>OY856323.1:17277095-18759497 GCA_963693445.1 Agonopterix heracliana | reverse complement strand
GGTTGGTTCACGCCGGCAAGCCGGTACCCCCCATTTCTGGGGGGCATTCCCCTATCCACCACCCGGGGACGCGCCCGATAGCAGACCCAACCTGCCACGGGAACCTAACCTAACCTAACCTAACCTAACCTAACCTAACCTAACCTAACCTAACCTAACCTAACCTAACCTAACCTAACCTAACCTAACCTAACCTAACCTAACCTAACCTAACCTAACCTAACCTTTTTTTTTTTTTTTTTTTGACGAGGGGGAAATCTTCGAAAAGATACCCGGCTCCTTAGGGGAGGAGTCGGGTTATGTGGGATTTTTACCCACTAAAACCCCCTCGGTGGTCACCTCAGCGCATGTCAGAGGGCCGTGGGGAAGCAGTGTGCGTCCAAGGCCCTCCTCGCGCTTCGCCTAAGCTCTCCCGGCTCGGCACTGATGCCGGGCCAACACTTCCGCAGCGCGTCTGCGCTGCAGCGGGACGGGACCACACCGTACTACCGCTGCCTTCCAGGGGTCGCTTGAAAATGGACGGCCTGAGCCCCTTCTCCGACCGTCCGCGACCCTGGGCGCCCCTATCCCGGGGCGTTGTTGTGACGCATCGGGGGGCCAACTTGGCGTCCCTGGCGTCTCCGTCTTCGGGCGGGATTAGCCCGCTCGCGGTCTCGCTCTGCGTTCTCCTTCTGGACCATGACGGTCTCGCAGAAGGCGACCGCGGCGTCCCATGCCGCCTGGCTCCCCAACATCGCCGCTACTAGGGCCGGTGGGGAGAGGTCATCTCCGGTTTGCTCGATCAGGACTTGCCGCTCGGAATGCCACGCTGGGCACTCCTCGAGCGTGTGCTGTGCAGAGTCCTGATCGCCTCCGCAGTGGTGGCACTGCGCTGTGGCCTCCCTTCCTATCCTGTACAGATACTCACCGAAACAGCCATGTCCGGTGAGCACCTGAGTAAGACGGTAGGTGACGCCTCGGCCTTCCCGGTCCAGCCAGGACTGGAAGCTGGGAAGTATCGCTCCGACGACGCGCTGCCGCGTACTTCGCGGCTCATGAAGCCGCTCGCGCCAGCAATTAATCGCGCGTCGTCGAGCCTTCCTCCGGAGCTCTGCGACCGCCCTCTCGGGAACGGTCCCGCCTCTCTGACGTAGGACGCGAATCCGGTCATAGACCCTCGCGTCCATGTCCGCCAGGATGTCCAGGGGCGGAAACCGCGCCAGGATATTGGCCGCCTCGTACGATATCGTCCGGTATCCGCGTGCGACCCGAATTGCGATATGACGCTGCGCGGCGTTCAATTTGGCCGCGAGACGCCGGACGCCCGATAGTCTCTTCGACCATACGGGCGCCCCATAGAGCGCAATGGATCGCACGACTCCTGCGTAGAGGCGGCGGACTCCCTCCCACGGTCCCCCAAGGTTGGGCAGCAGTCTGTGCATAGCACCCGCTACTCTTTGTATTCGGGGGACCAGGCGGTCGATGTGCTCCTCAAAGCTCCAGCGACTGTCTATAATGAGGCCCAGGTACTTAATGTGACGGCCGACCTGGACCTCTGCGTCACCTACTCGCACCGTCGAACTTGGGGGTACCACTCCCCTGCGTTTGTGGAACCATAGCGCCTCGGTCTTATGAGGCGCTATCCGAAGCCCCAGGTGTTGGATCTTCTCCACAACGCGTGCCACCCCGAGCTCGGCGAGCTCTAAGGTCCTCTCGAAGGACTCCCCTTCGGCCAGAATTAGAGTGTCGTCTGCATAGCAAACGACACTGACGCCGTTGGGGAGTGCCGTCCTCAGGACAGCGTCGTACGCCAGATTCCACAGGAGAGGGCCTAACACCGACCCCTGCGGAACCCCGCACACGACATCCCTCTGCTCGGTACTTCCGTACCGACCCATGTAGCGTATGCCCCTGTCAGACAGGTACGCTCCGACAACGTCGCGCAGGTAGGGAGGCAGACGGTGGTGCACCAGTGCCTCCCTGATCGCCCTCCAAGGCAGAGAGTTGAAAGCATTGACTATGTCAAGACTGACAGCCAACACTACTCTGCCCTGGGATGTAGCCTGCTCGGACAGCGCTCGGACGCGAAGAATCGCGTCCACTGTCGAGCGACCCTGACGGAAGCCAAACTGACTGTCTGACAGGTCCGGGCCATCGCCGGATAAGTGCCTGCCGATACGGCAAGCAATAATCCGCTCGAATAGCTTGCCCACCTCGTCCAGCAGGCAAATGGGTCGGTACGCAGAGGGGGAGTCCGTGGGTCTCCCTTCCTTCTTTATGAGGACCAGTCTCGCCGTTTTCCACTGGGTGGGAAAGTGGCCACGATGAAGGCAGCTGCTGAACAGGCGCCTCAGCCTATCGCCCAGCACAGCTAGCGCTAACACCCAGGCCCGACCCGGAATTCCGTCGGGACCTGGTGCGGTGTTTCGCGCGGCGAGGCGCTTTACTGCCCTTTTGAGCTCCTCCGTCGTGACCAAAAGGTCGTCAGTCCATGCAGGCGGCGGCGACTCCTCCTGCCTAACGGCACCCCCTCCGTTTCGTGGGAAGAGTGTCTCCACCACTCCTCGCACGAAATCGGGTTCCAGGGTCTCCGTTAAGGGAGGGACCCATGGGCGCAGCTTCCCTAGCACCATTTTATATGGCCGGCCCCAAGGATCTCTGTCGAGACCTTCGAGGAGTTCGTTCCACGCCCGGGACTTGGCATCCGCTATAGCAGCCCGAAGTGCCTTAGACGAGTCCCGGTACGCTTCATAGGCTGCCGCCTTCTCCTCTACTGTCGCTCGCCGGCGTCTCCTCGCTCTTAGGTACTGGCGTCGGGCAGCGAGGGTGGAAACTCGCAGCTGCGCTATCTCCTCCGACCACCAGTACACCGGTCGCCTCTTCGTCGTCCTGACCCGGGGCATCGAGGCGTCACAGATCGACGTCATGATCTCCCGAAACCAGGACGACTCAGTTTCCGGCTCGGGCCAGGCCTCGTCTTCAGTGGGGGCCCAGTCAGCGACGTGTGCCGCGGCGACCAGCATATCGCGATCGAGCCGAGTAAGTGCCCAACGTCGTTGGGGGCTGCCGCTTCGGCGATTGGCATCGGCCGGAGGGCGGAGGGCCATATCGAAAATGATGTAGCGGTGGTCGGACAACGTTTCCACCTCCTCCGCCACCCTCCAGCCAGACCCCATACGTTCCACAGAAGGAGTCGCCCATGTGAGGTCCACGATCGACTCCCCCTGCCACCGAACACACGTCGGACACGACCCCCGGTTCAATAGCCGGAGGTCGAGCGCCGCCATCCGCTCGAGAAGCATCTCTCCCTTGGCATTGTCAAGGACGTCACCCCAAACCCTGGAGCGGGCATTGAGGTCGCCCATGACAAGTACCGGACGGGGCAGGTATCGACGTATAACGCCCTCTACCCGGTCCAGGTACGCCTCGTAATCGTTGAGGTTGCCACTGGGAGAGACATAGCAACCCACCACAACTATGGCCCCCCACTCTACCACCACGATCCCTGGTTCAGCCTGCAAAAAGAGGCATGGAGGATCACCCTCCCCACCACCCCAGTAAATGGCTACGGAGCCAAGGTCGTCCTCGAACCAGCGAGGGTGCGATGGAACGACGTATGGCTCCGCGATCACTGCCAGACCAATCGACCACTCCGCAAGGGTTTGCAGTAGCAGGTCATGCGCCCTGCGGCAGTGGTTCAAATTAGTCTGGAGGACTTTCTGTGATGGGAGGAGTGTTAGGCCTCCATAGCCTCCCCTTGGGCAGTGCTGCCCGTTTGGGACGCTAAAGTCCCACCGGCTGTTTGGGGATTCGCAGAGGGGGGAGCCTGCTTACTCCCTCCTCTGCCATTCTTCTCCTTGGGTGGGGTGCATCTCTTGCTCCCCATCCGATGCTCGGCGGGACGGCCGAGGCCCGCACAAAGCGGACAATTGGGCGCCGAGGCCGTGCAGTCACTGACTTTGTGGCCAGCCTGTCCACACTTAAAGCACAAGGTGCTTACGTCCGCTGCCTCTTTGCACTGGAGGCCAGTGTGTCCTGACCTGAGGCACCTATAGCACTGCAATGGCCGTGCCGCAAGTACCTCCGCCCTAACGGACACCCAGCCCACTTGCACCCGCCCAGTGGTCGCGATCTTGCGGACCGCGCCAAGAGGGCAGCGAACCCAGACTGTGCCGAGGCGTCTGGAGGAGTGATGGATCTCACCCACCCGAACATCTTCGGCTTTGCAGCCACCAGCCTCAGCAATGGCTACTGCGATTTCCCGCTGGTTGACGGACTCATCGAGGTCGAAAACTCTCAACTCGCCCGTCTTTACGGGGCGCGCTATGCGCACCTCCAAGTCCGCCAGAACCACCTGAAGCTTTTGGGCCAGCTTGTCCGCCTTATCAGCGCCGTCTGGCCCGGCGACCTCGAGAAGCAAGCCCCCGTTGATTGACCTCTTTTGGCGGACGCTTGGGATGCCAATTTCCGCCAGTTGGATCCTCTCTTTGGCTGCCGCCATCACCTGAGCGATGGTGGTTTTGGCCCCCTGGGGAATCGTCATGGTGACGGCCGCAGTTTTCGGCTCCCTCGGCGGCTTAATTCTCTTGGCCGCTTGTTTCGGTGGCGGCGCGAGTTTGGCTGGAGCCTTCTTGGCTCCGGCATCGGCCTTTGTCTTGGTCTTTCTGCCCACCACCGTGGACCAAAGCTGTTCCGGTTCCGCCGAGGGAGGCTCCCCTTCACGCGTGGTGGCGGGGGCCGCTGGTGCCTGAGGAGGAGACCCTCGGGCCTTCCTACTTTTAGCCTTCTCGCTTCGCTTCAGCTTAGGCCCTTCTCCAGATGGTCCAGGGGTAGGCTCGTGTACCTTTCCTTTTGGGGCTGGACCCGGAGTGGGTTCCACCGTCTTCCCGTTTTTTGGCGGTAGTGCTGGCGTGCGACCACCGACACCAGCAGCCTTCTGCCCGAGTGGGGGCCGTACTATGCCCTCCGGGCGAAACTGGCCCTGGAGAAAGGCAAGCTTGCCTTCTACCATGGCCCTCCACTGGTCTCCTGGAACAGTAGTGTCCACCTGGCCCGAGTTGTGGGCTGCCAACTGGGACGTTAAACTATCAACTCTCTTCTCTTGTAGCCCCATCGCCCTGTTGAGAAGCTCGACCTCTTTTCGGAGGATGGCGTTCTCTTCTTCCAGACGCTCGACGGAGGCCCTTTGGGACATTTCCTGCGACGCTGCCTGAACTTCCAGCATCGCTATCCGCATGATGTGGACATAATTTCCGCGGATGTTTCCGGACTTGTCCATCGCCTTCTCGATAGTCTGGAGGTTCTCTTTGATGTGCGATGAAAGATCAGCTGTAGGCCGATCCCGCAACCGCTTGGTGAATTCCTCCAGTTTGGGCAGGCTGGCCTTCGATCTTGTGGTCGCAGGAGCCACAAACGGGTTGAGGATGTCCTCCTCATCCTCAACCGTGACCTGTTTCTTCTTAGACTGCGCCTCGTTTCCGGGAGCAGCCGACTTCCTTTTTCGCGCCTTGGAGGTGCGCGATCCCGCTGATGACCGGGAGCACACTGACATCAGCGAACAGTCAGTGTCGTCCGCCTCGCTTTCTGTCCGAGAACCTGTCTCGGTGTTGCACAGCTGAACTCGCGTTAGCGAAACAACTGGCACCGCCTCTTTACTGCCCGATGGGCCGCCTTCCTTATTTATATTTGGTTTAGATGTATTCATAATAGATCCCACGAGTGTGGGGGAAATAAACATCGACCCGAGCAGAGCCCCCTGTACCCGGGTAGCCCTGATACCACTGGGAGATCAGGAGGTATCCCAGGGTTGGCCGCTAGTGACTGATGGACTCCCCAGCCGCTCTAACGAGCATCCCGACGCCACGTGCCGCAACGCCGAGAATTGAGGATTTATTATAGAGGTTTACTCCTCGCGGTCCGGCCGATTAAGGCAAGACCCTCGGTCCTAGCACTGAGCCGCTAGACATAACAACGACACTCAGTATACGCTAGGGTTACGATAAAACGACGGTGACAAGAAGAGGTGAGTCCTCCACCTGCCCGCTCTGCGGCAGGGTAAGTGCACGCAGAGCCCGCCCCTGCTGCTCCACTATGCCCTCTGCTAATCAGAGGGACATGTGGAAGAACGCCTTCCCTTCCAAAAGCGTACCCTTTCTCTAGGGTACGCCACCCCGCCAGACGGGCTCAAGAGAGCCCCGCCGGGAACAACGCGGACGAGTCAAGCTGACCCGCCGCCCGGTGGTCGCATCTCAATGATGCGACCACCCCACCCAGGGTTGGTTCGCGCCGGCAAGCCGGTACCCCCCATATCTGGGGGGCATTCCCCTATCCACCACCCGGGGGACGCGCCCGATAGCAGACCCAACCTGCCACGGGAACCTAACCTAACCTAACCTAACCTAACCTAACCTAACCTAACCTAACCTAACCTAACCTAACCTAACCTAACCTAACCTAACCTAACCTAACCTAACCTAACCTAACCTAACCTAACCTAACCTAACCTAACCTAACCTAACCTAACCTAACCTAACCTAACCTAACCTAACCTAACCTAACCTAACCTAACCTAACCTAACCTAACCTAACCTAACCTAACCTAACCTAACCTAACCTAACCTAACCTAACCTAACCTAACCTAACCTAACCTAACCTAACCTAACCTAACCTAACCTAACCTAACCTAACCTAACCTAACCTAACCTAACCTAACCTAACCTAACCTAACCTAACCTAACCTAACCTAACCTAACCTAACCTAACCTAACCTAACCTAACCTAACCTAACCTAACCTAACCTAACCTAACCTAACCTAACCTAACCTAACCTAACCTAACCTAACCTAACCTAACCTAACCTTTTTTTTTTTTTTTTTTTTTTTTTTTTTTTTTTTTTTTTTTTTTTTTTTTTTTTTAGGTGGGGAAATCCTCATGGATACCCGCCGCCTCGGGGACGACGACGGGTTATGCCGGACTCCTACCGGCTAAAACCCCACCGTGTTCCAACTCATCGCCTGAGTGCCGGGGTCGCGAGAAACCCCGAAGGAAGCTACCGCTTCCCCGGCAACGACGGCCATTGGCCAAGCCTCTTGGAAGGGGAGGACTGGAGCGTTTCCTCCCCTGAACAACGTGTGAGTGGCGTGTGGAACACACGTCACGCCAACTCGAGCCCAGAAAACTGGACGCCGGACTTCCCCAAGTCCGACGCCCATGGCTCTAAGGGGGAGTTTGCGACTGAGGCTTTGCCCCAGCCGCTGGCTTCCCCTTCTTCTTAGGAGGGTGCGCTACCACGCAGGCAGCGCAACCCAAGACATGCCCTGCAGGCTTCTTTGCTGCAGCGCAGAGAACGCAGTGCGGAAGAGAATCGCACTGCGCGGCCAAATGGCCGGCCTGCCCGCAGCGATAACACAGATCGCTGCGGTCCACCTCCGACTTGCAGTCTGCCACGACGTGCCCCGGAAGGAGGCACCGGTAGCATCTCATTTGCCTCGGCGGCAGGATTTTCACCTGCGCCGAGGACCAACCGACGGCCAGCCGTCCCCCCTCCGAGGCCTTTTTGGCCGCTGCCACCGGGCAGCGCACCCAGGCAGTGCCTCTGCCTGTTGCGTCGCGGCGTATATCTCCCGCCCTGATGGATGCCGTTGGGCATCCACCAACCCGGGAGATCTCCGCGACCACCTCCTCGGAGGTCAACGAGTCGTCCAGCCCCGAAATACGCATCTCTGCGCACTTCGTGGGCCGGCCGACTCGGATGACCTCTTCTCCGAACAAATCCTTCAGCTTACCCGCCAAAGCATCGGCCCTCTCGCCGGACTCAGCCCCCGGCACCTCTAAAATCCTCTGCCTCGACATACCCACCCTGAATTGCAGGGCGGGTATGCCGAGGTCAGCCAAACTTATCCGCTGTGTCGCCTCGCGCAGCACATTGGCGTAAGTTATGCCCTCCTTCTCGGCATCCGGCTGTAACGTGATTGTCACAGCCGATGACGTAGGAGGACGTAACTTGACGGCTCGAGCCTTGGGCGGTGGCTTTGCCACCGTCTTCGGCTTCTTACCCTTAACCACCTTAATCCATATTGGCTCCTCGGTCTGGGATTTCGGTGGCTCTTGGTTTTGCTCCACGCGAGGCGGCACAGAGGGTTTCAGATCTCCCTTGTTCCGCTTACTACTCCTCTTCTGCCCCTGTTCTTTTCCACCACGTTTCCCCGTTGGGGGTTTGGGGGCAGGGCCCGGCTGAGGACCAGGGCTGGCCGGGACTTCAACACGGTCGTGAGCGAGAGGAGGGCGGATGCGCTCCTCAGGCAGCAGTCTCCCCTCTAGCGCGTCAAAACGCGCGTTCACCATGGTCCCAACATGAACCATGATAGAACGAATCATCTCCGGCATCGATAGCTGGGGCGGCTGAACAGCCTGCGTGCGCAAATCCGCCACATCTTTGCGGATCGCGTCCAGCTCAGACTGCAGGCGGGCATTGTCGGCCTGCAGTCTCTCCGTCTCGTCTGAAGTGGAGCGCTTGCTCAATTCCTCCACTGCCTCAGCAATCGCGTCCGCTGCGTTTTTGAGGGCCTTCACATCCGTGCCCTTCAGGTTTTTACACCTGACGGCCACGGTCTTAATTATCCCCACATTAGCCGCAATGCGGGGCACTAAGCCTATCTCAGCTGGAGGGCTCTTGTCCTCCGTCACTCTTGACTCGGAGAGGCGAGAGGCCTCCAACTGTGCCAAGCGTAGCTCCTCGGCGTACTCCTCTTCCGCCCGGAGCCTGAGCTCTTCGCGTTTGGCCGCGTTCATTGCCGCTTTAGCCTTGGCCAGCCCGACGTATTCACCAGTCGTCGGGGGGCGACCCCTCCCTCTTTTAGCAGGACTAGGCCTTTTAACGAGCGTGCCCGAGTGCCCACCTAGCACTTCAAGCCGACGCTTCAAGGAGGTATCGGACTGAACCGACATCAAACTCTCGTCATCAGAGTCTGTCTCCGAGTCGGAATCGGAGAGAGTCCTCTGACCAGAAACAATCTCATCCACATCACTATTACCAGCCGAAGCTGGCCTCTCGACAAAAACAATGTCGCCCGTTACCGGGTCGACAGTACCCCTGGCCGAAGCCGAAGCCGAAACGGGTGGTTTCCCGCCTTTAGCAGTTTTAACTGCTGCCACAGTTGAAGAAATTTTTGAATTATCCATACTGAACCCACGAGTGCAGGGGAAAACAACACGTACGTCCGGGCAGAGCCCCCTTTGCCCGGATAAGCCCAAATACTCAGGAGGCCAGCCGGGCCCGCCTGAGGGTTATTAACGACTTTTCCTTGTCGGGTACGTTATTGACTCTCCTTGTCTCGGCCCGGCCAACGAAGGCAAGGCCACGGTCGCCTGGAGCCGCTAGACATGACAACGACACTCCAGGCGATAACGTATCCCCCCCCGGCGGTGGCGGGGAAGGAACTCCTTCCCGGCCTGCTCTACGGTAGTGTTAGTACACGCAGAGCCCGCCCCTGCTCCTCCACAGTGCCCTCTGCAAATCAGAGGGACACGTGGAGAAACGAACTTGTCGGATTATTTGCAGGATGAGCAGCAAGATCCCACTTTGGAGAAGTCGCTGAACATCCCCCCAGGATGCACCGGCTCCACCGTCTTCCCTTCCCTCCGGACGTATCCAAAGGGACGAGAAGCGGCAAGCTCTCGTGGAGGTTACCCGACCTAGCACCCCAACCTAACCTAACCTAACCTAACCTAACCTAACCTAACCTAACCTAACCTAACCTAACCTAACCTAACCTAACCTAACCTAACCTAACCTAACCTAACCTTTTTTTTTTTTTTTTTTTTTTTTTTTTTTTTTCCGGAGGGGAAAATGCATTACGCATACTACCCGGGCGCAGGGGGCACCCGAGTGGTTATGTGGGACTCCCGTATAGGCTAATGAGACCCACGGTATACCCACTAAAAAAAAACCCCCCCATCTTTCTCCGCTCCGCCTTGTGGCGGGGTAACGGGAACGCTTTCGCAATCAACCGCGACCCGGCCGGCGGCAGCCGCCCACAAGCGGCTCCATCGCCAAAGCCCGAAGGCCCTCCGCGATGGGCGCACCAGATGGTATGGTGCGCCTCCCTCCTCGGCCTCCACCCGTACCGTAGCAGACGCCCCCCGAGTCTGCTACTAGGAGGCCATGGGTACCAGATAACTGGCACCCGGTGGCAGATCGGGTCCGTAGCTCTGCCACCGACCACACCTCGGCCGCAGAGGATAGGGCAAGCGGCGCACCTTATCACCGACATGCCTCTTCCCCTGCGGCCCCACCAGTGCCGGTTCTACCACCGACTACACCTCGGCCGCAGAAGATAGGGAGAACGGCGCACCGTAATACCGGCACTCCTCTTCTTCTGCGTCCCACCTCCAACGCGTCCGCAGCGGACTAGTTCAGCCCGCTGCGAGCGCCCTCCTCTGGCCAGCCGACAGCCAAGATAGGCCGGCCCTGGTTGCCTCTTAGCTTCACCGTGTGTTCCCGCCCACGGTTACTAAGCCCCCCCGCCACAACAAGGCGGGCAACCCTCGGGGGGGAACCTAACCTAACCTAACCTTTTTTTTTTTTTTTTTTTTTTTTTTTTCCGGAGGGGAAAATGCATTACGCATACCACCCGGGCGCAGGGGGCACCCGAGTGGTTATGTGGGACTCCCGTATAGGCTAATGAGACCCACGGTATACCCACTAAAAACCCCCCCCATCTCTCTCCGCTCCGCCTTGTGGCGGGGTAACGGGAACGCTTTCGCAATCAACCGCGACCCGGCCGGCGGCAGCCGCCCACAAGCGGCTCCATCGCCAAAGCCCGAAGGCCCTCCGCGATGGGCGCACCAGATGGTATGGTGCGCCTCCCTCCTCGGCCTCCACCCGTACCGTAGCAGACGCCCCCCGAGCCTGCTACTAGGAGGCCATGGGTACCAGATAACTGGCACCCGGTGGCAGATCGGGTCCGTAGCTCTGCCACCGACCACACCTCGGCCGCAGAGGATAGGGCAAGCGGCGCACCTTATCACCGACATGCCTCTTCCCCTGCGGCCCCACCAGTGCCGGTTCTACCACCGACTACACCTCGGCCGCAGAAGATAGGGAGAACGGCGCACCGTAATACCGGCACTCCTCTTCTTCTGCGTCCCACCTCCAACGCGTCCGCAGCGGACTAGTTCAGCCCGCTGCGAGCGCCCTCCTCTGGCCAGCCGACAGCCAAGATAGGCCGGCCCTGGTTGCCTCTTAGCTTCACCGTGTGTTCCCGCCCACGGTTACTAAGCCCCCCCGCCACAACAAGGCGGGCAACCCTCGGGGGGGAACCTAACCTAACCTAACCTTTTTTTTTTTTTTTTTTTTTTTTTTTTCCGGAGGGGAAAATGCATTACGCATACCACCCGGGCGCAGGGGGCACCCGAGTGGTTATGTGGGACTCCCGTATAGGCTAATGAGACCCACGGTATACCCACTAAAAACCCCCCCCATCTCTCTCCGCTCCGCCTTGTGGCGGGGTAACGGGAACGCTTTCGCAATCAACCGCGACCCGGCCGGCGGCAGCCGCCCACAAGCGGCTCCATCGCCAAAGCCCGAAGGCCCTCCGCGATGGGCGCACCAGATGGTATGGTGCGCCTCCCTCCTCGGCCTCCACCCGTACCGTAGCAGACGCCCCCCGAGCCTGCTACTAGGAGGCCATGGGTACCAGATAACTGGCACCCGGTGGCAGATCGGGTCCGTAGCTCTGCCACCGACCACACCTCGGCCGCAGAGGATAGGGCAAGCGGCGCACCTTATCACCGACATGCCTCTTCCCCTGCGGCCCCACCAGTGCCGGTTCTACCACCGACCACACCTCGGCCGCAGAAGATAGGGAGAACGGCGCACCGTAATACCGGCACTCCTCTTCTTCTGCGTCCCACCTCCAACGCGTCCGCAGCGGACTAGTTCAGCCCGCTGCGAGCGCCCTCCTCTGGCCAGCCGACAGCCAAGATAGGCCGGCCCTGGTTGCCTCTTAGCTTCACCGTGTGTTCCCGCCCACGGTTACTAAGCCCCCCCGCCCCGACAAGGCGGGCAACCCTCGGGGGGGAACCTAACCTAACCTAACCTAACCTAACCTAACCTTTTTTTTTTTTTTTTTTTTTTGACGAGGGGGAAATCTTCGAAAAGATACCCGGCTCCTTAGAGGAGGAGTCGAGTTATGTGGGATTTTTACCCACTAAAACCCCCTCGGTGGTCACCTCAGCGCATGTCAGAGGGCCGTGGGGAAGCAGTGTGCGTCCAAGGCCCTCCTCGCGCTTCGCCTAAGCTCTCCCGGCTCGGCACTGATGCCGGGCCAACACTTCCGCAGCGCGTCTGCGCTGCAGCGGGACGGGACCACACCGTACTACCGCTGCCTTCCAGGGGTCGCTTGAAAATGGACGGCCTGAGCCCCTTCTCCGACCGTCCGCGACCCTGGGCGCCCCTATCCCGGGGCGTTGTTGTGACGCATCGGGGGGCCAACTTGGCGTCCCCGGCGTCTCCGTCTTCGGGCGGGATTAGCCCGCTCGCGGTCTCGCTCTGCGTTCTCCTTCTGGACCATGACGGTCTCGCAGAAGGCGACCGCGGCGTCCCATGCCGCCCGGCTCCCCAACATCGCCGCTACTAGGGCCGGTGGGGAGAGGTCATCTCCGGTTTGTTCGATCAGGACTTGCCGCTCGGAATGCCACGCTGGGCATTCTTCGAGCGTGTGCTGTGCAGAATCCTGATCGCCTCCGCAGTGGTGGCACTGCGCTGTGGCCTCCCTTCCTATCCTGTACAGATACTCACCGAAACAGCCATGTCCGGTGAGCACCTGAGTAAGACGGTAGGTGACGCCTCGGCCTTCCCGGTCCAGCCAGGCCTGGAAGCTGGGAAGTATCGCTCCGACGACGCGCTGCCGCGTACTTCGCGGCTCATGAAGCCGCTCGCGCCAGCAATTAATCGCGCGTCGTCGAGCCCTCCTCCGGAGCTCTGCGACCGCCCTCTCGGGTACGGTCCCGCCTCTCTGACGTAGGACGCGAATCCGGTCATAGACCCTCGCGTCCATGTCCGCCAGGATATCCAGGGGCGGAAACCGCGCCAGGATATTCGCCGCCTCGTACGATATCGTCCGGTATCCGCGTGCGACCCGAATTGCGATCTGACGCTGCGCGGCGTTCAATTTGGCCGCGAGACGCCGGACGCCCGATAGTCTCTTCGACCATACGGGCGCCCCATAGAGCGCAATGGATCGCACGACTCCTGCGTAGAGGCGGCGGACTCCCTCCCACGGTCCCCCAAGGTTGGGCAGCAGTCTGTGCATAGCACCCGCTACCCTTTGTATTCGGGGGACTAGGCGGTCGATGTGCTCCTCAAAGCTCCAGCGACTGTCTATAATGAGGCCCAGGTACTTAATGTGACGGCCGACCTGGACCTCTGCGTCACCTACTCGCACCGTCGAACTGGGGGGTACCACTCCCCTGCGTTTGTGGAACCATAGCGCCTCGGTCTTATGAGGCGCTATCCGAAGCCCCAGCTCTTGGATCTTCTCCACAACGCGTGCCACCCCGAGCTCGGCGAGCTCTAAGGTCCTCTCGAAGGACTCCCCTTCGGCCAGAACTAGAGTGTCGTCTGCATAGCAAACGACACTGATGCCGTTGGGGAGTGCCGTCCTCAGGACAGCGTCGTACGCGAGGTTCCACAGGAGAGGGCCTAACACCGACCCCTGCGGAACCCCGCACACGACATCCCTATGCTCGGTACTTCCGTACCGACCCATGTAGCGTATGCCCCTGTCAGACAGGTACGCTCCGACAACGTCGCGCAGGTAGGGAGGCAGACGGTGGTGCACCAGTGCCTCCCTGATCGCCCTCCAAGGCAGAGAGTTGAAAGCATTGACTATGTCAAGACTGACAGCCAACACTACTCTGCCCTGGGATGTAGCCTGCTCGGACAGCGCTCGGACGCGAAGAATCGCGTCCACTGTCGAGCGACCCTGACGGAAGCCAAACTGACTGTCTGACAGGTCCGGGCCATCGCTGGATAAGTGCCTGCCGATACGGGAAGCAATAATCCGCTCGAAGAGCTTGCCCACCTCGTCCAGCAGGCAAATGGGTCGGTACGCAGAGGGGGAGTCCGCGGGTCTCCCTTCCTTCTTTATGAGGACCAGTCTCGCCGTTTTCCACTGCGTGGGAAAATGGCCACGACGAAGGCAGCTGCTGAACAGGTGCCTCAGCCTATCGCCCAGCACAGCCAACGCTAACACCCAGGCCCGACCCGGAATTCCGTCGGGACCTGGTGCGGTGTTCCGCGCGGCGAGGCGCTTTACTGCCCATTTGAGCTCCTCCGCCGTGACCGAAAGGTCGTCAGTCCATGCCAGCGGCGGCGACTCCTCCTGCCTAACGGCACCCCCTCCGATTCGTGGGAAGAGTGTCTCCACCACTCCTCGCACGAAATCGGGTTCCAGGGTCTCCGTTAAGGGAGGGACCCATGGGCGCAGCTTCCCCAGCACCATTTTATATGGCCGACCCCAAGGATCTCTGTCGAGGCCTTCGAGGAGTTCGTTCCACGCCCGGGACTTGGCATCCGCTATAGCAGCCCGAAGTGCCTTAGACGAGTCCCGGTACGCTTCATAGGCTGCCGCCTTCTCCTCGTCAGTCGCTCGCCGGCGTCTCCTCGCTCTTAGGTACTGGCGTCGGGCAGCGAGGGTGGAAACTCGCAGCTGCGCTATCTCCTCCGACCACCAGTACACCGGTCGCCTCTTCGTCGTCCTGACCCGGGGCATCGAGGCGTCACAGATCGACGTCATGATCTCCCGAAACCAGGACGACTCAGTTTCCGGCTCGGGCCAGGCCTCGCCTTCAGTGGGGGTCCAATCAGCGACGTGTGCCGCGGCGACCAGCATGTCTCGATCGAGCCGAGTAAGCGCCCAACGTCGCTGGGGGCTGCCGCTTCGGCGATTGGCATCGGCCGGAGGGCGGAGGGCCACATCGAACACGATGTAGCGGTGGTCGGACAACGTTTCCACCTCCTCCGCCACCCTCCAGCCAGACACCATACGTTCCACAGAGGGAGTCGCCCATGTGAGGTCCACGATCGACTCCCCCTGCCACCGAACACACGTCGGACACGACCCCCGGTTCAATAGCCGGAGGTCGAGCGCCGCCATCCGCTCGAGAAGCATCTCTCCCTTGGCATTGTCAAGGACGTCACCCCAAACCCTGGAGCGGGCATTGAGGTCGCCCAAGACAAGTACCGGACGGGGCAGGTATCGACGTATAACGCCCTCTGCCCGGTCCAAGTACGCCTCGTAATCGTTGAGGTTGCCATTGGGAGAGACGTAACAACCCACCACAACTATGGCCCCCCACTCTACCACCACGATTCCCGGTTCAGCCTGCAGAAAGAGGCATGGAGGATCACCCTCCCCACCACCCCAGTAAATGGCGACGGAGCCACGGTCGTCCTCGAACCAGCGAGGGTGCGATGGAACGACGTATGGCTCCGCGATCACTGCCAGACCAATAGACCACTCCGCGAGGGTTTGCAGTAGCAGATCATGCGCCCTGCGGCAGTGGTTCAGATTAGTCTGGAGGACTTTCTGTGATGGGAGGAGTGTTAGGCCTCCATAACCTCCCCTTGGGCAGTGCTGCCCGTTTGGGACGCAAAAGTCCCACCGGCCGTTTGGAGATTCGCAGAGGGGGGAGTCTGCTTACTCCCTTCTCTGCCATCCTTTTTATTGGGAGGGGTGCACCTCTTCCCCCCCATCCGATGGTCAGCGAGACGACCGAGGCCCGCGCATAGCGGGCACGTGGGCGCTGAGGCCATGCAGCCGCTGACCAGATGACCAGCCTGCCCGCACTTAAAGCACAGAGTGCTTCCGGCCGTTGCCTCCTTGCACTGGCGGCCGGTGTGTCCTGACCTTAGGCACCTGTAGCACTGCAATGGCCGTGCTGCAAGTACCTCCGCCTTAACGGACACCCAGCCTACTTGCACCCGTCCAGTTGTGGCGATCTTACGGACCGCGACAAGAGGACAGCGAACCCAGACCGAGCCGAGGCGTCTGGGGGTATGATGGATCTCGCCCACCCGCACGTCCTCAGCTTTACACCCGCCAGCCTCAGCGATAGCGATTGCGACATCCCGTTGGGTAACGGACTCATCGAGGTCAAAGATCCTCAACTCGCCCGTCTTTACAGGACGCGCTACGCGCACCTCTAGGTCTACCAAAGCCTCCTGGAGTTTTTCGGCCAGTTTGTCTGCCTTTTCGGCACCGTCTGGTCCCCCGACCTCGATCAGCAAGCCGCCATTAATAGCACGCTTCTGGCGGACACTTGGAATGCCAATATCCGCCAGACGAACACGCTGCTTGGCGGCCGCCATCACCTCGGCTATGGTGCTTTTTGCACCCTCGGGAATAGTTAAAGACACGGCCGCGGTACTGGGTACCCTCGGTGGCTTAACTGTCTTTTTGGCCGCTTTTTGTTTTGGAGGCGGCACGGGCTTGACCGGACTCTTCTTGGCGCCGGCATTGGCCTTTGCCTTGGTCTTCCTGCCAAACACTTTAGACCAGGGCTGTTCTGATTCCGCAGGAGGCTCCTGCCCACCATTAATGACGGGGGGTGCCTTAAAGGCCGCAGGAACTTTAGGAGGTGCCCTTTGGGCCTTCTTTTCTTTGGCCTTTTCGGCGGCCGGCTTTGGCCCTGAGGCCGGACCGTTCATCCCGGATGGGCCTGGGGTTGGTTTCGCCGTGTTCCCCTTTTTTCCGGGTGGTGGTGGCGAGGGACCTACTCCCTTCTGCCCGAGTGGGGGCCTGATTATGCCTTCCGGGCGAAGCTGCCCTTGTAGGAAGGCTAGTTTGCCCTCAATCATGGCCTGCCACTGTTCAAAGTTGTTGGCAGGCTCCTCCACGTCTGATCTGGTCTGGACTTCCGCTTGTGATTTCAGACGCTGGAACTTCTTATCTTGGTATTCTGCCAACTTGTAGAGGTTTTCGACTTGATCGCGAAGCTGGGCATTCTCCTTTTCCATGCGCTCGAGGGACTCTCTTTGAGACATCACCTCAGATGCTGCCTGTACTTCCAGCATCGCAATCCGCATGATGCGGACAAGGTTTCCCCGGATATTTCCAGACTTGTCCATCGCCTTTTCTAAAGTCTGGAGATTCTGCTGGATGTGGGCTGAGAGATCAGCTGGAGGCCTATCCTGTAACTGCCTAGAGAGGTCTTCAACCTTTGGCAGGTTCGCCTTCGCCCTTGTGCTCGTCGGGGCCACAAACGGGTCGAGGATATCATCTTCGTCCCCGTTCGCGTCCGGCTTCCGCTTTGCTTGAACCTCCTTTTCGAGGGCAGCTGCCCTCCTTTTTCGAGTCATGCTGGAGCGCGACGCCACTGATGTCAGCGAGCTCGCTGACATTAGTGAGCTGTCGGTCTCCTCCCCCTCACTCTCGGGTCGAGAGCCTGCCTTCTTTTTGGTCAGCTGCGCCCGCGTCCGCGCGACTGGTACCGCCTTAGGTTTACTGCCCGATGGGCCTTCTTCCACGTCATCATTTTTATTTTGTGTGTTTTTCATAATTATTCCCACGAGTGTGGGGGAAATAAACATCGACCCGAGCAGTGCCCCCTGTACCCGGGTAGCCCTAATACCACTGGGAGATCAGGAGGTATCCCAGGGTTGGCCGCTAGTGACTGATGAACTCCCCAGCCGCTCTAACGAGCATCCCGACGCCACGTGCCGCAACGCCGAGAATTGAGGATTTATTATAGAGGTTTACTCCTCGCGGTCCGGCCGATTAAGGCAAGACCCTCGGTCCTAGCACTGAGCCGCTAGACATATCAACGACACTCAGTATACGCTAGGGTTACGAAAAAACGACGGTGACAAGAAGAGGAAGGTCCTCCGCTTGCCTGCTCTGCGGCAGGGTAAGTGCACGCAGAGCCCGCCCCTGCTCCTCCACTATGCCCTCTGCTAATCAGAGGGACATGTGGAAGAACGCCTTCCCTTTTAAAAGCGTACCCTTTCACCAGGGTACGCGACCCCCGCCAGACGGGCTCAAGAGAGCCCCGCCGGGAACAACGCGGCCGAGTCGAGCTGATCCGCCGCCCTCCGGTGGTCACATCTCAGTGATGTGACCACCCCACCCAGGGTTGGTTCGCGCCGGCAAGCCGATACCCCCCATATCTGGGGGGCATTCCCCTATCCACCACCCGGGGACGCGCCCGATAGCAGACCCAACCTGCCACGGGAACCTAACCTAACCTAACCTAACCTAACCTAACCTAACCTAACCTAACCTAACCTAACCTCTGTGAGAAAGGAAGCGGCCAGCTGGCCAAGGAAGCGGCACAAAACTCCAAAAGGAAGCCAGATTATGACCGGTGTCCGATCTCATATGTCAAGCGACAGACTCGTCTGAAGACGCTCGACGTATGGGGTCTCAGATATAAGTCAGGCAATACGGCCGAGGTAACAAAAATGTTCTTTCCGGACGCTGTGGCCGCGTACAAGATAGTCAAGAAAATACAGCTTACAGGTGTCTTGACGCAAGTGATGACAGGGCACGGTGGATTCTCCGAATACTTGAACCGGTTCAAGTGTAAGGAGAGTCCGGCGTGCATCTGTGAACCCGATGCAATTGAAACGGTGGCCCATGTGCTTTTTGAATGTCCAGTGCACGCCTTAGACAGATTTGAAGCGGAGCAAGTGCTAGATACCGAGCTGAAAAAGGAAAATATGAGCACATTAATAGGAGACAAAAGCAAAAGAAATAATACACTGGAATATTGTGAAAAAGTAGCTAATAAAGTAATAAAAAGGAACAAATAGATATGTAAATCATGTGGTGTATATATAATGATATATATAATACCAGCATGAAAATGTATATGTGTACAAATAAGGTGTATTAGTATGTAAAGATAAAAAATAAAAATGTGAATTATACATATTGAAATATGTATAGTAAGCATAAGTAAAAAACAAGTATATGTAATAAATAGTAGCGTTTAATACTAGAGATAAAATAGGTGAAGGGTAAAAATAAGTAGCACTAAGATCCTGTACTTTATAAATAATGGAAGTGTACTAGAATTGTAAGCAAGTAAATATATATTAAGAATAGATATAAGTCCAATACTCAAGAGGTGTATGAAAAGAAAAAGTGAAAAGAAAAAGATAAAAAAGATCTCTGAATAAATATCAGAGGAACTAGATGTGACAAAACGAGGTTTTAGCCGGTAAGAGTCCGGCACTATCTGGGCTCCCCATTCCCAGATGTCCATGACGGATTTTCCCTCGTTTTGTCAAAAAAAAAAAAAAAAAAAAAAAAAAAAAAAAAAAAAACCTCTGTGAGACAGGCTCCGAGGAGTCTATCGCCCATCTCATCCTCGAATGTCCCATATACGGCGCCAAAAGATTGGACCTGCAGATGCAACTGGAACAACAGTTAACAGCCGAGAACCTACCAGGCATTGTAGCCGAACGGTACAGTAGAGAACTGTTGTTTGGGTTTGCGGAATTAGTCACAAGATCGGCAAAGATAAGAAACGGTAGCAAGATTATTGGTAGATAACAAATGCCAACTCCATTTTGAAAATGTACAGCTGAGCATAACATAATCGGTATTGCCAATAATTTTGCTATACAAGAAGGAGTACAAATTGCTATTTTATGATAAAATAGCTATAATTTTTAATAATAATAATAATAAATAGCAATGTTTAGAAAATGTTTAGAGACCCCGCCGGCGTCAGCCGCCCACAAGCGGCTCCATCGCCAAAGCCCGAAGGCCGTCCGCGATGTGCGCACCAGATGGTATGGTGCGCCTCCCTACTCGGCCTCCACCCTTACCGTAGCAGACGCCCCCCGAGTCTGCTACTAGGAGGCCATGGGTACCAGATAACTGGCACCCGGTGGCAGATCGGGTCCGTGGCTCTGCCACCGACCACTCCTCGGCCGCAGAGGACAGGGCAAGCGGCGCACCTTATCACCGACATGCCTCTTCCCCTGCGGCCCCACCAGTGCCGGTTCTACCACCGGCCACACCTCGGCCGCAGAAGATAGGGAGAACGGCGCACCGTAATACCGGCACTCCTCTTCTTCTGCGTCCCACCTCCAACGTGTCCGCAGCGGACTTGTTTAGCCCGCTGGGAGCGCCCTCCTCTGGCCAGCCGACAGCCCAAATAGGCCGGCCCTGGTTGCCTCTTAGCTTCACCGTGTGTTCCCGCCCACGGTTACTAAGCCCCCCCGCCCCGACAAGGCGGGCAACCCTCGGGGGGGAACCTAACCTAACCTAACCTAACCTAACCTAACCTAACCTGAGCAAACCTAAACTGAGCAAAAAACAGTCTCACTCCAACCGCGGTCGAGTTTGGATCATTTTTGAAGTAGCTCCGCGGTCGAAAATTCCGAAAAATACGCAAAACAACTCCGATTTTCGCGGGTGATGTGTCAAAAGTTGCGCGCTCGCGAGCCGCACAAAACAGTGAAAACCGCAACATTGTGACTTGTTTTTTCGCGAAGTTATAAGTGAAAAAGGGAAAAAACGAAAAAAGTGAAACTTCAAAGTTAAACGCCGCACGATTAAGATCTACAAGCTACTCCTTTTATGGTGCGGCTAGATGCCCATCGTGTAGCTCTACAATTGTGCAGCGTTTTTGGATTTTTATCGTGTTCAACGGAGTAACCAAGACCAGAAAAACAACATCCGAGTGCGGACCAGGTCATCGATCCCGAGTCGTCCGGCTGGATCTGACCCTGCAGCGGCTTGGAGGACAGACAGCTGAGAACGGAGGCACTTTTCATTTGAAAAACAGATAAGTTTTGACCAAAATATTGACATTTTTATAAAGTGCACTTTTTCAAAATTTTATATTTTCAAGGAACGATCGACGACACCTATTTTAAAAATCGGCATATTAAAGGCATCAGTGGAAACTACGTTCAAAATTAATTTCAAAATTTTATCATCAACCAATCGCAAACTGTGGATTTTCAAAAATTAAGGGTTGAAAAGTTGTCCATGTTTTCATCCCTCAAGTAGTGAAGTGCACCAAGCTGTATAGTATAGACTCTAAGGACTAGTTTTTAAAATTTTATTTCTATCCATACTCAAATAGGAGCATTTTTTGTGTAAAAATATATGTTTTAAAATTATAATAAATTAGGGGTGGGTTGTAAAAATCCAGACTGGTGCTGTGCTTATAGGTCTCACAAAGACCAACCTAACAAGCCAAACCTCGTTCAAATTGGACAGCGGAGCGAGGAGCTACAAGTATTTGAAAATTTTGGCGGCCATTTTGGACGCCATCTTGTTTTTACTTAAACTCGGATAACTCCGCTGTCCTTTGACCTAGGAGCGTGGGGTTTTCAGCAACAGCAAGAGGAAACCAAACTTAAGAGCACACAACCCCTAAACGACTCCTGAAATTATCGGGCCTGAAAACGCCGGGGGGGAGTCGCTCTTGCGGAGCCTTCCTAGACACCGAAAGCCGCGCAACGATAGCTGCAAATTTGGCGGAGCTGTGACCCATTGAACAATTGGCGGCCATTTTGTCCGCCATATTGGAAAATTTCGGAGGGCCATAGCTCGGCAACCAGTTGTCGTAGCGACACGCGGTTTTCGGCATAAGGGAGGACAGGGCAGGGCCCGCTCCGCAACGGTGAGATCACGGCCTGAAATTTTCAGGATTTTCAAAAAATTTTCAGTTTTTCAGTTTTCCTTCTTGTTTTCATTTGGCCATTGTTATTGACTGTGTGTGTTATTGTAGACGATTAAAGACCCTATATTGAGTCTTGCTACTAACTCTATATAATAAATCTGACATAGTCATACAGACTATTTGACCACTACTGATTATTGACCGTATTCGGCAAAAATCATAGACTAATTAGTGCTATATTGTAATTCGCAACCGTTTACGACTTTTACAAACTTTTGCTTTTATTATTTTCTATATCGAACTTAAACATAGACGTATACCTACCTCCAAAATGTTTGGACATAGAACCCCAAACCCAAAACAGAAACCGACCAGCGGTGCAAAATCACCGCAAAAGCCTGTGACTGCAGCAGCTTTAAACGTAAGACGCAGCATAGGAGAGTGGGAATCGGGTAATGTCGATCCCACTCCTCCTATGACAAGCAAGACGATGCAAAATCCTGCAAATACGGAGCCACCATCCATTCTGAAGGAAAAAGAGCTTACAGACGCGCGCCAGCCCCCACAAACGCTAACGCAAATGCATACTCCGCCAAGGAAGCAGTACGTCAGCCGCCCTATGGAGGCGAAGGCGTGCGTTTCGAAGGGCAAACTACTTCTGAGCACTTCTCGGAATACGAAAACTGACATAAAGAATGGCGTCTTGGAGGCTCTGGATCGATTGTACCAGCTCGTTAAGGAGGCCGAGCTGGAGTTAAAGTCGTCAAAGTCGAAAGACAAAGTCCTAGACAAGGAGAGGGGGAGGGAGAGGGAGGAGGACCAGTCTTCATCTCCACCTTCTCCCCCTGCTCTAAGTAAAGAGGAGAGCAAACTGTTGAAGCAAATAGAGGAACACGGCAAACTTTTGAAAGAAAACAACGAAAGGATGAAAGGTTTGGAGGAAACTCTAAAGTGTCACCAAGAAACCTTGGGAGACTCCTCGATCAAGGAAGTCGTGAACGAAACGCGGCTGATAGCCGACTCACTGCAAAGCCTCAAGATTCAGGAAGCCCCAGAGAAAACCTCGCAAAAAACTGAGGAACTCCTCGCCGAAATCCAACAACAACAAAGAAAAACTTCGCTTGAGTCCCAGGAGCAGATGACGACCCTGTATGAGCAAATGGGCAGCCTTCAAAGCGCTCTCAAAGACATCAGCTCGAACAAAAATTCCACCTATGCAGAGGTCGCTGCAGCCCCACGGATGTTGCACGCCCGAGCGAAACCACCGATTCATTCCATAATAATCTCGTCGGATGACGTAAAAGACACCAGTGGAGAAGTGATCAACAAGATCAGAATGGCGGTAAACGCGAAAGATTGTGGCATCCAAGTGGAGAAGTTGCGAAAAGCGAAGGGACAAAAAGTCATACTTGGCTGTAACACAAAAGAGGAGATTGACAGAGTGACAGGAAAGATCAAAGCCTCAAATTCAAACCTGAAGGTGGAACAGGCAACGAACAAAGACCCCCTTGTTATCCTTCTGGATGTACTGAAGATAAACACTGATGAAGATGTCATAAAAGCAATAAAAAACCAGAACAAACATCTACTGGGCGATCTGACGTCTGAAGAATTCAGAGTTGCAGTAAAGTTCCGGAGGAGAGCAAGGAACCCGCTGGAGAATCACGTGGTCCTGCAGGTTTCACCCAAGTTATGGATGCGATTGACGGAGGCAGAACGGGTACACATTGACCTGCAGAACATAGTGGTGAAAGACCAGTCACCACTTGTGCAATGTTCAAGATGCTTGGGATATGGCCACGGCCGAAGACTATGCACAGAAACAAGTGACCTATGCAGTCATTGCGCAGGCCCCCATTTACGGGTGGACTGCCCCAGCTGGATTGCAGGAGAAGCACCCACGTGTCGTAACTGTCAGCAAGCCAAGTATGAAAAGACTGACCATAACTCGTTTAACAGTGAATGCCCAATAAAACAAAAATGGGACAATATAGCGAGGTCAAGCGTAGCATATTGCTAAAGGCGACCCAGACTCCAGCAGCAACCCAGAAAGCTCAACAAACTCTGACCGGCATAAACGTTATCTTCAAACCCCATCTTCAAACTGCAAGCAATATAAAATAATGCAAGCCAACCTTCAAAGGAAGGATCTCGCCACAAACGAGCTAATGATAGAGGCCAACCGAAGAAAAGCTGCCTTCGCATTGCTCCAGGAGCCATATGTGGGAGCGGCAAAAAAGCTTAAAAACTACGGAACCGCCAGGATTTTCCAGAACACCAATCAGGGCGACGGGACCATCAAAGCGGCAATAGTCGTCTTTGATGGAAACGTAGAAGCAACATTATGTCCACAATTTACCACCAATAATATGGTGGTAGTCAAAATCCGGACTGGTGCCTGGGAGATCGTTGCGGTATCAGTATACTTCGAGCCAAAACCAGAGCCCATAGAGCCATACTTGGAGCAGCTCAGGGCAATGGCAGAGAGCATCGACACCAATATGATGATAGTAGGAGGTGATGTCAATGCCAAAAACCCTCTATGGGGTAGCAAAAAGCTCAACCAAAGGGGAGAAGTGGTAGCGGAAACTCTAGATGAAGTCAAATTACAGGTACTCAATACTGGAGATACCCCAACCTACGATACCGTCAGGGGAAATATACGCTACACAAGCTCCGTAGATGTGACGGCGTGCACCGAGGATATGCTTACCCTGGTCGAGGACTGGAGAGTCATCGAGAATCTCACGAGCTCGGATCACAACGGCATTGCATTCAACATTAAACTCACTAGAGAAAAAGGCATAGAAATCCAAAGAACGACTCGAATTTATAACACTAAAAAAGCTAATTGGAATCAATTTCGAGAGAAACTTGCCCAACTAAAGACCGAAAGTAATGTGACCGTAAATGAAATAAATAAAATAAGCAATAACTCAAAATTAGAACAAGTAGTCGAAAAATATATGGAAATCGTAACAAAAACCTGCAATGACATATTACCAAAAATAAAAAAGAATCAAAAACTTACCTTGCCGTGGTGGTCCGATGAACTCGCAGCGATGAAAAAAGAAGTCACCACCAGGAAGCGTCGAATCAGATGCGCCGCGCCAGTCCGTAGAGCTAAAGTTGTAGAAGAGTACCTGCAATTAAAAAATGAGTATGAGTATAAAGCCAAGAGAGCCCAGATTGACAGCTGGAAGGATTTCTGTGCTAAACAAGATAAAGAAGGACTGTGGGGGGGTATATACAGGGTATTGTACAAAACCACTAAACGACAGGAAGACCTACCTTTGATAAAAGATGGAAAGGTGCTTGATCCGGAAGACTCAGCGAGACTGCTTGCGGAGACCTTCTATCCAGCAGACCTCGAAAGCGAAGACAATGAGGACCACCGAAGAACCCGAAAAATAGCCAATGAAAGAAGTCACGTGGATCATGATGACCATGATCCACCCTTCACAATTTACGAGCTAAGTTCTGCAGTGCGTAGTTTCAATCCCAAGAAGGCTCCGGGAGCGGACGGACTCACCGCCGACATTTGCGACCAAACCATACAACAGGACCCAGAACTATTCCTCGCGATAGCAAACCAATGTCTGCGACTCGGTTACTTCCCAGTCATCTGGAAGGAGGCCACAGTAGTAATACTTAGGAAACCCGCAAAAGACGACTACACAAAACCTAAATCGTATAGACCGATCGGCCTGCTTCCGGTGATGGGGAAGATACTTGAGAAAATGATTGTAGGAAGATTGAAGTGGCATCTTACCCCGAGGATCAGTACTAGCCAGTACGGCTTTATGCCCCAGAAGAGCACCGAGGACGCCCTCTATGACCTTATACGATACATTCAGAGTAAAATCAAGGACAAAAAGTTGGTCACAATGATATCACTAGACATAGAGGGTGCCTTCGACAGCGCCTGGTGGCCGGCAATAAAAGTACGACTGGCTGAGGAAAAGTGTCCAACAAACATAAGGCGGGTAATGAACAGCTACCTACACAGCAGAAGCGTAAAGGTCAGGTACGCTGGGCGGGAGCATCACAGAAACACCACCAAGGGCTGCGTCCAGGGATCCATAGGTGGCCCGATTCTGTGGAACTTACTTCTTGATCCACTACTAAAGGGCCTAGACTCCCAAGGCGTCTACTGCCAGGCTTTCGCGGATGACGTTGTTCTGATATTCAGTGGGGATACGGGTCTTGGGGTGCAAAGACAGGCGAATGCTGCCCTAGCCTATGTCCGGGAGTGGGGGATCCAGAACAAACTGAAATTTGCTCCCCACAAAACATGTGCGATGGTACTGACACGCAAACTGAAATACGATAACCCACTCCTGAGCATGGGCGGCGTAGACATTGGCCTGTCCCATGAGATCAAAATCTTAGGACTCACCGTCGACCAAAAATTGACCTTCAACACCCACGTCAATAACGTTTGCAAAAAGGCCTATAACGTATACCGACAATTGTCCAGAGCCGCGAAAATCAGTTGGGGCCTTCATCCGGAGGTAATCGAGGTCATTTATCGGGCAACCATAATACCTATAGTGACATATGCAGCCAGCGCGTGGGCCCAAGAAGCGAACAAATTGGGCATTAGGAAGCAGCTCGATGCGGTCCAACGAGGATTTGCCCAGAAGCTCAGCAAAGCGTACCGGACAGTCTCCCTAAACTCAGCGCTGATCCTGGCTGGTTTGCTGCCGCTCGACCTCCGGATACGAGAGGCAGCCACCCTATTCGAGGCCAAGAGAGGGGTACCGCAGCCGGCCTTAGCGGACAGAGAGGTAGAGAAAAGGGTTGCATTTACCGAAACACCACATCCCGCTGAAAATATGAGCCTGGAGTTCGAGTGCCTGGAAGACCAACAACAGGTAGAAAGCCACAACAACCAAGCAGTCAAAATATTTACAGATGGCAGCAAGATTGAGGGCAAAGTCGGAGCGTCGCTATCCATTTGGAGCGGGGATGCCGAGACCAGAGCCCTCAAGCTCAAGCTGCCACAATACTGCACGGTGTACCAGGCCGAACTCTTGGCCATATGCAGAGCAACTGGGGAAATCCTCAAAAGACCCGAGCAAAGCTTCGGAATCTACAGCGACTCCCGCTCGGCACTGCAAACTGTCACTAATAGCTACTCACTCCACCCCCTAGCCGCAGAAACAAGAGCGAACATTCGAAAGAGCAGAGTCCAAAACAAGGAAATATCCCTGTTTTGGATTAAGGCTCACGCGGGACTGGTGGGGAATGAACGGGCGGACATACTAGCAAAAGAAGCCGCAAAAAGAGTGAAACGGAAACCCGATTATGATCTCTGTCCGATTTCCTTCGTCAAGCGACAGATTCGTCTGGACACGCTCGACGAATGGAATCGGAGATATAAGTCAGGCGATACCGCCAAGGTCACAAAATGGTTCTTCCCAGATGCGGTAGAAGCATACAAGATAGTTAAAAAGCTTCAACCTGACGCCATAATTACCCAAGTAATGACCGGGCATGGTGGGTTCTCAGAATATCTGAACCGTTTCAGGTGCAAGGAGGACCCATCATGCATCTGCGAGCCTGGTACAAAGGAAGACGTAGAACACATTTTGTTCGAATGCCCCGTGTTTGGACTGTTAAGACATAACATCGAGCAGGACCTGGACGTTGAATTTACAGTAGAAAATTTGCATAACATAGTAAAAGACAACTTAAATAGGGAAAAGCTTTTTGAGTACATGAGGTTTATAGTAGGAAAGGTCATAAGAAGGAATAAAACAGGTTGAGATAGACGAGATATGTGGAGTAAATACAATGATTGTATATATTACCAGCATAAAATTGTAAAAAGGAACTATAGAACTGTTGTACTGAAACTGTATGTAGCTTATTTATTAATCCACATTTGAATATGTTTAGCTAACATAATGTACATGTATAACTAGCATATAAATAGTATAAAAATTTAAGCATTAATAATATAATATGTATAAAAAAAAAAAAAAAAAAAAAAAAAAAAAAAATAATAATAAAAAAAAAAAAAAAAAATGCCCAGATCCTGCTGGACGTGGTCAAGCCACTAGAAGCATAAAAAAGCACATGCTCCTCACTTTTTGTATAATGACTAGGTTTAATTTAATATAATAACCAAAATAAGAAAATAAATTTATAAAATTGTAAAGCAAAGGTCTCTGATTCTGTCAGAGGAATATTGTAAAAGGGGGGGTGTTTAGTCCGTAGGTCACTGGGCTTTATACACCCAGTGGAGTCGGACATAACCGTGGGCTTGTATTCAGTCCGTGCTGAATACAAGCTCACGGTATCCATGAGGATTCACCCCCACCTTCCGGAAAAAAAAAAAAAAAAAAAAAAAAAAAACTGAGCAAACCTAACCTGAGCAAACCTAACTTGAGCAAAGTGTTCGTCTTCCAAATAAAATAAAAATGTGTGTGTGTGTGTGTGCGTTTCTGCGTGCGTGCGTGCGTGCGAGTGTCCGGCATGCATGTATGTATGTATGTATGTATGTATGTCTTTAGGCCAAAAGCACTGTCGTAAATCAGTTCTCGGCCAATGCTCGCACTGCTCCAACTCCAACTCCAACAATTTTTGCGATTTGGCCTTATCAGAAAGTAGCGATCAGTTGCCCGTCTAATGGGTGCTTAAAGCGCATATATCGCATACAGAAGGAGTCGAGGCAGCGTCGAGGCGTGGGCGCGCCTTGGCGACCGACCTTGACATACGGTCGATGATTCTATACCAAGAATCCGAGCGGCGCGCCGGGCCTGGGCGAGGTATGGACTCTCAATCATGAGGTCCGGGTTCACATCCGCACGGACGACATGCCACGTATCAATGAGTTTTTCTAACTTATGTACGTATTACAGAGTACTGCTCTCAAACGGTGAAGGAAAACCTCGTGAGGACACCTGCATATGCAGAAGAAGAAATTCTGATGCATATGTGATGTCTACCAATCCGCATTGGGCACGAGTGGTGGACTAACGCCCAAACACCCTCCTAAAGGGTAGACCTGTGCTCTGCAGTGGGACGTATACCTGATGGCTGATGATGAATCAACCTTTTTTAGAAATTTTGTCTGTCTGTTTTTTTGTGTGTTTGTTTGTTTGTTCGCGCATCACGCAAAAACTACTTAACCGATTTTGATGAAACTTTTTTTGTTTGATAGCTTATGATCTGACTTAAAATCTGGTATATAATGACTCGCCTGGCGGCTCGTGCTGCAATTCCGCCTCGGCTGTAATGACCAACTTTGCTCACTTGTATTAAGAGGATAGGCGGGCTGAAATGCTAATTTGGAGAATAGGTCACTTTTCCGACTGTATACGTATTTATCAGATCCGCCCCACCATACACCCCGCCGACTAGAGTGCGAAGGAGACAACTGCAGCTCGGACCGATTTTATATACAAAAAAAAAAAAAAAAAAAAATCGGCGAAATCAGCATTTCGTATTCCCGTTTTCTCCTCCAAAACTAAACCGATTTTAATAATTCTTTCAAAAATAATATGAGAAAGACTTTGGCTATGTCCATACGTTTTGCTTTTTTTGTTTATATTCGTCAAATTTGTTTACTGGATGTCTGAAAACAAGCGGTTAAATGGGTAATTTTCGAAGGTTCCCAGTTCTTACAGTAATTAATTAATGCAAAAAAGCAAAACATAGGGACATGGGAGAGGTGACAGATTGTATGGTAATAAATATTTGCTCTAGTTTTATTATACAGGGAGAAAACAGGGGAATACGTTTGTATGTAGAAAACTGTACTCGTCTATCTGTTTTAAAACGTAGTGATTCCATTCTCTTTGACTTGTATCCTAAGTTTGTATCATAAATGTACAAATTTAAATCTAGTCTTACAATTTCGTTGTTATTTGGATTGCAGTACCTACTATAGGTACTCTGTGCTTTGCATTTGCGGAAGCGAGCGCACCTACAGTGCCTGGCATGCTGCGGGGAGGTTGTGTTAAACTAAAAGTCACATTTTATTACTTACAGGGTTTTATTAAACATTTATAATTTTGTATAACAGAGAGCGAGTAAGAGCTCATTTATCAGATCATTATTACACTTAGAAATAAGCATTATGTACAGTTATTATTTTAATAGGTATACTTATTACTTAGGTGTTACCAGAGCGTTAGCAACGGTTGAGAGAGAAAAACATGCATTTTACACAATTACTAACGTTAATTGCTGGTCGCATTATATCAGTGACAAATTGACAATACTAACAAACTAAATGTGACATGAGTTGATTAGTTTTGGATAATGTATCAGATTATCGGTCGTCACCATCACTTGGGACGTGCTAATTTGGTATTACCTATTTACATTGTTGTGAAATTCAGAGAATATAATATTTGAGTAGGTAATTAGATAGGTAACAGTCTACTGTACTTTAGTGTAGGAGGTTACGAGTGGACTCGTCGGTCGTCGCTGGAGTCGATAAGACACACGTTAGGTACTAGTATTAAATAAATGGGTACGTATATTATAATTATGAGAGATTATTACCCGCGGCTCCGTTCCTTCACTACTTCATTGACTATATTCATATTGCAGTAGGTACATTGCGATGTGATAAAATAAAAATAAAAGTAGTTACTTAATTTCTGTTTTCCTACTACTAAATACCGTTTTATTTGTGACATTAGTTTGAAAATAATTCAAAATCTTACAAAAATATTAAATGCAAAATCTATAAATAAATGCATCATTAGGAAAGTTAAAGTTATTAGAATCACTTTGGAATATAAAACGCCCAACCGAAATCATAATCGGCATCCGTCACATTTTTATCGAACTAGTGGCACGGCTGCGTCTCCACCGTCGTTTGTGACATTATTAAAACTGCAGCGAGGAGAGGTCCCTCTCGTTCCGCACCGCCCCGACTCCGCCCTCCACCCTGCCTCGGCGCAGAAATAGCTCGAAACAGCGTCCCGAGAACCGTCACGTAGTCCACGTTACGAGTCGGGAGTGTCATGCGGGATGCGGGCTGTGGGCTGTGGGCTTCGGTCGGCGCGGGGCGTGACTCGTGACTCGGTGTACTTATAGTAATGTATATTTGGTGTAGTGTAGCGCGGAGCGGCTAGTCGGCGGCGCGGAGAGCGGCGCAGGCGGCGTGGTTGCGCGCGCCGAGCGCGAGCGTGCGGCCGGCACGCGGCAGCACACGGGCACGCTCGCGCCGCACGCGCCAGCGCCGCGCGCCCACCTCCGACCTCATCGTCGTGTTGTACCTGCGGGACGACATAACTATTATACATCACTGATTCATTGTTCGACCGCGCCGGCGGCGCCGCGGCCGCGGGCGTGGAGGCTCGTCCGGGCTTCGCGGAGCCGGAGGCACGGACGCCGACGCCATATTCATAGATACGACTAGAGGTCCAGCTTCTTAAAGTGCGCGCAACGGTGCTAGACTCGCAAAAAAAGTTGTAATTCATTGGATTTTTATGGATCAACGAATCTAGCGGCGATTTCTGATACCCTCGTAAGAAGCTTCCATCTGTAGGGATATTTAATCATGTGCCGACGCGGTTCGGAGGAGACGATCACGTCGCGCAGGTAGGTATCACGAGTACGTCCAACGTCGAAACGTTAACGCTCTCGGATCGAGGATCGGAGTTTGTCTCCGCGGAGACTAAATGTTTTTCGACTCGTACCGTACTCGTATCGTATCGTCGGGAGTCGGATACATACTCGGTACAGTATATAAGGAGGCGGTCACCTGTAGTCGTGGTCGTCGATGTGCACGCGCACGCAGAGCTCCACCTCGTCGTAGAAGTCTACGTCGGCGGCGATGTGCAGCGCGGGGTCGGAGCGGGCGGCGGCGCGCAGGCGCAGGTCGGCCCAGGCGGTGCGCAGGCGCGCGCGCGCGGCGACGGCCACGCCGGCGCGCAGGTCGAGCAGCGCGCGCGCGGTGCGCGACCACAGCGACACCTGCGCCTGCGCGTCGAGCGCGGCGGCGAGCGCGGCGCCGGCGGCGTGGTGCAGCAGCGCGCCGGCGTGCAGCGGCACGGCGCAGGCGTGCGCGCGCAGCGGCGCCACCGCGCGCAGCGCCGGCGTGGCCGTGCTGCCCGACCCCGCCCACACGTGGCCCATCAGCTCCGCCTGACAGTATTGAACGTTATATACTAATGTAATGATATATATTTCTAATGTACTCGTAGAGCCCTCTCATTTGATACCCCACACGACATGAATAAACAAAAACAACATTTTGCTTTGTATGGCCACCTTTATGACGTCACAGTTTCTACACCCACACTCTGAGCGCTTGTCATCTCATATATTTGTAATCAGGAGGTCATACTGAATGCATCGATACCAGATAACACTATAGAAGAAACTCGTGCCAGAATCTTATTTAAGCAACTTTTTGTCGGTTCGCCGATCTACTATTTCTTCAATGTTCATATTATGTTCAAATTGTTAAAACGGTGCGTAAGAACGTACCTGTCCGGTGAACAGTGTGACGGGCAGCAGACGCACGCCGGTCACCGAGGACGCGAGCCCCGCCCCCGCCGCCTCCTCCCCCTCCCCCTCCAGCGCCGGCTCCACGGGGTCCCCGCGCTCCGCGCCGCCCCCGCCGCCGCCCGCCAGCGCGGCCAGCCCGCGCGTCCACAGCTGCACGGCGAGCGCGTCGTGCGGCGCGCCGGCCGCGTCCAGCGCCAGCAGCCGCACCTCCCCGCGCTGCAGCAGCCCCCCCGCCGCCACCTGCACCGAGCGCAGCGCCGCGCCCCACCCGCCCGCGCCCCACCCCGCGCCGCGCCCCAGCACCGTGGACGTGCCCGCCCACCCGCGCCGCTCCGCCGGCAGCGCGGCCAGCACCCGCCGCGCCGGCGCGTGCGTCTCCGCGAGCGCGGCCACGCGCTGTCGGAACACGCGGCGCAGCTCCGCCGGCGCGCGCTCCTCCAGGTCGTGCGCGACGCGCACCAGGTGCACCGGCACGCCGGGCGCCTCGAAGTAGCGCACGACGGCGAGGTCGAGCGCCGCGGCGCGCACCACGAGCGGCCGGCCCGCCTGCGCGAGCCGCAGCAGCCGGCGGCAGGCGGCGGGAACCACGGCGCGCGCCGGCGCCGAGCTCAGCGCGTCCAGCGCCGCCAGCGCCGCGCCGCGCCCGCCCTCCTCCGCGTGCCGCAGCAGCAGCGGCACCGAGTCCGCGCGCCGCAGGTTGCCCAGCGCGAGCAGCCTCACCGAGCGACACTCCTCGTCCTGGGGACGAGCGCGTCACGTTAGCCGGTGAACATGGGGAGCGAGAGGCGTCCCCGGACTCGTACCCGCCCTCCGCCCTCCGCTCACCTTGCAGCGCGCGAGCTGTGCGACGAGCGCGTCGCGCACGGCGTCGGCGAGGGCGCCGGGACGGCGCTGTGCGGCGGCGGCGGCGGCGAGCAGCGCGGCGCCGGCCACGCGCGCGTCACGCGCCGACGCGCCCAGCTGCAGCACGTCGCGCACCACCTCCTCCTGCGGGCGCAACGCGAGGCGTGAGAGAGGTCGGCGGCGCGCTGGCACTATCGGCGCGAGGCTGGAGCCGGACTCACGTCGTGCTGGGGCGCGAGCGCGAGCGCGTCGAGGTAGATGTCGGCGAGGGGCCGCAGCGGCTCGTCGCGCAGCTGCAGCAGCGCGCCGGCGGCCGCGTGCGCGGCGCGCGTGCCCGTCAGCCCCAGCAGCCGCACCACACCACCGCTGCCGACACAAACATAGGTACAATGTCTTATATATAAATATAGCGAAGCCACGAGATCTGATTAGTCAATGATGAGGAAACTAGGGGTACAGAAGGATCGACGTGCTCTAGTAGAGGTTACGGTGGAGAGCGATGAGCGCAGCACCAGTAGGGACCATTGATATAACTAAATGAGAAAGGTTCGTGACTAGCCTCTAGCGCATGAACCGCATAAAATGAGCCCCCGTCGCCTACTTCACTCGGTCACAATCCAAGCGGCATTTGGATGACACGCGTTCGTAACTGAAAACCTTTTAAATTTTTCGGTGGAATAAAGGTACAACGATGCCTTCGTGTGCATTTAATCGTTGCACAAATAATTCAAAAAGAAAAAACAAATCACACGGCATTATTTTTCACTCGTAAGGCCACGTGTCGTCTCGCTCGCGCACCATTTGCTCGCGTCATACGGTCTCTTTCATTTTTGATGCATAATATTAAGCTTAGTTTGTGTTTGTAATGTATCTGTGTTAGTACGAGATCCGTTTTTCGAGTGCGTAATATAAGAACGTTCCGCTTCTTCCGCTATTTGAATTAATTCAAAGGTAGGGACGGATGAACAGAGCGCAGTGTGTGCGGGTGCGGGTGCGGGTGCGGGTGCGGGTGCGGCTAGGTGCAGGTGCAGGTGCAGGTGCAGGTACGTACAGCAGCGCGGGGCGGCGCGTGTAGCGGTGGAGCAGCGCGCGCAGGGCGGGCGCGGCGGCGGCGCGCAGCACTGGGAGCGCCTCCAGCACGCCGGCCGCCTGCCGCGCGCTGCCCCCCCCTCCCGGCGCCCTCCTCCCCCTCCCCCTCGCTATCCTCCTGCCCCTCCCACTCCCCCTCCTCGCCGAGCGAGACGCCCAGCGCGTGCGCCACCGCCGGCTCCAGCTCCAGCTCCGGCTCATGATCCTGCTGACATCATTATCACGGCTAAAGAAATACAGAAACGTTTAGTTGGCAATGCTGTTTTATAAAAATGTTTATACAAGGTGTTACAAAACTACAAATAAACATTTAAGGGGGTGTAGACCATCAAACTGAACAACTTTCACTATGGGACCAATACCGAAATCGCGAAAAAAAAAATTTACCCTTCATGGGCAACTCATCCCACACACGACTCATCCCGCGGGCTCAGTTGACCGCTACTTTTTATGTTGGGGGCGACTCGGACCACTCGGTCAACTCATCCCGCGGTGGATTAGGTAAATAGTAGCAATTCGGTTCTGGCACTCGCCGGCCGCTACCGCGGCACCGCTCGCTCCGCTCGCTCGGCTCGTGCGCTGTGGTCACAAGAAACCTAACATGCTCGTCGCTTCGCTCCTCGCTAACCTAACCGTCTGAGTTGGAAAAGGGGGTTTCCCCATTCACTCCCGCCCCCATCCACCGCGGGATGAGTAGACCCCTTGGGAAATGAATGGGCCGAGTCACCCCCGACAAAATAAAAGGTGTCAACTGAGCCCGCGGGATGAGTCGTGTGTGGGATGAGTTGCCCATGAAGGTTACAAATCGACTAGAACTAAAATATGTATGGGATTTAAAATTATTTTTTTCGCGATTTCGATGTTGGTCCCATAGAGAAAGTTGTTCAGTTTGACGGTCTAAACAACCCCTTTATGAGTTTCAAAAATTTATTGTTACTTATGAAACACCTTGTATATACCCCATCCTATCCTATAATTATTCCATCCCGTAAGTTTTCCTAAAATGAATAAAAATAAATAAAACAAAATGTACACAATTGAATGTTCGATTTATAAATCTGCTTCTTCTCTTCCTGTTACCCCATACTTTTTCTAAGCTACGGACATTAGTTATGATATGACAGGATCGTAGCGCGTGAGTGTGAGCGTGAGCGTGAGCATGAGGGAATGTTCGAGACATTTATTTATATTTGCGTCGCGTTGAGTAAAATTCGGTTAGCAATAGTACAAACATGAGTTTGTTTGTCAGAGAGTGATAGTGAGAGGTCGCTATCAGTCCGGGGTCAAGGGGAAGCGATCCCTCGCGCTATCAGCGACCGATAGCGGCCGAGCGCGGCGCGGCGCGGCAGCATGCTTTTTCATTAAAACAGTGCTACTTCGGCATTAATATGCAATCTTTTCTGTGATTTTATTATGCTTTCCACGTTTCTTCTGTGGCGCGTAGCAAAGATGATATATAATTATATGGACACTCAATCATTAAGGTCTGAGTTTGAATCCGCGCAGACCATGTGCCATGTACCAATGAGTTTTTCTAATTTATGTATGTCTCAGACGGTAAAGGAAAACCTCGTGAGGAAACCTGCATACACTGAATAAATTCTGATGGAGACTACAAATTCGCATCACTCACATGAGGTGGACTAACGCCCGTACACCCTTCCTGACGGTCTGTGACCTGCAGTGGGACGTATACAGGCTGATGATATTAGCTCATATGTAATTTAGGTAAACATTGGTGGGGGTAGAGAGCGTCCGTATCATATTTAGTACCATGGTACGTCCCATCGTAGGGCACAGGTCTACTCTCGCCGGTACACTAGCTCGGGCGTCATTCTACCGCCCTCGATGCCTGTATACTTCATACAGGCATCGAGAATTTGTTCGTCAGTGTATGCATTATCGTAGGTACCGTAGTGTGATCTGGGGGACGATCGCCGTTCACGTCCGCAGGAAGCACCTCTAATACCCTGCACGTGTCCCCTGGGTGGTGCTAATCGAACAGCACACTGCGCCGATAATGCATCGACACATTTCCTCAAAAGGTCCTTCTAAGGACCCGGGAACGACGGACGTCGGACCTTCAGTCCGCATCTGCCAGCTTAAAATAGAGGGCTTTAGCATGGCCAAATGTGACTACCTGCATAAGATACCGCAGAACTATAATATTGACGTAGTCCGCATCCAAGAAACACACACACGAAAGACCAGACGACGCAGCACATAATACAACGGTGCCCTCTTCGAGCTACCCGGGCCGTCCCGAGGACCCGACACGCCTGACACCCGAGGCCCTTCGATGGCTTCAGACGCTGGATGTAGATTTATGACCTCATGCCTACAAATCAAATTCGCCATACGCATAAATAAATAAAATAGTGCGATCGGTTCGTACGTGACTCACGCGGTGGTCGGAGTCCGCGTCGGCGTCGGGCGGCGCCTGCAGCGGCAGCGGCGCGGGGGGCGGCAGGGCCAGCAGCGCGTCGCGCAGCGAGGCGGCGCGCGGGGGCGGCGCCGGCGTGTCGGACACGCGCCGCAGCCGGTGCCACGAGCGCGCCTTCAGCGCGGCGCCCGGCGCCACCAGCTCCACCACCTCCTCCGCGTACACCTCGCGCAGCTCCCGCGCCGCGCCGGCCAGCGTGTAGCGCGTCACGCGCCGCGGCACCACCGCGCCGTCCCACGACGAGGTGCCGTTGTGTGCCGCGCCCTCCTCGCCCGACCACACGCACGCGCGCTGCGGACATCAACGTCACACCGGTTATACGATCGGAGGCATGACACCAGGGTGCGCGGTGCGGGCCCCCCGCGGCCCCGTCGCTCACCTTAATCTTGCGGAACTCGAACTCTGACACGGTCTCGTAGAGGACCTGGCAGGTGCCCGACACGTCGGTCTCCTCGCGCTCGCCGGCCTGCTCCTGGAACTGTAACGAGGCGTATCGTCATACAGAGGCGGCCGGGGCGGTGGGGTAGGTGGGAGGGCGCACCGCGCACGGGTACCTGGAACAGGCTGAGCAGCGCGCGCTCGTAGTTGGCGAGGTCGGGGTGGTCGCCGGGCGGCAGGTGCGCGGCCCGCAGCGCGCCGGCGCGCAGCAGCGCGTGGAAGGGCTCGCGGGGCCAGGTGTCCCAGGGGGAGGGGCGGGGGAGCCAGTCCGCGCGGGGGTGCGCGCCGCGCGCGTGCAGCACCACCTGCGTCAGCTGCAACACGGCACCGTACATACACTGAGTTATTTTGTATTCAAACTTAATAATTTCAACAGTAACTTAATAGTACATTATGATACAAGTTCGGTAAGTTGATAATTACAGCCGAGGCGTTATTGCTAGACCGAGCCGTAGGCGAGGTCTACAAGAAAGCTAACTAAGGCTGTAATTATCAAAGCGCACGTGTGTCATACGACGTTTTATAACATATTTGCGAGGAAACAAGGAAATAAATAAAACTCGGACATTTAATGAAACTAATAAATCTAAAAAAAAAAATAGCGATAAAAAAGCGCGCGGAAATAGAAATAGAAATATTCTTTATTGTGAATAATTTTAACTTGTTCACAAATTAGCGATGCGCGCGCATCAGCGTTTTCTTTTTTCTTATTTTTTAAGGCAAAGGCACAAAAAACAGCCAGTATTACTAATAAAGTAAATTAATATTGTTTGTTTTGGTTTCACATAAATGGTTGTAATTTATTGTCAAAATTAATTAAATTAAAGAATTAAATGTTTATTTTATTATATTTTATCTCCCAAAGTAAATTTTATTCATAAAATGTTGACCACTTTTCTGACATAAAAACTCTTTGCTAAGATTTAAAAAAGGACCGTTCGTTTTAGACGCAACCGTCCGTTTACTTTACATTACCGGACTTGGCTGTAATGAGATACATTACATTAGTGAAATTGGTCAAATAAGAGACCCTTTACAAGCAAATGTGTTATAAACCTATTTTACCTGACATCCGAAGTCTATTCTAAGGGCTAATTAATACTTCATCAAACTAAAGATTAATACTTACTTACCTAATTATACTTTAAGCTGAAGATAAGAATATGGCTAACTATTTGCCCAAGATAAATAAAACTAATTATAAGTAGAGGAGTGGGCTACACTTTAACGTTTTTGCCTACAAATTTTGTTCTGCACGATCAAAACCGCTCACTTAAGACATTTGCCGGCCATCGTAAAATGAAAAATTGCAAGGAGGGCTTTGAATAAATATGTTCAGTGCCAACCGGCTCGATGACTTGACAGTATAGCTATAGCCCTTATATTATGGTAACAGATGTACTCGCACAGAGCAAAGGAAGGGGCCTAGCGAGGAAGAGAGAGGCGCGGATCATCCTAAGGTCTATGTGAAGAAATCAGGATTGTGACTGGGCATGACAACCAACGTTAGTACTTACACCGGCGGCAGCGTCGCTCACCATCAAGAGCGTTGCCATACTGTAAGCCTAATAGTAATGCTGTGGGCTAGCTGTGGGTGTGGGTGGAGCGCAGACAGGTGCGGATACAGCGCTCCGGCCTCTCATCCTCAGCCGGCAGGCGGGTGTAGTGTGTAGTGTGTAGTGCACTAGCCACTAGTGCAGGTACTCACGTGCAGGCGCAGCAGCGTGTCGGCGCCGTCGCTCCACACGGGCGCCACGCTCAGCGCCGCGAGCAGCCTGTAGCCCGGCCCCGCGCCGCGCTCCAGCCCCGGCGCCTGTCCCCGCGCCTGCCCCGGCGCCTGCCCCGGCGCCTCGTCCAGCAGCACGGTCGTCTCCACGCTGAAGGCGGCCGGGCCCCACTCCAGCGCCTCGCCCCGCGCCACCGCACACGCCACACATACCAACACCGACACTAGCAGCTTCATGATTTTATTTATTTCATTGTATTTAAGTAATGTTCACCGGCAGATTACTTGATGTGATGACGTGACGTTTGAATGAATTAAAGTTTCCGACTTGCCGTCAAATATATGCGTTTGCGCACGACACGATGTGAAGTTCGTGCGATCCATACAAAGAGAGAGACCAAAGAGGAATAGTAAGGGAGTTTTTGGCGGGCTTTGGGAGCTGACGTTTGGAGTCCTCATATTTCATCGAATTTTTATTGTTTATAGTGAGTTTTGGTTCGTAAAATTGGTGTTGTTTTGCGTAACAAAGTGTCGTGCAAGTGAACAATATATAGTTCAGTGAAATATGATGGTGCATGGGTCGTAAACAGGAAAAGTGTTCCGTGATTTTAGCGCGGCAAAGCGGTCGGTTCACTTCCTTCCTGTGGACTTCTCTGCTTTTCCTGCGTCTTTCGATCGTCTCCAAAATCTCCAAAGAACCATCAAAACGTCAAATACCAACGTTTTAATGTGAAAACAGAAGAAATATAAAAATAAAATAAGATTTAGCCAAAAGGTCTAGTAACCAGGCTAGTAAATAAATTGAAAAAAAAAAAAAAAAAGAGTATAAAACTATGCTTAGAACAAACGAAGTGGAACGCTGATAGACAGCTTTCGCCATCTATCGGTGGCATTTCGATGTGTTGAAATTTGGGTTCGTATCTAAGGCTTGGGTCCCACGGCCTGTATATACGCAAATCGCGCCAAGCCACACGCCGTGGGAACGGTCTCGCCTGTCTTGGCCTGTAGACGCCTGTGGACGCCTGTGGTGTGTATTGTGTCCGGATCGCTGTCGGTAACTTCAAAGGGGCGCCTGTCGCCGCCTGTGCAAGCGCGTGGATTGCCGAGCCATTGTCATAATACTGTAGCCGAGGGACTTTTTTATTACCTAAAAGATTACCGATTGCCGTTTAAAAACTGTTGTAAGGTTGACTAATATAAAAACCTAACGGCCTGTTTCACCACTTCTGAGTAAGTTCTAGTTAGCTTATCCGACAGATATTTTGACATAATTTCATACAAAATATGTCAAACTATGCTGTCTTGTTGACGTAGTAAAAGCTAGCAAGAGATTTAATGGAGGATTAACTTTAACGAGAGTTTCTGTAACTGAGTGTTAGTTGCAGGAACGGTCATTAAAGTTAATCCTCCATTAATTCGCTTGCTGTCACTTTTTGTCTTGTTGACGTAGTAAAAGCTAGCAAGAGATTCAATTGAGGATTAACTTTAATTAGCGTTTATGCAACTAAGTGTTAGTTGCAGGAACGGTCATTAAAGTTAATCCTCCATTAAATCTCTTGCTGTAATTTTTTGTCTTGTGGACGTAGTAAAAGCTAGCAAGAGCTTTAATTGAGGGTTAACTTTAAGGAGCGTTTCTGCAACTGAGTGTTAGTTAATTTTTAATAAACTTTTTAGATTAAAAGAGTTACCTATCTGTGTTACCTATAATAGTTAATTTTTAATTTTAATTAAAATTAACTTTGGGCCCACCCTGCTTTAAACCACATAGTTACAATTCGCTGTACATTGACTCGTCTGTATAGTGATTGTTACTATTTAACTTAATAGAAGCCTCAATGTACAGCGAATTGCCTAAGCTTGCCGGGCTGCGTGGCACGCGTATGAACGCACCTTAATAAGCCTTTATGACAGCTTTAGTTCCGATAGCTCCGTTGTGGCGCTGAAATCACATTTTCCCTTTAGGGACCCAATTTTTAGTGTTAATGCGAATCGGGCGCCCTAACCCTCAGATCAATTAATAAAACCCTAACCCTAGATTGGGGTGATCGATCGGGCCGGCCCGGTCGGGTCCCCCCCTGACCAGCTGTTTCTGTGGTGTCTAGGTACTTCTCAGTTCTCTCCTTCCACTCCCACCTCTGCTCCTGTCACTGTCATTGTCGTCGATGTCGATCTCAATGTCGATCAACTACATATTCATTCATTCATTCATCCCACCCCTCTCCCGCAGCAGTCAGTCAGTCAGTCTCGTTCCGCGTCGCGAGCAGGTGACGTGCGCTGCGCGTGCGTCGTGTTCGTGTATACTAAACGGTACCGAAACAATTAGGTCGCTCGCGATCGTGAGTGGTGAGCGGAGTAACCGTGACGAGTGTATCCAGCTGTAGTAGAGGGAAGACGTAAGTTGTGAGCGGTTGTAGTGTAATGAGTGGAGAGAGTACCCTCGTGGCGCGAGTGTAGCCGCGCACGGAGCTGGCCGCTCGGTGCCGTGCGGGCGCGGACCTGCTGAGAGGTGAGGAGGAACGAGGGACCTACACTCTGAGTAGGTAGCTACTGTTACTCTTTATTAGACTGTTAACTACGGACCACGATCGGACTACTTATTTAAACACGGACTAGTGTGCAAGTTGTACAGCGCTGCGCCTGCGCCGCACCTTATTACTACCTACTCCTGGAACCTCGGCCGTCGGCCGGCGCTGTCGGGGGCGAAAGCTAATACAATATGTGTTTTGTTTAGCCTATGTTAATCACGGATAATCTAGCATTCTAATGTTGAAAGAATTATTACTACTTAAAACAATACTTAGAGCAAAGACAGTAATACCATAGTAAATAAAAGGTAATTACCTACCAAAATCTGTTACTTACGAGCTTAGAATTTTAGTCCAATCATTTTAGAGTATGGACACCCTAACAATAATTCATCTATCGCCATAGACTTAAACTCTAGTGATAGACTTGCCCTTGCATAGAAGCAACATGTTCCACTTGACACTTGTTCACTTCGTCACTATGACAATGACAGACCGCAATGTGTCATTTTGTGTTGTTTTGTGTGACATGTTCTTTGTTTGAACGAGCTGGTCTATCGCTAGAGTAATATGTCTATGTCTATCGCTGAAACTTTGCAGTGTGATAAAGTAAAGTATACTTACAGCTTACGGTGGTAAAATAATCTAGGACCGGAAAAATCTAAAACCTAGATTATTTATCAACCGTAATCTATATAAGTACTTTACTTTATCACACTGCAAAGTTTCAGCGATAGATGAATTATTGTTGGGGTCAACCCCTAAAATGATTGGACTATTTTACTTTGATCTAAGCTTATGAGACTGTGAGTTGCTATGAAATATGAATGTGTCCATCATGTATCTCTTTCTATTATACAGTGGTGCCGCTAGCTAGGTACATCTCACTCACTCAGCTGTCAGTTTCTGTATTCCTGGTATAGTAACTTTATGCTCTCTTTATTGTAAACCATCCAGTCCCAAACTAGCTAGCATTGTTCCATACTGTGCTCAGTGCATGACTAGCCCTTGTTACTATTTACCTTGATACTGCAGCTCACCTAAGACACATCCGAGTCTGAGCAGATCAGCAGACGTAAGCCGTAGGCACTAGGCTCTGATGTATTGATAGTTTATATAGTCAACATCCATCCAAATACTGAACATTAAAATTAAATCTTTAATAGTTTAATCTTTGCATTATTTTTATTATTATTATTTTTCTTTTGAATTGTTATTAGTTTCATTGAAATTCTGATATTTAATGTAATTTACTAACATAGGGTGTACATTTATGTACCTAATTACTAATAAAAAAATTATGGAACCAACTTGTTTTCCAAAATAAATATGTATTGAATTACTTTTTGTGTGTTTGAGTATTATGTTCATAACTATATTCTCTTAGTCTTAGAGGGTAGACTGAGGTTTTTATATATAACACAATCATCCTATCTATGTTCATCACCCTATCCAGTTTAGGATGTCGTTGGCCACCATTCTTCTGTAGCGCGTCAGGCATGTTAGCAGAGGCGCACGCCGATGGCTTTCATGCTATCATGGAAAACAAACAGCCTCTATGATGAACAGAGTGTGTGCAAGTTCTAACGGCATCCTGCTCATCCCACCGACCGCGACCCTATGGAATCTACCGACCTACCTAACTTAAATTCAATGAAAATGATAAATGAAGATGATGATGATAAACGATCTCCCTCCTCGCCGACGTCCACAACGCAGAGTTAGTTTAACTGATGCAAGTGTTGTTCGCAGACAGGACACAGGACACAGGACACAGGACCGGGCGGGCGCGATGTGTGAGCGCGCGCCATGAGGAAGTTCGTGCGAACGCGCGCGCCGGCGCCCCCAGCCCCTGCCCCCCTCGCGCCCCCCGCGCCCCCCGCCCCCGAGCACCGCCACACCAACGGGCACGCCGGTGAGTACCCTCACTACACACAGTAGTACAGCGCTGCGCCTGCCCCTGCCCCCGCCCCCGCCCCCGAGCACCGCCACACCAACGGGCACGCCGGTGAGTACCCTCACAACACACAGTAGTACAGCGCTGCCCCTGCCCCCGCCCCCGCCCCCGAGCACCGCCACACCAACGGGCACGCCGGTGAGTACCCTCACAACACACAGTAGTACAGCGCTGCGCCTGCCCCTGCCCCCCTCGCGCCCCCCGCGCCCCCCGCCCCCGAGCACCGCCACACCAACGGGCACGCCGGTGAGTACCCTCACAACACACAGTAGTACAGCGCTGCGCCTGCCCCTGCCCCCGCCCCCGCCCCCGCCCCCGAGCACCGCCACACCAACGGGCACGCCGGTGAGTACCCTCACAACACACAGTAGTACAGCGCTGCGCCTGCCCCTGCCCCCCTCGCGCCCCCCGCGCCCCCCCGCCCCCGAGCACCGCCACACCAACGGGCACGCCGGTGAGTACCCTCACAACACACAGTAGTACAGCGCTGCCCCTGCCCCCGCCCCCGCCCCCGAGCACCGCCACACCAACGGGCACGCCGGTGAGTACCCTCACAACACACAGTAGTACAGCGCTGCGCCTGCCCCTGCCCCCCTCGCGCCCCCCGCGCCCCCCGCCCCCGAGCACCGCCACACCAACGGGCACGCCGGTGAGTACCCTCACAACACACAGTAGTACAGCGCTGCGCCTGCCCCTGCCCCCGCCCCCGCCCCCGCCCCCGAGCACCGCCACACCAACGGGCACGCCGGTGAGTACCCTCACAACACACAGTAGTACAGCGCTGCGCCTGCCCCTGCCCCCCTCGCGCCCCCCGCGCCCCCCGCCCCCGAGCACCGCCACACCAACGGGCACGCCGGTGAGTACCCTCACAACACAGTAGTACAGCGCTGCGCCTGCCCCTGCCCCCCTCGCGCCCCCCGCGTCCGAGCACCGCCACACCAACGGGCACGCCGGTGAGTACCCTCACAACACACAGTAGTACAGCGCTGCGCCTGCCCCCGCCCCCGCCCCCGCGCGCCCCCCGCCCCCGAGCACCGCCACACCAACGGGCACGCCGGTGAGTACCCTCACAACACACAGTAGTACAGCGCTGCGCCTGCCCCTGCCCCCCTCGCGCCCCCCGCGCCCCCCGCCCCCGAGCACCGCCACACCAACGGGCACGCCGGTGAGTACCCTCACTACACACAGTAGTACAGCGCTGCGCCTGCCCCTGCCCCCGCCCCCGCCCCCGCCCCCGCCCCCGCCCCCGAGCACCGCCACACCAACGGGCACGCCGGTGAGTACCCTCACAACACACAGTAGTACAGCGCTGCGCCTGCCCCTGCCCCCGCCCCCGCCCCCGCCCCCGAGCACCGCCACACCAACGGGCACGCCGGTGAGTACCCTCACAACACACAGTAGTACAGCGCTGCGCCTGCCCCTGCCCCCGCCCCCGCCCCCGCCCCCGAGCACCGCCACACCAACGGGCACGCCGGTGAGTACCCTCACAACACACAGTAGTACAGCGCTGCGCCTGCCCCTGCCCCCGCTTCCGCCGCCTCACATTATTACTACTCCTGGAAGCTCGGCCGCCGCTGTCGAAGGCGAAAGATAATCTATGGGCTGAAGGTCGGCGTTCAATCACAGCATAACTATAATTATAGTCCTTACAGTATGGCAACGGCAACGCTCTTGATGCGCCGCGCCCCGCCGCGCGCCGGTGTACATACGTTGTCATGCGCAGTCAATCCCGTCATCTTCATACAGATCTCAGGATGATCCGCGCCGCCCGCTTCTCCGCTAGGGCCCCTCCGTTGCTCTGTGCAAGTATAGCTTGGCAAAAAAGTCATGATCGTGGTGACAGGTGGAACTAACATTTTTGTATGGTGGTGTTGCCAGGTTATTCGTGATTTTGACGTTCTTGCGTGGAGGCAGCGCCCTCATGTTTTATCACGACTTTTTTGCCAAGCTGTACATCCGTTGCCGTACTGTAAGGAAGGACTATACAGGGTGGATTTTTGAGACGGGGCAGTAAGGGCAAGAGCTCGGCCTGCGGTCTCGTTTGGCAGGCAGATTGACCCCGGAGACAAGGTCCACCACGTTCCAGTGGGGCTGCTTCGGAGCTTCGCTCCTACGCGTAGCTCGGCTCGGCCTATCGTTCTAGGGCAGGTACCTTTACCGTTGTACCTACAGCGAAACGTTCTTAAGAGACTATCCTTAACTTTTCGAACTGCATTCACAGATTTTGGTAAAAATGTACAGTCAGCGAGATAATTGAAAATTTACACAAAAACTTTTTTTAATTTAATACCAGTCTATTCTGTTTCTTATGAGGATGAATACTACGAATAAAGAAATATGAATAAACTCTATCGGAGGTTAGAGAACTAGAAATTTCAGAAATCGCTATACGTTTCCCATACAATATATCGTAGGACTCTGCTTGTAGCACTGCCCTGTCTGTCCGAAGTACCATTATAACAGTAGGTACCAACTAGTTAGTAGGTTTTATGTAGTTACATAAAATCTACAATGAAGCAGTCCCTGTTGTGCCGAGTGCCTTCTGTTGCTATACGAGCCTTACTTAGTAGACATAGACTACCTGCCTGCTTATAAGTACCTACCTACTTATGTTATGTGTACCGTGTGTACCTACCTACCTACTACATACGTGGTGCGTAACATGTAATTAATCGATTGAGTAGTGTTATAATGGGTGTAATTAACATGGTCAATTAGTGAGCGGCGAAGTGAAGCTAACAGAGTTTATCAGAGCCATTAATCAGACAGAAGCTGTCGTAAGTCGTAAGTCTACCGGCGCGCGGCTCGCGGCTCGCGGGGGCGGGCGGGGTCGGGGGTGCGGATGCGTACGCGGCTATTAGTTCTGTCAGCGAGCTACTGCGTGACGTGATTGATTTTTCCTCAGGGCCGGACGAGGCCATTGAAAAAGCTAGATATTTGGTTTCCAAGGCCGGGCAAAAAAGACATAATCTTTATTCGAATGGGGATCTTTGCCGAACTATCTGATCCGTGGGAATCGGTTAGCTAGATCGAATTTTTGCGCTCCGTCAAATCCAGATGAAAGTTACCTGTCATCGAAATCGCACGATTTTCTTAAATCTACCTCGCCTCGCTCACTCTGCGCCGCGTGATCGCGTGCGAATCTAGTCAGCTCCTGCAACTTCAACGACAAAAAGCCTAAGATAAGCGGGGCGGGCCAGACACGACTTTTACGCGATCGCTCCTAACACGGCTCCTTGTGTGTCGGCAGTGTCGGGGCTCGCGGGCGACGCGGCGCCGGCCGAGCCGCACTCCACGCTGTCCGGGTGAGTGCGGGTGCTGCAGCCTGCGGCATGCAGCTTGCAGCCGTAACAGTCTAGAGTAAATACCCCACGGAGACCGAGCTCAGTACGATCGCACTACGATAGGTACACTCCTATGCATCTACAATGGCTACGCGGCGGTGCGTGCGTGGCCTCTCAGGCACGAGACGAGTTCACGACTCGGCCGGTGGACGATCTTCGCTACGTCTCTCGGGGGTGTTTACTCATGTGGCTGTACGAGTAGTGTAGAGTTTAGGTAGACTCTCGACTGAGGTGTGGTCGTGTGCAGCAGGTACCGGAGCGGGTCGTCGTGGTCGGGCGGCGGCTCCGAGGCGGCGCCGTGGGAGGACGCCGAGTTCCCGTGCTCGTGGCGCGCGCTCGGCGACCGGCGCGAGGCGGCCGGCGTGCTGTGGCTCCGACCCCACGTACGTACACCTCTGCTCTGTCTCTCACATGTCGCTCTGTTCCACCACCACCGCCACCCCCACCCTGCACCGTATCCTTTACGATAGCCATCCGACGTGTCCCGCACGACAGTGACTGTAGGAAGGAACACACGCGGGCCCCCGCTCGGGAGCCCGGCATCGTTGCACGAACTCCTCGCACACCTGAATACATAAACACTCGTAGAGTAGCTCCCTGCGCCCGCGGCCCCGCGTGCTGTAACAGAACAGAAGCGTCGACTCGTGCGCGGCCGACCACTTGTGTAATCAGACGACGTTCCTAGGTACTCGATCACCTGTCGACCGACCTATATCTGTTTCATAGCGGAGTAACTGTTGACGATGGATGATGTTGACTGACCTGACGTTCGATGAAAACCATAAGAATCAGTGGAGGAATTCTGTCCTGCGCATGCGCTTGCGCAAGCGACCTACAATACTCGCTAACAGCGTCGTGAGACTCTAATTATCACGAGGACATGACAATTTGACGCGACGTTAGCCTATTATTTGCTAGATTTATAATGAGTACACGTAACATAACATAACATCGCACACGCACGGAGCGACGCAACGGGACCGTGCAGTCGCCGACGAAGCGGACGCGAGGCTAGCGCAGCGTGCGCCCGTTACTTATACTAAGTAGTCAGTCACTAATATATAATACACGAGCTTTTACCCGCAACTTCGTCCGGACAAATTATATACCAGATATTATAAGTAAAATGACAAATCATAAGCTTTAATTCCCCCTTTGACTTTTCAAACAAACAGAGTTTCGTCAAAATCGTTCATTAGTTTTTGCGTGATGATCAAACAAACGTAGTAAATACTCGAGCGTTTTCATTCTGTTTCTGTGACTGTAAGAAGAAAAATAATAGACAGGGACACATATCATTGTCATATAGTGAGCGTCAACTGACTGGAGGAGGAAATGAGGTCATCGGTGATGTCGTTCAAGCAGTTATTGTTTGTTAATATTGATGAATATAAATATTGAATAGTGTTATGATTGTATTGGTGTTGGGCGCGCGCCATATAGCTGCTAGCACAGAGCGCGGCTGAATGTTAATGTCATCGGGTACTGTCGGCACGACACGACACGACACTCGCAAGCTGGCGACCGGCGCCCGGCGCTTAACCGACCTATCAACTACCATAATGTCAAGGCCTGCCCTGCCCCGTGCCCGATCACGATCACGCTCGGCTGCTTGAGGCAAACTATCTTCCATCTGGGCTAATATATAAAGACACACACTCAGTACTCATACCGGTCACCAGGGCTCGGTGAGCAGACCGCTTCATCGTACCTCGTCCACTGCAGTCGCGCGCGTCTCCGCGCAGGCCTCGGCGCGGTGTGGCACGCACACGCACACGCACGTCTTGACTGTTCCTGGGAATAAGGCCACTCTTTGTTGTAGTATGTAGGTATAGCGCTCAGCAAACAGTCGGTAATAACTAGGTGTAGGTCGCACGAGCGGATCGTTGCCTCGTCTCGCCACCAGCCAAATACTTACTTGCTTCAAATTAATAGCTAAAACACAGATACTATAGTACCTACCTACATAACCTACATGCGATCGTATTAACAAAAATATAATAAATAAACTAGTGTTTACCCGCGACTTCATCCGCATAAATTATATACCAGATTTTAAGTCAGATCATAAGCTATCAAACAAAAAAAGTTTCATCAAAATCGGTTCAGTAGATTTTGCGTGATGCACGAACAAACAAACAAACAAATAAACAAACAAACAGACAGACAAAATGTCTAAAAAAGGTTGATTTCGAGTAAGGGATACCTAAAAACCATATCGTAATCTTTTTTTCGTAAATATCTTCAATGTACAGACACACTTCAGTTACAGTTTTATAATAGTTTAGATTAGATAGGAAACCGGTCAGAAACGGTAACGGTAAATCGGCAATATCCGCGAATCAACGGTGAATTTTTTCTGGACATTTTAAAAAATTCTTATGCTTCCTCCACACGCTTGCGCGAGCTTATAGGCGAGTCCGCTGTACATCGACGTTTCTATAAACTAGTATCGATCACTTTGCGGACGCACAGTATGTTTTTTGACCTGAAAAGCGGTCATGGTCGTTTTATTCGTGTAATCGTTAGTGTTAATCATTTTGAAACTGAGAGTAGAACTCCCGTGCGTCAAGTCTTCTTAATTATTCTTAATATTGAGTTATAATTTTTTTTTTTTTTTTTTTCAAAATATCGCTATAACTTCCAAATAATCCGGTTTTCTTCTTTTTTCTCAATTTAGTATAATAAAACATTAAACGAGGTATTTTATACACATTACAAAAGTTCTCGAACATTTATGTTAATGACGAAATTATACATTTTATAGTTTCTCGTTTTTAATTTTTTATTTCTTTATATTCAGTTATTGGGGTTCAATTTTTACTTTTCAATATTAAGAGCCATACTATTGATGTATACAAAAAAAATCAGATCTAAATCTGGTAGGATATAGGAGTTATTAACTTCTAATGTTTTTTTCTTATAATTTTAGAACTTTTAGAAGAATTAGTTAATAACTCCTATATCCTACGAGATTTAGATCTGATTTTTTTATTAGACATCAATAGTATGGCTCTTAATATTGAAAAGTAAAAATGGAACCCCAATAACTGACTATATAGAAATAAAAAATAAAAAACGAAAAACAATAAAATGTATAATTTCGTCATTAACATAAATGTTCGAGAACTTTTGTAATGTGTATAAAATACCTCGTTTATTGTTTTATTATACTAAATTGAGAAAAAAGAAGAAAACCGGATTATTTGGAAGTTATAGCGATATTTTGAAAAAAAAAATTAAAAAATCACAACTCAATATTAAGAAGAATTAAGAAGACTTGACGCACGGGAGTTCTACTCTCAGTTTCAAAATGATTAACACTAACGATTACACGAATAAAACGACCATGACCGCTTTTCAGGTCAAAAAACATACTGTGGGACGAGTACAGCGATGTACAGCGGACTCGACAAGCTCGCACAAGTGTGTGGAGTGGAGGCAGCATTTCATAGACAAGCAAGTAAGATTTATGTACTTTGCTTCGGTTCGTGTGTGCCTTTACTTTAGTGGTTAAGAAAGATTTTTCTTTATCTCTTGCGTTCCGGTGATTCTATTTCGTCGAGTTACAGAGTAGGAATAGAATCGAAGTTGCGATTCGTTTTTAGCACAGTGCACGATCATAATATGTAGGTATATCTCGCAGGAGCTGTGCGCCCGGCCTCGGTTCCGCGGGGACTCAGCGCTGTCGCAGGCGGCGCCGGCGCCCGAGCCCTCGGCGGCGGCGGCGCGGCGGTGGCGCGTGACGGCGGGCGCCGGCGGGGCCGCGCTGCCCGGCGCCGCCGCCGCGCTCGCCGCCACGCCGCGCCTGCTGTCCCGCGTCGCGCCGCACCAGTCCTTCCGCCACGGCTACACCGGCGCCTTCACGTACGTATCCACCTCTCCCTCTCACCGCACCGCACCGGTCACCGTGGCCGTGAACCGGCCACTGGATCCATATCGTTACCGCCGCGCCGCTCTCACGCTCACTCTCAGTGTTAGAGGCTTACGCTGCTATTTCCCACGAGTGAGCGTCGCAGTTGATCTTATCAGATCAATTTTGTAGGTTATCAGATCGTCACAGGTCGTGCTCCATATTATAGTGCTGACATTAGAGATGAAATGATAATCGTGTTTGTGAAGTTCAGAAGCGTAAAAAATGTTGACAATGAAAATATATAGGTAATTTTAAATTATTTACCTATTATTATATTACTAGCCGAAGCTTATATATAAAACTGCGCCCATTGCTGGTTTTTAGTTTCTCTTCGAAATGTTTTTTTTTTTCACCGCCGTCCCGCCGTCCCAATGATAATATTTATTTATTTATTTATAATGACAAATATACAACCGTAGGTACATGAATTCCGAATTGAACTTTTAGGGCCTGTTTCACCACTTCTGAATAAGTTCTCGTTAGCTTATCCGACAGATATTTTGACATAATTTCATACAAAATATGTCAAACGATCTGTCGGATAAGCTAACAAGAACTTATTCAGAAGTGGTGAAACAGGCCCTTAATCAGTGAAATTTAAACGTGTGTGTGTGTGTGTCAGGTTTAACCTGTGGGTGTTCGGTGCGTGGCGCGCGGTGGTGGTGGACGACCGGCTGCCGACGCGCGGCGGGCGGCTGCTGACCGCGCGCTGCGAGCTCGACGACGACTTCACCCTGCCGCTGCTCGAGAAGGCCTTCGCCAAGTGAGTCCGTCTCCACTCTAGTTTTGGCAGGGTCCTCCGACGGACACACTTTTACACTACATAATATAGTAGTGTAGATAATTCGGTATGTCAAGTTTTTTTTTGGAGGGCCGAATCGAAAACCATTTCGAGATAATTGTCTCAATAATCATATTTTCTACGTCAAAGATTTTTAAATAAAATAACGTCGTTTTTCGGCACGTCCAGTGACGTCACTGGCATACCTGTGAACTCCTTGTTAAATATAAAATCAACTTGAAATACCCGGCCATTAAGAAAAAAAAAATACATTCACAATGTCAGAATTTGACATTTGATGTTGCCGTATCTGTTTCCAGCATAGAGTTAGAAAGAGGAGGCACGTTTTATTTTTTTTAAATATAGCAGTAGGTAGTGTTTCTCCATGGAGTTCGAATTATTTTTTCTCAACCATTTTTGCACTTAGAGATTACAGATCAAAATAATTTAAAAATTAAATTTATATCGATAAACTCGATGAATCGCAATAAAAATGAAATAGGTGTCTTAAAATTATGTCTTCTATCCGTAAAAAATATAAAAATGACGACCAAAAAAAACTTGACATACCGAATTCACGGCGGTTCAAAAAAGTAGTGGTGCTACGCGGCGCTAGTGCGGAGCCAGTGTAGTAGGTACCGTACTCAGTGCGCGTCTCGTTCCCCCGCAGGCTGGCGGGCGGGTACCCGGCGGCGCGGCGCTGCGGCAGCGCGCTGTGCGAGCTGACGGGCGGCGTGGTGCAGGAGCTGCGGCCCGCGCGCACGCCGCCCGCGCGCCTGCTGCACGTGCTGCGCGCCGCCCTGCGACGCGCCACGCTGCTCGTCGCCACGCGCGACAAGAGCGACAAGCACGCGCGCCGGCTCGGCCTGGAGGCGGGCCAAGCGTACGAGGTGGTGGCGGTGGGGCGCGCCGGCCATAGTCCCGGCCCCGGCGAGCTGGTGCTCGTGCGCGCCGCGGGCTCCGCGCCGGCGCTCGACGGTGACGAGCGGCCGTCGATCGACGCCGGGCGACTCGAGCCCGGACACTTCTGGTGAGTGCCGGCTGACGCTCGCCGATATTCAGTGAACATAATGCGATACATAGTGGTTTCGTCGCGACGTGCCCGCAGGGTGCCGGTGGCGCAGTTCGGGGCGGTGTTCTCGCGGCTGGAGCTGGTGCACGTGCCGCCGGACGACTGGCTGCTGGAGCCGGCGCTGCGCGCGCGCATCCCGTGGCGCGCCGTGCTCGCGCGCAGGCGGTGGCGCACCGGCTACAACGCGGGCGGCCCGCCCCACGCCTGTCAGTATACACTTGACTTCACACTACGTTATCGTCACCTACACCTATACTCTGTATATCTATACTGCTCCCCATCTACACCCCCTCATATGCTTATGAATGAAAATTGTTTATCGTTGTTTTAAAATTGTCTGAAAATTAAACCTTAAAGTCGTAATGGAAGGTACAAAAAGGTTGGTCTTCTGTTCTGTTTTAGATGACAAAACGGCCACAATCCAGTGGAGATCGAATACAACTCGTCCACGTCAAATAGCATCGTCTCGTAGCTCAGAAAAATCCTCCGTTAGACCGACAAAAATCATTCATCGACGTCTGTATTCTTTGGGGTATCGGTACTACGTAGAAAATGAGATTTCGGGTGGACGAGTAAGGTCCGACTTAGGGTCGAGTCTTATCTGGCAGCACAGAATCGCATTAATTCTTTTGTGACAGTCAGGAATGTCATTTATCAAAGCGAAAAAGATAATGTAAATGTTATAATAGCACGCGGCGCTTTAATAAATGACGTCTCTGAGCGAGCGACAGAAAAAGATAGAGCGTGAAAATACGCAATTTCGTACTGTCAGATGAGATTTAAACCCTTACGCAGGCATTGTATTCTCGCCGAAAATGGACGAGAAAGACTAAGAATGAGAGCGTGAATGCCCTTCATTGTTCTCGCGGCATCCTGCGCCGTAGTAATTATCTTTGGAAGTTCAGTTTTCCTCGCTATAATGATTCGTTTGGTCAGCAGCGACGACGGGCGCCAACCCTCAGTTCCACGTGTCGGTGCCGGAGAGCGCGGAGGCGGGTGGTGGGGGAGGGGGAGGGGGAGGGGAGGCGCGGTGCCACGTGGTGGTGTCGGTGTCGCAGCGCGCGGCGGCGGGCGTCACGCCGCGGCTCGCCGTCGGGTTCGCCGTGTACGAGCTGCCGGCCGGCGCGCCGCCGGGCCGCGTCGCGCTGCCGGGGCCGGTGCGTACAGACACGCTCGTGTACCTACTCGCGGTGACCCACGCGCACTGACCCACACGCATGTATGCACGCAGCGCCTGCTGGAGGCGACGCACAGCGGGCGCGCGCGCGAGGTGGCGGCGCTGTGCGCGCTGCGCGCCGGACAGTACCTCGTGGTGCCGCACGCCGCGCGCCGGCACGCCGCCGCCGCCTTCCTGCTGAGACTGTTCACCGACACGCGCGCCGACGTCTGGTGAGCGAACACTACACTATACAGATGATATAGGGCATAACGGGCAGCTACCGGAAGCATTACATCAAATGTATTAAAAAGATACGAATTTTTTACTATTTCAGTTTTGTTCCGATAGTAAAAATTTATCAGTTTAATGGTCTAAACTAGGTAATTTTGTTATTTCCCTTCTAAAAGAAATGGGAATTTAATTTTGCGTTTTCTGAGTTCTAATAGGTACCTCCACCTCGGTTGACTCCATAGAGACTTGTGTTCCTTATCAATAAGAGGATCGAATGGGATAAAAGAAAAATTTTGGGAATTGCAGCTTTTCTCGATGACTGTACAATTGTACATTGCTTTTAAAATCAGTGAATGCAGAAGAAAAAACCAAAAGTTAGGATTAGTCTCATATAGTAGATTACACACCGAGGACAGAAAAGTAAGAACCCCATGAGTGCCCCATCTCAACTTTCCACCCTTCTTATCGTGTCGACTTTAAATTCTGAACAGTCGCTATATAATACCTTGCCAAAATTAGGCAACCGATACTGCACCGTCGCTAGCGGTCATGAGCTCCTCCTGAGTGCAGGTGTTAGGGCACGCAGGGCACGATGTCAGATCGGGGCATCGTTCGTGTTGTGAGGCTCCACACAAGCAACTCACATATTGCGCACTCGAGAATCCCCACTTGACCATGTTGTTTTTACTGTGATCGACTTGGGTTCGAAGTCGGTTTAAAGATTTCCAGGTCGCCCAAGACAAGTCATGTCCAGGCGGGAGGCTCTCAGACGGCGGCACAAATGAAGCTGGGAGGGACGCTTTGTCGCCAAAGAATACACCTCGCATGCGCTGGGCCAGTACTCAGTGGATCGATACACTTCATAAAGCTGCGTCGGTTTGGCAGCTTTTGCTCCTCAGAAATGAAGCCGTGTATGGGATGTCGGGTGTCGTCCACCATTTTAGCCCTGTATACCCTTTTCCATCCTGTATACCCGCTACACGACCCCTACTACACGAGCGTGTCTCTGCTAACACCAACACTAACTCCACCGGCTCGTCCGCAGGGAGGTGAACGAGGACAACACCGTGCTGCGCTCCCTCGCCGACGAGTTCCGCGACTACCACGACCCCCTCCCATACGTATGTATCCCATATTATGTTATACGTCATTTTCATCATACACGGTGTCAATTTAATCAAATGCGTTTCATAATTAATGTTTATTTATGCAACTAACATTAAACACGCGAAAATATTTGCCGTTTCATAAAAAAGTGCACGGAGTTAACCTGATATTTTTTGATGATTTTACATACTTAGGTTACAAAAGTAGGTTTTATTTTTGTAAGTCGTTCGGGTTCAGTCGTAGAGGAAGTCGTTCGATGTGATGGTCCGATCATTCCCTAAAAAAACTGTCAGCGTATCAAGAAGGATCCAGTATACGCTATTTTGATTTTCATAGCGGTAGGAATTAAGATGTCTTTTGTGTGACTACCGTCGTAGTCGGTATCGCTCGTGAGGAGCAGTCTTCCGGTGTACAGTAACCGCGTAACGGTGTGCGGTCCCGCAGGAGAGTCCGTGGCTGGACGGCTCGGCGAGCTGGGTGGACGCGCGCGCGCTCGGGGCGCGGCTCGGCGTGGGGCGCGGGGCGGCGCGCGCGCTGGTCGTGCTGCGCGACGGCGCGCTGGCCGGGCGCGTGCCCGCCGCCGAGCTGCCCGCGCTGCGCGACCTGGCCGCCTACTGGACGCACGCGTTCCGCGCGTGTGGGGCGGCGCGGGCACGTCGGTGCGCCGGCGTGGGGCCGCGGCGCGCCTGCACGTACGGGCTGCGCGCGGCGCTGGCGGCGGCCGGCGTGCGCGTCAGCAACAAGGTGCTCGAGTGCCTCGTGCTGCGCTTCGCGCGCGGACACCACATCACCGAGGACGACTTCCTGCGAGCGCTCGCACGCATACACCTCGCGCACGGTACGTACCTCCGTGCCGTGCCGTGCCGTGCTCACACACACACACACACACTCGACCGCGCCGCGCCGGGCACCCGGAGCGGCTCCCGCTCGTTCAGTGAGAGTGGCCCGATGTGACGTGATGAAGCATAAGCATGTGAAATCATTAAACATAGCATAACGCTACGGCTCGGCACCATTTAGTTAGATGTAACTATAGTAGATTACACACCGAGGGCAGGAAAGTAAGTAAGAATTCAAATCACATGTACTAATTGTTGTTGTAACAAACATGTGGTTTTGAGGTTTTCTTATTTACTGCCCAAGGTTGTGTCCTCGATGGAGGCTGAAAGCGGCAACTTTCCGCTGACGTTGATAACGCTTTCCGCCCAGAGGAAAGAAAAACAATTTGCACGTGCAAAACGACTCACCGTATGTGATCGAACGATTTAAATGTCCTACATTTCTAAACGATGCGTTATTAACATTTCAGAACGCTATCGGAAGCTCGAGTCCAAGATGAAGTCCACTCCTCTCTCCCTAGAAGAGGTACGTTATACTCGTAATACGTTACTCCTTAAACTGCATCAGCTTCACACGAAAGCTTTAATTATATGCCAAGGTAGAGCCTCACGCTGTTCACGTACTAAAATAAACTGGCAAACTGATATATTGGTGTACGTGAGACGTTATACAACTTATATCTCTCTGTGTAAGTGTAATAATCACCCTACTTGAATGATCAGCGCGTTCGTAGCTTCGACTGTCTGTCTATCTTGACATATAAGCGCTCTTACAGACGAGCGACACTTTGCGGTCACAGAGTCTATGAGCGCGACCCTCTGCGACCCACGGCGACCGCAAAGTGTCGCTCGTCTGTAAGACCCCTAACTTATCAAAGCACAGGTATTATATCCGACATTTGTGTTGTTCGCAGATGATCCTGATGACTATCTACACGTGAGGCTCGTGACGTCACGCGTCGCGCCGTCCCGCTCGCACGCGCACGCGCACGACCACGAGCGGGACGGGTGTATCCCGCTGTTTCCATGGAAATATATTATCTCGTTCGTTCCTGCGCAAATAGAAGAGAGCGAAGTTGTGACAGCACTGTATCACGGTGCCATGCTACCTATGCTGATAAATAAATAGCTATCTAAAGAGGAAATAAATAAATCGTTTCTATGTCACGTGCACGCCGTCATAAGAGGCGATGCAGTTTTTTTTTTGCCGCCGCCGCCAGCGATGGAAACAGTGGGCGAATCAGGTCCAGTAATTCTATCAATAGAAATACCTAATGGAAATAGTGGGATACACCCAGCAGCGGGACGACGCGACGCATCCACGTCGTAACGTGAGGAGTGACCGCTACTAAGTATTACATTATCTATTAATGATTCTGCGGTCCTATAAGTGAAAATTGTGTTCAATAGGTACATTTGTCAAACAATACATAAGTAGGTAGTTAGATGGAATCTCAATTATTATGTTAAATGTTATTATTTAAATACTTGGTGTAAGTACAAGAAGTGATAATGTCGGTGCTCTAAAGCTATGTTAACTGTTGTTATTGATACTGTTGTTAAGTTTATATTTATCAGAGAGGCATACGTACAGTCTCATCGCGTGCCGAGAGTACTTATTTATGATGTCTGTATGAAATAGAAATATTGTTTATTGTGAAGAATAGTTAAGATAATTACCTATAATGTAATCATTCCACTCAGTATAACGAGCGACCAAAGAATCCGTCCGCACGAGCGCGAGCGAGCACGCACATCCCCTCCGCTCGTCGAGCGAGCGAGCGCGCACCTCGCTACTCTATACCTCTTTATAATTATTTCCGTGAGAAGGCATATCACCTTCGTAATCGATTTGGGACGCGTGTGTGACATTCAATAACAAACGAGTGTGCTTTAGACCTTACGACTGAAGTGAAGCTTCCATTCGCCTCGCCCGATCACACTTTTCGTCACGCATTCACCAGCTTACTCCTAAAGTCAAGCTTGCGTAATGAAGTTTTACTTCAAAAATAGCTCTCGCAAGAATACTTATATAAAAAATTGAATTTTGCTTGTCCGTTTTTTGTCTATGGGGATGACCCATCAATGAAGAACTTAACCTAGGGCAAGGGTGAGAAATAGGGAACAACATGGCTAGGAGTATGGCGTCAAGGTATATTCAGCAGTGCGTACTATCTCGACCGAAGGCTGCCCGGGGCCCGGGCGAGTGTCACACTCGCAATAAGGGTGGGTGTCACACTCGTACTCGGGGACCGGCCGCGAAGTTACTTTTAGTGGTGGTCGAGAGGCTGTGGGGGTGTGAGTGTAAGTGCGACGCGACGTGCTGCTTCAATGTGATAGTTTATTTATAGATACTCGTACGAGAGCTAGACACGAGGGCTGTCACGAGCATGTGCCGACAGTTACTCATTTTTATTTATTTATTCAATGTTGATATTAATATAAATCATGTTATTTAAGTTAAAAGTGAAATTATTAAATTATTATTTATTAGGTGGCTTTTGTTTGATGTCCCAAAGAATTCAATCCCACGCCTACGTACCCACAGCTTGGCGGTAAAGAGTACAAAACGATGCACGATGTAAGGAACAGTAGGAACTTATAAAAATTATAGTTCCAATGATTATTCGCAACATGGCGAGGTGTTTTATTTTTCTGGTCAGGCTTTAGAGAAGACCATTATTGATAATTTGTTATTAAATATTTCGTAAACGAACGACCCGCAATACAACATAATACAACGGTTTGTAGTAGGTACCTACTTTCCTTTCATACTAATTTGCCATGAGCTGTGTGTGTGTGTGTGTGACATACATAATCTTCATCACATTATAATAAAGAATGTGGTACTACATAAAGTCTGACCAGAAATATGAAAAATATGGTTTGGGGCGCTGCAATCAACTATGACCTTTAAAGTCAGTGTTCCAAGTACAAAAATTAGATCTAATAATTATCCGCAACATGGCGAGGTTTTTTTTCTTCTGGTCAGGCTTAATAAAGTATGAATACGAAATGAGAACAAAACAATGACAAATTAATATATTTATTTAGGCATTCTCTATTAATACGAGAGTATTATAATTTCGAGTAGGTTTCAACATCGCTAACTACAAGTATACTAGCTACGTTACAATTACTTTAATAAATGGAAAAATATCAAGAGATCTGACCCTCCTGGTACATACGATACGATACATACAACATCGACAGACGAGTAACTGTACCTACAAGTATATCATTTATAATGTTTTTATTTATTACCTACTAATATAATAATATAGTTACCTATAGATCACAGTGCGGCAGACAACACAACACCATAGCCATCTACTCACTATGGTAAATGCTATAAGTATTTAACTAGAGAGAGTGAGAAGATGGGGCCGCGCTACGGGCCGCAGGAGACAACAAGAGATAACTTCTCTACACGTATATAACGAGATGAACGAGCACGCAGCTCACATATACACGATAATTAAAAGTGTCTCTTTCCCACACATTTACTGACGCGGAAGCGGGTCGTCGAGCTGAACGGAAACATCGCGTTCCCGACACTAATATCGCTCCTCATGTTCGGAGCGAGGTGCGGTATCTGAATAGAGGGGGCGGGGAGTGTCCGAGATGTAACGTAGTATAGTCAGGGCTCCTAAACAAAGTATCTTTAGATTAGCGTTAACGACAGTAGAAAACATAATTTTTTATGGACTTGACGTATGGTGACGAAAGCAAACGTCAAAACGTTTCGATCGCTAACGTCAAATGCCATTTTCTACTAGCGTCAAAACGCCAATAGAATATCACTTTGTCTAGGGCCCCTGACGTACGAATGTGAGGGTCGGTCTCCACCGCGGCGACGGTCGGTCGACCCGGGGCGCACGTCTCGAACACAAGCTAAATCGTCGAACCGTCGCGTCGGTCGGTAAGATAAGTTCCCGAGCGTCTCTCTTGTCGATGCCGCGTCACTAACATGATGGGGACAATAGAGATGCACGTTATTAAACAGATCACGTCACTCGCACTACACAGCGGGTCAGTGTGCGGGGGGCGCGGGGGGCGCGGCGGGGGGCGGCGCGGCGCTCGGGGGGGCGGCGGGCGCGGGGGGGCGCAGCTCGTCGTCGCTGTCCTCGTCGGTGTCGGTGTCGGCCTCGCGCGCGCCCTCCTCGCAGCACGCGTGTCCGCCAGTCTACGGGTATATTAATACATACCACTAGAAATCAATCGAGCTTCTTAAGGGGCCATAGGTCCCGACGAATATTTTCTATGAGAAACGCGATTGCCCAGCGCTCCGAAAAGTGCGTGCGTGAGCCGTATTTTCGATTAAAAAGAACTAACCAAAGTACTTTTCTAGATTTTTTTTTATGATTTCACTAGTTAAACTAATGGTGAATATGTGAGTATAAATGCAAAACAATCGGAAACTATTTTAAGTTCTTCTAAAACGAGAAAAATGTTTATAAATGCAAGAAAATACGTCATCTTTGTGACGATTTTCTATCGAGTGAAGTAATTCCAATCGTGTATTCAGTTTATGATTGCACTAGATAAACTCTCCAAAGATACTGAGGTATGAGTTTAGTTTCGGTAAATGGTATAAATCTAGTCGTAAAATGTAAAATAAAAGATGCCTCCGAGGTATTTCCAACTACTATTACACCTTAAAGCGCGCGTACCGGCGCTAGACCCTCGCAAAAAGTTGTAATCCATTGCTTTATGGATCAAAATGACGTATTTTACGAGTCTAGCGGCAGCGAGTTCCCGGCGCGGCGTCTCGCTTGCTTGAAACTTTCAGCTGTAGGATTATAATCATGTGCTACGGGGGCGGCGGTTACTGATATTATCTATCTACAGGATCCTTCTTATTATGCTGTCACTTATTTAAGGGTATGGGCAGACTGTCAAACTGAACAACATTCTATATGACACTAACATTGATATAGAGAAAAAAAAAATTACTATTCTGTTCAAAATTGCAAACCTACTCGAGCCAAATGTATGGGACAACCGATTGTTATTTAGTGATTTTGATGTTGCTTCCATAGAGATAATTGTTCAGTTTGATGGTCTGTTGATGGTTTGATGTGCAAAAAAGTGTCAGCATATTAAGCAGGACCCTGTATACAAATAAAACTGTAAATGTTTGTTTGAACTTTTTGTGCCTGAAAGCCTATGATTAGACTTAAATCTGGTATCTATATCATTTATTCCTTGGTTGATTGTGTAGAATGAAAGATCTACATAATTTACTAGCTACGATGACGGGTGTGCGGAGGAAGTCGCGGGAAAACTCTAGTTGTTTATTTTTATACAGGGTGTAAGTGACAGCCTAGCAAATACTGAAACGGTGAACTCAGACCATCAAACTGAACAACTTTCACTACGGAGCCTACCACTGGAAACGCGAATAAAATCTGCTGTTTCATACATTTTAGTCGGGTAGGTACGGTAGTTTTATATGGGACAGCAGATTTTTTTTCGCGTTTCCATAGGTAGGCTCCATAGTGAATGTTGTTCAGTTTGATGGTCTGAGTTCACCGTTTCAGTATTTGCTAGGCTATCACTTACACCCTGTATGAGACGGCGACGATCAAGGCGTGTATGTGTGAGTGTATGTATGTACATACCGTGTGGTAGAGCGGTGTGGGGGGCCTCAGGCGGTGGCTCTCGGGCAGCAGGTGGTAGGAGCAGGAGGCGCGCGGCGCGGCGGGGGGCGGCAGGGGGAGCGGCAGGGGGGCGCAGCGCTGCAGCAGCAGCAGGCGCGGCGCGGGCAGGTCCGCGATGGTGCCGCACGAGGCGGACAGCGCGCGCGCCCCCCCCGCCCCCCCCCGCCGCGCCGGCACCCGCGCCCCACGCGCCACCACCAGCACGCCGGCCCCGCGCCCCCCGCACCCCCCGCCACCGCCTCGTACACGCTCTCGCCCGCCTGCACCTGCCGGCGAAAGAATAGTACTATTGTATCAACCCGTCGCTAACATCTTTTTCACCTCACAAGCTCGGAAAGAATCTGTTTATCATTCGAAATCAGAGTACTTAAGTCCATTTTATCCGCTAGCGTGTAAAGAGTTTTTAAAATTCGAATCTCTCTATTCAATATTTTTTTATGATTATTGCACCAAAATGTTTTTTTTTTAATTTTTTTTCTAGCATTTAGCCAGCATTTTTAGATTAGATTAGATTAGATTTCTTTATTGCATTCATTTTCCTCGCCGTTGTAAGGTGAAAAGTTGTGTGTTGCAGCAAAATTATTCTGCTTCTCGTACCTTTGAAACCTTCGCTGCGCTTAAAATTCTTCGCTTGCTCAGGTTTCAATGCAAGTATTCGCGCCAAAAAACAACTTTGCAGCCTAGCATAACAAATAACTAGGTATTGTCATTTGGAGACCTTTGTAAAAATTATAAGCAGACAGAAAAAAAGTGATCCCGATTAAAATTTCAAAACCAAGTCAAAAAATGTAGCCTAAAATCATCGACCTAGAACTCTATGGACACAGGATCTAGTACAAAATTCTCGATAAAAGTGTCCCAAACTAACCTTATAAAAAACTAGTGTTTTCCCGCGACTTCGTCCGCACAAATTATATACCAGATTTTAAGTCAGATCATTAGCTATCAAACAAAAAAGTTTCATCAAAATCGGTTCAGTAGTTTTTGCGTGATGCGCGAACAAACAAACAAACACACCATTGTGTCAATAGATGGCGCTGCACGTCATTTAAATCGCGCTATCGTTTGTCATTTGAGTTTATATGAAGTGAACCGCTACTTTTTTGTTCCTCATGATTTTACGGTTTTATAATAGTTAAGATATTGGTATGCATAGTAATGTAAACAAACTGAAACATTGCAATTGAAATCGTATGTAGCTAGTCGTCACAAGGGTTAATTTTGCTTACACCCACTTAACACCATATGCAGCTTCGACTGGAGGTGAAAATGATCATCAAACATGACAGACCTACCTAATGGCGGACGCGATGACAGATAATCTTAACTATTATAAAACCGTAAAATCATGAGGAATAAAAAAGTAGCGGTTCACTTCAATAAACTCAAATAACACTTCGATAGCGCGATTTAAATGACGTGCAGCGCCATCTATTGACAAAATTGTTAGTTTGTTTGTTTGTTCGCGCATCACGCAAAAACTACTGAACCGATTTTGATGAAACTTTTTTTGTTTGATAGCTTATGATCTGACTTAAAATCTGGTATATAATTTGTGCAGACGAAGTCGCGGGAAAACACTAGTCAATAAATAAAATAAAAATTAAATATTATGTTCGTATACAAAATGATACTTCTAAATGCTTCTAAATGATAAAATAATAGTTTGCTTACTGAAAATAGGATACACCATCACATTTTTTGACTTTTCTTTGGTAGTTTTTACATGTTTTTACAACACAGTACGCCATCATGAACTCGCGCGTGCTTAGACGATCAAACAAAGACTGGCAAGAGACTACAGTGCCTTTTTGAATTGTACACTTCTTTTGGTTCGGACACTTTTGAGCGTGGACCCATTTTCCATAGTGTTCTAATTCAATGCCTAAAATGAATTCATCGAGCGATTTATAAATTTATTTCGCATTATTTTACTTTAATTTCCTCGTAATCCATTTCACATTCGAATTATGGCGCCCCAAACGAATGTGAGGACGTTCAGTGAGAGGACTTTTTACAAGTCGTTACTTTTCTAAAATCTAACCTAACTTTAATTTTAGTAAAGAAAAGTAAGTACTGCAAAGATTTCCTTGAAACTTTTTTTGTTTGAAAGCTTATAATTTGACTTACAATCTGGTATATCTTATCTCGTTATGACCGCCCCGTGCGGACGAAGTCGCGGGTAAATGCTGGTAAACAATAAAGGTGTAAGTAGACAAAGATACATACCAGCGCGGGGCAGGGCGGGCGGCAGGGAGGGGCGGCGAGGCGGGGCGGCGGCGCGCGGGGCGGCGCGGGCCGGCATCAGGCGGGGCGCTCCACCACGGCCACGCCGGCGTACGAGCGCCCCACGGACATGGCCGCCCCCAGCATCGCCCACGTCTCCGTCGCCGGGTCGAACACCTGCCGAGTGCCCGCGTGCCGGCCGACGAGTTACTCATGGCTCATAACGTAACTTATACTATACTATACACTGATGTAACATTATTTTATTTACAAGTTACAAACATGAAAAGCAACGTCGCCATGGTCATTCAGTTTGTGATTGTGTTGAGAATGTGATGGAACTGTCAACATCCGACATTTAAATAAAAAAAAATGTGGAGGTCACACAACTTTTCTTTTTATTCAAGCTTAAATGTTGACTTTCGGATTTTTTTGAGAAACATAAAAAATTACCTAAAAATATCCATAATGCAGGATATTTTTGGGCGTGGCGAGATAGCTAAAGACCTCTTCTATCCCCTTTTTATTTTTTCAATCGATGCGCCAAACATCCTGTTATTACATAATTTATCAAAGATAAGAAGTATGTAGCGGCAGTGTAAGTGTTAGTGTTAGTGTAAGTGTCAGGTGTCAGTGTTAGTGTTAGTGTCAAGTGTGAGTCACCTCTACGGTGGCGAGGTTGGCGGCGCCGTCGTCGCCCCCCACCACGTACAGCTTGCCGGCGTGCGTCGCGACGCCCGCGTTGCGCCGCGCGTGCGCCATGCTCGCCACCGCCGACCAGCCCTGCCCCTCGCGGTACCTGCGCACACACACGCACACACACGGTGTTACTAGTCGTTGCAGACACTTGTATAACTGAGGTAGACGTCGCATACGCACCTAATCTTGAGACGTACCAACGAAGTACCACAACATGTCCGGCACTTGCAATACAAGATGACGATACTATACGTACCGTCCCGCTTGCGCGCATGCGTCTCCTGTATGTGCTTCTTGCTCGGCGCCTCTCAAGTTACAACAGAAAGTAGGGTCAGGGCACGGCACGGCTCCCACGTGTCCTACACACACACACACACACACACACACCCGCACCTCTCGACCTCGCGGCGCACGGCGGGTCCGTCGTGGCCGCCGACGGCCAGCAGCGCGTCGCCGAGCACGCCGACGCCGGCGCCGGAGCGGCGCGCGCTCATCTGCTCCACCGGCTCCCACGTGTCCTACACACACACACACACACACACACGCACCTCTCGACCTCGCGGCGCACGGCGGGTCCGTCGTGGCCGCCGACGGCCAGCAGCGCGTCGCCGAGCACGCCGACGCCGGCGCCGGAGCGGCGCGCGCTCATCTGCTCCACCGGCTCCCACGTGTCCGTCGCGGGGTCGTACCTGCACACACACACACACACACACACACACTGTGAGAGTGATTTTGTTAATTAGGTAGATTACGATGGATAGCATTGAATTATAAACTTGGGACTGACCGACAATATCAGTTAAACAAATTAAATTCAAAAGCAAATTCAATCAAATTTCAACCTAACTAACAGACATTATGTAGTTCTCTAGCTGATTCCGTGGTCTCACAAGGTTTCAAGATCATCATCATCATCATCATCATCATCATCATTCTCAGCCTATATACGTCCCACTGCAGGGCACGGGCACATAAGGAGGGTATGGGCGATAGTTCACCACGCGTGCTCAATGCCGATTACTTACAACAGGTGTCAACCGTATGGGTTAAGGTATGAGTTATCCTCGTAGTTAGAGAGTTTGTCCTCGGTAGTAGGTAGGAATGAATAGACGAGTCGGTCGGTCGGTGGTACCTCTCGACGGAGTGCAGGCACTGGCGCGAGGCGCCGTCGTAGCCGCCGACCGCGTACAGCTTGCCGTTGAGCACGCCGACGCCGACGCTGGAGCGGCGCGTGCTCATGCTGGCGATGGGGCGCCACGCCGGCGCGGCGCCGCCCCTCCCCGACGTGTCCAGCGCCTCCGCCGAGCTCAGCCCCGTCGCGCCGTCGAACCTGAGCGGAGAGGCCGCACCGTTACGTGTCGCACTGTACCGCGCCAGACTCCACACGAGGATGTCTTCGATGAATAGCTCCAATACCGGCGAGCGGTGAACTCACCCCCCCACGGCGTATATGGTGGTGCCGATGACGGCGACGCCGAGCGTGGACCTGCGCGCGCAGAGCGGCGGGCCCGCGCTCCACGTGTCCGTGGCCACGTCGTACACGTCGACGCTGCGCACGCGCAGGGTGCCGTTGAAGCCGCCGATGGCGTACACGCGGCCCGCGAGCACCGCGAGGCCGGCGCGGCAGCGGCGCGCGGGCAGGTCGGCGGCCGGCCGCCAGCGCCCGCACTCCAGGTGGAAGGCCTCGGCGTCGCGGATGGCCTTGGGCGCCTGCCCCCCGGCGACTAGGAGGGCGCGCGCGGCGCGGGGGGCGCGGGGGCGGGCGCGCGCGCAGCGGGCCGCGACCAGCGCGCGGCGCTCGGGCCGCAGCAGGTGGAAGCTGAGCGCCTCGATGACGAGGTCCTTCACGCGCAGGCCGGCCGACAGCAGCGGCTCCGCGGCCGCGCGCGCCACCAGCGCCTCCTGCGGCAGCTGCGGCAGCCGCACGTGCTCCAGCAGCGCGCCCAGCGACGCACGACGACCCTGCGACACCGACACACTGATTATAAGTCTCACCGATTTATCTGCGCGGTTGACGAATTTTAGTAGGTACCGATCGAAATTATATTGACCTATCGGGAGGTGCAACCTTCACGCGACTGAAATCCCTTGTCACTATTGACTGATCGTTTCCGCACCCCCCTTCTCGCCGCCGAAACGTATATTAAGGGTATATTTTCGTTTGTGACGTCATCACTTGCTGTCAATTTTCAATAAAAAATGTTGATAATGTTTTGTATGTTTTCCGTGACCTTTTGTTTGAGCTCCCACCATCGATAAGAAAAGTGTTAAGTATTTTTTGTGAAGAATACCTAGTTAGTAAGTAGGTTTTTTTTCACACACTAAGAAATTCATTACTTAACTAAAACATTTTAAATTAACCAAAGTGGGAAGTTTCGGTTAATTTAAAGTGTAACCTACATAGGGTAAACTATACAATGATTGGCACCTTAAGGCTTAGCCAGAATTAACTTACTTATAACTAATTAAATTTTATGTTTAGACAAAATTTACCAATTTCTAATTATCGATTGGGGTATAGGTTATTAAATAAAAAAGTATTCTAGTATAGGTACATTATCAGAGCTTTAATAAAAAATTTGCGAATTAAGAAATATATACCCGAATGTATAGTCATTGGCACCTCAGGTACAAACATTGGCACTATGTATCAGTCATTGGCACTAAACATAAATATCTTTTATTTTTACAATTTTGTACAAATCAATGAGTACAAACCAACAAAATTATAATACTACTCATGTCTCCATTTAGCAGCCTTAAAATTTTAGCAAATTTCTTTAATTATCTGAGTCTTGAAATTGTATCAAAAATTAGATAGTTCATCTTCATTACGGAAAGGTTTGTTCCTTTCAAATATTTTTTATAGGTTTAGGAAGCACAACATTCTGTGGTGATTTTCCCTGTAAAGTAGAAGTACTTTTGGTTTAAACATTTTTTTAGAAAATAATGTTATAATTTTATTCAACTACCTTGCTATCAATTTCTGCCACTGCCAATCATTATACTCAAGTGCAGTGCCAATAACTGTAATTTGTGATGTAATCAGAGACCTTTATCTGATTTAATCTTAATATTTGAGGTAATTTGCAGAATCTTTAAGCCTAGGAGTTTGTGTAGTCGCGCTGATATCTTCCTTATTGTCTTTTGTAAGTGGTTGATCAAAAGTAATCTAAATTTCTTCCTCCGTGCCGTCCGCCTACCTCCGTCTGCCTCCGTGGTCTAACGGTTAAGAGCATTCGGCTCTTGACACAGAGGTCGTGGGTTCAATTCCCACGGGGGACACCTAGTGACATGTCACTTTGTGCGTTATTCCCCAGTTGGTAGGACATTGCAGGCTGAATCACCTGATTGTCAGAAAAGAAAGATGATTCCGTGCTTCGGATGGCACGTTAACCCCTTGGTCCCGGCTACTATCTCTGGTAGTAGTAGTCGTTACATAAAAACCACTTCAGAGGCCGTAAAGCAGTTTGAATAAACTCTGATACCAGGGCATGCCCACACGATAAGAAGAAGATTGAGGGTTTGCCCCGAACACTTGTCTTTCGCGTGGTGTTCGCGCGGTTCAGCCTGTCACGAGGCTCCGCAATCCATCTCAGTTGTGTTCTTCCTCAAAAACAATCCTCGAGATTGGATAGATACTCCACAAGATACTCCCTCAAACCACTTGACATTGGCGGAAATGCGGTGCTAACGCACAAGCAAGAAGTTCATTAATAATAAATAAAAAGAAAACTTCTAGATATTTTTAGGTGTTTTAATAATATTTAACGGTAAGTCAACATCACTTGACACCATGCCTTCAACTGCAACGATTGGCACTCAATACAATTACAGTGATTGGCACTCTACCTGAGTATAATGATTGGCAGTGCCAGAAATTGATAGCAAGGAAGTTAAACAAAATTCTAACATTGTTTTCTAAAAAAGGTTAACTTGCAATACGTCTCTTGGTCTAATATTGAAAGCTAAATGTTAGAATTGATTTTTAGTGATTGGCATAGGTGCCAATGAATTATACTTTAGTACAATTTTAAAACTATTGATTGGCACTCTATTAATTTAAGATTTTGTTAGAAAACGTGTTGTAAAACCCATTTAAATCTATTATTTGTCGTAAAACAAAGCAAAATAACACACTTAATATCTCATGTTTATATTTATACGTAAATAATTGTCGTTCAAACTTACTCAAAGCTACTAAATTTTTTAAGAATTAGCGCCATAATGGTTCTTTCTCCCGTCAAGGAATTTGTTTCTTATACAGCGTTGTCAGGTTATATGTTACAAATATTACCATTGAAATTTATGAATGTAGACATTTGTAAGAACCCAAAAAAAACACCAAAATGTATTTTCTGATATAACAATTCTTAATATTTGTGTTGAAAACGCAAAGTGCCAATGACTAGTGGTGTGCCAACAATAGTATAGTTTACCCTACATACCACTTTTTTCAAACTAAATACGATAATCACTGTGAGCAAAAAAATTGTGTATAGAGATACAAAAATTATGATTTCACAATATGTAGAGTAACGGAATATGCCTACATAACTAATTAAATTTATTAAACACTTATTTTTTAAATATTTTTATAGTTTCAACACATGTGATATTTTTTACTAACCGACAAGGACAAGATTCTATGATATATATACCACCGGTATTCTAATTTTGAACATACTGAAAAAAAAAATCACCGACATTTTCGTCAATTCGGTATGTCAAGTTTTTTTTTGGGAGGTCAAAATGGAAAACCATTTCGAGATAATTATCTCAATAACAATATTTTATATGTCAGAATATTTAAAATGAAAGGATTAAACTAAATATCAACTTAAAATAACTGGTCATTCAGAAAAAATATGTTCAATGTGTCAGAATTTGACATTTCATGTTGCCGTTTCTGTTTCCAACATGGAGTAAGAAAGAGAAGGCAGGTAATTTTTATTTTTTTAATTAAATTTTTAAACAACAAAATTAACAACGTGGAGTTCGAATAATTTTTTCGAGCCCACTTTTGCCATTTTACAGATAAACTTCATGAATTGAAAAAAAAAATTGTTTCTTATAATGATATCTTCTATCCGTAAAAAATATAAAATAAAGAAAAAAAAATGCTTGACATACCGAATAATTGTGTGAATAATATAGTAGATTACACACCGAGGGCAGGAAAGTAAGAAAGGTCTCAGATGTCATTTGATTGCTGACCGAGGTGAAGCCGAGGTCAACAAACATGTGATCTGTGGCTTTCTTATTTACTGCCCGAGGTTAGTTTACTATTTTTCTCCTCGACGGAGGTGGAAAGCGGCAACTTCGTTTAGCGCAGCGGGAAGAAAATTTACGCTTTTCGTCCGGAGGGGAGAAAACAACATTTTCTATGTTAGAGATTTTAAAATGAAAGGATTACGGATATTTTTTAAAAAATATAAGGTCGTTTTCGACCAGGAGTGCGATTTTTGAATCTCATTCGGTGAGCTCAGCAGTTGAAAATGTCAAAATTAATATGGAGATATTTTGCATCTTCCTACTGCTGATGCGACTTTCAAAAATCATACTTCAGCAGTGCTATTTTTGAAAGTCAAATCAGCAGTAGGAAGATGCATATCTCCATAGTAATCTCTGTAGTAATTTTGACATTTTCAACTGCTGAGCTCAGCGAATGAGATTCAAAAATCGCACTCCAGGGCCCTATTCAATAAACGCGACAATTACAGGTGAAAGGCGACAGGCGAAAATTCGACAATTATTTACAGTTCAATAAAAATGTACATTGACAAAATTTTCAAGAGCATTGAGTTCTGCTTACGTAGGTCGTGGGTTCGATTCCCACGGGGGACACCTAGTGACATGTCACTTTGTGCATTTTTCCCCAGTTTGTTAGGATATTACAGGCTGAATCACATGATTCCATGCTTCGGATGGCACGTTAGGCCGTTGATCCTGGCTACTATCTTTGGTTAGGTACATAAAAACCACGTCAGAGGCCCGTAAGGCGGTCTGAAAATAACTCTGATACCAGGGCTTGCTGCCCACACCATAAGAAGAAGTGTTTAATAAAACAAATATGTCAAGTTTTTCAGGACAAATTGTCATTATGTCTATTCTATTTTTATTAAATGGCGTTTCCTTGTTAGATTTCGCCAGTGTCAAGTGTTGAAGATATATTTATTAGATATTGTACGGTAATAGAATATGGCGATCTCAAAACCCCGTTTTTAAACAAAAACACACACTTGAAACCACCATAAAACGGCGGAGCCACGTGGGCAATCAAATCGCAAGCCGACGACACGTCTACTTGTTACCCCCTTAGCCACGCGACTCCTCTGTCACATGTCACCTGTCAGGAGAAAAATTATTGAACAGAAATATGTCAAATTGTCGCTACGATCCGACAAATTTCTTTTCTCAAACATGCTTGGAAATTTGAGCATTATGTTGACAACCTTCTCTGAAATAAATCGAAATTGCTGTACTATGCGAGCAGTGGCCGGCAATAGTTGTATGAAAATCTATATCTGTCGTAGTTTAGCGGCCAAATAAATTACATAGTAAACTTATATTATGTCGTGTAATTTAAAAATGGAACGATCTTTTACTCCGAAACATGGCAACCAAGGAGGTAACTTATCAAAGGTTTGGTTTAAATTTTGAACTGGCTTGCAAATAAAAAGCTATATAATGAAAAAAAACGAATGGACACTTTAACCACAGATAAGTTATAAGTTACTAGCTTTATCGCAGGAAAAATTATTGTTGTTCGTCATTGATTTTGAAAAGTTGATAAATTTTCATTTCCGCGCATTCATAATTCATAATTCATAATATTTATTGCATAATCATAATAATAACATAATAGCATTGTTTGAGAAAAGCACTATACAAGCCTTGGCCACAACTAGGCATTGATGGACTTACGTATGTGTGCCTTGGCTTCGCCTCGGCCCACATTTACACGTTCGTCCATCGATGCGTCTTTTGCTGGCCACTGCAGTAATGTACTATAATTTTCCACCATGACATTTTGACGAAATTATCAGATTTTCCACCTGTAACTGTCACGCTTATTGTCACGTTTATTAACTGGGCCCTGTAAACTCCTCGGTAAATTTGAAAAGTACATAAAATAACTGGCCGATAAGAAAAACAAAATTATAATGTCAGAATTTGACATTTTATGTTGCCGTTTCTGTTTCCAGCATCGAAGTAGAAAAAGAAGGAAGGTGTCTTTTTTAGATTAGCAAAGTTTTTTCTACATGAGTTCGAATTATTTTCTTGTGACCACTTTTGCATTTAGAGATTACCGTTCAAATTCATTTAAAAATGTATTTGTATTGATAAACTAGCTAGCTTTTACGGTTCGCTTTCATTGCAACAAACTATCTTTCATAAAAAATACTTATTTTATAACTATCTCCCATAATCTGTATATTCTTCTGTCTAGCCCCACACCAAGAAATGGTGGTTGGGCAAAAAATCTCGAGAGAAATATATCTCAAGACAATAATTATATTACTACTATTGTATTGTATGGTATAGTCAAAGTGAATTTACGCTACGGTATGGTGCTAAGGGACCCTCCGTACGTGAGTCCGACTCACATTTGGCCGGTTTTCTTTAAATATAGTAGTTTACTTAACAAAATTTTAAAAATATTGCTTTTATGACTAGTGGAGAAAAATTAGCCGTGGAATTTAAATATTCCCATTGTTTTGGCAGACGTGCCTAAACCACTGAACCGATTTCGATGGTTGAGTTGAGATGTCATTCGACTGCAATTTAAGTCTGTGATTGAGTCATAATTGCAAACATGACTTGGATGTACATTAAAGATATTTATAAAAATTTTAATTGGCGGTGTTTGGAATAGGTACCTACGTAATGGAATACATTGAGACCATTTTTAGAATTTTTGTCTGTTTGTGCACACGTTATTTTAAAACTACTGAACAGATTTGGTTTTCACGAAAGCATAGGGCTTAGTTTGGATTGGCATCAAACTAGTACCTACCTAAGTAATAAAATCTTTTCTGTTCAATTATTCATTGAAATTGGTAGGAAGCAAGTTTTTAGTTGTTTTGATATTATTTGCAGTGATTTAATTTCAGAAGTAAATAAAAATTGCATGATTTTCTTATCAAGAATTTTATACTACGTAGGTAATTTAATCTTCTTGCTTAGAATTTATTTGAAACTGTGCGCGACTGTAGGTATTGGTAATTGTATATTGAAAAGCCGACCAAAGAGAATGGTCATAGATTTGGTATACGCTACTTAGACGACACTGACATAATTGAAGTCATTTCAATTTGATTGAACAATATGACAAAAATTATCCTAGAATTCGTTAATTTTTTTTGGAATACAACATAATTTTAGCTTTAGAAAAATACAAATAATGAATTATTCCATTCAATTACAGCTTGGCAAAAAAGTCGTGATAAAAAATAAGGGCGCTGCCTCCACGCAAGAACGTCAAAATCACGCATAACCTGGCAACACCACCATACTAAAATTTTAGTTCCACCTGTCACCACGATCATGACTTTTTTGCCAAGCTATACCTTTGTGTTTCAGTCATCCACAGACGGATCGAGAAAAAAATTGTCGCAAATTATTTTTAAAACATTTGACGTGGACGTGCTCCAGTAACGGCATTTCGCCGTACAATGAAAAAAATCAGAAACAAGGATAATTTTGCAGTTGTCACAGGATGTCAAAAGCTTGAATTTGTTCGCCATTTTGTATGGTAATCACAATATTTGATTTTAAATAATATGTTTTCAAAAATATTAGTGTTTTAGACTGGTATTTCAAAAAATCGATTCATTATGTTTTTTAAATTTATATAAACTTTCTTTTTACGTAAACTGTAAATTCAACCGTGTAACGTAACCCTTCTAAAAATGTTCCTAAAGTAACCCCATTTTTAGCAATATTTCGACGAACAGTGTCCAGATTTTATGCGATTACTAAAATAAATTATATGAAACATACAAAAAAACGATTCATTACATTTTTAAATAAAAGCAGTTCTTTCATAATAAATATAAAACACTGGATATGTAATAGCATATCACTGAAAACAATGTTCCTAAAAGTAGGGGTTTTAGAAAATATACCCTTAACCTACTATTCGACTCGGAACATAAGCGCCTGTGAATCTAATTTGCGAGAACAATGTCGCGAGTAAACTATAAAACAGTTGGACATATATTATGTCTACAACAAACGACGCGGCGGCACTACGAGTCAGCGAGGGGACAGCCCCGACACGGCACGTACTCACCTCGGGGTCGTGCTGCATCCACCGGATCACCGCGTCCAGGATCACCTCCTCGTTGGGCACCTGTACACACACACACACACACACACACATTAATTAAGAGTTAATATTAGATAGAGTACACTAGAACATTATAACTAGACTATGATGTAGGTAGGTACCGTGATGCGGTCGCTGTCGAGCAGGCTCGCGAGCGTGTCACCCGACAGGGCGAGGAACTCCTCCGACTCCAGCACCTGCGACATTATGTTACCATTGTATTATATGCACACTGTTAGGACTATACAAATATTTTATAAGAATTCTTATTTTAATATTATTTTCTTAAAATTGAACCTCAAGCGTTTTAAATCTCGTGGCTCAAGATTATTCCGTTGGGAACAAAATGCTAAAAATTGAAAGTGCCTTAAAAACGAGTGTTCTTTAGACCACCTAAGAAGTTGCCAATCACAACAATAAACCATTCTCCGACGGCCCGATAGCAGTCTGTAGTGAACCTGCCTGCTGTTCCGAGGGTTGCGGGTTTGAATCCCGTAAGGGACAGATATTTGTATGATACAAATAGTAGTAGTTTTACTTCAGTCGTGTGGTCTAAAGCACACTCTTTTTTTTGTGTAGGCATCTACTAAAAATGACGCTGAACAATTCGTATGATGTGTTTGAAAGACAACAGAATTTAATTTGAAGTAGGCATCATTTAGTTTTTATTTCATCTTAATCGGTCGACTCAATCAGAAGATATACCTACGAATAGGAATATTTTCAAAGTTGCTCGATATGGGCATGTTCTTTGTGTCGATAGGGTTTTATACTGGGTTACACTGAACGAGGGAATTTCCTTTGAAGGGTGGGACCTGAATGCAAAACAGAGACAATAGTTCAGGAGAGTCCAAAGCTCCTGTCACAATCTTGTGCAATAGGGTGAGATCAGCAGATTCTCTGCGCTTTTGTAACGACTAAAGATGATTATGTTTACAGCGCGCCTGATAGTCACAGATATAGGTTCTGAATCTAAAGTTTAGGTACCGAAGAAACTTACGCTGAACCCTCTCAATGGCGTCAGTATATATCACATACGATGGATTCCAAACTTGCGATGAGTAATCTAACTGACTTCTTACTAGTGAACAATATAATATTTTCAGTGTTTTAGCGTTTTTGAAATTTTTCGATAGCCTGATGAGAAAACCTAAGGCTTTCATAGCCTTCGAAGTAATTAAGTTAATGTGCTCATCTAGTAAAAACTTAGAGTCCAAAGTAACACCAAGATCTTTTACTTTAGACATTCTAGTTAATTGAGTTCCGTTAAGTTCGTACGAGGATAAAATTGGGATAGGTTTTCTAGTGAAGGAGATATTATTACATTTTTGTATATTGAGGTCCAGTTTATTATCACGACAGTATACTGCTAATCTATTGAGATCTTCCTGTAGTAACAGAGTGTCATTATAGCTTTCGATGGTTCTAAAAATCTTCATATCGTCAGCGAACAAAAGTATTTCTGAGTTATGGAAACAGCTATCAATATCAGAGATGAAAATCGTGAAAAGCGTCGGACCCAAAATGGAGCCCTGGGGCACGCCCGAGGGGATAGCTATAGGTTCCGAGGCGAAACCATTCAACACTACCGACTGGACTCGACCATCGACATAGGATATCCACATAGATAGTTACCTCAACGAAGTGTGCGTCGATGTACTGGGCGGCGGCGGCGGCGAGGTCTGCGCAGGCGTGCAGCTCGGCGAAGGCGCGGATACCGAGCGCGTTGTCCGCCGCCAGCGCGCCGGCCAGGAACGTGCCGCACGCGCCCCGCACGCCCCCCACCTGCAGCAGCGACGCGCCCGACAGCAGGCCCTGCGGCACACACACACACACACACGCGTCACACTACAGGAACGTGCCGCACGCGCCCCGCACGCCCCCCACCTGCAGCAGCGACGCGCCCGACAGCAGGCCCTGCGGCACACACACACACACACACGCGTCACACTACAGGAACGTGCCGCACGCGCCCCGCACGCCCCCCACCTGCAGCAGCGACGCGCCCGACAGCAGGCCCTGCGGCACACACACACACACACACGCGTCACACTACAGGAACGTGCCGCACGCGCCCCGCACGCCCCCCACCTGCAGCAGCGACGCGCCCGACAGCAGGCCCTGCGGCACACACACACACACACACGCGTCACACTACAGGAACGTGCCGCACGCGCCCCGCACGCCCCCCACCTGCAGCAGCGACGCGCCCGACAGCAGGCCCTGCGGCACACACACACACACACACGCGTCACACTACAGGAACGTGCCGCACGCGCCCCGCACGCCCCCCACCTGCAGCAGCGACGCGCCCGACAGCAGGCCCTGCGGCACACACACACACACACACGCGTCACACTACAGGAACGTGCCGCACGCGCCCCGCACGCCCCCCACCTGCAGCAGCGACGCGCCCGACAGCAGGCCCTGCGGCACACACACACACACACACGCGTCACACTACAGGAACGTGCCGCACGCGCCCCGCACGCCCCCCACCTGCAGCAGCGACGCGCCCGACAGCAGGCCCTGCGGCACACACACACACACACACGCGTCACACTACAGGAACGTGCCGCACGCGCCCCGCACGCCCCCCACCTGCAGCAGCGACGCGCCCGACAGCAGGCCCTGCGGCACACACACACACACACACGCGTCACACTACAGGAACGTGCCGCACGCGCCCCGCACGCCCCCCACCTGCAGCAGCGACGCGCCCGACAGCAGGCCCTGCGGCACACACACACACACACACGCGTCACACTACAGGAACGTGCCGCACGCGCCCCGCACGCCCCCCACCTGCAGCAGCGACGCGCCCGACAGCAGGCCCTGCGGCACACACACACACACACACGCGTCACACTACAGGAACGTGCCGCACGCGCCCCGCACGCCCCCCACCTGCAGCAGCGACGCGCCCGACAGCAGGCCCTGCGGCACACACACACACACACACACCTCTTCGGGGTCCACCTTCCCCAAAATCAAATGAATCATATTTACTAAAAAAAGAGACATCTACTATAATAAACATAATATTATTTCTTGTGTTTCGTTTCATGTCCACTTTGTTGAAAAGTCAATGTAGTCAGAAGTCAGAATGTACTTCGAAAATTCGAGCTCGCTTCGCTCGCTCGGCTTTTTTCATAAGTGTATGTTCTTTGAGACTGAGCTCTTGCTCTATTCGTTCACTCCAGCTGTTTTTATACACAAATATAACTAATCTATTTTAAGATGAGTTCTTCTACTTCTTTATTCGTAGTCTACAATCGACGTTATTATTTGTAGCGAAATCATAAGTTCGTTTCAGCTATATCTTTAATACGTGAATCATATCGATTTCAACATGAACCCGGCCCAGGCTATTAGGTCGCTGCAATAAAGTCTAAAACCTCGAGCGATGCTAGTCACATTACGGTGCTCGTCCCGCTCACCTGCACGTTCTCCTCGGTGATGAGGAGCGACTCCGGGTTGTAGATGTACTCCACTATGGCCTCCAGCGCCTCCGGCTCCACGTTCTGCAACATACCGACGTGTTACTTACATACTGCATTGTTCGCTATGTTCCTTTGCGGTTGTTGTTGGTACTGTATCTAATCATTTCACTAATTCAGAGCACGAGTAATCTGAAGATCCAGGTTACTCAAGTTATTTATTTTGACTGTTATTACGTTGATGACAGAAAGGAAAAGAAAAACACTGAAAAATGGCGCCGAGCCGCCTCGTGGGTACCTGTATGGTGACGGTGGGGCAGGTGCGCTCGTGGAACTGTGTGAACATGGCGCGGAAGTAGAATCGCGTGTACCTGTATGGTGACGGTGGGGCAGGTGCGCTCGTGGAACTGTGTGAACATGGCGCGGAAGTAGCCTCGCGTGTACCTGTATGGTGACGGTGGGGCAGGTGCGCTCGTGGAACTGTGTGAACATGGCGCGGAAGTAGCCTCGCGTGTACCTGTATGGTGACGGTGGGGCAGGTGCGCTCGTGGAACTGTGTGAACATGGCGCGGAAGTAGCCTCGCGTGTACCTGTATGGTGACGGTGGGGCAGGTGCGCTCGTGGAACTGTGTGAACATGGCGCGGAAGTAGCCTCGCGTGTACCTGTATGGTGACGGTGGGGCAGGTGCGCTCGTGGAACTGTGTGAACATGGCGCGGAAGTAGCCTCGCGTGTACCTGTATGGTGACGGTGGGGCAGGTGCGCTCGTGGAACTGTGTGAACATGGCGCGGAAGTAGCCTCGCGTGTACCTGTATGGTGACGGTGGGGCAGGTGCGCTCGTGGAACTGTGTGAACATGGCGCGGAAGTAGCCTCGCGTGTACCTGTATGGTGACGGTGGGGCAGGTGCGCTCGTGGAACTGTGTGAACATGGCGCGGAAGTAGCCTCGCGTGTACCTGTATGGTGACGGTGGGGCAGGTGCGCTCGTGGAACTGTGTGAACATGGCGCGGAAGTAGCCTCGCGTGTACCTGTATGGTGACGGTGGGGCAGGTGCGCTCGTGGAACTGTGTGAACATGGCGCGGAAGTAGCCTCGCGTGTACCTGTATGGTGACGGTGGGGCAGGTGCGCTCGTGGAACTGTGTGAACATGGCGCGGAAGTAGCCTCGCGTGTACCTGTATGGTGACGGTGGGGCAGGTGCGCTCGTGGAACTGTGTGAACATGGCGCGGAAGTAGCCTCGCGTGTACCTGTATGGTGACGGTGGGGCAGGTGCGCTCGTGGAACTGTGTGAACATGGCGCGGAAGTAGCCTCGCGTGTACCTGTATGGTGACGGTGGGGCAGGTGCGCTCGTGGAACTGTGTGAACATGGCGCGGAAGTAGCCTCGCGTGTACCTGTATGGTGACGGTGGGGCAGGTGCGCTCGTGGAACTGTGTGAACATGGCGCGGAAGTACGGCGAGCAGGCGGCCAGCACCGCGCGGTGCGCCGCCACGCCCCCTCCCCCGGCCCCTCCCCCTCCCCCGCCCTCGCCCGCGCCGTCCCCCGCGCCCTCCGTCGCGCCCGCACCCTCGCCCTCTCCCGCCACCGCCTGAAACACGACAAATACACATTATTTAAGTAGGTATTACATATTATGTTACGTTGCGATTCCAACGTAATGGACTTCGCTAGGGCACTGCAAAGACCTAGGTCTATATTATATTATTTCTGTTAATGATACCTATTTTTGTACCGTGTGTAGTGTGTACCTGGAGGCGCACGTCGCACAGGTCGGCGCTGAGCCGCAGGTCGGCGAGGCAGGCGAGCAGCTTGGCGGCGTGCAGGGCGGCGGGGCGCGTGTGTAGTGTGTAGTGTGTAGTGTGTACCTGGAGGCGCACGTCGCACAGGTCGGCGCTGAGCCGCAGGTCGGCGAGGCAGGCGAGCAGCTTGGCGGCGTGCAGGGCGGCGGGGCGCGTGTGTAGTGTGTAGTGTGTAGTGTGTACCTGGAGGCGCACGTCGCACAGGTCGGCGCTGAGCCGCAGGTCGGCGAGGCAGGCGAGCAGCTTGGCGGCGTGCAGGGCGGCGGGGCGCGTGTGTAGTGTGTAGTGTGTAGTGTGTACCTGGAGGCGCACGTCGCACAGGTCGGCGCTGAGCCGCAGGTCGGCGAGGCAGGCGAGCAGCTTGGCGGCGTGCAGGGCGGCGGGGCGCGTGTGTAGTGTGTAGTGTGTAGTGTGTACCTGGAGGCGCACGTCGCACAGGTCGGCGCTGAGCCGCAGGTCGGCGAGGCAGGCGAGCAGCTTGGCGGCGTGCAGGGCGGCGGGGCGCGTGTGTAGTGTGTAGTGTGTAGTGTGTACCTGGAGGCGCACGTCGCACAGGTCGGCGCTGAGCCGCAGGTCGGCGAGGCAGGCGAGCAGCTTGGCGGCGTGCAGGGCGGCGGGGCGCGTGTGTAGTGTGTAGTGTGTAGTGTGTACCTGGAGGCGCACGTCGCACAGGTCGGCGCTGAGCCGCAGGTCGGCGAGGCAGGCGAGCAGCTTGGCGGCGTGCAGGGCGGCGGGCGGGGGGGCGGGGGGGCCTCGCGCCGCGCGCTGCGACGACTCGTCCAGCGACGACTGCGACGCGCACCGCATTATGCTGCTGCGCGGGAGGGGGACGGAGAACGTTAGGTCAACCTTCAGCTATACGACGTGTCACGAAACTCTACGTCGAACGGGAGATAGGCCGTTTATGGCTGCTCAGGAATAATAAAAATCTAAATTTTATTACATTGCGGAAATCGCGACTCTGCGCCGAACTTTTAGCTGAAGTGACTACCGAATTGCATATAATATTATATCGTTTCGTAAATCTAACCCACTTGAAACATTTTACATCTTCGAAACGCTTCTTCAGACAGACAAAAACTTTTAACACCCCTCTTTTTTTGTCGCAATTTGTAAAGTTACTTGAAAACTGCTGAACCAATTTTCATAAAACAAAGCTAAAAACACTCTCGCAAAAATTTCCTTTCTATTCAAGAAACCCGCATTGAAATCGGTTTACCCGTTCGGGAGCTACGATGCCACATACACACAGAAACTTATAACACCCCTCTTTTACTATCGCAATTTTTGAAGTTACTTGAAAACATGTTGAAAACTGTTGAACCGATTTTCATGAAACAAAGCTAAGAACACTCTCGCAAAAATAAGCTTTCTATTTTAAAGTTTTCTGTAATAAATACTTTAAACCATACAACCGTTCACGTTCATGCTAAAAGAACTGAATATATCAGGTTAATAATGTATTTATTTGTATGAACGAGAAAACGCATGATCTTACTTTGACTGATAAATCTGGTTGGCCGCCAGAAACCACCAGGTTTCGGCCGACCAAGTTTTTTCGCATCTCCTAATAGTAAACTTTTGCATGAAAACTGAATTATTCATAAGCTCGATGGATGTACGATTTTTTCACGGCGACAGAACTATATTCTCCAGTTTCCAACTTGACTTTGAGTTTTTGGACACCCTGTATACTTTAACCAGATAACTTACATCAATTAGAGAAACATTTGACTGCGTTCTTATTGCATTCATTATTAGAGCTCCCCGAGTTTCAAGAAACTAAATTAATCACGATATCAGATCGATTTTTTAAGAACAAACAAATACAACAAGTGAACTCATCAAAATGTTTGTTTACTAAAACTATGACCTATAGTATTGTTGTCAAAGGGTTGAACTACACCACGTACAACAGCATCGCATTTTTCCGTTGCTCCATCCTTTTCTGTTACTCAGGAACGTCATTTGCTAGAGCATATAAGATAGACGGAACGGAACAGCACGGAACAGCACGCCACGTGCGATCGCGTTCCGTCTATCTTATATGCTAAAAATACGATTGGGGGCAGCACAATAGGCTCGGTGCAGCCTTAAACACTTTCGCTGCTGACGACCTATGGCTTAGGTCGGCGACAAATGGGCTGCAGTGCTAAAGAACCCACGTAACGAGTCAGTTATATTGCATTTCGGCTGTGCTAATGACTTACCGCGCGAGTTACCGACAACCTTACGCCTGCAGGGGTGACCCACGAGTTGAGCCAGTTTATCGTTTCACAGTTACGACTGTGCGCACGACCTACGAGGGAGGTCAAGTTTCGCCTCTGCTCATGACCTACAGCATGAGTCCCCCAAACCTTACGCCTGTGCGGGCCGACCCACGAGGTGAGCTGCATTGGTCGTTTTACGTAACGACTGTGCGCACAACCTATGAGGGGCGTCAGTTTTATCACTGCGTGAGGATCATGATTTTGAGCTTAGCAGCGAAAGTGTTAATGGGGTGGTTTAGATTTAGAACATTTTGTATTATAAACTATACAGTATCAGTGGGTACCTGTACCTGTATCGGCCGCGGTCGGGGTCCCCCTCGGCGGCGCTGTTCTCTGCCGTGCCGTACCTGCAAACATTACAAACAAACTATCAGGCTATACTCTTACCAATTGATGGCACGATAGCTCGGTTGGTATTGGACGTGCCTGCTGGTCTGAAGGAGCGGGTTTGTATACCATAAGGTGCAAATATTTGTAGGTATGATGAATATCAAGTCCCGAGTCCCAAGTCATGTATATTGTATGTATTCTATACTGTTGTCTAGTCATAATTATACAAGTCCAGGCCAGATTTTAGTACTTTTTCAATGAGACTAGATATCTGTGTGACAAAATCTAAGAAATTTATTTATTACTTTGTCTATTTTAATCATAGAGGTATTATACCAGGAATGGAGGAACATACAGCTGAGAGAGCGAGATGGACCTAGCGGCACCACTGTATAGTAGAAAGAGATATGTGACGGAAGGCAATAGAACCATTTTCTAGTCACTAATCAATTTTTACAATCCGGTTTCCGTGAATCTAAAGTGAAATCGTAGATAATTTTGTGAAATATACTGACACTACTTCATTAATTTATCCACGATTTCACGTTAGACTCAGAATTATAGACAGTATTAGAATTTTTGCCTGCGAATAGTCTCCTGAAAACATCCAAAAACGGTTTCATTTGACAACTCAAATGTCACTGCCTCTATTCCTGTAAGGTATAATAACTTTATGATTTTAATAGCCAGCAAACAACTTGTTGCAAAACTTGACTGCACACACTGACATAATATACTCTAGCGTATGTCAGTGTCTGCACAGAACAACGTTTGTAGGCCAAAGCGCTACTGCCCTGCCTCGAGGCGGAGGCGGTGTGGGTGACTGGGTGACTGGGTGCACTCACAGTCGTTCCCTGTCCGCGTCTCCGTTGCCCTCCATGCTCCCGCTCGCTGCTGCTCCACTCCTCCGCTCCCGCTCCCACTCCCTCGCTCCACTCCGCCTCGCCTCGCTCGTCTCGTCTCGTCTCACCGGGCTCAGCTCATGCAACACATCGCTCAACTATGTCGGGACCACTCTTTCTTCAATTGTAATTACTTGAGAAACTAATTTGCTTTCTAACTGCAAATTGATTACAAAATACACAAAAATTATTGACAACAAACTCGTTTTTTTTTTTTTTATATATTTATTTACTAGCCCAGTGTTGCCAGATGATAATCTGGCATTCGCCCCAAATCTCCCCGAAATCCCCCCAAAATGGTACTGTTTTGAGAAAAAAACCCCCACTAATTGGAGAAGTATTTATTTATTCAAATACAATCAAATAAAATTAGCTTTCATAACTGGATCAGCATCTCCACTTACGTCGTCAGCAGTTCCATACATTTTCTGAGTTAAATTGTCTTTTGACAGTGCCATTCATTATCTTCACCACGGCATCTGTGCCTTGAGAGACCTCATTGGTTTTAATCACTGTGTTTTATCAACGTTTTACACTTTGGCAAAGACGGTATTGGCGGGTGGTTGGCGTTAAAAACCTGTTTGACCGACTGCGACCGAACGACGCGCGGCAACTTCGGGACCACACGGCTATCATCGTCCATCGTCTCGTGCGCTGCAGCATTGTTGTGCTAGTGCCTCAGATTAATGAAAACTAGTGCGTGTGTGCGTTCCTATGGTGCGTTCAAATTAACTAGTGAGAGGTTTGATCGCGTTAAGTTATAAAAACTTTCGTCTATATAGTTTTTAAAAAAATCCTCCAATTCCCTCCAAGCCAATTTTTTTCCCCCCGCAGAACCCCCCAAAGGATTGGTCCCCCCAAAAATCCCCCCTTGGTCTGAAAATACCCCCAAATTTGGGGGGAATCCCCCCCATCTGGCAACACTGCTAGCCTGGTGATAAGACCTTTAGGCTAAATCTTATTTTATTTCAATTTATCTTCTGTTTTCACGTTAAAACGTTGGTGTTCGATGTTTTGACGCTTCTTTGGAGTTTTTGGAGACAATAGAAAGATGCAGGAAATGCAGAGAAGTCCACAGGAAAGAGTTGAACCGACCGCTTTACCGCGCTAAAATCACGGAACACTTTTCCTGTTTACGACCCATGCACCATCATATTATTTCACTGAACTATATATTGTTCACTTGCACGACACTTTGTTACGCAAAACAACACCAATTTTACGAACCAAAACTCACTATATACCTACCATAAAAATTCTATGAAATATGAGGACTCCAAAAGTCAGCTACCAAATCCCGCCAAAAACTCCACAAGTCCACAAACTCGATTTGTTTTTTTTTTCAAGTTATTTACTAGCCTGGTTACTAGACCTTTTGGCTAAATCTTATTTTATTTTTAATTTTCTTCTGCTTTCACATTAAAACGTTGGTATTCGACGTTTTGATGGTTCTTTGGAGTTTTTGGAGACAATCGAAAGTCGGAGTTTCTAGTGTCCGATGTCTTCAATACATATTTTCCAATATTGTCAAGAATCCGTTTTCCTCAGCAGTTTTTCGTTTTATATATCCACTTAAACCTAACCCATTGAAATGCGTGGGTAGTTCACACATTTTAATGTTCAAGGGAGTTTTACGCGGGGATATCAATCCGAATCGAACGGTCACGCCTTACTTTATTTCTCACTTTTACTATATATTGTTCTCCATTAAAGGCACATTATTACACTAATTCCACCACATAATCACAATAACAGCTACGAAAAACTAATTTAGAAAATTAAGAAACAAAGTCCGTCCGTTTCGTCTTGTTTCCCGCGCAAACTCTCCCGTCCTTTTCTTCTCACTTCCCGCGCAAAACTCTGACAGTTTTTTTTTCTTCTTTTCTTCCTTACGGAAAGGCAATGCGATCTAGCCCTTACAGCCGTTGTCTTAAGTTTTTCTTTTCATTCTACTCTGTGGTCAACTTTGGAAGCTCTTGCGCTAGCGCCTGTTGCCGCCAAAATTACAATGTAAAGCCTGACCAGAAATATAAAATCCCTGGTGAGGGGGCGCTGCAATCGACTATAACCTTTAAGTCAGTCACAGACACCACTGAACACTGTGTTCCGAGTACAAAAATTAGTTGCAATGATTTTCCGCAACATGGCGAGGGTTTTTATTTTTCTGATCGGGCTTTAGAAAAGTTAACTTGAATCAAAATTTATGTTCTGTTTTCGTAGCGTGGCCCACTGAGCAAGACAGTAATCACTTGGCGTGGCCCTTGGATTCTTTTCTATTCTAGTACAGGAACTAACCAACAGGTGGCAATTTAAAGGCCTTTGTTCCACAGAAGCTGTCGGAGATGGTGCTGAATGCTTCCACTCAAGGAATTACTTCTCTGCTACATGCTACTACTTTATTTTGATCGAAGCTTTAGGGTAAGTAGTTACTGTGAGTACTTGTTTGTGCAGAATTATTCTTAAATACCTACAGGGTTAGGTATGTAGAATATAGTTAGGTACTATTACCTATTCTGTGGCAGGGTGTAAAATTGATTGGGTTACATATTAATGGGGGTGCTTCAGACTATTAAACTGAACAACTATCACTGAGAGATAAAACGTCGAAATCGCAAAAAAAAAATCACTGTGCCATAGAAAACGTCAACGGCCACTCAGCTCAAAAGTATGGAACAGCTGATTTTCCTTTTGCGATTTTAATGCTGTTTCTATAGCGAAAGATGTTCAGTTTGATGGTCTGAAGCACCCCTCTAAGATTTAAGTTCACACCCTGTGTACCTAACTAACCTGTGCTGTTCTTTATATCAATCTCACTCTGTATAGGTAATGCATCACACAGCACCATACCAGCCTCTGTACCTTGATAAAACAAGAACCTTCCTGGATCTTTCCAACTGTACGGTCCAACTTAATCCCCAATCTACAGGAGGTTTCAGAGCTCCATTGCCTAGGGATAAGGGGATTAGCGTGCATTAGCTGCTTAGTTTGTTTGTTTCGGAGGGAGGCATCATAAACGTCAAGAAAAATACGACCATAAAGTAACAAGGAGGCGACGGCGTTGAAGCTTAATTGAAGCAGGGACGGGTGCATGCAAATTTGATAAGGGGTGCGAAATTGCGAATGACGAGCAGACGAGCGTGCGAGACGATAGGTACAACTCCGTGCCGCGTGATAGATTGCTTTTTGATGAGATTTAGCACGTCGTACCAGTAGGTACGACGCAGTAGCACAGGGCTATGGATTATACCGGAACCTATGCTCTCTCGCCCTTTTCATCGCACAGCCAGAGACGGTATTTCCAAATATTGCGCTAATATATTTGGCCACCCCCCAATAAATGCAGCTTGTCTACGGGACTGTAGCCAAGATTTATGCCAGGAAAGGTTCTTCCGTTCTACGGTTTTAGCAGATATTTTCAACAAAAGGCCGTTAAAGGTATCTATTAATAAAACAATGTAATTTATTTACTTATAGTGCAAAGAGTATAGTAATTATACCAAAAGGAAAAGAGAACCTACTCCGCCATCTTGATACAATGAGAGTTGCCAGTAGCTAGGACCAAATTTACTATGCTGTTGTATAAATTACCCTTAGATGCTTTATAAAAAATATTTAAAAGTGTGCAAATACTTTTATTTCAATAACAACAGTTGCGCTGAATATATTATTGAGTAATTTCATAAATATACTTTCATAGCGTTTAAGGGACGGTCCTTTTTAATTTCAAATAATTTGTGTTTTTGTTTATTTTAATATTAATCTCTCTACTCATGTTTATTACTATAACAACTGACAAATATACAATAAATAACAGCACATTAAAGTACATTAAAGTACCCCCCTACTAGAGGAAATTTACCCCAAAAAAGTAGAATACCCATACTTGCACTTTAACGACATCTACTGTGTTAAAGAAGAACCTGGTTGTCAGTTTTATGTCCGGAAAATGTAAAAGATGGCGTCGTTTTCTACGTAAATTTGACAGATAAGGTCACTGTCCCGCCACTGTTATAGTGCTTATAGTTATTGTTTTATGTGTAATATAAGTATAGTAGTGGTACCTAAAATAAAGAGTGAAAACTTTATAGTTAGGTACTTACCAAAAATACGAACGAAGAGAGCTCAACATTTTTAGTAAGTAAGTACGTCTTTCATTCGTAAAAAAGCACTCATTTGTGCCACTGAATAGGTACTTGATTTGTACCTAAATATCAAAATCCCACGATATCTCCACACCAGGAAGCTAGCATAGGGTATTGTCTAGGAGATATGCCAGCCAGCTTCCTGGTCTCTCCATCCAGACTGGATGAGCCAGTATTACCTTGCGTGGTACTTCCTATTTCAATCTGGGTATACCTTGCAAGCTTTTTGGATGTCTCCCACAGAGAATGGGGAAAGAAAAGAAAGCTGTACTTTTGAAGTAGGTAGATCCTGGTAATCTGTGATCCTGTGTGAGTCTGCTAGAAACTCCTTGTATAATGTAAGGGGCACATTCATTCAAGAATACATTTGCTATGATGCTTTTGGAAGGGGCTGGCTGGACTAAAGGATCTCTCTCTACTCTAGACTCTAGTGCATTGCACGAGATGAGACTTGGACGTGGAGTGCAATTTTTGAACATCATACGATCAACTCGGCATGGCAGTAGAAAGATGCATAATATCCTAATCTCCATAGTAATTTTGACATTTTCTTCTGCCGAGTTGATCATAATTATACCTATAAGATGTTCAAATCAAAAATCGCACTCCTGAGTCCTGGCATAGGCGTATCAAGGGGGGGGGGGGGGGGCGGAAATGGCTTCCTTGCTATTCATTACGTTGCTTGTTGCTACTCATTGCATATTGACCATTACAATATGCACATACCTGCTCGCTCGATAGAATAGTGTCGGGCGGTGCGGTGCATGGGGCATGAGAGCGCGGGGGGCGCGGAGCGGGGCGGGGCGGGGAGAGGAGGGAGGGCCGCATCGATCCACAACAGCTGTGCCCCGCTGTGAACGCCGGCCGCCCCGACTCTACCTGCCATATCTCTGGAGATACGCTTCTGAACCATCGTTACACTGCATCATATTCATCACTACTATATTCGCCACATGATTTTCATCATTTAAACTAGTCTAGATGTCCATATCTCCAATTCTGAGAACAAAGGCGTGCCCATCCGTACCAAGGGCGTTCGGAACGTTGGAAAGGGTGGGAAGTAGCAAGGTGGTGCGATGGAAAGGGACGCATTTACCGGCGCAATGATAGGCGAGTGTTGCGCAACCACCTCTACAGCTGATTTTGACTGTTGCCAAGCGGGCCTGCGGGCGACGGAGGGGAGTGGAGCGGGGGCGGGGGAGGACTACTTCCATTATAAAATAAGGGCGGCTGGAAGTTGCAATGCAACGGTTATGAATAGGTATGTATGGGTGGGTAGGTAAGTGTTATTTTTAATAATCGATGTAGGTAGGTACAGCGTCATAAGTGTCGATACATACCTACACACAAAACTCGTCTCGTTGGTGCCGGCAACGAACAGCTGAACAGTCATGCATGATCTTTATTGCTATGACTATAAGATATACTTTTGCTTTATCTATTGTATGTGCTTATATTTCCCTAGAAACAAGAAGGAAAAAACAAGAAACTACTAACACTTGATATACCTACTACCTACTACCTACTACTTCCAAACGTTTACCGATAAAGCGATAACCGCGCCGTAGGAAGCAGTAGCTAATACTTTGTCAACCGTAATCTGTATTCTTCACTTTATCACACTGCAAAGTTTCAGCTACAATATAATCCTCTGTGTTTCAGCGATGGATGAATTATTGTTAGGGTGTCCATACAAGGATACGCTAAAATTCAAAAGTTACAGCCCTAAATAGTTAGGACAGACAGAAAGCCGAGACGGACGGACGGACGGACGAACGACGTAGGCTTAGTAATAGCACAGAGTACAATATATAGGATCCCGTTTTCACCATTTGAGTACGGAACCCTAATAAAAGGCAACAAAGAAAGGCTAATAAACATAATGAGAAGTACCAGGAGAGCAGAAGAGTACAAAAGGTTATTCCGGATGGAAAAAAACGTAGTGTGGATGGCATCAGGAATTCCGGATCGGAATCCCGAATCAGGTTTCCGTAGGACGATTCCGCATGTAGGGTAAAAGCGCCTAAACTTGGCCCCCGCCTAAAATATCAGTGTAACCGGGTATGAGTTAGCGAATTTATACTTGGAGTCAGGTTAACTCCTAAACAATTTATATGAAGTGACAACTTGGAGTCAGGTGGCCGTAGTACAAAAAAGTTGTTACGTCGATATGGACAGCAATAACATGACAGGAGACACGTTTTTCACTATGGATTTTGGGATAACAATACAAACTTCTTTTGTATGGAGCGCGCCAACTGTAATTTTGTAAGTTTAACCTCTCTTACTCTCCTGCTCTCCTGGTACTTCCCAATGCTTTATTGCAACTCGCACTTGGCCGATTTTCTTTAATAATGAAGTTTGCATTGATTTTGGGATAACAATACAAATTTCAAATTTCAGACTTCTTTCCTTTTTTTACTTCTTTTCTTTTGTATGGACCGCGCCAACGGTAATTTTGTAACTGTAACCTCTTTTACTCTTCTGCTCTCCTGGTAGGTAGGTACTACCCAATGCTCTTGGCGGATTTTCTTTAATACTTTTTTAAAATTATTTTTATGTATGTAACCATTTATGTAACCTAACAAGACAATGATTCAAAAGTTTAACCTTTTGTACTATTCTGCTCTCCTGGTACTTCTCAATGTTTATTAGCCTTTTAACTGATGTATAGGATACTGCACTAACAATCACCCTTAGTAAAAAAAAAAAAAAAAATTATTTAATCTAACATGGAAATTTTGCATATTGATATTGCTTACTGTACCTAAAACAAAAAACGGTAGCCACGACATTCGTCAAATTCTTGTTTCGTCAAATTCTTATTTCGTCAAATGCTACATTCGTCAAGTCCTTGTTTCGTCAAATTCGCTTTTCGTCACTTGCGCCTGAGTAAAGCTTATGGACAATCAACGACAAAAAGGGATTTTTTTTGGCTTGGCTTGACACCGACTCCAATAAAACAAATTATTGTTCTTATGATGCGAATGAAAAAGTCATCGGCTGCAATATTATTTTTTAAGTTTTTAGTTTTTTTTAAGGCGGTTTTAATTTTATTTTTAAATTATGTTTATTTCAAAATTTTTAGTCATGTATTAATTAGTTCGACTCAGCTATCAGTTATACACGCAAAGGGTACATCGTTACGCAGCAAATGTAAGTAAAATAAAATATTCAGATGTACCAGGAGAGCAGACGTGTACAAGAGGTCGAACTTCCTTAAAGGATAAGGTCGGTGCCTAATGACCTCTTGTACGCTTCTGCTCTCCTGGTACATCTCAATGCTCAAACGTGTAGGTACAAGCAGGTACACATGATGTTCACATCACTACTATATAATAGTGGTATGGTTGGGTCCCACCCTACCACCAGGGGTATGGCCAGGGGTATGGTGGGTCCGTCACGGCGACCGCCGTACGGCTCCGAACGGCTGCCGACGGATTCCGCGACATATAGCCGGCTCCGTCGACATGCGATCGGCTGCCTTCGCGTCCGTCGGAGCCGTACGCGTGTCGCGGCAGCCGTACGGCTCCATACCGACGCGGCGCGCGATGCGAGTCGGTAGGTCTGAATCGTTCCTTCGAATGCTACATTATTCGGATAAACATAGGCTAAAAAAACGGCCAAGTGTGTGTCGGCAAGATTATAATGCGGTACGAAGTTCGCCACGGTCATCTATTCTACATAACTGTACTTAGATTTGACGAAAAGCGAATTTGACGAAACAAGGACTTGACGAATGTAGTATTTGACGAAATAAGAATTTGACGAAACAAGAATTTGACGAATGTCGTGGCTACCAACAAAACGCTATCGTCATCGGCTCGACGTAGGGAGACAAAAGCGACAGTCGATGTTCAGAGACTCACTGTTGGGAGACTCGACGTACGGAGACGATCGACGTAAAGGGAATGATTCAGCATAACTATACACCACTAGTTTTTAACTAACTTTAAGATGTGTATTCAGACCGTGAATCTGAACAACATTCCCTAAGGAATTTAGAGGTTTGCAGCAAACCTCGGACGGCGGCAACTGCTGAACCGTGTCCACGTCGACCATCGCCATGAGGAGCAAACTTCCTTCCTCATAATACTGACTTTCTTAAAGAGTAGACCCGTAAAATACTCATGTTGTTCATAGTTTCCATGTAATTTCAATGTCGCAGTAAACAAGCCACGTGGAGCTTACTCAGCACGCCGCTAGGTCGATCCTGCCATCCAACATGCGCAGGAGAGTCGTTCCGCAGAAGTCGAATCTCGAAGGTTGCGTGTTCATTGTCGGATGGTCACCAATGTACAGTAGGGGGTAGCAGATGTAGTTGTTGTGGGGATAAAAACGGTCTTCTTGATTTTGAACATAATTTAATAAAGTGCACTTGTTTCCGAATTACATTTTGACCTAGCGGTACGGTGGGAATGACTGGCGAATGCTCCAGTCGCTCCGTCAGACTGAGACAAAATTGCTTATTCAGCTAAATAATTAAAATAATAATACAGTGTGTCCCCACAGGAACATGGGTCGAAAAGAGATAAAAATTTTTGGACCTTCCATACAAAAGTGCGCATCGGCAGTGATCGGCTGATCGATTTTCTATGGGAGGTACAAAAATTTTTCTCTTTTTTCGACCTATGTTCCTCAGAGAAAGTTATTCAGATGATTACATATTAGTATACATATTAGTGGTGTATAGTTATGCTGTGCGCTACAGTTTTGCTTGTGTTTTGTTCCTGCCGCGACACAGTTTCAAAGGAGTCCGTAACGCAAGTCCTCAAAGCACTCATTTAGCTACTAGGTACTTACATTTCAGACAAAGAAATGTATCATTATATCCAAGTAGGTATTAGTCGTAAAACTGTCATATACAGGGTCCAACTTAATATCATCATCATCATCATCAGCCTATATACGTCCCACTTAGGGGTCACAAAACCGGTTTCACCGAAACCCGAAAAACCGGGTAAACCGGTTTTGACGACAATTTCGAAAACCGGGTTTCAGTTTAACCAAAACCGCGGTTTTCGATTTTTCGGTTTTGTCATACATATTCCCTAAACTCATTCGACATTGGCAGAAATGCAACGCTAGAAACAAGAAAAACGCTATTAGAAAACGTTTGGAGCTCCTCAACGACGACACGAAAAGTCTTTTTGCTTTGAGCAACATGAAAATGTGGCAACTAACTAGGTACCAAGTTCTCGTATAAACTGCTTAACATGGTGCAGCAATTAAGGACGACTGCAGGTTGACAAAAGAAAGCAGTGGTCACGATAAGAACCTTTAACGCCGCTCAATCAGCCTACTTTCTCAAGTCTACAAACTGTTTGAAAAACATAAGCATAAGCATATGCTCACGACTATATTCCCCAAGGGGGTAGTCAGAGATATTCTGAAACCAAGGCCAACTGTACGCCAAGGCTCTGTGAAATTACCCTTTTCTTGGAAGAGTATCAGCCTGCCGAACAGGCAGACTTCCGTAATGAATTCTCATCGACGATAGACCAAATTCATGCAGTCAAGCAGCTGAGAGAAAGATGCAGACATTTCTACCTTGTTGAGCACTTGGTCATGTTTCATTCTCTCCATAAAATATTGACAAGAGATAATTATGTGGATATCCTCCAGGAGCAGTAAAGTTATGCAGATGAGTTAACCTGACTCGTTCCCATTAACCAAAGAATGTGACAAGGGGATACCATATCTGGATCATCAGGGATACCGCTAACAAGTCAAGAACAAAGAGACATGGCGCGTAGGTACTATACTAGTCATAAATCACTGGTGGAGTCGAATACGAAGGCACAAGCGAATCACAAATTTGATGAAGAAATAGGCAGGACACTCGGAAGACGGCCGGTGCATAGTCTAGGACATTATCTAAGTGGAAGCCAAGAGAACGATGGAGGTCAATAGGTGACCTACCACCACGTTGGGCTGATGGCATTGTGAAGGTGAAGAGTTTACATTGGATCAGATAAGCACAGGTCTTTGAAGAATGGCGCAATAAGAAGGATGCACAGCACAGGTATGCCCGCCCAGCAGTGGGCTGATATGTGCTGATTCGACTGATTAATTTTTATGGTGGTATGGATTGTTAGTTCAATCGAATGACCTAACATTTCGTATCTACTTTCGTAGTTATACCTGTCATAAGCCAACTAAATAGGTAAGATTTGTTGTATTTCACAACTGATTATATTATTTGCAAGAAATGTGATACAAATACATCAAAAATGCTTCGATTGTTTAAAAAAACGTTTTATTTAAAAAACAAAATGAAAACCGAAAACAAAACCGAAAAACCGGAAAACCGGTTTTGACATAAAATGAAAACCGAAAAACCGGTTTTGTAATATTGCTCCGGTTTTGTGACCCCTAGTCCCACTGCAGGGCACAGGCCTACGCTCTAGGAGGGTGTTTGGGCGTTAGTCCACCACGCGTGCCCAATGCGGATTGGTTGACTTCACATATGCATCAGAATTTCATCTTCTGCATTTGCAGGTTTCCTCACGATGTTTTCCTTCACCTTTTGAGAGCAGTCGGTAATACGTACTATAACTTAATATGCTGACGGCTATTTAAAGGGATGATCAGACCAACGAATTGAACAACTTTCTCCATGGGACCAGCCAGACCTAAAAAGAGGCAGTGAGTCCATGGGGACTGAAAGGTCCATGGGGACCTTTCAGGTCCGAAGCGACCAACATCGAAATCGCGAAAAAAAACAGCAGCCCCAACATGTCTAGTAGGGTTGCAACCGTTTTTAATGGAAAAGTAGATTATTTTTTCGTAATTCTAACCTTGGTTGCACAGAAAAAGTTGTTCAGTCGGATGGTCTGATCATCCCCGTAAAAAACGAAGGACCTATAGATAGGTACTATACCTACACTTTCACGTCTGCTCCGTGTTATATCAAATTCATCAAAGAATAACTATCATCAGTAAGGCGGTGATAGGACTGAAGTAAGTCGCCACTTTTATTAGTTTCCTTGCTGACTTTGTCCATGTTGATCGGATTTGTAGTCTTTAGCATGAGGAATGAAGGCAGTGGCCTATCAACGAGTTAACATGCTTTCCTACCACCGCACCGTACCACGGTACCACCTCATATTCTACATCCTTAGATCGATTTGATTATGAAATTGCGGCATTTGTCCAGCAGTCGATCAGTACCAAAAATCTTGTATAATAGATATACAATGTTCTTGATCAGTACAAGCTTATGATGATGGTATATGACCTATTTTCCTGCGTATTATCCATCAACTACTTACTTGACAAAATGTGTTAAGATTCTAAACTCACATTTCATTCACAAAAGTACCGAAAATCCTGCATTAGAAATAGTATAGCCGTCACTTACGTACGAGACTCATGGCAATGGAATGTAATGTACTAAGTATAACGTAATGGAACGAAATGTAATGTAGCATTAGAGAGTAACGCATTGATATTTAAATACTACTTATTAAAAACAATAATGTGGTGAAATGGATAAAACATTTTTAATGTCTACCTGACCTCCAAAAGGTACGAAGTACGAGATAATGGAAGAATGAATAATACTTAGTTAATAATGTTATGTAATTTATACAGGGTGTTAGGAAAAGTATCATTAATCTTTAAACCCCTTACTCTACCTATTAAACTGAACAACTTTTACTATGGTAGCAAAACGATCAGAGGAAAAAAAAAGTCAGCTATCTCATACTAAACTGCAATACCTACTCGACGGAATTGTATGGGTCATCCGATTTTTTTTTGCTCAGAGCTCGTTTTGCTTCCATAGTAATAGTTGTTCAGTTTGATGGGTAGAGTCTGTGGTTTAAAGGTTAATGATACTTTTCCTTACACCCTGTATAGTGAAATTAAATGTAGGTAATTTATTACAAGTTCTATTGCGGTGCCCTTACAGGGTATCAGATGAGTGCATGTTTTGTATCTACCATTGTATGTACTTGTATGATGGCAATAAATGTAATGTGAAATCAATCTGCATCTTCAGCTACAACCATGAGAGTTCGATTCTATAGAATACCTACCTGTTGTTCAAACATCTTCTTTCAAGAAGAAGCAAAATGTTACGCAGCTGAATGTGAATGATCATGTGTGTGTCTCACATTATAATGAAACAATTGCCAGCTCTCCACGCGACATAACGGAGCGGAGGAGGAAGATGTGGTTGTGGCTTGTGTTCGGTTGGATGCGACCTCCCCCCCTACCCCAGGGCCTCACACCCACACCCCCGCTGCCCAGCAACAGCGTGTATTGTGTGTGTCCGCTGGCTGGCTCCACCGACAGAAACGTTGTATATTTGGCGACGAAATAAAAAGGCGCGTTGCGTCGGAAATGAAGCTTCCTGAGGAAGAGTAGCGGGTTCTTTCTTTGTTCGCTCCTCTCCGCCGGCGCGCCCTCCTCCGTCCCTCCTGCGTCCTGCCACCCCCGCCGCCCCTCACGCGTCCTGCTGCTTTCATACCAAATGTTTCTATAGGTACTAGATGGTTCACTAATGTTTAACACACAATCAATAAGCAAAATATCACTTCTCAAGCAACGTTTAACAATGTTTCATTTCACAAACTAGTGATTTAACAAAGGTGTTAATACACATATTTACTTATCGAAAGTAGTCATTTAGCAAATGCATTGAATTATATTATGTTTATAGTTAAAACAACATTTCAACATCAGTTATGCGACAACAATCTTATTTACCAAATGAATTATTTAGCAAACAACGATAAATCATTTTTTATATCACAAAACGTTATTTGCCATTTTTCAAATTCATCTACTAAACTTGCTGCAACTCCATTTTAAACTTTAATTTCAAATAAGTATTTTAATAATGTTCGTCAGTCTGACGATCGTTCTAGGTCTGACGTGACCAGACTGACGCGAGAATGAGCGTGTAACACCCGTCTTTCATGGTGTTTCATGCATAAAACATACATGCACGCTAAACCAAGCATACATATACGCAAAAATGCAGCATAACATACTAACTAACCTAACCTAGTCTAACCATAACCTACAGTTTTGATGTTACCTTTCTGCCCTCTAAGCAACAAGCAAATAAGCATGCACTCAAGCAATGATGCAAGCAAGCATGCACACAAGCATGCAGACACACAAGCATGCAGCATGCAAGCAGGCATGCACATGCAAGCAAGCATGTTGATGCTCCGCTCGCTTCGCTCGCTCCGCTAAGTGTTATACATGTTCTAACCTAACCTAACCTAGGATTCGACAAGCTCCCATATGTTTTTCTCAGGCAGGGGGCTTCCGCCCCCCGCACCCCCCGAGCGGGGGGCGCAGCCCCCCTGCACCCCCTAACATGCAGACAAGCAAGCAAGCACACATGCAAAGATGCAAGCAAGAATGCACACAGGCATGCAGCAAGCAAGCAAGCACGCAACATGCAAGCAAGCATGCAACATGCTAGCAAGCATGCACATGCATGTACAGACAAGACTGCGTGGAAGAGGGGTGCTCTGCAGTGCGATTTTTGAAAATCATACGAGCGGTTCGAAGTAGAAAATGTCAGAATTACTATGGAGATTATGCATCTTTCTACTGCCGAACCGCTCGTATGATTTTCAAAAATCGCACCACTGGTTCGGTTTTGTGAAATGAAATAATGTGATCATCGATATTTGTAAAACGTTGTTATATTTAGTAATTTGCTGATCAAACAATAAAATATAAAACGAGTTTCTAACAAAAGATGAATGTTTAAATAACACAGTTTCGTATCGAAGTGTCTTGAGAATGAAATGTTGCAATGTGACAATTTGACGACTGATCACAAAATTAAATAAATGGTTTGTGAAACCTATTCCTACTAAATGATGATTTGTGAAACGACTCATTTTTAGAACGTTGTGTATTTTTTTAAAAATTGCTAAACAACTGTCGTTCAAACGGCAGTGACCCGTACTAGATACCTGCCTTACCTGTCTAAATATATTGTATATTGTACAGGCATATTGAGTTTGTTACCTTTTTGTTGGCATCACAAAATGGAATTTCTTCTACCCTATGACACAGAGGATTGTATAATCCTCTGTGCCTATGCTACGCATCTTAAAAAAAAAAGAAAAAGTTGCCAGGCCGAGGCCTGAAACTTACTTATGATAAGTATTTATAGGTACAGGTAAGTACCTACTTATCGACATTTTGCAGTTGAAAAAGATTTTTTTTTAATGTTTGCACTGAAAAGGTTCTTCCGGCTTTTACAAAAACACAACAATATGTAGTGGTCACAATCCATTAAAACACCATCTGGGGTGCAATTATGTATTGCGAACAATATTTACTTTCTTGTCGGCTTGTAGTTGTAGATACCTACATATAGGTATAAATAAAATAATCATCAATCAATGTTAGTCTCACCATAAATAAAGTTGTTCAGTTTGATGGTCTTAGCAGTAGGTAGTTATGCTGTATTGTAGGTAACAATAACAAGTACATGTTCACAAGGAATTGTATCGCATTTTATTAGATAGTAAGCATAACATAATGCTCACGACTAATATTCCCCGAGGGGGTAGTCAGAGATATTCTGAAACTTTAGAATATCCACGTTTCACCAGTAGTTCCGAAACTCTGTGCAGTGTGCTTCGAAATTGAAGCATTTATTAGATACCTAGTAGTATTCAATCATAATAGGTACTAAACATGTCTAGGTAGCTTTTTTTACATTCGTGTGCTAGCAAGCTGTTGTTAGATCTATGGTAGGCAACTAGTTTGGTATTGTACTGCTAATATTATACTCATACAAGTATGTAGGTGTCGGATGCGTTTATTGTTTCTTGAGCAAACGAGTTCAGTGAGCGAGTTCAATGTGAAAGTAGTTGCGCAGGTCGCGTCCTCGTCCGTCGTGACGTCACGCAGTCGGAGCCCGCTCCGATCTAACCTAACGTGATGTTAGCATAAAGCATCCTTTGTATTAAATTATGATCGTAGCTGTAGGTCGCAAATATGCAACAGAATGCAGATGGTAGCGGGCAGGGCAGGGCAGGGCAGGGCAGGGGCCCGGCGGGGTGCGGGGGCGCGGGCGCGGGCGGTGCAGGCAGCTCGGGCCCGCGCGCGCCGGGGCCGGGCGCCGGGCGGGCCGCGCCGCTCGGTCGGGCTCAGTCCGCCGCGCGAGCCCGCCGCCGCCGCCGCGCCGCCACGCACAGCTCCGCGCCGCGCGCCCCGCCCCGCCCCGCCCCGCCATGGAGCACTTCATACAGAGCGTGCGCAAGTACCCCTGCCTGTGGAACACCACCGCCATCGAGTACCGCGACCAGGAGCTGAAGGACGCCGCGTGGGCCGAGGTCATGAAGGAGACGGAGCTGTCCTCCGGTGAGCGCCGCCGACTCCGCGTCCGCGCCGACCAGTGCCGCGCTCCTCGCCCGCGCGACGCGACGCCGCACGTACCCCCCCTCCCCTCCCCACCCCCCCGCCCCGCCCCGCACCTGCCTGTACACACACGTGTATAGTGTGTGCATGACGCGGCACACACTGCTGCGTCTCCAGGCCGCGCTCGTCCTGGCCGGCCACTTGTATGCAAAAATGTGTTAGTCTGTGTTATGTATTGTGTATGTATGTATGTTGTGAATACACAACGGCAACGTCCGACGCCGACGGCTTGCTCGCGCGCAGCTCGCGGCAGTGAGCTGGCTCTGTGTTCATTCTACTATGAGTATTGATGTTTAGGTATTTATGCGAATATTTATGTTTTGCCAATATTTCTATTTATTATAGCTTAGTATAGCATATGCTCACAACTGTATTACCCGAGGAGGTAGTCAGAGATATTCTGAAACCTCAGAACGTCCACGTTTCATTAAAAGTACCGAAGCTCTGTTCAGTGTGACGGGGAGTGAGCCCGTCGCCACTCGCATAATTAAAATGTGAGGTACTTCAGTCAGTCCATCAAACTGAATAACTTACTTTCACCTACTCTGTGCTTTCACTATGGAGTCAACAACGAAATAACAAAAAAAGGTTTTTTCCATCAAATATGTATGGAACAGCTGATTTCAGATCAGACAACACTTTTTTTTCTCGCGATTTAATTTGATTTTGACTCCATACCATAGTGATAGTTCAATCAATTTATTCGTTAGATGTTCCATACAAAAGACTTCAACGAAACGATTATCTTTTGTTAAGTATTAATTATCTAAACTATTATAAAACTGTAACTGAAGTGTGTCTGTTCATTGAAGATATTTACAACAAAATGATTACGATATGGTTTTTAGGTACCTATCCCTGACTCGACAACAACCTTTTTTAGAAATTTTGTCTGTCTGTTTGTCTGTTTGTTTGTGTGTTTGTTTGTTTGTTTGTTTGTTTGTTCGCGCATCACGTAAAATCTACTGAACCAATTTTGATGAAACTTTTTTGTTTGATAGCTTATGATCTGACTTAAAATCTGGTATATAATTTGTGCGGACGAAGTCGCGGGTAAACACTAGTTTTTATATATTTTTTTATTTTTCATGCCTATTGACTTGACACTTTGACTTTGATCTCCATTGTTCGTACCATTGACCAAGAATTTTTCGATTAGTTCGTACTTATGTATGAGTTGGGTCATTATAGTAGTAACTTTATAAGTTATGTTATGCGTGTAAGGATGGATTCATAGACTTAAACTCTAGCGATATGTCTATGGCCGGATTCGACCAAACTTTGATTTATAGAAGAGTAACTATACAAGGAACAATTTTACTCTTAGCGTTTGTTCCGAAATAATTTCATTCATACTAAAAGAACGAATGTATAATCCATCCATTAATGTATCTTTCATCTGAAGACAGACATCATTGTATCCGTACTTTTTGCAATGTATCTATACAGTTTTAATTTGTTAGGTTTCTTTATATTAATTTTTTTTTAGTTACGTGACATTGAAATTTCCTTAGTCTCATAGATCATTCAGACATAGAATCAGTTTACTCTAGAGTAACCGCGACTTAATCTAAGAATAAAATTTACTTGCGTTTGGTCAAATCGGGCCTTAATAAAATTACCTACAGAATTTATTCGTGTTGGTAAATATGCATAATATGGACACCGAGTTATCTCTACAGGGTGAAATTGATATCATTAGCATCCTTTTAAACTAAGAGTCTACCCATCAAACTGAACAACTTTTACTATGAGAGCAAACTAATCGGAGCAACAACAAAAAATCCGCTGTTCCATACTAAACTCTAGCAGGCGCAAAGTATCAAATAGTTTTTTCACCTCACAAGCTCGGAAAGATTCTGTTTATCATTCGAAATCTGAGTGCAAAAGTGCATTTTATCCGCTAGCGTGGAAAGAGTTTTTGAAATTCGAATCTGTCTATTCAATATTTTTCTATACCGCCAGCCTACTGAAAATGCATTAATAACTTTTTCATGTCACTGGCCAGCACGAAAAAAAAAACTTTTTAAAATGTTCTCTTCTCTCTAAATTTTTTTCCTCGCTGTTGTGAGGTGAAAAGTTGTGTGTTTCGCTCGGCTGCAAAGTTATTGTGCGTCTCGTACCTTTGAAACCTTCGCTATAAGCTCAGGATTCTATTATTTGAACCACGAGCGGAGCTTCGCTTGCTCAGGTTTCAATACAAGTACTCGCGCCAAAAAACAACTTTGCAGCCTAGCATAACAAATAACTATTGTTCCTACCCTTTAAGATTTCGTTGCGGTTGTAGGAAGTGTAATCTAAATCATAATATATTAATATGTAGGTATATTGGTTAATCTAAATCGAAAAAATATGCATTAAGTAGGTATAATGAAGTGGCACCGGTCATCAATTATAAAAGTGTATGTTGTTTGTTGCAGTCAAAGAAGTAAAGCTAAAATGGAAGAAGTTGCGGGACAGTTACCGCGACGCGCTGAAGAGGCAGAGCGAGATGCTGGCGCGGGACCCCTCCAACCCCGCCAAGAAGAACTACCCCTGGAAGTACATGGGGCTGATGCAGTTCCTGCAGCCGCACATGAGCGTGCGCAAGAAGCCGGCGGAGTGCGCGTACGCGCAGCAGCCCGCGCTCGAGAACGGGCACAGCCAGAACGGCGGCGAGCAATCCTCCTCCGAGTCGGACAGCGAGGCCGAGTCCTCGCCCAAGCGCAAGAGCGCCGAGCGGCTCACCGTCATCGACCGCAAGCTCGACTACCTGTGCAAGGCGCAGAGCAAGCGCCAGTGCACCGAGGCGCAGCTGGAGCGCCGGCGCGAGTCGCCGCCGCGCGCCGCCGCCGCCTCCGCCGCCGGCGTGCTGCCCGACCCCCTCGACATATTCTTCAACAGCATGTGCCAGTCGACGAAGCGGTTCTCGTACCCGACGCAGATAAAGATAAAGAAGACGCTGTTCGAGGCGGTGATCGAGGCGGAGCAGGCGCTGGTGGCGGAGCAGCAGAGCTACGCGAGCCTGTGGGCGGCGCGCGCGGGCGCCGGCGCCGGCAGCACGACCAGCAGCGACCGCGACGAGCCCGACGACGAGCGCAAGCCCTCCTGAGCCGCGCGCTACTACCCCTGGCTGTACCAGTGGTTCGCCGACTACTCACACTACATGGCCGCCTCCGAACGACAAGCTTCCACATGAATTGACTGACGATGTCTTAATATGAGCGATTGAAAAGGACCGTGAAGGTGCCAATCTATAAACAAAACCCTAAACCAAAAATAGAGGGAAATTGAGGCTGCGGAAGTCCTAGCTAGACTGAGTTGTGTGCACAGATGATATGAAAAGTAGATGTGGTGTAGAGGTCCTCAAGGCACTTGCGAAACAGAGACAGGATTGACGAATACTCCACCGACAAGAGTATATGCTAAATAATTATTTTTAACATTTACCTATGATAAATAATCTGGTTGGTATAGGTAGATTTAGAGGTTTCAAATTCAACTACCTATTTATAATTTTAGTAAAATATTTGTCGCAGGAATATTGTCAAAGCCGTAGATAATATTATAATTTCCCTCGTAACATTACAATCGTCCGAATTATATAAAGACTGTAAGGTTTTCTCGAGTTAAAAACATGTTTTCTTTTTTTGTATGTAGATTGGCAGCTTCATATTCCCAAATGTAGCTGTGAACTCGAAGTGGTTGGTTTAGTATTGAGTGTGAGTTCATGAGGAACTTGGTGTCAACGAGTGATTGTACTAAACTCTAATCAGTACCGATATGTGCAGTATTCTAGTTCTAGTTGTAAATAATATGTGAGTGAAGTGTATACTTCAGCTCGTTAGATGTAAGGCAAAGGCACCCGCTCGATGGACCGTAGACATTGAGTATCTCCTGTTAGGTCCCTGCCATGTGACTAATCCATTAGGTAGGTACTGGATATTAGAAACTAAAAAATAGTGTTTGATTGTATAACTCAACGTAACAACATTGGATTTTGATTTATAGAAATGAATCTCAATACGAGTACATGTGCGAATGTCGCAAAATGAACGTAAAATCTAGGCTCGATTATAATTTTTGGTGTTAAAATATCTACTTATAGATTTTGTTAATAATTTAAAAAGTAAGCGTTCATTTTATAGTTGACTACGGTAGTAACCAGCGCTTTCGCAGCGCAGAGCTTTTGTATTGTATACCTACCTACCTAATACTGTTGTGTGTGTACATAACGTTGTTGTATGAAGACATTTTGTATTTTTGTAATAAATTACTACAAGTAATTTGTGTTAGTTTGTACAGGGTGTTAACTTTAACGCGTTAGGTAGGTATATATTTCAGGGGGTGATTCGTACTACCACACAGAACAACTTTCACTATGGATCCAAAATAGATACAGCGAAAAAAAACTCATATGTATGCAGATTTTCTTTTTCTTAATTTCAATGTGATGGCTTCATAGTGAAAGCTGTTCAGTTAGATGGTCTGAAATATCCCCTGAAATACGAGTATATGTAACACACAAATAGGTACAGAACCTACACGTAACGTAAGCTCACAGAACGATCTATGTATGTAACTTATGACTTGTTATTGAATGAATAAAGAAAATGTAACTTTAGAAATATTATCTAAAAATGGAAGTGATTATATTTTGGTATGACATTTAGTTTATAATTAATGTATAATGTAAATGAGGATGATCTCATAATGTACCGTAGATATTAATCATTATTAAAATAATATTTTTTAATATAACGAGTTTTTTCATACAAAAGACATCAACGATTACCTCACTGGTGTGACATTTTGATGGACTCATGAAAAATTTAAGTGAACTTGATGAACTAATATAACGTCATTGGATGAACTAGTCTCTACGACAATAAAATAAACAAATAAAGAAATTCTATTCTATTCTATTCTAATACAATCAATCAATCAATCACATATCAACAACAACCCTATCTCTCAATATCTATGACTTTCAACCTCAGATCCTTTGTTGCAGGGGCACTGCCTACCAAAACAGTGAGACTTGAGGATCTGTTTTTTTAATTAGCGAAGGGAGTCAAGCAGGGTCCCAACTCTTAATAATGATGCTGCAAGGGTACTGCCAAAAAATAGAATATACTTACAAAGAAAGGAGAAAAACAGTTTTATTACCAAAAAAAACCTTAACGCATTGAAGACAATATCTAGGAGATACTTAATTAGGTCACAAATATGGGTCTTTCAGATCCAGATTTATTAATTCATGAACAACTTATATTGGGCATTGGTTACTTTTATTTTGGGATTTTGTACTTTTATCAGGGCGAAATAAAAACGAGCGGCGCGGGCGCATTGAAGTCTTCTCCTACCTACCTACTTGTACAGGATAATTTATTTCATATTAGATAAAGGACAAAACAAGCACAAGCTATAATATATGGCTAGGCTATACTTAGATATAGGTTTTATGTATCCTAATTATTCTCAAATTTTTGGCAATAAAACCGTTTAGCATAAAAGTTTTTTACCTTTAAAAAATCTAGATTAAATATTTTATTTCACAAATCGATATCAGCTTATTTCATAGTGCAGCTACTTCTGAAAAACGAAATGTAAGGCTATTTGATACTCTGATACCCTACTCTCTAATCGATCACTCAATCAAATATTATTTACTTTACACCAAAATATAAACAGAAAAATATAGAGAAAAAAATGCAAGAGGCAAATACATAAGGCGGTCTTATCGCTAAGAAGCGATTTCTTCCAGACAACCTTATGGTATAGGGAACGGTGAACGAAGAAAGGTACCGTGTGTGTCGGATTGCGATAAGCAGTAACTTAATGCCATTATTTTAGGTCGAATTTGCATTTTCCAAAGAATATTTAATTCATTTTCCTAGCTAATGCTGTGTGTGTGTGCTATAATTGGTATATTTACAGTCTACACAGTACACACAGCAGTAACTATCAGCTGAGAGCTTAGACATAAAAACGAACGGAAACATTAGAAGGGCCCCTGCGCAAGCGCCGCCGCGTCGCCGTCGCGTCGCGTCGTCGGTCGGCGCACGAGACGGTGCGATGTAAACACCGAGCAGGTAACTATAACAACGATAAATAACGTCCCTTTGGGGAGCGGGCGCAGGGAGGGGCAGGATGCGCGTGCGTCGCTCGTAAACATCGCTGAGCTATGACGATCAGCTGATCCTGAGCCACGTCCGTAATGCACCGCGCACCGCCACCGAGCGAGACGGTGTGCTCTCGCTTCCACCTTTACTAACATATGATTATGACAATAATGTTGATTTATTTAGTGCCCAAATGCACCTACCCACGGCTGGACCGTAGCTCCATCATCATATCAACCAACAGACGTCCACTGCTGGACATAGGTCTCCCCCAAGGATCGTCAAAACGACCGGTCCTGCGCGGCCCTCATTCAACAGGTTCCCGCCGTCTTCACCAGGTCGTCGGTCGTCGGGGGGGATCCTTTGGGGAGGCCTATGTCCAAAAGTGGACGTTCACCGGCTGAGATGATGAATATTTGGTCACTGATGTCTTCAATGAAAAGCTCAGTGGCTGATAGGTACAGTACAAATGTATGACAAAAAGAAAAGGTGTTAGCTAAATGCATAATGGACTATTGTTATTTAAATAAGTGACATTTGTTTACTTATACTGCACTCCTAACGTTTGACACCCAGTTGGTGCGTGTGGCTACCACGCCGAAGCGGACTGCCTTTCCATAATTCAGTTTGGTTTCAGAACACTGTTGTAAATCTGAACAGACCTGGACAACATGAATTTACATTTTTACCTATTTCTGGAAAGAAGGGAATAAACCAACTCGTAAAAACTTTACAGACCTTAAAGCTATTCTAATGTGTATCTTAACACGTAAGCAATAGGTGCGTAAAGGGGCTTTTTCTCTCATCTCAGTGCTAGAAATGCAACCGTTAATAGTTCCCGGAATGCAACACAGCTGTTTTCTGTCAAAGGAAACATATGTTAGTGACGCTTGTGTGTGTACGTGTGTGTATGTGACTGTGTGCCGATCATCTGGTCGCGATGGGTTCGCAGAATTCTAGCGGAGATGAATAGTTTTTGGTTTCCTCTTGTTAATTTGTAAAAACTCAATAAACAACCGACGTCTTGCCCGTTTGAGTCTGGGTTTGGAGTTCCTATTTCCGTACAGTACAGTATAAAACAGCTGACAGCGAGATATACAATAATCATCATCGCATCGTCCGCACAGATCCTCAGCCCTGACTTACCATTATACTTATTACTAGTGTTTACCCGCGACTCCGTCTGCACAAATTATATACCAGATTTTAAGTCAGGGATACCTAAAAACCATTATCGTAATCTTTTTTTGTAAATATCTTCAATGTACAGACACACTTCAGTTACAGTTTTATAATAGTTTAGATAAGATTAGATATGGCTGTAGTGTACCATGCCAGTATGTGTAGGTATTCAGTGAGTTCCTGGCCATTCTAGTTCTTGATGTAGAGTAGAAGGTATTCTAGATAATTAAATACCACAACAATTATACAGATATTATATCCAGAAGTCGAACATGTCGATGAAGTTGTAGTGGTCCAGTGGCGAGTATCCTTCCTAGCCTGCCGTGCAGGAGGCGATGGTTCGATCCCCGTCAAGGTCAACTCTTACCAAATGAATTTTTCGGAATTTGTGTTCTATTTGTAACACTTAAATAAAAAAATAGCCTCTTATACCTAATTATTAATTATAAACCTAATTATTAATAATAAAATTAATACCTAATATAGTCGTGAGCACAGCATAAATGCTATTGTACTAAGGACCCTGAAAGTGAAATAAGGTTATCTGTTAATCAATTTAATTAAATGCGAAAAAAGTTAAGTACAGACAAAAAACCAATCCTACTAATAATTAGTGACCTTATTCATAAACAATATTCATAAACGGCTGAACGGATTTATAACGCACAAAGATAGAAACCATTACCTATGTTTTGAATTAACTTTTTTAAGTCAACAAAGAGGACGTGGAAAGGGTTAACATTACGTAGTTCTTTGACAGCTGATGATGATGGACAGCAACAAAAGAAGTCGCATCGTATGACTGTCAAGGTGTATAGACGGCGCCACCAGCTGTGGGATACGATTGTGAACTGGCACGGGCAAGCAGAGTTGTTTGCATGCACTGCCAGCTTTGCTGTGGGTAATTTGCTGGACTCCCGCGGCGTGTGCGCACAGAACAGCTGACTTCAAGGTGACGCGGACGGGGACACGCTCTGTGAAAGGCTTTCATATCAATGTGTAGTGAACACAATGATACCCTAATAAGTGATTATATGTCAATAGTAGTTGGTGCAACAGCTGTTGCAGTTTAACCCTTGTCAAGGCAGGACAATTATACCTTATAAGTATTTAGTATACAAATATTTCCCAGTTAGATTTTACTATACTATAGACACATAGTGAGACTGCGTGACCCACAGAACATACAGATTCCAACTTAATATTCTGACACTTTTTAAGGGGATGATCAGACCATCAAACTGAACAACTTTCTCTATCGGACTAACATCAAAATAGCGGAAAAAAAAATCTGCTGTCCCATACATTTTGCTCTAGTAGGTTTGCAGTTTTGTATGGAGCAGCAGATTTTTTTTTCGCGATTTCGATGTTGGTGCCATAGAGAAAGTTGTTCAGTTTGATGGTCTGATCGTTCCCTTAAAAAAGTGTCAGCATATATTAAGAAGGACCCTATATAATGTTATAAGTGGAGTTAGAAATGCAAAGTAGCGCTTTTGCTTCGCCTTATGGTGTTATGCAAATCATTGCATAACCTGCGGTGACACGTTCCACGCCTACTTTGCACTTCCAACCCCTATAATGTTCTGTAGCATGACCAAACATTTTACAGAAAAATTTAGTAATAATTATGAAGAATAATTATTACTAGAAAAAATCTGTTAATCCATACTTCCCAATCGGCCTGACTTAACAATATGTCACTTCAGATTTTTTTGCTCCTATCAGATTATTCCTACAGTAAAAGTTGTTCAGTTTGATGGGTAGACTCTTATTTAAGAGGATGCTAATGATATCAATTTGATTTAATAAAACTTATTTAATTTAATTTAATTAATGATATCAATTTGTCCCTGTATACATCCTACTGCTTCATGGCAGCAGTGTAGGTATGTAACTACGTGCATTTATGAAAATTAATCACAAGTCGTGCAATCCACAAAACATATTATTATATTATATTTCAAGCAGTTTCAGCTTAATTTGTTGTCTCTACCCCCTAGGTAGAGCATCCAAAGTACATAATCGTTTTAACTCGGAGAAGGGAAAAAAATTGTGAGTCTCTTAATTGCTCACTAAATCAAGATAGAGTTACATGGGCTCCCCCCCCTCCTCCACCCCTCTCGTCCTACCTCAACCCCTCGACGATCAGTTTCGGATCGCCTACCAATCGGACCAGAGCGTCGCCGCCCGGTGTTCTTATGTTATTTATAATATGTACAATACAACACATGGGACCGACAACCGGGGAATATATCCATACTCTCCTAAACGCTTTCCATACAAACTAGAGAAATTTGTTCAGATTGATCGTCTGATCATCCCATTAAAAAACTATTAGCATAAATGAATATCCACATAGTGGTACCGCAGGACCGGTCGTTATGGCGATCCTTGGGGGAGGCCTTTGTCCAGCAGTGGACGTCCATCGACTGAGATGATGATGATGTTGAGTTGATGACGTAGTGGTATATCTATTAATACAGGTACTATTTATTCTCTATCAGGTGGACATTGTGTGTTGAGACTAATTTGGGACAATTTTAGTTCTTATACAGCTCGATTAAATAAACGTACTTACCAACGAAAAAAAATCATCGAGGTCAGAGGTCAACAATTGAGCATTAGGGCGCGTCGATCACTGTACCTGCTCCATCTTGAAACAAAAAGCTTCTAACGAAGTCCTAAGAAACAACGACCCACCTCACGAGCGAACGAGCTTGAGTTGAGGATGATCGATCATCGTTAGATGAGGAACATCTTCTGTCGATCGATGGCTGACTGTCGATTAGACTCTAGATGGCAAGTCAATAGAGCGGTCTCTGTATATTACAGGTTCTCTAGATTCTATGATATTACGTGGCCGCTCGGTGGCCCTCCGGCCCCGGTGAGGCTCATGTGCCTCTGATATAAAGACATGCTGCACGTCTAGCATGATTTCCCTACACGTGCGCGACACGCCTTCGCTGCATAGAAAATAACCAGAAGTATGATTTTTGAACATGATTCAATCAACTCGGCAGTAGAAAGATGCATAATTTCCATAGTAATTGTGACACTTTCTGCTGCCGAGTTGATCGTATGATGTTCAAAAATCGCACTCCTGCTCCCGCGCTTTTCGGAGAGCGAAAGCCGCGCGTGTAGAGAATTCGTGCTAGACATGCTGCTTTAGAAGATAGCCGCGGATGCAAAAGGCTTGAAACCTGTGACGCACTGTGTAACGTGACTAAAGAGTGATGAAGAGCCGTGTGAGCTGGGTGTGTGTGTCAGGATTCAGGTGTAGTACCTATCTAGGTGTCTAATAATTATCTCTGCTAACATCCGTTATAAAGGAGACTCTTTGTGGCAACTGAAGGTAGTAAATTGTAGTAACGATTTTGACCACCCTGAACTGGAATAAGATGGTGAGGTTACGTTATGTAAATATATACATAGGTTGAAATGTTTAGGCAGTAAGTGATCATGTCACATGAATGTAACTGCCTGCGTGTAAAACAAGATTTTTATTCCCTGTATCAAAATAAAGTGTCGACTCAAGTTGTATTGTATGTACGGGTAAGGAAAGCTCCCGAGGGAGTGACCGCTCCTGCCCGCGTCCGCGTCAGCGTCGCTCGCTTCGCTCCCGGCTCCCGACCTACACGGAGCTCCCGGTCCCGTCCGCATCGTATCGTACGTCGATAATATAACGCTTTAAATAGATTTCTTCACTCTGGGGAAATATACTGAGTCTGCTTGAAGGAAATAATAGATGAATGTATGATAAGTTTGTCAGCGAGAGAGATGGTCTACTCTACAGGGTGTAAAAAACCCCTGTTGGAGCCTTTAGGGGCTTCAGACCAGCAAACTGAACGGAGCCAACTTCAGTGAACTGGAGCGAAAAAGCTGTCCCATACATTTGAGTCGAGTTGGTGTTGGTACTGCAGTTTTGTATGAAACTGTTTTTTTTTCTTCGAGATTTCGATTTTGGCTTCATAGTGAAAGTTGTTCAGTTTGATGGTCTGAAGCACCCCTTAATGGCTCCAATAGGGTTTTTAACATACTGTATAATATATGTTTAGGATGCCTTCCTTTTCATTTGTCATGCTTCAGGCACTCTACTGCACAGAGCAGAGTTCAACCCTTCTCTTACGAATGATTTTAGAAAGGATCTTGAAAGTCAATTGACAAAGGCTCCATTTAGTTCTTCCCTGATGCTGTTGATGCAAGTAGGGTTTCCTCACGAAGACGATTTCCTTTCATGAAAATTCTGTAAACTAAAGAATAAATCATATTTCACGTGTGAATGTGAAGCAAATATAAAAGAAGCACATTTAGCGTCGACGGATAAAGGGCTAGTTTCGGTCGAGGACAATGTTTATCGCAACTCTTTCTCGGTCCATCCATCACGAGGAGGCATCTGCGCCCTTCCGACTGTCACCTCGCCCCCCGCACCACTACGTCGCGCCCTACGCGACCACATCCCTTACTCGTCCTAGTCCACACATCCATTTCACGTCCTGCTCGGTAAAGGGTTGGAGAAGAGCTCAGTGACCTTGCAATGGAAAGGGTACAGCTGATGATGTGGATTAGCACGGTTTTGTGAGGGTGATGTGAGTAAAGCGTGTATAATTTAGTGTGTACTCGATTAGGTCGTTTGTCATCGGCGTCGCAGGAGTCTGTTGGTCTTTGTTATGAAATGTTTCGCGTTTTTTGCGAGCGGTCACGGGCGACACCGGTGTGACGCCGTGAGCCGTGACGATTATTTACTTTTCAACATATTATTTGCTCGTAAAGTAGCTCTTATTGCACCGCTTTTAGGTACATAACGACACCTGTTATGAAACTGTGACTTTTTCATTACTATTATTCACTAGTGACGTAATGTTACTTTTTTTTCTATCGTTTGTTTTTAAATCTCAGCAAAGAGTATTTAATTACGAAAAAAATAAAAACCGAATAAATTAATTTGTGTTAATTAAAATAATATGATAAATAAACGTTTCATTTCATCAAACAATATATTTTAGTTAACAAATTAACATTAATTTGTGTTATAAATACTTAAATATTAAGTTTATAACGTTTTAAATTATAGGTTGTTTGCAACAAGATGTCATTGGTTGAATGTCAGCCAAATCATAGCCTCTTCGACGTGCCGTAAAAAAAAAGCCTTAATAATCTGTGGCTATTTTCCACAATATTTGTCTAAAAATAGTAGTGTTTTACGTTTTTTTTTACTTTTTCCTCGCAAGTATGTTGAAACTTGTATCATAATGTACTAAACTAATATAATTGAAGTGACGGTTTGGTATATTGTGAATGAATATAATTCTCAACATTTTGAAGGTAGGTAGCTTAGAAAAAGTATATGTCTAGAATGAGCCTCACACTTGTTCCGTATAAAACAAAAGGGGCTAACTTTCTTAGGTTGGTGTGCGTGAGGCGCCATACTAATTATGTATGTGTGCGTGTATATGTATAGGGTTTTGGAACCAGTACTGGTTCCTATTTTTTTCGACGCTTTCGTAGCTTTGACTGTGTATCTTGATAATCTAAGGTAGGTAGATTAAAATGTTTGGCAAGTCATCAAATTAAAAGCCTGGCCAGGAATATAAAAAACCTGAGTTGGGGGCGCTGCACTTGACTAATAACCTTTAATGACAGAGGTCCAATTATTTAGTAAATTAGTTCCAATGATTTTCCGCAACATGGCGAGGTTATTTATATTTCTGGTAGGGCGTGTGTTCGTCGGATGCAGTAGGTAACGACGTCAAATCGTCCAGCTGTTGCAGTCAGCCGCCGTGGGGCGCACTGTTGTTGCAGTTCCTATAAGTATGTAGGTAGTGTACCTACCTACTTTGTGTAGTGTTACCTCCTATTGCTATTGAATATACAGGGTGTAAGGAAAAGTATCATTAACCTTTAAACCACATACTCTACCCATCAAACTGAACAACTTTTACTATGGGAGCAAACCTATCAGCGCAAAAAAGAAACTCAGCTGTCCCATACTAAACTGCAACACCTACTCGACGTAAACGTATGGAACAGCAGATTTTGTTTTTGTTCTGATCGTTTTGCTCCCATAGCAAAAGTTGTTCAGTTTGTTTGGAGTAGGTGTTTGGGTTAAAGGTTATGATACTTTTCCTTACACCCTGTAGTTATGTATGACATGAAAATACAGTTTAGTTTCCTTGGCTATTATAGTACCTACAATATTTTATAAGTTTTCATCCCGACGCGACGGCATGCGTGCGTGTGTGTTCACGCACACACACACACCCCGGTACAGAGGCAATTAAGCTGTCATGCAGAATGTTAACGTAACATAATTACGTAAGTTTCGGAGGGGCAATTAAAACAGGCCATTTGTATGCCGTCAAGGGTTATCCCGCTTATAAAGCGTCCGGAATTATGCGAAGGACTCAAATCCGGCGATCCGGCCCTGAGGCCGGGCTGTCGGCCGGACGGGAGGACGCCGAGCTCGTAAAAATGATGCCAATTTACGATAAAAAGCTGATTCGTGCATTCCGCCCTAAATCCGGAATCTGTGAGATGGCATCATGTCAGTTCTTTCCCCCCTCCCGCCCCCGCGGCAATTCACCCCTCACCTCTCCACTCCCTGCTCGGCGTCTTTTAGAGCGGCGCGATGAAGTTTGCTTCCTCTTTTATGGAAGTGCGAATTTATTGCAAAAGTTTTGAAATTTGTGTAAAGATAAGAGGTTTTTAAAAAGTGCCGTAAAACAGCCGCGACGTAGCAACGTACCTACACTACCTACAGGCGGTGAATTCATTAATGTAATGCGGGGGCGCTACAGATGACTATCTATTCAATTTATCTTCACTCCGTGGTGCATGTGTGGGGCGGGAGGCAGTACCGGCCGCGAGGTAGGTAGTTAGGTACATTATGAACAAAGAATAATTATTATAGGTAACCGAACAATGTATTCCATCATCACCGTAACGCAAATGTATGGGACTGCAGAATTATATTTCGCGATTTCGACCTTGGCCTCATAAAGAAGGTTGTTTAGTTTGATGGTCTGATCATCCTCTTAAAAAACCGCCAGCGTAATATTAATTTGTACCCTGTTTAACGCGTGGCAGGGATCCACAGGCATAAAGCTAAAACTAATAACAAATCTTCTGTTTTCCTGAACACGTACATGTTCATACGGAATTCCGAATCAGGATTACGATTTCGTATGGATTTTCCCTCAGATTTCCGGATCGGAATGTGTGTGGCAGGTTTTACGCATGGTTTGTATGTAATGTTTAGTAGGTAGGATAGATCGACAAACAGGAGGAGCGAGGGGGTGTGTGGTGAGGTGCAGAGGGCGAGGGGGAGATAGGAACTGTTTAACTACAGTTTTACTGCTCCATAATACCAACCGTTCACTGGGAGCAGTAAAAAAGAATTGCCCTGAAATCCTAGGCTTTGTGTTTGCCTACTAAAAGGCCTCGATCCAAGACGAGCACTAGTCACGTATAAGTCGCAGGACACGACTTACATCGCCACTCTGTCAAGTCCTTGGATAGAATGAAACACTGGGAACAGTCGATGTACAGCGTCGTGGGAGATAGCTTCTCACGGCAATGCGGCACCCAGTCAGTGATAATGATAACAGACGGATAAGAAGATACGTCATGCATGAATCGTAAACAGAACTAATAGCACGCGCGCAGCACGCACCACGCGACTGTCAGGCAGGTAATGTAGCCTGTTATACCTACACACATAATATGTACACAGTACACAGTCTACGGTAGGTATACCTATTTACCTATATGTCAATATGTCTGCAACATGCTAATCATCATAGCAAGAAACAAATTCTCAACTTGTGACGTGTGTTTGTGTCGTGTATTAATAACGTTAATGTAGAGAAGCTCTTGGCCGATGTCGGTGCGGGCCGCAGCGCCCCGTTAGCGGACGGGCCGCGGGCGCGGGCCGGCCGGTCGGTGGGCCAGTCTGCCTCTCGGACGACCGCGCCGAATCGATACCCGGCGACGTGGAATTTTTAAAATGGCCTCGTCGTTCGCCAAACTCCCCCCGCCCCGCCCCCCGATCTTGCTTTTTCACGTGTTTCCGTGTCTGCGCTCCTCTCGCCGGCGGCCGGGCGGCGCGAGGGAGCGAGACGGGCGTGTTTGCGCGCTTGCTTAACGCTGCGCGTGTCTGTCTGCCGCTATGCGCGCCGCCGTGTCTGCGTCCCGCACTCGTGGCGGAGCGACGTGCCGCCGACGGATCGATCGTATACCGTAGAAGCCGGCTACTCTACACTTTTATTTAATTCGTCTCGTAGGTCCATGAAGAAATTAATATCGCGAAATAAAAACGGATCGAGATTATCCGAGTAGATGTCGCAGAAGTGCCGCGAGGGTAGTGAGCCGGCGGCGAGCTTGCTGCTCGTGGCGCCGCACAGAGCAGACACGTCGCAGACGCGCCGCGACAGCGCGGAGGAGCCGGCGGGGGGCGGCGGCGGTGCGGGGGAGGTGGGCCGCATGGTGGACTCGAGCCAGGCCGACGACCGCCGCATGATCCGCCTCGTGAAGGAGCGCCGGCTGCTGTACGCGCGCAACAACATGCCCGTCGCCAGCTACTACACGCAGGTCAAGAGCCTCTGGCAGGAAGTCGCCGACGAAATGGGCTGGAGCAGTAAGTGTATATTGAATCATACAAATACTTTAAAATTTGAGGTCCTTTGAGGAACGTGCGCTCGATAAACAATCACAATAAGAATGATCTCGCTCTATTGTCAATATTGTCATTAGTTGCAGGAGAACGGAACCATATATTTTGTAATGAGAGTGGAGCTCAGAAAGTTTTCATAGGTATCTAGGTATTGTGTCTATACTAAGACTAAGACATGAAAGGAGGTCCATCCATTGTGCCATTTGTTACAGCATCATATGCTTGCAAACTTGGTTTAATTATGACGATACGTCAAAATGTGTGGAGATGTTTTTAGTGCGTGGTTCCCATGAAATAATGAAGTCCAGTCTATCATTGAAATCGTTCCCGACCACACCTGGTTTGCTCACTTAGCTGTGACTATGGGTTCCTTCACTGATCCGTGATCCTGGTTAATGTAATATGGCCATGTCACTTTGTTCCTTGGCCTTTATTCATTGTTTGACAAATGTACCACCGAGTCGTCGTGTTTATAAAAGTGGTGACGTTTCAGTGGCGGACGTGCGGCGCAAGTGGTCGCACATCCGCAACTCGTACTCGCGGCACCTGCGCAACGAGACGCACGGCGCGCGCACCGGCAAGGGCCGCATGGTCTCGCGCTGGTACCTCGCCGACGAGCTCGACTTCCTGCGCGAGCACATGGCCACCGACACGTACGTCTCTTACTTAACCTGTCTAGTTCTTCTTATCATTTCGGCATGCCCTGGTGTCACTCACTTTATTCCCGTACAAGGTTATAATTACATCTTATGTAGAGTCGATGGCATAGGTCATTAAGTTCAATTTGCCATGCTGGTGGCTAGATTTGTCAACTAGCATAGAGGCTTGCTGAGGATGCGCTGGGCGTATCATAAAATCATGCATTTCTCTCAAAGAAAACCAGTACCTAATCTGAATATTAACTATAAGGGTGAAAACATATCTAGTGTAGATGTTACAAAATTCCTTGGACTCTCTATCGACAAAAACATGTCCTGGGAATCTCAGTCCTTGGAGGTTTGTGGGAAACTTTATAAATACGCATTCGCTCTTCATAAGATTTCAAAAATTGTTAATCAACAGGCGGTACTAACTGCATACCATGGTTTCGTTGCTTCCACATTACGATATGGTATCATTTTCTGGGGAAATTCGAGTTACAGAGATGTACTATTCAGAGCACAAAAAAGATGCATAAGAGCCATATGTGGTTTAAAAACTATAGAAAGCTGCAAAGAGTCATTTGAGAGGTTACAAATTTTAACATTTCCTTGCTTATACATTTTAGAGTCATGTATGTTTGTTAAATCGAATCCCGAATTATTCCAAACTAGAGTAATGGCGCCAGGTTTCAATTTACGTCCCAGAAAAATAATGATTCAAACCAATATTTGCAAAACGGCTTTACTGCAAAAAAGCGTAATTGATATGGCTCCCAGAATTTATAATAAGCTACCAGAGTCTTTAAAAAAATGTAATAATAAGAGAACGTTCAAGAATGTGCTTACAAATTTACTGATAAATAAATGTTACTATAATTTAAATGACTATTTCAATGACAATTTATAGAATTCATATTTTCTTTTAGCTTATTTGAATTTATTTTATTTTATGATTGGACATGTTGACATTTTAATTAATTGTGACAGTGATTTTTATGCATTTATCAATTTCAATGTTATCTTTCTTATGTACCTATAATTTATTGACATTGTTGTAACAAAAATTTTGACATCACATAAATACTCTATACTTAATATAAAAATTATCATGTCATCATAGTAAATAATAATAATAATTGTTTTTATATTCGTATGCCTCATGGTGCATCACAGTGGTCCTATAAAACTATACGCCAACTATTGTATAATTTACCTATTGTACTTTTTACCTGTGATGACGAATAAATGTTTCTGATTTCTGATTTCTGTATCAGAGGTTCAATGCGTCACTCGTCTATTTTAAATAGCAGGTTGTTCAGGATACCCACATTTCTCAGCCGATGCGCAATCAAATCTAAGTATGTGACATAAATAGTAAGCCAGTATCCACTTTTGATGGGCAGTAGACAAAACATATGCTTCGGAATCGGAACTGATGGATGTAGGTTTCCTCGTGATGTTTTCGGTCAAAAACACGTATATATAATTATACTTCTACGTAAACTATTCACTACGAGCATTTCACTACTGGTACGATTCGGATCCATCCAAGCTGAGGTCAAGTCAAGATCAAGTCTCAGTCACTTCCTGCACAGAAGACTACTAGCCACTAGAGACAGCTACGACAAAAAATGTAGGTACTTGTAATTTAGTAAGTTTTTCATCGCCCACAGGAGACTGTCACCGTACTCGACGACGTACGCGCCGACGTTCCTGGAGATGGACCTGTCGGAGCAGCAGGCGCCGGAGCCGGTGGACGTGAAGCCGTTCATCTACAACCCGTGGCTGACGCTCAGCGCGCAGGCGGGCACCGGCGCCGGTGCGCTCGACGCCGGCGGCCCCAGCCGCGCCTCCCTGCACAACGACGACAGCTCCAGCTCGCAAGCCTTCGGCCCGGACGAGACCTCCTCCTACTTCCAGTTCTTCAGAGGAATCTACGACGACTTCCAGGAGCTGTCGGCGAGGAAGCAGCGGCTGTTCAAGCGCAAGTGCCTGAACTTCCTTCACAAGCTGCTGGACGAGGAGGAGGCGCGGCAGGAAGGCGCCGGCGCCGGTGCCGTCGACCTCAGTTCCGCGCACGCCAGCGAGGACGAGAAGGACCAGAAGCTCTGCATAGTGGAGAAGATGGAGCCTTACTCCATACTGCCCAACAACTGACTGTGATCTAGTGACGTTTTTCTAACACGGACTGCATTTTAATGATAAACTATTTTGAGTTCCTATAGGTAAATAAATATTTTAGGATATTTAATAAAAAATACACAGAATGTGTCCAAAGCGCTAGTTTTAATTGTTACTCTTTTTTTAAATTTTAATCATATAGTTAGAAATTGATACGATTTATATCAATTTAATGTACGAATTATTGTGCGAAGAAGGTACAAAGGATTTAGTAGATAGGTATTGTACGATCTGTGTGGTACTTATTCTTTGGCACGGAATAGTGCGCGAGGCGAGGAAGAGAGAGAGCGAGCCGGCGAGCGCTGGGGGAGGGAGCGAGTGAGCGGACCGCACACACAGATAGATAACAGTGTAGAGATTAGAGCGCGTATCTCAGAGATTGGTGTGCGGCGTACGTACAAAGTTTCGACAATTGATAACGTTCGACCTTGACATCTATTTTCTTTCTATCTAACCTGTAGAGGCAATTGTAAGGCATGTAGAGCGGCTCTGTCGAGCAAAATGAACTCTACATACTTGACTAGTACATGCTAGAATGTAGGTATCTACTTATACTACAAGGTGCTTTTAAAATATCTGCCACGGCTGCAATGGAAGAAAGTATTGCGTATACATACAGGGTGTAAAATTAAATATGTGACAATATATCAAACAGGGTGCTTCAGCACCTTTTAATATAGAGCCAACATCGAAATCGTGAAATAAAATACCGAATTTTTTACATTGTAGAAATTGTATACACCGAACACCATAAATTGTACATACATACCAAAAAATATTACATGTTTTTTGTCTTAATAGTAGAATCATCTCTAGAAGTATTTACGTGGAATGCTTTCTTTTGAACCCTGTGGGTAACAGGTAGTTACGATAACTGAAGCAAGCAAGCTGAAAAACACGATTACTATGCACTATTTGTTGTAACCAGTTCTGCAATAAAAATTTCTGATTTCTGATTTCACCTAGACTACCTAGGTGCCTTACCTACTATGTTTGATGTTATATATATGGTTATTGTTCTCGTTATCGCGATGTTTCTCAACTCACTTCAGTATAGTCTCTATAAATAGACCGTTTTATGTTACTACGCTCTTTTCATAGATCGTATTTACAAGCCCCTGAGACTTACATAAGGAGTAGATTAAGTATACAGGCCTTACATACTTAAACAGACATGGGACCGGGGTTATGTAGAACTATAAAAGGTGTTACAAAACTACAAATAAACATTTAAGGGGGTGGTGTAGACCATCAAACTAAACAACTTTCACTATGGGACCAATATCGAAATCGCGAAAAAAAAAAATTATGTTCTATACTCTACAAATCGACTAGAGCTAAAATATGTATAGGATATAACATTATTTTTTTCGCGATTTCGATGTTGGTCTCATAGAGAAAGTTGTTCAGTTTGACGGTCTAAACAACCCCCTTATGAGTTTTAAAAATTTATTGTTACTTATGAAACACCCTGTATACTATTACCCTTTATATGGTATTCCTATTCTGTGCCGGGGTGCTTCAGACCATCAAACTGAACAACTTTCACTGTGGGAGTAACATTGAATTCACGAAAAAACACAACGAGTCCCATTCCCATTTTCTATCAAACAAACAACAAATCTATTTTTTTTCCTGATTTCTATTATTGGATACAACTTTAAATGCATTGCATATCGAACAGGGTCCGTTAGACCATCAAACTGAATAACTTTGACTATTGGACCAAGTACGAAATCGCGAAAAATAAAACAGCTCTTTCATAAATTTCGTCGAGTAGCCATTGACATTTTCTATGGAACAAGCACCAGATTTTTTCGCTATTTCGATGTTGATGCCATAGTGAAAGTTGTTCAGTTTGATGGTCTGATCATCCCCTTAAAAAAGTGTCAGCATATTAAGAAAGACCCTATCTGTATACCTACCTACATACATACCTGTAAGTAGGTGTAACGTGTGTATAGCTATAGCGAGCGAGTGAGCGCAGCGCGTCCCGCGCACGCGCACTGCGACCCTGACACCGCTCAAGGGCATTCAACAGCTGACATACATAACTACCAACACGTACGTACCCTACACTACATGTAGTACCAACCACCTACCTATATGCACATCGTGTGCCGGCCGGCCGGTGTAATTACTGCGCTACTCTGTGATCTCATTTGTTTTTGTGAGTATTTCTCACGGTATTTTAACGTTTCGTTTATTTTATTCAGTTTTTATTGTGTTTCGAGATCCGCTTCGTTGTTGTTATTAGATTATAAACGGATGTTAAGACGGTTAATGAGTACGAGCGACATTACGCGTCTTTATAAAATTAAACAAATAGCAGTGTAATCATAACGTTAACTACCTACTGGCGGCATGAGAACATAACAGAGGCTGTATTGGTTGCAAATGCAACTTTGCTACTCACGTAAGATAATGAGATATACATAGATCGTTTTCCCTTCCCTTCCCTTCCCTTCACCACCCCGATCACAAACTTTGAACTTTTTACCAACTGTTTTTTTTTTAAATGTTATTTCTATTTTTTTATATTGGGGCTTTTAACCCTGGGTTATGTCAGCCCCATCGTGGTTATTTTAATTATGTCATACGTAACTAGGTAGGTATAGTCAGCCAAGTAGGTACTCTATCAATTTTTGAAAATCTTCTTACCTGCTTATTATTATTACACTGCCACTGCCTAAGCTAAGGCAATGAAAATATCGCTAAAGTTGAGATTGGAATTCGTTGTAGATTCAAATTCAAAACACGTCTAAAATAGAGATTAGAAATCCATACGAAATCGTAATCCTGATTCGGAATCAAAATCGCAATTCCGTATGTGTGTGTGTGGCGGACCTAAAACAATAACTATTCCGTAGCTTGAAATTTAATCAATACTACTAACTATAGGCACCTACTTATCAATAGGTAGTAGTTGAGTCTTGTCCTATCGGTTACAAGAGATGGCACTACACCATATCTCGCCACAGTGTGTTTACCCAACACCAGAGCTCCTCGGCCCTCGAGGCGAGGATAGACCCTGCGCCCCTCACATCTCCTCCACATCTCCACACAGTCATTCGATGTTTTAACGTAATGGCTCCGTCCGTCTGTTTGTTGTGTCTGCTAATTGATCCATTACCGCGAGCCCACTACCTACTACTATCATTCAATAGTCTAAACTAGAAGCTTATAAAACAAACAACAGTGTCTACACTACAGCACTGACTATGATTGGTTTAACCTAATTCCTTCTAAAATAACCTGACTTTTAAAATCAAATGCAATGTAGTGAATGTAGGTACTTCAGGGTAGCGAGAAACTTTGCTACCTACAACAACTGATTCCTATTATACTAAAACCAATTTTTTTAACTCAAAATAATAGCATATCACATATTATATGTGATATGCTATTATTTTATAAGTCACCTCAGAAAATTAGGTATTGTATATGGCATATACAAACTAACTTTTTTTAGCTTTTACTTTCATCTAAGTTTGACTCTATCACCGCGTCGGAAGCTGTTCCGCTGTATAGAAGAGCCAGAAACTCTACTACACATTTATAGTTTTGACGAGTCGTTTTGTAGGCTTACCTTTAGGTTAGGTCGATATTTCGATGTGAAATAATAACTGTATAAACATCTAGTGTTGTACTTAATTAACGTTTATTGGAGAACAAAATCATTTCAAAAAGTCCGCAAGGCCGTTTGTAGACAATGCTAAACGAAGATTGGACGTTGTGCAAAAATGATGTAACTTAACAGAATTTAATTAAAAAGGAACAAATAAAGGGTGTTGCGTTAACAAAGGGAGCGGCCGAGATCCGGGACCAACCGACCGACCGACCGACCGGGAGCCGACGGGAGCCCGGCCGGCACATAGTTGGGAATAAATTGAAACGTGACGTCATCCGGCCCGTTTAAAGAATCCATTGTCGAGGGAACCTTGTCGCTGCGTCCCCAACCCGGACCCCACGCGTGGATGACCATAAGTGAAGCCCAAATATATTACATCCAGACCAATCGCGAATTGGTTTGACACCGACGACAGGTTTCATCTTTTTGCCAAATAATTTTTGATGCTAAATAATACCTACTCAAAATTAGCGACATGCAGGGTCCTATACTTATACCAGGGTTAATACACTGACAGTTTTTTAAGGGGATAATCAGACCATCTCACTGAAAAACTTTCTCTCCGGCACCAAAATCGAATTGGCGAAAAAAATAATTACTGCTATCTCATACATTTTTACATTCAGTAGGTTTGGAGTGTTGTATGGAAGAGCTATATTTTTTTTCGTGTTTTCGACATTGATCTTCTGATCCTTCCCTTTAAAAAAACTGTCAGCACTATACTATTGCGCTTTTTATTTCCTTAAGCTTTATAAGGAGGATTCTGTATTTAAGTTAAATACGAACAAAGTATTGATTCTCTTATTATATTCAGTCGAATAAACCAGTTTTCAACTATACGTCGTACCTACGATCTCCTGTATTGAACCAAACTTGTGGTTACCCGTTACCCCAACCATAAACTCGCTTATTCCGACAAAATACTTATCATGGCCGAATTTATACACCCATAGTAACTTGCAACCTTCTACCTAACAGCTGAGTGATAAGGTCTACATTAGAACGGACAACGACCAAGGGATAATAGCCTAAGGGCGGGCAGACGACCCAATAAATCAAATGGAAGCCTTTCCAATACCTAGTATATCTAAATGAGACACCGATTTTGCATGCGCATCCCCGCACGACAGCTGAAAGTGTGCGAATGACAAGTTCACTGAATTAGTACGAGTTTCATGTATCCCGCTCTCTCGGCTTAGTATGGACCACGAACCAGTAGTAGTGACACACCATTTCTGCCCGTGGGTGTCGTACGAAGCGACTTAAGCTGGATTTACACGGTTCGATTTTCGCCATGCGGCTAAGAGCGATTAGAAGCACCGCTTCCACTAAGTTCAACTCAAAGTTCAACTAGTTGAAATAATTGGATTTTTTTTTCCGATTATTTCAACAAGTACACTGACTGGTTAGTTCGATATAAGTTTGAAACATAACAAGCTCACACAGCAATGTACTTCAAATCGCACTAAGCCGCAGGGCAAGAATCGACCCGTTCAACCCGTGTAAATCTCTAGGGCTAAGGTTTCTTATGCAGTGTTATTGTGGGCGGAAGACTAGCCACCACTCATCACACCACTTGAAATATCATAGGTACAATCGTGAAACCTTCAATAATGCTAAAGCTTTCCCTTAGTAGTGGTCCATTCTAAGGTACCTACCATACATTGATCAACGGCGATCGACGGCTTGTCCATACAAATAGCACGATTAGTATCGGACGCCGACTATACGCAGCCTTTCGCATCGACACGTCACTAATCATGCTTTTTGTATGGACGAAACGTCATCACTCATCACCGTCGATCAGTGTGTCGATGTCGTAAGACTAAGGGTCAGCGCACATCTGGCGGAGTTCCCAATGAAATGTCTTCCGTATCCAATTTAAAGAGAGTTGTAAATAGCGTGCGGCAGCAAACGCCGCACCGCGCCGTCCGGTAGGTGAAGTGATAACTTGACACTTATTTACAACTCTATTTGAATTGGATAAGGACGACATTTCATTGGGCACTGGAAAATGCTCGAGCAGTTCTCCGCCATATGTGCGCTAACCCTAAGCCGGAATAACACAGCTGTGCTTCATAGTAGCATCAAGCACGTAACTGCATGTATGCATGCATGCGTGCATGTGCATGCATGTATGTATGTATCGCGGATCCCATCGCATCACGCATGGCAACGTTACAGTAGCGGTTACATCATTGTGAGAGGAGATGAGATGTGTAGAGATACTGCGCTGTGCTGTGGTCGACACGCCTTACACAACGCGTTAACAAACTAACAAGTGATCTGAAAACCGTTTGTCACGCGTATTTATTGAAACCATTTTTCCAGGGTGTTTTCAATATTAGTATCTCATTTTCTATGGCACAATATTTTCGCTCTCCCGTTTGATCGGAGAGTCGTAAAAACAATGCAAGTTTCAGACTCTGCAGTACAACAAAGGTACAATTGAACATCTCGTACCTCTTGTCTCTCTCTCATCTCTCGTTTCTCATCATCTCGTGTATATTCATAAATCTGTTTTACACTTTTGTTTCAGAACGTTATACAAAGCCTAGCTTGTGTAAAGGCACATTGTGTTACTTAGAAACGAGTATTAAAAGGCAGTTACTGGGCAAGATAACGCGCATTATGTTATAGCGCGAGGCATCCAACTCGTTAACGTTAGATAAGCGCCTCCGCGACGACACGACGACACGACGACACGACGACGACAACGACACGACGACGAGATACTCAAGTCTTTACTGCAACATACGCGACATTATTATTAAGGGTATATTACCGTTGGCGCTCTCCATACAAACGTTGGGGAGGAGAACATTACACGTTGTGTTGCTGTTGTCACACTGTTGTGTTCTGTTACGTTGTTGTTCTAAACTCAACTCGACAATACCGAGAGCTACTTGTAATCGATCCCTTCCGATGTAACACGATCCGTATCATAACTTCAGTGTCACCACATCGGTGAAGCTATCAATCACTGCTACTATATTATTTATTTATTTTATTTTATTTTATTCATTTTAGGAAAACTTACGGACTAATTACAGGATAGGGTATCAACATAACCAAAACAAAATTGCCAACTAAAAGTTTCCACAGATAAATATCATTCGTTTTACATAATTGTGTGAAAATACAAATTTTAAATTTTGAATCATTAAAAATTATCAAAACTTACATTACAAAAAGCTTCAAGCTTGCTGGTACTTCAAACCATCCACAAAGAATAAAAAAATAAGACTAAATAAAGAATTTATATTAACTAAAAGTAAAGAGATGCTGAGTGAGCCGCTAACTCATTAACCTAGGTAGGTATTTTTCAGTAAGAACTCGTTTAACTGAGGTCGTGCTTGTGCAAAACAAATCAAAGTTTAAGTCAACCGAGACACTATTAAAGCTATTAGCGCTGCGCAGTAAGAATGCATTTTGTCTGTAGTTCGTTTTTGCATGGGGAACATGTAGAACGGGACGTTGCCGAAGGCCTAACTGATTGGTACGAAGATATATTTTAGAGACTAAATCGGAGCTGTCAATGGATCCATTAATAATATTAATCAAGTAGCAAATATCGCTAATATTGCGTCGGTGTTCAAGGGGAAGAAAGTGGTAGCGCTTGCATCGATGATGATAGTCGTCTGACCATTGCCGTGCCTTATAATCTAGAAAACGTAAGAATCTTTTCTGAATACCCTCAATACGTGCCTTATATACTTCATATCGTGGGTTCCATACCTGAGATGCATATTCCAAGTGACTGCGTACGAAGGCACAATACAGTATTTTGAGTGACTTCAAATTTTTAAAACTCACCGTAGACCTGATAATAAACCCTAATGCCTTAGAAGCTTTACTTACGATGTGGTCAATATGTTTATCGTATAGAAGTTTACTGTCGTGAACGACGCCTAAGTAGTAGTAGTGTGTAGACGCCTAAGTATATGTAGTATATACTCTGTGCTGCTACTAACTATGTAATTATGTACACCCGTCGCTTAACATATTAATTATAATTAATAACTTAACAACACGAGTCAAATTGTTAACAGCTGATAGTTTATTCATTTTGTATTGTGACAGACATAAACAAAATACTATTGTAAACTAAACCTTGTGTGCCAAAGTTCGCCGTACACAGGCTACGAGTGGCAGCATACGACGATACGATGATGTTGAATGACAACTATTTCTATTGACACCAGTGATCATGATCACATAGTCATGTAGCTCGTCATCTGCTCTGACGTCACGCATGTAGATCCCACTCACCTCACCCTGCGCCCTGAGCCGAGAACCGATGCACTGCGGCTCTTGTGTAACGTTAAGATACGATCACCGAACGATATTGGCTACATTTATATGGTTTTGCCGCAGTTCTAGATTCTGTTCATTAACTTTTAATCGGTAATATAAAGTGAATGCCTGTACTTCAGAATGGAGTTGCACGATAAAATACGTGTATCGATGTTATCTATCGATGGCAAGATACCTATTAGCCCTATTAATTGCTTCATGCTTTCCCCTTCACCTGATAACGTTATTAACGTATGATAAGATATATTTGCGGATTCAATAAATAGATTCAAATTTTTAGTTGAGAAAACCAACCCATGGTTGACGGCTGCTACCTTGCAATCGTTTTCTAAATGACTTGTATGTTTCATTTTTTTTTTGCTTATTGTTTCGTTTTATTTTATTTTGTCTTACATTGCTTTGTCTTATGTTATTTTATAGTGAATGTTGTGTTTGCTTATAAGTGATGTATTCATCTTCTTTAAAACCACTGTGTGTTTAAAAATATGTATAATTGTGAATGTATCGTTAGCAAACCTTTAAATAAATAAATAAACCCTTGGATAAACTGTTTTGATGCTACGCAACGCTACGATGGACTATAATGTTATATGAAACGCTACGCTAGACGATTTCAGGCAACGCAACGCTACGATAGAATATTTCATGCTATTCATGCTACGAATATTCTTATTCGTAGGTTTCATGCTACGCTGGATTACTCAAATAGGTACCTACTAGGTATGCTGGACTATTGATGCTTACTCTACATTATGATAAAGTTAAAAATTTAAAAATGATTATTTAGTTGTATTACTTAGGTAGGATATTATTTTTCATTAAAGATGATAATTTAATTAATTGAAATTATTAAATAATTCCAACAGTTTTGTAAGATGATCAAGTCAGACCAAGATACTATAAAATGCGCGCGAAATCGGGAGATAAGAAGACTTTATTTAAATTCCATCTCAAAGAAGACTTTATTTAAAGATCCTCGCAGGTAGAAGTTTCACATCTGCCGGGCGTCCTGTGACGGCCAACTTTTACATATACCTACTCTATATTGATAAGGAGTCTCTAATAAATGAATGAGATACGAGATGAAGGAACTGAACGCGGCACACGCGAGTGCGGGGGTGAAGCGGGGAGGGCTGTGGAGGGGGAGGGGCTGTTATTTATGACGTTGTTTCATTTTCATTTTCAGGCGCTCGTTCTGTTTTTACTGGAGGCTGGTGCTGCCTTCACTGCGGCTAGTTCGCTTGCATCCATTCAGTCACTTACTCATCACTTGAAGATCGTCAGGTTGAGCATGAGCGACCACGGCCACTGGCATTTTTGGTTTGAATTTGGATTACATTCAATTATTTAAAAAAGGAAGATTCGAAGTTTTGGTGTTTTAGAGATTTTGTCTAAAAGCATGATGATAGATGAGAAAGATGATACATGATGTTTATCTCTATGTATCTTTTAACTCTCTATAAATTCTTTAAGATATATTTGCACAGTCTCCACTGAGCTACACCTCACAGTACCTACAACGCACGTTAGTAAGTAGCGTTCCGCAACGCATCATTACCTGCTTAGTAGAAACCAATGTTTATAATTCCTCATACAAATATTGTTGTTGTATACGAAAGGAAAACGATGCCATATTGCCAGTAGAATCTTGCTCGAGCTGTTCTCGTGTGGTGTGAGAATGAAGTGTGAACGAGGCACGGCGGCTGCCACTGGCGCATTTGTCAGTAGCGATGCGATGTTATTAAATCTGCTCGTGATTAATATTACGAAGCTGTAGCTCTGCATACATACACGGACATACATTCACGACACAATCACTTTCAGAGCTGCCAGAAACTTTGTAATATCTATCTTTGAGAGTATCTTCTATCGTGATCATCGTGTAAACAGACGTATTCTTGTAGTGAGGCGTAGTGACAGTGATGCGGTTGTGAGCTGTAATGGTGATAGAGAACTTATCTGTTGTTGTCAGACGTCGGTTGGAGAGACGGAATTGAAGACTTGTTGTGGAACCATTCAATAATAGTATAATTGATGCGATACTGTACTATCTGTTAGGAAAGGTGTTATTAAATCTACGCTATCAAATCCCGAAAGGGACACAATTTGTATGATGAATATGTATGTTTGTACCCGGATCATTGTATAATTATATATTCTATTTCGTTGTCTAGTCATCATAATATACAGGGTGTTTCATAAGTAACAATAAATATTTAAAACTCTTAAGAGGGTTACTTAGACCGTCAAACTGAACAACTTTCTATATGGGACCAACATCGAAATCGCAAAAAAAAAAATTTGATATCCCATACATATTTTAGCTCTAGTCGATTTGTAGAGTATGGAAAATAATTTTTTTTTTCGCGATTTCGATATTGGTCCCATAGTGAAAGTTGTTCAGTTTGATGGTCTAAACTAAAAGATTTATTTGTATTTTTGTAGCACCTTGTATAAGTCCAGGCCAGATTCTGGTACTTTAAATGTGACTAGATAATTTGTGTGATAACCATAAGATATACCATAGCATAATATGCTCATGACTATATTCACCGAGGGGGTAGTCAGAGATATTCTGAAACCTCAGAACATAAAAGTTTCACTAGTAGTAGGTACTGAAACTCTGCCCAGTCACCCGGGGAGCGGGAGCGAGTGTGACGGGGAGCGAGCTCGTCGCCACGGTACTTCGCCTCAAAATTGAAGCATGCCGTTTTCCTCACGATGTTTTCCTTCACCAAAAAGCCAGTGGTGTTACAAATCCTACGATGTCCAAGATTTATTTATTTATTTAACCGACGAACTTGTATGAAGCAATGTATGGATGAAGAAGAAGCAACATAGAGACGTATTGTTAGATAGAATGGTAGCATACTTCATTGCCTCTACCTAGAATTCGAACCCACGACCCTAGAACGATTAAACCACACGACCCAAAGCAGAACAGGCAGGTACACTAGCGACAGACTGAGCTATATTTTTTATTAGACAACAAACACGGTTTTCGTGCGTTCTACAGGCGTGTTATAAAGATAATCCAATAATCTTTGCAAGTAGGTACCTATGTACCTAGATAAGCAACAAATTAATATCGTTACAAATTACACTAAGCCCTTGCCCCGACGATATTATGAAGAGCAAACAGCGATGGCTTTTCAAATTGAATATACATTGTGGACGAGTAAGCAACCAATAACGACGTGACGTGTTGTATCAGGCCTCCCCTCACACCGGCATCGGCACCGCTAGGCCCGTCGAATTACGGTCTGACCATGACCATGAGATTGGAATTAAGACTAGAATCCTGAGTAAAGCTTCCTGGGTTTAAGCTAGCCCAAGACGAATTTTCACACCTTCTGCGAGACAGTAAAAAGAAACGTATTCGCCGCTTTTATTTTCGTGGTTGCCAGTTCGATTATAATAAGTTCTTTTTGGTGCAGGTCTCTGTGATAAGTATTTCATACGAATTTGGAGTAGCGGTCGTAATTATTTACTATAATAATCTGTGGATCTGCGGTTCCAAATTCAAATCACATTATTGATTTCGGTATAGTATTATTGCCCGGCTAAACCGTAGGTATGTAGTACCTACTAGGAGTAGGACTAGCTTTAAGGTTAGATTGACATGACATGTAATTGGCCATTTTCAAGCGGATGGTCTGAAAACAATTTAACGTCACATGAATCTTTGTTGTTAAGTGAGATTTTTTTAATTTATTGTCACACACCTCCATACAAAATGTCGTAAACTGACTGGTCTACACTGCGATCGTGCGCTGTTGACGCTGACGAGCGACGATGGAGGAGGTTCAAACAGCCACTTACCGCGTAATGGCGGCCCTGGCTCAACTCAACGACACGAGGCATCAGGCATCAGGCAGCACTCTTCTGTTCCTATCTCCCACCGACACTCGCGGCTTATGTTCTGTTACTTGTGTACTTTGTGCACTTAATGACGCTTCAGTGGCTGTTCAAGGAAGGTCTTCCATGAACTCGTTCACACTTTGGTTTCTTCTGGATGTCGCTTTAACATTTTACATGATTCTGTCTAAGTGTATCAACCGCCACTTACGAAATAATCTAAAAGCATATGCTCGCGACTATATTCCCCGAGGGGGTAGTCAGAAATTTTCTGAAACCTCAGAACATCCACGAAAAAATAAAATAAAAATGGAACTAAAAATTTATTTATTTATTTAACACTTTATTGTACACAGACATATTGATACAAACAATAGAAAAGACATGTACAAAGGGCGAGATTTCTTCCAACAGACCCGCAACAGTGACAAATAATAAATGAGAGGCAGGCATAATGTGTACATACAATCAAAAACTAATTAAATAATACGGAGAATTTAAGCAAAAACAATAGAGAAATGGGTAATTCTTGTATGGAGGGTGGCGTCTTTTTTTCTCTCAACAATATGTAAAAATAACATACATACATATTCTCACGCCTGTCTCCCACTGGGGTAGGCAGAGACAACGGAACGCCCGCTTTCTACGATCCTGACAAACCTCTCTAGCTTCATCCACGTTCATTAAAGTCCTTTCATGCAATGCTCGTCGGTTTTGGGTAGATAAGCATAAGCATATGCTCACGACTATATTCCCCGAGGGGGTAGTCAGAGATATTCTAAAACCTCAGAACATCCACGTTTCACCAATAGTAGCGAAACTCTTTCCAGTGTGATCGGGACAGATGGCCCTTTTTATTATAAGTAAGTCGCCAATTTGGTCCGTAGGGTATAAGAAAAAATAATAAGCAAGTAATTAGTAAAAATAAGTAGGTAAACAAGTACAATTATAATTAAAGTGGGGTACTACATAACAACAACGCACTTTGATATTTATAAAAAAAAAAAAATATCAAACGTGCAATATTTTTAAATTCTTGATTATATTTCTCGAGTCATGAAGTCACCACGTATCATCTTCACCACTTGTACCCAACTGCTCTCCACTCTGAAAAGATTACCTATCTCCTGATACTAGATATTCATTTCTACGATAGTTCATTATATTTATCTTGCCCTGCATGTGTTCGCACTTCGGATTCAAGCAGCGGGCGTGAAATTACCAGATCGGCTTAAGATGATAGAAGAGCGCTATCAAAAGCCATTTTCCCATTTTCGTCACCTACGGGTTATGAAGGTGCTTAAATAAGATTAGAGCTACACAATGTGACTTGGCATATTTATATTTTCTATAAGCTTACACCTAACAACTGTAACAACAAAGTTGTTTTTGTAAAAAATCGTTTTAAAAGAAAGAACAGTCGCAAAATTTCAATTCTGGAATTTGTGTCTGTCATACACAGACTTATTTCAAGTCCGTGCTGTATATATAATATGTAATGTGTGTCTAGTCTTCAAAGCTACTGGACCGATTTTGATGCGGATTTTACAGTCATAGATTTATCAGGGTAAAAATTAACATTCTTATCTAATAGACAATGTGCAAGTTTTGGCAACAACGGATATTAAAATGCATTTTCCTATTACTTATATAACATTAATTTTAGGTTTTCTTTATTAAAACATGTTCTCTTTAACATAATATTACCTACCTCTAAGATATTACTTTTTTTGCTAGAAGTTTAAACTCTGATTATTAGATAAGAAAACTATATCAAAACTTTTGTTAAACTATTAATTTTAGGTTGTTTTAATGTAGGTGCCTGTAAACTTATACCTTATACTCCATTCCAAATAGCAACGAAAATGTAAGGCCATTTTAAATTACAGAAACAGAGATTTGAAACACTTAGGGCATGTTTCACCACTTCTGAGTAAGTTCTTGTTAGCTTATCCGACAGATATTTTGACATAATTTCATACAAAATATGTCAAACTATCTGTCGGATAAGCTAACAAGAACTCACTCAGAAGTGGTGAAACAGGCCCTAACTCTCACTTATTCTTAGAACAGCTTTAGTAACGTCCAAGATATGTCGGATAGTTCGTCTTCCAGATAACTAAATTATATTTGCTTATCAGAATTGGCTAGAAAGCTAAATAGGAATCGGAAAATCTCGTCGTCCTTGTTTGGAATGCAGTATAGATACGGAAGAGCGGAGCCTCCCGGATAAAATGCCTTTTAGGAAGAAAATAATTAAATGTATTTTGTATTTGTATTTGTAAAACTTCTACAATATTGTAAAACTATACATTGAACCCCTGACTCTAACGTAGATTTTTGAATTTGTCGGTTAGTCTGTTTGCTTGTATGTTGGAGGATCATACAAAAAGTACTGGTTTATGTTTAAAAGCTACGATCTGTGAACATATGATATTAGATCGTTATGTTTCAACAGTAATTTACTATGATACAGTGGCCGGCCGGTAACATAACATAATAACGTACCTACCTACAGAATTACTATATATTTTCTAAACGACTTCTATTTTCTAAATTGCTAAATTACTTCATCATAGTACGTGACGTGAGTAACTACCTACCGACGACGTCGGTTACTATTACCACAGAGTACTACAACTATCCTACAACAAATGTTGGCGGTTTCTTGTACGTAAATAACTGGTAATGTTTTTTAAATTTATACAGATTCTGTGTACATATTTTTAGAAATTAAAATAGTGATCTACAGAATCTACAGGGTGTTAGGGTAAACTTTAAGGGGTGTTGTATTGTACTCATGATACCGAACAACTTTTACTATGGGAGTAAAAATGAATTCGCAAAAAAAATCTGCTGTTCCATATGTATTCCAATATTAATATAAAGGAGATGGTCAGACCATCAAACTAAACATCTTTATGTAAGTATAGGACCAACGCCGATATAACGAAAAAAAATCTGCTGTTCCAAACAAAACTGTAAACCTTCTCGATCAGAATGTTTATTTTTTTGCGATTTTATGTTGGTCCCTTCGACAAAGTTGTTCAGTTTGATGGTCTGATTATCCTCCTAAAAACCGTCAGCATATAAAAGAAGGACCCTGTATTATATTGGTTCATATTTCATTTGAAAACGTCAAAATTGTCGGAAAATAAATGCATTAGTTGTTCTCAATACGAGAATGTCATTGACGACATAAGCAAACCCTTCAAGTTAATGAACGTAATCAGGTGCTCACTGTTCACCCCCGGGCCCGGGGGAGGTGTGCGGTGTGAGGGGTGCGCGGGGGGGAGGGGGATGAGATATGAATGAATGAATGAATGAATAAGCCCTTTATTCAGACAATTTACATTTTTGACTTAAAAATAATGTACAGAATAAGGTGCCAGTAATATTTTACAACAAATTAATTGATTATTTGATAACACATTGAAATTATTCTTGCATGCAATTTTACATTAGATTAAATTAATATTATTCCATTACATTACACAAATTAAATTATCATTATTACAAAATATTTATTTATCACCGATCTGATCATGCATTATTAAATGTTTTATTCACTTTCACTTTGTTCGCTTTGACACCGGCTATCTTTGTCTGTTTGCCCTTCAGCATAGGCCTCCTCCAACTTTTTCCATTTTGTCCTATCCCTTGCAGTTCTCGTCCATAACTTTCCTCCTGTACTTTCTATATCGTCTCCCCATCGTTTGTTCTGCCTTCCTCTATTCCTTTTCCCTGTTCTTGGGTACCAGACTGTGACCCTTCTGCTCCACTTGTCGTTGCCTCTAATCATATGTCCGGTCCATCGCCATTTCAAAATCCTTGTTTTCACTGTTACGTCTGTTAATTTTGTTTCTTTCCTTATTTCAGTGTTTCTCTTTCTATCCTTCCTCCTAATAGTCAACATGCTCCTCTCCATAGCGCGCTGGCAGATTGCTATTTTGTTGGATTGATTTTTTGTAAGGGCCCAAGTCTGGCAGCCGTATGTTAGGACCGGTAGAATACATGTGTCGAATACCTTCTTTTTCAGCTTGATGTTAAATGCTTTATTTTTTATCACCTCTTTCAGTGACCAAAATCGTTTCCATGAGTTTGCTATCCGTCGGTCGACCTCTTTCTCACAAAGGCTTTTTGTAGAGATAACTTGTCCTAGGTATATGTATTCTTCTTGGTATTCGATTGTTTTATTGTTTACAGTGATCGGCACCTCCTCCCGATTTGTTATTAGTTTTGTTTTTTCGGCATTCATTGTTAGGCCCACCCTCTCGCTTTCTTTAGCTAACTCTTCTAGCATACTTTTCAAGGCTGCTGGTGACTCTGCAAATAGGACCACATCATCTGCGAATCTCAGGTGCGTTAGTCTGGATCCATCTATCACTATTCCCTGGTTATCCCAGTTCAACTGGCGGAAGACTTTCTCTAGGGTTGCTGAAAAGAGTTTGGGTGAAATTGGGTCTCCTTGGCGAACTCCTCTTTCTATGCGGATACTATTTCCCTTTTTTTCCAGAAGGATCTTAGCTGAGCTATTCGAATACACATTCCTTATCAGTCTTATGTATTTGTTTTCTACGCCTTGTTCTTTTAGTGCCTGCCATATTACATCGTGTTCGAGTGAGTCGAATGCTTTGTTATAATCCACAAAGGAGCAGTATAGTGGTAAGTTGTATTCCTTATATTTTTCTATAACCTGCTTCACAACGTGTATGTGGTCCATAACAGAAAACCCACTTCGGAATCCCGCTTGCTCGATTGGTTGGTTCTCATCTAGTACTCTTGTTAATCGGTTTAGTAGCACCTTGGCAAATATTTTATATATATTAGACATGAGGCTAATAGGTCTGTAGTTGTTAATGTTGTATATGTCTCCCTTTTTAAACAGTAAAATAATATTGGATTCTGTCCACTGTGTAGGTATGTATTCCGTGGTCATTACTTCGTTGAATATTTTTGTTAATAATTTTGCACTTTCTAATTTGTTTTGTATTAGTATTTCATTTGGTATGTTGTCAGGTCCTGGTGATTTGTCTCTCTTTTGAGTTTCTATTGCTCTCTCAACTTCTATAGTTAGTATTTCTGGTATATCTTCGTAATCGTATTTAATGTCGATGTAGCTACCTCCTTCTTTCTGCTTTTTGTACAGGGATTTGTAGAAATTTGTAGCTATGCTGAGTATGTCACACCTCTTTGTGTTGTCTTGTCCAGTTTTGTCCTTTAGTTTTGGAATCCACTCTTTTTTGTCGTTCAAAGTTTTTTGGGCTTTCCTTATACCTCCAGTTTTGACTATGTGCTCTTCTATTATTTTTAGTCTGTTGAGATCCTTCTGTTTCCTCATTTTCACTCTTATTAATTTGCTTGACTCTGCTATTTTCTTTCTGATTTCTTTTGTTTTGTTATTTATGCTTATGAGATGTTTCCTTTCTTCAAGTAGCTTGTTAATTTGTTCGTTATCTTGTATTTTGTTTTTATTGTCTTCTTTCTTCATCTTTGACCTTAGTGTTTGTTCTATCATATTGTACTTTCCTTGAGTTGAGAGTTGTTTTGTTTCTTCTTCATAGTCGAGTAAGAATTTTTGCTCTTTGCTGCCTACGGATTCATCTGTTTGTTGCTTATGGTTTGAATCGTGGTAGTTTCTTCTTGATGTTTTCTGTGGTCCTGGCTTTAGTTTCGCTCTTACCATTCTGTGGTCCGAGTTAAAGTTGAATTTATTTAAGATGTTTATGTCATCGAAACTGTTTGGATTGTTGGTTAGAATGAAGTCTATCTCGTTTCGTGTTTCACCATTGGGAGATATCCATGTCCATTTTGTACTTTTCCTTTTCCTGAATTTCGTGTTTAGTATTACAAGGTTGTTTTCGAAAGCGAAGTTGACTAACATCTCTCCATTTTTGTTCCTTTTCCCATGTGTGAATGGACCCATGATTCCATCTTCAGACTCTTGCCGAGGGCCAATCATAGCATTAAAGTCTCCCATGACTATAAGGTTCTTGTGAGCATGGGTTTTGATTGTTTTATTTAGGGCTGCATAAAATTCTTCCACTTTTTTCCGTTTGTTTTTGTCTTTGGGTTCAGTGGGTGAGTAAGCTTGAATAATGCTCCATTTTTGTTTACAGTCCTTAAACTTCATGTTCAAGACGGCAATTCGCTCCGATATGCCAATGATTTCTTCAATGCTTTCCTTATGGATGTCTCTGACTAAGAAGCCCACACCATATTGACCAGGTGTTTCCCCTTTGTGATATAGCAAGAATTTACCGTAGTCTTCAATTCTTTCTCCTTCTCTTCTGACTTCGCTCATTCCCAAAATGTCCCATTGTATGTCATTCAGTGCTAGTTCAAGCTCTAAAAGGCTTTCTCTTGATTTTAATGATCTTGTATTTAGTGTTGCTATATTGAGATGTAGCGTTTTTGGTTTAATTGTTTTAATTGTTTTTGTTTTTGGAGTTGGAGGGCTTTGGTCGAACTCCCCACGGTGACCAACCGGATTGGGGATATTTTCCTTCTTTGTTTGTTGTTTGATAGTTGCTTCTGTATTTTTTTGATAATTATCATAACAATAATAATAACCGGTGCCTGCTGATTCCTATGCCTTAGGTTTAGGTTTTTCTGACGAGGAATGGGACCTTGCTCTCATGTATGCAAATGGATCGGCTTTGTGTATTTTTGCTGGAGCTAATATTTTTTTCCCACTTTCTTGTTGAGAAGTTGACCGGTCCGGTGATTCGGAACTGCTCCGTTTCCTCCTCTCATTTTCTTTTTGTTTCACTATGATTTTGTTATTCCTTATGTATGCTTCATTGCCCTTTTCTCTTTCCTGTATTACTTGTTTTTGTAGTTCTTTACGCTTTTCTAACATTTCCTTTGAAAAATCTTCTGTCATATATGTGTTTGGCGGCATTTTCTTTTTGTTTTTCAGTAATTCAATTTTTTTATTATAGGTCGTGAGAGAAATAAGAATTGGTCTTACTTTTCCTGTATTTTGTCTTCCCATTCTATGCATTTTATTAATATCGTAATTTTCTATTTGTATTCCCATCTCTGCAAGGATTTCCGATACTAGTAAGGAAAGTTCTGTGTAATTATTTTCCGTTTCATCTATTCCATGAAGTAATAAATTATTTCTTCTGTTCATATTTTCCAAGCTAATTATTTTTGTGTTTAAGGTTGCTATTTCCACTTTGAGGTTTTTATTTTCTTGCAATAAAGGCTCGATTTTCTCGTCCATTTTCTGCATAATTTTTTCGGAAACAGCGTTAGTTATCAAAAGTGTTTGTTTTTCGAATTCTTGTTTCATCATACTGATTAGCATTAACATTTCATCTGACATTTTTGCAGACATTGTATAGCAATAACAAAACGCTGAGAAGTTACGTGGAATGGAACGTAACTCGGAGCTTTATTTTTACGTTGGTAGTACTGGTAATTACTGGTTGTTCTGTTCGGCTAACTTCGTGTTTGTTTACGATGATCTTTTCACTTTGGATAACCTCAAATTAGTTTACTCACGATTTATTTTTCTTCATAGATGTTTTTTAGCTTTAACTTTTATTGTGGTGTGTTTACTTTCCAATTATCTGCTGGTTGTGATCTTCAAACTTTGTGTACGTTCAGTTATTCTTCGCTTTTTCGAATATAAAATGAGGAGCAATTTGACAGTATTGTTGTGTCAGCGAGCACCGGAAGCGTTAGAGATGAGATAACAAACACATAAATACCGTGCAACGACTTGATCCGACAACGTGGGGGCGGTTATGGCAGTTTTGCTAAACTACATAAGAGCTCCGCAGTAATGGCACCACAACACAAGTCTACCGCAGCTTGACGTTGTTGTTCTCAACTAAGTACCTACACGAAAATTATTCAGATGGTACATATCTACCTACCAGCAGGTAGGCAGGCAGGCAGGCAGGCAGGCAGGCAGGTAGGCAGTAACAGCTATAACCAAAATTTCGGGGTGGCCAGTTTCTTTTATAACTACAAAATATTTTTTGAAATGAGAACGGTAACTTTTGGTACATAGGAATATTACGGCACGACTTGTCTTGTGAAATTGGTGCATTACGTATAGTTAGTTACATATCTACAGGGTATAAACTTAAATGCGTTACATAAAGGATGCTTCGGTCGGACCATAAAAACGTTAGAGTATAAAAGCAATACTTTATACATGTTACTCGTAAGTATATGAAGATGCTTCCTCAGTAGCCCGGCAGTATTGATACTTCCAACCCCTGACCAGACAAGGTACCAAAACCGATGATGACTCAACCTTCATAATTGCCCATCGTTGCAAATTTAAAGTTTCTCAGCGTACATGCTCCCAACACAGGTAGTGTTGGCTAAAAAACTTGCAGCTTTTATAAAATAACGAAGGTCTAGCGTTATGGGATCTTGATCTAAAAGGCACGAAATAGAAAACTATATCAGAGAGTTAACGAACGATTCGAAATATCCGACAAACAAATTATTTGAACGATGTATCGTAACAAAAGACTTGCCTATTTGATTACACGACACAATTCCGATTCCGAGGGGAGCGAGGGGCGAGTGCGGGGGACGGGGTGTCAAATTTATCAACATGGAGGCCTTCGGGAATTTCGGGATTCTATAAATGAAACCTTTCTAAATAAAATATTATCATTTCCGCGCCCCGACTAGGCCTGTACTCAGAAATATTTAAAAACATCCAGCTATTCCAATTGAAACTTTCTTTCCACTGTGCACGATTCAAAACAGATTGAAAAAGGCTCCACGGAAATCACGAAATCAGCATAGGAATTGTTGAAGAGAAAATGTATTTTACTAACACGGGACTAAGGTCGAAAATTGAATGAAGACGTTCAGTATTTATTGAAGATTCATACCATGTGGATAAAGATTTTATCAGGATATCGAGAATATTTGATAGCAAAGATGACGACGCGACGGCCACACAGGCATTTAATTTAATCAAAATATTGTACAAATTCATATTTAATCACTTTGTCTGAAATAAAATGAAGAATATCGCTAGAGCACAATGTTTGAAAATAGAAATGTTTATTAAACCAATGAAAAGTGAAAACAACTTGGCTTTCATAATCCAAAACATTAAAACCGCTGTTTTGCATTACTCATACAAAATGAACGCGTAATTTGTATCCAGGGCCCTAGCCCGGGCCAGACCCCATCCATTTATAAGATACCTACCAATGTCATCCCATGCTTACAGAACAATATTATACCTAACACATGCTGCACATTTCTTCGTTTCACTCAACAACTCAGATTCACTGCCATAGTTAAGTATTAAATTATAATTTGTTTGAAGCTAAAAGCTTTATAATTATCTCTGTTCCCTCCCCGTTGCGTTCTATTTATATCAATGACTTTTCTGTCAAATTGCTTGTTATAAACAAGTGTTGTTTACATTACAGACAATTTTATAAGTCTCTGTATTATTACAGTTACTATTAAATGTTGATGTTAAACATGGTAGTTAGGTGGTAGGGCTCCCGATATTTCGGTAGTTAGGTATAACTGTCAAATTCTCACTCAGTTACAGAAACGCTCATCAAAGTTAATCCTCCATTAAATCTCTTGCTAGCTTTTACTACGTCAACAAAACAAAAAATGACAGCAAGAGATTCAAAGGATGATTTCTGCAACTGAGTCAATATGAAGAACAAACAAATCTGTCGTTTATCTTTATTTTCCTTTGTAAGCAAAGCTCAAGTAAGCTTGAGCTGTGTAGTCTTGGCCATCATACACATACATACACATACATCAACTATATCCTAACCTTACCTTACTTAAAACATCTATTTGCCAAATCGGTTAATCAGGTTGATTGTTTAATCATAGAAATAATTGCATTATGGCTTTAAAGTTTAAACATCTCGATCATTGTTGTACCTACCTATATAACAAGTGAAACACTTTTATTAAGACGAAGATATTTACAACAAATAGGTAAGACGGTATAATTACGTAAACTTCAATCGAACAAACCGTGGCTTCCGTTTAAATAGAGACCTTTAATTAAAAAGCTCCAGGAAACGAGGTCGTAGTAATTACAAATAAATATTCCCTCGAATGAGTCAGAAGATAATGGAGTTGTTGGTGAGATGAGAACAGACGCAGACGGTATTTTTGTGGAGGATTCATATAAACACGGTGAGCTCGTAAAGACCTTGTCTTCTATAGGTAATCACCCTGCGGCGCATCCAACGCATAATATAAGGTATAAGAGGGAGGACACAATAATATCTTAAATTAAGCAGGGGTTGTCTTGCTCCGTGGTGAAATAATTGCACGTAACAATGAGACCTTCTTGATTATAACATAGAGAACATTTTAGAAAATAACGTTCTAATAAGTATTTGTAGAGCGACCTGTATGTCATAAAATTGTAGGTACCTACTACGATAATTTCATCCAAAGCAAAGGTACCTACACAAAATATGATGTGTTCCAAATATCAAAAAACATCATATTGTAGCAAATCTAAGAGATTTTTATATTTTCTGTCTTGTAAGTAGAATCTGTAGGATCCCTTTGCTATACAAAAGATTCTTCTTACGAAATTACGAAACGAAGATTCGTTGGAAACTATCGAGAACTCTATTCTATTTCTCAACAATAGAATACAAAATTTTTTACTTCACCAACGATGACGTCGTCGCAAACATTCCAAAAATCCCATAGTACCCTTTTATTAAAGTCACTAGTGCACGTAATGTTCAAACAGTGCATATAGAATTCATTCATAGCCACAATATTTATAAATTAACTTGTGCAAATAGAAGTGGTCGATAATTTAGCTAATAGCAGCTGATCAGGGGCACTGGTTGTCTGTGTGCGTGTCCACCGGTCGATGACCTCTCAACAACACTTGTCTTATCATGGCTACATTACATCATTCACATTAAACTTAGCATCTATTTTATCAACAGAACAGTACAATGCCGAAAAATACTATTTTTACTATAATGAGGTTTCGTGAAATGTTTTGTAGGCACAGGGCTAGCCACCGATCGACATTTGATACGTCATTCCATGTCTTCAATATGCAAAGAGTGAGGACCAGTTCTCACTCTTCTAGATTATGGTAATGAGTGTTTGTAGATATGGTAAATTTTTTGTTGTAATCTTTCAAAATATACGAGTAGCTTTCTAAGTCAGATGTTGCAAGCAGCGAGCTCGCCGCGCCGTGGCTGTACCGGACCACATGTGGCGAGGGAGAGTGGCTGATGTCCATGTCTCTATGCAAATTGCTGATAACTCCTAACTCCTATGTAGATGAGGACGACCGCCTCGTATGGCGCGCTTTATGGCATCTCTCGCTACTCGCTCGCGGCTTCACACGTTCACACCCCGCATGAATACATGTCATGTATGCAGCAGGCGTGGAAGCGCTATATTTTGTGCAAATGCCTTTACTGTCCTACAAGGTGAGGTCCCGTAAATGTAGCCTTTCTTATGTGGACGTAAGCTCTATGGATTATATTCCCTCAATCTCACGATCGTACTAAAGGTAAAAGCAAAGAGTAATATAAGTATATTAGAAGGTAAAAGTATCTACTACTACTAAGTAAGTACTAAAAGTATATCCTGTTTCAGGGTGGTCAGTTAAGTAAGAATATGGATAGAATGGTGATCTGGATTGTTATCTATCTCATACCAAAAATAACCTTTTCTCCCCTCCGGAGGGAAAGCGTCCATATTCGTCCCGCTGCGCTAAAAGAAGTTGCCGTTTTCCAACTCCGTTGAGGAGAAAAAAAGTATACTAACCTCGGGCAGTATATAAGAAATATCAGATCTCATGCATGTAGTTGTTGACCGAGGCGAAGCCGATCCTGCCCTCCTCGATATGTAATCTACTATTATTAGGTGAAGGTGAGGAGTACTGAGTCCATGTAACACAGGTAATATTATACTCTATTGTTCTCCGACAAAGTTAATGACTAGACAAGGTAGGGTAACATGTTGTTATAACAAACAACATTATATTATGTTCCGTGAAACATGTGCTACTATACGTTGACCAACTGTGGAGAGAGCATTCATGTTGACAACGTATACTTAGAGGCTGTTAGGGCAAATTGGAAATAACGCAATTTTGGGGAAATCACTCCGCGACCGTATTTACTCTGTTAAACGACTATAATTCAGCTTTAAAGGAAATGGAGACATTAAGCAAATTGCCTCGCGAGTGAATCGGCTGCCGCTTGCCGGATAATAATAATAGTCTTGATGTAATGTAATGTTCTGCATGACCTGGTACCAAATTAAAGTGACACAAAGATGCTTTCATTATATTCCGCACAGGGCCCGCGTGGTCCCATCTCTTCGTTGAAAGGATCTGCATGATTGAAAAGATGGCGAAAAATGTTCTTCCAAATTATGGCCAAAACAAAAAGACATCGGTGTATAGATAGGACGATAGATAGGAGCGATTGGTGGCGAACATAGGACAGTGGGATCGGGGAGGTACCTAACCTAACCTAGGTGGACAGAGCCAACCTATCACCACGGCCATCTGTTAAGATTCTGATAGCTTCTTCAGCATCCATCACTCAGCCTCTTCATGCACGCTCGCTTTTTATTTTAAGAAGGCCAGGTTATCCGAGTGCAAGCGTCTCTTTCACATTGCCTTGCAATCCTGAAAACGTATTTTTCATCAATATCTTTTCTCTTGGGTGTTTCTAAGCTCCAAATTCTGCGAATTTAAAAGTTAAATATCAGAAGTTTAATCATAATAATTATTGAAAAAATTTAACAAAAAGAGGTACTTGGGTATCTTTGGGATACTTTTTTATAGAGTCAAGTTCATTACATATTGTAACCGAATGCGACTTTGACTAGAGTATATAGGTATTCTATATTTTTGTCAAAATTTATAACACTACTTTTTATGTCTTAGAATACTAGATGGTTTAAAAAAAACTCAAAAACGCGGATAACCTAGCCCAAATTTTCAAAGGGTTCGAACCAATTTAACCGCTGTAGTGATGAACCTCACCCTCATTGAGGGTATGCCTGTGCCCTACTGTGCCAACAGTGGGACGTATGATGATGATAATAGTACCTACCTACTTCACCCATATTTATGTAAATACAAAACCCTACGATCGTGATCTTCGAGTAGGTACCTAACAATACTTATCTGAGAGTCAAGGTAGGTAATAAGAAACAATTTGTACAAATTGCTTTAGTTATCGACTGGCGCGGCGCTCCGGCCGGCCGCGGGTCACCGGTTCGATTCCGAACAAACGGCCACTTTCACCCACCTTTCTCTCTAACCAAACGAAATTGAGTTTTCTTCCTATACCTTTAGAGTTGCAAATCGTACGGTAGAAGTCTTTAGCTTTGTTCAGGTTTTTGCTGGCAGATTTTAGTATCTCGTCCATGCCAATAAGGTTTCGATTAGGTTGATGAGGTAAAGGAAACAAAGGGAAAGAAGGCAGTACCTACCAAATTTTCCCGCGGTCTATTGTTCTGGCACCAATTTCGCATTTATTTCGAAAATAGGGCATACTAGGCTTACTTATAAGTAACTTACAATACGTATAATTATAATTAACGCTTACAAATTATATGTAATAAAAATAATATTTAATATCTGGAACATTTTCAACACACGACCGAATATTATAATCCCTGTCGACTTTCGAGGTAGTCGTCAGAAGCACAACAACAGAACGCAACCCACACTAGTAAGTATACGTTGAGTTTTGGTGGTTCAGTATCTTCTTGCGGCAATATTAGAATTTTTAAACCCGACTACCAGAAGAAGAGTATTATAGGCTGCTTTTCCACCAGAGATGTGCGAGGTAGCGAGGCGGTGGGCGAGGAAAAAATCGGCCAATGGGAGTGCTTCAATTTCCCAATGACGTGATCGAGCGAACGCGATATTGGCGGATTGTTTCCTCGCTCACCGCCTCGCTACCTCGCACATCTTTGGTGGAAACGCAGCCTTAATGTTTTTCGAGAAAATAGCGGAAGACTAGGTGACTACTATAGCCTATAGCCATAGACGAAAAATATTTCGCTTACCTACGCCATAGACTGGAGTACTGGACACTGCCTAAAGACAGATTTTGACAAGGGAGTGTCCAATTGTCCATTTTGTATGTAATAATAGATAGGTACTTATTACTCTTTCTTATGCTGTGCTTATAGCGCTCACTGAACCGCATAAATTGTGCGAAGAATGGTCAAATTGTACCGATGCCAGATAATTACGCTATGCCAGAAATGTACCAACAAGTGATCATTGTACGAATTGATAATTTGTGTGAACAATGAAAGCAATTCTCTTGAATATAATTGGAAGAAGGAGATCGTGTTTTAGCATATTGAAGGGATCAGAAACCAGGATGGTGTGCCGTGTAGCGTTCCTGACATGAAAACGATTATAAATTTATTTTAAATTAAAAGATGCCGTCAAATTAACATCATAGCAAATGTTCACGACTATATTCACCGAGGGGGTAGTTAGAGATATTCTGAAACCTCAGAACATCCAGGTTTCACCAGTAGTACCTACCGAAACTCTGTCCAGTGTGACGGGTGGTGAGCCCCGTCGCCACGTATAATGGACAGTGGGTACAATACATGCCTCGAAATTTAAGCATACAGACCGAAAAGCCAGTGGTGTTACAAATCGTACATAAATTCCGAAAAACTTATTGGTACGAGTCGGCCTGGACGGGGATCGAACCATCGCAATCGCCTCCTGCACGGCAGGCAAGGTTACTCGCCACTGGACCACCACGGCTTGGTAACATCACTCTAATCATAAAGCGTCAATTTGTTTCTCCTTAACACTCTACTGGAAGATCATTTGTTTCAGTTTTTGTTCCATATCTCCCCCTCCCCCTCGCCCCCCACACCCTGTACAGTTGCACACCCCCGCGTATCCTTCCAGCCGCTCGCAACTCGCTCATTATTTACCACGACTTACATACAAACAGTCATGTTTACGATATTAGGTACCTTATTATAATGAGTATCGCATTTCCTCTCGGATGTTGTGTAAAAGGTTTGTAATGTGTTCGCTTCGCACAGAGTGGCGCTATAAAGTCACTCGGTGAGATATAACGGGTGTCCTTTTTATAGCGAGGCCGAGGGTAGGTTACGATGTAGGGTGGGTTTGTTATCATGTCGTATTTTTGACATTAAAGCACCAAATAAAATATCTTGCATATTGTTATCGGCTGGTTGGCCGGCATGGCCATTATAGAAAGAATGGGTGAGGATCGGCATAATTATCAGAGTCACCGTACAGTAGGTTACCTCAGGTATCCCTGGAGTGAGGTGGCGGTCGTGTAGGCTGAGCTATGTGAGCTTCAAACCAGCTACTGACGAGAGGTAGCGCAGGGTCGGGAAAAGTGATGCTCTCAGCTAAGTTCGCTCGTCTCGGCCGCTAAGATCATCTTTGTGTCACTCACTCAGTTGCAGAAACGCTAATTTAAAGTTAATCCTCTGAAGTATTAGGTGAAATGACGCTCCAATTGATGGTAGTATAAAGAGGTTTATTCAATGCGTTCATCGATATTTATAATGAGTAGGTATCGCTGACCCAAGCAATATGCGTTTATGTAGCGGTAAACCAAAGTGTTACTGTAAAACACTAAAACTAGCCTTTTGCTACGTTACCATATTACACCTCCCCCGAAAGTCCCTTCACCCCCGGGGTCGCAGATTCTCAATCGAAGTAGCTACCAAACAGGATTGGATGAAAGAAGTCGTTGATTTTACAAGCTTGCTAACATAGGTACTATCTATACAGGGTGAAATTGATATCATTAGCATCCTTTTAAACTAAGAGTCTACCCATAAAACTTAACAACTTTTACTAATAAGGGAGCAAGCCAATCGGAGCACAAATAAAATCAGTTGTTACATACATTTCAGTCGACTAGGCACTGCAGTTTAGTATGGAACAGCTGATTTTTTTTCTTCTCTGATTGGTTTGGTTTAATAGTAAAATTTGTTCGGTTTGATGGATAGACTTTTAGTTTAAAAGGATGCTTCTGAATATGCTGACACATTTTAAAAGGAATGATCAGACCATCAAACTGAAAATTTTTCTCTATGGGACCAAAATCGAAATCGCGAAAAACATATCAGCTGTTCCTTACAAAACTTCAAACCTAGTCGAGCAAAATGTATGGGACAGCTGTTTTTTTTTGTTGAAAGTTGTTCAGTTTGATGGACGGTCTGATCTGATCATTCCCTTAAAAAAGTGTTAGCATATTAAGAATGACCCAATATTTCATTCATTTCTAAGATTACTTAATACCGATGTAAAGTGTACACCTAACTTAATATTATTCTACCGTTTTGTGCAAAATATAATTTTAAAATATTTGTCATGGCGTCACAACGTGTTTCCTCTCGCTCAACTCAAACTGTCGCCCACAGAAAGGGGTGTTGAAAAATAAACAGCGTGAAATACATTCGGTTTGCGCCACGGCCACACGACGGCACACTGGGGGCGCAAGTAATTAATGCGCCCCAACGGACTACGGACAGATTTTTTGCCACCGCTTTGTTCGGATTCAAACGCAAAAATTTTAGGGACGGTAATGAAGTCGTTTGTCCCTTCCAAGGCCGATTAAATTGGAGGATTATTAAAAGAAATTAGCTTTTTTATAAATCAATGGGTGTAGTAAGAGCGAGGAGTTTCGTACCTAGATATGCAGTGTTTTTGTGGGTGAGTGGGAGAACTAATAGAGGTCGAAAAGACAATACCTTTCCCAGCTTCCTGATGAGGTCGGAACTTGTTTTGTCCTATCACTCAATAAGATAGCAAAATTAGTTCTAGTTAAAAAAGGAGATCGCTACTTTATTGCTACATTTTTGTACTACGGCCACTGACCCAGAAATGTCGCTTTATATAAATTATATGGAAATGCATGACTATCGCGTGCTATCGCTATCTCATACGCGGTTACACTGATATTCTGTCTACTAGCATATGCGAAAAAATATTGTGTTTAATGGACACGGCTGATTGCCACGTATCGCCTATTGATCAACACGTTATGGGAGTCTGAAACCTTTACTATACAGGGTGTAAGGAAAAGTATAATTAACCTTTAAACCACAGACTCTACCCATCAAACTGAACAACTTTTACTACGGAACAAAACAAACAGAGCAAAAAAAAAATCTGCTGTCCCATACTAAAAGTTGTTCAGTTTGATGGGTAGAGTCTGTGGTTTAAAGGTTAATGATACTTTTCCTTACACCCTGTATACAGGTTCCAACATAATATGCTGACACTTTTTAAGGGGTTGATCAGAACATCAAACTGAAGAACTATCTCTACTGGACCAACGTCGGTTTGCAGTTATGTATGGGACAGCTGATTTTTTTTTCGCGATTTCGATGTTGGTCATAGAGAAAGTTGTTCAGTTTTATGGTCTGATTATACCCTTAAGAAAGTGCTAGCAAATTAAGTACCCTGTACGCGCGTGCGCGCGTGCGTCTCCGAACTCAATAATAAGAAAGATCTATGACAATTTTTATATTTTTGACGAACATTTTAATGTGATATCCTATAATTTATATTAACATTGTATTGAAATCTTGTGTATATGGGACCTTGTATCCTGAAATAAATGTTTTTTTTTTTTTTTATATCTATACACCACTGGGAAAGAGGAGTGGCGTTGTGTATAAGATAGGAGATCTCTCACAGGATGATCAAACTGAAATACTTTCTCTAGGGGTACAGAATAGCGTGATTTGTTGTCACTTAGGGTACTTGGGCCAGTAGTATTTAAAAAAAAACACATCATTTAGGATAAAATGAGTGTTGCTTGTCCCCCCTCCCCCCTCGTCCAGCATCTCACTCAGGCGCTGCATGGTACGGTAGCTCTCGGCAGCCATTCGCGAATTAATGGCGCGTCTGTAATGACAGCTTTTTGCTCCTCTCCGCCGACTCGGAGCATTTACAAAACAATTACTGTTAATGCTCAGCTCCCCGCCGCGTCGCGTCGCGTCGTCGCGTTACTCGCTTCTTTTATTTCTTTCATCCGTTGTTGAACCTGCGAACCGGCCGGGAGCAGCGTGAGCCCGAAATGCCATTTGAATAAACATGAACTTAGATAATAAGTACGGTAGTACGGCCGGTACGGCCAGTGAGGACCTATGGTGCAGAAACGTGGATACTGACGATAGGACTAGTTCATCAATTCAAGGTCGATCAGCAAGCTATGGAGAGAGCTATGCTCGGTGTTTCTCTGAGAGATCACATCAGAAATGAAGTGATACGTCAGAGAACTAAAGTGGTTGTCATAGCTCAGAAAATTATTAAGTTGAAGTGGCAATGAGCTGGTCATTATCTGCCGAAGAACTGACAACCGATGGGGTGTGTAATGTGCGTAGTGTGTGTGCGTAGTGTGTGACGTCCTGCTGCCCGCTGGACAGACGACCTAAAAAGTAATCCGTGGTAGCGGGAAGCGACTGGATGAGGAAGGCCGAGGACAGCGAGTCTTGTGTCGCGCCTTGGGAGAGGCCTATGTTCAGCAGTGGACGATGATAGGCTGAAATACGATACAGAGTATGGTTGAATACAGATGTATTATTGTGAATATTTCCATTTCAGTCTTAATTATATTGTAGACAAGAGGTTATATCCATCCACAGACTTGCCTATCACCAAATGACACGTCGTGTCGTTCCGTCCTAAAAGGTGAGCCATGCTACAGCTGCACGCTTATATAGACAACAATTGGTTTAGTAGTGTTTCTGTCTACCCCGAAAGGGATTATTATCTTAAGTTTATGTATACACAGTCTATCATCCTCACCTTCAGCAAATTTTATATCTAAGTCCCACACAACAAGAGGAAAGGAAGGAGTGTGCCTTTCTTCTCCACGCGGGCCCCAGTGAGTTGAGTATTGTTACGCCTCTGAAGATCTCTGAATTGGCATCAAGCATTCTGCCATCTCATGGCAATTACAATATCCCAGAGCAAAATGCTGTTCGTGCCTTCTGAGGCAAGGAAGTATCTTCTAAGTCAATACAATGACACATAGTCCATTTAGGGCGTCAGTGGCGCCGAATCATCACGGATGACATGCTATGTACCATTGACTTTTTCAAACTTATGTACTCACGTAATACCGACTGCTCTCAAAATGTGAAGGATAACATCGTGAGGAAACCTGCATACGCAGAAAAAGAAATTCGGATGCGTCATGTGAAGTCTACATTCCAAGGATCCATTTCATCTGTTTATGAATCTAAACGTTTTTCCTTCCTGGAAATTATTCCGTAGTTCCTCTATCTGATCGAGGATCGTGGAAACGGGGAATAGAAAGGGGATAGAGTCTATCATAAATATCTACTGCTACTGTTAGTTCACAACCCGGATACAATATGAAACCAATCGTCCGTCCAAACGAAAAAGCCATAAAAGCGCGGAATTCATTAATTTCCTTTCCCTTGAATAAAAATGAATTATCTCCGAAACAGATGAAACAGAAATGAGTGATGATGTCGGATGGGGTGCCCAGTGTATCTGGAGACCTGGTGTTGAATAGTTCAGTTCGGGGCATGGGTCTGGGTCGGCAGGTCGAGAATTCCAGAACGTTTCCGACGGTGCTCTATATCCTCGCGGCGCGGCATCCATCACGCTGTATTTACCCTCCTTCCTAGAGGTCTTAGATGTATGGATAGTACATTAACCTTTGTACCGGTGATATAATAACTTGTGTTATTCTGAAAGCAAACTACTTCTTTATAGTATAACTACAATAATCCTCTGTGGTACAACTCTGGAAATAGGTTCGTCTGCATATTTATTAGGTGCTGCTTTATTTGCGTCTCATTTATAGAATTAGAATCGTAACAATTTCAATAAATTGGACAAGGTCATATAGCAATCGTTCTAGTATATAGCCTGCGATTGTGAGTAGAATTGAAAATGTACATAAGTACAACATACATGCGTTTAATTGAAATGGGATCACTGAAAAGATTATTTAGGATTTATTTTTCGGCGCAGGGTGGCGATTATCCCAACGTTAAAAAAACATTTCGAAAACTAATAAACATATAATATATTTTTTAGTATTTTTCCCTGAATAGTTATAAACTCCCTCCATATCTCCTGTTTTCAGCTTGACATTGAGATTTGGGACACCCTGTATATAGTGTGCTAATTAAGATGCCAGTAGAGGTGAGACAGGTCGGCGTCGGCGTCGCGGCGGGAGAGTACCGGTGGGATGGCAGCTCGCCAGAACTAAATACTGAATGCGTCTGCGGCCTAGGGCCATATTTTTGAATTGAACACATCCTTAGTTCGTATACGAAAATGGCATAAACTGTATAGGGTTTATGCGTTAGTTATATAAGAATTCAGGATTGTGAAAAAAAAAAACTGTATTTGGCCGGCCTCGACTTGTAATACTTGACCTATAAACAGAAGGGTTCTGGATTCAAACAAATTAAGGTTAAGTATTTGGTTCTTCTGTTCAATAGAATATCGTCATCATCACATCCTGTTAAAATGTTCCATTGCAAAATACAGGCCCCTGGAACAGGTCCTGAGGAACTATACAGGGTCCAACATAATATGCTGACACTTTTTTAAGAGGACCATCAGACCATCAAACTGAACAACTTTCACTATGAGACCAACATCGAAATCGCGAAAAAAAAATCAGCTGTCCCATACAAAACTGCAAACCGACTTGAGCCAAATGTATGGGACAGCTGATTTTTTTTTCGCGATTTCGATGTTGGTCCCATATAGAAAGTTGTTCAGTTTGATGGTCTGATCATCCCCTTAAAAAAGTGTCAGCATATTAAGAAGGACCCTATATAGCTACAAACTGTTACAATTAGGTCCAGTGATCCAGCGTGGATGGATTGTGGGTCCAGTGATCCAGCATAGATGGATGGTTGCTTGCAAAATAACCGTAGGTACAAAGTGGGTCCAGTGACCCAGCGTGGATGGATGATTGCTTGCAAAATAACCGTAGGTAAAAGTGGGTCCCACTGGACTAGGTACTAAATTACTTATTTATTATTAATATTTTGGCGTACGTAATGTTCGTAGACATTAATTCTTCTTTCTTCTTTCATGGTCACCTTGGATATACTTTGTGTACTCAAGAAGCTGCCACACAACAGCCATAATATAATTTCTACACGATCAACTCACCTTGTCACTCACTTGTTTTGACAGAGATCGTACTCGTGTGTTTATCAAGCGGACGCGGGCGCACGTGTGTAGGCTGACGTGACGGACGCGGACGGACACGGACGGACGCGGACGGACGGAGGACGGACGGACACGACGTCTCCTTTGTTTGTTATATTTTTTACAACTAGAGGTGACTTGGAGCTATTTATTACTACACGTTATTATGTCATTTCATAATCATTATCAATCATTTCAATTAAAATGTCGTTTAATTGGTGGAGGAATCATGGCAATAATTGTATTTACTGACACTACCTGTCACTCTGCTGGTTGGGTACTGACTGCGTACATTTTACGTTCGTTCGTAAGCAGGTAGATTATTTTAGGGGGCACTGAAACCTTTTAACAACCACCACCACCAGGGTGTTATAGTAATGTAATAAATAGGTAGGTAATATGGATGTTTTGTTTCTGCTAGCTAGGCACATTCAGAATGTCACAGACAATCTCGTGGGATATAGTCGTGAACATATACAAAAGTACACACATGTTCAGAAACCACACCTCAACTAACTTTAGAAGCCTTCACTGAAAAAAAATGTTTTGTAGCTAATTGTGAAATTTATAACCCAAATGATTATGCTCCTCTCACAAGTAAGTAAGACTGTTTTTAATTCAAGTTGGACAATTTCTCTATATTTTAAACGTACATATGCAACACTCACTTGATGCATTTTGAACGTTTCAGGATAAGAAGGATGTGTCAGTCAAGTAGAAAAAAAGTTAAGCCTCCGAAATTCTATCAAGAGAAGGAAATTGTATTAGCTACATGCTGCTCAATATTACAATTATGTTACGTTTCTCGTAAATCAGGTTACAAAGTGATTAAAATTAATCGTACAGAAGAGATACTGATTCAGTCGGCAGTCCATCATCGTTAAATTGTTCTACAATCAGCGAGTTAATGAAATTTATCCAAGGAAAGTGGAGCGCAGTGGAGCACGGTGGAGCGCGGTGGAGCCGGTGAAGTCGGATGCGGGAGGTTATTGCCAATATATCACGGAGGGCTATAATTCAATTTAGCGCCGAAACGTTCTGATTAAACTCGGATAGGCGCCGAAAGATCGTTTACCTATTCCTTGGGTGCTAAGACGATGTCGCCGAGACGTTAGCGAAATATTTAAATTATGTATAGGTAGTCTGAGGGAAACTTGCAAGGTAAAGAGCTCTCACTGAAGACATGAAACAGTTCATTACCTAGGTCCTGTATTAGGTTTCTTAGGACCAGAGACGTGTCAATTTCTTAATGCTGGTAGGTTAGGTAAGGGCACTCACGTTGGAAAACGTCACCTATCTCTGAAGATGGACATTCCTTTTTCTTCTTCTATTGTCAAGTCATATAGCATAGTTTGTGGAAAATGTCGTTTGTGCTTATTAGGCCCTGTATGATGATTTCTGATAAGTATTCAGATTATTACATAGTCTTGTTTCTGTTATAGTTAGTACCTAGTCGATTTGCTTTCTTCTATTGCACGTCATTTCATAGAAAACACCGCGTCGCCGACGTCGCGACAACAGCCATTATAAGTTAAGGTCTACAGCGTCATACTAGCGGCGATGCGTAAGCAATCCTGCGAGCGGTTCCCGGCGGCTAGCTGATAATCCGGAACGGCTAGTCGCTGTCGATCGCTTTATGTCCCGACTGAGTCCCACCCAATTGATAGACCCTGCGCTCTCCCATCCCTCTCCCCAGGACATGACACACCCCCTAGAGTCCCATGACCTATGTACCTACAACAAGCATCGGGTGCAAGGTGACTCTACCATTAATCAAATGGATCGTAAGATAAGCCAACCAAACAAAATACTGTACTACGAGTACTTATTCGGGATTTACATGGGTCGATTTTCGCCGTGCGCCGTGCTAATTGAAGAAGTACATCAAAATCAAAATCAAAATCGACTGATTAGTTTGCCATAAACTTGATACATAACAAGCTCACGCAGCAATTACTTCAAATCGCATTTAGCCGCACGGCGAAAATCTACTTGTGTGGACCCGCTTTGTTGGACGCATATATCTATCCGCGGCGAAGGAGCCGAAGGAGGCGAACGAAACGAATTTACTTATAGTTCTTTTAAGCATTTAATTTAATATTAATTTAAAGTTACGCTGTTATTTTGCTAATTTGTAATATGGATCATGTAATCCACGAAAAAAATTTTTGTTTTGCTCCGCTTGGCTCCGCTTGCCTGATGGAAAGCTAACCTGATATGAATGTTCATTATAAACGACTAACAGCCTGTCTACTTGTCTCTCATCTCTATGACGTCTTTGGCAAGCATTACCACGGAATAATCTAAGAGTACCATTAGACACGCGCACACTCACAGACAGACCAACACATTCAATAGTTGTACGAGGTGTTAAAGATTGAAAGGTAAACTTGAAAATCATGAAATCAGTTTGCAGCAGAATCTAATAACTGAACATTGTTTTAACAATTACCTCATCTAAGCATAATAACTGGCCAAATGCGAGGTGTGCAGTCGAATATATACTCGTATGTAGGTTCCGAAAGTTCTGCTAGCGTAAGAAAAGAAGAGATTACAGTACTGTTGTAGCCGGGGGACTTTTTAATTTGGTACCAAAAATATTACCGTAACATGGAAATTTGAAAATTTCAGAAAAATACAACTTTTACTATGCCTATGGGAGCAAACCTTTCAGAACAAAAAAAAATCAGCTGTCCCATACTAAACTGCAATACCTACTCGATTTAAACGTATGGGACAGCTGATATTTTTTTGTCCTGACAGGTTTGCTCCCATATCTAGTCAAAGTTGTTCAGTTTGATGGGTAGAGTATGTGGTGTAAAGGTTAATTATATTTTTCCTTACAACCAGTATAAACGATGTATTCAAACGCAAAGGAAAGAGATTCTAACAACAGAAAAAAAACTAAAACATCTAAAATAAAACAAGAGAGAGAAAAAAAACTCAATTCAATAAGGAGGATGCTAGTGAAGGAGATAAAGGGCCTCAGCGCGGATAGAGGGCCCTTTGTGCAGGTAATCTGGGATTAGGGACGATCGTCGATATTGGCCCCGGGGCCCTAAGAGCTTTTATGAGTTTCGGACGGTCCGAGCGAGGCGAGGGCGAGATCCTACAGATTCGAAAGCGTTATTTTCTCAAGCGATTTCGGTTTGATTAAAGAGCCATCTCAATCAGGCTTACGTTTCAGCTAGTGCCAACTATTTGTGCCAGACACCGAGTCGACTTGCTGACCCTATTCCTAATAAAAGTAATTAATTTAAACACAATGGTTTATAGTTATTTGTACTTATGGCTTTTCATTCTTGCGGAAATTACAAAATTATTTCTGTAGTTTTAAGCCACAGTTTGGCTCTCGGGATTGGGGATAGTTTATTTATAGTGCCCAATTCACACGTTAACGTCGTAACACTTCGCTTTGCGTAGGTACTCCTAAAGACACTAAATTGACATGAAAATAAAATGGAATTGGTAATATGGCTAGGTGAAGAGGAAGAGGCTAGGCTTGGCTTGCTTGGTTTGGTGGCTCGCAAATTAATTTAGAGGTTCCTTCAAACGTATTAATTTCTCGCTAATATCCATTGGATCCAACGATTTTGACACAAATTGTTCCCCCAATTTTTTTTTCATGTTACTACTACGTCCTATTCGGAATTTATAATTGTTGGTTGGTTTAATTATATTTTCAATCTAAAAGACTAAATGCCGATGTTTTTTATTGCCAAAATTAGCTGACTTTCTAAAAGCACCCATTGTACTTTGCTTGGTGAAGCAATGACGTCAATTAGTAAAATGATATAATTTGGGGAATCGCCAAGAGCAGCGGAGCGATGATTTAGTTGCTCACCTACCTTGATCTTGGACGAGCGGCGGACACTGACTGATTGACTGGTACTACATAATTATCGCTGTTTCTCGTTGGTCTCTTTCCAGAGTTGAGTGACTTCATCGATCCATTGCAGTGTTCGAGTTTGAGACGACGCAACGCATATGTTGTTGGTTTATTCCTACGGCTTTGTAACATTCGGTGAGGTTGTAGCGAACATTTATTTCAATCACGAATTGCCACAAAATTTCCAACCTGGGTGCTCCCGGGGGAAGTCCCTGATTCTCGTCTTCGATTGCTGGCCAGTTTGAGTCCCCAGCTTTTTTTTCCCTTTCTGCAATAGTCTCTGCACTAGACGTGGTATGTCTTTGGGTGAATTTACATAATGCATTCAGAGATAGACCACGGTGACCACCATGGCGTGATAATGTATGTATTTAGGATATGTTACGGTTGTGTAGCACATCACTAAAAATCCGGCCCAACACTATGTAGGGTCGGCCATCTTACTTTGCTTTTTCCGGTGCGAGCGATACGATGCTCTAGCACTTTCGAATATGTAACTTGCAATTAAATAAAGTTTCGATACTCCTATACGCAATATTTAATTTATTATCCTGTACTCCAATCAACTTGGTGTCAGGTGTGCGTGGAAGAAAGAAAACCGGTGAGGATTTCATAACCTACAAATTTCTGCACGTGCTCGTCCGAGCATCCGTCGTTCTTGCTCAACATTCTACACGTTGCTGCTGCACAGCATCATGGCTGATGGTGATCCGCAGAAAATTCAACCTCATGGCGACCTGCAGCCGATTCGCCCCTTAGATGATCTCATACTGAACACTGGAAACGATGCGGAGGCGTGGAAGAGATGGCTACAAAAATTTAAAATATACACAGTGGCCGCAAACATAGAGGATGCGACGGATCGTCGGAAGATTGCTATATTGCTGCATTCCATCGGACCTAAAGGTTTGGAAATATACAACTCGTTCAATCTCGATGAAAAAACTGTAAAATACGATGAGGTTATTTCAAAATTCGAAGGATACTTTATTCCTAGAAAAAATCTCACACTTGAGAGGCATAAATTCCTAACAAGAGTTCAAGGACCTGCTGAATCTTTTGACAACTTCCTCACAGACCTGCAAATCAAAAGTCAAAATTGTGAACTTGGCAGCATGCGAGACAGTATACTAAGAGATGTGATCATTATAGGCATCACTAATATGAGCCTAAAAGAAAGACTACTTCGTGAAGAAGACCTATCATTAGAAAAAACCATCAATGCATGTAAATCAGCAGAACTTTCCAACAAACAAATCAAGGAATTACATCCTCCACCGTCAACCGTTGACGCATCAAATGCGATTCTATATGTCAATAAAAGAAGAAATGACCGTCCAACAAATAAAACATGTTTCACCGGTGGTTCCAATTGGGATCCTGCCCACCGGTGCCCTGCAAAAGGAGCGACATGTAGCAATTGCAAAAAACAGAACCATTTTGCTCGGGTATGCCGCTCCAAGAAAAAACTTGCGCAAATTGAGGACCAAACACCAAAAGAAGATGAGGAAGAGGAGTTCTTCATTGGAGCCATAGCTGGTGAGTGCCCATCAGAATGGATAGAAAAAATGTACATCAATGAAAAAGAGATAAGTGTAAAATTAGATTCAGGTGCTCAAGTTAATTGTATGTCACTTAATACTTTTAAAGATCTAAAGCTAAATCCTAAATTTATAGAAAAGAAAAAAATTAAATTGACTACTATAGATGACAAAAAGATTTATGTTTATGGTATATGTACTATCAAGTGTTATCTTGCTAATGGGAAAATGGATAATGTACAATTCATTATAATAAAATCAAACAACATGCCTATACTGGGTTTAAAGTCATGCATAAAACTAAAACTCATATCAAGGAATCCTGCTTCTAAAGTATGTACAATAGAAACAGACGATATCGACAAAATAGTAAATGAGTACTCCGAGAGCTTCACAGGTATTGGCTGTTTCTCAAAACCTTATTCTATCAAATTACAGGAGGATGCAAAGCCTAGAGCTGATCCCCCCCGCCGAGTTCCTGTTGCACTTCGTGAACAACTACAGAAAGAGTTACAAAGCATGGTTAATCAAGATATAATTGAAAAAGTGGAGGAGCCGGCGGAGTGGGTCAACTCTATGGTGATCACAAAAAGAAAAAATAACAAATTAAGAGTATGTATTGACCCCCGATACTTAAATACATTCATTATGAAGCAACACAGACAGCTACCCACTATTGAGGACATTGTAGATAACCTTTCAGGTGCAAAATTCTTTACAAAATTAGATTGTAATAGTGGTTTCTGGACAGTAAAATTAGATAAAGATAGTTCTAAGTTATGCACCTTCTCTACGCCTTATGGTAATTATAGGTACAAAAGATTACCTTTTGTACTTTGTATTTCAACTGAAGCATTTCAAGAAAGGATGGAGGATGCCTTTAAAGACATTCCAGGTGTTAAGTTCTATGTTGACGATTTGATAATTTACTCAAAATCCATTGAAGACCACTATAAGACACTGTTGTCAGTATTACAAAAGGCCAAACAACATAATATAAAATTTAACAAAGAAAAGTCAGCGTTCTTGAAAACGGAAATAAAATTTTTGGGTTTGATTATCAATGGCGATGGTTTAAAACCTGACCCTGAAAAAGTTCATGCAATAAACGATATTAAGACGATAAAAGATAAAAAAGATCTTGAGAGGTTCCTCGGCATGACTAATTATTTATCAAAATTCATTCCAAACTACTCAACCATAACATCTCCTTTAAGAGAACTCTTAAAGAAAGATTGTCTTTTCCAATGGGATCAGTTACATGAAAATGCATTTAATGAGTTGAAAATAACCCTTACAAATAGTCCTGTTCTTCAAATTTTTGATGTCAATAAAGAGACAGTTATGTCTGTTGATTGTAGTTGTGAAGGTGTTGGTGCCTGTTTGCTTCAAAATGGCAAACCAATTGCGTTTGCATCAAAAGCATTGTCAAATTGTCAGAAAGAGTATGCACAAGTTGAACGAGAGATGTATGCTATTGTATTTGGTTGTACCAAATTTCATAAATATATTTTAGGTAAAAAAATCACTGTAGAATCAGATCACTCAGCCTTAGAAACCTTATTTAAAAAACCACTTTGTAAAGTACCATCTCGCATTCAACGTATGATGCTAAAAGTTCAAGGATATGATCTTCTAGTGAAATATGTCTCGGGGAAGAAAATGTTCATATCCGATTTCTTGAGCAGATCATATTTACCCCCATCTTTATCCGACAATGACTCAAAATTAGATGACGAGCTCAATTCAGAAATAATCTGCCATGTTCAAACCACTTTGGATAATTTACCAATCTCCGATAAATACAAAGAATTAATACGACTTAACTCAATGGAAGATCCTATTATGATACAATTAAAAGATTATATTCAAAATGGATGGCCAATTAACAAACTAACTATTAATAATTCTGTTTCACCGTACTGGAATATCAGACATGAACTTCACATAATTGATGACCTAATTTTTAAAAACAACCTAATAATTATACCTAAACAACTTCAAACTATGATGCTGAAGATTCTCCATGAAGGCCATTTTGGATATAATACTTGCAATAGGAGAGCCAAAATGACTATGTTTTGGCCAGGCCTTCAATCACAGCTGAAAGAAATGTGTGATAACTGTCAAGTATGTTCAACATTTCGTGCAAACAATTGTAAAGAGCCAATTATTTTTCATGACATTCCAAAACTACCGTGGTTAAAGCTAGCTACTGATTTATTTGAATTTAATAAGGATCATTTCATTATTGTTGTAGATTATTTCAGTAAGTTCATAGAAGTTGCAAAATTAGAGGATTTGTCAGCTACCTGTGTAATTCTTCATTTAAAATCGATCTTGGCAAGGCATGGGATTCCTCTTGAAATAATATCCGATAATGGACCACAGTACAGTAGTGAAGAATTTAAACATTTTTCTGATGAATATGGTTTCAAACATATTACATCATCACCGAATTACCCCAGAGCGAATGGTCTGGCCGAGTCAAGTGTCAAAGTTGTAAAGAACATTCTAAAGAAGTGCTACTTTGAGAAAAGTGATCCATACTTGGCTTTACTTAACTTAAGAAATACACCTAAAGAAGGAAGCCCATCACCTGCCAATCTTTTGTTTAATAGAAATTTAAACAACAAATGTCCAGTGTCCACAAATTATCTCCAACCTAAGATTTACAAAAGAAATGAAAATTTAGATATATTATCACAGAATAAAACTAAAAAGTACTATAATAAAAATGCTCATGACTTAAGCGAGTTAGAGCAGAACCAGGATGTTATCTTTAAGAAAAATGTTGGAGATAAAATGTGGACACGTGGCAAAATTTCATGTAAGACTGATTGTCCTCGATCTTACTTAATTTCCACTAATGATGGTAAGATATTTAGAAGAAATAGGCAGCACATAAGACCTAATTCATGTAAGCTAAATAGCAATGAGGAGGAGGAATCTTATTCTAATTATTATGAGCTTAATGACGATTTGGAAGAAAAAACTAATGTATCTGATGATGAGGAAAGTGTGAGGAGTGATCAAGAATCTGAATTCACTAAGAATTTAGATAACTATGTAACACGCTCCGGTAGAGTAGTCAGACCTCCTCCACGTTGGCTTGATTAGTGTAGGTGTCTGTAAGTAAACAATGAATATACGTTCTACTGTTCAAGACCAGAGGAATGTTACGGTTGTGTAGCACATCACTAAAAATCCGGCCCAACACTATGTAGGGTCGGCCATCTTACTTTGCTTTTTCCGGTGCGAGCGATACGATGCTCTAGCACTTTCGAATATGTAACTTGCAATTAAATAAAGTTTCGATACTCCTATACGCAATATTTAATTTATTATCCTGTACTCCAATCAACTGGATAGACCACGATCAGTGCATTCCATCGCGTTTAGATGAATGTCTCAAAGGGATACGTGTTGGATATGTGCCCCCACGCTTCGATCAAAATAAAATGAATGGATAGGCCTAAAGCGCGGTAAGTTGAAGCAAACTACTGGTGCACTTGGTACATACAAACTAGCGCCATTATCTGTCAAATCTAGGGCACTTTCATACAAGTGACAAGTAAAAATTTCATTTGTTTTGCTTCACTTTTCTGGTTTGAAATGTTCGCGTAAGGCCAATCCATTCATTTTATTTTGATCGAAGCCCCCACGCACACCTTCCGAAGGTCCGGGATTGCAATACCTTCCCGAGATACATAAATAATAATAACACGACTATGGCAGGCTGCCACCTCCCTTGCTGTTACTAGGTGAGCTACAGATGCTGGCGTATTTACCCACAGGAGTGCAATTTTTGAAACTCATACTATGAATTCAGCAGTTGAAAATGTTAATATTACTATGGAGATATGCATCAGCAGTAGAAAGATGCATTATATCCATAGTAATTTTGACATTTTCAACCGCTGAGTTCAACGAATGAGTTTCAAAAATCGGGATGGCATTTAATCTGACTGATTGCTTCTGCTCTTTTTTTGTTTGTATCATTTGTTTTTGACCAGAATGAATGCAGATTTATCTACAGCTTTCAGTTTTCCTCAAGATCGTCCCACGTCCTGGCAAAGATTAATAAGAAGTTACCTGGTGTTTGAGGTATACCATTAGGGAAGAGGTGTCATATTTGCACCTGGTGTTAGCGCTATCTAATGTTGCCAAATCTTTTCAAACTCGTACCAGTTTAGTGTATGGATGACTTACTAATCTGTTTAACAAATCTTTTATATACCTTGAAAATGTGAATGCCAAAATCTTCTTTAGAAAAATAGTCTGAAATATTGAGTTCTGTTGAAATATTGAGTCATTGACTGACATCCTTAAATTAACGCTTGCGTCATATTTTATTTATGAGCTCGCGTGCGTGTTGTTGCTCGTTATTGCAATGTGGACCTTGTTGTTATAGGCGGACAGTGTGGAACTGTTGAGTGGTGAGTAGAAGCTCGTCCATCGCGCATGTCAGGCCCGGCAGACTCGCTGGCGGCGCGCGCGCAGCGAGGTGACGGGCGGCAGCAGCCGGCAGGCACCTATCCAATCACTAGGCAGATATTAATTATAATATTAATTCTGTAAGCGTATCGTATGTAACAAACGACTATGTAAGTAATTAAATGAAATCTTATGTAAGATCGGTCTTTATTTTTGTAACTAGGAATTTGGTGTTTTCTTTCTGAATAAAAAAAAACACATAAACCAACAGCCCAATGAAAAGGATTTCATTGCACCGTTCCCCACGATCTATCGCTAATCGATCCAATGCGAACCCCTCACCTGTCGTACTTACTTTTTACCTGTGATGACGAATAAATGTTTCTGATTTCTGATTATCTATATCATGGGATCAACCTGCTGGTAGACCACCCACCAGCACAGCATGACTGACCACCGGGTTTCTCTTGGCAACCACTCTGGTATTGTCTTTGTCCAGCGGCCGTCTTCTCTCTACTCTAGCCAAGTTCTGTCCATCTCCACATATAAACTCCACAGAAATTGGAAAAATTATTATAAGTCTGGCTCCCAAATCTGTAATCTGGCTATTGTACCTATTCAACAAGTACTAGGAGAATAAAGTACCAATCTAAAACAAAACAAATAAACTTGATACAATCGGACGAAGACAGAAGTAATTCGTAAATGAAAAGCGAACAAGTGAGGTTGCTTAGCGCTCGTTAGTAGCCTTGTAACAAAGAGATGAGTTCACGGCCGGGAATAGAACAGAACCCTGACACTGCGCAGCCGACCGTGACCTCGACACTCGTGCGCTGCGCCAGCCGCCAGCGCAGCGCCCGCCGCTTACAATTAGTCTAATAAACATTTTCCAAGTTTAGCGTAAGGGGAGTAGATAAAAGATCAGCTGGAAATATATGGAAAGGACTGCACTAGATGAACATACAATGATGTAGGCATACATACATATTGAATGTATGTTCGTATTTGATTTACGGAAAAACATCCCCATCTGAACTTTACTACCACTAACAACTATTTCATGAAGCGTGCAGTTGTTATCAACGATCACTTCTAGCGTGTTCAAGGTTTCAAGCTGCTATCACGTTATGTGTTTAGTAGTGATATCCTACGCTCTGTGTTTCAGGCTGGTATTACGTGATGTGTTTAGTGGTGATAGCCTATGCTCCGTGTTTCAGGCTGGTATCACGTGATATGTTCAGTGGTGATAGCCTACGTTCCGTGTTTCAGGTTGGTATCACGAGATGTGTTTAGTGCTGATAGCCTATGCTCCGTGTTTCAGGCTGGTATCACGTGATATGTTCAGTGGTGATAGCCTACGTTCCGTGTTTCAGGCTGCTATCACGTGATGTGTTTAGTGGCGATAGCCTACGCTCCGTGTTTCAGGATGGTATCACGTTATGTGTTTAGTGGTGATAGCCTACGCTCAGTGTTTTTGTGCAGTGAAGTGAATGTCTTGCAACGAACGCTCTGTCACGAACTCACGATGCGGATTATGATATGAACCTTACCCCTTAGTAGCCTCGTATAACACACGGAAAGGCAAAGGTTGGTCCATTTTAAACATCAGGTGTTGATAATAGTGAGTGTTATTGTAACATCCGCCCACGTACCTTCTCTACTACTGCAGATAAGAACTCCACAGATCACGGCTTCTTTCATCCTTATTCATGACAGGCCTTTGCCCTACAGTGGGACTAATTTAAGCTGATTGATGAAGATGGAATAATAATAATGAAACACATAATAACTAATGAAGATGGACAGGCATGTCGTCGTGACACCGAGATAATAATGAGAGCAATTAACCAACCATAGCCAACCGCACGTCACAACACATCTCCTCCCTAGACGCTTAAACGTATACGTAATAGGAACTACAACGACTTGGTTCAGGAGACCTGATTGAAAGAATAGTATAACAAAAAATAACGAGTTCATCGATACGAAGCAAAAATGTTTCAATAGCCGATGATTAGCGGTCAACTTTTGAGGAGGTATATTGTTTAACTCCGAATCGCGTCATCAGATCTTTACAAAATTAAAATGAGACCACCTCGGCATTACCTATACCATTTCAATAAAAACAATTGTTTTTAATTGTTCCACAATTGACGAAAATATCGGTGGACATACATAAAAAAAATACATAGTACCTACACTGTCGAACATAAAACCTCCTAATTCTTTGAAGTCGTTTAAAAATAGCGCCGGTCGGTGTGTTGCCAAGTGCTGATGACGTCAGCCAGCTGTTACTAGTCGGTACCTGGATACCTGTGCCTGACACCTGACGGTACTGACTTGACTACAGAGGTACCGATAGCGCAGCGGTTAGAAGGCCCATTGCCGCGCTGTGGTTTACGGTTATAAACATTGACTTATAAACTAATGGACGCCTGGTCTCATACAATTTTTACATCAGAGGCACGGCACCATAGACATGCGTGGAGTCAGTCGATCAAACGAAGACTGGCAGTACGTAATTGTTACTCTTGTATGGTTTTATAAATTTTCATAAGGTTTTATTGATATCTTGCACTGGCCACACTGGCGGCAGGGGTTGAGGGACGAGGTTTTGGGTGAAATAGATCATCGACTCATGGACAGTAGAACGCGGGCCCGACATCCTGGTATTTGGTAAGTCAATGGTTATATTATGCAATGGTGGTAACTTTATTAGTCATGGACTGCAGTGGAAATGGGGAATCTTATGTTTGTTTGTGGTTCTCCTTAAAAGGACATCCAAATCCAACGAAATAATTGTTTGCTTCAGCATAAAGGAAGGAAGGGTAGCGTCTCAAACATAGAATTTCATTCTTCACCCTATTGGTTGTCGTTGTCGTTGGAGGAGAACAAAAGACATAATTCAGAATTTCTTCTTCAGTGTGGGTATGCAGTTGCAAAAAAATATCAGTTCAGGAATTCATCAGATTCAGCAGCTGGACAAGAGTCCATTAGACAGTAATAAATAATAAAAAAAACTTTTTATCAAAAAGGTTTTTATCAATAAGTAGTCGATGTTGTATAAATCGACTATGAAACAGCATTCAAAACAAGAGACTGAAAATAACGATGTCCGATATTAATGAAATATGAGGGCGGAGAGAATGTTGAATGTTTACAAAAAAACTAGACGATAACAAATGGCGGTACCAAATGCAAAGAGTGCAGAAAACGAGCGTCAAGACAGCACTCGAGAGATGAATGGTTTCATTTGTGTATGACGGCGAACATAATCTACATAATCTACTAGGTAAGCTATATTTATATGAAAAGTGGAAAACTATCGTGTGGTATTTTAGGTTACTATAGTTGCGCAAACCTGTCAGAACATATTGTTTTATTTAATCGTCTATTTAACGTTACACTGAAAGTAAATAGTTGCAATAATGATACATACTATAATCATGCGCACGTCTTTGGCACGGTTTGTTTGTTGGATGACAGTTAAAACAGTCGTTGGCATCATCGCCCCATCTCAATGTGAAAAACACTTTCGTGTCTTTGTTGTAAGACTGACATTCCACTGGCGTTGACTTCAGTGCTTTTAATTGCTAATTTGTTGTTGTATAATTTGCACTTTACATCACAGCCTAACTACGTCCTACTGCAGCGCATCTACCCTCAGTTTTGGTACTGTTCAAAAAGCTACAGTGCATATTACAAATTACAATAATATCCTATGATCAGCCTTGCATTGCAGCTGATCATTAATTTTTTACTGATCTTTGAACGGCTGTAACTCCTAAACGACTGGAGTTATGCAGCCAGACCTGGTGTATCCCCATCACAGGGATGCTCTTCACCCTATGAATACTAAATCGGCCTTGTAGCTGATAATAACAAAAAGTACGTCTGTTATACCTACTATTAGCTAGACTACACATCGAAATTTATTCTTCAGCGTATTCAGGTTTTCCTTCACCGTTTGAGAGCAGTTGGTATTACGTACTCAAGTTAGAATAAACTCATTGGTACAAGTCAAGTCAAGCAAGTCATCCGTGCGGATTCAAACCTGGACCTAAAGATTGAGTTTCCATAGCTCTCCGCAATGCGGCGCCAGCGACGCTTGATGATGATCGTTTCATCATGGTGATATAAAACTGGAAAGTTCCTACCAAGTCCAGTGAAAAGGCGAAGAAACATTTAAATATCAGCCTTGGTTTAGGTTTCCCTAAAAGGCTATAAGATCGCAGCAAACAAATTGATGGAGTTGCGTAATCTATTCGGATATGTACAGGGTGTAAGGAAAAGTATCATTAACCTTTAAACCACAGACTCTACCCATCAAACTGAACAACTTTTATTATAGGAGCAAAACGATCAGAGCAAAATAAAAATCAGTTTTTCCCATACGATTGCGTCGAGTAGGTATTGCTGTTTAGTATGGGAAAGCTGACTTTTTTTTGTGCTGACAGGTTTGCTCCCATGGTAAAAGTTGTTCAGTTTGATGGGTAGAGTATGTGGTTTAAAGGTTAATGATACTATTCCTTACACCCTGTAGTGTTACATTTTGTACTTGGAGAATACATGTTGTGCTGGGTAGGACGCAAGATCGTGCACGCACTAGCCCATGGTCACAGGCCCAGCCACTGCACGCTGTGCGGCCACGCGCATGCGCCGAACAGTCTGCGGCTACTCTCCGATCTCGCGCGAGATACAAAGCTGGCATTGATGCCAACAAAGTACGTTTCCAAGAACATTGTACTACGTCACGTAACGATAATGTTGAATTCTTTTTATTTATTTATTTATTTATTTATTTATTTATTTAATAGGTACACCAACAGCATTACGTATTTCGCATTACAAACAAAGTTTTCATATAAATCTAGTCGCTAATACATAGGCCAGTTAAAGGTATACACAACATTCAAAAATTACATCGTATTAAAATAATAATAAAATTTGGAACAATTAGAAAATAACAAATAGGAAGAAGATGACATTTATAAAAGCAAGCATAAGCAAGCAATAATAATGATTATTTAGAATTTCCGAACTGAAGTCAGTGGGTGAGATGTCTTCGTATTGTATTTTTGAATTTATTGGTCGAGTCAAAGAAGATATCCAGATCCGGCAGCCCCGCACTGACTCTGTTGAACTCTGCACAAATTCTAGCAAAAGGTGAGTGACTGCCAATGTTAGTTCTGCTGGCGGGCGGGTGAAAGGTCTTTGTAATTGGCTTTCTCGGAAGTTGGTAAGGAACCGAGAGCTGTATGCTGCCGAGAACCTGCTCGCATTTGTTCTGTCCATTGACAGTTTTGTGCAAAAATGTGAAGTCGTGCAGAGCTCTACGCTCTCTCAACGGCTCCATCTCAAAAAAGGCCAGACGTTGGTCGTAAGGGCATCTATGGGAGATACCTTGAGTGAAAAATGCGAGATGTCTTGAGATGTTTTTAAGCATCTAGGTAATAAAGTAATCTGTGGTAATAGTCTTTTTCTCCCCTCCGGGCGGAAAGCGTCAACTTCCGTCCCGCTGCGCTAAACGAAGTTGCCGCTTTCCGCCTCCGTCGAGTAGAAAAATAGTAGACACACCTTGGGCAGTAAAAAAGAAAGCCTCAGATCACATGTTTTGTGACCATGGCTTCTTCTCGGCCAACAATTACAGTATGTGATCTGTCCCTTTCTTACTTTCCTGCCCTCGGTGTGTAATCTACTAATTTTCCCAGAGGGAGGACCTACTCCATAGTCAATATAGGACTTCACATTAGACACATATTAGGTAGGTAATAGTGTCTTTTTTGGTCCGATCGGTTTGCTCCCATAGTGAAAGTTGTTCAGTTTGGTGGTCTCTTAGTTTAAGAGGATGCTAATGTAATGATATCAATTTCACCCTGTATAGTTCTCTTCAGATTGTAATGTCATGGGAGAAAAGGATTACAATAAATAGACTAAAACAACCACATTATAGATTTTCAAAACCTACTACCTACATAAAGGATTCAGCCTTGATTCAGCATATAAATGTTTTAATTTTAGATCCATCCAAAACGTCCGAAAAGGGGAGCACAATGTTAAAACCAGAACTGTAATGTTTACAGTGTACTTTATTATCTTTCAGTGGCTCGATTATATAGCGAGTTAATGCGGCAGTTAATTTAGCCTTTATTGCCGGATTACGTTCTCTAATCTCCTTATCCTAATTTAAAGCCTAGTATATCCTGAGACAGTCGACTCGGCAGCGGCGCAGACACTCCGATGAAATTAAGGTTGAAATTTGCATAATTGTGTCGGCGGAGGCTTCATGCCCTGCCCTTAAGTAACTTCCACGATCCTATTAGAAGTGACGACTAAATTTGGCCCTTCATTAACGCGGAGGTCGATATTCCATTACGCAGTGAGTTAGAGAGGAAAAATTGGAGGAATGGAGTCGCTCTCGATTTGCGACCGTTTATTTGTGAAGGGATATAGGTATCTAATTCCGACGCTGTTTGGCTCTATGTCGAGGTATCAATTACCACTTGATTCCAGATCGATAAGCGATCTTACCGGATTTTGGACATGATCTTGCAAAGAGATCGGTACGATTTTTTTACATATCTTTGGCATTCTAAACTGATGAGGAAGAATCAATATCAAAATGGGATTTCGTCGAGGTAGTTCTATTTGTGATTTCCACAAAGTTGAAGATTTGATGAAGGGAACAAGATTCGATGAAAAATAACCGTGGACGAGAGCATCTATGCTTAGCGTCCACACTCTTGCGCACCTTCAGAATTCATGGTCATCAAAATCATTATCAGCTCCCCTTCCCACTACTGGGGTCCAGGCTAGCGTTCTAGGGTACAGGTACGGGTACAGTCGAAATCGGCTTTGGTTAGATTTACGCAAGATATCTGACATTTCGAATAACATTCTCCAATTGTCATTAATCTGATAATTCTAAGAAATGTCACATCTCTGCTGGCATCAGGTCAGAGGAACGAACTTATACGTGACGTCCATACATACATATACGTCAGTAAACCAAACAGTCATCAATTCGAATAGTTTTTCCTCAAGGCAATTGGCAACAAGCTGTAGTAGGTAAGTGGACAGTGTTTATTTGTAGCTCAGCTCAGCGTGAAATGGGTGTGTGGCGGGTTGACAGGTGACAGATGACATGACATTCGTCTGTGGCGGGGCGGGGTCACGGCCGCGGCCGTGGCTAGGTACTCTGTGGTTATGGTTACATCATCGATCATCATCTCAGCCGATGGACGTCCACTGCTGGACATAGGCCTCCCCCAAGGATCGCTATAACGACCGGTCCTGCACTGCCCTCATCCAACAGGTTCCCGACACCTTCACCAGGTCGACGGTCTACCTTGTGGGGAACCTAGCAACACTGCGCTTTTCGGTACGCGGTCGACACTCAAGAACTAAAAACACAGATCTACAAGTAGTTAGTTACTAAGTAAGAAAAGTGATATATACTTTTGAATCTCACACTTTCTTATTCGGAAATATAAAAATAACTAAAGAGTTTATGCATAATTCGTATACGAATTTGAAAGCATGGGTTAAATAGGTAGATGGTCCAATAAAATTTTCAATTTATGGACCCATGTTCCTTAGGGAAAGTTGTTTATTTTCAATATCTGAGTAGGTAGGTACTCCCTTAAAGTTATGTTATCTTGTGACTTATAAGTATATTAACAATGTTATAATAACCTAACCTACGTCTAGTAACGATGCAAATTCTATTTTAACACACATTGCTTCATGACTATAAATAGCTTTATCTTGTAGCATTGTGAACCTTACAGCATTGTGTTAGGAGTTGGCAGTGGCAGGATAGGCGGAGGGTGCGCTCAGTCGATAGGTCGCGCATGCGCGGGGCGTGCGACCGATCGCGATGAGTTAGCAACCTAGCAACAAATCTTAAAATAGACTCCTAACGGCACGGACTTAAAAGAAAGACGGACCTAATGTGACACTAAAAAGATGTAAAGCATGTAAGGTCCTACATCTTCGTTTGTTCTACGAGGGGCAGCTACACTCACACAGATGCACCAGCTCTAGGCGCAGGTCCTACAACTCGCCATTCACCATTCTGTACTGCGTGACAGTACCTACGTCAGCATGCACACTAATATAAATGCGTGCTTTTCTCGTGATTCGACGAGATTACGTCCGTCTTTCTTTCAAGTCCGTGCCTAAAGGCGGACGTTTTACAAAAAATACGTAAGAACCACAAAGTTAAGCTATGGGTTGTCAAATGAAACCATTTTTGGGAACTTATTGGCTGGGTGAAAATTCGAGCTATAAATATGTAACTATATAGTGATAGCTCAAATGGCATATGACATTTATGCCGACCGTCGTAATGTGAATTGTGCCTGTGTAAAGGCGCCGATGGTTCGATCTCCGTCCAAGCTGACTCGTACTAATGAGTTTTTCGGATTTTATGTACGATTTGTTACACCACTGGCTTTTCGGTGAAGGATAAACATCGTGAGGAAACCTGCATGCTTCAATTTCGAGGCATGTATTGTACCCACTGTCCATTATAAGTGGCGACGTGCTACCCCACACTGGACAGAGTTTCAGTACTATTGGTGAAACGTGGATTTTCTGAGGTTTCAGAATATCTCTGACTACCCTCTCGGAGAAAATAGTCCTGAACATATTAGGCCTAAGGCCTACCTTATTTTCCCCTTTTCTACAGTTAGGTACTTCGCCTAAGGTTTTCTCGTTGAATTGACATCCTTCAGTGAGCAGGCTACCCCCCGCACTGCTCCTCGGGGCTGGGGGGGAGGGGGAGGGACTGTATCGATCGCCGGCGACCTTGGCACTGAGTGAGGATGGTTATTTATACGCGGCCCCCCTCCCGCCCGCTCCCTAGTACCCGCCCCTATACCCTGCGCCCTGCAGACCCTGCAGTGCAGAGCATCTACTGACATAATCTTGACACAACCGGACCTATGTCTTCAGAAAAGCACTAAGGCCTTTTAAAAACAATGAGTTTTTCGAAATTTATGTACGATTTGTAACACCACTGGCTTTTCGGTGAAGTAAAACATCGTGAGGAAACCTGCATGCTTCAATTTCGAGGCATGTATTGTACCCACTGTCCATTACAAGTGGCGACGGGCTCACCCCCCGTCACACTGGACAGCGTTTAGGTACTACTGGTGAAACGTGGATGTTCTGAGGTTTCAGAATATCTCTGACTACCCCCTCGGGGAATATAGTCGTGAGCATATGCTATGCTATGCTATGCTAGTTTGATGCGTCCCGACAGTCCCGACAGTACGACAGTACGACAGTACGTCAGTCGATTGAATGTTATAGTGTTGTTTCAAATTGAAAGTGATTTAATTTCTATGCTAGAAAAAAAATAATTACGATACGACTTGATGAAGAAGCCATGGGCTCTCGTCTGTTGTCTGTAGTCAGTACCGGCCGATGTCTATCTAGGCTTGGGGGGTGGTGTTGTTGGCATGTCGGTTGAATTGGGGCTGGGTGCTAGAGGTCTACTCGGACCGTCCTTTCCCTCTTTGCCCCTTCCATCAGGGGTAGTTTTACGTTCTTCCACTGCTGCATCGTTCCCGACTTTTGATTTAACCTGCATGTAAGCATCGTAAAATTTGTAGATTCGCTCCACCATGTAGACGATATCGATGTACATCTTAAGTATTATTGTGTACCATCGGATTGTTGAAACCAAAGTAACGTCGTGGAGTAACTGACGATATTTAGAATATACCAGTCTCATCTGGAATCTCAGTTGGTCCAATTTAGCAAAAGCAAAAGCCATTCGAAACCTTAAAGACTTGATGTTCCTCCTTATAATGTCATCCAGAACCTTGAGTCTGTCGCTCGAGCGGTAGGCGAACTGTAGCTGTAAGTTGTATAGTCTGAATTGGGTCTGGTTTTCGCTTGCTGGTTCGGAGTAGTGGGGGGTGTTGTGTGAGCGGAGAATCCTGTCGCGGGCGGGAGAGTCGGGCAGGAGCGGCTCGATGGCCGCCTCGGCGAGCTCGCGCCGCTCAAGCGAGGCGACCAGCCGCGCCGGGTCCTTGTTGGCGGCGAGCATGCGCACGCGCAGTTCGTCGTTCACGTACTGCGCCATGCGGTCTCCTTTCACCGTCTCGTACTCAAACACTCGTTTCTCCAGCTTCAAGCTCATCGTGACGTTGGAACGAGCTTCTTCGGAGAAGGCGCTTTGTACAACTGCGGATTTCAAATAGTTTTTATATTTGTGTCTAGATTTTTATCACTAGGACTATTATGCTTAATGTTGGAGTAGGTATCTAAAGTGTTTATTATAGCAGTTATGAAAGTAACTTTAAGATATTTACTTATTTAGGATTGACAGAAAAACCAGTATAGCCGGACTTTGATACATCCATGTCAGACATAAACAGTTTCGAATTTTCGATCAGAATGATTCGTAGATAATGAAATATTCTTACAAAAAGACTGAAAGACTTACAAAGTACAAGTAGAAGCAACATCGCGAGTCTTCGCGGCGCTGTCCGGCACACGCGCTTATACCTATTAGTTCAGGTAAACATAATTTTATTTACCTATTTTATTGCTAGAATTAATTATTAATTTGATGATCAATAAAAACTTTCGAGAAAATCGTTTCTAATTTCTGTGATTATAATTAGCCTCGAACTAAGATGATTTTGTATTATGTAGATGCGTTCTCCGCGCACCAAAATGGCAACAAAAAAGCAAGGTAATTGCCCGGCTTTCCCATAGTCAGGCGCCGTCTAGTGTTCGGGCTACACGTCACTATATCGCGCCATTTTAAAGTGCAGTGATGTTAGTGTATGACGCGTCTATTTGTAAATCGTTATTGGCCTCTGACTGAATGTAGGAAAGAATAATGTCTACAAATTATAAGGTCTACCAGGTCAGAGGTCTACAGATTATAATGTTCAATTTGATAGTTTCAGATTGTGTCAGGTATAACATTAGAGCAAAAAAACATAACCCTCCTTCTGTCGCAGTCGGGTAAAAACAAACGAGTACAGACTGTCTTCTATCTGACTGTAATATAAGATCTAATATTGAGCGCAAAATACAATGCTAGTACAGACGAATTGATATTATTATGTTCCACATCCTTGTGTCTTTCGCCAGTGGCCGTGACCTAATTAAAGAGATCTAACTTTTTAAACGCTCTGGGATGCAAACACGGTAAATATTCGGTGATTGAACCGTGATTGAACTACGTACGAACCATAAATTTGACACATTTGGTATTGCGCTAATCGCGGTACTGCTCCACTTATTAGTAATCTGTGTCTTGACAGCCGTTAGAGCCGCTTTGACAGATCGCTCAGACGTTAAGGGCTGTCAGTTTCATAGAGTTAAGCACGATGCGGAATTCAGCACAGCTGAATATTGATTGGATTCCAATTTGATTAGAACTGAAATTGGATAAGAATATAACTTTGATGTTTTAACTTAGCGCAATCGGGCTCCTGGTTTCCAAAGGGGTGAGATGAGAAGACTATACGAGCTCCGAGTTCCGACGGAGAGCGGAAATAGGCAATGATTCACGAGCGCGCGCGCCGTAATGATCGGAGCGTGGCAGATTATTTATAGTGCAATCGCTGTCGCCCCACGTTGCCGATGCCGCCGCTGCCATGCCGTGCCGTAGCGAACTCCGGCATTGGGATGTCGGTAATAAATTGGCGATTGAGTAATATTTACGACTTTGTTTTTGATTTGGACTCCCTTTTCATATAGATTAAGAAGTTTATTGTTGTGATATTGAACTGCCTTGTAACTTGTAAGTCTCTGGTTTGAAATGTACCTTAGATCAAATTAAAATAGCGGAAGATACGTGACTACTGACTCTATAGCGCAAGGGCATGGATCTCATAAAGTGAGCCCACCCGTCGCCTAATATTAGATCGACGAATCGACAAAAAGTTGCTCAAATACGATTTAGGTATTTATAAGTCATCTCTTTTATAGTGTTATCTGCACTGGTAGCATGTTACACGTCATACCTACGGCTGTATCACGTCTTGTATCTCGTTCGTTCGCGCGCAAATAGAAAGAGAGCGAAAGTGTGATAGCGCTATATCACGGTTTCACAATGGCTTCGGTATGACCTCCTTATTACAAATATATGAGATAACAAGCGCTCAGACTGTGGTGGTAGAAACTGTGACGTCATAAAGACGGCAAGAAAAAATAAAAAAACAGTAGGTACTTACTTAACTATACCATTCTTAACAGGTAGGTTGTTTTACAATACCTAGCTTACCGTACCTAAAACAAAACGCTATCGTCATCGGCTCGACGTAGGGAGACAAAAGCGACAGTCGATGTTCAGAGACTCACTGTTGGGAGACTGGACGTACGGAGACGATCGACGTAAAGGGAATGATTCAACTACCTACACCTTAATTTGCTGGTAAGACATAAAACGGTATTATTATCATATTAAATTTTAAACAAAGTAAATTAAAAAAAAAAAAAAACTTCATTCTATCATTACTGTTTCTTCTGTATTATTATCATATTAAATTTTAAACACGGTAATTAAAAAAAAAAAAAAAAAAAACTTTATACTATGATCACGGAATATCTAAGGCCGAGATTCAGAGACGATTTGAAAGTCATAGTTCGAACGAGCTATGATTCAAAAATAGTAGCCACTTGTAAAATAAAACAAATCTTATAGCGGTAGAATGAAACTTACGAATAAATAAGACTGTATAGTATGTAGATTATTAGAGAAATTTATTAATTAATTATTTACAATTATTGTATTATTCGCAGTCATGCACGGGATCCACGAGGTGTTACCAAATAAACACAAAGCTGATAAACTCATTCTTTGTACACATGAGATCTGCAATTTATCGCAGGCTTATGATCAAGGCCAAATCGCAGGCAGGTGGAGGAGGGGACCATGCGAGACCGGGTTTGCGATCGTGCGATCTTTCTATACACTTGTGATTTGACTGTCAGAAAAAGTTTGCGATAAATTGCAGGTCTAAAAGGTAGGGAGGGAGTCCTTGATCCCGGCGTGCTCATTATCGAACTGCTCCTCGGCTTTCAGCAGAACGTCCAGCACCTGATCATAGAGAAGACAATAGGTATATGAGAAACCATTCTGAGCTTAGACGTGTGAGTTGGGACCTTGTAGCTTGGTTGTGAACGTTTGTATATAGCATACAGAATACTACATACGTCATAGTTACCCAAAGGCCTAAGTAATTCATGAGCTAGTAGGGATTAATTCAAAAAGTCACCTACCTCTTCCTATTTAAAACACTACTCTAGCTGACATAACGAAAAAGAATAGGTATAGTTCCAAGCAAAAGCTGTACGACCACGGCAAGTTCTCAGACTTATACCCAGCCTGACAGAAGATCTTCTGGAGGAGCTGCATTCGCTCTACAGGTATGATAAATATCATTGAAATACTAAGCTGACCTTGAAATGTTTTCAAAGCTGACCTGTCTTTTCACTACGCCCTGCAGCCGCGCCGGCAGCCGCTTGCAACTCTGGCAGACGCTCGCGAAGAACAACTCCAGGGCCTCCTGACCCTCGGTAACCTCCCCCGCCTCAGCTCCCGCCCCGCTGGCCGCCGGCGCTTGCTCCCATATCTCGGAGTCTTCCATATCAGACATCGCTTCTGACTCCATATCTAATTTGATGTCATCTCTCATTGATTGTCTTTGGTTACTGAAAATGGAGAAAATGATTTTATTTGTTGCCCGTGTTATCATTCAAGTTACCTAAATATACATATTCATGGTCATGATACCTATGCCACCTTCCTGTTCATGGTCTAGTCATCTGTGTTCCAACATAAATTCATGTATGTACTAGAATCTGATGGCAATTAAGGAAATCAAATTCGAAGCAGCATCGATTAAAACGCGATACAGCCGAAACGCAAAACGTTCGTAATATTTAAACAAAGATTTTCTTTGGTCTGAAAATCTTTGATTTGATCAGTTATTCGTTGACAGCCCTTGTCGCAATGCACACGCGAGTTTGCATCGATACAAACTGCGTGTGCTTCGCTAGAACCATGCATTTGAATCGATAGAAACGCCCGATAGTTGCTAGTGTGTGCTAGTGAAGCGATGCAGTCACGCGATTGTCAAACGCGCGTTTGTAACGCTGCAAAAATTCTCATTTTGTAAAGGGCCTACTTTGACTAGACATAATCTTAATTTTTTTACTTTTTTTTGTGCCAGTAGATTCTGGTATACCTTATACCTACCGTTTCGTCATGTAGGGCAGCACGAAGGCCATCCGCTTCTGGAAGCGCCACTGCTTGCAGGGGAACCCCGCCTTGGTGGTGGCTCCCTTGTTGCTTTTCTTCATCGACTGCCTCAGCGAGTCCCGGAGGATCTTCCATTCTTTCTTCAGCACCTCACCTGTTTCAGACATCAGATCATCCGCGTCACCAAGCAAATGGGAAACATTTTATAGAAGAGTTACACACGTGCGATACTGAGTGAGTGCGAGCGAGATAGGAATACTCACTTGCCTTTATTTTACGCCATGATGGAGAGGGGGGGGGGGGGATAAAATTGGCGGTGGGCAGAGAGTCCGTACTGTATGTAGTAACTAGCAAGATACTCTTTCTTATACTAATGCCTTGCTAATGCGTCTCATTCCTAGGTATATGCCTTATGCCATATGGAATATACCTAGGAATGTGATGAAACGTCCACTACACCACGGAATATTAAACTGAAGCGCTTTGGGCATGTTGGCGCCCAGTTTGGGGGGGACAACTACTCTTTACTCTTTTAGCCCAGTGTTCCCGGCGTAGAATGGACTACACTACCCGTTTCATACCGTCGTAGGAAATGTTTATTATTAAGCGTAGAAAGAGAAGGAACTAGAAGAAAGCACGTGTCTTGTCATATCACTCAGTAAGAGATGCACATAGCAAATTCGCTCTAGTTAAAAAAGGAGATCGCTTCTTATTGCTGTCCTTATCGACGTAGCCACTTTTTTGTTCTACGACGGCTGTCTGACTCCGGAGTCCGACATCTATTTTCATACAAATTGTATAGGATTTTATGACTATCGCTATCTCATACGCGGTTACACTGATGTTACGTCTATCAGCGTAAGCGAAAAATACTTAGCCTATGTTATTAAGCCACTACCATGAAAAAAAAATGCCTGTACCCATAAAACTACCACCAGTGTAAAATGATCTTCTGCAACTATGTGACCACAAACTGAGTAAGTGTCAATTTATAGTAGTTCACATCAACTGGTAACACTAACTATCCGAGTCCCGACTCGCACTTGACCGGTTTTTAACACGAAAACGAAACTAATTTTGCGCTAGTGAATCGACTCTGGTTCTTTTCTTACCAGTTACCTGTTAACTGTACCTACTTAACTATGTAAGTACTAGTTAGTTAGTTAGTAGGTAAGTAGGGGAAAGGTGTACATCAAGATGATCCCCTTAAGGGAAAAAGCTCGTAGTTTAAAAAATATTCGGTTTAATTCTGAAGTTTAAGCGATTAATGATAGCAAGTTTATCTGTCTACCTGTTATCATACTCAAAATGTTGAATTTAGTGATATTTCATTATTATATTTAAATTTTTCTAAAACCCTACGAAAGGATCAAGACGATCCCTAGGGTATGGGCAAGATGATCATGCCCCTTTTTAAGGAAAATTATATGTTTTTGTGGAATTAAATGTTATCTCAAAGAACTAGTCTCAAGCTGAGCCAGCCTTCTTAATAAGTACTCACAAAATAAGTAATAACAACCATTATTATAATAAAATCAATCGTATAGTGTATAATTTTAGCAAGATTCTAAAATACCGTACTTAATCTCATACACCCGAGAACAGGATCATCTTGCCCCAATTTCAACTTTTTTAGTCTTTGTTCGATAACATAATTTTTATGCTTTCTGTTGTTACCATACCATTCAAAATACTAAATAGGGGCATTATATAAAGCCACTTACACAACAATCTTTGTTATTGACTGCCTAGATCAAAAGTTACCTAAGCTTAAAATCAACCCTACCTTAGATCAAAGTCACAAAATTTATGTTTTTTTCCATAAAAATTTACTCGTCTGTCACATCGCCATGACGAATTCACTGATGCGAGGGGGTATCGGGGGCTACGTTTTACCAAACAAAACAACTAGATAGGGTTTATAGTTTCGCTGCAATTGAGAGGGATCATCTTACCTCAAGGGATCATCTCGTACACCTTTCCCCTACAGTTTATTTTACGAATCCAATACAAAGCCTGTACCTACCTAGTCTGGTGATCCATAGTTTGAGTTATTATTAAGTAGGTATAGCTCCACTCCACAATTCGGATTTTAAATCCGCCACACAGAGACGGAATTCCGAATTAGGATTTGATTTCGTATGGATTTTCCCCTTCACAATTGCGTTCGGAATTGATTAGGTATCAAATCTTATAAATACAAAATCACAATTCTGATTTGGAATTCCGGATAGCATTTCCGTAGGTAGTTAGGTACTTATGAGGTAAGCCTAGGGCTGCCATCGCCAAAATCGTCGTCGCCGGGCAAAGACGTCAAAAACCCCGGACATTTCAGTAAAATCTGGAATTTTCCCCGGACGAAAACGAAATTTTTTATTTAAGTTAGTAAGTAGTTGTTCGAAGTGAGCTCAAGATTTTGTCTTATTATAACGAGATTTTGCAATACGATTAAATCGATTTAATACAGCATAAAACCAAGAGCGAGCGAAGCGAGCTCGAGATTTTGCCAAATATTATAGCGCATTTCCAGGTCCCGTCAAAATCGAGGTCTATAATAAAAGCTGGAGCGAGCGAAACGAACTCATGATTTTGCTACACAACAACTCGATTCTTCACTCGTATGCCTATAGGATGACAAACGATCGTATCAATACGCTATACAACCAGGAACGAGCGAAGTGAGCTCGAGATTTGCAATACGACTTAATCAAATCAATACAATATAAAACCGGGAGCGAGCGAAGCGAGCTCGAGATTTTTTCATGTTATAATAAGATTTTGCAATACGATTATATCGATTCAATACAGTATAAAACCAGGAGCGAGCGAAGCGAGCTCGAAATTTTTTCAAATATTATAGCGCATTTCTAGGTCATGCCGAAATCGAGGTCGAATAAAAGCTGGAGCGAGCGAAACGAACTCATGATTTTGCTACATCTTAGATCAAAATAAAATCAATGGATAGGCCTATAGCGCGGTAAGTTGGAGCAAACTCCTGGTGCACTTGGTCCATACAAACTAGCGCCATTATCTGTCAAATCTAGGGTACTTGCATACAAATTTGAAGTAAACCTTTCATTTGTTTTGCCTCATTTTTCTGGTTTGAAATGTTCGCATAAGACCTATACATTCATTTTATTTTGATCTAAGTGCTACATAACAACTTGATTGTTCAGTTTATGCCGAAATCGAGTTCATTTGTGGATAAAACGAACGTTTTATTACCATTATGTGTAAAAATAATCGGGTCTTACCCGGACACAGTAAGTGTCCGGGTTTCCCCCGGACACTTTCGTGACGACCCCGCCCGGACGCCCCCGGACGCCCCTCAAACTAGGACAAATCCGGGGAAACCCGGACGGATGGCAGCCCTGTAAGCCTTATATTTGATGCTTCAGTAATTCCTTGCGGAATTCTTGAGGGAGCAAATCCATACCTACGAAATCTCCGTACCTACGTGTGTACATGCCGACAATTTACCTACCTATATCTGCCTAGGTAATAGGTACACACGGCGACACATCAAGCTACGCAAAACAAACATAAGCTGACCGCGCGACGGGGGGTATGATACATATACATTACTCTACCTACGCGCGGCCAGCTTATTTTGGTTTTGCGTATCTTGATATGTGTCGCCGTGTCGTGTGTACAAAACATAATGTAGGTATAGCACTTACAGTTAGCTCCGAGGCGGTCCGATATCTCGTTCCAACAGCGATCCCTCACGTCGATGTCGCGATGGTTCTCGTGCCGTGTGTCGTACAGCACTGGATACTTCTTCACCTCGTCGATCAGACGTTCCCGGTACTCCCGCGTGTTCATCGCTTCGCTTCGCTCCGCTGCGACCTGCGACGCGGCCTCCCCGAGCGAAGACCGAGCTATACTGAGCTAGTGAAAGCGATACGCACCGTTGCCGCTCCGCTGTTTTGTAGGCAGCTGTGTGATCGCATCGCGCTTGGTGTACGCCGCGGTTTACATAGATTAGTTTATTGGGAGATGTGGATGTAGGTAGAAATTGAGCGGAGCGTAATAGTAGATTACACACCGAGGGCAGGAAGCCGCGGTCAACAAACATGTGATCTGAGGCTTTCTTATTTACTGTCCGAGGTTAGTAGGTATACAATTTTTCTCCTCGACGGAGGTGGAAAGCGACAACTTCGTTTAGCGCAGAGGGACGAAAATCGACGCTTTCTGTCCGGAGGTAAGAAAAGTACATTTATATCAGAGTAAGGTATACGTTAAAGCGGGTGCTAATTAACACGAGTTCTATTTATTAGCATAATTCTCCTCTAAAAACGATATTGTCCTCTAATAGGTAGGTACTAGGTCAGTTAGTAATCGTAACACGATTGTATGAAGCTTTGTCGGTGTGGGGTAAGGAAGGGTGCCTGTCCACAGATGCGAGATGAAATCTCGGAGCTGAGATTTTATGCAATCTTATTGGTTAATAAAACTCCGTTTCCTCGGTCCGCCAGTTCGCTCCGCATCTGTGGACAAGCACCCTAAATACCCCACACTCTATTACCGTCATGTGTAATAGATAGTTAGTCTTTATGTCCCGTCAACTGGTTGTTGAGAAGATGCTGCCTACACGTCGGGTCTGCATTGGCAGCTCAATGCCTGGCGACGTTGCCAGCTCGCGACGCGACGTAAACCCTCTACATCATTGCTCGCGGTGGCGCGGCCCCGACCGGTTGCCTGTTGCTACTGCCATCGCAGTTCGCACCAGTTGCTCGTTCCTGCTCACACATGCATGTCACGACCATATGATAGTGAGATAAACATTAAACGCTGTTGTTTACATTTTATATTAAGTAGGTAGGTAGGTATACTTATAGGTACTTTATTACGTTATCGTTAATACAGTGTAAAACCCAAGTTGGATTTTAATACATCAATTTTATTAATCGCGTACCTATTTTGATAAATACCCTTTTTAGGGTTCCGTAGTCAAACAAGGAACCCTTGTACCTAGGTACTTTCGTCCATTCTGTCTGTCTGTATGCCCCGCCTCAATAACTAGCTCATTTTTGCACCTATTGAATCTTTGGCGTGAAGACAGGTAACAGTAACCCAAAAAAAGAAATTTAAGTAGGTACCTACCTATAATTGTTATGAAGAAATAATTTTTTTCGAGGGGTTGAAAAAAAAAAAACCTTATAAATCGAGTGAGTGAGGTGTCGTTGGATAGGTCTTGTTCAACGGAACAAAACTCCCATAAAAACTAAATCGTTATAATGCTTCTGTCTCGATATATCTGCGCTCAAAGTCAAAAATAGGGCGTCCCTATGCGCGTAAAAAAACCTGGTTTGGGGGCGCTGCAATCGACTGTCACCTTTGATGTTAGTGTTCCAAGTACAAAAATTAGTTCCAATGATTTTCCGCAACATGGCGAGGTTTTTTATCGTAGAAAGAGAAGGAACTAGAACGAAGCACATGTCTTGTCATATCACTCAGTAAGAGATGCACATAGCAAATTCGCTCTAGTTAAAAAAGGAGATCGCTACTTATTGCTGTCCTTATCGACGTAGCCACTTTTTTGTTCTACGACGGCTGTCTGACTCCGGAGTCAGACATCTATTTTCATACAAATTCTATAGGATTTTATGACTATCGCTGTCTCATACGCGGTTACACTGATGTTCCGTCTATCAGCGTAAGCGAAATACTTGGCCTATGTTTTTTATATTTCTGGTCGAGCTTTACCAATATTTGAATTGGCATAGGTATACCTATACCTATACCTATACCTATACTCGTATACGTGCGTTAATCTCTGGGTGACATGACATCAGTATTGCCATGACCGGGAAATCCTGGAAAAACGGCGGAATTTTGCACCTGGTTCCGTGTCACGTCCACTTAGTTAGTTACATACAATTTACAGTCCCGAATTTCCAGAATACTAAGTACTTTCTTACACGAAGTCACATACGACAAAACTATTCATCTATATGGAACCATCTCATTGTTGCCATGAACGAGCAAATGATTTAATAAAAAAAAACTTTATTTCAGACACTACATCCCAAATATGTTGTTGTGTTAGTATCACACTTAAATAACTATGTTAGTACAAACACTTAAGTGTAGACAGATCCAGTGTTTAATAAAGCTACTGTCACAGTATCTACTGGAGACCATGTTCAGGATGCTGTTGGTGCTGGCGCGAACCCTCTGCAGCGCGGCGGCACACCGTTTGCGGAGCGTGGTGGTGGGAAACCCATCGACATGAGCGTCCGCGAACATGCCAGGCGCACTGCAGAAGCGCGGCAGTCCCAGCAGCATCCTGAAGGTGTTATTATATTGGGTGCAAAGTTCATCAGTAGAATATTAGAATAAGATATCACTGGGATCCAGGCTCCGGCACATACTGTCATATTTGGCAGGCACCAAATTTGTCAGCTATTCCTTTTGTAACCATAAGAAATGTTATCCGGCAACCATATTATAGTTAAATGAGATGAGTCGTGTTCATATCACCGTCACCTAGTGATTCCAAGCTGCGCTGAACAAACACAGGTAAAATTAAATGAAACTAATAATAAATACTAAATGAGCACAATCACTGAGAAGGTACAAATAAAACGGAGTCCCCTAAAAGGTCGATTTGTTCCCATCCGGTCCTCAAGAGACGGAAATTAGGGGATAACTGAAAACGAATATTTTGTACCCACGACTACTTCTTTATTCATACACGTCAACCGTTATTGCGTAGCACTAAGATACATATTCCTTTGGCAGAAAGGTTGAAAGCTATTAGTCGTTAGGAAAGGAGCATGTCCTATCGACAATCTTATAAATGTTGTGACTGTAGCTCTTATAGCAGGACCGTATAGAATGTATTTTAGGTCGCATTTAATGTATTATTAGATTGGTTGTATGGAATCCATACTCCATCGGGTAAACTTGGGAAAATGTCGTTTCTATTGACATTGCTTTTTGGAGGCTCTCCATAGCCGAGTCGGAGATATGATAATTGTAACATATTCGATTCCCCGTGTTAGAATATAAGTACCACAGAAATTCTTCCCGTGTTTTAATAGGCAACTAAGGGATATGGTTTGAGTTGCAGTGTTTTTAGCAAGTTTGATACTTGCTTGACATTGAAACATTATTTTAACCCAAAAGCTAAAAAAGGTTAGTTATTGTAGGAAGGTTTCTGAACACCACGAAACGGATATGGTCATGAGTTTATACAGTGATTGTGTAGAACTGTGTGCTTTATACAGGGTGTAAACCAAAATGCATTACATACCTACTTAAACGGGTGCTTTGGTTAGATCATCAAATCAAACAGAACAACTTTTACTAAGGGACCTAACTTAGAAATCGCAAAATGAAATCTTCGGTTTCATACATTTTGTATGAAACCGACCACATTTTGGTCGAGTAACTTTACATACAAAGTTACACCCTCCTTGAGGAGGCCTGTGCCCTACAGTGGGACATATATAGGCTGACGATGATACCAAAGTTACCTAGGCAATAAAGAAAATGTAAGGAATTAGGAAACACCTAAGGCATATTTCCGAGGTTCCTCTTTACGTAACAACAGCTGTTTATAGAAGCGAATTTCTTGTAGTACTTATCACTTTAATTTCTGCTCCAAGCCAAGACTCAAGCGTCAAGGTTGAATGAACTCGTTACTGCGTAGGTACATACCTACCTATTACCTACTAACTACTACCTAGCAACTAGCCTAGCATAGCAGCTACACGCGAGCAACTGTGTGAAATCAATACAGTAGTCGTTTGCAATCTCTCGCCAGATCTCGTTACACCGCCGTGAGACACCAATGAATTGGTTTTGGCAAACGAGCTACCTAACAATAATGCTGCTGATCGATAAGCGACAATCTATAATAGCAGTATGTATATTGATTTTCTATCTAAGTATAGCAAACGAACCTAAAATCGTTTTCTCAGAAGAGAACTGGCTAGTTACGAATGTCTAGTCTTTTAGACCAAGCACGATGACAGCAATGTGGTTGATTGTAAACTAAAAGCCGAGCAGTCCGTCTGCGTCGTTTATAGACACTGATTCGATTCTGTGTTTGGTGTTGGTCGCTCTCCAAGCATCATCATCCTTTTGCCCTTATTTCATTGTTTGTGTTTTGCGCAATATCTCATCGTCTTACAGTGGTTGAAGGGGTCTTTTCACAGGTAAACATGAGTAACAGTCGGCAGGTCCTTGTGGACTAATGTCGAAGACTGTGCATGACTGGTCGCGTCGCCGGAATGGAGCGAAGACTGGCCATTCTGAAGCGTTACTGAGTCACAAAGTCCTGTGGACTTCTATCATAGCTCTCCGATGCAGGTACAACGAGCTCTCCGGGGAGACGGACGGGTTCGCCGTACAAGATTTCTGCGGAAGAGCAATTTCAGTGCTTTGCGGATGCCGAGACGAGCGGTCTGGTTTGGCACATGAGGGTGGCCATTAGCTGCCAATGAAGGCGCTCTACCATGCCATTGGCTTGAGGGTGGTAGCTCATCGTCCGAATCCTGTTGTCCGCGCAAATATGCATTTAGCGGGAGAACAGGATCGATTCAAACTGTCGTCCTTGGTCGGTTGTTTCGCCACTCCGTGGACAGCACTCATCATACTGAGCACCTGATAATCTTAATCGAGCGTTTGCACCAGTATGGGGTTGTGGTCAATCCAGCTAGATGTTTTTTTTATTTGGGGCGACCGAGGTGTCCTTTCTTTAATAATCATATTTTAAAATCCATAACAGACATGACATAATGCTAATTCATGTAACACTTAAAATGAGACCCCAGACCCCATCGGTTTAAGACCCCAGATCTAACTCAGTCGGTTAGGTTAGCGAGGAGCGAAGCGACGAGCATGTTAGGTTAGGTAAACTGAATAACGACCAACTAAGAAGTCGGTCGGTACAGCAGCCGTAGTTAATGACTCGTGTGAATTTAGCCGAGCCGATGTAATCAATCATTTCTGTATTTTAGCTTCAGATGTGGCCGCTCCTCCAGATGTGTCACTCTGGTTGATCTGATGCTCCCCCCCGCACCCGCGCCCCGCCCCTCTCACACGCCGTCGCCATCAGAGTGATGTCATTTCTCAACGAGCAGCAATACGAAAACATTAAAACCTTTCATAAAAAATCAATAATAAGTAGGTACCGAAACAAGAACCTATGAATGACATTTTGATATGGTTATTAGATACAAACAAAGAAACTGGCAAAAACAACTTCAACCGAGTTTGTAACTTGGCAATTGGCATCATTCAATGCTTGGCATAATGAAAAGTCTTATTTTATTTTGTTAAACAGTGAAACGTTGATGTATAAGAATGTTCAGAATATCTCTGATTACCCTCTCGGGAAATATAGTCGTGAGCATATGCTTATGCTTATTTTGTTTTGCGAATAAGAACCAGAACATGTTTCTTCCACTACTGCAAAGTTAAGTTAGTGTTAGTAATTATAATTTAGTTTGTAATTTTGTATGGAACTCTGAGGGCGCGAGTCCAACGTGTCTGTCTACGTGGGTAGGAAAAGTATCTTAAAACTTTAAACCACATAAGTACTCTCCCCATTAAACTGAACAACTTTTACAATGGGACAAACCGATCGGAGCAAAAAAATCGGCTGTTCCATACTAAACAAGTCTCAAATGTATGCAACAGCAGATTTTCTTTTTGCTCCGATCGGTTTGGTTGGTCCGTAGGTTGGTCCCATAGAAAAAGTTGTTCAGGTTGATGGATAGACTCTTAGTTTAAAAGGATGCTAATGATATCAATTTCACCCTATTATAATCCTGTACTAGTAGTCAGATATCCACAACATTACATTACAGCCACACCGACATCTGCACAACGTTGGCGACCACTGAACCCCTGACTGACCCAAAAAAACATGCGTGTGCGCTCACGTCACTCTCTGCCCGTCTCACTCACGCACTCTCCACTCAACTGTACTTATCTCTTTCCCACAATAACTACGTAAACATTCTTTCAGTTTACTTTAGCATTTTAAACAAAGTTATATATTTTTAATAGTAAAACAGTTTTAAAGCAAATGAAAATAATATCCTAAAACTAAAATAAAGGCTTCCGCACATTGCAGCGATATTATCGAGCGATATTATAGACAGCGATATCGCGACACCTTACACACTGCAGCGATTCCGCGATTCGCGTCACGCATGCGCCCTTTACTGAATGTAGTAGAAAGAGATTGCGACAGGTTGCGATAATATCGCAGCAGTGTGTGGGATCGTGCGCATCCCCATACAAAATGTACTGAGAACAATTATCGCAAAATCGCAGCGATATTATAGCTCGATAATATCGCGGCAGTGTGTAGGATCGCGCGCGTCCCTATACAAAATGTACTGAGAACAATTATCGCAAAATAGCAGCGATAATATCGCTGCAATGAGCGGAGGCCTTAAGGCGTATCAGCCGTGGACCACTCTCCTCTCACTCACACTCCATACTAATCGATGAGAAAGAGCGCGTGGCTCCGGTCAGAATTTTGCTGTTTTCTTTGAAAAATTCGATGATTTTTTATTAATTTCGAAAAAGTAAAAAAACCACATCATTCTAAATTGTATTGTGAACAATATAGTAAATTTTCATTTTGTTCCGATTAAAAATGTAAGAGTAAAATGGTTACAACTGGAAAAAAAGGGGTGACTTTAGAGTCCCTTTTCTTCGGTTTTATTCATTAAAATCGATTTCTACAAAAACCACATCACTTCTCATATCCTGTAGATGGTTCAGTTTAAATTTCAGCTCAAAAAGTGCCATAGTTAATGAATAAAATGGTTACAAAATTACCCAAAACCGGCAGGTAGCCCCTTAAGTAAGATATAAACTGTTCGTACCTTTTGCCGATCTCTCTCTTCGAATCCATAGTGAATCTCTTCGAATCGATGTTGGTCCCACAGAGAAAGTTTTTCATTTGATGGTCTGATTAAAAAGTGTCAGTCAGCATTGAAGAAGGACCCTGTGTACTCTTGGACCTCCAGGGGTCCGCAAAGACTGGTCTAATTAAACAATGTTATCTAACAGGTTTATTTGAAATGCGTATTATCTTAGAAATGTTTGCGTTTTCTTATTTCGAGTTAAAAGCAAACGTGCTACGATCCTATAACGAATAATATACAACGCCTTGTGTTATGGTTCTGGAACTGACCACCGTATTTCTTCTCGTGGCTGGGTGTCGTAGGACGTGAAGTGTTTGTGGTCAAAGGGCTGGACACCAATCACAATCACACTTGATACCTACGTCTGAAACCAAGCCAGCTCAAGAAGGGCGTTGCGGCTAAACAGTTGACAGTTGTAGCAACGTTCCTGGACACCCTTATTGGGATTGTGGTCGTGAGCTTTTTGTATGTGTGTGTAATTGTGTTCCTACACAAGTTCTGAAAACACCTACACTAATAAGTAATAACATAAAATAATTTTAGAGCCAGGAACCCTTTGAATGAAGGCAGCACCGGTCGTTGTGATTCTTACTATCTGATATAATGAAATTATTGTTTCAATCTAATTATTTTGTTATAAATCAGTTGGTGTGTCAGGTTTTGAGCTTATTCATTAACACGTTGTATAAAAGTGAAGTCACGCTTGCGAAACGTGTCAGATAAATAAAATGCCAGGATCCACTTTACAATCTATTGTTCGCTCGTCCCACAAAAAACCTGTGGTTAAACTTCCGAAACGACATGTGAAATAGCTGCAAAAAGAACTTTGCCATCTTTTGAGAGGGCTCAATTTAGTTTGTAGCGATAATGATCGAACGTTTTCTTACCTGTGTAATCGGTTTATAGAACTGTTTAGCTCACAAGTGTGGCATGAAGGTGGCATGGCAACCTGTGCATGGTAACTGCAAAGGTTTTGTAAGGGATCATAGCTGTAGTGGCAGGTGCATCGCTTGAGTATTCACTACCGCATGGCATGCCTGATGTGATTGTGCACTGTGCAGATCTAAAAAACAAAAAAATGTATACAACTTTATAATAGCTCTTCAATCTTCTTCGTTCATCATCATCTATCCAAGTATAAACTTGCAGGTGGATAAACTGAGATGCAAGGAATCACAGCCTATAAGCTTTTTCGGCCCGATAGAGTAATCTGTGCCGATAGCTTAGTTAGTCGGTAGTGAACCTGCCTGCTGTGCCGAAGGTTTGCGGGCAGTCGCGGGTTCTGATCCCGTAAAGGGCAAATATTTGTAAGTATCTTCTTCTTCTTATCGTGTCAACTTCAAATTTTGAACAAAGTCGCTAAATAGTACCTTGCCAGAAGTGGGCAACCGATATTGCACCATCGCTAGCGGACATGAGCTCTTCCTGCGTGCAGGTGTTAGGGCACGCAGGGCACGATGTGAGATGGGCCTCCACACAAGTGGATTGCAATCTAGCAGCATTTTCAATCCAGCTGAATTTTTGCTGGATCAACATAAATCCAGCTGGAACCAGCGCGGATCCAGAAATTTATAGATTTTTAAGAAACGAATCTTTTTTCTTTTAAATACTTAAGAATCTTTTATTATTTCTACTGGTTACTTAATCATTTAGGAAGTAAATGTAACTTTGGTTCTGTTTAACACTCGAGATAATGGCGATCCAAGGATAATCTGCGAAGATAGGACATAATTGCCGGCTGATGCTTCTGTGGAGGGAGTGTGAGTGTGAGTGTGGTCAGGTGCAAACCACTCGACATCTATCGCAATGTAGAATGTGCAGTGTCTGTGTCCAGGACCTAAAAGGGGCTTTCCCTCGAGAAACAGAGGTGGCCAAGTATTGGAAAGACAAAGTGATCACCTCAACACGAGAAAGAGGAAGATAATTGTAATCTATAAATTTATAATATCAAACAGTACCAGCTATAATGCTTCTGGTAGCTGCTGCCCTTTGTTTCCCATCTTAACATTCCACCCTGTATAATAACTACCTACCGTGTATTTTACCAACAAAACCTCGTTGTGAGGTAAGCCTTTGCGTTCAAATTACACGATCGTGCGTAAACACAAATAATAATTATCAACACAGTTAGTGAAAAATTCAAGGACACTTTCGACAATTCTATCCCTTTTCACGCTTGTTCACTTCTTCAGCACTTTAAAAAAAGACAAAGGAATTATATAAAATGACATCATATTAGCCGTCCTTGTCGTTGGCACGGTGGTGACTGTATTGCGTCTCGCTCGCACGCCGCCGCCGCAGACAGTGTGTCGCCTCTCGCTCGACCGTGGCGAGGTAAAGGCTAGTTCGCACAATCGCCACAGATTTCTTGCAATATTTTAATATCACCAAGTTTTTTGCGTGTCCGTTCGATTTGGATTTTTTTGCACTGTAAAGTTTTGTATTGACTGACACCACTTCTGGTTTAAGTATGTAAATAAGATACGTTTGTGTTTTTTGTTACATAATGGTATCGATTCGGTATTGCCACGACTTAACTTAACTAAATTTATTCCTGTCATTTTCTAACATTCGACTAAGAAAAGAGACAGAAAACCAACAACTGACTTTAGTGCTGTCAAAGTGACGCTACACGCCCAAAAACGACTTAAATAAGATGGCGTGCATTATGATGCCATCTTATTTTGGGCGTGTAGCGTCACTTTGACAGCACTAAAGTCAGTTCTTGGTTTTCTGTCTCTTTTCTTAGTCGAATGTTAGAAAATGACAGGAATAAATTTAGTTAAGTTAAGTCGTGGCAATACCGAATCGATACCAATAAGAAGTATAATAAGAAGTATACCTAACACAGTGCCTACATTCGATAAAATAAAATAATATAAGTAGTGATTTGAGTTTGTAATAATCGTGATCGGGACAGGCAAGTCCCCGGAGCGTGATGTGCTTAGTGTGGAACACTTTAAACACACGGGGCCTCACTTGCCTCGAGTCCTGCCTGGCATTGCTGTTTAATCTTTGTCAACGACACTGACACTCGTACTTGCCGCCTGAGTTAAGGCCCAGTGGTAGGACGAAATACCTTGGAGGCGTCTTTTATTTTTCATTTTACGACTAGATTTATACCATTTACCGAATCTAAAGTCATACCTCAGTATTTTTGGATAGTTTATCTAGTGAAATCATACCTGAATACACGATTGGAATTACTTCACTCGATAGAAAATCGTCACAAAGATGACGTATTTTCATGCATTTTTAATAATTTTTCTCGTTTTAGAAGGCCTTAAAATAGTTTCCGATTGTTGGTATTTATACTCACATATTCACCATTACTTTATCTAGTGAAATCATAAAAAAAATCTTTAAAAAGTGCTTTTGTTCATTCTTTTTAATCGATAATACGGCACACGCACGCACTTTTCGTCGGGCCGTGCAATCGCGTTTCTCATAGAAAATCTTGTTACTTGATGCATACAACAGCAAAGGTTTAATGCTGTTGGTGCTTGATGGTGTGCTTGATTGACATTTGGACTTGCGTGACGCCCAGTTTGGGTTCAGGTCAGGTCTTTCTTCTGAAAGTGCTATCATGGCGCTCAAGCACACTTCAGCAGAAACTACACTGACCGAAATACACCAGTATATGCGTGCTTCTTGGATCTCTCTAAGCCGCGGTTTATATGTACAAAAGAGACGTGTGGCGGTGGCGGATAGTCAAAGTAACACAATTATCAGGCCCATCACACACATGCCGAATCGTCCAACGGAAACCTGATTCGGGATTCCGATTCGGAATTCCTGATGCCATCCACACACATACGTTTTTTTTAAAATCCGGAATAACGTTTGGCAGCAGTATTGCCAACTATGATTACAAAAAATACTAGAGAGCCGTTTAAAATTTGGCATTGTTTAGTATGGAACAGCGGATTTTTTTTGCTCTGTCAGGTTTGCTGCCATAGTCAAAGTTGTTAAAAGAGACTGGGCAACTTTGTATGGAGAGTGGCTTATAAACCAATAGAGATGGGAGAGAGGTATATTTGTAGGTAGACCTTACTCACAGAAAGGCGCATCAAAACCAGGGTCCTGGGTTCGAATCCCGGTTTGGTCATGGATGTTATATGTTCGTGCCGTTGTTGTATGGTTTCCATAATAAAAGCCTTTAGTGCTTCGTTTGGGATCATTACAATGTATGTGCCTGTGAGCGTTATTTATTTATTTTATTTAAAATCGGCTCCGAGGATTTTATTTATTTATTTATTGCACTTCATAATGGAAGAGATGGATGGATGCTCATCATTTTGAGGAAATCATGTTTCATTTTACTAAGAGATTTTATAGTTAGGTACTTAGTTACCTAGATGGGTAGAGAAAAGTTGACTCCGAGGTATTTCGGGATTTCGTCCTACTTTGCGCCACCATACAAAACTTTGACGCAGAAAACGCGTAGACGGTATTAATAAAATAAGTAATATTTTATATGTGGAAAAATAGTTTAGAAAATCTGGACTGCGCGTCTCAAATAACATTTACAATTTATAATATAATTACGAAGATAAGCTTTGACAATTTATATGAATAATTTAAAGTTCCGGGCCGGGCCGAGCCGGTATAGGTCTGAATCGGCCCTTAGATTCTTTATTGTAAACAAAAACAGTATAATTAGGCATTGGATTATGTAATTAGGTATGAAAAATTTAAATAAGTCGTGCGTAAGGGTTGTTATACACCATGGTCGGGTCGGTACATTCGGTTCGGCTTTCTTCATACAAACTTGTTTCCGTTTGTCAGAGAAAAGCCGAACCGAATGTACAGACCTGACTATGTGTGTAGCAACCCTGATGCACAAAGGTGAGCAACTCAAACATAAGAATATAATTTTAGGAATGGGTGCGCAAAACAATCACTTTTCTACCACATAACCTTAAACATGTTAAAAAGAAAATGTAAGAAAGATATTGTCTTGCAGACGAGTCGCCGGACCGGTTCGGGCCACTTTGTACAGCCAGCAACAAAAGTCTTTGAACTCTTGCCCATCAGTCTGACTGCTGGATACATACTACTGCTGTCAAATCAATATATAGGGTCCTTCTTAATATGCTGACACTTTTTTAAGGGGATGTTCAGACCATCGAACTGAACAACTTTCTCTATGGGACCAACATCGAAATCGCGAAAAAAAAAACATTTGTTCCATACATTTGGCTCGAGTAGGTTTGCAGTTTTGTATGGAAGAGCTGATTTCTTTTTCGCGATTTCGATGTTAGTGCCATAGAGAAAGTTGTTCAGTTTGATGGTCTGAACATCCCCTTAAAATAGTGTCAGCATATTAAGTTGGACCCTGTATATGGAGTATGGTAACAAAACACCATAGAAATAATTAAAGGGGTGCTACCAAGAAGTTTGGAAAACTAATAATAAGTGTGCGAAACCGCTCTGACCAGGAGTGCTATTTTTGAATCTCATTCGGTGAGCTCAGCAGTTGAAAATGTTAAAATTACTATGGAATTACGCATCTTTCTACTGCTGATTAGATTCTCAAAAATCATAGTTCAGGAGTGCGATTGTCGAAAGTCAAATCAGTAGTAGAAAGATGCGTATCTCCATCGTAATTTTGACATTTTCAACTGCTGAGCTCACCGAATGAGATTCAAAAATAGCACTCCAGGGACGTTTTTTCCTAGGCTCTGACAGACAGTGTCTTTGATTTGAGCTGTCTGAAAGCGCCTCATTCTTATACGAAAATGGCATAAACTTTTTGTTTTCGCATACGAATCCTAGAACATACATTATAATACGGTAGGTATTACTAATACCTATAAACAATAATAACTCTCAATAGGATGACAGGATACAAACTGGCAAAGAGCGATACGTCCTGAAAAGGAGGCGTAAGCCGGTGGCAAAACAACGACAGGGTTGCCCCGTGGTTGCCTCTTTCATGATATTCGGGCACTTAGAAATATTGTACCTAGTCGTAATGATTGGTCATCATAAAGTCATACATAATCATAAATCCATAACCTACATTCGACCTTCCGTTATAATAAAGTCCTCACTGTGAACTCTATCGGTATTGAAATTGGTATAAAGTATTTTAAATTGCACCATTATGAACCCTCCGCGCTTCGGAGCGCACGCGCTCCATATAGACGAAGTCTGGTGATATTTTCAATACTAACCAATTAAAGTCAAAGAAATATTTCAGAAACAATCTAAAAACTAATATCTATGTTTTTATGAAGTCGCAGATTTTCATTAAATGTAAAATATTTTTAAAGTTACAGTGCCTCAAAGTTTTTCATAGCATAAGCATATGCTCACGACTATATTCCCCGAGGGGGTAGTCAGAGATATTCTGAAACCTCAGAACATCCACGTTTCACCAGAAGTACCGAAACACTGTCCAGTGTGACGGGGGGTGAGCCCGTCGCCTCTTATAATGGACAGTTGGAAAGTTGGTGGAAAGTTTTTCATACAAATCTTAAATTAATCCTAGTATTAAAACTATATAATTTAACAAAAATCAGACTTCATACAAACATAGAGATTCGTTTTTAGATTGTTTCTGAAAAATTTCATTAACTTTGATTCGATAGATAGTATTGAAAATATCACCAGTCTTCGTTTGTATGCAGCGCGCATTTGCGCTCTTGGAATAAACTTTAGAGTTCTTAGACCACAATAGTCGTACTTCATACCCTCGGAATCAAAACCAGCAAACTTATTATACTCGGGTACCTACGTCAGAGACAGCAACTGAAGTCGCGAGCACAGTTATTATAGTAGGTAATCAATAAACGTTTTATTAACAAATCCTCAAATTATTTATGAGACAGGAACTCTTAAACAGTTATTAAAATATTCTAACACGTGCGAGTTTTTTTGTTATAAACAAAAACTTCAGGGTCACTGACGACCCTGCAACCTGAGAGGCAAGCCTCCAAACACGACCAGACCGGTTCGACGAGTTTCTTGCTACCAATCGAAAATATTAACCCACCTAACAACAGACACCAGGCAATCAAAATAAACCTTTGAGTGAATGAACTACAGCATGTATTCGACTGACGTAAAGCGGTGTTTATTACGTTTTTTAAAGTCGAACCAGCAAAATGTATCCTTTCTTTTCTTGCTCGTAAAATATATGTATCGGTTTCTCTGTCGGGAGGCTGTCAAAGCCAGTTTTCACAAACATTGTAAAGTAGCCATTACACGATCAATCCAAATCACGATCCGCGGATTGCGATAGATGTACGTGGATTGACGGATCAAATTTTAACATTAGATGGTCAATCCAGATTAAAATCGGTTTACTTTTTGTAACAGTGAGATGAAAACGCGTTCATGTATTTTACTTCATATCGAAATTTTTAAATTAACTTGACTAGGAAAATTAACATTTATGCCTTCGAGATAAGACCATCTTTTTGTCCTGGTCATCGTCAAACCCTGCAAATTAGAGAATATGGAATTGCTGGGCTATTGTGATTTTGGCTGAGATCCCTTCAAAGCTCTCAACCAAAGCTGATTATCTTGAAAACTGCTGAACGGCTGAACTGCTGAACTTTCATGAAACATCAATGAGTTTAAAAAAAAACGCCTTTGATAACCCAAAACCGCAACGAAATCGATCCATCCGTTTTACCGCTACTACGATGCCACAGACGATAGGGCGTTAACTTACAACACCTTGTTAGATGAAATTCATAGCACCCAAGAGGTGGACGATTATGCAAATCGTCATTGTTGTCGTCGGGTTCCATCGCGGTGCAAACCTTGATTGACTGACGTTAATCAGTAGGTCTATTGTGTAAGTTTCTGATTATATCGTTTACAAGATAGGTAACGTATTATGACTATTGACTGTCGTATCAGGCTTTTTAGTCACGAGCGTAAATCATCTTTTATAGATGGAAAGGCCAATGATGAGGCAATTTTGTTTGATGATTGCAATCTTCGATCAATTCGAATTGATGATTTTGTTTCTGCGATCATCATAATCCTGAAATGAATTAACAAAATATTAAGAAGCAGAATCTCTAAGATATGACGAATAGCACCCTGTCGATATGAAACTGATTGAATCAGTTAGTTAGACAATAAAACCCTGGATCACGATCGTCTAAATATCATATAATATCACGATCTGCGATAGCAGTCTAGAATCTAGATTGATCATGTAATGGCTGCCTATGTATATCATTATAAAATATAGCAAGTACCTACCTACACACGGCGACACATCAAGCTACACAAAACAAACATAACCTGGCCCCGCGACACTATACGATATCCTACCTACCTACGTGAGGCTAGCTTATTTTGGTTTTGTATAGCTTGATGTGTCGCCGTGTGTAACCCAATAAAATACGCAATGCTCTGAACATTTTCGTTTGTTGTACATAAACGAACATTGACTGCACAAAAAGATAATAAATTTGAAGTATCAAAACGTCTCTTATATTAAAACCATAATAATCTTTATTAATAAATAAAAAGATTGCTCCCAAAAATTATGGAATCGAGAAAAACACGTAACACTATCGATCTGACAGCTAAATTGAGACGATTATAATATGTATCGCCATCTTAATTTGAACATTTTTTTTAAAATGAAAACGCCTCATTGATTAATGGAAACTGATCGAACAGTTCTCCGCTAGGTGTGTGCTGACCCTAAGATTTGGTTTATAGGTTGATGTGTCGCCGTGTGTACAACACCTTTCCATCCTCGTCAGCATGCGCTGGTCGGCGCACGCGCATGTGTCGGCACTTTCGATCACCAGCAGCACCTTTGATCGAAGGCCGGCACGGAACGGCATCACCGGCGGCATCCATAGAGGAGTACCTACGATGGATCAGCGCGACTGAGACGCCCACACGTCCAGAACGAGACAGGAATATAAACTAAACTCGACAAGCGTTCAATTCAATGGTAATTTATGTTTATGTGAGTAAGGTACTAGGTACCTATACCTAGGTTGTTTACTTATTTTTTACTAGCTGTGCCCAACGTGCGTGTAATGCTGTTTATTGTCAGGACTCAGAACCTTCCCGGACATGCGCATAACAACCACCAACGTTTTTTTTTTAGAAAAATATGAACAGGTACTCGTAATTCATGAACAGATGCGTCTCGGTGACATAAACTTGTTTGCTTACTTTTTAGCCTTCCCTCTTTGGATCCAGAAATTGTAGAACTACGTTAGTAAACGTAGTTCAACGCTAATAAAGATGTCAGAATACTTCGAGTGCCCCAACGACCACAACAAGGTGACGCGGCAGTCGACACGGTGACGCAACTGTCGACACGATCACGCCCCGGCGCGTGGTCTCCTGGCACCTCGACCGAGCACTGCATGCAGCTACCACTCGACTTCAACCAGCACTTTGCAGCATGTTGAACTACCTACGTTAGGAAACTTAGTTCAACGCTAGTAAAGCTGTCAGAAAACTCAGAGTGCCCCAACGACCACAACACGGTGACGCGACAGTCGACACGGTGACGCTACAGTCGACACGATCACGCCCCGACGCGTGGTCTCTCGGCCCTCAACCGAGTACTGCATGTGGCTACCACTCGACATCAACCAGCACTACGACTCTAGACTAGAAAGAGTCTAGACTAGTCCAGTACCCACTTGTCACTATCTCCACGTGGCCTGACGTTCTATTTAAAGTACCTACTTACCTATACAGGATGAAATTGATATCATTATCCATCCTTTTAAACTGAGAGTCTACCCATCAAACTAAACAACTTTTACTATTTATATTCTTACCTAAATATTGTTAACTGTTAGATAAACAATGTTTATTTTCAGTATAAATTATTAGTTGCAAACCGTTATCATAATTATTAAATGTTCACAATGTTATCTGTGAGATAATTCTGAATTAATTACCTACAAGTTACTGGCTCACTCCACGATATGCTTCAAATAGATACACTGTTATACAGGGTCCAACTTGTATGCTGACACTTTTTAAGCGGATGATCAGACCATCAAACTAAACAAATTTCTCCATGAGCCCATCAAATTGAACAACTTTTACTTTGGGAGCAGGCATTGAGTAGTCGAGTAGGCATTTCAGTTTAGTCATAAAATAAAATAAAGTCATAGAATAAGTCTGATCGTGAATATTGTTCAGTTTGATGGACCGTCTTTCTTTTTCAGACAATCAGGCGATTCAGCCTGCAATGCCAACTGGGGAAAAACAAAAACAGACTGGCATAGGAAATTAATACCTATTGTGCTATTTATTTGGTACTTAGGTACCTATTTCTATTGGTTAAGTTTGGTTGGGTTGTCCAAAGCGTCATAGGCAGGTACATTTTTTATCATTCTCCTTTAATTGTTTCGAAAATATCTTACCTAGTTAAAAGTTACCTAATTTAAAACAAAAATTATTCTATAAGTAAACAGAGTGATTCTGATTAGCCAACGGCCGGTCAGCCTAAATTACCTATACAGGGTGTTAAGAAAAGTATAATTAACCTTTAATTGTAAAAGTCAGCTGTCCCATAGGTACTAAACTGCAATAGTTACCTACTCGACGAAAACTTATGGAACAGCAGATTTTTTTGTTCTGATTGTTTTGCTCACGTAGTAAAAGTTGTTCAGTTTGATGGGTAGAGTAGGTTAGGTACCTATGTGGTTTAAAGGTTAATGATACTTTTTCATACACCCTGGGTCTCTGCTCTACCCGGACATTCGAACTTCGTAATTGCGTATTTTCGTTCCAATGTCAATTCTATTACAATGAAGTGCGGACCGAAACGGTCGCGTTATGATATATCGAAAATCGAAAGTCCGGTTACAGGGCCTGTATTCATCGCATGGACGCATCGAACGTACTCCGCCTCCCGCTCGTGCCGTGCCGACCGACCCCGCGCCTCACCCCCCCGCGCTCAGTTACCCCGCAGTCGACCGCAGTCGATCGCAGTACCGCAGTGTCCCCGCAGACTGCGCGGGGGAAGGACGCGGACGCCATTTATCCACGTGTACCTATACTAAATATTGTTTTGCGATGGGCTTATGTTGTGCAGTCGATGGCTGTCCGAGCTACCAAGGTGACGGAACTGAAAGACATTTCTTCAGATTCCCCTTGGAAGAAATTAGGTGAGTTATTTTAAGCATTTATGATCAGATGATAAAAGTAGGTAGGTACCACTAGAGTGTATTTTATATTATGTTATTACCTACTGTGTTAATAGTTACTTAGTACCTAGATGCAATTGTCATAAGAATAACTACCTACAACAATACCTACCTGATAAGAAGTGAAAATCCATGCGTTCAAGGTCACAACATGATACTAAAGTCTAAAATGAATAGATAATTATCAATAGGTAGGTAGGTACTACTACATACCTACAGAACGGATACTCCCTGCCTCCCACCCATTTAAACTCACCCCCGCTTGATAGGAAGCGTGGCTAAAGGTTCACTTCCGATCCCAGCGGCCGATGCGATGCGACCGACGTGTGGTTCTGTCATTATATGCCATACGTTTTCACTTAGATCGTTTTCATAGTAAGCTCGCGCGGCCGACGGCCGATAGTTAGGTACTATGAAATTGAAAACTTGACAGAACCACGCGTCAGTCGCATCGGCCGCTGGGATTGGAAGTGAGAGAACCTTAAAACTGTAGGCACAGGTCTGAAGTATTCCTGTCTCACTCGCACTCACTTAGTATCGCACATGTTTACCTCTTCTTATCAATATTTCTCATTTTGTATAAATGACAGTTGAAACCATAGACATTATTATAATAGTAGGTACATACCGGTTGAAACTACTTATACAAAGTGTCCAAAGTGTGACACAACCACAATTATGAACAAGCGCGCAAATTAATTAGTCCCGCGAAGAAATCGTAATCCCTTGTAATAAGGATCAAAATGGCGTACATACGGGTACTCCGGCGGAGCGGGCGCCCCTCTTGAAGGTATGAGTATGAAGCTTAGAAAAAGTATATGTCTAGAATGAGCCTCACACTTGTTCCGTATAAAACAAAAGGGGCTAACTTTCTTAGGTTGGTGTGCTTGAGGCGCCATACTAATTATGTATGTGTGCGCGTATATGTATAGGGGTTTGGAACCAATACTGGTTCCTACTTTTTTAGACGCTTTCGTAGCTTTGACTGTCTATCTTGATAATCTAAGGTATGAAGCTTGTTTTCTGTGCGGACTACTGAGATTTTATGAACCTATTGCGATGAAATAAAACCTTAATGTTAACCTATCTAAGCCTTATGCTTCTGTGAAAGTCCAATCCAAATCGGTGCAGTAGTTTTTGAGTGATGTGCACTAAAACAAACATAAAAACAAAAATTCTTAAATGGTAGGTATCGTAATGACTACATTGAAATCACGAAATAAAATCAGCTGTTTCATAAAAATTTCAATAGCTATCTCGAACAAAATACACGGTCCTTCTTAATAATGCTGACACTTTCTTATGGGAATGATCAGACCATCAAACGGAACAACTTTATCTATGGGACCAACATAGAAATCGCGAAAAAAAAACAGCTGTCCCATACATAATTATGGCTCAAGCACGAAACCTTCTTTTTTCAGGTCCGTGGGCTCAAGTACGTTTGCAGTTTTGTGTAGGGTTTTTTTACACCCTCTATAAAGAATCGACACTCACCTTCCCCCGGTATTGCATGCAGTATTTTGCAGTACCTACCTACCTAATGTTTTGTGGCGCGCCTTGGGAGAGGCCTATGTCCAGCAGTGGACGATGATAGGCTGATGATGATGACCTACCTGATGTACCTGCGTATTTTACATTTTTTTACTAGATTTGTACACATTAACATAACATAAATATTCTTTACTAGAGTTTACCCGTGACCGTACAAATTGGAAGATTTTTTTTACCGCTCCGAAACTTTCGGGGGTGGTTCAGACTACTTTTACTATGGAAGCAAACCTTAATTCGGGTGAAAAATCGGCTGACTCATACATTTTACGAATTCAGGTTTGCTTTCATAGTAAAAGTTGTTCAGTTTAATAGTCTGAACCAGCCCTGAAAGTTTCTGACCAAAAAATCAACCGGTATACCAGATTTTAAGTCAAATTATAAGCTATCAAACAAAATCGGTTCTGTAGTTTTAGCGTACTGCTGTTTCAAACAAACAAACAGACCAACAAATAACAAACATACAAAAAAAAAAACATACGGATCGAATTGAGAACCTCCTCCTTTTGTTGAAGTAGGTTAAAAATTTAAAAAGGTTTTGTACATAGGAATTAAAAACCATAAATCGTAGTTAATCAATAAATTATCTTCCATGTACAGACATACTTATTTTACAGCTTTATAATAGTTTAGATTTGCGCACCAAGAATAGACAAATACAATTTATAACAAGCATGAGAAGGATACAAAGGGAGATCTTATCACTAAAAGCTATTTCTTCCAACCAACTTTTGTATACAGGTTTCAAATTTATATGCTGACGGCCTTTTAAAAGGATGATCAGACCATAAAACTGAACAACTTTCTCTATGAGACCAAAATCGAAATCGTGAATAAATTATATCAGCTGTCCCAATACGAAGTTTTGGTCGAGAACGATTGTAGGGTTAATATGAAACAGCAGATTTTTTTTCCATGATTTCGATATTGGTCTCATAGAGAAGAACCGTCAGCATATTAAGAAGGACCCTATACATTATATTTTGTATATTTTTTAATACAATTATGCCTAATTATTATTAATTTTTTTAATAGCCTGTTTAATCCCACTCCTAGGCAAAGGCTTCCCCTTTAATCTTCTAACCATCGCAATCCTAGACAAGCGCTGGCCACTTGTCGTCAAATGCATCCAGATCATCCGGCCACTTAGGACGATTTCATTTTCTTGGATCCAGGGCGAAACAATTTTTGCCCACCAACTAGTTAATTTAATAAATAGTTAATTTTGTTTCAGATGTAAACTGTGGCTGCGAGCAGTCGGTCGCCCTGACTGGATAGACAAGGGCATACTAACGCTCAACCGACGCTTTCGCGTCTGTGATCTACATTTCGTTCCATCTGATCGTCGGAAAAAATATTTAAAACAGTACGTAATCCCATCTTTAAACCTTCCACGTCCAAAAATAGATGATTCCTTGTCAAAACCAACACAAACCGAAGAATTCAAATGTAATAATTGCAAAAATGAATCTGATACTCCTTCCACTTCGAAATTTGAAGTTTTCGGCAAACATACTAGTAAAGAGTCGTCCGGTGATCGCCCACAAAAAGGAACATTACATAAAGAATGTTCTAGCAAAAACAAGCGAATGGAAATTATGGAAGACCAGCTGCAACAATCTGAAGACGATAAACCTGTAATTCCGGAAGCCGTTCAGAAAATTATAAACGCTCAAAAACGTTTGATTTACAACTATAGAGACAAACAATATGATCGTGAATACAAAATATTGGCGGTTAATATTTATTTCGCCAGTCCATTGACGTATCGAATTTTTGCTAAAACTTTATGTTTACCAAGCGAAAGAACTTTGAGGAGAATTAATATTGATATCGGCACTAAGATGTCAGAGCATGTCATCAGTTGCCTAAAATCTAAAGTAAACAAACTAACAGAATCTGAAAAGATATGTGTTCTGTGCGCTGATGAAATGCCTCTAAAAAGGCATTTATATTATCAAATTAACAAAGATAGAATTGTTGGCTTTCACGAAATCAACGGGGAACAGAAAAAAGAGCCCGCCACTAAAGCATTAGTGGTTATGGCAAGAGGATTGTTTTCAGAGTGGGTGCAACCCTTGGCATATTGCTTTTTAAAACAAGGAAATAATAACCCAGATTTGAGTATATGGCTGGATCATTTAATTATGCAAATTATGGATATTGGATTGAATGTTGTCGCCTTTACTTCGAATCAGGGGTCTAATTTCATTAACATTGCCAAAGACAAAAATGTTACAGCAGCGAACCCATTTTTTCTTGTTAATGATAAGAAAATATATTACATCTTTGACGTGCCTCACTTATTAAAAGGTTTAAGAAACAATATTATAAAGTATGACTTTATATTTCATGACGATGATGGAAGAGAACTAAGATCTTCTTGGGATGATGTTCAAAACTTGTACGACATCGAAAAAGAGAAAAGCAACCCGATTGCCTACAAATTAACAGAGTCGCATATTAGGCCGAACAATAATGAAAAAAATGACGTTAAGTTTGCTGCGCAGGTGTTAAGTAGGAGCGTTGCTACTGCGATACAGTACAATGTGGAACTAGGCAGGCTTCCCGAAAAAGCATTAGGCACTGCAAAATTAATACAGCTTACGAACGATATGTTCGATATTCTGAATTCATCTTCGTGTAACGAAGCATACAAATATAAAAAATCACTGTCTCAGCAAGCATATCAGACAGAAGCGTTACAAAATGTATTACAGTTATTGAAAGATGTACGTATAGTTCAGAAATCTAACGGGAAAACTGTCACAAATAGTGTAAAATGCCTAAAAGGTCTCGAAATAACGATACAATCTGTGATGAAACTGTCAAATGATATGAGAAGTCAAAATTTTGAATTTATTCGTACTCAAAGACTAAACCAGGACGTATTAGGAAACCTCTTCGGTGCTATCAGACAACAGGGAGATGACCGCCGCAAACCGTCACCAAACAAGTTTGTATTAGCCTTCCGAAAACTGTTCCTAACTCATCTGTTTGAACACTCGAAATATGCAAATCAAGCTGAAGATCTTGACAAACTGTTAGTCGCTGTTGAAGATATCAGTAACAAAAAGCCTGATGAGACAACGGAAAACGGAAGTGGGATTTTGCAAATTTTTGGCGTTCCAATAGAAAATGTAGATCATCGTTTTGAGATCCCAGACGATAATACTGTTAGCTATGTTTGTGTTTATTTACTTAGAAAATGCAAAGAATTTCACAAATATTGCATGCGAATGGACGAATACGTCAACAACAAAAGCGAAGTAGACGCTAATGTTTTATTGATAAATATGAGAGCGTTTAACTCTGTCTCTGTACAACCGTTCGTCTCACTTATCAATCCTAAGGAACATTTTATAGCCTATGTGAGACAAATGGATGAAATTGTCACAACAATATTCAAGAGAGAAGACGCATTGCCGTCTCACGTTGGCAATGAAATTTTAAAAGAATTTGATAAAATAGTGTTGACTGACAAACCTTGCGAGTGCTTTCCGATTTCATATTTAAATAAGCTTTTCGTCCGTTTTCGCATATTCCAGCTATTGAGACAGAACAATCGAAATTTTAGTGACAAATCATTTAAGAACAAGCGTTTTAGCATCTCTCTCATTGGTGAGATATAATTAAATGATAAAGTGTGCTATATTAAAATTTTTACTTGTTTTATTTATTCTGTTGCCAAAATTACATCCTTCACGTAACTACGTAGCTTTTCGCCAAAACAATAGGATTACAGTTTACTCCTAACCTATTTCGATTCGGATCTTTTTTTATGGTCTATCTATCTATCTATAGCGTCAAGCCTCTTTCCCAGTGGGGTAGGCAGAGACCAGAGCGCGCCATCTACTACGATCCTTACAAATCTCTTTTGCCTCATTCACATCCATACATCTCTTCATACATGCCCGTCGGTTTCGAGTACTCCGCACCTCCCCTTTTTGTAAAACTCAACAGATTTGATCAGAATACGATTACCCCTACCCCCTATTATTCCTACGACGAGGGCGCCCTCTGCCGACAATTCCACTCACTTTAGCTCCATATATCTCTTTCGTACATCTGCTATCACTCTTCTTCTCCACATGACCAAACCAACGAAGCATACCCTTCTCTATTCTTGTCACAACATCTTCTTTCAATTTACATCGATCTCTAATCACACAATTTCTCACTCTATCTCTCAGCGTAACACCACACATACTTCGCAAGGAACGCATTTCAACTGCATTAATTTTACTTTCATGTTCTTTTTCTGCCATACCCAGCACTCACTGCCATACATAATTCATAATACATAATTGTAACTGTTCTTCGTCCCACTGCTGGACATAGGTTTCTACATAATTTTTAAGACAGCGAATAAGGTAAAACATGAACCTATTGAAGAAAAACTACAAGTATGATACAGCTCAAGCCAGCGGTTTCAATATTTACAGTAGGTTAGATACCTAATTAATTTAATCACGCACAGACCGCGTGGCGCGACGTGCAATGCGCGTGGGCTATTTCAACTAGGCTGATTTAGCCAATAGAGTGTTGCTAGGTATACAATTATCTATCACTGATTTGAGACTGTTTTTTCAGAGATAACCCTCGTTTTTAGGGTTCCGTAGTCACACAAGGAACCCTTATACTTTCGTCCATTCTGTCTGTATGTCTGTCTGTGTGTCTGTCTGTATGCCCCGCCTCAATAACTCGCTCATTTCTGCACCTATTGAATCGAAATTTGGCATGAAGACAGATTACAGTAACCCAAAAACAGAAATGTCGTACTTACTTAGTTATGAAGAAAAACATTTTTCCCGCTCCCATACAACGTATGCTATGTAGTATAAGAGATAAGCGTACTTTTGGTGACCATCAGCTACAAGGCTGATTCAGTATTCATAGGGTGTCAGCATCTCTGTGATGGGGATGGACCAGGTCTGCCTGCATAACTGCAGTTGGTTCAAGAGTAACAGCCGTTCATAGGTCTGGTATGGTTGCTAAAAATGAATATGCTCTACACCCTATGAACTTTGCTATAGCCCTGCAGCTGATTTTGGTAACCATCAGTGATGCACCAGTGGTGTGTTTTGGTGACTTTGCATATATACAACATCCAACTAAGAACTGTTGGACCGCGGTCCCGGGCATTCCAACTAGCCCGTGGAAGATCTTCCCTTTTTCTCCAAACTGGTGACCACCGACAATTGAGCAATCAACCTTCTGGTACGTAGCAGTTACTGTAGATGGCAGCAGCACGGAGCAGCAACGAGGTCCTGAATAAGCCTACAAAGCATAAAGGTCCCGCATCTCCGCAGCAAAGGTTATCGGCTAGCGCAACGGTACAGCAACCACGAGGTCACACCGTCACACGCCGTACACATGCCTTCATGAAGAATTGCCATACCTGGACTGAATGCGTACCAAGCAAGCTGAAGACAAGTTTCGACGCTCCGTCTGGAGGGGGAGTATTGTAGCGGAGCTACGAGAGCTGACTAAGCAACAATGCCGAACACATCGATCGAGTCGATGTAAACAGAGATCTATCTAGGTCAGCGCATGCGACCTAGCACGTCACACAGAAGACGGCCAATCACAATATGGATCTGTCCAATGCATCACAGCTCATTACGAATAACAACCAATCACAAGGCGAGTCCTGAATCGCACTATCGAAGTTATCAAGAGACTTTGCATATATACAACATCCAACTAAGAACTGTTGGACCGCGGTCCCGGGCATTCCAACTAGCCCGTGGAAGATCTTCCCTTTTCCTCCAAAGTTACCAAAAGTACGCTTATCTCACACATTGGAGACCCCGCAAGGCCGCCACCTCAAAATATCATCCAACTAAAGGGCTAGTTAACAATATACAGGGTGTAAGGAAAAGTATAATTTTACCTTTAAACCACATACTCTACCCATCAAACTGAACTGAACAACTTTTTTTATGGGAGCAAACCTGTCAGAGCAAAATATATCAACTGTCCTACTCGACTAAAATGTATGAGGCAGCAGATTTTTTTGGCTCAGACTAATTTGGTCCCATAGGAAAAGTTGTTCAGTGTGATGGGTAGAGTATGTTAATGATACTTTTCCTTACACCCTGTTTAATCAATCGTCATCATACAACAAATAGTATAATAATGCATTTTGCATCGGGTAATTTTCATGCAAATGGTTGCAATAAAATAAAATCTCGTTCAGCAAATGTCGCTTCTATCAATTGCTGGTACGCCAGCCACTTAGTGGCAATTGAGATGACGCAATAATTCTGCTAGGTAGCAACAAACAAACCCGTACAAGGCCATGACATGACTGACAGACGGACAGAGTTGCATTGTTTAAACATTTCCAGACGGATGGGCGACAGTCTGTGTTTGTCAAGAACTGTCAACGACAAAAGCTCTTTCAGAATTAGAAAAACAAAAAACCCGACTGCATAAAAAACTATTAACTGAAAAGATAAAAACAAGCTCCTTAAATCAGCTATAATAACTTTGCTTGAGCAAATTAATACAATTTGAATGTTATTCCTTATTAGGTAGGTATCGCAAACGGGGACAAAGAAAAATGACCTATTTGTTGGTTATTGGTTTGTCCCCGCCTGCAATACCTACCTAATAAGTAATAACATTCAAATTGTATTAATTTGCCCAAGCAAAGTTATTATAGCTGATTTAAGGAGCTTGTTTTTATCTTTTCAGTTAATAGTTTTTTATTCAGTCGGGTTTTTTGTTTTTCTAAATACCTAATTTACTTTATTTCATACTTTTTAGTCTTGTGTCAAAATGGTTGCATAAAAACACTATAATATATTATATAATTGGAATCTGCTCTTCACCAGCTTTCATTTGATACCCGTATTGTATTTTTTTACGAAAAAAAATTGATTCTCCCCCCTCTCTTTTTTAATTCGCATACGCCATATTAAAATAATGTACCCTATGACACTCTCACGATTTTTACGAATCTAACGACACCTCATACGTTAAAATCCATCAAGCCGTTTAGGCTGTAGCGCGTGCCAAAGAAATAGACATACAAACATACATACATACATACGCTCGAAAAACATAACCCTCCTTCTGTCGCAGTCGGGTAAAAATACAAATGCAGTCTGTCTAAAAATTCTTGACTAAAAATGAAGGCAAGAACGTCAAAATCGAGCATAACCTGGCAACACCACCATACTAAAACGCTGTAGTTTTTAGGTGTCGTTACGTTATCGTTAGATAGGTCTTGTCAAATGGAACAAAACTCCCATAGAAACTAAATCGATATAATTTTCGGAAAAAATTTCGGAATAATTTCGCTATCATTGTGTTTAAAAAAATTCTCTTAGGTAGGTACTTTTACAATGGCTACGGAACCCTATCATGGGCGAGACCGACACGCTCTTGGCCGGTTTTTACAGAAGACTTGTTTAACATGGGACTTAAACTTGTTGTCTGGCAAGTTTAGAATATCTACTGCTACTGGTATCTTATTATAATAGCGTACATTAGTGCCTACCTACATTATCCAATCAGACACATTTGTCGACAACAGTACCCGTTTATCAACTCGTGCAGATAAGTGATAAGTGTACAATGATAAAGTTTACACGTGGAAGCGTGACGATGATGATATGATCACAACAACACCATCTATCTTCCATGCAATGTCATAAAACAATTCGTCCGAGAAACGTCACTACCTACTATGTACCTACCTAGTATGTATGTATGATAGATAAGATTAGTCATTGAATTATTGCATCGTTGATTTTGAGGGTAGGTAGGTACTTTAAAAAAAATCCGCACAAATTAGTCAAAAATAATCCCTTCACTAAAAAATTATCCACTTTGCTAATTATTTAAATGAATATTCAATATATGAACTCTAAGAGCTAAACAGTATTCTACTAACATAATATTCGTTGTTTGGTAGTATCTATTTTACCCTTAGAGTATACATATACAATGTATACTTACCTCTATGATTTTACCTAAGCGTATTTTTGTATATTTAACAACGTCATGAAATACAGGCTGTAACAAAACACCTTAATAACAATTACAAACGAGTCTACTTCGAGAATCAATTTAAAAAATCTGTGTTTTCATACAAAACTACTCGATTCAAGTGTCCCATACCTACAGCAAAATTTTATTCGACGTTATTACATCGTGCCATTACACTAAGGGCAGAAAATGTGATGTTTGTTCCTTCTAAGCAAAGAAATAAGATAATATGAAAACATTAATATTCAGCGAGCACACAAGGCCACCTTCATTATTACAACACGAATTCGCAGCCACAGCGAACAAGTGAATTTAATTCTCCCCGGGGTAAATCTCCCCGCTTTTCTATGGGAAATCTCTATTTGAGCTTTAAAATTCGACGTCGTTAGGTTTTATTAAAATAAGGCGGAAAATATTATCTTTTTTTGACACTGTCTTTTTTTCGGGAAGATTGCAGCGCCCAGGGCTGCTGCGAAATGAGAAGACGCCATTTGCATTTTTATGCCACAATTAAGCTCCGACATAGTAGAAAGAGAAGAGTAGGGTGAGTTTGGTAGCGGCTTGTCTGTTTGCGTGCGTGTATTTATGTATTATGAACAAAATTAAAGTTTTTAGGTACGGCAAAGTCGGACGAACCGAGTAGTTTTAAATTTTTAATGGAATAAGACAACGAATCGTGCTTGTATCATCATTCATCAGTCTTTTATTATAATACATACAGAGTGTAAGGAAAGCGCTCCCGAAAACTCAAAGGGGTGATAGTACCCATCAATATGAACAACTTTGACTATAGTTCCAAGTATGAGAATCACAAAAAAAATCGGCTATCTCATACAATCATTAAATCCATGTATTCCAATGTAAGGAGGAACTAATTTTTTGCTCCCATAGTAAAAGTTGTTCAGTCTGATGGGTAGACTCTTAGTTTAAAAGGATATGCAAATGATTTCAATTTCACCCTGTATTAAGCAAACAAATGGCCATCTCTATGAAGAGTTCCTACTCGTTTCGTGTTACTGTGCAACCCAGCTCGTTGTCCGGGAGGCTGGGGGGGTCTCGGAGGTCAGGGCCTCATGAAAGGAGGATTAATTTTCTATTTCTTCCTTTGCCTTGTTAATGTTTCGCTTTTCTTAATAATTACGTAATATACTTTTGTTTAAAAAAGGTTTGGTCGGAAAATGGTCATTAGCCGTCGTTAGCAAAGTAAATTGTGGCCGTTCAAATGAAAAGGGACTTCATGGTGGAGGTCGATTACGACGTTATTGTTTAAGCAACTGTTTTATAGGGTTCGAAAATATTTGCAAGCGAATTCTTCTTAAACCTCCGTTTTTTATTTGATTTGTTCAGTGTAAGTAAGTACCTAGAGTACCTACCTGACATTTTATACAGGGTGTAAAAAAACTCTATGAATATTTATAAAATTTCATACAAAATATGTCAAACTATCTGTCGGATAAGCTAACAAGAACTTACCAAGAAGTGGTGAAACAGGCCCTTAGACTTTTAAAATATCAAACTGATAACTTTCACTATGGAGAGTTGGAGACGAAGGCGATTTTTTTTTATAAATTCTGTTGTCTCATACGTCCGTATACAGGGTGTAAGAAAAAGTATCATTAACCTTTAAACCACACGCTCTACCCATCAATCCGAACAACTTTTTCTATAAGCAAACCTGTCAGAAGAAAAAAAATCTGCTGTCCCAGACGTTTGCATCGAGTACCTATGTATTGCAGTTTAGTATAGGACAGCTGATTTTATTTTCGTTCTGACAGATTTGCTCACATAGTCAAAATTGTTCAGTTTGATGGATAGAGTCGTTTAAAGGTTAATGATACTTTGCCTTACATCCTGTATTTGAGTCGAGTCTATACACAGCAGATTTTTTTCTCGTTGCTGGCTCCATAGTGTGAAAGTTGTTCAGTTTGATGATTCAAACCGCTACACCCGGTGTAGGGATTGCAATCCGGTGCAACTTTCAATCCGGCCGGATCCAACCGGATTTTCACCGATCCGGCCGGATCCGTCGGATCCGACCGGATTGGTAATATCCATAAAAATTTGAGTTTTCATTTTAAAATCAACTGTTTTTGTAATAGAGGTGTCTAGCAACTGTGAAAAAAAATATATTGTTACGAAATGATAGTTTCTATCGTATTAATAAAGCGAAAAAAACATTTTCTTTTAATTATTTAGAGAATAATGTTTTGAATATATGAATTTAATTTTAATAGAGTAAAAGGCCTTCTATTCTTGGTTAATATATTAATCCTATGATCTCAAAGTAATGATCACAACAAGATATTTAAAGAATTTGGTGGTGAAAAATTATAATAAACATAGCACATTTATTTTGGTAAAGTTTACAATTTTCTATTGTAAAATTACAAATATCTATTGTAATTATGCGTGTAGGTGCGGATTGTCGTAGCAGGTGACTAAGTAACGTCGTAAGCGACGACCACCGCGAGAATTTTCATTATAAAAGCGGTTTTATGCGATTTTTAAGACAATTGCCGGATCCGGACCGGATCCGGCTTGCTGGTACCGGATCCGGTAGACAGTAAAAGGTGCCGGATCCGCCGGATTACCGGATCCGGAAAACCGGATTGCAATCCCTAACCCGGTGGTGTTTTGTTACACCCTATAGAAAAATATTCCATTTTTATTTGCTGTTTCTTCGACAGCAGTCGTTAACTGTTCATGTTTTATGTCATTCAAGAACATTTTCTTTTCTTTATTTAATTTATTGCTTGAATATCCACAATAAAAGCTGTTGATATATTGTGTTAGTTCTTCAACAAATCAATGAATGATGTTCTTGTGATGTACCGCGAATTTAGCTATTTGGGACCTTAACATGTGAACATAAGATTGATCTAAGGGGACTTTAGTGATCAGAAGATATCATGTAGTACAGTCAGTCACATAGCAACAGATGTGCCTAATTATAACCTTTATGGTCATTTACGATCGAAAAAGTCGTAAAAATACGAAACTACCTTTACAATGTTGTATTTTATTAAACAAATGTAAAATACCGTAATTATATCGGTTTTTATGGTTCAAACTCTTTGTGATCTCACAAAATTAACTTTGCAGTCGTTAAAATAATTGAAAGGATTTTGAATTGAATGCTAGATAGTAATAAGATCTGGTATTTGTATTTTGGTAGTTATTTAGTGTCATTAAAGGGATTTTGTCACCTTCTTTTGTGTGAGTGTGTAAGATTTTGTGACCAATATTGTGTTTGTGAATTTCGTGTGACATTTTTCGGTTGGTAATGGTTTGTATGGTACCTTTTTTTATCTTTGCTCTTATAGCTGCAATAAAATAAAATTCGGATTATTTGATTCCGTTTTTTTTATTTTATTTCCAAATTACAATTTATGTTTGCTATAGAGTTGCAAGGTTTATTACCTCTTATTACTTATTATTAGTTGTTGTTAAAAGTATGACACAGAATTACACTACATTTATTATACAGGGTGTATGTCGGTGTGGACTCTAATTATCATGATGAAGATGATAATAGAATAGTAAAAGAAATGATGTTTTTGTAAGGCAATCAAATAGAATAGGCACAAATTTCCTCCTAAAGAGTGATGACTGGGAATAAGTATAATAGCATAGTATATTTAGGTACAGTGCCTCTCACTCCCACACGTGATGTAACACGATGCTTATTAAACACGACCAATTTCAATAAATTACATTTAGTATATTGGTTTTGGATAGGATTACATTTAGGAGACGAGATGTTTCATTCGATATCGATATCCGATATTTAATTTGATTCGAACCGCGAAAATAAAATTAAGTACCATAAATATTTTATATGGCGACACTTGGGCGACCGGCGACACCATTTTGGCGCCGTTGAATTATGTTTTTATGTTTTACCTGTATCAGAGATTTTAATTTGGAAACAAATCTAAACTATTATAAAACTGTAACTGAAGTGTGTCTGTACATTGAAGATATTTACAAAAAAAAGATTAAGTACGATATGGTTTTTAGGTATCCCTGACTCGAAATCAACCTTTTTTAGAAATTTTGTCTGTCTGTTTGTCTGTTTGTTTGTGTGTTTGTTTGTTTGTTTGTTTGTTCGCGCATCACGTAAAAACTACTAAACCGATTTTGATGAAACTTTTTTTGTTTGATAGCTTATGATCTGACTTAAAATCTGGTATATAATTTGTGCGGACGAAGTCGCGGGAAAACACTAGTATTTTATAATAACAAATAGTCCGTAGTAATTCCGGCGTAGAATAAAGCATTCCATTAATTTCTACTGTGTGGGTGGGAGTTCTACAGTCAGTAACAAAAAGATGTACCTACCATATCAATACAGGGTGTTAAACTAAGAGTCTACCCATCAAACTGAACAACTTTTACTATGGGTATGGGACCAAACAGATAGCAGCAAAAAAAGTCTGCTATTCCACACTAAACTGCAATGCCTACTCGACTCAAATGTATGCAATACTTAGCAGATTTTTTTGTTCTCCAATCGGTTTGCTCCCATAGTAAAATTTGTTCAGTTTGATGGGTAGACTCTTAGTTTAAAAGGATGCCAATAAAGATTCCTTCTTAATATGCTGACACATTTTTAAAGGGATGATCAGACAGTCAAACTGAACAAGTTTCTCTATGGGACCAACATCGAAATCGCAAAAAAAAAATCAGATGTTCCATACAAAACTGCAAACCTTCTCGAGCCAAATATGTATGGGACAGCAGTGTTTTTTTTCGCGATTTTATGTTGGTCCCATAGAGTAAGTTGTACAGTTTGATGGTCTGATCGTCCCCTTAAAAAAGTGTCAGCATACTAAGTAGGACCCTGATAGTAATAGTAATGACATAAAAATTTTACCCTGTATAATAGAAAAAAATATCTGAAGCAACTCTGTTTAATTAGTATGTAACGCATTTAATTTTACACCCTGTACCTAACCTACATTACTTAAGTTGTTAACGAGGTTTCTGATCACCTAGAAAAGAAGTATGGTCGTAAGTTTATTCGTGTTCATGTTCTTTGTGTTCTGAGGTTTCAGAATATCTCTGACCACCCTCTCGGGGAATATAGTCATGAGCATATTATCTATCGCTTATCATTCAGTATATAGGTACCTACCTACATAAGTTGATATACCTACATATTGAGACAACATATTTATTACCACAGATCGCAATAGATCTCTCTCTATTTTTATTACAATCATGTATCTAAAATAATGTCGGTTCATAAATTCATAATAATATAATGCTTGTGGTTGTAACTAATTTATCTTTATCTCATCCCGACACGCCTCTTAAAAACCGGTTAATCTTAAAGTAATTAACAAAAAGCTTAACCGTCGGTCGTCGGGCGCGGCGCGGGAGCCGGTAGCCATCTCGTAACCATAACTTTATTATAATTAGTTATGCACTATACCTACGTACCTACCTACCTATACCTACCTACATGCTGCTTACATATTTATCTCGACAACTACTGGGTGGGTGTTAGGTTAAAAACATATGAGTAGGTACTTAAATTTTATGGCATACCAAAGAATGGGATGCATTTCCTAAGCTTTGCTTGAGCCAATCTAATCTTCATTTGATATTTCTTTGACAATTTCTTAATCATCTTTCCGGCTAAAGATAATAATGGTATGATGTATAAAATGTCAGAAAAACTAAAAATTCATTAAATTTAAATTAGGTATGAATAAAATTTTGATCGATAACATACGTATGGCTTATTTTTAACCATACAGGGTGTAAGGAAAAGTATCATTAACTTGTAAACCACATACTCTATCCATCAAACTAAACAACTGTTACTATACTTATAGATGTCAGAACAAAAAAAAAACAGCTGTCTATGAACATTTCAGTCGATTACGCATTGAAGTTTAGAGTTTAGTATGGAACAGCAGATTATTTTTTTGCGCTGCATGTTTGCTGCCATAACAAAAGTTGTTCAGTTCGATGGGTATAGCAGGTACCCATGTGGTTTAAATCTTAATGATACTTACTTTTACCATTGTGGCTCGCCAATTGGTGTCCAAAAGGGCGCGACTTGCTATACACAATGGTGTGTTGGTGCCTACACTTATGTATGGCAGTGAGTGTTGGGTATGGCAGAAGAAGCATGAAAGTAAAATTAATGCTGTTGAAATGCGTTCCTTGCGAAGCATGTGTGGAGTTACGCTGAGAGATAGAGTGAGAAATTGTGTGATTAGAGATCGATGTAAATTGAAAGAAGATGTTGTGACAAGAATAGAGAAGGGTATGCTTCGTTGGTTTGGTCATGTGGAGAGGATGAGTGATAGCAGATGTACGAAAGAGATATATGGAGCTAAAATGAGTGGATGTGTCGGCAGAGGGCGCCCTCGTAGGACGTATTCTGATCAAATCAGTTGCGTCCTACAAAAAGGGGAGGTGCGGAGTACTCGAAACCGACGGGCATGTATGAAGAGATGTATGGATGTGAATGAGGCAAAAGATGTATGTAAGGATCGTAGTAGATGGCGCGCTCTGGTCTCTGCCTACCCCAATGGGAAAGAGGCGTGACGTTATAGATAGATAGATAGACTTACTTTTTCTTTCTCCTGAAGACAGGGTCCTACTTAGTAGGTATGCTGACACTTTTTTAAGGGAATGATCAGACCATCAAACTGAACAACTTAATTCTTTGATTGACTACCGAACCCTAAAGGATACCTAAATAGTAGTTGAAGGAAAGTATCTGTCTCTGACCAACTCCAAAGGGAATACAGTTTGAAAAATAATGTTGAAGTGCCTACCTTAGCAACAGCTATCAGTTCCCTGCCCACCCCCTCGGCGCGTGGTCGCGATAACGACTCGAAACAAAATAAAATGTTATCTCCAAAACACATAGTACATCCATCACACGGTTATCGTGAATCTTCGCTTCAAATACTACAAACAATTGTAAATTGTGTTCTTATCGTTATAGAGTCTATTTTGTTCTGTTTGCTGTTATCAAGAGATTTACATTTGGTTAGGTTAACCGGTTCGAGTCGGTTTTTACCTGTTATTGTTTTAAAATGAAAGTGTGTAAGTAGTATGTTTTTATCTATGTAGGGTAAATTGTAAAAGAGCATTTTCTGGGCGAAACACACCGCACCATAACATGCTTAGAACAAAGTAAAATAAATGGATAGGTTGAAACACACTACTAGGGCAATTGTCTGTCAGAACTAGGGCAATTGCATACAAATTTGAAGTATAGGTAGGTACAATTAATTTGTTTTGCCTCATTTTTCTGGTTTGAAATGTTCGCGTTTTGCGCTATCCATTAGTTTTACTTTGATCTAAGATCTCATATGTGCTACTTGATTGCGCAACCCACGCCATGGAAAATAAAAAATTAAGCCGACTTAAAAAGTAAACATAAAGTTTAAAATAATCCATACAACTCAGTAGTAAGTTTGCTCATATTATTAATGATAAAGTCGGAAGCACGTTAAGCTGTTGGTCCCGGCTACTATCACTGGTGGTGGTAGTAGTCGTTACATAAAAACCACGTCAGAGGCCGTAAGGCGGTTTGAATAAACTCTGACACCAGGGCTTGCAGCCCACTGGATAAGAAGAAGATCGAAATCGCAAAAAAAAATCTGCTGTCACATACCTTTACCTACATTTAGCTCAAGACTCAAGTAGGTTTGTAGTTTTGTATGGAACAGCAGATTTTCATTTCGTGATTTCGATGTTGGTGCCATAGAGAAAGTTGTTCAGTTTGACACTCTTATCATCCTCTTAAAAAAGTGTCAGCCTAGTATATTAATCGAAAACCGAAAGTACGGCCTGAATATAAGGGGTGTAAACTTAAATGCGATACGTATATTTTTAGAGGGAGCTTCAGACCATCAAACTGAAAAACTTTTACTATGTATAGCCAACATCGATTTCGCAAAAATTATTTGTTCCATAGAAAACGCAATGGTTACTAGACCCAAAGTAGATACACACGGTGACACATCAAGCTACCTACGCAAAACAAAACCTATGGAACAGTTGATTTGTTTTTCCAATTTAAATTTCCCATACTTAGTTCAGTTTGGGGGAAGCATCCTCTTAAATATGTAACACGCTTTTAAACAAATTAAAATTGAAATTAAAAATCATTTTATTGTCTCAATGAAGTTTTTCTTACAATCTAAGTACAAAAAAAAAACCTACACAACTGAGACAAAAGGTTGAGGCTCAGCCTGTGCTGACACCGGATTGAAGTAAGTTGTTAAGTTAATAATTTAAGTTTACACCATGTATACTTAGGTCCATTTATTCTAAATGCATTCAAATAATTTCAATTAATTTATCCTTAACATATTACCACACGGTTCCTTTATAAATAACCTCCATTCGACACTGAATTTTATCAGCACACTATTAGAGTTCATTTCAGTATGTACGAAAAAGTCAAGTGGGGTCTAATGTCTTGCAGATGTGAGCCCTCATCGAGCGACGAGTGCGGGTTCGGTGCCAGCACAGAGCGTCGGGTGTCGACAAGTCGTCTCTTTGTTTTTGTTTAGCCTCTGTGAGTTGAGAACAAAAGTACAACACATGCAACACATGCAACACATGTACTGCATATGGAAACAATAGGTTCTTACATACATATTATGCTCACGCCATAATCCCACGAGGATAGGCAGAGAGTACCAGCCCGCCACACGCTACAATTTGACATTCTTATACATCTTGGAAGAGGACTAGGTATCGCTTAATCCTCCATTAAATCTCTTGCTAGCTTTTACTACGTCAACAAGATGAAAAGTAGACAGCAAGAGATTTAATGGAGGTTTAACATTAATGAGCGTTTCTGCAACTGAGTGAGTCAGGCATTTCTTTGCCTAATCAGGCTTAAGTTGATAATAAAATATCTCGCATAACTGTACTGTATCATTATAATTACGAAGGTATTCTGATAATTTAGCCTTTAAAATTGTGATGTAGTTGCTTATTGCTAATAAATAAATTTTGAAGGTTGATACTTCTCTTCGCCTCATCCTTTTTCATACATCTCTTCATGCACTTACGTCAGTGCTTAAACTAACTTATATTTCAAGAGATAGACGTACTTTTTGTTATTATCAAATGCAAGATTGATTCACTATTCATAGGGTGAAGAGCATGTGATGGGGATGAACCAGGCCTGCCTGCATATCTCCGGTCGGTTTAGGAGTTGCAGCCGTTCGAAGGTCAGTTATGGTTGCAAAAAATGAATATGCATTAGGTAATATGCAGGTATTATTGTAATATGCACTGTAGCTATGCGAACAGTATAAAAACCGACTGACAGATCATACCAGTTTTCGTTCCGTTCACAAAGCTACATTTCATAAATTACAATAATATCGTGTAATTATCATCACAGCTGATCGTAAATTTTTTACTGACTTTTGAACGGCTGTAATTCCTTAACTGACTGGAGTTATGAAGGCAGATCTGGTGAACCCCCTTCAAAAAGGTGCTCTACTCCCTATGAACAGCTGATTCACAGCCTTGCAGCTGATGATAGCAAAAAGTACGTCTAGCTCTTATACTATTACTTATCTTGGTACCTTCCTGCTTATGTGTATGCACAATATTTTAAAAGGATGATTAGAACATCAAACCAAACAACTTTCTCAATGAGTCTAATATCGAAATGGCTTTGCACTTTCGCCTGGAACAGCTGATTTTCTTTTTCTGGTTGATGTTCTGAAGCATCCATAACTTAAACATGGTCCATGTAAAGCATTTAAGTTAACACCCTGTAATAACCCGATGTTAGAGAAAGTTGTTCAGTGAAGGTATGATCATCCACTTAAAAAATATCATCATAATTAAAGAAGGATCTCACAGTCAGTCACAGATTAATAATAAGTTACTACGTAACCATAGTTTTGTTTGCAGATTAATATTATGTTAAACCAGGATAATTATATAGTCAAAGGTGTGTTCTCAAGCTTATCATGTGTGTTTTCGGGAAGCTTACGTCTTATCAAAGCTTTGTGCATATAAGATCACAGGGGTTGCAGGGCGGGGCGAGCCCTTTGTTCAACAATCAGTGACTTAACGTTGTTATCTGGATTACCTACCTCAGTTCTGATCTCAGACGACGACTGATTTAAGTGTACCATAATGCGTGTAATTCCTTATATTCCATGATCCCACTACGTGTTTTCTACAATAGATGTTTTAGGCAATGATAACGTACGACACGAACAACATTTTTTAAATCAGCTGTATGAAGGCTTCGAAATGGCAGCCTTATTGTTTTATAGGATCTTTAAATAACGACTTTTTCACTGGAATAAAGGCCTCCGCACATTGCAGCGATATTATCGAGCGATTTTATCGAGCGATATTATCGAGAGCGATATCGCGACACCTTACACACTGCAGCGACTCCGCGATTTACGTCACGCATGCGCCCCATCACTGAATGTAGTCGAAAGAGTTGCGATAATATCGCGGCAGTCTGTGGGATCGAGCGCGTCCCCATACAAAATGTACTGAGAACAATTATCGCAAAATCGCAGCGATATTATCGCTCGATAATATCGCGGCAGTGTGTAGGATCGCGCGCGTCCCCATACAAAATGTACTGGACACAATTATCGCAAAATCGCAGCGATATTATCGCTCGATAAAATCGCTGCAATGAGCGGAGGCCTTAACCCATTCGCAGCCACTGACGGCACTAGCCGACACATATTATTTGTGGTTTAAGAGCCATTGACGGCTATAGCCGACACCAACTCTATAAAAAAAAACTTGTTTACAATAACGGTGGCTTGTGTGACATTTTTTGTTTGTTTTGTATTGTGGCTGCGAATGGGTTAATTGTGTCTTTGCATAAACAAATAATATCTTGGTCATTATCATTTGTCATGTCATGTCACACAAATCTATTCACATTGAAAGTAGGTACTTACCAGAAACTAGCCTAGACTTATATTATGATGACTAGCCAACCATATAGAATACATACAGGGTGTACAGGGTCCTTCTTATTATGCTGACACTTTTTTAAGGGGATGATCAGATCATCAAACTGAACAACTTTCTCTATGGCACCAACATCGAAATCGCGAAAAATATCTGCTGTTCCATACAAAACTGCAAACCTACTCGAACCAAATGTATGGGACAGCTGATTTTTATTTCGCAATTTCGATGTTGGTCCCATACTCCCATAGAAAAAGTTGTTGAGTTTGACAGTCTGATAAACGACTTAAAAAAAACATAAAGATATGCTCACGACTATATTCCCCAAGGGGGTAGTCAGAGACATTCTGAAACCTCAGAACATCCACGTTTCACCAGTAGTACCGAAACTCTGTCCAGTATGTGACGGGGGGTGAGCCCGTCGCTACTAAACGCCTTAAAAAAGTCAGCATATTAAGAAATGACTCTGGTAAAAATATTCATATTCATTTTACAAATATTTGTCCCTTACGGGATTTGAAACCTCGAAACTCGGCACAGTAGGCATCAGGTACACTACAGACTGTGCTATCGGGCCGTCTATAAGAAATAGGTACCTACAGTATAAAACTAGTAGTGGGATCTTAGTCTATTAGAAGGACATGAATGGGCATGCTAATGCTATCCAGACATCAGGTGCTGTTTCTATGCCTATGTCAACGACCTGGCATCCGAGGCTGACACCGAGCAGGTCACAGGTCACGGTGCCGGTGCGGTCCTCCCCTCTCTGGCCACCCCACACCGCTACATCCGTGGTAGATAGCTTGCTATAAGGGGTTACATTTTAATCAGTACCAAACAAAGGAGGTGGATATCTTAGTGGATGTTTATCTTTGATCGTTTGTTAAACAGCTTAAATTTTTTGTGATTACATGTCATTTTTAGTATAACAGGTATCAGGTTACTTAAGGGGCTACCTTCCAGTTTTGGGTAACTTTGTAACCATTTTATTCATTAACTATAGCACTTTTTGAGCTGAAAAATAAACTGAAGCATCTACACGATATGAGAAGTGATGTGGTTTTTCTAGTAATCGATTTTAATGAATAGAACCGAAGAAAAGGAACTCTAAAGTCACCCCTTTTTTTTTCAGTTGTAACCATTTTACTCTTACTTTTCTAATCGGAAGAAAATGAAAATTTACAGTATTGATCACAATACAATTGAGAATGATGTGGTTTTCTTACTTTTTAGAAATTAATAAAAAATCATCAAATTTTTCAAAGAAAACAGCTAAATTCTGACCGGAGCCACGCGCTCATTCGCATCGATTAGTAGGAAGAGTGGTGGTCCAGGGCAGATACGCCTTAAGGGGGTTCTCTAGGTTATCAAACTGAACAACGTAAATTTAATATTGAAATAGAGAGAAAAAATATTGTTGTTCCATAGAAAATTGCAATATTTACCTTAGTTATCCGTACCCGAGACCCGACACAAATGTATGGAATATCTATTTTTTTTTATTGCGATTTCATTGGTGGTCCAATAGTAAAACTTGTTCTGTTTGATGGTCTGACTCATCATCATCATCATCAACCTATATACGTCCTACCCTCAAGGAGGGTGTGTGGGCGTTAGTCCACCACGCGTGCCCAATGCGGATTGGTAGACTTCACATTACACATCAAAATTTCATCTTCTGCATAATATGCAGGTTTCCTCACGATGTTTTCCTTCACCGTTTGAGAGTCGGTAATACGTACATAAGTTAGAAAAGTTGTCTGACTGAAGCACCCAATAACGCAACGCAACCATGGTCCATGTAACGCATTTATGTTAACACCCTGTATTTTTGTTTTCTATCCATCTATCTATTTCACATAACTATCAGATTTTCTTTGTATAAATACCTGAGCCAGGTTTCTTCACGATGTTTTCGTTCGCCGTTTTAGCAGTAATAACGTATACCAGAAAAACTCTGGTACCTACACCAGAAAGGTGCTGTGGAGGCTTTCCTACCTACTTACCTACCTATTTACCTACCTACTTGTTTCCATGTCGCTGTTTAATCTCAGGAGTTTACAATGTCGGAATGTGAATTATGAGTTTCAAATCGATTCACCTAAAAAAAATCTAAAGCAATCATAATCCATGAAAGGTAGAGAAAAAAGGGCAAGACGGGAAGCCCAAACTGTACAATCGGACCCATTTTGTGTCCCCGATAAATATAGGTAAAAACCCAGTAACCTGAGACCCTTAACAACGCGCGCACAGTGGGACAAACACCATCATTTTTTGTTCAATTTTTTACTGTCAACAGATACGGGCTCTCTCAACATGTAAGCTTCATACGGGCTGAGATACAATTTTGAATATTGTGATTTACAAAGACTAGCAGTGCATTTTTAAAATTCCTGCAAGATCGTTGGTCTCCATTATACAGCCGGTTCTTAATTACAACAATTTTAAGGTGTGTTCAATTCAGACGATGAAACTAAACACTTTCCCTACGAAACCTGGGTCGTAAAACGAAAACATTTTTGGAACCTTCAAACAATTTTAAGGGGATGATCGGACCGTCAAACTTTCTCTGTGGCACCAACATCAAAATCGCGAAAATAAAATCAGCTGTTCCATACCTACTTGAGCACCTGGTAAATTTGTCGCGATTTCGATGTAGGTCCCATAGAGAAAGTTGTTCATTTTGATGGTCTGATCATTACCTTAAAAAATGTGAGCATATTACAAAGGACCCTGTATAAAATCGATCAGCTGATCCGCACATTTGCAAGGAAGGTCCAAAAATTTTATCCTCTTTCGACCCATGTTCTTTAGAGAAAGTTGTTGATTTTCAGTCTGAATACACCCTTAAATTTTTTTAAATAATTTATTTATTTATTTAAATTAAAATCTAGTGGTGTTATAATTCTGACTCCCCATCGGTTTTCATTTCTTTGGCAGATAATGCCATTTCATCAGCTTGCTAATTTTCCAAAAACATTCAATGGTTTACTTCAAATAACAAACACTTGTATAAATTACTTCTATAATTAATTTAACCGAATTATTCACCATCACATTTCAAATGCCAGTGACATTTTCATTCACTCTCCCCAACATTTGCTAGCTGGAGTGGTAGGGGTGTACAAAAAGAGTTTTTACACACAATTAAAGCTGTATGTAAAAGGGTAGAGGGTCATGAGTGGTCAGATGGCGTCGCATGCAGCAAACAAAGGGTCAATGAGATGCGCTTGAAGTCAGTTAGTTGTGGTTTCAAGCCAACTTTATTTCACTTAGTTCGGTAATTACAACGGAAGGTTAGACACCATTTAACACCTCATTTTGTGCTGCAACCTAAGTGAGGCTTGGTAACACATGCATGCTTTAAAAGAAGGTAGTTGATGGGTGTAGTTAGTGGTCCGAAAGGTGAAATAGAGAATTTCGACTACAGCGATTGGTAGTTGATTTTCAGGAAGTAGACGTTATGGGATGTGTTGTATTCGGAAATAGACACTTTGGGAAGTGGACATTCTGAACCGAGTTGTCTTTTATTTCAGTTCAGTAAATCAGTCAGGTATGCAAGATATTTTTAAAGTGCATTAACTGAGTATGTAGATAGAGTAGCAGATAACTTTAGCTAAAGAATTTAAAATTGTAATAGATTAAGTTGTGTTATGTTGTAGAGTTTCTAGCTACATAAATCACAATAAAATGATTATGATTATGATTATGATTATAAAATAGTGGTAGCTTGAAAAAGAATTGACGTTTAATAAGAGTGCTTCAGGCTCCTATATTGAATAAATTATTTTGAGTTTGAGTTTGCATCTTCTCTACAGCGACAACACGTTCCGACGCGGTGGTTTCAAAAAAAGATTTGACGTTTGTGCTTCAAGCTCGTATATTGTATAAATTATGTTGACTTGAGTTTGGGTACGCCAAGCACTATCTAGTCCTCACACTATTTTATTTATAAGTGGTGGCTTTGCTCCTCACCTCAATCTAGTCCTCAGGACAAAGATGGGGTCGAAGATTTAGCAAGCTTACCCAGAAGAAAAATTCTGGTTGTAACAAAGACTTCCGTTAATAAAGGTCATTGGGTTGTAAGCGTCAGAAACACTGACGCAGGCAGGGCATTCCACTCCTTGGCGTTCCTTTCGGAAAGGCGCTTAGTGCGAATGTGAGGGATGTAATGTCAACCAAGTAGGGGTGATATCCCGCGGTGCTCCTGGATGTCCGATAGTAGAATTGGGAAGGCGGAATGAGCTCCTGGGTCTGATGGAACAGGAGGCCGATAAAAGTCACTGTGCTGTGATAGTTCTATACCTGTGTTCTATACCCACGTCATTGTCTTCAACAGTAAGTGTTTTCCATAGAAGACAGGCTGGTACTAATACACATTAGTTGCACAGCCCAATCGTTGACATCCGTCCAATGATCGCCCTGCGCATGACTGCTCGACTCCTAGTTCTCTGCTATTATTAGTCTAGTCAATTTTGTTTTATAGTCTATCAAATTGGGCGTCTGTTACACCGTCCGTCGAGTACCTACTTATACAGGGTGAAATTGATATCATTAGCATCCTTTAAAACTAAGAGTCTACCCATCAAACTGAACAACTTTTACTATGGGAGCAAACCAATCGGAGCAAAAAACAAATCTGCTGTCCCATACATTTGAGTCATGTAGGCGGCGGCGGGGGGTGCAGTTTAGTATAGACAGCAGATTTTTTTTTGCTCCGATTGGCTTGCTCCCACAGTAAAAGTTGTTCAGTTTAATGGGTAGACTCTTAGTTTAAAAGGATGCTAATGATATAAATTTCACCCTGTATTGTGTAAGAATTTTAGTAGCATTTCATAGCATGTTGGAATATATTTTTTACAAGTGTAAATTTCAAGATCCCGTTACACAAAAACAAGTTTGTTCATCCATATTACAGTGGAAAGGTTATTTAGGCTTTTGCATTCTAAAACAAAAGGATTGTTACCTTTATTCCTGTCGCAATCCTCGTGGCTGTCAGAAGTTTTCAAATTAAACCCTGACGAAACTCTGTTTCATGGATTTTCATCTCGTCATTTCAGAGATGGAATACGCTTGCCCCATCATCATATCAGCCGATGGATATCCGCTGCTTGGCATAGGTTTCCCCCAAGGATCACCACAACGACCGGTCCTGCGCTGCCCTCATCCAACGGGTTCCCGCCGGTCTATCTACGCACGCTGCGCTTTCCGGTCCGCGGTCGCCACTCGAGACCTCATTGGCCTCATCGGCCATCGATTCTGCGAACAATGTGCCCCGCCCATTGCCAATTTAGTTATTAATAAAAAGGTAACCAATAATTTGTACAAATTACCTAGCTTATTGCTGGTTGCGGGTTCAAGTCTCGTCCTATACTGAATTTTCCAATCTCATATTTTATATTTCTAAGAATATTCTACAAAAACAAAACCACGACGTGTGACAGTGTGACAGAGTCCGTTCATTTTATAGCCGTCCCCTGTGGCCGGACCCCGCCTTTCACAACATTTCACTTGCACTTAATTGCCGTTCCGCTACGGAACCCTGATTTTATATCCTGCTCCTGAAGTTGTAAATGTAGTACTTCTTGTAACAATACGACAGCTGTAGGAAACAGATGGTTCAAGATTTAAGTTGAAAAAATGCTTAAGTGGGACGGAATTTGCAAATTGACGATACTGGAAATGTTTCAAACATGTGCATCTACAACTCTCAACTTGTGAAAAACTAAACCCTCTTTTTTAACTATATGCTGCAGTTGGGTAAAAATGTGGTCTCCAACCTATTGTTGGTGGAACAAGGTTTCTTAAACAGTGTTTTGTTTAATAAATGATTGATTCCTCGTCGAATTTGACTACGGCAACTTCTAATATTTATAGAAAAGCACACAGGTACGCAGGATATTCCTAAAAGCAGCGATTACATTACATTACATGCAGGGCCGATTTTGGCATACATTGCCTGATTTGTTCTCTTTATTTTCAAGTGTAGCGATCAACACTGATGTCGCCGTCTACTGGATGAAAAGCTAGCCATAAAGGGTGTATCCAAACACCATAGTAATACTTAAGTAATGCTTCAGACCATGAAACTAAACAACTTTCTCTATGGAGGCAACTTCGAAAACGCAAAAAAAAAATCAGCTCTTTCATACAAAACTGCAGTACAAGCTCGTCTCAAATGTATGGGACAGCTTTATTTTTTTTTGTTTCGTGATTTCGAGCTTGGCTCCATAGTGAAAGTTGTTCAGTTTCATGGACTGAAGCACCCACTTAAGTATGGTAAGGTGTTTTGTTACACCCTGTACAGGGACAGGGTGTTAGGAAAAGTATCATTAAACTTTAAACCACATACTCTACCCATCAAACGGAACAACTTTTACTATTGGAGCAAATCGAACGGAGCAAAAAAAATAATCTGATGTTGCATACATTTGAATCGAGTAGGTATTGGAGTTTAGTAGGGAACAGCTGATTTTTTTTGCTCTGATCGGGTTGCTCCCGTAATAACAGTTGTTCAGTTTGATGGGTAGAATGATACTTTTCCTTACACTCTGTATTGTATTGGTATCACCACATGCCACAACAGCTTGTCCTGAAATCTTCAATATGCTAAAGGTGAGCATCGCTTCAACTCATCAACTGCAGCTTATAAAGTTCGTTGGAAGTTGTAGCAAAGTTTCTGAACTCACCGAAATGGATTATGGTAGCGAGATTATACAGGGTTTAACATAACACCTTAGTAATATTAAAAGGGGTGGATTAGAGTTTTTAAACTTTCAAGGTTGAAATTCGCAGAAGCTGTCCTATACATCACGATCACTACATAGTATAAAAGTCGCCTCCCTCTGTATGTCTATCCCTATGTATGCTTAGATCTTTAAAACTACGCAACGGATTTTGATGAGGTTTTTTTTAATAGATAGAGTGATTTAAGAGGAAGGTTTTTAAGTGTGCATTGCACCCGTGCGAAGCCGGGGCAGGTCCCTAGTACATTATAACGTCGAGTAGGTAGATATTATAACAGTTTTGTATGAAACAACAGATATTTATAAATGTTTCTCAACGCTGTCTCCATAGCAAATTGTTCAGTTTGATGTTCTAATCTAAACGAGTGTTTGGTTATATCATGTGTACCTTTACTAAGATATTGGCGAAACAGTGACGATTCCGTAATATTCTTCTAGAAATCAAATGCGTAGCAACCAACCAATCCCCTTACTTCCATGTCATGAAGAACCCATTTCTACAACTTGGTAACTTCATGAATTTCATCAAGACCCCTTTCTCTTTCCAACACATACCATTATCCCTCTCGCACACTCTTATAACGATAAAGTGACATTGAGCGTAAGATTGCTTCCAAAATTCTTGGTTCCTGGGTAACTAGTTGTCACGCAACTTTGAGCCTTAAGTAGTAGCTCTTTGGGGGGAAGGATTGTGTTGTGGAGGAAAAGTAATGTTGGCAGGTCAATAAGGAAGTGTTTTCCTTGGAGAGCAACTCGCTATCTTCAGAAGGATGTCAGCTGAGACATCAAGTCACATCAGAACATAGAATTTGTAAGTGGAGAGGCTATGCATTGTATAGGTAAGTAAGGAAAGTGATTCAGTATGTGAGTCCACTAAAATTGTCGTTCAGTTACATAGGAAGTATGTTAAGCAAAACACGCTCCTATAAGCTAGTTAAAAGTAGGCATTCTGAATATGTGTGAAATACTTATAATAACATTAGTACCTACCTACGTCCTACCACCTGCCATGTAGTGAAGTAAAACTTAAAATATAAACTTAATACTTCAGGGGGTGCTTCAGACCATCAAACTAAACTAAATCGCGAAAAAACATCAGCTTGTTCATAACATTTTGGTAGAGTAGCACTTTATGGAACAACAAATTTTTTTTCATGATTGCTACCGTTGGCTCTTTATTGTGAAAGTTGTTCAGTTTGAAGCACCCAAGCATAATGTTTACCCAAGTACTTATACAGGGTCCAACTTAATATGATGACACTTTTTTTTATATTATCAGACCATCAAACTGAACAACTTTCTCTATGGGACCAACATCGTAATCGCGAAAAAAAAATCAGCTCTCCCTTACATTTGGCTCGAGTAGGTTTGCAGTTTTGTATGGAGGGGCTGATTTTTTTTTGCGATTTCGATGTTGATCCCATAGAGAAAGTTGTTCAGATTGATGGTCTGATCATCCCCTTAAAAAAGTGTCAGCATATTAAGAAGGACCCTATATGGTGCGGAAACGTATACCTACCTGACGGTAGGACTAGTTCATCAATTCAAAGTTGCTCAGTGAGCTATGGTGAGAGACTACATTATGTACCTTTGGAGAGGTCTATGTTCAGCAATGGACGATGATCATGATTCTAAATAAATAAATAAATAAAATGTACCGGTTGAAAGAACTGTCTATGAGTTCTAGAATGGCCTCGCTCTTCCACAGGACTGAGGCTAGATAGTTAGGAGAAGGTTGTATGAACAGTTCCCAACTTTTGTTCAGCCAGTGTGAAAGGGAGTGAGGTAGGTACTCGTAGGTAATCGTATTTTTGATGAACTATGGAAACAACACGACTCGAAATTAAAGCATGCACCTATTGGTTTTCTCATTTTTCCTTCCCCGAAAAGGCAGAATGTATACTACTATAATATAAACCCCATTATTAATTACCAAAAAATTTGTAAGGGTGTATTCAGATAATTAAACGATAGGTACAACTTTTTCTCTAAGAAACATAATATGGGTCTGAAAACGAGATATTTTTTTCGACACCCGTAGAAAATCAATCGATTAATCCACACTTTTGTATAGAAGGTTAACAAATGTTCTCGTTTATCGACCCATGTTCCTACATAGCATTAATTATTCTTATGGTTCCTTAAAGTACCTAGGAGTTATAAGTTTCATTATTATCTGAATGGGAACACCTTAAAATTTTTGTTGGTAATTAATAAATAGGGGTGTATTTGGAATGTGTCTGACTACCCTCTCGGGGAATATAGTCGTGATCGTAATTACCCTTGAAAAAAAAGTAGTACAATCTTAAATGTAATTCTTTTAAACTCGTTGTATCGGAAACTTAAGGCGATAATTAAATGTTAATGTGAATTCCGAAATTCCGAACAAGTGTTATTAAAGTTCAGTATGGCGGGAATGTCACAGGTAATGAGCTTCCCTCCTCACGGCTCCCTCGGGGCAGAGGGCGCCACTTGAAATGTCAATTAATGTCACGCGGCGAGTAGTTGGGCTGGCTGGGTGATAGTTCTCGGACAGTTTTTCAATGAAACTGTCAAATATTTGTGGTTTTGGTCCTTATTGGACGTGGATGAGGGCCTATCTTGCGGCCACAGTTCGGTTACAAATTAAATTAGGGATATGTTATGTTCCGATCTTCCCCTTAAATAACCGTCAGCATGAAGGTAGAAGGACCCTTTATTTTATGAGGGAATCACACGAGACAATTTTTTCCATAACATAAAGTTATATGTCAAGATTGACAGTCGAAGATACGAAAGCGTCGAAAAAAATGGGAACCAGTACTGGCTCCTAAACCCTATACATATACACTCACACATACATATTTTGTATGGCGCCTCACGCACACCAACCTATGAAACTTGGCCCCTTTTGTTTTATACGGTAAAACAGTGAGGATCATTCTAGACATATACTTTTTCTAAGCATAAAGTATTTTACGTGTCAAAATATTAAATAACTGGAATATTTTTCTAAACTTCTAATATTTCTAATCTTAATAAAAATGAGCGCTTTTCTTTTTTAATGTACTATCACGGACTTTTCCGCCTAGTGGTGGGCTCATTTTTGCTTAAATACTAAAAAATAAAAGCACTGTCTTGCCCCGCCCGCCCTATTGATAAATATACCAATGAATGAATAGTTTTCAAACTATAAATTATGCGCGAAATTATGCGAAAAAAAACTTTAAGTGATCAGGCGGATAAGCCCGCGATTCCGATAGTAGGTACTACTAAAAAACTCATCAGTTGGCATGTTCATTTGCTCTGGAGTGCGATTTTTGAACATCACGCGTTCAAATCAGCAGTAGAAAATGTCAAAATTGCTTTTGGAGATTATACCTAACTACATCCGTCTCTGATGATTTCAACGTGTTTCTTTCAAAAATCGCGCTCCTGCTCTGATGTGGACAAGTATGCGAAATCGTGACAAAATTGTGACAAGACTCGATTCATTGGCCTTTTTTATAAATTAGTCTAGCATAACATAAAAACTGACAATTTTCAACAAAGCTCCATCACTCTTTATCTACTCAAATGGCGCAGTTAGTGACTCTACTAGAATTTTTAGCCAAATAAAAACCAACCTTATCGTCGTATAAATAACAGCGAACATTACAGCGACAGTTGTTAGGTCCGAATCAGCTGTTCAATGTGCTGGGAAACGAACGGTTTGAATAATTTAATTGTTTTGTGAGGGGAAGCGGGGGAGACATGGACAGGGGGATCTGAGCACGCTCGCTTTAACGTTGATGTAGGAACTTAATTATTATTCCTACGTGTATAAGTTGTCAGTATGTGGCTATCAATTGTCTATGTATAAAACAAATTGTCATTAGCCGTAAGTTTTCAAAAAAGGGGAAATAAATAAAGTAAAATAACACAGGGTTTTTGGTATCTACCTATTTGTATTTCCTTATGTGCTAATTATGTATATTATTATTTGGGGGTGAAATAAAATTTAATTGAATAATAATGCAAATGGTTGTGTTACGATTTACGATTATAATATTCCACGATATTAGAATAAGATATTTTTCTAAAAATAGCATAGGTATTCAGAATTCGAAAAATAAGTAGTTATTAGAGACACCATTATTATGGTCGTTTCCTTTTTAAATAGGAGGGCTATAGGCTTACAACCTTACATACTATTTACTATTGACTCTTGTAGCGGATAAGTATATTGGGCTACAGGCATAAATTTGTAAAGTTATTTTCCTTCTACACTCCGATACCCATCTATATAGAGGTATATAACTTGTTTATTTTATCAGAACTATACAAGACGGACAGTGACTGACATCTAGTGATCCATTCGGTTCAGACAATACCTACGAAACAAAAAACGTGTGTTTATAAAACAAAAAAGACTCCCTTCAATTTACCTAACAAGAAAGACGTAAACAATCAAAGTAATCTACGAAAACGATCTCTAAGTTCTCTCATAGTCAATTTGCTCAGCCAATGAAACGTATGCAATGAAATGAGTTAGATACGCCATCGCCAGTTCGCCTATAAACCTTCTACCGTTTTACGTTTGTATGTAAAGTTGTACATAAAAAAACAAAGCTTTTTTACGCCCAAACGTTAACATAAAAACACTATAGGATTTATTCGAGTTTACGACGTACTCCCAGTATCTTAATATAAGTCGCGATAAAGTCACACGTTTCTTTTTACCCCTCCCTCCTCTCCCCGCTAGGGTTGATTGAATGCGAATATCCGGCATTCCGGATTGACGTTAGAATGCCGGACTTTTGAGGGTGAATATCGACGGGATGGAATTCTATGCCTATTTTTGGACAAAATATTCAAGTCTCGTGATGGAATCAGAAGAGGCAAAATAGGTACCTATGCGAGAATCATTTTCCTTTGTTTAGGTACTATTAAAATATTTATCTATGTGGTTCCTTATAATAACCCATCTCTTTTCTTCCCGTGAGTTTTTGTACAGGGTTTTTGTATAGAAAGCTTAGCCAACTATTACTACTTCACACATCGTATTATTCTGATGCTTTCTGACCACCCGAAACGCATTATGGTCGTGAGGTTAGGTAACATTATGTTTATGTTAATTAATAAAAATCCGGGCTAGTCCGGTATCCAGACAAACCCGGACGGCAGCTCTACACAGCCCCTGCCAGCCAGCAGCCACCCGCGGCGCGTGTGTGCCGTTCGATTTTATGTAACACTTTATCGCATAAATGGCGAAATGTAAAAAACTTGGGGTTAAAAATGGCAGCTGTCAACTGTCAATATCATGCGATATGTCAAATGCATTAAATATAATTTATTGGTAGTTTTACGTATAGTTCATTCTGAGTTGACGCTTGGGTGAGCATTCGTGTGAGAGCGGCCATTTCGTAAGTATGAAAATTATTATTACATTTTTAGCAAAATTGCAGCATTGGCAGCCCTGCTACAAAACGTTATAGGTACCTAATAAGGACTGCTTACTATCAAATTTGTATGGTTCTGTCTTAGAATAGAAGACCCCATTTCGGAGTGTTTTTCGTGGCGAATAAGGAATGGGGTTTATTATGCTGTGTTTCATGTGGTCGAAATGCAGGCCACCTATTTGAATGTCTTCGATCAATGTGCTAGGGGTGAGCCTTGCTACAACTCGCACGCCCGAACGAATAAAGGTGTAAAATGCCAAAACACCCTTTTTGCTTTTATGCCATTTTTGGAATCTACGGCCTTCAATACATGTCCTGAATTTTTTCAGCGTAGCTATGGTGCATATTCGTGAAATTATATGGTAGGACATCTTTATTCTATCTCATTACTACTTACATTTCATAGACGAATATGGGCACAATATAGTGTTACTAAAACACTTTTCATTAAAAACAGTTGAACAACAGTATAATACAATATTGCATCTTTGTTATCTCTATAAAAACTAAAAGGGGTCAGTTCTAATTCCAGTTTACATCTTTATTCGTCTACAAGTCTCTGATTGAAAAAATGTAATACCCGATTACACCTTTATTCAACCGAAAATTAAATTATATTGGCATTTCTCGGAAGGTATAATACCAGACTTCATCTATATTCGTCTGAAAATATCCAAATTTATAAAACGTTATCCTTGGTTATCTAAAACTACTAAGTAGAATTATCTAAATATTTTCCGCGTTAGACATAACCGTCATACGAGACGAGCTTCAGTGCACGCGGTAAGAATGATTAACAAAATTTTACATTCTGACAACGTTGCATTATCAAAGAAAGCTCGCGGGAGCGGACTATTGCAGTTGCGTGCATGTTTGTTTACTAACAACACGAGTAATACGATTGTAAATTAATCACTGTTTACCTAAATGTCTGTAATTAAGTGATTAAGGGCCTGTTTCACCACTAACGAGTAAGTTCTTGTTAGCTTATCCGACAGATATTTTGACATATTTTCATACAAAATACGTCAAACTATCTGTCGGATAAGCTAGCAAGAAATTACTCAGAAGTGGTGAAACAGGCTCTAAGTAAGCTAAAACTAAACGAAAAGTGAAATAAGTAGATGCGAATAGGAATCATCTACAGAGAATAAGAAAAATTTTACCTAAGTTTTTCTTCTCTACACTAATACAAAACTGTAAAATTCCGACCGATTTCGGTGAAACTTTTTGGGTTTAAAAGCTTATGACAAAAATCTGGTAAATATAATATTTTATCTAGGTACAATTATAGGAGCCGGCGTCGACGTCGTCTTTCTAACACATAAACAATCATTTTACTATGTTGGCAGTAAAAATTAAATTAACTATTATCATCAAATACTTTATTCACCTATTACATAAACATTATTCCCATTATTTATTATTATATTTGTAATCCCAAAATAAGATTTTTGTAAAGTGTATTTTGATTTTATGATAGGAAACACTAAACAGGTAGTTCAGTTCACTTCAGGTAAATACGATTTATTAGTGATTTACACAGGGTGTTACGAATATTATCATTAACCTTTAAACCAAAGACTCTACCCATCAAACTGAACAACTTTTACTATGGGAGCAAAACGATCCGAGAAAAACAAAGTCAGCTGTCCAATACTTAACTGCAATACCAACTCGACACAATCGTACGGGATAGCTGATTTTTTTGTTACTCTGATCGCTTTGCTCCCATAGTAAAAGTGGTTCAGTTTGATGGGTAGAGTCTGTGGTTTAAAGGTTAATGTTACTTTTCCTTACACCCTGCCCTGTATAATTAAAAAACTTACGAAAGGCAATTATTGTCATGTGATAAAAACTGTTAATGAAACATTTCTAAAAAAATATTGAAGCCAAAAATATTGCTGCATTTTTTTAATTCGTCATGTATCTTTGACCCTTATGTTTCTCTAGGTATTTATTATTTTTACGTTTTCCTTTTTTTTTTAAACATAGAGAATCCTATACAAAACACACCTAAATAAATAATTTTATATCAAATTTTTAAGTATTTGCTTATTATATATGATCAATTCAGAGCCAACTCACAAATTTTGAGCGAACATAGTACTGACGGGATAATACTTACAAATGCAGAGTTAAAAAATGGAAGAATAAAGGTGTAACCTACTATTACACCGACGCCAAGAACGAAAAATTTGACCGTAAACCTCAAGTATCCTGATGTTACCCACCAAGACGATAAAATTTTTCGAACGAATAAAGGTGCATCTTTTATTACACAAAAAAAATCTACAAATGTTCCTCAGAACAAAAGTGTTACATGCATTTCTCGATTTTATCAAATACTCGCTCGTTATACCTCTATGACAGTCGTATCATAAAGAAAGTAATTTTTTTCTCTTTCTAACGATACAAAAAGTATTAAAATGTCTACAGTAGTTTTAACGCTACGCCGATTATTCGGTTTTTTTGCTCTCCTGTAAAGTTGACTTTTCAAAGTTACACCTTTATTCGTTCGGGCATGCGAACTGCTCACGTCAAAATATAGTTTTTAGTTGTAGCAAGCTAGTATTCTGAGTGCCCTGAAAGGGATGGTCTTGCGTTTAATACAGTGTGAAAATGATATTATTGGCATCATTTTAAACTCTACCCATCAAACTAAACAACTTTTACTATGGGAGCAAATTGATCGGAGCAAAAAAAAATCAGCTGTTCCATACTAATGCAATGACAGCTCAACTCAAATGTATCCGGAAAAGTAATTTTTTTGCTCCGTATACGGTTTGCTCCCTTAGTAAACGTTGTTCAGTTTGTAGACTTTTAATTTAAAAGGATGCCAATGATTTTAATTTCACCTGTATAATAATGATGTCTGCTATCAACAATAAAAAATAAAGGTATGTACAGTACCTTCTATTTCCTCATTTTATCGGCAATTGAATGTGTGGTCGATAATCCCGAAACTACCCAATATTTGTACAATACTAATGATGCTAAAACTCGTGCTTGGGGTACTGGCCATTAGCTGGTATCCCAAGTTAAGAGCAAGATAAGGCGAGACAAAAGCTATCGAGACGGCCATTGTTAAAGATATTTAGAATAATAGTCGTTACTGGTTGTTTGAAGAGATGACAAAAAACAACAACTTTTGTTAAATAAATGGGTTAAAAACAGAAAAACCTAGAGGAAACAAGTAGTTGTGTCAAAACCGCCCTAAATGGAAATCCATAGTCTGCCTACCCCTCTGGGAAAAAGGCGTGAGTTTATTTATGTAGGTACAGGGTCCAACTTAATATGCTAACACTATTTTAAGGGGATGATCAGACCATCAAACTGAAAAACTTTCTGTATGAGACCAACATTGAAATCGTGAAAAAAAAAACAGATGTCCCATACATTTGGCTCGAGTAGGTTTGCGGTTTTATATGGAACAGCTGTTTTGATGTTTGTGCCATAGAGAAAGTTGATCATTTTGATGGTCTGATTATCCTCCTAAAACAGTGTCAGCATATTATGGACCCTACAGTGACGGTCAATCTTCTAGGTGTTCTCAGAACCTTTACTGCAACTATAATACCAAACAAACTCACAACAGTTTCGTCTAAACAAAGTATATTGCTATCAACAAGACACTGGCCACCCGCAGCTTTACAACTTCCACACTATTACCGTTCAGGCCTCATAACATGACACCTTAAAGAATTCATATGACAACGTAATAAAGATCAAAACGGTTTGGTTCACGGGACGTCGTAAATTAAACGAGCTACTGCAGTTACATGGAAACTATTAGTTTACTGCTTCTACATCCTCTTACACCAAAAGTACTTAACTACTTAGATACTTTCATTAAGTTTCAATATTGTAGGCTTTAAGTTGATAGTAATAGAGTTTAAAATAATAAATTACTTATGCCCATTGTCGATTTCCATTACTGACTACAGTTTAGTTACGAAAGCAGTAAGGTAAGGTACACAGGATATACCTACAGGGTGCAAACAGGGTGACTACAGGGTGACTTAAACGTGTCATAATTATTAATTATTTTATACAGTGCTTCAAACGGTAAAACTAAACAACTTTTACTATCAAGTCGACACCTAAATAGCGAAATACTCCAGTAAAGTTACGGTGCGCTTGTATGGAGAAAGTAAATAATTTATAATAGTATTTTTTTCTTTTATACCTACTTTAGATTATAATTCTAGTTATCATTTAAATTGAAAATCCAATTAAAATTTTTCTTAAATAGTTACTTAGGTACTTAATAAAAAAAAAAAAACATGTAAAATTGTCATAAAATAGCATCCTTCTTGATGACCTAAAAAATTACTTATTATAAATTATTTCCTTTTATATGTTTACTGGACTAAATTTTTTATTAAAAACATATTCCATCTGTGTGCCATTTTACTTGACTCAAATGTATGTGCACTGACTAAAAACCAGTTTTTTGTACAGGATGTCAACTGAAATGCGTTACCTTTCGAACAGGATGTTGCAGACCGTCAAACTGAACAACTTTTAATGTAGGACTAACTTTGAAATCGCGAAATAAAATCAGCTGTTAACACACTTTGAAGGAGTAGCTATTGACATTTTCTATGGACCAGCTGTTTTTTTATCGCGATTTCGATGTGAAAGTTGTTCAGTTTGATGGTCTGAAGAACATTGTTCCATAGTAACGAATTTAATTTTACACCCCGCATTAATTTTTACGAATTTGATACAAATAGGGTTTATAAGATAGCAAATTTAAAATAAAAATTTACCTACTCACTTCTGACGGTCCAATTTAGGACGTTATCTGAGGAGAGGCTCAAATTTGATACAGTTTTTATATGAATTTGAAATTGGATTGTGTACCAAATTACCCGAGCTCCCCAAATTGAAACTACGCTACGTGGGCCCGTCCCTCCCCTCGCTAGGTGTCTAGTGGGCGTTTTAGACCTCTGCAGAATCGCTCATTAAAGTTAATCCTCCATTAAATCTCTTGCTGTCACTTTCGTCTTTTTGACGTAGAAAAAGCTAGCAAGAGATTTTATTGAGGATTAACTTTAATGAGCGTTCCTGCAACTGAGTGTTAGAGATCTATTAATAATTGATATTAGGTATTTGGAGTCGATATGTAACTTATACAGGGTGTTATAATATGTACCACTTGTTATTTTTAAAACAGGGCAAATACCAATGACCAAAAGGTAATGACCAGAAGGTCAGTTAGTAACTATAGGTAACAAATTGGGTGGTTGGGCGGTTGACACCGCGCTCGTTTAGGACCGCAAATATATTGATTGCATTTTATTGAAATTGTGTCATTTTCTACACTAAACGTTTTTCTGCCCGTCAGTCCAAAATAACATTAGCGGTCTGAAAGACCCTATTCAAAAATAGCACATGGGCGATTGACACCACGGTCTTTATAGCGTCAGTATTAAAATGCGTACCGTGGTGTGTAAGACCCTATTCAAAAAGAGCTCTTGGGCGATTGACACCGCGGTCCTAAACGAGCGCGGTGTCAACCGCCCAACTACCCAACTTTATAAAAATCTTATTTTGTCATAATATGAAATGCTGCAGTACGGTAGTCTCACTCAACCCTCTACTAAACTGATGCAAAGCAATCAATTACACCGCAAACTATATAAATAATAGAATAATACTAAATTCAAAGGGTCCCTACATCAGCATCAGTAATCCGTGATAAACGAGTCGGGAATCGAACGCCACACCCTCACACACCCCTACGCACACACGCGCACACCCCCACACGCACTCACGCGTGATGAGTGACAGGAGAGTGAACAAGAAAAAATGCGTGACGCCTACTTCTTTCTTAAAAATTCATTTTCTTCAGTTCAATATAATGTTATTATAAAAAACCATTTGGTAATTTTTTCCAAACTTTAACAAAAGGGCAATTACAAATGATAACTGCCTCCTGTCCGTGGTCTAATGGTTAAGAGCATTGGGCTCTTGACATGGAGGTCGTGGTTTCGATTCTCACAGGGGACACCTAGTGATATGTCACTTTGTGCGTTTTTCCCCAGTTGGTTATGGACATTGCAGGCTGAATCACCTGATTATCTGAAAAAGAAAGATGATTCCGTATTTCGGCTGGCACGTTAAGCCGTTGGTCCCGGCTACTATCTCTGGTGGTTAGTAGACGTTACAAGAAAACCACGTCAGAGGCCGTAAGGCGGTTTGAATAAACTCTGTCATCAGGGCTGCCCACACGATAAAAAGAAGGAAGAAGAATGATAACAGTCTGTTTTTTATTACCAATCTAGACCAATCCGCATCGGGCCCGCGTGGTGGACTAACGCCCATACACCCTCCATGAGGGTAGGCCTGTGCCCTGCAGTGGGACGTATATAGGCTGTGATGATGATGATGATTGAAGACTTAGGCATTCTTGAGTGGAGACATAGATGACCACGTACCGGAAAGCGCAGCTTGGTTATGGTAAGCCAGCTACAAGGTAGACCGACGACCTGGTGAAGGCAGCGGGCAGCCGTTGGATGAGGGCAGCGCAGGACCGGTCGTTATGGCGATCCTTGGGGGAGGCCTATGCCCAGCAGTGGACGTCCATCGGCTGAGATGATGTTGATTGTTGATGATATTGATAATACGTATCTATCTCCTGAAACCTTCAGTGAGCCTTGCTACAAATTCACGCTTGTAAATTAGGTATAGTTGTCAGTTGCAGCAGAGTTCCTGACCACCCTGAAATAGACTGCAGTCGTGAGTTTATTTGTATGAAAGTTGTAACCTTAGTTTAAATACATCCACGGAATGAAAATGGTGGTCCATTCTAAACCGAAATCGTACTATCTACCTAAAGGGTGTTCGGGTAAACAGTTGCATTACTTTAAGGCGTACCTATCAGCCGTGGACCACTCTCCTCTCACTCACACTCCATACTAATCGATGAGAAAGAGCGCGTGGCTCCGGTCAGAATTTTGCTGTTTTCTTTGAAAAATTCTATGATTTTTTATTAATTTCGAAAAAGTAAAAAAACCGCATCATTCTAAATTGTATTGTGAACAATATAGTAAATTTTCATTTTGTTCCGATTAAAAATGTAAGAGTAAAATGGTTACAACTGGAAAAAAAGGGGTGACTTTAGAGTCCCTTTTCTTCGGTTTTATTCATTAAAATCGATTTCTAGAAAAACCACATCACTTCTCATATCCTGTAGATGGTTCAGTTTAAATTTCAGCTCAAAAAGTGCCATAGTTAATGAATAAAATGGTTACAAAATTACCCAAAACCGGCAGGTAGCCCCTTAAGGGGTCTTTGTACCCATGATACTGAACAACTTTTCCTTAGAAACCTATTATAGGAAATTAGCAAAAAAAAATTTGGACTTATATTACAATACTAAATGCAATCAGCTGATCGCACGTTTGTACTCACCGATCCCCACTACCCCTACGTCGTAGGTCGCGTAGTCCTAGCAACGCCCATTGCCGAGGTCCGTAGGTACCTATTTCGGGTGCCCCTTGGGCAGGTTGCTTAAGCTCTTGCATTTGGCTCGGTAGACCATTCGAGGTCCCGCCAATAGTCCGCAGTAAAAAGCAGTAAATGCTCCCTGAGCAACGCTGTATTAGCCACAAAAAAAAAAAAATTTGCACGCGTTTGTACGAAAAGTTTTTTTTTCCTTTGGGAAAATTGTTCAGTATCATGAATGAAACTGTTTACCCTAAAAACCTGTATGAACCTACTTACCTAGTTACATTTATACCTCATCGAAGTATCTTGATTCATATGGGAATCGAACAGACGATCTCCTCTACCGACGCTTAACCACTGCACCCAAACGGAATTCGAAACAAAAAACAACTGAGTAACATCCACTTATAGACCCTGTATTTTTTTTTACCCTATCCGGGACTCGAACCTATCGCCACAGGGGACCGATCTGCTATTATTATGTACGTACCCTAACTCCCCTTATAGTACCCTTATTTCAATGTGGCAAGAGTTAAATTGAATTGATTTACGAGACTTTATTTTTGATGATGGAACTATTTACCTAATCGCTTTTTTTATTTCATTATAGCTTTATTTGATTTTCGTATGTAATTTGACTTCCCTTCCCTCGTAATATCAATATTGTATGTTACGAAACTGGAAAACGAATGTATTTTTGCATATTTTTTTATTATCATTATACAGGGTGTAATCTTTAAGTTAAGAGGGTGCTTTATGCCATCAAACTGTACAAGTTTAATTCAGGGATCGATATAGATAGGTATCGCGAAAAGTTAAAAAAACAGTTGTTCCACACATTTGTTCGAAGTCGCCAATTGACGTTTTCTAAGTATGATAAGAACAGCTGATTTTTTTTCGCAATTTCATTGTTGGTCCCATAGGGAAAGTTGTTCAGTTTGATGTTCTGAGTCACCCCGTTAAGTAGGTATTTAAGTTTACACTCTGTGTTGAATAGAATTTAAAACTTTCATTGTAGCAGAACATTACAATGAAAATGAATAATATTCAATAAATGATGAAACGTTGACAGCCATAGAAAAGGACACTCCATTTTTTACGTTTCCTATACTTAAGTCGATTATGGGATACGGTTCTTTGCTAGTTGCCACTCTAGCAAATGCAACAAAATATCAGAATTATAGCAACGATGTTGCCTTTACTCGTCTGCGTCTCTGGCATGTCCTATTACCACTTGATACTTTAGGTACGTCACGGTGGAACTCTGAAGTCGCTAAAATGAGTACTAAACTACAATGATATTAAATTTTAACTTGTCGTATCATTGCTAAACTAGAATACTAGAAGATGTAGGTAGGTAGGAGGACGCTATATCAAAGTATGTATTTGACTACCTCCAATCGAAACAGTATATCGTCCAACATCATTGTGAGTATAAACTCACATATAAATACCTACCTAATTTAAATTAGGCATGTAACGAAAATATATAATGTACCTTCTTATTTGAAAACTAAAAGACCTAATTAATAAAAAGCGTTTACCAAAAAAAGACTGAACTCGTGTTAATTACAACCTTAACAAAAACTAATTTCACACATAAAATTGTCGGACCAAATATTAATTCCTTAATAACGGCTCCTTAATAATACGCCTTTGTTCGTCCTTTTAACTGAACATCTTTTATTAATAACCATCTCCAAAAAAAGTTGTTACCTCTAAACGTTAAGTGAACTCTATTCACTACAGAATACGGCTAGTTATTCAACAACACTGACACTTAAGCCAATTAATAAAATAGTACATGTATCGTTTGTAGGCGATAAGTACAAAACTTTTTCGCGTAAGCTTCGATCAATAACAACACTGTTTTATAGAAAAATCTGCTTTAACGCTCAACGAATAGAGTGTAAATTAGCTTGTAGCTGGCCCGATGCTTTCATTCTCCTGTTGCCAAGCGCGAGTTTCTGCGGGACGCTCCGGCAGGGATCACCAACCTATTTTTAGGGCAACCTTGTTAGAACTTTCACCTTTATTATATTCTACCCTGTTTCTATGCCACTTTTGTATTTAGGTACTGAAATGGAGATGGAAACATGAAAGGATATTATATTATTTGTGAAATGAGTACTTCATACAGAAATATTTGATGGAATTATTAATATTTAGCGTTTTCTAAGGACTGATCATAGAAGACAATTCGTCAGAATCGAATGATATACTTAAATAAATTCTCCGAAAAGGTCATTGGAAATAAGGTAAGGTACGTAGGCGTTGAGTGACTAAAGAAGCTAAATGGCGGGGACGATTCAAATGGAAATTGATTTAAATTTATCAATAAACCAATAAAAGCTTTTAAATTCCTTACTTGTACAAAGATTTTCATTGATGTTACCAACTTATAACGCTGAACTACATATTATACTTCCACAGTAAAATTAAAATAAATGGCCTGACTAAACTACTTAGCAAGAATAATATTTTTATAATAGATACAAAGTACACCTAAATTTCCAATCAAAGTAAGTTCGATGCCATCGTTCATGGAATTTCACGAAAAACTAACAAACGAACGGTAATGGATACTAATTATTTTCTCTAACAATAGTTTCGTCCACGATCGAACCGCCTGGGCGTGGCCAAGCCTCGTCTATCAAACAGCAAACATCTTATTATAGTTAACTTTACTGTTAATTTCAGCATAAAAAAGTATCAACGCAAAAAAGGTTGGCAACACAAGTGCGCTGCCATAAATGCACTCTCTAGCGCAACGGGGCTATTACCTGCAGCGAATTTAAACCGACGCAAGTGGTATTCAGTAACAATTTATAATTTGACCTTTATCTACCTAGAAATAAAGTCGACGGATGCACTATTTTCTTTGTGAAGGTCGATGGTGGTTAGAACGTTTTGCGCGTGAGGAACGAGTTAACCGCGCGTGCGCGAGTGTGAGTGTGTCAGTGAGAGAGTTACACAGCTGAGTGTGAATTAGTGTGAGTGTACTAGTATATTTGTGTGTGTTAGTGTGTGTGTGTGGAACATCGCTTGGTCACGTAGGCTCGAATAGTGAGCCAACGAGTTTTTAGGACGTTTATGGAGCTTCACTTCGTTCTTTGTTCTGAAAATAGTCTTCTCTCGTTTATTTTCGATCTATTTCTATAATGACGACTATTTAGTAATGAAAGACGTCAGCTACTATGTTAGGCTTCTGTTAATTTGAGCGTTGAAGTTTGAAACAAAGAGATTAATTTTAAAGTACACAAAACATTCGAATCTTCCTTTAAATGTATTCTTCGCAATACCAATCAAATTCGTTTGAAAGTTCTGGTCTTGAAGCGATAATAGAGTTTTCTATAAATGTCCGCTTTGCTCTAGCAAAAGTGCACATAGCAACAGCTTGTCAGCTGGCTCCGAGCGGCCCCGAGTGCAGGCGGAAACGCCCGAGCGCGCCCGATTGAACGCCCGATAGCCTGCGAAAGTTTACCTTTGCAGTTTGCATCTAGGTTTCTAATTTAGAATTGATTTTAGGGTTTTGTTGCAATTTAGTTTAGTTCGGTTATTTCTAGGAATAAGGCTCGTCGGCGTAGTGGGACTTCGGTGTTGGAAACGGTTACAGAAGTTAAGCAACGTCAGGTCCGGTCAGTCTTTGGATGGGTGACCGTTTAGTAGTGTTTCATCTCTAACATCTCCGAGCTTCGGAAGGCATGTGAAGCATTTAGGTCAAGTAGGTTTGCAGTTTTGTATAGAACAAGCTTATGTGAGTTATTTTGTAACCATTTAAAATTTTCAGGGGTGGTTCAGACAATCAAGCTGAACAACTTTTAGTACGGAAGCAAAAGTGAAATCGCAAAAAAAACAGCTGTTCCATACAAACTGTAATGCCCTATGCCTACTCGTAACTAGACTCAAATGTATGAAACAGCGGATTTTAAGGGGATGATCAGATCGTCAAACTGAACCTATGGGACTAACATCGAAATCGCGAAAAAATGTCAGCTGTCCCATACATTTGCCTAAGTAGTATTGCATTTGCACTCGCGATTTCGATGTTGTCCCTATAGTCCCACGTACCTATGCCCCATAGACAAAGTTGTTCAATTTGATGGTCTGATCCTTAGAAAAAGTATATGTCTAGAATGAGCCTCACACTTGTTCCGTATAAAACAAAAGGGGCTAACTTTCTTAGGTTGGTGTGCGTGAGGCGCCATACTAAATATGTATGTGTGCGTGTATATGTATAGGGTTTTGGAACCAGTACTGGTTCCTATTTTTTTCGACGCTTTCGTAGCTTTGACTGTCTATCTTGATAATCTAAGGTCTGATCATCTCCTTACAAAAGTGTCACCATATTAAGAAAGAACCTGCCCTGTCTGTACAAGTTGTTCAGTATGAGTGTCTGAACCACCCCTGAATATCTTCTTTCTTTGTGTTTTTCGCTATTTTAATGTAAATGATGTTTCCGTAGAGAATGTTGTTGTTACTTTAATGGTCTGATAATCTGATTAAAAACCGTCAGCATGTTTGTACTTAGGTACCTACCTACCTACCCCTTCGTCGTTCATTATGCCCTTCCCAATTTTCATGGGCAACCAATACGTTTTTTGTACCAAAGCATCTAAACACACGAACACACAAACGCTCTTACAAGAGCAACAAAGAAACAGCTGATCTTACCATTAGTATGGCGTATGGCTACCCCCAATAAAACTGTGTATAAACATCCTTATACCTAGCTACATTCATACAAGTCTCATGATCCCACCCATTTACGACTTTACTGCGCAGATGTAGAGGATATATCAGGGGACTTGTGTTTTTGCAAGGATATTTATGAGACATCCTTTGTGTGGCGTAAAAGTGGCGTAACAGTATACCTGTCGTGGAAACAGGTAGGTTCGCTATTGTCCAGGTGGCAAGCTACTGGATTTGTGTGAGAGCTTGCAATTTTTTTTTCTGGTTCTAATTTTGGCATCTCTTCGAATTTTCGAGAAGGCCGGATAGGAATGAAGACTTTCCCTTATTGAAGGGTTGGGGTTGGCCTAAAGCTCAGCAGTGGGCTATATAAAAAGAGGCCTGTATTGTATTCACAAACGGATCAATCTTGAAAAAACTCCGAGTTAAACCAAAAAGAGAGTTTAGAAACTGATATTCATAAAATGTCATCATGGCATCGAGTAGGTACCTATTTTTAACTATTTTTCGATATTTAATGTGAAAATGAGGACGAAAGGTTGTATGGAAATGCAAACTTAGTCCTGCCTGCCGTGCCGTCCTGACACAGGGAAAAAAGTTGCTATAACAATATCACAGAGTACAGGTAATATTAAATAAAATGAAATACGTAGGTAACTATAGTTGTACAACGGAACTTCTTCCATGGAACTATACAAGGTGTTACAAAACTACAAATAAACCTTTAAGGGGGTGTTGTAGACCATCAAACTGAACAACTTTCACTATGGGACCAATATCGAAATCCCAAAAAAAAAAATGTATGTTCTATACTCTACAAATCGACTAGAGCTAAAATATGTATGGGATTTAAAATATTTTTTTTCGCGATTTCGATGTTGGTCCCATAGAGAAAGTTGTTCACTTTGACGGTCTAAACAACCCCCTTATGAGTTTTAAAAATTTATTCTTACTTATGAAACACCCTGTATATACATACATACATAAACTCACGCCTTTTTCCAAGTTGTAGGCAGAGACTATGGATCTCCACTTTTGGCGGTTCCTTTTGCTTCCTCTAGAGTCTAGGTCCTTACATCTTGTCATACATTCCCCTCGATTTCGGCTACTTTTAACCTGGCATTTTCTAATGACATCCTTAATGTCATCTAGATACGTCCTCAGAGGTCTGCCCATAAAGTTATTATACCAGGAATAGAGGAACTGACAGCTGGTCTGCCTATACCAATATTTACTTCCAAACACGCCCTGTTTTAAGGTCTAACAAAATAAGCTGAAACTATTTTAAGTGGATGATCAGACCATCAAACTGAACAAGATTCTCTATGGCAATAACATCGAAATCGCGAAAAAAAAAACCTATACATACCTACTACCGGGAGTCGCGGGTTCGAATTCCGTAAGGGACAAATATTTGTATGACGAATATGAATATTTGTACCCGAGTCATGGATGTTTGTATGTATGGATGGATATATGTATTCTATATCGTTGTCTAGTTATCATAATACAAGTCCAGGCTAGATTCTGGAACTTTAAATGTGACTAGATAATTTGTGTGACACTGTCCAAGATATTTATTTATTATTTACTTATTTACTCGAGGCAAATCTATTGGACAGCTATTTATTTTTCCCATAGAGAAAATTGTTCAGTTTGAAAGTCTGGTCATCCCCTTAAAAAACTGACAGCATACTGTGTATATGTTTTATTCATCCTTCTATGGAATTCTCCTAGGAATAGACGGCTTCGTTGCGAAGATAACATTTGTCGCATTCGATACGCTGACGGCGCGTCAAGCCAAGCTACACTTTCATAATGTTCCCGATGCTCGCTCCCCCTGTAACAATCCTACCTCAACTCAATGCCCACGGGAAGGGAATCTCATCCGTGACCGCACATCAGTTCCTTTCACTGCTTTTTTTTAGATTATACATTTTTTTTCCTGCCACATGTCGGTTGAATAGGCCCGCGGAAGGTAGCGGAAATTTTATACGGGTTCAATTCTCAGTCATTCTTTGTATCAAACATCTTAACAGATGCAATTTAGCTAGAAAGGCAAGACTGTGATTTTTGAATTTTCATGTAACTTCACGATCCTTCTTTATATGCTGACACTTTTTAAGGGGATGATCAGACCAATAGAACAACTTTCTGTGTGGGACCAACATCGAAATCGTGAAAAAAAATCAGCATTCTCATTTCACATTTGGCTCAGTTTGCAGTTTTGTATGGAACAGCTGATTTTTTTTTCGCTTTTTCGATGTTGATGACATAGAGACAAAGACATAAAGAAAGTTGTTTAGTATGACTGTCTGATCATCCCCTTAAAAAGGTGTCAGCATATTAAGAAGGACCCTAGAGGGGTAGGTGAATTTTCGATATTCCCGTACTTTTTCGCATTTATGAATTCCCATTAGAACTGATTGGATTGGATCAGATTTTGGACTAGCTTTTACCCGTAGCTTTGTCTGCATTGTGCTTAATTCCATACAAAATTTAATAATGACGTCCCAATGATTTTTCTTCTTTCTATGTCCTGCTCTTGATCTTGACTTGACTGACACGCAGTTTTTAAGTTCTGCGTTCATTTTGTTAACACCTTGTATTACAACTAACTGAATTATAAATCTAACTTGGAACACGTTAAAATTAAGTGTGCCCATTAATAAGGCACATTATCAGTCAGAAGTGCCCACATGTATGTCATCGAGAACCGAGAAAACCATCTAATTAACATGGTCGTCTCTCTTAATCTAAGATTACAACAGAAAAGGAAGATGCGGCCTTCAACATAAAATGTAACATACACAACACATAGGTAGGAGGTAGGTAATACATAAGAGAGTGTATCTTATGTATTACTCGAACGTGTACTTATGTAAAGGTTTTAGGATTACCAGACTTGTCAAATATTGATGGTCCGTCGCCGACAAAAACATTGTATGTATTATCCCTTAGTCGAATCGCCTCATACGACATTGTTTATATTATTAGTATGAGCGAACCACATAGTTTGTGTCTGTTGTAGGTACTATATTGTCTATTCTGTGCTTTTGTGCAACAAAAAATTGTATGTTCGCTCACGGACATAGAGTTCAACAAAGGGTAGGTATCTGTTACCGTACCTTCGCTTACAATTGTATTGCACCCATTAAAAGTGATTGTTTTTTTGACTAGGAAAGAAATAAACATGGATTGTTAATTTTTTGCCTTCGTCTGAAAACAGTTCTAGTTACAGAAATAGGTACTTATATAATTATGCGTGGTATACAAATACAAAGTGCAACAATTTATAGACAAGTTGCGTCTTCTCTTCTTTAATGTTTTCTAAGACAGTAATGCCTATTACCGCAAGAAACTCCTACACAATTTATTCCCCATATAAAAGGCCCGTAACTCTAAAAAGAGTAAAAAGTATGTTATCTCTCAGTCTGGCCCATAGACGGGCCTAATAAAAGTTTATGTTATGTGTGCTGTAGGCTGTAGACAATTTACTCTTTCCGGGAATTCGTGACATGCCTGGTTTATGTCGCTTGAGCAAACAAACTATCCTTGAAGCGCGCTCCACATAAACAAAGCTAGATCCTATTTTCAATACTAACCAATTAAAGCCAATGCAAATTTTAGACACAATCTAGAAACGGATCTCTGTGCCTATGATTTGTCAGATTTCTGTGAAAATATACAGTTTCAATGCTAGGATTAATTTAAGTTTTGTACCCATATATGGTAGTATTTGAGCCACTGTAACTTTGAAACTTTAACTTCTATTTTAAATATGACAAACCACAGGCACACTGATTAGTTTATAGTATATAATTATCAAAAATTAATTGACTTTAAATTGGTTACTATCCAAAACATAATCAAACTTCGTTTGTATGGAGCGTGCTAGAGATAATTATACAAAGAATGGTAGAAAATGTACCTAAAGTGAAAGAATGGGAAACTCAGTGCATGTTTCGTGAGAGGTTTGTAGACAATCTATACCAATTAGTATCAAAATCATTTGTTTCCAATGAAACCATAAATATTTCTGTAAGATTTCTGAGTGCTGCGGCTGCGGTGAAATCGTTTTCGCTTTTTGTACGGCCTGCTTCTTTTATTTGCACAAACCAGTTTGCAATCTTCCATATAAGTAAGTATAGCGCTTATTCAGACAATCATTGTTTGTTTTACTTACACTTGCAGAGCAGTTAAATAATGATAGCGAGAAAAACCCAGGAAACAAATTAATTCTGGTCTTTTCACATAATGTACAATTCATGTTCTAACAGCGGCACATATTCAACCCACGTCGTGACGGGACCGGCCAGGGTCGTAAATAAAATAAATCTACTAAATTCTATTCAGTAGGAAAGGGTTAACTCTGCCCTTTGTGTGTATTGTGTAGTCCGAGAGCTGTGCGACAAAATTTACACACTATTAGTTCGGTATTTTTGTACCCTTACAATTTACTACTTAAGTTATACCTAGGTACATCCTATTTTATAAACAAAATGAATGTTTGGATGAATGTAATGTTCTGAATTCACGCTAAAACGACCGTTCTGTCTGATATCAATGAAATTTAATGCTACAAATACAGGGTCCATCTTAATATGCTTCCATTTTAAGGGGATGATCAGACCGTTAAACTGAACAACTTTCTCACCCAACTAACCATCATCGAAATCGCGAAAAAAAATCAGATGTCCCATACATTTGGAACATTTGTCCCATACCAAATGTATGGGACAGCTGATTTGACACATACAAAGACAAAATAAAACACAGGTCATAAAAAAGGTATCCTCTTGATTAACATCATCATTATTTTGTGTATTCAGCTTTAAGATGAGTTATAGGTATAGGATTGCACAGCAGGGCAAAGGCCTCTCTCACTAAGGTTCACCTTTATAATGATTGTACTCCTAAGAAAAACAATGGACGATGTGTATTTTGGTGCTCATTTTTTCTGTAAAACGTTTCCGAAATATATCATTACATCATTAAGAACCCAAATTAAAAACGTACGTCGATTTAATTATTCAGAACGTTTCATCGTGGTGTATTATTATCATAATTGGTTCGTGAATAAAAATGAATCATACATTCGTTCATCTTTTTTTTTGTTCTTATTTGTGCTAGTTCAAAATATTAAGATCTCAATAGGGCAAAGAATGAAAGCGATATAAAGATTGGTTTTTGTACTGATGTGGTAATTTACCTATTGTACTTTTTACCTGTGATGACGAATAAATGTTTCTGATTTCTGATTTCTGTGTAAATTTTATTGTATAGTCTCTGTATCCGGTTTATTCCGGATATTGGTAGCAGACGTGATTTTTGTTAACATTAGGTAATTAAATTATAATTATGTATAATATTATACACTTTTGCTTGCACTTTTGCTTTGCTCTGGCTAGACACCCCGCTTTGTGCTCGGGTAATCAGAATCAGTATTCTGTATCCTTTTCATCACTGCGATTGCTGATTAATTTTAAAGATTTTTTAGAGATTGAGGTATCAGTCCGAAAATTACATGTTTGAAGATGTTTTGTCAAAAAAAAAGTTATTTTCGAAATCCATCTAACCACATCCACATGAACAACTCAAATAATAGGTGTAGAAGAATACCCCGTATTTGATATGCGGACTCTCGACCTATAATCTTACGAAGATTTCATCATCCACCTATCAATGCAACTGCAAGCGAACTTCACGGTTATTACTTCACTATAAGGTGCATTGATGACTGCAATCCCACATGCAGGCAGGGGTGCCTCAAGCGACTATCATTGCGTCATAATTCAGCCCTTTTTTTAGAAAGAGAGGATGTTCTTACCGTCTCGCTTTTATGGTGGAAATTTACCGGGGTCCCTTTCTTTGTTCTCTCCATATTTTGGGTAGGTATTACCTACACTTGCGTTGGACAAAACCGATTGAAAATTTTAAGGTTTTCTGGATGTGACCGTTTTAAATAAATGATGTGCTTCATGGCGTGAATAAGTGGATTTTTTGTGTATCGTAATTACCTATTGTCTTATTAAAAGAACATTTCAATGAACTTTGTACAAACAAATAATAGCAGATCTTTGTCTTCAGTGTTAGATTATTATGCAAAAACAGTCAGGTAAGGTGCGTTGGGGTAAGATCGTGAATGGGGTAAGAACGTATATGCTAAATATCTACCGATTCTGTGATTATTTTTTTATACTGGCAACATAGCGCGAGACGCCTCTTTTTATTGAATTCGGTGATTTCGTCATGTCAATCGTCTGTTATGGCTGGGCGTAAGATAGGACGCTCAAAACAAAATAACGAAGTATAAGATCGGATGTTTTCTTTTTATGAACCTTGTGTCTTAGCCACATGAGTGATTTTAGAGGGTAGTCCGTTCTTTCCCCAGCATCGTTCGATCTTTCCCATGTATTTTTAAATGTATGTCAATACTTTAAACTCCCGTGACATCGTTAAATCTATGCAAAAATGAAAATGTTTTTCTGATAGGTCGTTTATTGATTATCAGTTTCTACTTTATATTAGTACGCTAGCTGATATCGATTTTGAGGATAAAATTAATTGCCAACTTCTTATGAATGCAGCTAAGAACCATCCGAACTTACCCCAACACACCTTACGCAGGATACCTACATTATAAGTGTGTGTGAGTGTGTGTGTGTGCTACACACAAATACACTTTCACTCCTGAATCTGAAAGAGTAGGAGATGCAACGATCAGAGGAGGGGTTTGGTGCTGTGATTAACTAACCGGTACCGACACAGTGACGAGTTGAGGACATCAGAAATGTTACAAAGGAATAAGACATCGACACCCGACTGGGTTGGGGATATGTTAAAGCAGGTACTGAACCGAAATTCAGATTAAAACGAGTAGGTACCTACCTACCTAACATTATCTACACTATTTTAAAACTGTAGGTAACAGAAATGGCTATGGGCGAAGTGCATGGGAAGTGGGTGTTGGGAACTATCAAGTCGATCGCAGCGCTCAGACGCCAGATTTGCTTGAATTTATGCAAATCCGCACACTCACTGAACACTCAAATGTCTTACTTTTTGTAATTTTTCATAATTATGCTGTTTTGTGTACAAGAATCTAAGAAATACCAAAACTACAAAGACTACTAACTTAAGATTCGGCAGGGATTTGTTTATTGACATGCGCTACTGTCGTGCACGTAGCCAGAAAAAGATGACGATGGGTGAATCTTCAAAGCATTTGAACGCCCTAATACATTTTCTTATAAACAACATGAAAATGTCCGACCAGATAAATAAGGGTGTTCAAACGCTCTAAAGATGCACCACTATTTTTCAGGTGTCCCACTCTAAATCGCCGATTTTTTTACTTTTTGTCAGTCGGCTAAAGTCTTTTTGTTTGTTTGTTTGAGATTTACTGTTTGTATTTTGGTGTAAAATAAAGTATATTTGATTGATTGATTGATTTAAGCATAAACTACTGGATCGATTTTGATGAAACTTTTTGAGTTTGAAAGCTTATGATTTATATCGCTACGATGACGGGAACCGGTGCGGACGAAGTACAAGGCAAACATTTAGTTAGGTACCTATACAGGGTGTAAGTCACACCCTAGCAAATACTGAAACGGTGAACTCAGGACTCAGACCATCAAACTGAACAACGAGTTTACCTCAGGAAACGCGAAAAAAAATGTGCTGTCCCATACAAAACTGCTGTACCTACCCGACAAAAAAATGTACGGGACAGCAGATCTTTTTTCGCGTTTCCTGAGGTAGGCTCCATAGTGAAAGTTGTTCAGTTCGATATGGTCCGAGTTCACCGTTTCAGTATTTGCTAGGCTGTCACTTACACCCTGTATAATATAATATTTTTTTGTACACGTACAACGTCGAGCACAAGCTCGACAAACGTGCTCGAAATATAAAGAAAATTCCAAATTCAAAATAAAGCTCCACGTGCTGTAAAAAAAATCTGATGTCCCATACATTTGGAACATTTGTCCCATACCAAATGTATGGGACAGCTGATTTGACACATACAAAGACAAAATAAAACACAGGTCATAAAAAAGGTATCCTCTTGATTAACATCATCATTATTTTGTGTATTCAGCTTTAAGATGAGTTATAGGTATAGGATTGCACAGCAGGGCAAAGGCCTCTCTCACTAAGGTTCACCTTTATAATGATTGTACTCCTAAGAAAAACAATGGACGATGTGTATTTTGGTGCTCATTTTTTCTGTAAAACGTTTCCGAAATATATCATTACATCATTAAGAACCCAAATTAAAAACGTACGTCGATTTAATTATTCAGAACGTTCATCGTGGTGTATTATTATCATAATTGGTTCGTGAATAAAAATGAATCACACATTCGTTCATCTTTTTTTTTTGGTTCTTATTTGTGCTAGTTCAAAATATTAAGATCTCAATAGGGCAAAGAATGAAAGCGATATAAAGATGGATGGATGGTTTTTGGGTAAATTTTATATATCGTATAGTCTCTGTCTCCGGTTTATTCCGGATATTGGTAGCAGACGTGATTTTTGTTAACATGGTAATTAAATTATAATTATGTAAGTATAATATTTCACACTTTTGCTTTGCTCTGGCTAGACACCCCGCTTTGTGCTCGGGTAATCAGAATCAGTATACTGTATCCTTTTCATCACTGCGATTGCTGATTAATTTTAAAGATTTTTGAGAGATTGAGGTATCAGTCCGGAAAGATGTTTTGCCAAAAAAAAAGTTTTGTTCGAAATCCATCTAACCACATCCACATGAACAACTCAAATAATAGGTGTAGAAGAATACCCCGTATTTAATATGCGGACTCTCGACCTATAATCTTACGAAGATTTCATCATCCACCTATCACTGCAACTGCAAGCGAACTTCACGGTTATTACTTCACTATAAGGTGCATTGATGACTGCAATCCCACATGCAGGCAGGGGTGCCTCAAGCGACTATCATTGCGTCATAATTCAGCCCTTTTTTTAGAAAGAGAGGATGTACTTACCGTCTCGCTTTTATGGTGGAAATTTACCGGGGTCCCTTTCTTTGTTCTCTCCATATTTTGGGTAGGTATTACCTATACTTGCGTTGGACAAAGATGTGACCGTTTTAAATAAATGATGTGCTTCATGGCCTGAATAAGTGGGTTTTTTGTGTATTGTAATTACCTATTTCAATGAACTTGGTACAAACAGATCTTAGATGTCTTTGTCTTCAGTGATAGATTAGATACAAAAACAGTCAGGTACGCAGGATACCTATATTATAAGTTTGTGTGTGTGCTACACACAAATATACTTTCACATGTTGACGTCCTGAATCTGAAGGAGTACGAGATGCCACGATCAGTGGAGGGGTTGGGGGTGAGGAGTTGAGGAAATCAGAAATGTTACGAAGGAATCCGACTGGGTTGGGCAGGTACTGAACCGAAATTCAGAGTAAAATGAGTAGGTACCCACCTACATAATATTATCTACACTATTTTAAAATTTTACGTAATAATGGAAGTGTGTCTGTTCATTGAAGATAATAACAAAAAAAGATGACGATGGGTGAATCTTCAAAGCGTTTTAACGCCCTAATACCTATGCCTCTTCTTATCAACAAGATGAAAATGTCCGACCAGATAATTAAGGGTGTTCAAACGCTGCTCTGAAGATGGACCCCTATGATTTTTAGGTGTCCCACTCCAAATCATAGATTTTTGGACTGTTTGTCAGTCTGTTAAAGTCTGTTTGCTTGTTTGTTTCAGAATAACGCAAAAACCACTGGATCGATTTTGATGAGCTTATGATTTATATCGCTACGATGACGGGAACCGGTGCGGACGAAGTCGCAGGCAAACATTTGGTTAGGTATACTATACAGGGTGTAAGTGACAGCCTAGCAAATACTGAAACGGTGAACTCAGACCATCAAACTGAACAACTTTCACTATGGAGTCTACCTCAGGAAACGCGAAAAAAAATCAGCTGTCCCGTACATTTTTTAGTCGGGTAGGTACAGCAGTTTTGTATGGGACAGCAGATTTTTTTTCGCGTTTCCTGAGGTAGGCTCCATAGTGAAAGTTGTTCAGTTCGATGGTCTGAGTTTACCGTTTCAGTATTTGCTAGACTGTCACTTACACCCTGTATAATATAATATTTTTTGTACACGTACAAACGTCGAGCACAAGCTCGACAAACGTGCACGAAATATAAAGAAAATTCCAAATTCAAAATAGAGCTCCACGTGCTGTAAACTGAACATAACTTTACAAAAGCGACAAAAACTTTTGTTGAAACTTGTTCTTTTATTGCAAAACTTGAACCTCCACCCTTTATCCTGTTTTGCGCCCAGTACCTACCTACCTACGTGCCTACACAGTTCTTTGTACACGCTCCAACACTTCCTTTGCCAAATCCGGCATTCGTCCGGACTCACAACTCCGGACATTTCATGTCCCTTTGATTTTCCAAAAGACCACCTTTTCGGAAAACTTCGCCTATTTTCGGTGATTTCCGCTTGAGAGGATATTTAGATTTTAGGGTTGCTTGCTACCCCTTTATTGTTTGGAGATATTTAAATAAATTATTATAATGGTGATAGCGTGAGACTCAATGATGACATTAATGATAATGACTAGCTTTTTAGTGAACGGACGATCGGTTGACGAAACTAAAATGTAATAAAATGCAGAGTAGGTAGGTACCTCGATTCGACGTAGTAAAGTAAGAATTATAACTGCTGCAAAGTAGAGGTATCCTTTATTCTACCTGTGTGCCAAATTTAATCGCAAAATGCCAAAAATAATTTTGCTTCGAGTCACAAAAATTGTCACAAACTTTCAGAAAGTGAACTTTTTCAGTTCAATTTTTTTTAAATATTATATTACATCATATACCTCCACCCATTACAGGTAATTGTAATTAAATTACCTAATTAAATAATTTTATTTATTAATCTCTGTATATTTAGTTAGTTATATTATTGTTACTATATTATTATTAGTATTAATAAACCATAAGAAAAAAAAATTTCCTATATAGAATTACATGTAATGGTACTTACGTCAAAATGTATTCTAAAAATATTTAAGTTACCTAAGAATAACTTAAAAACTTAAATATTTTTAGGTACCAACATTATTTTTATTTTTATTTATTTTATTAATATTTTTAAGTTATTCCTAGGTCCATTATAAGTTCATAATAATGTAAGTACCTTATAATAACTTAGAAACTTAAATATTTTGGATAAAATAAAAATTTCGAATGTCGTTTTACATTTGAGTTGTAGAAACGCATATTTCTTACAATCTGATATTCTTTTTATTCGAATGAATCGTTCGATTCAGTATATGCAGAGGAATACAATTTGATATTTAAACGCATTACCATAAGTTACATTTTAGCCTGTAGCGTTCATCGTCACGAAAGCTTTCTCAAAAACATAATAATCTTTTATCATAAAATAACGCTTATCAAAACACTCGATTTAAATTCGAAAAATTATGAGACGGTAGCCCTATAACTTATACTTAATACTATTGTGCCAGTACGAAGAAAAAACACCTTTACTTAACAAGAAATAAGTTTCTTATCACCTTGAAAGTTAAACTTTAGTTAGGTGTTTGCTTCTAGCATGGCTGACTATTTACTACATTTACTACATTATAAGTTGATATTGTATACTATAAGTACCTATGTAAGTACTCAGTTATATAAGGTTATACAAGGTGTTAATTAATGGACAATTATGAAACGATTTCATTTTTTTCAATGTAGTCAATTTAACTTACAGGTTCTCTTTTAATCGTTGTTTATAATCAAATCAAAACACTTTCAGTTTTATAATAAAATCAAAACGACTTCATATAAAAGCGTAGACCTCATTATAACAAAAAATAATAGCGTCTTCTCCCATTACACATGTTAAACTTGAACAAAAAATATTCTAATATAAACACTTAACCCACTTTTTTGCTGACTCGACAAAAACAAACATAAATCTCAAGTTTTTATTATCTGACCCTACCCTAAACGTACCTGTCCATGCATTTCACTAAATGCCTTTTAGAATTAGACATTTGAATATCAACCCTAAATCATAAATAGTACAGTTCAAATTAAAACTTAAAATCTTTATTCAAAATTAGATGCAACCAAAAATACATCTTCACAAGCTAACATAGTATCCCTCTCCCTTAACAGTTTAAAATGGACTCAAAGTTAACGCATTTACGATACATTTTCCCTCAAAAACTAGTCTAAATAAAAGGGCTGTAGTTAGTGATACGCAGAAAGGAACCATGATTGCATAACATTAAGATACGTAGTTTATTGCATGGGAGATAATGCCCCCGGGCGGTTGTTGCTATGCAGTCGATTGCACTCGGCGCATCTCTTGTCCCCTGCATGTGTGTGATGTGATCATACGATGTACTACACAATGTGTGAATAGATGAACGAAAACCTGAAAATTGAATAAACACGATAACATTAAAAAGACAATGCCCAAAACCAGGCTAAAGATGCGTCATCCATGCGTCAATATTTGATCTGAGTTATGAATCCCTTCATATGTATTTTTGGTCCTAAGGGACTGGGGGTTTAAAAATAAAATAAAATTTTATAGTAATTTTTTGTAAGGAATGAATGCTTTTGCTTTACCCATTGAGTAATTATGTATAGAGCAGACAACGCGAACAAAATCTGTGCACCATGATCAGCAGTGTGGGGCGCGTGCTGGGAGCGTCAGGCTGCGACGAGCGCCTGGCACAGGCTAAGTGGGTTAGAGCGCGTGCACCCTAACGCGTGTTACAAAACATTACTTCTCGGTAGATTCTCTAGTTAACATAGTACCTCAATGGCTTTACCTAGTTATTTTTTAGCTTAGGATTTTTTAAATATTTTCCCATCAAATATTTAACGAAAATGCCCTATCTTTAGGTGACAATTGGGCCACACGCAAGTTCAGCCTAAAGTCTTTCTTATAATTTTGGGCATGATCCATCCATAGGGAAAGTTGTTCAGTTTGATGCCATCATTACCATCCTCTTAAAAAAAAACTGTCAGCATATTAAGTTGGACCCTGTATATTTGGGCGGCTTAACCAATACGTCTTAAAGCACATTACACACATAGGTACCCTACCTACAAGCTTCATTTGAACGAGATTCAGAAACGCACGATAATAAGGATTAGCGGAGGCTTTCATCTCAAGAAGACAATCTCGCGACGGCGACGTCCCGGATCCCGGACAAGGATCCCGGGAAAGTGTTCATTTTCCCGCGGGATTGGGCTCCGTGACGCAGTAAGCTGATTACGGAATGACAGCGAGCGATCTGCTAATGTGTTTTGCTAAGTAATGATGAGAAATATGGCGTGGGCAGAAAGTACACTGCTGAAAAAAAACGATAGAAACTCTGAATTAATGTTGATTATAATTGGAAAAGCAGACTGTTGTCCACGTATAGGGATAATTCTGGACGCAGGGAACAGGCTAATAATTAATTACAGTCTTAAATATTTTGGGAGACAGTTTCGTGTAAAAGTTTCATACCTAATAGTCATACTAAATATGGTTATTCTGAAAATACTTTTTTTTTTTTTTTTATGTAAAATAAATTTATTTAGACAAGCACAAGAATAAAAAGTTAAATATCAGAAATACAAATAAAATCGAATCCGCAACGCAGGCTTCGTCAAACCTTAAACACATATCTATATCCGCTACAAGCTTCGTCAATACTATTTAATTTACCACTGACTAAGATAGGTACTCGGGTTCTTTACTAATAGTTTTCCTTTGATTCAGGGAGTATATATTAAGTATACGTATAAGTGTTTCAATTTTAGGATAGATAAATAATTAATTCCTATTCGTGCACGATGTGCAAAGTTCGATAGAATCCCAGGCTATGCTACAATATTTAGTCCTAAACAGAAAATTTTCCTCACCATAGAAACCGTATAGGACTATCTATCCTGTTTAGATTACTTGACGTATTCTTCTTAGTGTTATCATGAGCCATATCGCTTGACAATCACCCATGACGCAATCGTTTGACGTGTTTAAAAGATTGTGTGAGTTTGTTGTCGTGACCTTTCCTATTGTAGGGGCTGTTTTTGAGTGGACCTGCTGTGCTACGTACATAATATAGTAATAACGGCTAGTTGCGAGTAAAATGCGGGGGTGGAGAGGGGAGGGGGGGAGGGAGGGAGTTTCAGGGACGAGGGCCCTGGGAGTGTTTGTTTTAAACCGTGAACACATTTCTTGGGGGTGTAGTATCTATTTATCATGATGAAATAGTCTTGTATTGCGCCGTTAGGAAAATATACGCAAGAGTATGCGTAGACACAAGAAGATGATCAGACCACCAAACTGAAACACTTTCTCTATGGGACCAAAGCAGGATTGCTGTTTTGTATGAAACTTTTTTTTCGCTATTTCGACTTTGGTCTCATAAGAGAAAGTTGTTTAGTTGGATGGTCTGATCAGCGCCTTAAAAACCGTCAGAATATTAAGAAAGGACCCCATAATCGCGCTGTTCCATAGAGATAACGTCAACGGATTTGGATGAAATTCGGCACACATGTAGAAGATGTTCTGGATTAACAGATAAGATAGGTATATTTTTAAGATCCATGCAGACGAGTCGCGGGCAACAGATAGTGACGAATAAACACAGATAGGTAGTTGTAGCAAAGATTCTGACGACCCCAAAAGGGTTTTGGTCGTGACTTTATGTAGTCATAGTCATAGTCATAGTATTTTATTGCTTCATGTGTTACAAAAGATCTGTATGTTGTATTAAGTACCAGATCTAAAGATAATGACGCCTATGTGCATTCACAAACGATGACGCACTGACGCATGCGGCAGATGTCAGTCCATAGAACCACAGTCCACACGCGGTTCGTCAATGCGTCACCGTGTGTGCTTCTACGTTCGTTTTCATACAAGTCCTTGCTTCACAAATGACGGACTGACGTTTGCTGCTCCGTCAGTGCGTCATCGTGTGTGAACGCACTATCTCATAGAATAACGAATTATTATTCTTATGACTATCTGTAGACTTAAGCGAGACTATCAGTAGGTAAGGTAGATAATAAACTGAACTAAACTACCCAATATTGTCATTGTTTTGTAACGTGATGGAAATTTTACACAAATATAATGCACAGCGTGTTCATAATTTAAAAAAACATTCCCATATGTAAACAAACAAAAATTTAATTAATTATACCTACCTGCCTACCTATAATCTAGGTCTTTTCCAATCGTATGTAGGTAGCTATCTAAGGAACGTGGGTCGGAAAACCAGAACATTTTTTGGACAACCATAAAAAATCGATCGGCTGATTATTATGTATATGGGAGCTGGGAGGTCCAAAAGTTGTTAGGTATCGTATTTCGACCCAATGATCCTCAGGAAAAGTTGTTTTGTTTCATTATCTGAATAACCCTTAGTATAAAAAATAGGGGTGTAAAAGAACATTACCTATTTTGTTTTTGAAGTCGTTGTCAAGCCAATCTCAAAAATATTATTCCAAGCCCAGTCGAGAATTGACTACCGGATTGACAGCAATTTCAAAGTTATTTCACAATTGTCATTATATTGGGTTGACATTTATATCAGTTGTAGGTACAGTAAGACGACACAAACCAATTTATTCAATCGCTGATGATTTGCTATTATGAGAAGTTCCATCCTAAAAACTGCGCTTTACTTTGAAGGAAAAGAACAAGCTTAAAGGCCTCAGCGATATTATCGCTGCGATTTTGCGATAATTGTTCTCAGTACATTTTGTATGGGGACGCGCGCGATCCTACACACCGCCGCGATATTATCGAGCGATAATATCGCTGCGATTTTGCGATAATTGTTCTCAGTACCTACATTTTGTATGGGGACGCGCTCGATCCCACACACTGCCGCGATATTATCGCAACCTGACGCAATCTCTTTCTACTACATTCAGTGAAGGGCGCATGCGTGACGCGAATCGCGGAATCGCTGCAGTGTGTAAGGTGTCGCGATAAAGCTGTCGATAATATCGCTCGATAATATCGCTGCAATGTGCAGAAGCCTTAAATTTCGAAGCTGAATATCTAGGCTATTAAATTTAACAAATTAAAAGTTGACAAAAAATTACGTGCCTGCTCACTGTAGGTAATTCTCTGCACAACGTCGAATTTCATGTTGATAGCCTATATAATCATGAGCTATGCTGTTTTTTTACACTCTGTACATAGTCGAATTATCATCGTACGTACGTACGTATATCATCAGAGATATCGATTGCTATTACACGATATATTTTATCTATGATTTACATAATCATGTCTGCAGACTAACTTTATTACTGATAATAAATATTATATAGGTCGAATAATTGGGTGGGTTCTTAGGTGTTTATAATATATTTCACCTGGAATAGCAAGATCACCTGCTGGGTTAGTCCAGTGTATGACGTAACAAGAAAGAAGAAGAAGTACTTACATAGGTAGGTACATCGTAGAGTTAACTTTACGTTTTTAGTATAAGTTGCATTACTTTAAAGTGTGATATACTCATAATACTGAATAACTTCCCCAAAGGAACATAAGAACAATTTTCAACTTTTTTCATACAGACGACGTTCGATCAGCTGATTGTATTTTGTGCAGAGCGGTCTAATAATATCACGCAATCCCACTGACAAAAAACCATGTCAATTCGGACCAAAACTTTACTTAGATTTTATAGGAGAAAATGTGCATCTAGTTTTAATTTTTGATTCCAAGAATAGGTCACCTTGGTGATTATTATTGGCTCTTAATATCCATTTGTGTTCTGCAGTGCAGTACGTATCACTGAAATAACTAATCTTTTGTGTAAAGATCCTTGCATAACAATAAGACAGCCTAGAAACGGTTTATCGACTTAACTAATACACAAACAGCTTTAAAACGACTATTCCATAGTTAATAGCTAAGATAATTAAAAGCAATTAGGTCCCAGTAATGTGCCGATAAAATTTCAATAAGAAAAGGACCACTGTACGCTTGGGCCATAACTTTGTTCGTATGTATTAGGGTGTCTATTCAACATGTTTATTTATCGTTTTGGGACAAAAGCTTTGGGGCCCAAAACCTTTGTAACAAAAACCGATGCTGACCTTTGGGGCATCCCCCATAGCTAAATTTTACGAGCGGTAGAAAGGATAGTAAATATCTCGTGTTACTTGTGATTTTTATCTCAGGATAGATGTTAGTTTGAGAATAGGTAGGATTTTCTTTTGGTTTGTGAAATATTGAGACGAGCATAGTAATAAAGAGATCAGATAAAATGCTAAAACTTATTTTTTCAAGCGTGCATTTATGGTACAGTTCATCATCATCATCATCTAATCAACCAAGCCACCCACTGTTGGGCATAGGCTTGAAAAGGTTATAGCGCATTTTATATGGGCCATGTGATGCTTAAGGCTATATTATTCGGAGCGCGCTCCATACAAACGTACTATGGTGATATTTTCAATACTAACCAATTAAAGTCAATGAAATTTTGCAAAAACAATCTAGAAACAAATTTCTATGCTTGTATGGAGTCAGATTTTCGTTAAAATATACAGTTTCAATGCTAGGATTAATTTAAGTTTTGTATGGATATCTTTGAGGCACTGCAAAACTTTAAAACTATAAATTATTCATTTTATTAAATATACATTTTAACGAAAATCTGACTCCATACAAGCATAGAAATTTGTTTCTAGACTGTTTCTGCAAAATTTCATTGACTTTAATTGGTTAGTATTGAAAATATCACCATAGTACGTTTGTATGGAGCGCGCTCCGAATTATACTCGTATCCCCTTAAAATTTCCTGAAATACTTCAGAATCAGCCACACCACACACACACTTAACACATCCTCCAACCCCACACATAAGTGAAAACCCTTACCAAAACCTTATTTAAACAAAACTCAAACCACATGTAAAGCGCTGAGGGGCGCAAGCGGGGGCGCTGCCCTGGTCACCAGGGGGCGCTTCACTATTACAGAGGTCACTGGTGCAGAACGTTCGGACAAAGACCTATTAGCATGAATTACCGAGCTTTGTACGTACGGGGATTGGCTGCCCGAAATAAATACCTTCCAATTTAGATTCCTATACAAATACAAACAAAGAGCCCACGCAGTTAGCATGGCAACCCCGGCCGATCCCATCGCATTATAATGTGTTTGATAAGTAACCAATTTGTTAGTGATACCGGGACGTAGTGTCTGTTAACAACTGAATGCAAAGTCTGAAAACTATTTGATTCTACAAGGAGCGCTAAGCTAAAACATCAAAGTTATATTCTTATCCAATTTCAGTTCTAATCGCATTGTAATCCAATTACTGTTCAAACTGTGCTGAATTCCGCATCGCGCTCAACTCTATAGTAACTGACAGCCATTAATGTCCGAGCAATCTGTCAAAACGGCTCTGACGGCTATCAAGAGCAGTAGGTACCGCGATTAGCGCCATACCAAATGTGTCAAAAGTTTATGGTTCGTACGTAGTCCAATCACGGTTCAATCACCGAATATTTACCGCGATTGCAGCCAAGGTCTGTCTCAATATGCTGACTGCTTTTTAAGGGGATGCTTTCACGGTTTTCCCGGCCATCTGGCAACCCGAGCTAGAGGGCATAATATATACTCTTAATTTCAGTGATCGTCTAATACTTGTACATATTGCGTGCCAATACCGGAGTTCCACTGCGCCAACGAGGGCCTTATTTAACACGGTACCTATCATAACATAGCGTAAGATGTAAACAAGTTAGTTGCCAGCTAAGCCGCTAAAAGGTTTCGAGCGGTATATAGTTTGGAGGCAAGTAGAGTGGCTATGTTGTTTTCGTTCGCTTTAACATTAAGTGGGCGGGCGACGGTTTGGCGCTTCCTTACTTACATCTACTATGATATTATACCTTCTTAGTATACGTATTGTATAACTTAGAATGCATGCAGGACAATCTATAGGTTGGCAACCTTATTTTACCTACTAACATCAAGAAGTAAGAGAAAAAAGAGAGAAGGTAACTCATTTAATTTTAGACCCTTGTTTGACTGTCACCTTGTGATGTCGGGATTCCAATAGTAGGTATCAATATTCCAATTCCAAGGCAAGTTTTCTACAGTATTTGTTTAGGCAATGATACATATTCCGGTGGAAAGGTCATCGTAAGATCGACGCATATTTATTCGCGGCGAACGAGACGAATTTGGCGAAAGAACCTATTTTTAGAATTCTTTGTATGAAATTCTATATGACACCTCGCTTAATCCTAATTGAATGCACCTCGCACACTAATCCGCGGCGAATCGGACAAATCGTCAGAAGAATTAAAAGTAAATTCGTTTCATTCGCCTCCTTCGCCGCGGATATAGATATGCGTCCAGCCTAAGTCTTATTCGTTTTGCAGTTTTATATGGAACAGCTGATTCTTTTTTCGCGATTTCGCTGTTAATCCTAGAGAAAGTTATTTAGTTCGATGTTCTTATCATTCCCTTGAAAAACCGGCAGCATAGATAGTACGAAAGAACTTGTAAGTATACAGGGTCAAACTGAATATGCCGACAGTTTTTAAGAGGATGTTCAGACCATCAAACTGAACAACTTTCTCTATGGGACAAACATCGAAATAGCTAAAACAAAATCTGCTGTCCCATACATAAATGTTGGTGCCATAGAGTAAGTTGTTCAGTTTGACGGTCTGACCATCCCCTTAAAAAGTGTCAGCATATTAAGAAGGACCCTTTACATTGTCTTTCATCCAGTAACATATCAAATATCACACAATACGAGCTGTACAGAACAGAATTTTGTGAACGAATGAATATTTTTGATGACCGAGAACGAGAACAAAAGAGGTCGAGGCTTATCTTTTTTTGTCGCCACAAATTTATCGTTCATAAATTCAAGTAATTGGGGATCCGCACGAAATATATGGCAAAGGGTCACTTAGCCACAGGAATATCGCTGACCGTCGTTCGTTTGTTGTACAGAACACCACCGAAGTTGATACTGTAATAATGTTAAATTACAAAACAGTGTGCCGAAACAAAAGGGTCAATCTTTGTGGTAGTCCGAACGTAGTAAAGTCGAAATACCTACAGTAATGATAAGATACTGGTATTAAACTTGGATGATACCAAATAGAGGTAGGCTTTTAGGTTTTTGTAGTAAGTTGGTGTTTCAATGTTTTATTTAGGTTTTCTTGATTGAGAAATCTAAAATTTTGAGATAAGTTATTTGGCATGCTAGTGCCAGTCTCTCTTTCCAAAAAACAATTATGTTCATAAATACTCAACAACAGAAACAACACCAACAACAAAAGAGAACACAAGAAACAACAACAACATAAGAAATAAATTGGTAAAATTCCCACATTTTTGGCGCAGTAAATAAGACAAGTAGTTACCAGGAGGATATTCTAAACTTGCCTGAAAAACATTTTAAGTCCCGTGTTAAGCAAGTTCTCTGTAAAGAGGTTAATTATAAACTTTTTAGGTTATTAGAATGACCAAAATACCTGGTCTTGAAAATATTACGTTACGTAATTGAATATACATAACTATACATGTATTTATTTTGTAGTTACACTTTTATACTTACCATTACGTTTTTTGTTATCAAAAGATGTGTGTTGTTGAGTTTCTGGCCGCATCTTCTCTGCAACAGAACACTTTCTATGAAAAGCTCTATGTGATATTATTTTGAATAAACAATTTCCTCAGAAATAACATTGTTGTACGCCTGTCTGCTTTCCCCATTAGGGCTAAGTTGCATGAGAATGTTTGATAAAACTGGAAACTACACTGATCGATGCAACAATGACGTCATGTCAGTCAGAACCGAGTCGGGACCAGTAATATTCCCCTTATTAACTCCCTGACCGGTTCCTTTCTACAACGTCGTAATTACGTTCCTTCACCACAGCACATCGCATCCATACTCCATACTTAGATTATAAATGCGAAAGTCTAAACTGCAAACTGATTTTGATTACATATAAAGATGGCTTAAACTCTGATGAAGGACATGAATATTAAAATTCTAGCTAGTTAAGGAATCTCGCGATATCGTGATGATCTATCTATATCTATCTATCTAGATAGCTGTCACGACTATATATAATGTATATATATTATGTATTTATAATAGGTTTATTATGTATAATTGCTTTTTGTAGATAACTGCTCCTTTCTGATCATTTGTCTGGAAACACCGCCTACCATTCTTCGTTCACCGTTTCCTCTACCCTAAGGTTGTCTGGAAGAAATCGCTTCTTAGCGATAAGACGGCCTTATTTTGTGCCTCTTGTTTTATTTTTCTCTGTATTTTACTGTTTATATTTTGGTGTAAAATAAAGAATATTTGATTTGATTTGACTATTCCCAAAAATATATTCTCAAACCCAGAACATCCACGTTTCACTATCGGTACTGAAACCCTGTCTAATGTGACGGTTAGTGAATCCTTCACCACTTTATCAGCCCGGTAAATCCCACTGCTGGGTATAGGCCTCTTCATTTTCACGCCAACCAGAACGGTCCCACGCTTATAATCTTTTATAATTAAATATTATAAATTAAAAAATTATAATAGATACTGGGTAAAATACAATATGCCTCGAAATTGAAGCATGCCGGTTTCCTCATATTATTTTCCTTCACCGAAAAGCCAGTAGTGGTGTTACAAATCGTACATAAATGCAAGAAAAATCATTGCATTGGTACGAGTTGGCCTGGAGTGCGATTTTTGAAAGTCACACGCTCAAATCAGCAGTAGAAAGTCGTTTAATCTCCATAGTAATTATGACATTTTCTTCTGCTGATTTACACGTGACTTTCAAAAATATCACTTCTGGATGGGGATCTAATCATCGCCTTCTGTACGGCAGTCATGGTTACGCGCCACTTCTGTGCCTTTAAGAAGGTCCTAATAAAATTTGAGAACAAAAAGTTTGGAGACTATAACGTGTAAACGACTCGCGTTCGAAGGAATTGTATGGCGTGCAATCATACGAGGTCAGGGTGGCCATGCATGTCCCTATGGTGGGGGGATAATCTTTAAGGTTTGTGTTATTGAGCTGGGGGATTTATGGCTATACGTGTGGTTCACGATGGTTTAGTCTAGAACACACCATTTCTTCCTGTGGATGACGTAGAAGGCGACTAAGGGATAAGGTCAAAATGCTTATGTGAAACGTTATTTAATTCTTTAAACTGCATATGTACCTACCTACCTAATAAGTTTTTAAATTGAATTATGTAAGTAAGTATACCTACCTACCACTTATTCTGAGGAGAATTGAATAATTTACTTTCTCACATAGCGAAAGCGTCGTTGTATGTTTTAAAAAAATACTTTCAAGGTGAGAAAAATAACAAAAAATGAAAAATCTTCCCTATAATGGATTCTATAAATACACTGACATATTACATATAACCAGTGATCGGAATGTCGGGGCATTTTTTGAGCATACAAGTATGGATACGCCTGAATTTCCCGGAAATATCCGGATTTAATAAATTTGGATAAAATTTCACGGGATTTACTGGGATTACCTATTTAGATGTCAAGAGACGTTTTTTTTTAATCAAGAGTATTAGCAGCGCATACTAGAGGCCGCGCCTTTGAAACACGCCGCCTGGTACTTTTGACATGTACCGCGCTTAGGTAAATATGTTGACCGTTATTAAACAATGATATTAAGTAACTAGATTAGTAGTTAGGGCACCAAAGCGTTGCCACTTCGAAGATGTCTGCAGGCTTCTTTGACTTCAGTTCAGGCGTTTATCTATAGTGAGCGGACATATCCGTGACGTATAAATTAAGCTACCAAAATGGGGAAATGCGCCGTAAAAATTTGTAAATCACAGTCGGAAAAGAATAATAAAGGAAGTGGTGTTACTTTTCACAAGTAAGTTTACTATATTTTGTCAAAATAAAATTAAAAAACTAAATAAATTTTTCACGCATTGTTTTTGCCATCAGTGTTGCAAGTAAATACGATTTTGATTTACAAACTTTTACGGCGCATTTCCCCATTTTGGTAGCTTAATTTATACGTCACGGATATGTCCGCTCACTATAGATAAACGCCTGAACTGAAGTCAAAGAAGCCTGCAGACATCTTCGAAGTGGCAACGCTTTGGTGCCCTAACTACTAATCTAGTTACTTAATATCATTGTTTAATAACGGTCAACATATTTACCAAAGCGCGGTACATGTCAAAAGTACCAGGCGGCGTGTTTCAAAGTCGCGGCCTCTAGTATGCGCTGCTAATACGCTTGATTTAAAAAAACGTCTCTTGACATCTAAATAGGTAATCCCAATAAATCCCGTGAAATCTAAATCCATATTTATTAAATCCGGATACTTCCGGGAAATTCAGGCGTATCCAAACTTGTATGCTCAAAAAATGCCCCGACATTCCGATCACTGCATATAACTCTACCAGTCAGCCCTAAACCCCGAAAATGTCAACATAAAAAGTGACTTATTGAAGTCTTTTCAAGAACAAAGTGGGGAAGATTAAATAAAAGTAATAATAAAAAGATGAAGCAGCATGTCCACCCTACTGCTTGTAATAATAGGGCACGCACAATGGCCGACTTGAGTAATAAAATACCCAACTTAAACACGAGACCATCGGTGAGGCCGAAAATTAGATAGTGGTACAAGTTATAAGCTGAGAGCGAGCTTCGATCCAATTCGATCTGGAATCCTGAGATCCTGACCTAACGCAGTGTGATAGCGGCAAACCCTTTACCCTTCCAGGCGATGGAACAAATATCTTTATTAGCAGAAAGAATAACAGCTATGATACACGATAGCAGAAAGAATAACACATGATAATAAGTTCCTTTGCGATTAATCAGTAAACAATTTCAATTTTAGGACAGAGTGAGTGAAGCTAAAATTGTTATGAGAATTAATATTACACGTAACGCTAAAGACACTTTAAAGAAAGTACTAATATACCTGCGACTATTATACCTGTTAGAATGTTCCTTGTGTTTGAACTTGCAAGACCACGAGAGAGGACCTCAATAAAGCTAATACACTAGTCGTTGTCTCTGGCTCTTCGAATATCGCGTCAATAAAATATAGAAACACATTCGTGGAACAATTTGACACGAAAAGAAGAAGAGCGTTAAGAAAACATAATGTTAGGTTAGTCACATGAGAGAATAACAACATTGCATCGTGCAGAACAGGCAATGGTGGAGTTTCGTGCGTGGCAGGCTGGAGAGCAGGCAACTGACACGCGACCGTCCAGTAACAGATCCGCAACGCAACACTTTCAGTTGTCGTCATTGAATTGTAATAATTGTAATACAGACATTCTCGCATTCGAAACGTATAGAATTTTAGTAATGTTAGTGAAATGGGAGCTTGATTTCTCTTATACTTTGCACCACTCACAAAACACCATGAAAAGTTGGCCTACGCCACGACGATGGTATAAAAATCAGAGAATAGAACAGTTTCCACCGCGAAACTTTACCACAAAGGAATTAATGGTTTGAACCCCCATTCTTTTATTGTTCGAAGTCAATACAGCGTAGTATTATATGTTCGGATGTTATCACTTTGTCTGGTTTAACATATAGTTTGGCTGATTGCGTGGGCAGACGGCTTGTTGTATAAGTTCTTTGGAAAATTGTTGGGTTACATTTTGTAAGTGGGATTCTTTTTCCTGCCTACTACTGCTTGGCTTCTTTGTCATGAAAACTATACAGGGCTCTTCTTAATATGCTGACGTTTTTATAAGGGGATGATCAGAACATCATCTGAACAACTTTCTGTATGGATTTGATTGTTTCATACAAAACTACAATCCTACTTGACCAAAATAAATGGGACAGCCGGTTTTTTTCGCGATTTCGATGTTGGTCCCTTATTAAAAAAGTGTTGAGTTTTATGGTCTGATCATCCTCTTCAAAACTGTCAGCATATTAAGTTGGACCCTATACAGTTAGACTCTACCCATTAAACTGAACAACTTTTACTATGGGAGAAATTCTGTCAGAACAAAAAATCTGTTTTTCATACATTTGAGTCGTGTAGTGCAGTTTAGTATGGAACAGCAGATTTTTTTAGATAGCAGGTTTGCTTCCATAGTAAAAGTTGTTCAGTTTGATGGGTCGATTATGTGGTTTATAGGTTAATGATATTTTTTCTTACACCCTGTATAAACAATCCGTTAGAGTAGTACGGTTTGAATAATAATGTGACGGACAAGAGAAACTATTTTCTTACTTATTAGATTTGTTATACAGATTATCGGATCCGACTAAATTACTACCTGTTACTATACGAACTGGTAAAAACACTTCAATAGTTCTTTAGTTCAACATTTGTATTCAAATGTAAACTTAACTACTTTGGAATAAGACACGTAATGTTTGAAAGTAAAAGCAAAAGTAATTTTGCAAGAAGTTTTCACATTAACAAAATATGTTCCATTGTATTTGCAATGTAATTTGGAATAAATTTGTTTTTGTGAGATGTACATAATAATGTTTGTTGGATATGGTCCAAGTCCAAACAACATTTAAATGAAGGTGTTCAGTTTGATGTTTTGAAGCACCCGTTTAAATATGACCACACGTTTCTGTAACACTCTGTAGGTAAAAGGGTGTAAACTTAAATGCGTTATGTACTTAGGAGGGTGCTTCAGACCATCAAACTGAACAACTATCACTATGGGACCAACATCAAAATCGCGAAAAAAAATCAGCTGTTCCGTGGAAAATATGACTCGACCCATTTTTGGAAAGTTGTTCAGTTTGATAGTCTGTAGCATCCCCTTAAGTAAGTACCTATCTATCTAACGAATTTTAATTTTACACCTGTAAAAAGGGTCCTTCTTAATATGCTGACACTTTTTAAAGGGGAAGATCAGACCGTCAAACTGAACAACTTTCTCTATGGGACCAACATTGAAATCGCGTAAATAATCGTCTGTTCCATATAAAACTGAAAACCTACAAGAGCCGGTTCGACCCCCTTAAAAAAGTGTCAGCATATTAAGAAGAAGGACTCTGTATACAGAGTGTAAGGAAACGTATCATTTACCTTTACACAACATACTCTACCCATCAAATTGAAAAACTTTTACTATGGGAGCAAACTTGTCATCGAAAAATAATAATCAGCTGTTTCATACTAAACTCGACTCAAATGGACAGGAGATTCTTTTTTTGTTCTGACAGGTTTGCTACCTACCATAGTAAAAGCTCAGTTTGATGGGTAGAGTAGGTACACCCTGTATAGTCCTTTGCTACAAGGCTTTGCTACAAGGCTTTGCTACATTTACTTATACAGCGTGCAAGGAAAAGTATCATTAACCTTTTAGCCACATACTATATCCATTAAACTGAACAACTTTTACTATGTGAGCAAACCTGTCAGAACAAAAAAAATCTGCTGTTCCATCCATACTAAAGTGTATGAGACTACTCGACTAAAATGTATGAGACAGCTGATATTTTTTTGCTCTGACAGGTTTGCTCCCATAGTAAAAGTTGTTTATATTGATGGATAGAGTTGATACTTTTCCTTACACCCTGTATTTCCTGTTTGACTCATATTTCCTATGAGACAAGGAGTTGTTTTTGTTAACAAATCTTTATCCGAAAGATTAAAAGGTATATCAAGGTAATGGATTCGTAACGAGCAAGGACTCCGAGCGGGTTGTTAGAATTTGATTAAATCCGTGGAAACAAGCCCCCTCCCCCCTCCCCCCCTCACTCATCCCGCCTCCCCCTGGATCTCCCTTGGATCAAGTCACCCTTATTGTTGTCAACGTTCAATTCATTGGACTATTCTCGTTTCGTCATATTCATGGCCGAAATCAAAATTTGAAACCTACCATACAGATGCTTATGACTATGTTCCCTGATGAGGTAGGCAGAGATATACGGTCCTTCTTAATATGCTGAGACCTTTTAAGAGGATGATCCATCAAACTGAACAACTTTTTCTATGGCACCAACATCGAAATCGCTAAAAAAAAGGCTGCTACCTCATACGTTTGGCTCTTTGTTCAGTTTGACGGACTGATCAGCTCCTTAAAAAGTGTCATCATATTAAGGGGCCACAGGTCCGGACAAATATTTTCTACGAGAAACGCGATTGCCGAGCGCTCCGAAAAGTGTGTGCGTGAGCCGTATTTTCGATTAAAAACAACTAACCAAAGTACTTTTTCTAGATTTTATTTATGATTGCACTAGTTAAACTAATGGTGAATATGTGAGTATAAAACTAATCGGAAACTATTTTAAGTTCTTCTAAACCGAGAAAAATGTTTAAAAATGCATGAAAATACGTCATCTTTGTGACGATTTTCTATCGAGTGAAGTAATTCCAATCGTGTATTAAGTTGATGATTGCAATAGATGAACTATTCAAAAATACTGAGGTATGACTTTAGTTTCGGTAAATGGTATAAATCTAGTCGTAAAATGAAAAATAAAAGATGCCTCCGAGGTATTTCCACCTACTATTACGTCTTAAGAAGGACCCTGTACACATAGCGTACTCAGAATATATCTACATTTCGTCAGCAGTGTCTGTCAAGCATGAAATTTTTAAACCTCTTCTTGACGACATCGACAGAGTGAATCTTGTCTTCTATCGAGTCGATAACAAGTCATTTTAAATCTTTCCAGCCCAGTATTTCGCCACGCGGATAGCACTGCCGGCAGCGTCCATAAGCTCCGTTCGCGTGCAGGTGTCAGGGTAGGAAGGGCAGGATATGAGGTGGGCCATAGTCTGTGGGGCAACACCGCATTCACACTGGAGATCAGACCCGTCTATGTAACCCCACTTGAACAGGTTGTCTTTACTCCGGCCGACCTGAGTTCGGAGTCTATTTAAGCAGCTCCAAATTGGCCTGGGCAGCTCTTGGCCTGGAGGGAGGCTCTCCAGAGGACGAACGGGTCAGGGAGAGTGGTGTTTTCCCACCAGAGACCGCGTCTAGCTTGAGGAGGCTCACCTTGAATTGGGTCGACACACTTCAATAATTTCTTCCGGCTCTTGAGCCTTTGGTGCATCTTATGTATAGTATAAACATTACATGAGTATACTTATACTACGTACCTGACTGCTTTTGTACATAGGTTGCTGTGGTGGAATTTAGCTAGGCGCATCATCATCACCACTGTAGGTAAGGCAATTAAAACAAAAGAGCAAAAGAACATGTTTTATAATTTTTACAAACAGTGCTATTTGTCCAATATTTGCACCATGTGTGACAGACACACGGTGTTGCCAATGTATAAAATTATGTACCACTACCAATAAATACGTAAGCTGTGATGTTAGCTTGTAGTCGTAAATAAAACATTATCAAAACGTCTTTCATATTAAATCCACCATAATCATCAAATTGCTACCTAAAATTAGGGAAAACGCCTTAGAGTTCAAGCTATCTCTTTACCGATTTCATCAAAATCGATTCAGCTGTTTAACCGTGCCAACTTCACAGACAAAGACTCTTTCGCATTTTATAACATTTGTATGGATTTTATGTATTTGTGCTTATTTATTTCTAACGCCCTATGTAAAAGAGTGACGTAACAGAACTGATCCGAATGCAGAGCACACCGATTGATCCTTCGCTTTCCAATTTATATGTATCGCATAGAAATTGTAAACACAATCGTAAACATGTTTACTTCTTTACGATTTTGTTTACTGAAATCTCATTTATTTTATACGTTCGCTGAATTAATCTCTTCGAGGCGATATACGGTTTCTGAAATTTTATCTGTTTTTTCTTTTGTTTTCGTTAAAATAACCTCATTAACCGAAACTTACATGAAATCTACTCGGTCTCGGTTTAGGTAAGTACACTCGAAACCGGTAATTTGTAGTAAATTTTTTTTTTCTTAGGAAAATTACAAAAGATTTGTACAATTGTACCAAAAACCATTGGAGGTTTATCAGTGTGTGCATCAAAAACAGTACAGTTACATCAATGAGATAATAATAATAATACCAATAGGTAGATAGATAGATAGATAGATAAATCATTTATTTGCACAAGTAACACACACATAAATAATACAGTTCACAAGTTTACAAAATAACATAACAAGGAAACATCAACAGAACAAACATGTAATTTATTGTATGCTACAGCAGCAAATAGGTCCCATCTCAACATAGACCTTGCCCGAAAGCAGGGTGTTGATTTTCAGATGAAACCTCTGGTAGTAGTCAGACGCAGCAACCAATGAGAGATAAATAAAATAAGTAAAGTTTAGATGAAATATAGTATTGGAAGAGTAAAAAAAAAGAAAAAGTAAAAACGAAATAATATTATATTATACCTACCTACATACATATATTATTTATTATATTATACTAAGCGTAAAATTGGATAAATAAAGAACTATGACACAAAAGGTGCGTTAGTGTAGCCATCAGGCAAGCCAATAATTTGTTTTTTCAAGATAAATTCCCTCAGTTTTCTCTTGAATGTGAAGCCTGACTTAAGTGATTGCAGTGGTGGGGGAATATTGTTCCAGCACTTGGTTGCCTGATAGCGAAAACTGCCCTCAAACGCTACTGTTTTGTGTGTTTGACACGATAGTAAAAACCTTGTTGGTCTTGTGGGGTAGGTACCTGTCATGGAAGGGTGAACGTTTTAGCTTAGAAAATAGATACTCCGGTTTCTGATTCTTTAGAGTAGTGAAGACCAAATTTCCCAAATGAAAATGCCTGCGTGATGTCATGTTTAGCATAGAAGCACTATTTATGTAAGGGGTGACATGAGTCCGCGGAGGTATCTTAAAGCAAAACCTGCAACACGCATTTTGTACCCGTTGAATTAATCGACTGGACTTAGACAAGGTACCATGATAATATTTATAACTGAACTAAAACCCTCAGTATGTTAAGTGGGATCACATACGATGACGCATTGACGGAGCGGCAGACGTCAGTCCATCATTTGTGAAGCAAGGAGTTGAAAGCCACCGCACGTAGACGCACTCACGGTGACGGATTGACGCACCGTGTGTGCTTGTACATGCGGTTTCATACATCTCCTTGCTTCACAAATGATGGACTGACGTCTGCGTCTCCATCAATGCGTCATCGTGTGTGCTCCCAATAAGTGAAACTTGCTTTAACTGTATGGTCAAAAATATGCCTATCTATAGGTAGGTAGGTGTCTCACTATATACAAGGTGTTTAGAGTTAGAGTTTTAAGTAAAAATTAATATTTAAAACTCTTAGCCCCACTTGCGCCAACCTGGGTTAGCAATAAACTCTAGGTTAAGTTGGTAACTAAATAAATAAATAAATTAAAAGTTTGACTAACGACTGACGTTTGACTTTTGTTTAACTCATGATTTTTTGTATAGAAAAACAACTGAAAGAGCTATTTTATCCAGAGTTAATTGCTAACCCGTGGTTAGTTCAAGTGGGGCTTAAGGGGGTTGTTTAGACCGTCAAACTGAACAACTTTCTCCATGGGACCAACATCGAAATCGCGAAAAAAAATCTGATATCCCATACCTACATATTTTAGCTCTAGTCGATTGGTAGAGTATGGAACATCATTTTTTTTCGCGATTTCGATATTGGTCCCATAGTGAAAGTTGTTCAGTTTGACGGTCTAAACAACCCCCTTAAGAGTTTTAAGAATTTATTGTTACTTATGAAACAAACTGTAGTGAGATTTTTTAGTTAGTTTCTAATTCTGACTGCCCTGAAAGGGATTAAGTATGTACGAATGTTTATATCTGATATACTTAAAAACTCTTCATCGTCATCATCATCAGCCTATACCTAAACGATCTATTTCAGAAGAAAGCGACTCCCTTTCAATTAAACGGATTTAAAGAATGAACAACAAAAGGCCTTGCTCCAGAAAGGGGAAGGGGGGTGGACCACCCTCCTTACAACGGATCAGGCGTAAGCCGGGGGGTGGACAGAGGCTAAGCAGAGAACAATCTCTGGAGAAAACAACAACGTTATCTCATCAGTTTCGTTGAGAACTATGGCAAGTCTGAAAGCTGGAAGTGATCTAAAGCCTGACCAGGAAAATAAAAAACCTGGATTGGGGGCGCTGCAATCGACTGTCACCTTTAATGTTAGTGTTCCAAGTACAAAAATTAGTTCCAATGATTTTCCGCAACATGGCGAGGTTTTTTATATTTCTGGTCAGGCTTTACTTATAGAAGCCGGAAATTGATGTGGTATTGTTATTCAGTTAACTTAAGAGGATATTCCTGATAAAGCGCTCCATACAAAACGAAGTTACGTCCTAGTTTCGACATTCAGTAATTAAAGTAAAAAATAATTCTTAACACAATCTGTGTCAGTATACTTAGCAAAAATATTGTGGCTCATACAATTCCATACAAAACTTAAATTAATCCTAAGCGTTGAAACTAAATACTAACCTGCTGAGCCTGTGAGCGTTATTTATCTTAATCTTAACTGTTATAAAACCGTAAAATCATGAGGAACAAAAAAGTAGCGGTTCACTTCATATAAACTCAAATAACACTCGATAGCTCGATTTAAATGACGTGCAGCGCCATCTATTGACAAAATTGTTAGTTTGTTTGTTTGTTCGCGCATCACGCAAAAACTACTGAACCGATTTTGATGAAACTTTTTTTGTTTGATAGCTTATGATCTGACTTAAAATCTGGTATATAATTTGTGCGGACGAAGTCGCGGGAAAACACTAGTAATTATTATTTTTTTACTGACAACGATATTGGTTTGAAGAGTTTGGTTTTTTTTGCTCCGATTGGTTTGCTCCCATACTAAACGTTGTTCAGTTTGATGGGTAGTCTCTTAGTTTAAAAGGATGCTAATGACATCAATTTAACCCTGTAAATAGAGTTTTTGGAATTAATTAATTAAATTCAATATTTTTTTTAATACACGATCTTTAAACTAATCTCTTTGTAAGAGTTTCATTAAAATAAAAAGTTTCAATGTATGGAAATCTGTGGAAGTCTCTGTAAGGACTACCTACATGTTTATAATGCATCTCGGATGTTTTGCACATAAACATAGCATGTAACCCGTACGTGTGATAGACAATAGCACGTCGCTTGGGTCCATATTGGGTCGTATAAAATTCAAAGACATAATTTAATGTCGCATAACTAAATTAGACATATTCATCATTTCGCATAACGTTAACTGGAACTAAATTGTTAGGCATAATTTCTGTTTTACTAATTTCTGAATGTATAATTGTCAGTTCCCATAAGTCTTAAACGCATAAACGTTTTACGCATTATTATATTAAGGCATAACATTTGTTGACATAAACCTAAAACGTCATAATTAATTCATACAAGTAACTATTAAAACATACATATTGTAATGAACTTATAGAAGGTGTTACAAAAATACAAATAAACCTTTAAGGGGGTGGTGTAGACCATCAAACTGAACAACTTTCACTATGGGACCAATATCGAAATCGCGAAAAAAAAAATTTATGTTCCATACTCTACTAAATCGACTATAGCTAAAATATGTATGGGATATCAAATTATTTTTTTTCGCGATTTCGATGTTGGTCCCATAGAGAAAGTTGTTCAGTTTGTCGGTCTAAACAACCCCCTTAAGAGTTTTAAAAATTTATTCTTACTTATGAAACAGCCTGTAGATTTTACATGATTATTATATTTTTATAATATTGGTTTAATAGTTAAACTAAATAACTGATTCTAAGCGACATTGTATGTAACGCTCATTAATTTTGCATGATATTTTATTATATTTTATAATAATAATAATTCAAATTAATTATTTCGTACCTAGTCGTTTTATTTAATTAGTTTATCTGTTGATACCCTGTGTGCCCTAAAAATGGATATTAAATAAAATATTTTCGGTCGCTCCTCGATAACCTAACCTACTGAGTCGGAAGTGGTAAGCGAAGGACTAAGTAAAGGTCACCTTGGCTTGGCGAACCAAGCAACAAGCAAACAAGCATGCAGCAAGCAAGCAAGCATGCAGCAAGCAAGCAAGCATGCAGCAAGTAAGCAAACATGCAGCAAGCAAGCAAACATGCAGCATACAAGCAACCATGCAGCAAGCAAGCAAGCATGCAAGCAAGCAGCATGCATGGTGATGCTTCGCTCGCTTCGCTCGCTCCGCTAAGCGTATACATGTTCTAACCTAACCTAACCTACAATTTTATAAACATCAGTTCGGTTTTCTCAGGCAGGGGGCTTCCGCCCCCCGCACCCCCCGAGCGGGGGGCGCAGCCCCCCTGCACCCCCCAACATGCAAGCATGCAGCAAGCAAGCAAGCAAGCAAGCATGCAGCAAGTAAGCAAACATGCAGCAAACATGCAGCAAGCATGCAGCATACAAGCAACCATGCAGCAAGCATACAAGCAAGCAGCATGCATGGTGATGCTTCGCTCGCTCCGCTAAGCGTATACGTGTTCTAACCTAACCTAACAATTCAGCAAGCATGCAGCATATAAGCAAGCATGTTGATGCTCCGCTCGCTCCGCTAAGCGTATACATGTTCTAACCTAACCTAACCTACAATTTTATAAACACCAGTTTGTTTTTCTCAGGCATGCAGTAAGCAAGCAAGCATGCAGCATACAAGCATGCATGTTGATGCTCCGCTCGCTTTGCACGCTCTGCTAAACGTAATACATGTTCTAACCTAACCTAAACTTAAATAAAACAAATATAGTTCGTTTTTCGCACGCTTCGCTTGATTTCACTCGCTTTATAAGTCGCTCTAACCTAACCTAACCTAACCTACAGTTGAGTAGTTTATTAATTGTTTGTAATAAAATTTATATCAGTATATTTTTATTATTAATATTAATTTATACGTCTTATTATGCGATTAATAAATTAGATTTAATGTTAGTTATGAGTTTGAATAATATGACTTGACAATTTATGGTTACTTAAATTATTCTGGTTAACATTAGAGCAGATAACAGTTATGCCAATCAAAGCAGTATGCCCAGAAACAACTATGGGAAGATACTTTTATGCGTAAAAACTTTATGCCGAACATTTTATGACTTCCAAAATTAGGACTGAAGTCTTTATGCGACGCAGAGGGCACCCACGTCGCTTGTCGCTCACGCGTCATACCTACTCTGGCGTCGCGTCGGTGTGGGCGCACATAGACAATGCGTCTGCGCATGTCACATACGTTACATTACCTCGGCATGTTCCCGTATACCTAGTTGTTAAGGGAAGTCTTAGTTACTGAGATAAGACTAAATGGACAGTCGCTAGCTTGATTGGATATCGTTTTAACTGAGTTAATTTTTTTTCCATACTCACGACCGTAATTCTTTCGGGATGATACACTCTTTATAAGAAACCTATTATAATCCCTTAGTACCATCTAATTAAGGTACTCTGTGGTTGGTACCATGATGTGACACCCATTTTCCGGCGATACACATTACACTAATCTTGTGCACTTCATCATCAACACTATAAATGAAACCACACGACAAACTTAGCCTTAACCGGTAGTTAAAGTACCAAGCAGTTAGTTACAAGTGTTTAGTGCATCCGGAAGCGAACCCGCACTTCCTCCAAGTTACCAGCTAGGAAGCTAGCTCACAAGTTATGTCTAGTCTAGACCATTCTAAATACATAGGAAACTCATTACTTGTGTATTTTATTTAAGTAGGTGCTCGTTTGAACAAGTGCGGTGAGTCATTTGTAAAATAAACTGTAATCTTCGAGCATTTAACTATGGACACGTTACGCGTGTAATTCTACTTAAAAACTTTTCTGTCACATTTTGTGGGGGGACCAGTTTTGCGGGGGACGAGGTAGCATGAAATCCGCACGAGACTAGTTTTAAGGCCAGGTTATCCAAGTGCAAGCGACTCTTTCTTGCAAGCATAAGTTTGCAATTAGCCATCCCGCTCCAATTGAAAGCAGGATCGCAAAAAAACGTGTTTTTCATCAATATCTTTGCTCATGGGTGTTGCTAAGCTCTAAATTCTACGGAGGTCACTAGAAATATTTAATGTATTTAGTTAAGTACAAGAATAAAAAGTTAAATATCAGCAGTTTAATCATAGTATTGAAAAAACAACAAAAAGGGGTAGCTTAGGGATTTTTTTTCTATCTATTAAACTAAATCTAATCGTGTAATTGAGAACGGTCGCCTATCAGCCAGATCCTTAAATAAGACATAATTGGTTTTCAGACTTTAAAACACAGTTTAAAACACTTTCGTTCGTGTTCAAAAAACGGCGTCGACCGGATAACAGCGTCTTAATGATTTATTCTATTACTTTAGATTGTAGTTTTGATTGTTTAAAATCATGAAAAACTGCCACACGAGACTAGCTTTTGTTTCGCAATTAATAGAATGTCGCGATTAGTGATGAGACTGATAACTGATAAGGTATGCAATTGTATGTAAATGCACTTGATCAGTTGGTCTTGTACCTACCTTGGCAGAAGACGTCTAGGTTAAGGGCGACAGCTACAATAGATCTGTCAAGATTGCGGTAGCTATTTGGTCATTGACCAAGCCCTTTGCAACCAACCAAAATAATATATTGGCAGAGGGGGGATCTATGACTTCTTACCGAAAGATGTCTCGCCGAAACCCATTTGTAGGTACTTGCCTAATCGAAGTTCGATTTAAGTGCGTTCACACACGATGACGCACTGACGGAGCGACAGATGTCAGTCCATAGAACCACACCCGGTGCGTCAATGCGTTACCGTGTGTGCTTCTATGTGCGGTTTCATACAACTCCTTGCTTCACAAATGACGGACTGACGTCTGCCGCTGCGTCAATGCGTCATCGTGTGTATACGCATTAAGCCGTAGGCCATCCTACCTATAAATGGGTGTATCTTTTGAACTATAATAGCAAGACGGTTGAAATTATCACAGAATATGCGTTAATGTGGCGGATTTGCTAACGTTGGCAAGTTTTGAGTACGGAACCCTAAGAAAGAACATTCATACGAGTTGAGAACCTCCTTTTTTGAAGTCGGTTAAAAAATAAACGTACCTAAAGTATCATGCATTCATTTAATCAATTCAGAAAACACAAAAAAACAAAGAAAAGAAGATGAACACGATTCGGATCCACATGCAGCTCACATAGGCGGCGCGTAAGCCCAGTAACCGGTTCCCGACCGGTTCGGACCGGTCCTCGGCCTGACAAATGGCCGTTCATTACCATTTAATGATATCCATTGTGACGACCATCGATCGGTAAATATTACAATATGTAGCCGGTTATAACCGCAATGTTTCGGTGATAAGTTAGTAAGTACATATTCTACCTTAATATTGGAAGTAATTTGTACAGTTGTTCAAATAAATGAGCCATACAGCTTTGATAAGTTACATGTCTAGATATAAAGTCGAAGCTAAGAACGGATCGAAAAAAATATCATCAAACTCTAGAAGATAAACCGTGTCGCTATAAACGCTGAAGCTGAAGTGGCAATGGGCTGGTCATATCTGCCGAAGAACTGACAACCGATGGGGTGTCAGAGTTCTAAAGTGGAGACCGCGAACTGGTAGGCGTACCACCTGCTGCCCGCTGGACAGACGACCTATAAAAGGTAGCGGGGAGCGACTGGATGAGGAAGGCCATATTGTGGCGCGCCTTGATATAGGCCTATGTTCAGCAGTGGACGATGATTGGCTGATGATGATACACGCACACAGAAACAAGTTGTATACGAGTATAAGAAAGATTATCTAGTGCTAGGTACATACAGTTCGAACACTTCCTGCCCCCCACCAATTTTAACCTAACCCCCTCTGGCAGAAAGTGAGGTGGAAAATGTAGGTATCGTCGTATTCCTGTCTCGCACGCTCATGTTTGATTCTTAACAAATGTTTCCTATTTGTATGAAATGACAGTTAAGTGTCCAAGGTGTGGTTCCCGTTGACCACCCTTTCTTCAGGTGGGTGTCGTACAAAGCGACAAAGGGATAAGGGTTTCTTATGCAGTGTACTTGTGAGCGAAAGGCTAGCCTATGCTTTTAGACTTAATGCCATCTTGAAACTTTCAATGTGATAAAAGTCACCCTTGACAATTGTAGCAACGTTTCTGACCACCCCGAAAGGAAATATTGTAATCATTTGTAATGAGTTTATACATGTTTGTCTGTCGTATTCAGATGAAATATCAAACATGACCTAAAAGATACCTAGCGTAACATTATCAAGACCAGACCAGACATTTTGGTCATTCATTATAATATGTTGACGGACCCAAATGTATGGCAAATGACACACTGGACTGATGTTTTTTTCGGGATTTTGATGTTGTTTCCGTTGAGTAAGTTGTTCAGTTTGATGGCCTACTTATTTATAGTCAACCCATGAAAAAACACATAAATATAGGTACTACGGTACCTACTTTACTTCAAGTATTCGTATTAAACGTACCGTGTAATAAATATAATCAGTATCAAATTACTGTGTTTGTCATAACATAACAGATCAATAACATAAAATATACCTACCATAATACCTATAGGTTACAGACGCGTGATTGCTTTTGGTGAATTTCCACTCGTTCACGAGACTCGTCCGTCATCTTGCTCGAGAGATGCTGACGCGTACGTGCAAAATAACACGCAACCGAAAATACATACATACATAAACTCACGACCGTAATCCTTTTCGGGGTGGACAGAAACATTGATACAACTAACAACTGTTCAAGAATGTAGTTGTAGCAATACTCACATTTAGCACTTTAGGTTTCACGATGGAATGACGTGTCAAGCGGGGAGAGGTGGCTAGCTTTCCGCCCTAATAGACACTGCGATCAAAATAATAATGTTTTTTAAAAATAATTAATGGACTTCTTGCTTGTGCGTTAGCACCGCATTTCCGCCAGTGTCAAGTGGTTTGGGGGAGTATCTATCTAATCTCGAGCATTGTTTTTGAGTAAGAAAACAACTGAGAAGGATTGTGGATCCTCGTGGCAGGCTGAGACGCGAACCGCGCGAACACCACGCGAAAGACAAGCGTTCGGGGCCTACCCTGCAACTTGACTCCATAATAATGTTATCTTAAAGGAGCGAAACTAAAAAGTTATTTTAAACGATAACCATTATAAGAAAACAATGGACATCTTAAAACACACAATGGTATCGTTTTTTTAACTGGAGAACAATGCATTGAATGAACTTATCTTTATTTACTGCATTATGCATGGTAATTGAAATAGACTGACAGGAATTATTTAATTTACAGCTTAGAATGGACCACCAAATCCCGTGGGAGTTTTGCACTAGGCAACTGAGAGATAAAGAACATTTTTTTGTAGGTTTTTGTGAGCGAAAAGCATCTATTAATAATTGACAAGACCTTTTTGATAACCTTCAATAGCTTTACTACCACTGCGAAGTGCGAACTATAGTAGATTACACACCGAGGACAGGAAAGTAAGAAAGGTCTCAGATCTCACGTAAAACATGTGATCTGAGGTTTTCTTATTTACTGTTCGAGGTTAGTATACTATTTTTCTCCTCGACGGAGGTGGAAAGCGACAACTTCGTTTAGCGCAGCGGGACGACAATTGACGCTTTCCAATTTCTTTCAATTGAAATCTTTTTATTTGGAAGAATGCAGACTCTTAGCCCAAAGTATCTAGGGGATGGTCATATCTCGTACCATCAAACTAAACAACTTTCTTTATGGGACATGGAAATGGAGAAAAAAAATTCATCTGTTTGATACTAAACTGCAAACCTACTCGACCGACCGACCGACCTTCTTGGTCCGAGGTCCTATAGAGAAAGTTGTTCAGTTTGATGGTTTGATCATTCCCTTAAAAACCGTTAACATATTAAGACCCTATACAGGGTTTAAGGAAAAGTATCATCAACCTTTAAACCACATACTCTACCCATCAAACTGAACAACTTTTACTATAGGGGCAAACCTGTCAGAGCAGAAAATAAATCAGCTGTTTCATACTAAAGTGCAATACCTTGTAAAATGTAAATATAAAATGTATGAGACGGATAATACTTTTTTTTTGCTCTAACTGGTTTGCTCCCATAGTAAAATGTGGTTTAAAGGTTACTGATACTTTTCCTTACAGCCTGTATATTGAATGTTTCAGGCTGAAATTATGTGTAAAGTAGTGATTAGGGGGTCAGCCTATGGCCTACAGAACAACTGCAAAGAAACCTTACCTACCACTTAGTTCCCTCCTCGTATGATAGATACCCACAGAAAGAAATGGGAATGATCAAAATGTTATCAGTCACCAGCAGAAAAAATAACTATGCTTAAGGCCTATTCGTTATGCTTTCGATACGCTGACCATTAACAAAAAAAAAATCTGACACATTGTAAAAAAAATCCTGGTTAAAATATGGAGCCCGAATAAACCTGCAGGTAGGTACCCAACTATACCTGATCACCCCACTCTAATCAGTACCTTCACCCTTATCTCCCATCCTGCTCTCTCTCACGCCAACGTGATAGTTCGTCTTCCTCGAACACTCATCGTGCTGTCGAAAGTCACGTAGGCAAATCTTGGCAAGTGTGTTTTCCTCCTTTCTTTCATGTTATTTTTGTAGGTGAAGCTAATTAATATTTAATTGTTATTGAAATAGAATCTAATTTGTTTTAATTACTTATGTTGATGGTCATTGTTTATGTTTTTGTAACTCTTCAATCTACATGGTGTAGACACACTGCGGTTTCAGACTATCAAACTGAAAATCTTTCATTATGGTGCCATAATCGAAGTTGCAAAAACAAAACTGTTTTTCCATGCATCCAGTCAGCATCATCATCTTGTCTAGCCACTACAGGCTATAAGCCAACTCTCCATTATGCCACTCTTTCCTGTCCTGTGCCAGTCGCATCCAAGTCTTTCCAGCCGCCCTCGCAATTTCATCAGCCCACCTGGTTTCTGCACGACCCACCCCTTTCTTGCTTGATCGTGGTCCCATGACCTACAGTATTACTAATAGGACCACCAATATTTTCCATAGTGAAATTCTGGTCCGAAGCACACCAGTGGAGAAAGGTAATTGAACCAAGAGGTATCATCACAGATTAATAAAAAGTTAGGTTACAGGTAGATGACACATGATGACATCCTCAGGAGTTAGACCGACGAACGTTGGAAACAGAGTTGCAGAGTTGTTGTTGTTGTTGAGTTTTTGGGTACAACTTTGTTTCGAACTTTCGTCGGTCTAACTCCTGAGGATGCTCCTTGTCCCCAAGAAACCTAAAGCAGATATTTTCCTATTGTTCCTCACGGAAAAGCCACTTATTTCAAACTGAAGATTTTCCTTAAACGAAAAAAGTAAAAAGATAATAAAAAAAGCAAACGAGCGTTCACTTCATAAGTTATGTAAACCTATTATAATGTTATGATAAGTTATGATTATGCGCGTGAGTCACTCGCAGCAGTCAAGGTTAGGCAGGGCAAGTATACGTGTTGACTGACAGTAAAAAAAATATTAATTTTAGTAGAAACGTGCTAAAATCGTAACCAACCAATCCGGGGCATGCTTTGTCGAATTTTCGTGACTCGAACACCTTCGTGGTTTGATTTCGAACCAACAAAAATTCGTAGGCTTGAAATTTCGAGTGGGCACAACTGGAACCCATGGGGTACAAGCAAAAGCATGGTATCTACAAGAAAGAACAACGTGCAAGAAAATAGTATGCCGGTATTAGGTACTGAAGTTTTTTATAGCAATTTTGAAGTCTGTAATAATTGTCTTTATTGACAGTCACGTGTTCTTTAACATTGACAGAATCAAATTGATTAAGGCGTGCCATGTTTTTTAATGTTGGTTGAATTAACAATGAACAGTCTACAGTACAGTCTGCTAGATGATAAATCTCAATGTCACTTTGAGAGTTTGTGCTAACATTAACAATAAGCAATACCTAACTTATTTTGGCTTTAGGACAAAGTGTCACAATGAATCATATTTTGGTAGGTAACAGCTGACATTGTCCCGATATTTTGAGGTCATTGGAAGGCTTTCAATGGCTTACCTAAATTTGCACACAGCATTATTTCGGGGTAAATATTGCAACAATACCTATACCACACTCCCATTCCCATCATAGTACTCAGAAACGCTAATCACAAGGCAACATTCACGAGTAGGTGGTAAAGTTATATGTTTTCGAAGTGTCCTCAATGGGTGCAATGATTATGAAGACTGAAAGTGCCGTAATCATCTTGTCTTTGGGAATGTACAGAATCAAACACTTACAAGTCTTTTTCGTCAGGAGTCAGGACTCATTTTGGTGTCCAAAACAAACCAGATGGCTGAGATAAAACATGTTTTTGTTTCGATGTTTTCTTTTCTTGCTTTGTGTAAAGTTTCGTGGCTGGTTTCACGCCTATATTCTATCAAACTGCAATACACAATCTAGTTTACATAATATTAATGTGTTATGATTTCTGACCTCTAATAAAGTTAGTATTCAACATCATTTTATCTAGATAACAAGCTATAGTTAGCAACCGCTCGCGCATATTGCATCAGGCACATGTACGAACACGTTTATGAAAACGTATAAGTTGCATCATGCCGCCGCGCCCCCGGCAACGCATCGCCTGATGGAAATTACCCGTTCTTAACTACAATGGCAGGAAAAACTTTTCAAACCTTAGTCATGTTGTTACATGAGAAATAATTCCAGTTGTAAAGTGCCTTTTCCTGGAAGCCAGTAAGAAACTAGGGCTCTGAACATGATATTTTTAGGTGTATGGGGGAATGAAATTCATTCTTATTTTACTTGTCTCTGTATTTAGTGCGTTCACACACGAGTGCGTCATCGTGTGTGAACGCACTTAATTGTAAAAGTCACCAGGAATCTCTCTTAGTTTAAAAAATTAAAACTAGATCAAATTTAATAAAGCGATGGTCTCTCAAAACTATATTTTCCAACTGTCGTTTTCTTCTCATGTCTCAAGGTTTTCATGCGTATTCAACCTATAACCCTTTTCAGTAGATAATCTATAAATACGTTCTTAGTTAAGTTGCTTCCTCGATATTTTCTTGACTAGAGTCGACCTCCGCTCTGTAAAATTGTAGTCAAAAATGTTACCAAAAATGACTTCAAATTCAGTAGAGGAACTTCGTAATAATGACTGAGAGTAAAATACAGATTGCGTGGCTGAGTCGGGAATTTTGAGTCGAGGCGAGAGTTCAAGGACACGACTAAGAATACGGGTATAATAATAGTCATAATCATTACCATTTATTGCTCGCTTCATGTTAGTAGACTTAACGAAGTCAAAAAGAAAATAATTAATGATTGTCCATGTTCAATCGTGAGAATTCTATCGATCGGATATGACAGAGCGTGTTGTCCAAACTAAGGATTGGTTTGCAAAACACATTCACAACAACAAATAAATAACGGAAATCGGAATGTAACGTTCACGTGCGAAACAATGCCAAATGAATTAAGTAATTACGAAATTATGACTTTTTTGGGAACAGGGGTCTTATTGTACAACGAACGCGATGAAATCGGTATCAAAAGCTAATCAATTTCGTTGGTAAAATAAAAAAAGGTGGTGTCGTTAATGTTTATCTCTATGAATTATTCACTTTTTCGGCTCTTCCATTATTTGATTACCAGAACAGCTACGTCATCGGCGCTACTACTGAATCTAAGACAGTCGTTTTTGTGAGGTAAATAATCACCGAAGTTATGATCCTCTATCGGATACAGATAGTATCCATCAAGTCAGTATCAAAACGTGATTAACACTTCTAAATTTTATTTTCATAATTATCAATAAAGTTGAGAAATGTTAATTGATTTAACAAAAGTTGCGTTAGTGAATGCGGACACTTCTAGTGTTTTCTTAACCTCATTATAAATAGCAAATCCACTGGGAATGATAAACTCTGAACGAAAACAAGTCTTTCATTTTATACCAATAACTTTTCACGATCTAAATTTAACCTCGTAGTTCTCGACGGGCATAGCAACACCGTTTATACTTGCAACTCCATAATACTTTGTCCGAGACATGAAGCCTCATAAACCAAGCCATTTTGACATCTAGTCCTTTCTTATAAGAGTATGGTTTGGGACTTCTAAAGAAGTGTACTATACCCAGTAACTCCATATAGTTTGTTCCACACATGTAGTCTCACAAACTAAACCATTTTGATGTTTATTTCGTTGGGGTAAGAGTTATGTTTGGGGATATAATGGAGTGTTTGAATTCTCGGAGGCCGAGGCGTTAATTTTAGTTTGAAACCATCTGTGTTGGCTTAGCTGGTTGCCCTCACACGTTCTCCCGTCACATTATTAATTATATTTTGTAATAAAATGCCTTTGTATTTATACAAAATGTTATTAATTTTAACTTATTTTGGAGAATTTTGTATTGACCTAATTTTATGCCGATCAAATTGAAGGTTGTCTAATAAATGGCAGATTACAAAGGTAAGATTTATAATGTTCTATTCGCAATTAGAATGATATGAAAAAACGATTTTAATAAATTACTATGAAACTAACTAACCTAACCTAACCTAACGATATCGTACCATCAACCACGTATTTCGAATATTTTACTAAATGTATTAATTAGCAAAACGCTAAGTTCCTATTTTCAATCAAATGTAACATATAATTCAGAGCATTGATATCATAGTTTAATATGTTGTATATCCATATTTCGGTATCAGTTATAAAGAAAGTCGTATGTTGTGGAGCTTCTGGCCGCAGCGTCTCTACAGCGACAACTGTTCACGATGCGGTGGTAATTTCAACAAAAGATTTGCCAAGTTCCTGTACAGGGTCCAACTAAATAAGGTGACGGTTTTTAAGAGGATGATCAAACCATCAAACTGCACAACTTTCTCAATGGGACTACCATAGAAATCGCGAAAATATGATGACAGACTACTTTTAATTTTGAATAAATTAATTTTGACGTTGACTTTGTTTGTATGCTACAATATACTAAAAGCGGCTTTATATTATTCGTGTAGTTTGGTTAGTTACAACATATATTGTATTCACAACAAGTATTGTACGGTTATAATGAAACTGTAAATTAATACTGAATGTAGGTCCTTTTGTTGACCTCTGAAGCTGACTCACTGCTACAATAACAATTTTATTATCGCCCGCTGATAACGAGTTTAAAAGCAATCGTTACGATGGAAATTAATGAAGGCTTCAAACAAACATGTTCCTACCTATTTCTATAAGGTATACAGACAAGAGTCTTACATAAGTACCCTTACAGTTTCAGACCATCTACGACAATTTACATTTAAATTGAATATTGATATAGAAATTACAAAAAGAAAATGTTTTTTTTTTCATAGAAAACGTTGAAGGCTACTCGATCCAAATGTATGGAAAAGTTGATGGTTTTTTTTCGGGATTTCGATATTGGCTTTATAGCCTCCGTCTGAAACAGCCCCTAAATATGTTACTCTTTTAAAACTGCCTGTATTGTATAGGTATTTCTGTTTTCTTCATAAAGCCGTGTTGACTTTGGTTCAAGAAAAGAAAACAGTTTTTAGTCTCATCTATCAGAATTATTCTTTCAACATTACAAATAATAGTGAATTTTTATCATCATCAGATTGTATACGTCCCACTGCACAGGACTCAGGCCTACCGTCATGGAGGGGGTTAGTCCACTACACGTGCCCAATGCAGATGGGAAGACTTTACTTACGCATCAGAATTTCGTCTTCAACGTACGCAGGGTTCCTCACGATGTTTTCTTTCACCGTTCCTAATGAATGAATCTAATCCTAATGAACCGATTTTCTAGCAAGATCTGCCAAAATAAATAATTGTCAATATACTACAAAATCCTGTATCATCCATCACTGTCCTGCCAGTGATGACCTATGGTGCGGAAACGTGGACCCTGACGATAGAAATAGTTCATCATTTCTAGGTCGCTCAGCGAGCTATGGAGAGATACGTCAGAGAACTAAAGTGGTTGACATAGCTCAGAAAATAAGCAAGCTGATGTGGCAATAGGCTGGTCATATCTGCCAAAGAACTGACAACCGACGGGGTGTCAGAGTTCTAGAGTGGAGACCGGCGCGAACTGGTAGGCGTAGTGTGGGACGCCCTGCTGCCCGCTGGACAGACGACTAAAGAATGGTAGCGGGGAGCGATTAGATGAGGAAGGCCGAAGACAGAGTTTTGTGGAGCGCCTTGGGAGAGGCCTATGTTCAGCAGTGGACGATGATAGGCTGATGATGATGATGATGCTACAAAATTGGATTTAAAAGCAACTAGATTTGTCTTTTCTTGCAAAAGGAAGAGGTAGGAGGAAAAACAGAAAACGATGTCGAGGCCTAGTACAATAGCTAACAACATACCATACACCATTCCAACAAAACCGTACAACAACAGTCTGCAACGGAAAATTATTGCCCACACAACAGCTAAGTATATAACAATATAATTGTACATAATTCATGACTCATTTACTTTATATTAAGTACTGCAAAAAACGAACAGTGGAAACTGCCGGATAATTAGTTCAGCTCAAAGATACCGACCGACTAGTTGATAGAAGTATGAAGTACCTACATTAGTTGAGTGATTGATATCAGATTGTACCTATGTTTCATTCGAGGCATCTACAGTGCAAATTCGAGGACTCACAAATCAAGCTATAATCACACTTGTTACATTAAATTAAGTGTTATTACACGAGCTTTGTTATGTGAAACTGTAGATAATTGCTTGGAACAAGACAAAGCAGACAAAGCGTCGGCGTAGGAAGTAATCATTGTCAAGCTGAAATGAACTCTAATGCATTGGAATTGTACTGGATGTATTTTACTGTAATATTAAATGTTTTGTTACTAGGAACACTGAAGTTAAAAGAATATGTTTTTCCTCCTCTGGTAATTACAAGTGTAGAGTTTACTTCTAACATTTATTGCATAAAAGTTTACTGTAAATGTGTTTAGGTTGGTACTGAAGAAATAAGATGTAGTTTGTATTCATTATCATTCATTACTTACCATCTTTTATTAACCTTCAATTGTTTGTTATGTACTATGAACATCAAGTCTAACAATACAATTTTGAGCCATTTCAAAATTTTTAAGTCTGGACGTATTGAAATTCGTGAATGTGGATGACAATTTTCAATATTTATCCAGTTTATATAGGGACTCCTTTTTAAGGGGATGATCAGACAGTCAAACTGAACCACTTTTTTATGACACCAATATCGCAAAAAAAAAAACAGCTGTTCTACACAAAACTCAAACCTGCTTGAGCCAAATGTATGGGACAGCAGATATTTTTTGCGATTTCCATGAAGATCCCACAAAGAAGAGAAAATTGTTCAGTTTGATGGTCTGACCATCCCATTAAAAAAGTGTCAGTATATTGAGAAGGACGCTGTATATTTGTTTTTTCTAATTTGGTTTTATTTATATTCGTAGCGAGTTCTAAGACGATCGCTCTCTGGACTTCGTATAAAAATATTCTTAGGTACTTACTTACGTTGCACAGTATGTTTTTTGACCTGAAAAGCGGTCATGGTCGTTTTATTCGTGTAATCGTTAGTGTTAATCATTTTGAAACTGAGAGTAGAACTCCCGTGCGTCAAGTCTTCTTAATTCTTCTTAATATTGAGTTGTGTTTTTTTAATTTTTTTTTTCAAAATATCGCTATAACTTCCAAATAATCCGGTTTTCTTCTTTTTTCTCAATTTAGTATAATAAAACAATAAACGAGGTATTTTATACACATTACAAAAGTTCTCGAACATTTATGTTAATGACGAAATTATACATTTTATTGTTTTTCGTTTTTTATTTTTTATTTCTATATAGTCAGTTATTGGGGTTCCATTTTTACTTTTCAATATTAAGAGCCATACTATTGATGTATACAAAAAAAATCAGATCTAAATCTGGTAGGATATAGGAGTTATTAACTTCTAATGTTTTTTTCTGATAATTTTAGAACTTTTAGAAGAATTAGTTAATAACTCCTATATCCTACGAGATTTAGATCTGATTTTTTTATTAGACATCAATAGTATGGCTCTTAATATTGAAAAGTAAAAAGGAACCCCAATAACTGACTATATAGAAATAAAAAATAAAAAACGAAAAACAATAAAATGTATAATTTCGTCATTAACATAAATGTTCGAGAACTTTTGTAATGTGTATAAAATACCTCGTTTATTGTTTTAATATACTAAATTGAGAAAAAAGAAGAAAACCAGATTATTTGGAAGTTATAGCGATATTTCGAAAAAAAAAAATAAAAAATCACAACTCAATATTAAGAAGAATTAAGAAGACTTGACGCACGGGAGTTCTACTCTCAGTTTCAAAATGATTAACACTAACGATAACACGAACAAAACGACCATGACCGCTTTTCAGGTCAAAAAACATACTGTGCGTTGTCACTTCCTTTACTACCATAAAAAGCAACGCTACAACTCAATCATATCTCCCTTACTTTTCCTAAAAAAGTATTTTGAGAAATTTCAAGAATTCTCTACGCCCCAGCTCATCAGCTTGTACACGAAACAGCTCTTCCAAGAACCTGTGTGTTTCAGTAAAAGCAAACAATAAAACGTTTGTTTGTATATTGTGCTGAGACATTGATGTATCGTGGTGCAGGCAAGGGGCGATGTGGAGGGCTGCTTTGCTTTGTAGCATGCCAAGTTCGACATCGAGTGTCTTGTCAACTAAATAGGTGGTACATAAACTCGCTATCTAATCTAAAACTTCTTCGCCTTTTTTCCCGAATGTATAATATACTTAGGTAACCCAAACGGCGCGATTTCTGTACTGGGGCCATAGACAAAGTATCTTTCGATTAGCGACACAGTACTGACAGTAGATAACATAAAATTGTTTGGACTTAACGTATTCGTACATTCTGTCATTTTCTACTAGCGTCAACGCCAGTAGAATGTCACTTTGTCTAGGGAACCCTGGTATCATCACGAACGTTGTTCAGTTTAACGGTCTTCGCTCTCTACAATTTGATCATGTTTCAAATTCAATAGCTGGTGAGATGTGGGGAAAAAGCCAGTATATCTGATGTATTTTGCCATCATCTACCTAGGCCTCACCATCTGTTAAAGATGATTTAAGGAGTGTTTTTGGAGAAGAACTTTTTCTCATGGCTGTATAATCCTATACGAGAGACCCCATACACGTCCGCAGCCTCGACAACAGAACTATACGCCGGTGATGATGATGATGATGTGCTGTTTTATTATTATGGAGGAAAGATGGATAGGTACCTGTTTTTCCTACTAATAATTTACTATGATTTGAACCATAGATTTTTCTCAGTATTTCGACGTTGCTATTTCATAGAGAAAGTTGTTCAGTTTGATGGTCTAACTCTAATCATTCCCCTTAAAATCCAACAACATATAAGACCCTATTTTTAAACAAATTTCATTAAAGCAAAAGCCAGAACATGAACCAATAATCTTAAAGGTTATTGTAGGAACCAGAATTTTAATTCACTTGCCTTTAATTTGCATGTTAGTTCAAATAAGGCTACCGAATATGTATTCGCAGCGTAAATCAACAAAGACGTCGACAACCGGAGTCTTTCAAAATAACAAACAAGCAGATCGCAGCCCGCTGTTAACTCCGTGTGTAAATATTTTGCAGTGGCAAGTTTATCGGCGCTTGCGCATACACGCTTCGCATAGCAACAAGAGATAACTGGGTTTATGAAATCATGTAAGTGTGATTCACTTTTTAATCAAGGTGTGCTGCCTTTTTTGTTTCCGTTAGCCGTTATCAGTTAATGCCTTGTTAAATCTCTTTATCTTTTGAAATATATTGCATCCTCAATCTTGCTGCTGTTTTGTAAGTCATACTAGCATGGTTAGCAATAAAAAACTGTTCGGTTTTGGTCTTGTAATTTACCAATTACAAGCCCGAGCGTTTGTTGAGCGGAAAGCGCGGCGTGGTAAGGCCCCACCAGGTTGACCGACGACCTGGTGAAGTCGGTGGGAACCCGTTGGATGAGGGCAGCGCAGGACCGGTCGTTTTGGCGATCCTTGGGTGGGAGGCCTTTGTCCAGCAGTGGATGTCCATCGGCTGAGAGAGAAGCAAGAGATAAACGATCACCATCTTGGGCCTTATTCCATCTAAGTAGCTCTTTCCAACAGCAATGTTTGGATAAAACATCGGTGTTTGAGCAAATTGGGCTTATACAGCCAATTTGGGAGCGACAAGACTCATTTGCTTCTGCTGTGTGTCGGTTTATGGTGGCACCTGCACCTACATATTTTTGGAAACTGCGTTTTTGCCAGAAATTTAATAGGTGGAAGTAAATCTTTTATCTGCGATGGTATCTGTCCCAAAAAAAAATCTGCTCTTTCATTTGAGTCGAGTAAGCATTATAGTTTAGGATGGAACAGCAGATATTTTATTGTTCTGAAAGGTTTGCTCCCATAGTAAAAGTTGCTCAGTTGGATGGCTAGATTATGTGGTACTTTTCCTTTTGTCCTGTGTAAACCAATTTTCTAATAAAGTCTGCTAAAATAGTTGTCACATAAAAAACATAAGATTTTTTCTCCGTGTACTTTTAAAAATAAATATTTTATATTTCAAACCCATTGAAATGCAACGAATGCATCATTACGAAGAAACCTTGTAAAACCTAACGTCTGGTTTATCCACGATGTCCCTTCGTTCTCATGTCGATAGTACTAACATTGCGAGACTTCAGGTCTCCATACAGACGTCTAGGTCTCAACTTAGTGCGTAACTAATGGGATCTACTCGTAAGTATTACCTTTGTGCCACGCTGTCTGTTGCAATATTATGGGCTCTTAGTATTAATGGACGATAATTTGCTATGGTTTACTCGTTTAGTTTGTATGGAGGCAAGATTCTTTATGTTTCCTTGGCCCAGTGGTTACTTAGTTTTTAATTGAGATACTGTAGAATGAAGGTAAAATGGAAGTGATTATGGGATGACTATGTATTCAACAGTACTTAGGAAATACGTAGGGAACTTTTTCAATGAATAGACTAAGCAGTGTTAGACTTGAGCCTCATCTGGCAGCTCGGAATCGAATTTTTACGATCCATCTCTTCTGTTCATTTGATAGAGCGAAAAAGATAGCGGGAACGCGACAGCACCGGCAGTGCTGCTACCTTTCTCGCTCTAGCAAATGACATTCCTGAGCGACAGAAAAGGATAGAGCGTGCTACAATGCGATTCCGTGCTACCAGATGAGGCTCAACCCTTATTCATGAAAAAACAAGGTGCCTATCTCTCTCTACTGCTTGTTGCTGTGGGATTTTTTGTATGAAATAGGTAGGTACCGACACTAGGCAACAGATCAACCTACGCATCTTGACCTCTATGTTCATGGACATAGAGTTCAACTACGCGTAGGTTGATACGTCGCAGTGTTTACCTAACCTAGGTACCTAGAGTTTTGAGGTTTGTAATGTTTTTATACAGGGTCCTACTATGCTGACAGTTTTTTAAGACTTAATATCGAACAACTTTCTGCGACCAATATTGAAACTGCGAAAAAATATCAGCTGTTCCACACATTTGGCTCGAGTAGGTTTGCAGTTTTGTACGGAACAGCCATAGACATATTACTCTAGCGATAGACAAGCTCGTACAAACAAACAACATGTCACACAAAACAACACAAAATGACACATTGCGGTCTACCATTGCCATAATGACGAAGTGAACTCGGGAACATCAATCAGGTGCGTACACCTCGTTCGAGTGGAACATGTTGCTTCTATGGAAGGGCAAGTCTATCGCTAGAGTTTAGGTCTATGGGAACTGCTGATTTTTTTTTGCGATTTCGATGTCGGTGCCATAGAGAAAGTTGTTCAGTTTGACGGTCTGATCATCCCCTTAAAACCTTCATCATCATCATCACCATCCACTGAGGAGCAGCTCTCTTTACAAAACCTCCTATCTTCAGGCCTCCTCATCTAGTCGCAACCAATCCATAACATTAGGTAAGTAGGTAGTAGGTAAATGCTGAAAAAATACGTTCACTTTCAATTCGACAAAATAATGTATTATACCGTAATAATTAAACTTTTTTGTTGCATTGTATTTTTTATTATTTACATTACATAAACATTCAAAACTTCCAATGCCATTCGAAAAACCAATTATAAACAACACAACGGTACATGCAAGTAAACACGAAAAAGAACTCAGTAAACAAGTCAATTCGAGAAAAAAAAGCACAATTTTTTAGCGAGGGAGTTCGGGCGTAACGGCCCAGTGTTGCCATGCGAGTCGTTCTTTGTGTTGCCAGTGCAATTAAATATTATTAGTGCTGTCACTGTTGCTAAGCGAGACCTCCATTGTATGCCAATTTGATTCAACCCATTGTTGTTTTGCGGCTACTTTTTTAGCGGTGTGATTTTCTATTGAATCGCATGTTTAGTTACGACTTTCTATAAATGGTTGATGGTTTCGGTGTCTATCTCTGCGTATATCTTTCATTATGCTTTTTTTTGTCTTTTGTTCTTTGTGTTCGTGATTTGACACTGTTTTATATGGCGTTGATTTAGATCAACGTGCTGATATCGGCTGAATATTTAGTATACTCTTTTAAAATGCAGGTGCGATTTCTATACATTATCAATCATCAATTCATCATTATGATATCTTTTTAGTTTTTTTACCGTCGTGCTATTCTACAGAGTGTAAACGTAAATGCATGACTCAGGGGGTGCTTCAGACTATCAAAAACTAAAACCATAATTTACTATGGGACCTATAAAAATATCGGAAAATTTTTTTTATTGTTCCATAGAAAATTACCATATTCGACCCGAATGTATGAAACAGCAGATTTTTCATAGTCTGAAGCACTTCCGTATGTAACGCATTTAAGTTCACACCTGTATAAAAACGGGAACCTCAAACGTGAACTCGAATGTCAAAAATTCGAAAAAGATTTGAGATTTGAAGCAATAATGCTACCTGGCAACAGCAAATTTTTTGGCTCTGATCGGTTTGCTCCGATAGCGGGTAGGTAGGTACTCTTAGTTTAAAAGGATGGTAATGATATCAATTTCACCCTGTATAAATACTTGTACTAATATGCTAAAATATCATCAAATTTACATGTAAAAAATAGCTCATTTCAAAGGAATGCAATTTTGTAACAGTACGGGTGTTAATAAGTTACAATTGTTGTAATAAAGTAACAGATTGTACCCACCCTCCCCCAGCCCGCCCCGCCTCACCCCGCCCGCGCCCCGCAGGCCTGCAATAGTTGCTGATATCGGCTACATTCTCCTTCTGTAGGACTATTATCATTTTCCTTTTTTTTCTCACAGTATACGCTGGACGTCTGAAATGCAGATAAGTCTGGGAATAACAACAGCAAATTTGAAAATGGTTGTGTTTTTACCCGACTGCGACAGAAGGAGGGTTATGTTTTTCGAGCGTATGTATGTATGTATGTTTGTATGTCTATTTCTTTGGCACGCCCTACAGCCTAAACGGCTTGATGGATTTTAACGTATGAGGTGTCGTTAGATTCGTAAAAATTGTGAGAGTGTCATAGGGTACATTATTTTAATATGGCGTCTGCGAATTAAAAAAGAGAGGGGGGAGAATCAATTTTTTTTCGTAAATTATTACAATATGGGTATCAAATGAAAGCTGATGAAAAGCAGATTCCAAATATATACATATTATAGTAATTTTATGCTACCATTTTGACACAAGACTAAAAAGTATGAAATAAACTAAATTATTTAGAAAAACAAAAAACCCGACTGCATAAAAAACTATTAACTGAAAAGATAAAAACAAGCTCCTTAAATCAGCTATAATAAAATGTGTTTGAGCAAATTAATACAATTTGAATGTTATTACTTTATTAGGTAGGTATTGCAGGCGGGGACAAACCAATAACCAACAAATAGGTCATTTTTCTTTGTCCCCGTTTGCGATACCTTCCTAATAAGTAATAACATTCAAATTGTATTAATTTGCTCAAACACATTTTATTATAGCTGATTTAAGGAGCTTGTTTTTATCTTTTCAGTTAATAGTTTTTTATGCAGTCGGGTTTTTTGTTTTTCTAAATAATTTAGTTTATTGTATCATCATCACATAGAGAAAAAATATAAATAATCTGCTGATTCATACAAAATAGAAGTACTCTACCTACTCGACTCAAATGTATGAGAGAAGATTTTCTTAACGAATACGAGAGGAGGGAAGGGGTGAGTTTTTGTACATACCAAAATATTTTTTGTATTATTGAAAAACGAAAATTCTATTAATAAATTACATAAAAACTACTACTTAGGTTATATTATTTTACTTTTAATATACCTAATTGACTTAGTTGCCGACTCTAATTGAGATAATTGTGAAAACGGAATTGCTTTACAAATTCAGTGCCCAAAATTAGGCAATACCTAGATTTTATAGAGCAAAATGTTTCGGTCGCTCGCTCGACTTAAATCACGAAACTACTGCATCATCCTGCATAATTATTTCAGGCAAAACAGTTTCCTAGGAAATAATTATCAACGCTACAAAACAATTTTTTGTAATTCAATTTTCTATCTTTCCTGCAATTTATTTTAGAAACAGAACTTTGGAAGTAATTTTTATTAAAATATTAATGAGGTTGGTAACTTATTTTATTTGAAATATATTATACCTACCTAAGTATCTTAATGTTTTTTAAGATAAATGTTTACTACAGCTATCAATATACAGTGTGCTTCTTTGTTTTTTTTTAAATGATGAGACCATCAAACTGAACAACTTTCTCTATGGGACCAACATCAATCTCGATTCTTAAAACAGCTACTCATTACAAAACTGCAAACCAGTCCCAAACGTATGGGACAGCAGATTTATTTTGCGATGTTCATAGTTATGTTAGTTCCATAGAGAAAGTTGTTCAGTTTGATGGTCTGATCATCCACTCAAAAAACCGACAGCATTTAGATAAATCAGGACTTTAATTTCTTACATGTTCAGAAACTTAGCTACAACTACCAAAACTCCCTGTTGATAAGTAAGTATAGTGTACTACTTTTGTATACAAGGTGTGACAAAACACCCTAGTAATTTTTAAAGCGGTGGGGGTGGTTTACTTTAGACCATCAAATAGAATAAATTTCACTATGGTTACAAAGTCGAAGTTGTCCCATACATAATTATGAGTCGAGTTGGTGTATGTTTTGTATGAAACTGCTGTTTTTTTTCTCGATGCTGGCTACATAGTGACAGTTGTTTAGTTTGATGGTTTAAAGTTTAAACCACACCTTTTAAATGTAGTGTTTTGTTACACCCTATATAAAATATGTTACATTTCAAACATATTCATGAACATACAAAATGATAATTTTATTTTACCTTCACCAACACTAACCTAACCTAACGTTTTATCTGCACCCAACATATACTACATCCGCTCCCTTATTATACAGGGTGGCTCGTAAAACGGGACCCACCTATTTTGCACTCGTAAAAGTGTCTCGTAAATTTCTCGTCACAAATGCGACTCTTTGTCGGCTGGGAGAGGCAGATAGGCCGGGGATACAACCCCTAGCACCCCGGCACCCCCCTAGTATAATCTCATGGCCATACGATAAGTTGCTGCCGATATGTCGACATCCACACTTGACGGTTGATGTTAGAGGTGGGGTTTGTCGTTGATTTGTTTATCGATGCTTTGATTTGATTTAGGTGAAAAGCTTGGTTCAGAAATGTTATTTGCACAAAATGCCTAAATACTCGATGAATGTTCAAGTTCCGTCGTTAGATTAGTTTTGAAAACAGATAATCAAAAGCAATCTATGCATTTTAGGACAATCGATTGAAAAATTTCAAAACTAAAGACTAAAGTGACAATGGGCGGGGAAAATTCCTCGTAGAACCTAGCCGACAAGAAGAATGGCCGATGTGGCCGAACAGTTCTCGAGTGGCGACCGCGTAACGGATGGCGCAGCGTAGGAAGGTGGACCGATGACCTGGTGAAGCCAGCGGGAACACGTTGTACGAGAGCAGCGCCGGACCGGACGTTGTGGCGATCCTTATTGGGGGAGGCCTATGTCCAGAAGTGGACATCTACAGCCTGAGATGAAGATATCAACAGATTGGGCTGTAAGGGAAGGGAAGTGGTATTTCGTCTGATAATTTTATCACCTGCAGTTTCATTTACCTTTACTGACAAAGTAGTCTTGTGAGTCTTGTATCAATATATTTTTACCAATTTGTTGGACCAACGAACTTCAGTAGAAGACGACGACTTTTTTTTCAAAAACTATCGATAAAAATTATTTCGCAACTCAACACTATCATCGCAATATACTGATCAAACAGTAGGGTAATGATAATACACAAAGCCAGATCAAATTGGACACAGACAGGACACAACAAACGCTGGGGTTCAGACTTTCTCCGCTGGTGATGCCTGTCATCGAGCATAAATGCTGGTTGCGCAACGGTTTTTAACCGCTGACCTTGAATGCGCAGAAATGAAATTCGGGGGAGAAGCGGAGCGGAGCGGAAATTGCAGGGAGAAGCGGTTGTCATGCAAGTGGCCGATTACTCTTTTTTTACGTCATCAACCTACGCGAAAATCCCTACCACTTTCCCCGAGCGCTCAAAAACCGTTGCGCGACTTATAATCTCCCTCACATAAGGTTAGTGTCCCTACTGCTACATTGGTATATCGGGTCCTAACCTAAGTGCGCATTTGGCATAATCTTGGGCCCCCCCTTCACCGAGTCTCCATATTGTTTTTAAGTTATGACAGTTTTGGACAATGGCGCGGAAATCCTTCGCCCAGTTATGGCTTCCACTTGCGTAAGCTGAACTTAGGAGCTGTGTGAAGAGGAATTGCGGGAAATTGATTTTAGAACGCGCTTTGTATTGAATTTGGAAAGGGAGACAATGGGCTACTCCCATATTTGGATGTCGTTCGAAGTAAATTCAGAACCTATTACAGTCAAATATGCAGAGTGTACGAAAAAGTATCATTAACCACATATTCTACCCATCAAACTGAACAACTTTTACTATGGGAGGAAAATTGTCAGAACAAAAAAAACAGGTTTGCTCCGTAGTAAAAGTTGTTCAGTTTGATAGGTAGAGTATGTGGTTTAAAGGTTTATGATACTTTTCCTTACACCTACCTGTTCATCCTATTTGACTTCTCAATAGCCCAGTTTGTATTGTAGGTAGGTGTTCTCTTAGATAGGTATTCCGTGGAACATGAATGATAAGCATAAGCATAAGCATATGCTCACGACTATATTCCCCGAGGGGGTAGTCAGAGATATTCTGAAACCTCAGAATATCCACGTTTCACCAGTAGTACCGAAACTCTGTCCAGTGTGACGGGGTGTGAGCCCGTCGCCACTTGTAATGGACAGTGGGTACAAATACATGCCTCGAAATTGAAGCATGCAGGTTTCCTCACGATGTTTTCCTTCACCGAAAAGCCAGTGGTGTTACAAATCGTACATAAATTCCGAAAAACTCATTGGTACGAGTCGGCATGGACGGGGATCGAAACATCGCCTCCTGCACGGCAGGCAAGGTTACTCGCTATTGGACCACCACGGCTTTTTGCCACGGCACATGAATGATGTTTATTAAATTAGAAGTAAACAAAGAAAAGAAAGGAAGTAAGATTATATTCAAACTAATATTCATCTCCTAACGGAGGTTGGATATATTTGCTTGCACCTTTGAAACTACATCCCTGAACAATGAGGTGGTGTTCATAACATGTCTTCTACAAGGTATTCGTCTTCCCAAAATGTTCCCCTGAAGAATAATCTGGAAAAGTTGGTATTTTTAACATATCATAATGTGACCGAGGTTTTGTGTTTGGATTTCTACTCTCTTATTGATTGATTGATTATAATATAATAATATAATAATATAATAATATAATAATATATAATAATATATGTGAGAAAGAAATAAATGATATTATTATTATATTATTATATTATTGATTGAAGGTCCACTTCGTTGGTAATTCTATCTGTCCATGATATCTTCAACATCCTCCTGTATACTCACATCTCAAAAACCTTAAGTCGTTTGCACATGGATTGAGTTAATGTCCAGGATCCAACACCGTGAATATAGAATACGCAGCACCATACAAGAGGAACATGGGTGGAGATCTTGAGAGAGCGGTTAAATAGTAATGGGTTCATCTTCAAAAATGCATTTCGTTCCAGATCTCAAGATCACGTCGTTATAAAAAGCTCTTTCGCATGATAATTATCTCGTGATCTGCTCTTCGACCAAAGTAAATGTAAAATCTTATATAGCCTATAAAAGGCTCAAGATGCCTAAGCACAAATTTAATTTAATCTACAAAGAGATCAAACACTAAAAACTTCCCTAATTTATGCATTAAAAAAATAAAGCACTCAAAAATGGTAACCATAAAAGCAAAGTCCGTAGGAATAAAATTTCCTAAATCAGTAACTAGCGAATTTCCCTCACAGAGGGGCGGGGGTGTGGGGGGGAGCACCCTCTCATTGACAAAGCCTCTTCCACTCAATGGGAGAGCAACCATTCAACTTGACACACCACTGTTGGGAAACACTCTTCACTTCCATACATAAGAGGAGGACGTGAGAGGTCTAGATAATATTGATCCAATCCGGGACTCGAGGACTGTGTAGCCAAACACACTTGACCTTACTCGTAAAACTGTTTTCAAGATCCTAGGGGTCTTCGTAAAGTGGAGTTAATGACCAGTATATTATAGTCTTTGCTTGGTTGGAATAAAGATAGATTGAAAGGCCAGGTTATGATAGCTAGTTATTTTTAGAACCAAGATTTCTCTTTGTCTCAAAATCGAGTAGGTGTAATTTAATTTTGTTTCGTCCTTTTATTATTCAGCTTCTTACAGGTTTTAATATCACGTTATGAAAGTTATTTTACAACTTTTATAATGTGAGCATCATTAAATTCTGCATTATCTAAGATCACGAACGAATTTTGAATCTTCATCGATAAAAAGGTAATAAAATTCGAACAACAAAATCGCGTTAAAACTTCTCAATAAAGTTTGTATCTAATTCGAAATTATTATGCCGCTTCACGAGCGAATGCTCTGCGACCGAATAGCGCAGCCGAAATGCGAACAAAGCCGAGCGCCGCCGAACGGTCCCGAACGTCGCGTTCGGTTCGACGCCGCCACCCGCTCGCCGCTCGGCCCTCCCCCCACCCCGCGCCGTCAGTCGAGCTCCGAGCCATCGCGAACGCGTACCGAATTCACGTTCGCACGCTCCGCGAATATATTGAAAAAGAATTCGTTCAAGAACTTTTTGCGGCAGTTAAATTTCAATATTAAAGTGGTTTAACAGAGGCGTAAAAAATGGGCGATTTCGAATGGACAAACGACTTAGTGATTCGCTTGATGCAAGAATACAGAAAGAGGCCTGAATTATGGGATCCTTCGCACGAAATGTATCGAGTGCAGACCTTAAAATATGAGACTTGGTCGGAGTTGGCGAGCATGTTCGACTGCGACATAGCGGATTTGAGGAAGAAGCTGAATTCTCTGTTCGCGTCGCATCGCCGCGAGAAGGCGAAGGTTCGCAGCGGAGGTCGATCCACTTGGTTTCTCTACCCGTTCCTGAATTTCCTGCCGAATCATCTGGAATGTGACAGCAGTAGTGGAGAAACGAACGTGGTTAGTCCTTAAATCCATTATTTTTATAAACCTACTTATTATGTATGCATGCATGCATGCTTCAATTTCGAGGCATGTATTGTACCCACTGTCGATTTTAAGTGGCGAGGGGCTCACCCCCTGTGACACTGGACAGAGTTTCGCTACTGCTGGTGAAACGTGGATGTTCTGAGGTTTCAGAATATCTTTGACTACACTCTCGGGGAATATAGTCGTGAGCATATGAAATACTATGCTACTTGTAATGTTTTAACCGACAATGTTATTTAAAAGACGCTTATGTATTATAAAAACCACGTCTTAGGGTGACCACACCGGACTGCCGAACCAGGGTCCTGGATTCAAATCCGGGTTCGGTCTTGGATGTTATAATGTTTGTGCCGTTGTTGTATAGTTTTCTAGGTGAAAACGAAAAGCCTAGTAGTTAGCTTATTTGGGTTAGGATCATTGGTATGAATATTTGTATAACTACCATAAGGCAGGTTTCTAGACGATTAAAATTTTGCGGTGCGAATTCTGCGGCGCCTAAAAATCAAAATTGTCATCGTCTAAAGCTGCCGTTAGATGTAATACCTAGGTACTTGTAAGAGTAATTTGGTAAGGTTAGTAGGTACAGTGGGCCAAAAAGACACTGAAACTTTAGTGTTAAATATAAAAACCTAACAAATTGGAATTGAAGCAGGTAATTTGGAAATTTAATTTTCATTTAATTTATTTACAATAAATCACATAATAATATAATTATGGTCACAATTTCACGATGATTATGATGATTGAATAAGTAAGACAGAGTTTATGATGTCTGTTTTTAGTAAGTCTTCATGAACTCAGTGCCATCTATTGGTGTCATTTATTTATTACTTACGGATTCTATTTGATTTGTACGTTTTGGTTGCAGGTAATTATAATAAGTATACAAGGTGTTTCATAAGTAAAAATAAAAATTTAAAATTCTTAAGGGGCTTGTTTAGACCGTCAAACTGAACAACATTCTCTATGGGACCAACATCGAAATCGCGAAAAAAAAACTGATATCCCATACACATTTTAGCTCTAGTCGATTTGTAGAGTATGGAAAATCATATTTTTTTTCGCGATTTCGATATTGGTCCATTGTTAAAGTTTTTCAGTTTGATGGTCTAAACCTATTTTTTTTTTGTATTTTTGTAACACCTTGTATAGGATATTTAGCAAAATATATAAATAAATAAGAACTTACGTAATTAAATACACATACGTTAGGATGATGTGTGTTAGACATAAATACCTACCTAGGCAGGTAGGTACCTATAATAATTTATTCCAATCACGGAAAACACATGATTAAAATGTTAGAACAAAACAGGAAACGTGTGGGAGTACCTATGTATTAAAACATAAAACCAATTTCATAACATTTGTAATGAAATCATTTTAATTCTTCATGTAACCGCAAACAATAATGCTGACACACTTTATCCTTTTATGTGCACGCTTGTAATTAATTGTGTTAGTCATTACTCAAATAACGTAGAGTCATGTAAGGTGTCACCTCTTTAAATTCAAGGAAATACACTAAAGGTAAAACGCGGTAGGTCAAGATCCATACAAACTTGAAGTTTATAGTAAGATCTACATTCAATGTTGTTAAGAATCACAGGACTGAAGATTTTGAACAATAGACACCTTGCGTGGCGCATTTGTCCTTCCTGAACCCTAAATGCCGATGATTAAATTTAAACTACTTAAGTACAAGTTCACATTATGCTTAAAAATATAGTTGGTAGTTGTATAAACGTTTCTGATCACCCCGAAAGGAAATACGATCATGAGCTTCTGTATGTAGTATATAATTGTAAAAAGATGTAGGTTTCATCAAAGTGTTTTCTTCTTTTTGAAACTGGTACCAAGCTCTACCTCAATCAGCTGATCAAAATCAGCTGTCCTATTATAGGTAAATGTATAATACATTTGTGTCGTGTAGGTACAGTAGTTTTGTATGAAACAGCAGATTTTTTTCGCCTTTCCTGAATCCTGAGGTGGGCTTCATAGTGAAAGTTGTTCAGTGTGATGGTCTAAGTTTACCTTTTAACTCTACGAAGTGCTGTCCCTTACACCCTGACCCTATAATAGCATAGATTCCATTTGCACATAACTAAATACCTTGTATTTCTTGCCAACAGCCAAACAAAGCAAAACGTCGCACACAAAACAAGCAAACAGACCCAACGTCATCAGACGACGACGAACACGACGAAGACTCCCACTCCGTCCAAGAAGAGGTCCTCGTCAAAGAAGAACCTGTCATAGAAACGTACGTCAAAAACAGAATGAGGAAACACCACACCCACAAGCCACGTCTCACCAGACCCATTAAACGAAGAGTGGTCAAAGACTACAACAGTCACCACCTTGACAGCAGATTATCTGAGACTATCAAACTCCTTAGACGATCAGATCTGACAAGGAAGAAAGATGAATGTGATAGTTTTGGAGAGTATATCGCTGATTCGTTGAGGAAACACGATGAGAGGACCCAATCTATGATAAAGCAGGCGATAAATAACATACTGTTTGAGCAAGAGATGAAGAAGTATAGCGCTAATCAGTACGTCGTTATTTCTGGGATAGATGAGAACCCATTGATTTTAGGTGAAGATGTTAATGATAAGTGAAGTTTTTGATGAGCAATCGAGAATTGGGGATGTGTTTTGAGTCAATGAACTCAAATATTAACGCGGAAATCCACCGCGATGAAAAGAAAGAGGTTCTCAGTAAATTCTTCATTATGTTTTTGTTTTCCTTATTTTACACGGTAACTTCGGAATGGCTTCACCGATTTGAATGATTCTTTTTCTGGTTCTGAACTTACCGCTGAGTCGCAGAGGATTATATTCTGTGGCCGAGTGATCCTTTTTTAATTTGGTAAAAATCTTAAGAAGCTCTTCGGAGATAGACAATGGAACTCTTTTATTGTCAATGATTGAAATAATTGTTTTGGGTCGATTTACTTTTTAAAATCGGTTTATTAAAAAAATCTCAAATATACAAATAGGCTCACTCCATTGTGCCACAGAGGTAGGTACTAATATTATGTAATTGTCATGTCTCACAACACGATTGTGATATTGCACTTGGAAACGCGATAGTTACTCGTAGATAAAGTTTCCTTGGCGATGCACAAAGGTATGTAATTTACCCCGAAAAGGAATAAAGTCGTGTATGTACATCTTCGTAAATATAAGACAGTGTATGTTTATAACTTCAGTGTATGTTTAGTTTTAAAGTATAAACACATAATACTGCAGAAAGTGATGTTTCTGTAAGAAAAGACTGATGTATAAAGGCTTAGTGAGACTTAAATGAGAAAATGTTATTTGTTTAGTCTGTAACACTATTGATTATTAAACTACCTTTTTGTTATTATAACAATACTGGATTTATTAACTCAACACCAAGTCCTTTGTTTAACATAACATGTTTACTTTTGAAAAGGTTGATAGGTAATGAAAACAGATACCTAGTAGGTTTAGGAAGATTATAATGCAAATGATAACAAAGCTGTCTAGAAGATTAAAAACTAACATAATAAGAAACTATGATTGATTCATACTACAGCTGCTCGCTAAATTTTTTTATGAAATATTCGTTTTTTTTTCTAAACCCGTTTTTTTCTTATCTTGCCTAAAAATAGCAGAAAGGTAAATGGTTTGATGGTGCCTACTGGTAGGTATAATTATGTAGTAAGAATGTTCCTGCCCACCGCAGGATGGAATGGAAAGACGGGCGTAACGGCGTGAGTTTATGCATAAGAATAGTTAATATATTAACTATTCTTATGGTTTATGCATATAAATAAATAAATAATAATAATAAATTTCGTTCTCTGGGTAGTGGGCTCGGTATCGAAATTGGATAACGCACTTCCCCGGTTTGGAAGAGTGCGGGTTCAAGTCCCGGCCGAGACAAATCAATCTTTAATTTGATTCGAAATAATAAATATCTTGAACATTTTCTCATTGATTATCCTAGTCCCCTGTGTACATAATGTGCATATTTTTGGACCATCCCAAAGTTTTAAACGGTTTTAGTACTAGTTACCCGCGACTTCGTCTGCACAAATTATATACCAGATCATAAGCTATCAAACAAAAAAAGTTACATCAAAATCGGTTCAGTAGTTTTTACGTGATGCGCGAACAAACAAACAAATAAACAAACAAACAAACACACACACAAACAAACAGACAAACAGACAGACAAAATTTCTAAAAAAGGTTGATTTCGAGTCAGGGATACTTAAAAACCATATCGTAATCTTTTTATTGTAAATATCTTCAATGTACAGACACACTTCAGTTACAGTTTTATAATAGTTTAGATTTACAAAAGTGTGCTAAAGAAAAATACCTAAGAAGATAAAGTGCAAATGATTGCTATTTATCTACTTACAAAGTATGATAAACGAATGCAAGATAACAAAGCAAAGATAAATTAAAAATCAAATGATGGACATTAGCACACAATCCGTCAACTGTATCACGCCTAATAACTTTGTGGCACGCACACATTTCGCTTCAATGTTACTTTATTTTTTTATTTCCATCGATCAAAGCATCTAGAACTTGTCTACGTGCTCCATCGCACGATGCGTCTTCTATTCCACTACTATCTGTATTAATTATGATTACTTTTTCACTTCAACATCCAACAATTGTTAACTAAACGCAGTTTTATGCAATTTACTTTAAAAGCCAGTAATGAATAATGACGGTAAGCTTTTTATCAATTTCATTATTCTATTGATTACGAACGACTGCATTTTTACCTGGTGAAAATTTTTAAATTTTCTTGTAGATTTCTGCTTGAGTATTAGATTGTTTAACATGTTGGTGTTATTTAGCAGTAATGTATGGTATTCAGGGTAATGGTTGCTTGGTAGCAATGATGTGTATAATTACAGTAGTGAAGACTAAGTGGTGCATTGGAGCAGATCACACCGGATCACGCCACATCGCGTCATTCGCTATTACTACTCATGTTTTTTGCTACAATCCAACAATTTGTATGTTAATTGCTATAGTTGCAAACTATAGATTTTTGTTTCTTGCTAAGGTATAGCTACTGAGTTTCCTTTAGCGTTTTATTGCTAGTTTTTGTTGAACAGTAGCCGTGGGTCAATAGTTCAGGTGTTATTAGAAAATGTTCGGTTTGATTGATGTATATAGTCGTATTGCCACCTTTGCCCTTGTTGCTTATGAATGCAGAATCTTAGAATTATTTTCTCTAAAACCGATGATTCGCTCCTTTTTAATGACAACAAACTGGTAATGGTTTTTTTGGTTACTACCTATGCTGAATAGATATTATTGGACTGTAGAGTGCAACTGAAAATAATAATACATATTAACTTACAGATATTTTAATTGAACACAAAAATTAAGAGACATGAGGATTGTTTTTAATACCTAATTATGTCGATTTTCCAAGTTGCTCGTATGCAAAATTACTCCACTTGCTGATTTAAAAAAGTTACAAATAATCATACGCATTGGCTATTCCATAGGTACTTTTGAGTCGAGCTGGAATTGAACAGTAAAATGTTTTGTCGCGATTTCGATGTTGGATCTGCTGTTGAAGATTTAGTCGTGTTGCTTTTGTAATGGACTGAAGCAACTCTTTTCAATGACCACTTCTTTCTGCGTCTCTAATACAGAGTGTAACAAAAAACCCTATAGTACAATTTCACACCTTGTATAATCTATCTACATTCACGCATAATATAGTGTAGGTATGTACCCCATGAATCCCATGATACGAAAATCTTTCTTTCCCGATCTCTCCAATCAGGATCAGCATTCGCACGAGGTTACGTGTGTCACGCACGGGGTACGTCGTGAAACAAATATCGAGTCACTTCCCCATAGGGATAAAGATGTCAAAGTAGGATTGGGTTTATCTTTGAGTGTCGTCGAGTACGTATTACACTCGTGTCAGCGTCTGGCAAGAAAACAACAGTCTTTAGGCTGAGATCCCGTCGCAAATTTACTACTCTCAAAAGTTTTTGACAATGATACATCTACACTATTATAAAACTGGAACAGACGTGTCTGTACATTGAAGACGTTTACAAAAAAAACGTTGCAATATCGTGTTTAGGTGTTCGAGCATCACGTAAAAAAAACGAATGGACCTTTATTGATGAAACTTTTTTTGTTTGAAATGCTATGATTACCTAGATTTAAAAACTGGTTACATATTTTATCTCGCTACGATGATGGGTACACTGACTGAATTCTGACTGGTGCGGACGAAGTTGCAGGAAAAATCGAGTATTACACATTCCAGTGGAAATATCATAGTTTGAGGATCCTAAACAAGGGTTGTATTTATGGCTGTTGTAGAACCTTTACAGCTGATTGCAAAAAAATGCTCCTGTTATGCTAGTGTAAGTTTTGGAGATTTGATACAAGAAAGAATCTTCGAAATCAGTCTAATCATTATCGAGTAGGTATAATCTTCTCCATTTGCACAAACGAAAAAGAGGTTGTTGCTACAACATCAGTGTTGCGACAATTTTAAGGAAGGCATAATATTATTGTCTCCTCTAAGAAGTTTAGCTTTTAATTTAGTACACAATTTGTTGTCCTTAAAAATGAGTGTGTAATACAACTACAGATTTAGAAGTAGGAAGCTGCAAAAATTTTTTAGGATTCTTTAGCTAAGACATTTCCACTGAAATACCTAATTGTATCATTGCCAAAACATATGGGTGCAGAAAACTTGTAACGGGATCTTGGAATAAACAGTCTATGTGCCAATATCTACTTATTTACATATAGATATGAGCAGTAAAGGCAGACATGCAGTCGCCGTCTAAATATAACTCTTACGCAAGTTTCAGCGTTACAATCTTTACAATATATCGATACATTGAAGTCTTGTCACAAAGCTATGTTTACAGTTGTGTTGATTCTTATTTATGAGAGGATAAGTGTCTTTTTTCGTTGTACGGTGTCTGGGTAGATAAGGGGCGACCTCGAGTTCGATAGGGAGTGTTATTTTTCTGTTTTATCGATAGGATATTGCGGCAAATTTTTTCCTATGTTTGTGTTATTTAATTTTGTTTTGTATTTTGCAAAGGATAAAAATTATTCCATTACGTTTGATATCAAAAGGTATTTGTATTTTGTTTTAATTTCAATCATATTAAGTGTGGAAAAGTCTCAAACCAATTGAAACCTTAAGAATTTCCCACAGAATATATATAGATATCTATTAGGTATTTTGTAGACAAGTCGATATTTTGTAGACATTTGTGCTGCTGGGGCACAGAGGATTATATTGTACAGAGCAACAGCTTAATAGGAGCTTCGATTACATTAGCCTATTCTTGTAGGGCTGTCTTAAAGGAAATAAATTTAATTGAAGTATGAAGGATAATGTTTTATAATATATGTAGGTATATTGTTTTTCTTTTTTGTTGTTGTTTGTTGTGTTATTTATTATTTGTTATTTAGTTGAATAAAATGAGTTTAAATTAAAAAAACGTTGCCGCCCGATCCAACTCAAAAATTGACTTCCTGTCACGATCTTTGGGGTAGGTATATGAAGAAGGAGATGTTTGTGTTCCTCCTCGTATTATTAAAGCACACAATGCAATAATTAACCATTTCGTTCAATATTATTAAACTACTTTTAAACATGCTCGAGTAAAATGAACGATAATAATATCTCACACTTTAAATTCACATGACATGACGTTCTACAATGACAGTGGCGATCAAACAGAAAATAATCCATAGAGTGGCTCCAATCTCTTTCCGAAAGGAAGAATGGACAATATCTCACACATTAAATTCACACCCTCGTTACGCCGTAACCACCCGAAGCATAGCCAAAGTGTCCCCTCGGCCTCGTTCGTGAGCCCCGTAGGTGAACGCGCACACAATCATACTGCGCATGTAGTGATGCGCCGCTTTTGCGAGGTTGTTTGAAGCTGTAACTCTGTACAATATAATCCTCTGTGGCTGGGGTTCAATTTTCACCACATTGTTTTTCGCGATTTAAATATTAGTGCTAAAGAGAAAGTTTTTCTGTTTGATGGTGTCATGTCTTGTGAAAATATTGTGCACTATTTTAGAAAAAGGTAAGGTAGTGATGATGAGAGTTTTGGCGGTAGAAGATTCAAAATCATTGAAAAAATGAACAGCTTTGGACCTATTTCCACTGAAATGTTGACATTAAAAAATGGTAAGTAGTACATAACATGGCTAATCTTCGTGAATTTAATTGCTCTTTCAGCCCAAGCTTTCTTTAATTCTTTATCCCCAACACAAAATAATTATCGTAATCTCAAAAAGTCATTCGCCTTGAAATAAATACATCGAAAGGTCTACAGCTCTGAATAATACCGATAGCAGAGTATTGTCAACAAGCGTACGTGCTTGCGGGCGCGCCGCCTCGGTGCCAAAATAACCAGTGTTGCCAACAGTATATTATCTCTCCACCAAACTCAACTTCGAAAACCACCAGAGTTTCTGGCCGCATCTTCTCTACAACGGAACACCTTCCGACGAGTCAAAAATTTCGTCAGAAAGCTATTCATGTGATATTATTTTGAATAACAGTTTGAGTTTAAGTTTACCAGAAAACCACTAAAAGAAAGTGGCCCAACCCTCATAAAATCACTAAATTTTCCACTAAACAAGAAAACATTGGGCATACTTATTGCTAATTTGTTACCTTCATATACATACATACTTCATATACATACTCTGGCTCCAGACCTTCAGACTTGACTAGTTTAGGAGCCAGTGCCGCAATTGTCAGTTTACAACTTGTAAAAATTCAATAAAGAAATTTTTTTTATGTTATGTTTTTTTATACAACATAATTACGTTTCTATGTAAATAATCAGTAAATCGGCTTGGTGGTTGACTTATTATCTTTCTACTAAAAGGAGTGCTATTTTTGAATCTCAGACTTTCAAAATCATGATCGAATAATGCATATACTTTCGAGTACGATTTAGGATGTGTGAGATTCAAAAACTGCTTTCTAAAAACTATATTGTATGCTACTGAACGCCGCCAGCTAGTAAAAGCAATAATTCTCCACTAAAAGGGGGATCGAAACCATCAGTTTTAGTGGAAAATCCAATAACTTAGCAACACTGAAAATAACTGCCACCCTGCGCCCGCGCAGTCGTCGGTAGCAAGATGTTTACCGGCACTCGTAATGGGGGCACGTTCGGTTATTGTACTATTTTAATAATACTTTTTATGACTGTATCCGGAAATATTGTTGAAAAGGTCTTTGAAAAAAAAGGCAAAGGCTAACTGGAGATGTTGGAAGTGCGAATTCATTCTTTTATTATTTGAATAGCAACTTGCAGGTTTATTTGTTACTTGTTAACGACCAGCAAGCTGTTATTCAAAGGCACTAAACTTGTATGACTGTGACAATAATGTTACCTTAGATTAGCATTATTATTGTTTGGCAGATCTCTTCAATATGGTAAGTCTTAGTACCCGATTCTATCGGTATAAAATCAACATGGTGTTCTTTGACAATTATTGTTGAATCAAATTAAAGATTGAAAAATTTGTCTCGGGTGGGACTTGAACCCACGCTCTTCCAAACCGGGGAAACGTGCTAACCAATTACACCACCGAGTCCACAACCCAAAGAACGAAATTTTCAATCTGTTGCGTCTTAAGGGGACGTGCGCGGGTGCGTGGGGAATTATTGTTGATACTAAGAGTATTTAGGTAATCAATTTCAGACTATGGATAATAGGAGAGGAAGGCCGAAGAAAAGATGGATGGATATTTGTAAGAAAGGAGTTAGTGCTGAAAAAAATTTAGATAGTTAATCTAGAGATATCAATGGAAGAAGATAATGCGCCAACCCTAAATAATGGGAAATAGGTAAGAGAATGATGATGGATACAAATTATGATTTGAGAAATTAACAAATATTTAGGTAATTAAATAACTGGGTAAGCTCGCTACATCTTCGACCCCATCTTTGTCCCGAGGACGAGATAGAGGTCAAGAGCAAACCCAGAAACCCAGAGACCCATTATTCTGAAAATTTGATCCCGTCTAGAATTTTTAATTTTTAATGGGTACATACATAGGCTGTCAAACACATTCTTCCTTTGCGTCGCGCAGTCGGGTATAAATTGCCCAACATGGCTGCATCGTTACAAGCTAGTCAAACTTCAATTATCCACCACCTAAAAGAAAAAACAAAGAAAAAGAAAATAATATTTATTTTTCACGACTATTTGAACAACTAGGTGGTACATTAATAAACCGAGCTGTTTTGAATTTTTGAATAATATTCTGTAAATGTTTTGAACATTGCGTCATTCGCACAAAGAGTTTACAATGTACCGTCAAGGACTCGTTTGATATGCTATCGACATATTTACTCACCTTATATACATATCTGTATATAGGTAGGTATTATTTTAACTATAACAATAGATTTATTCGTGTAAACAAGTTTTCTTGTGCTGTGACTATTAAGCTGAAACGTTCTTTTTGCTGCTCAGATTTCAAGTAAAATGGTTAATTGAAAACAGTTTAGCATTTAAATCAGATATTTTTTATTAACACAACAATTGCAGTAATTGCATTTAGTTAATATATTTCTCAATAGTTTGCAAAAGAGTTGGTTCATCATTTTTAAAGGATAATGTGCAGTCTGCAGGGCATAAAGGTAGGTATAGGCACGGACCTGAAAAAAAACGGACGTAATCTCGTCTAATCACGAGTGAAGCATCCATTTCTTTTGTGTGCGTGCTGTCACGCGGTACATAATGGTGACGGGTGTCGGACCTGCGCCTAGAGCTAGTGCATCTGTGTGAGTGTAGGTCCCTTGTAGAACAAACGAAAATGTAGGACCTTGCATGCTTCACATCTTTTTAGTGTCACATTACTTCCGTCTTTTTTTCAGGTTCGTGGGTATAGGCCTCACTTTAGAATAAGCGTAGAGAAAGTAGGGGATACCACAGAGTAGATAATTACTACTAAAATAATGGAATGTCGTTCAAAAAGAAATAAAAATGATGTAAAATTCTACCATTATTAATAATTCCTCAACCCCAGTGGAGGAACCTAGAGACTATGAATGGGAATACTGATCGAATACCTACGAGTCAAGGAATTCGAGGTGACGAGGAAGCGAATTAAAATTTGAGTGTAAAGCACGCGGGCCCGTGCTGATTAGAGGAAAGTTACTGGTCAACTTGCTGTCTGTCAGAGTATTTTGGGGCCGCCTCAATAGGCCTCCAGCCTTACTTTACGATATTGAAGATTACACACCGAGGGCAAGAAAGTACTTAAGAAGGGTCTCAGATCTCATGTAATTGTTAACAAACATGTGATCTGATGCTTTCTTCTTTACTGCCCGAGGTTAGTATACTATTTTTCTCCTCGATGGAGGTGGAATGCGGAAACTTCGTTTAGCGCAGCGGGACGAAAATTGACGCTTTCCGTCCGGAGGGAAAAAAAATTCAGTAACAACGTTTCTTCTACTCGTATTGAAATGAAGACCGAAAACACTTACAAGAAAACCAAAATAAACAAACAGTTTTCCTCAAATAATTTTTGACAGATAACCCTGAGACAACAAGGTGATCAATAACGCGAGTACGTGCAAAATATCACGACAACTGAACAAAAAGAAATTATGAATCACGCCACTACACTTTAGCATACATTAAAAGAATAAGGTCACTGTGTAAGCTATAAATAATTTCTTCTATAAGAGTTTTGGATCAAACCATTTCTTCCCGGTGAGATACTAGTAGGAAAAGGAGGAATGAGGATTCTTATGCAATGTTTTATTTAGGGCCCTTGAAGAGAATTTAGCAACTCCGTTTCATAACCTGAGGTGCTTCAGACCATCAAACTGATCAATTTTTACTTCCCAGAGAAACAATTTGGTTTTTCCACAGAAATAGGTATAGGTCAACTAAAAAAACTGTCAAAATCGTCCGAATGGAACAGCTTTTTTCTCAATTTCAATATTGTCCTCCTCGTATTGAAAGTGATTCATTTTAATGGTCTCAACTGACAACCCCCTATAAGTAGCTAGGGTATCCTAATGTATTTATGTAATACAAGGTGTCACAATCTTGAAACCGGAACAATGCTTAAGTTACAATTACATTGCTAATTACAGTTTCTGATCTGACCAATCCCAAAATTTATAAAGCGAACCTGTATCTTGGATGTTGGTAGCAAACTTCCTGCCCACCCCGAAAAACACCGCAGTTATTGTAAAATGAACTAACAATTACCCTATTTGCGTCACCCAGTTCACAACAAGTTAATGCTCTTATTTTGTATTTGTACATGACCCAACAATATACGACAAGTATATAATTAACTCGTATTATTGGCTAGATAAGATTTGGAATCTGGATCACTCGTAGATCCGGCGCGGGGCGGTTGTAACCGGTTCGTTGTTCGGCAACACTCGGCACAGCTCGGGCGACTTCGTTATCGCTCGGCGACGGACCGCTATCGGCCGAGTCGGGGGCACGGAGCTCCAACAAGATAAACTACAGGGAATATGTGTCACGATTCCTTTAAACAAGACTAAACAAGTACTGTTTGAAGTTAGTATGAGTATATGTGCTCACTTCTAGTGCTTCTTAGATAAGCAAGACTATAATAATTCGACGAGGGGAGCCGACCAGAGAGTCTGAGCGAAATATTCGATCCATAAGATACAGGAATATAAAGGACGAGAGAGTGCATCTCTGTTTAAGCGCACATACAAATAAATATCTTACGTATCTCTAGAGAAATCCACATTTCATAAGCAGTGTCCAAAAAACTTTCCAGTTACCTAATAAAATCATTGTTACAAGTCTAAGGGCTAGTTTCTATTCTATTCTATATTTTAAAAATGGCTGCCATCTTGGGTATGTGATGATTTTGCCAATGTCGAGTTTTTATAGCAAAAGTGCTTGACGTTGTACGGTTATATTGATATTTTGGTGACTTCAAGGGTTGTTCTTATAAAAGAACAATATCCTGAGCCACCACTGGAGTTCCACTGTGGACCGGGGATGGGGCAACCGACGCGCACGTGACCACCCAATAGCAGAGCCAAAGAGCAACTCCAAGGGCTAGTTTCACCACTTCTGGATAAGTCTATTAGCTTATTTGACAATTGACATATCGTTTGAGATATTTCGTATGAAAAATATCGAGAGATCACCACGTGCTACGATTTTGACCCACATCTCTCAACATCCATAATTTTCTCCATAAAAGCTCGTTGGTTCCGGATGTACATTTTATTTGACCCTTCTTCAGTAGGTAGTGTAGTTAGGTACGCATCCGATTTGGTCAGCGTACGTGCGCCATTTCAGTTATTCCATCCACACTTCTCAACAAGATCGTCTAAAGAGAAACATATGGATCATAAAATAAAAGAGAGAACCATAAACCTGAAAACCCTTCATACACAGTCTATTACTAACCAGAATTGACCCTTTGCTTACGTACTTACGGAAATACCCTTAGAGCCTAGTCATAGCCTTAGACTGTTCCATTTCGTCCGATACATCCAACCTGGAATTGTTACCTATGTACCAATGTGTGCAGGTATATCCACATGTGAATACCACGTGACTGCATCGTGTGACCTTCACGATAAGCTGGAGGCCACGGCATGTATTGAATGAACAAACCCACGGTTTATAGCTATTCTCGATAAGAAATTTCCTCGGTTGTTACTGTGAGTCAAAGTATTGCTTTTCACATTCACCGATTACGAATAAACAATGGTCAGTAATGATGAAATTATTGGCCACGTTTCAGTTGGCACGACTGATAGACATAGCAGCTCAATGGAATATTTTGGAATACCTTATCGAATAGGTATCACCAAACCTGTTGTTCAAGAAAAATAGTTTTTACCGTTTATGAGTCAGATACAAAAACCAGTAAAACTGCTCGCTATAGTTGTTTTTACACATTTAAAATTGATTATAGGTATCTTCCAACATATTGTTAGTCACGATCAGTGTTTGCCGTGATAGCTTTAGCATTCAGTTAGGGAATAAGGAATCTCTCTATCCTTCAGCATGGTGCCGAATGCCGATACGATAGGTCTGCTCCCAGGTCTCTAGTCGTGAAATGACGCTAGTGCCTTACAGTTCGACGTAGGATATAGGCAGATGATTAGATCGGTTTCATAACCCTATTCAGAGCTGCAGTCTTCAGGGTACGAATCATAGACATAAACTCTACATTGATATCGTTGGAAGGAATATACTTAATATTAACTTCTTCTAGATAACATCGGTGACAATTACTGCAACCTACATCTTTGATCGCATCGGTTTCTTGATCCATCAGATTCTGAAACTTCCTTCTTCGAAATGACCATCATAGCATTGCTCAGGCGGCAGTTACTGCTTATTACTGCGGACAATTGGTGGGATCACGAAGGTTCAACCGATCCAGTGAAAACTTCAGCAACCTGCCCATGGGCATCCAGAATGGGTACAGACCTCGGCACTGGGCATTGCTTGGGCTACGCGGCGGCGGAGTAGCAGAAACCAGTGGCAGATTCTCCCGCCCGAATCTGATGTGAGGTCGAGAGAGTGTATACCTAATTATGTATGTAAATAGGGTCCTTCTTAATATGTCGATACATCGAAGTCGACTAAGAGTTATCGATTACTAATAAAAAACTAGATTATGGTAGTACTACACAATCAACAAATCTCCAAAAGTAAGAAAACTGTGAATGTTGAGACAACTTTGGTCTGAAGGAAAAGATTTTAAGGAAACCTGCATACACGGAAGAAGAAATTGTGAAGTCTATCTATCCGCATTGGGCATGCGTGGTCGACTGACGCCCAAACATCCTCATGGTAGCGGTAGGCCTGTGCCCTGCAGTGGGACGTATAATAGGCTGATAGTTGACAGATACGCTGACAATAAACATGTCAATTTGGATAACAAGCTATGATTTTACATAAGACAGGACATCTAGTTCTTTTATTTACTATCGAAGAGCATAAAATTACCATCATTCAGTTCTCGTTTTCCTTCACTTATAGGTACCAAGCCAACCCTGCACTCAAACACGTGTAGAACAAATAATAGGTTTATGTGTTTCTTCTAGACTTGTCGGTGCCAGTACATATTATATGAATCATACATACACTTCACACACACTTAGCATTAAAATGCCAATAATGATATATTATTGTGCAACGTTCCGTCTGTGGTTCCGTTAATTTGATGCGGTTTTTTTTATCGTACGATTTTGCAGGCGTTGAATAAGTTACTGATCAAAGAGCAAATAATTCGGTTTATGTATGGTATGACGCATTTCACTTGAAACTGTTACCTGTAGCAATGAAGTTCATAGTCAAGGACTCGAATGTAATACAATTCTTTTATCAATCGGCCGTATCGACACAATTCAAGAAGGTCAAAGCTAAAGGTTACTGTTCTATGGAGATGTGGACGGTCCTTATACCTAATAAACATGATAGCTATTTGTTGCTGGTTACAATAAGTGACCTAAAATTTTTAGTACCTACCCTAACCTGATGTATTTCAAATTGTCATTGTAAATTACAATTGTAATGTTTATGAAATAGGCCCCTGGGCGTTAACTTATCGATTCTGTACGGTATTCAGGTTTCTTATTAATTATTTTCTTTTTTACGAAAATCTTAGTATAGGTATATAGGGTCCAACTTAATATGCTGACACTTTTTTAAGGGGATGTCCAGACCATCAAACTGAACAACTTTCTCTATGGGACCAACATCGAAATCGCGAAAAAAAAATCTGCTCTTCCATACAAAACTGCAAACTTACTCGAGCCAAATGTATGGGACAGAAACAATAGGCTGTTCAGTCTGAACATCCCCTTAAAAAAGTGTCAGCATATTAAGAAGGACCCTGTATACCTAATCACATTAGATGGGTAACTTAGGTTATAATTAATGTATTGTTTTATTGCTCAGGCAAGTAGAGTAAATGATAAATTAGGTCCATAGACAATTAATGATAATCAATCAATTTTAATTTAAATAATAAAAGCACATACAAACATTAACTGCAACTAATATTATCCCAAATGCCATATAGTAATAGTTTAACAGCAGCAATATAACCCAACTTAATTAAAACGGAGAGCTATTCGGCATAGATCATACGTATAGGGGGTGTTACCGCAATGGGCCCGGCGCGGCGGCGGCGTAATTCGGCGGCGGCGTAATAAAACCGGCACCGTAGCGGCGCGGCGGCGGCGCGGCACCTGCGTTCGGGGGAGGCAGAGAAAAGCCGTAAATTCCCGAATCATTTTGTGTGATTGTGACTGTTTGGAGTGAATTGATGTCGTTGCAGACGAGCGTTTCTAGGGATTATTTTGACGTACCTATTGACTGTACTTGGCCTACCTAGAAAATTACCTACCTACTCAGAAAATTTCTTGACGAGAAAATGACAACGTTCTAAAAAGACTTGGCTCGCTATAATGCGCAAGGCGACTTATAAGCAATGACGTTTAATTTACCACTAGACACGTCATTCCAATATGCTTCATAATCTTTGCACAACTCTGTACTTATAGAGAGTAAAATTGCATTTCTCCGTATCGTATCAAAACAGTCTCAAATTGGCATAAATATCTACGAATTTGCACACCAGATGTGCTACGAGCATATTGTTTAAAAACTGCTGAAAACATATGCTATTTAATATCATACATTTTATCCGGGAAACCAACAGTCAAATACAAATGAATGGCATTAAGACCTTCGGAATATTGTTTAATACCACGCTTCTTTGAAAACCACCACCACCACCTTAAACTCTAAATACTTACGATACCAATTCAAGTAGAATAATTGCCAAAAGATGCCTCACACCTGTAAAACATTACATCATTCGACGCCCGTCTGTCCGGTCTCCCTCAATCCATCGAGGTAGGCAACACATCGGCGCAGCCCCAACCGACGAGATGATGCAATACCCCCTGTATATGACAGCTCGTTACACAAACTAAGTCTCAACAAACAAGACATTTTCGTACTTAATACCAGTAGATACGAGTTTTGTAATGGGACTTTTGTGTAAAGGCTATTGAGTTGAATTTCAGCCTAATGCTACTGAGGATAGTTTTATGATTCGGGGAGTAGAAGACAGGTGAATTATTGTTGTGGATGTACTGGTACTAAACAGTTGCAATGTTCTTGTGGTATTTTTACGACCTTCAAACAAGTGTTATGGGTCAAAATGACTTCTGTAAAGTAGTCAGTGTACAGATGAGGGCGTAGGACGTGTTGGTGCGAGAAATATGCTTAGGTACCTACTCGTATATCCAGAATCTGTGTTGTTTAGAGGGCTCCATACTAGAACGATTTAATCGTTCTAGGCTCCATATACTAGAACGCATAAAGCATTACATGCATATGCTCACGACTATATTCCCCGAGGCGGTAGTCAGAGATATTCTGAAACCTCAGAACATCCACGTTTCACCAGTAGTACCGAAACTCTGTCCAGTGTGACGGGGGGTGAGCTCGTCGCCACTTGTAATGGACAGTGGGTACAATACATGCCTCGAAATTGAAGCATGCAGGTTTCCTCACGATGTTTTCCTTCACCGAAAAGCCAGTGGTGTTACAAATCGTACATAAATTCCGAGAAACTCATTGGTACGAGTCGGCCTGGACGGGGATCGAACCATCGCCTCCTGCACGGCAGGCAAGGTTACTCGCCACTGGACCACCACGGCATTACTAGAACGATGCTCCATATTATTAATATGCTGACGGTTTTGGGGTGATCAGACCATCAAACTGTATTCAGTTTCGAAAATCGATATTGCGAAAATAAAAATCAGCTGTCGCTTACATTTGGGTCGATTAGGATTCCAGTTTTGTATGAAACAGCAGACTTTTTTTCGCGATTTTGATGTCTTTCCTATAGAAAAAGTTGTTTAATTTAATCGTCTGATCATGCCCTTAAAATACCGTCATCATAATATTAAGTTGGACCTTTTATATAATGTATATGCTAACGCACGACTATGTACCCGAGGGGGTAGCCAGAGATAAACATAAAAACTCAAACTCAAAAGGTTTTATTCCAAATAATATCACATGGTGACGTCATTTTTGACTCTACCACCGCGTCGGAAGGTGTTCGAGAAGATGCGGCCTGAAACTCTACAACAACACATCTTAAAAAAAGAAATTTACATAGGTAACTCAGAACAGCCAAGTTTCACCAGTAGTACTGAAACTATGTCCAGTGTGACGGGCAGTGAGCCCGTCGCCACTTATAATGGGTACAATATAATGTCTCGAAATTGAAGCATGCAGATTTCCTCACGATATCTCCATGATGTTTGTGTACATTATGCAGTTAGAGATATTCGATACAAACATGAACTCATGACCATAATTCGTATTGTGGTGGTCAGAAACATTGCTGCAACTGTCTTGCATCCAGTTGTACAGGGCTCTTTAGCATTATGAAGGTATCAAGATGAAAATATATAATTACAAAAAAAAACTATTCGACGACCACAGTGAGTGATTTTTTTTTATTCGAATTGTGTGCGTGACGAATGATGACAATGATGAGTCAATCAGTAACTGAACGCAGAATGCAACAATTTAGTTGATTGCGTTACTTGATTGTGTTAATGAAATATGAAAAACAGCTATTAGGCGCATGCTCAGTGAGATTCCTGAAATGTTTACATTTTTGCTCAATCATTTCTTCACAGGCAAATATTACAGAGTAATGCACACGATGCAATTCACAGTAAATGTTGCAATACCGTACCGTATCTCCTGTATGGGTGATTCTACGAACGTGTGATTTTTTTGTTCGCGCGAAATAACTCCAGAAATATGAGTCTTACACCAGCTGTGTATTGTTACATGCAATAAGGTATCTTGTTCTACAGGTGACTTAAAAAATTACACGCATAAATACATCATTTATTAGATTTTTTCAGCCGACAGAACGTGATCTGTCACGCTCTGTCGACTGTTCGCAAACGCCTCCCGAAGTTTAACTATGGATAAAAAATGCTTGTTAAGTAAACAGATTAACATTCCCTGATTGCGTATATCATGCACATCCTCAACTCCTTATTTACGAAGTTTTATAATTTTAACCACGAAAAATAGGAAATTACAGATGATTATACAACCGTTACAAAATTTTCATCACATCTGTCGACTTGTAAAGTTTGGAGTGGGATATGTATTTTTTTTCATGGTGATTGTATTTTATTTACTTATTTGGCAGCACTCTAGTATACCTGTCATCACCCAAAGACAATTTTATTTATAACATGAACATTGCGCTCGTTATTCTGAATTACAAAGTGGTTCTACAGCGTGTAAAAGTTACCGCGTCACTTCTTGAAGAAACATAATAAAGGTTTTTAACATATTTTGTACCATTTTAATCATATGGCCTTGTATAAAAGAGGGATCTCATCACTCTGACTAAATTTGGTTAAACATAGCCTCAAAAACATAATTGCTAAGTCATGTTTTCCAAATTTTGCCACTTCTGTCGACGTCACACCTGTCGATGGTTTGTCGACAGAAATGATGATTTTGTCCAGAAAAGTCGGTTTTGCCGCGAATTTCAACGCGTTTTGAAGTACATTGCTGCAAGTATCGTGTTCGGTCACAATGCCGTGTGCTGGGACCATGTTATTATCTTCGAAACGCGACTAATACGCTTTATGTCCAGATAGGGTCTTATTTAATAAATTAATACTTAACATGGTTTATTTTAATAAAGCCTTACGTTTTTTTAGACGCCATTAAATACATTAATAGACAGAGAAAAAAAGAAACGGTGTAAGCGGTATCAGGAGGAAATTGAAGGCGAAAAGCTGAGGAATGGATTAGAAAAAGAGATCCTAATTAGCTCAAGCTAAATTATAAGAAAGAAGGCAGAAATATAAGTTACCTCACCACCTTCTGACTCAAGAAGCTCACATGACAATGGAAATGAGGATGAAGGCGTAGAAAATGGTTCCGATATGGAGGAAACTACCGATCAAGACTTTCAAGTCTCGGGTGATGTTTTTCCCATACGCGCGCGACCAAAACATATCCGTTAACAACCATATTCAAGTGACGACACATTTTTTTTAATTAATCGACAGAAGTGATGTCACTTCTGTTGACACTTATACTTTATTTTTTTGTTGCAATTTGAAAAAATTTTGTACACAAAAAATATGATTAATAGACTTAAAACTTTGTGTTTCTATTGCTTATTGCTATTTTATTACAAATTTGCGAATTCATCAAGATTTATAACGAGAAGTGTCATTCCTGTTGACATTATGGTCACTTCTGTCTAGTGACGAAAATTTAAAAAGGGGTTTCTACGATTTATTTATTAATAGTAATCTCTGTTGCTATTTTTAGAATGTTCCTATATTTCTGATGAACACTTTATGACACAATAATAAAAGAAAAGTAGATTTTTACTTTTATTTTCTTAAATCGGCTCCATCGTAGAATTACCCGTATACAAGGTGTAACAAAAATACAAATAAACCTTTAAGGGGGTGGTATAGACCATCAAACTGAACAACTTTCACTATAGGGCCATTATCGAAACATTGAAACAAAAATTGATGTTCCATACTCTACAAAACGACTAGTGCTAAAATATGTAGGTTTGGGATATGAAATTTTATTTTTGCGATTTCGATGTTGGTCCCATAGAGAAAGTTGTTCAGTTTGACGGTCTAAACAACCCCCTTAAGAGTTTTAACTATTTATTATGACTTATGAAACACTCTGTATAGGGGGACGCTAAATGGCTAAAATAAAATGAATGAATATACAGGGTCCTTCTTAATATGCTGACACTTTTTTAAGAGGATCAGACCGTCAAACTGAACAACTTTCTCTATGGCACCAACATCAAAATCGCAAAAAAAAAATCATCTGTCCCATACAAAACTGCAAACCTACTTGAGCCAAATGTAGGGACAGCAGATTTTTCCCGATTTCGATGTTGGTGCCATAGAGAAAGTTGTTCAGTTTGACGGTCTGATGATCCCCTTAAAAAAAGTGTCAGCATATTAAGAAGGACCCTGTATTTAAAGAAGAGAAGATAAACTATCATTGGTCAATGTTAATGCGAGCATTAACACGGTCGTTGAGATCGTCGTTGGTGGCTTGCGGAGAGCTATGGAAACTCAATCTTGAGGCCCGGGGCCCGGGTTCGAATCCGCATGGAGAACATGCCATGTACGAATGATTTTTTCTAATTTATGTACACTAATACCGACTGCTCTCAAACGGTGAAGGAAAACATCGAGAGGAAACCTGCATACACTGAAGAAGAAATTCCGATGCGTATGTGAAGTCTACCAATCCGCATTGTGCACGCGTGGTGGACTAACGCCCGTACACCCTCTCAGACGGAAGGCACAGGCCCTGCAGTGGGACGTATGATGAATGTCAGCATTGATCATCATCATCATCATATTTATCCCCCAATTACTGGGGCACCCTCATGTTAAGGAGACAAATACACCTATAGGGAGTTAGCCCACCACAGCTTGCAAAATTAAAATGAATAGCTAACACCATCACCGTCTGTCTCTCTAGCCAAGTTTCTGACCGCCTTAGATGGGATTACGGTCGTAAGTTTATGTATTAGATACTCGTACGTGAAACGTGGATGTTCTGAGGTTTCAGAAGATCTCTGACTACCCTACCTCGGTGAATATAGTCGTGAGCATATGCTACTCGTACGTGTATGATGTAATTCCTAATGATTCGTTGATCGATATTATTACTAGAATAATTATTTGCACTACCGACTGCCGCATTGAAACTATAATTTATTTAAGGCGATTTGCCCTTGCACGTACGTGTGTGCATAGCATATTCTAATGACGGAAATGCATGAATTAATACATGCATTTGGAAGATACGCTAGAAGTGTGTCAGAAATTCAATTTCGGAAACGATGTGTGGCCTTAGTCTATGTCTACTCCCGCGATAGAGCCCCGAAATGATAATATTTATGTTTGTTTCTGCATTTCACCTCATTACCAGTACCAAGTTTAAAGCAACTCTGCCAAAAATTGTATCTGGACTTGGCCTATACTAATAGCCATGCCTTTAGTATTGCTGTCTCCCGTTTGCAATGCAAGGCAGGGGAGTCCGATATTTATTTTTCTCCCCTCTGTCCTTTTCCATTCTCTCTCCTTTTCTTATATCATCCTTCACACAATCCATCCATATTTTCTTCGGCCTTCCTCTCCTACCACAGCCATCCACATTCATATTCAACAAACTAAAAAATACCCTATATAAACTAATTTACAGAACCACCTCGCCTTAACAAGCAGTTTAGTTACAAACCAGAGAAAGTGCCAATACCCTATCCGACCAGTTTTTCGAAGCCAAGTATAATTTTATACTTGCATTCGCAATCGGATTGGAAAGTGTACTCTATTACTCTCATTAGAAGGGCGTTACGGATAAACCACTGATTGCTATCTTAATGTTTAGTATTATTTCATCATCATCAGCCATAAGGCTCAGCTCACACACAGTTTAATGAAATAGCTGAGTACATAGGAAGTGTTAAGATGGCAAAATTATGCAAGGCTTCAGATTTAATGAGCACATTTAATTTTAAACTGGAAAACTATAATACTAAAACTCAGTTGCAGAAACGCTTATTAAAGTTAATCCTCCATTAAATCTCTAGCTGTCACTTTATGTCTTGTTGACGTAGTAAAAGCTAACAATGGATTTAATGGAGGATTAACTTTAATGAGCGTTTCTGCAACTGAGTGTAAGAGTATCTAGTATAATAGTTAATTATTAGTATTAGGTAATACCCAATGACCATTAGAATGCTACATTATCAGTGATTAACATAGGCTAAAAAAACGGCCTAGTGTGTCGGGAAGATACTAAGGCGGTACGAAGTTCGCCGCGGTCCTCTAGTATATAATCTTAACTATTATAAAACCGTAAAATCATGAGGAATAAAAAAGTAGCGGTTCTCTTTATATAAATTCAAATAACATTCGATAGCGCGATTTAAAAACGTGCAGCGCCATCTATTGACAAAATTGTTCGTTTGTTTGTTTGTTCGCACATCACGCAAAAACTACTGAACCGATTTTGATGAAACTTTTTTTCTTTGATAGCTTATGATCTGACTTAAAATCTGGTATATAATTTGTGCGGACGAAGTCGCGGGAAAGCATAGCATAGCATATGCTCACGACTATATTCCCCGAGGGGGTAGTCAGAGATATTCTGAAATCTCAGAACATCCACGTTTCACCAGTAGTACCGAAACTCTGTCCAGTGTGACGGGGGGTGAGCCCGTCGCCACTTTAATGGACAGTGGGTACAATACATGCCTCGAAATTGAAGCATGCAGGTTTCCTCACGATGTTTTCCTTCACCGAAAAGCCAGTGGTGCTACAAATCGTACATAAATTCCGAAAAACTCATTGATACGAGTCGGCTTGGACGGGGATCGAACCATCGCCTCCTGCACGGCAGGCAAGGTTACTCGCCACTAGACCACCACGGCTCTTCGCGGGAAAACACTAGTATAATATAAAAGAAAGAAAATTCAACACAAACCGTTTATTAATAAAGAGCAGAATATATAACAATTCGCTTAACTAGAAATCTAGAATGTTCCGCGTGATGTAAAGTAAGTACCTAGAGGGTATAGAGCGGTTGTATGTTATCATATCATTCATTCATACATAGCAACACAAACGAATACTGTACTGCACGGCTACTGAAATGTGTCCATCCACATCTCCCATAAAATATCATTTCATTTCCCTCAAACTACAGGGTGAATTTCAAATCATTAACATCCTTTTAAAAACTCTACCCATCAAACTAAACAACTTTTACTATGGAAGCAACATCGCAAAAAAATAGCTGTTTCATACTAAACTGCAACGCCTACTCGACTCAAACGTGTGATGCTGGATTCACATGCACGCCGTGCAGCCCGGCAAGCTTAGGCAATTCGCTGTACATTGAGGCTTCTATAAAGTTAAATAGTAACAATCACTATACAGACGAGTCGATGTACAGCGAATTGCCTAAGCTTGCCGGGCTGCACGGCGTGCATGTGAACCCAGCATGACATAACAAATTTTGGTGCCTACTTTGACTAGCTAGACAGATGACAGTTTGACAGTTTTGACACTACCATGTGAAAATCTCATAGACGTAATTTTTTTCGCTTACGCTAGTAGACCGAATATCAGTGTAACCGGGTATGAGATAGCGAATTATATGAAGTGACATCTCGGAGTCAGGTGGTTGTCCCATATAATTTATATGAAGTGACATTTTGGAGTCAGATGGCCGAAGTACAAAAAAGTCGGTAAATGGATACGTCGATAAGGACAGCAATAAGTAGCGGTCTCTTTTTTAACTAGAGCGAATTTGCTATGTGCATCTCTTACTGACATATGACAAGACACGTGCTTCCTTCTATTGTCTTCTCTTTCTACGGAAAATCTCTATTATACTACTTTTTTTTATGAGATTCTGGTCGAATCGGACACACAGTGGCTTATTAAAGTTAGCGGAGTATACAACAGGCTGGCGCCACAAAAGCCGTATTTACTAAACAAGGCTTTTCTAGGAAGCTCGAACAATAGGTAACCGAGCTAGATGGAAAACTGTTAAGTCTAGAACATTGCGTAGGCTAGGTAAACAACAGCTATGGTAGAAGCCCTAGATTTTCTGAAGCAAAGACTGTTTAAATTATTGTACTATTTTACAAATAGAATTCTAAATAAAATAAAAAAATTTAAGGTTTAGTTTTTAGTTGTAATTCTGTAGAATTCATCCTAAGCATTTGTTTGATATAAGGCCTGCAATATTAAGATTTCTGAAACTATCGTACCCTAAGTGATGCAATTGCAAAATGTGTGTTTGCTATGGTATAGTTGTATGCAGATTGCAGAATCTCGAAACAATAAGAGATTTGGACATCTAAATATAAAGAAAAAAAATGTTTAAAATGTCTCGAATGTTATGATGGCTGACTTGTCGTTAATAAAATTCAAATACAGGGGTGTACTACATACATACACTTATAATATTGTTCCAACTTTGAAATCACGAGAAGAAAATTAGCTATTACTTACATAAAAAACGTGAATCATACTCTACCCAAATATACAAGGTGTTACAAAAATACAAATAAACCTTTAAGGGGGCGGTGTAGACCATAAAACTGAACAACTTTCACAATGGGACCAATGTCGAAATCGCGAAAAAAAAAATTGATGTTCCATACTCTACAAATCGACTAGAGCTAAAATATTTGTATGGGATATACATTTTTTTTTGCGATTTCGATGTTGGTCCCGTAGAGAAAGTTGTTCAGTTTGACGGTCTAAACAATATTTATTGTTACTTATAAAACAACCTGTATATTGGAAATATTTCTGTGGGTCCGGTGAATAACGGTCTAACTCAACTTAGATCCAAAATGAGTTTTTAATGCCATAATACTAATTTTTTTTTTCTCTACAAAATGGTGTTACTGGAATATTCATACCTTTAATAATTCCAGAGATAGACTTATTACAAAACGATTTAAGTCCATTTTTTTATCGTGCACAATGGTTGAAATAGAGTTAGATCATAAAACCAATATAAAATTAGGTGAACATAGATTTACTTCGACTTAATTCCTTCGACACAATTTATTTTGTTTTGTGAAATATGATTTATCTGAGTTAAACCAAATTTCAAAAACCTTAATAGTTAATACCTTCATAAAAAATCAAGTATATAGCTCATGAATATGATGCGCGTTTGATAGCGGGCTAAGTACGGAAACTGACATCATCTGGGACTGGGGAGAACGCTATACATCTCACCAAAAATGTATGTCGAATAAGTGAGTTAAACCGTCTATCACCAAATATTTTCTTTTATGTAGTGAGAATAAGAATCACTTAGTATGAATACAATCTGGCGATTTTTTTTTAAGGATGGTACTGCTAGATTGAACTAAGTGATAATTTCAGGCCTTGTTTTAGCTAGGGATTGCCGAACCGCACTTCAAGCATAGGCTTGTACATAGAGTGGTAAAGAAAGAATCTTTTGTTTATTCTTTGAAATTAAACTATTTTTTTCCTAAAATATCTTGTATTTTGTATAATGACAACACTGCAAAGCGAACCGGATATCAAACGTGTATTAAGAATGACAATACATCAGACTGGTCATACAATTTTGAGGCACAGAATCGTGAGTTCTAACTTGATAAGTTTTTAAGCATGCGTCGTTTTATAATTTGTTTTTGTATTGTTTTTATAATGGTTTTTTGTTTAATATTTCACGTTTCCAGCATTACTGATACCACGTGGCGTTACCCACGTCACAAAATTTTACATATAAGCTAGTGTCACCCATAAAAAAAAAATACCTATACATGATAAAATTCCTTACCTACTTAATAACGAAATGAATATTTTTTCTAGAAAATGTGTAATTTTTGTGTCACTTAAGTTTAATGTTGAATATGGTGGATATTAAAAGCTAAAACAGTGAGCTTAGAAAGTACATTTTGCAAGTGTTTGTTATCTTTTTCCTTAAAAATTATATTAAATATTAGATTTAAATCCATACACACAAAATGTTACCTTTGTGAAAAAGAATTTAACTCAAAAAACACTTTGTAATTTTGTGATGAGCTTGTTTTACCTAAATAAAACTACTTTCATCAATTCGTTTTGATTTAGTTTACAAAGTAAGTTTTCCGGTGTTGTGTATTTAAGAAAGGGATGGAATAAAAATGAAATTAAAAAATAACATAAACCATTTTACACCAATGATATTGTGAAGTGTAAAAGGCCCTAACTCAATTTAAATCATAATGTAATGTATTTTTATTAGTGTCAAAAGGTTTAATTCAACTTCTGAACGAAATATCTCCAGCACGGTAAGTATTTCATAGACTAAACCATATAATAATAAAAGACCATAAAAATATCTAGAAGATACAGTGATTTGCTTGAAAAAATATGAAACGGTTTTCGAGAAAATAATTTTTTTTACCAAAAAATTATGTTTTTAGGCTCTCCTGTAAAGTTGCATTTTTTGAGTTGGACCGTTATTCACCGGACACACAGATTTATTCGCGATTTTAATGTCGGGTAACTTAGCTTTAGTGAAATTCGTTCATTTTGATCATGGTGTATGATTTCTATCTACTATAACAGAAATATTAACGAATCTTAGAAACGGTTTAAAATACCTATTGCTTTCTTTTCAGAAAATCTTTACATTTACGCTTACTTATTAGAGTACATACCTAGATTTAAAGTATTCGAGTAGTTATGTGTCAATACCTAGAACGATTTAACCACGTCAATACGAAAAACACAGGAAATTCCAAGAGAGAAAGATCATTTTCTTCAAAATGTGTCATTGAAATAAGTGTACCTAACTAAATGAGACATTGCCTACGTGATAAAAAGATATCGTGGTCTGACGTCAAATTTAAACGTAACGTAAATAACTGATTATTATACAGGGTGAAACAAAACACTATATTTAAAGGGGTGGTTTAGATCATCAAACTGAACAACTTTCACTATTGTTTGGAGTAAACATCGAGAGCAGCCACAGTGGAGTAAGTGAAACTTCTTGTAACGAGTAATGGGTTCTGTCCTCTAAATAAGGGTAATAAAATAATGTCCATACGTTCAATTCAATTCAATTTTTGTTTAATGGATGTCCATAGGTGCTATACTTCCAAAGTAATAAGTTATCTGGTCATACCTAACATATTTCGTTACGTATGGTGATTGCTCTACTGACCGAAATTAAAGATGTTTTACGTCAAAAATCTGCTGTTACATACAAAACTGCACTCGACTCAAATATACTTGCCATCATAGTGGAAGTTGTTCACATTAATGGTCTAAATCTAAACTAACTACCCCTTTAAAACAGGGTGTAACAAAACGCCCTAGTAATACTTAAGGGGTTGCTTCAGACCATGGAACTGAACAACCTTCACAATGGAGCCAACTTCGAAATCGCGAAAAAAATATCAGCTATCCCATACATTTTATTCAAGTCGATACTGCAGTTTTGTCTGAAGCACCCCTTTTTACTAGGTTTACACCAAGAATTACTAGGGTGTTTTGTTACACCCTGTATAAAACAAAACATACAGGGTCCTTCTTAATATGCTGACACTTTTTTAAGGGGATGTTTAGACTGAACTAATTTCTCTATGGGACCAACATCGAAATCGCGAAAAAAAAATCTACTGCTCCATACAAAACTGCAAACCTACTCGAGCCAAATGTATGGGACAGCAGATTTTTTTTTCGCGATTTCGATGTTGGTCCCATAGAGAAATTTGTTCAGTTTGATGGTCTGATCATCCTCTTAAAAAAGTGTCAGCATATTAAGTTGGACCCTATATACATTCTAACAAACTGCCTAATTCTTTCCATCTTAATTTGATGTAAAGCTTCAGTCGCATCACCAACACTAACTTAACGTTTTATCTGCACATAACATAATATACTATACTTGTTATTGGTAAAAGTTTAGGTTATTTTATGGAGAGATTTTTCAAGTGTTCTATAAGTATATGTATCAGTATATGCAACTTAACTTATAGCTTTATTAGTTAACACGCAACTATTATGTAATCTGTAAATAAAATTGTTAGCAGATAAATGTTGTAGTGCCCAACCGGGTTTCATGCTAGGAACTACTTTACGTTATAAGAACCTATGTACCCATGAAAGAAACCAATAAATGAATATGAATATGAATAAGTTTATACCTATCTAAGTTCTAACCATTAAAAAACCGACACACGTAGAAAAAGACACGTAAAGACAGCCTAGCAACCAGTTAATGAGTCATTATCTGAAATTGTATGATGAAATAAAACGTCATACCTACCTAATACATATAATATCCGTATATTGCGTGAACCAATATACTATATCGTACGATATGCGTCACTGCTGCGTGTGGTGACTACTTTACTTGTGGTGACATGTTTTTGGCCCAAGAAAAAATTGTTTCACAATAGTTAATGACCAAGAATTTTAAAATTCGGAGTTTCTAAGTAATTTTTAATATTTATATGAAAAAAACTCGTGAACATACCATACCTATCACGAGTTTTTGCCCCGAGAGTCAGAGGTATTCTGAACACTCTGGTTTTGAGATAAAATAAATAAATAAAAAAAAAATAACGCTCACAGGCACATACATTGTAATGATCCCAAACTAAGCACTAAAGGCTTTTATTATGGAAACCATACAACAACGGCACGAACATAAATAACATCCATGACCGAACCGGGATTCGAACCCAGGACCCTGGTATAAGGTATTACTTACAGAGAAAATTTTCAGATTTGATTTAGATTGTAAAATTATATTCTAACTTACCAATGTTGTTTGTACTATAGTAGATTACACACCGAGGACAGGAAAGTAAGAAAGGTCTCAGATCTCATGTAATGTGATCTGAGGCTTTCTTATTTACGGTCCGAGGTTAGTATACTATTTTTCTCCTCGACGGAGGTGGAAAGTGAGAATTTCGTTTAGCACAGCGGGACGACAATTGACGCTTTCCGTCCGGAGGGAAGAAATAGAAAGAAACAACACTAAATAGCAAAAATTCTTATGTTTTATTTGGTCGAATAGGTAGATATCCAAGTAAATTTCAATTATGATCCCATTGTCATAGTTCTTCAGTTTGATGGTCTGAACCACCCCCTAAACTAAAGTATGTAACGCATTTAAATTTACACCCCGTATGGTAAAGGGGAGGCCTTTGCCCAGCAGTGGGATGCAATAGGCTAGAAAAAAAAAATTTAGGTTCAGACCTACCTAACCTTATAAGGCAATGATATTTATAAGGTATGCAATACTGATTTCCCCTTATAATTTCCTGCTATGACTATAACTAATAGGAAGTATAGTTTTTTAGTCTTTCATCAATATACGGACAATAGACAATACCTATACCTACGCTTCGTAATTGAAGCATGTAAGTTTTCTATATGTGTTTTCCTTCACTGAAAACCCATTGGTATTACAAATCGTACGTTTCTAAGCTCAAATTCATTGGTTTAAGTGATCTAGGATAGAATCTAACTACCACCACTCTGTTGTCTGTTGTTTCCCCAGTCTTTATACACCGTGAAGGGAGCCGCGTTGTGGGTCTGCTATAGGGTAGTCGCATCGCGAGTCGATTGTTGGTTGCCCCCTCCCCGGCCTACAACGAAGCTCCAGTGGTGGCTCAAGATAGTGTTCTTTTCGAAAAACAATCCTTGAAGTCACCAAAATACATAAGTTACCGTTCAACGTCAAGCACTCTTGCTACAAAAACTAGACATTGGCAAAATCATCACATACCCAAGATGGCAGCCATTTTTTTTAAATATGGCATAGAATACACCGTGAAATTTTTGAAACACTTCTTCTCACTTTTATTCTTAGAACAGCTTTATTTAGTAACGTCAAAGATAATTATGTCGGATAGGTAGTATAATTCTGATAAATAAACTAGTAGGTTTGCAAATCAGAAAGCTATAGAAATAAGAAAATCCTATTTGAAATTAAGTATAATTACCTAATTATATAATATAAGATTTTGTTATCTAATACTTTCTTCTTACGTGGTTCTACTTATCATTGCCGTCCATTGACAACAGCTTACTCATTTATTTTACTTACACGTGGTAATTTCGTTTTTATTACAATAGTTATCACCTAGGTTAGGTACCTACGTTCGCTGAAATGTCGCGATGACTCACAATGGTTCGTGGTTTTTACATTTCAAATGAAGTTCGAACGATGACTAAATAAAACAATGCACGTTTCTTAACAAAAGTCTTATGTAGGTACCTATAATATAACAAACAACAAAAATATGTTAATGTGTGCAGTTGTCTACTGCAATTTTAGTGATTCAGACTGGAATAAAATATTCTTTTGCTAAATATTTATTATAGAAAAAAAAAATCTCATCATTAAAACAAAATCATTCTATCACATACGGCAGTAACATTATAATGTAATTGCTAAACATTATTAAAATATGAACTTGAAAAAATATAAGTATACATGGTGTAAAGAAAGGTATTATTAACCTTTTAACCACATACTCTACCCATCAAACTGAACAACTTTTACTACGGGAGCAAACCTGGCAGCGCAAAAAAAAATTTGCTGTTCCATACTAAAACAGCAATGCCTACTCGACTAAAATGTATGAGACACCAGATTTTTTACGGTCGGCTTCCTAATAAATAAAATAAGACGAAAAATAAAATAGCATACGTTTTCCAACTCACGCCTTTGTCCCAATTTTGATATTGGGGCCAATCAATCAATCTAAAATTCTTTATTTTACACCAACACCAAAAAGTAAACAGTAAAATATTTGTATGGGACAGCCCTAAAATCGGCCCACATATAAAAATTTACTTTTCACCTCACAAGCTCGGAGAGATTCTGTTTATCATTCGAAATCTGAGTGCAAAAGTGTATTTTATCCGCTAGCGTGGAAAGAGTTTTTGAAATTGGAATCTGTCTATTCAATATTTTTATATACCGCCAATCCACAGAAAATGCTTAATAACTATTTCATGACACTGGCCAGCACGAAAATAAAAACTTTTTGAAATGTTCTTTTTAGCAATTCACTATTTTTCCTCGCTGTTGTGAGGTGAAAAATTGTGTGTTTCGCTCGGCTGCAAATTTATTCTGCGTCTCGTACCTTTGAAACCTTCGCTAAGCGCTCAGGATTCTATTATTTGAACGTGGAACGTGGAACGTGGAACGCTTCGCTCGTGGTTCAATCCTAGAGTCCTTCGCTTGCTCAGGTTTCAATAAAAGTACTCGCGCCAAAAAGCAACTTTGCAGCCTAGCATAACAAATAACTATTGTTGACTTCATTTATGTGATTGGGTCATTAATTGCTACAAGAGTGGCTTTTCTTCCTGTGTCTAATGGTCTTTGAGAAAAAAGCCTTTGAGAGAGAGACGGACGGATTCCATAAGTGTGCCGTTTTGAAATGTTTGGTCCTGAACCCAAAATAAAACCGGCCAAGAGCGAGTTGGGCTACACGCGCACCGAGGCTTCCGTACCACGCCACCACACAACATAACGTAGGTTATACAGGGTCCAACTTATTATGCTGACACTTTTTTAAGGAGATGATCAGACCATCAAACTAAACAACTTTCTCTATGGGACCAACATCGAAATCGCGAAAAAAAATCAGCTGTCCCATACATCTGGCTCGAGGAAGTTTGCCGTTTTGTGTGGAGCGGCAGTTTATTTTTTCGCGATTTCGATGTTGGTCCCATAGAGAAAGTTGTTCAGATTGATGGTCCGATCAACCCCTTAAAAAGTGTCATCATATTAAGAAGGACCCTATATTAACTTACCAAAAAGTGTTTTTTTTCTACGGGACCTTTAGCGCGAGATCGACTCACACTTGGCCGGTTTTTATTATTTGTTGTTATACTGTAGAGTTTGCTCTATAATCACACCAAGTTTGACGCTTGCTTGTATAATTAACGTTTTCACGATAGAGTGAGCTGAAAAAAACATTGTTAAAATCTAGTGTCAAGAGAACCCCCCCTTAATTTTTAACTTTTTTATGTATCGTTAACAAGTCCGCCGAAAAAACGCATAGGTATTCTGCGAAAATTTTAACTGTCTAGCTATAACGGTTCATAAGTTACAGCCCTAAAATAGGTAGGACGTCGGGCAGCGTAGGCTAAGTAATAGGGTCCCGTTTTCACCCTTTGATTTAAAACAAAGGAAACCAATAACTTACTTTTATTGTACTCCACAATGATTCACGTGACCTTAGTTTTATCTAGGTCACAGACAACCTAGACCTAAGTACCTACTACCTAAGTACAAACACGTGGCATATGGTTGACGTAATTATAATAATTAACTTGTTTTTTATTATCATCCTTTATGTTGTACGTCATTTTAACGTTATTAAAATAAATAACGTGTTGTTATTACTGTTGAATGATAACTACGACCATCGATGGCTCGTTGCGGAAAGGTATAGCCTCTCAATCATGCGGGACCGGGTTCGACTCCACACGAACGGCATGCCATGTACGAATGTGTTTTTATAACTTATATACCACTAGTATTTAATTAGTAACGAAACTTTAAGGGTGTATTCAGACTGTGAATCTGAACAACTTTCCCCAAGAAACATGGTTCGAAAAACTTTTGGACCTCCCATACAAAAGTGCGGATCGGCCGATCGATTTTGGGAAGTCTAAAAAATTTTCGACTCATGTTCCTTAAAGAAAGTTATTCAAATTCACGGTCTGAATACACCCTTATCGTTTCGTTACTAATAAAAAAATTGTGGTGTTCGTAATATCAACTGCTCTCAAACGGTGAAGGAAAACATCGTGAGGAAACCTGCATACCTACGTTAAAGAAGAAATTCAGATGCTATTGTGTAATCCGCATTGGGCACGCGTGGCGTGGTGGACTGATGCCAGACCCTGAGGGTATAGGACTGTGCCCTACAGTGGGACGTATATAGGCTGATGATGGACAAACTTACAACTGGTCTCAACTGGGGTGGTCGAAAACCTTACTCTACAACCATAGGAATAATTATTACACTTACAATAAAGATTTTTATAATAGGGTCCTTTTTTAAGGGGATGATCAGACTATCAAACTGAACAACTTTCTCTATGGGACCAACATCCAAATCACGAAAAAAAAACAGCTGTGCATTTGGCTCAAGTTGGCTTGCAGTTTAGTATGGAACGGTAGATTTTTTTTTTGCGATTTCGATGTTGGTTCCATAGAGAAAGTTGTTCAGTTTGATGGTCTTAAAAACCCCTTAATCATCATCCCCTTAAAAAAAAAGCTGCATATTAAGTTGGACCCTGTATATTGAAGTGGTTTATTTGTTAATTATGAATATTGCTGTAATTTTTCCATCTCATGACAATCTGTAACATTCTATACATAAATGGTAAACGATACTTATCTACAATACTAATGTTGTAGCACGAAACGATAATTATACTTGTATACGTGACCACCGCCGCATCGACCAGAATAAAACCTCCTTGTGTGGGTAATACTAATTAGAGCAATTAAATTCGCTTTAACTCCATTCTAGAATATCATTATTGCAATTTGTTTAACTGCTGTTGATCTAAAACTAGTTTTCTGACGTTGTATCAATTAAATCAAGCAGTAACGAAGCCGGCCATGTCTGTCGAATCCACCAGTAAAGGTGGGCAAGAATTGTCACGCCCTGGATCCCAGAAAACGGTCATCGGCATCCAGGTCGTCCTAGAAAGAGGTGGCGGGACAATCTGGATGCTTTCGATGACGCGTGGCCAGAGCATGCCCAGGACAGAGATGGTTGCAGGATGAAAGGCGAGGCCTTTGCCCAGCAGTGGGATGAAATGGCCTTGTAAAAAAAAAGTTACGAAGCGATATCGAAACACTACCGTCAACGGGAAGGTTACTAATTACTATGCAGCATCCATTAAAATCAGCAGTAGAAAATGTCAACATTATTATGGAGAAATTCTCCATAATAATGTTGACATTTTCTACTGCTGATTTTAATGGATGCTGCATAGTAGGAGAATTATATCAATTCGGAGCGCGCTCCATTATACAAACGTAATATGGTGATATTTTCAATACTAACCAATAGAACTCAATGAAATTTTTCACAATCAATGAAACAAATTTCTATGCTTGTATAGAGTCAGATTTTCGTTAAAAAGTATAGTTTTAAAGTTACAGTGCCTCAAAGTTTTCCATACATATCTTAAATAAATCCTAGCATTGAAACTGTATATTTTAACGAAAATCTGACTCGATACAAATATGGAGATTTATTTCTAGATTGTTTTTGCAAAATTTCATTGACTTTAATTGGTTCGTATTGAAAATATCACCATAGTAAGTTTGTATGGAGCGCGCTCCGAATTTTATCCCCTTCGATCATGAATTTAGAACGTGTGACTTTCAAACATCGCACTCCTGGTTAATTTTATGTGACCGGTGTTTTGAGGCGGAAAAAGGTGTGTCTCGCGAAACTCCTTCCAAAACCCTCTAAAGTTTAGAGTCTAAACCCTCCAAAAACCTGTAGACGATAATATGTCGTACGTAGAGGATATCATCACGTATTCTCAAAGACTAAAGTTCAATGTTCTTTAATTAATTAGCAGACCTTTCATCAAAAGAGTTAGCTCATCAAACATCAAAGGAGCTGCTCTAAAGGCCTCATTAGTTCTCATGACTCATAATGTCAATATCATTGCGAATAATAAAACAAAAGCGTTCCGTCCGTCAGTCTGACGCAAGCACAGAAAAGACATGTACAGTACAGCAACTTCATCAAAGAGAATGGAATCACTAGAACTTCATGCAAGCGCTAAATCTACGCACTGCCCGCTAAGGTTTTTCGGGGAACAGAAGCACCTTAGCCATAGAAAGGAGCCCACAGAGAAACGATACGCTCTACTAGGAAGCAGTCTTAATCGATTTTACTATGGGAGCACACCGATCGATCGGTTTGCTCCCAGAGTTAAGTAGAAGTTGTTCAGTTTGATGGGTAGACTCTCAGTTTAAAAGGATGCTAATGATATCAATATCACCCTGAACATTACTCGACCTACGCACGGCCAGCTTATTTTAGTTTTGTGTAGCTTGATGTGTCGCGTGTGTGTGTGTTGTAAGTGGCGTTAGTCTATGAGTATGCGTCGATTAGGGTAGCTTGTATGAAGTTGCTTTACTGTATATCTCATATCTGAGACAAAAGCGTCCGTCTGTCTGACGCAAGTCTTGCGCTTGTTGCTATGTGCGGCTGTCACGTTGCGCACGCGCAGAGATTACACTTTGTTAACTTGTTACGTTGTAAAGCCGACTTTATGGACCTGCTGGTAAAGTTTGTTTTCCTGTAATGGTATATCAATGGGGTAGAGGGGCGATATCAGTCACCCTCTCTAATCAATCGACGTGACATCGGAAAAATGGCGTACGAGAAAATAAAAAACCCCTTTCAAGAGCGTGTTCACGCTGGTGATCATTTTTTGCTCTGTACCTACGTCCAAAAGTAAATTGACCAACACGCTTTCTTCAGGAGAAGTTATATTTTCTTTTTCTGAAAATGATTGCGCTATATCGGTTTAATTTTTATAAAATACTAGTGTTTACCTGTGACTTCGTCCGCACAAATTATATACCAGATTTTAAGTCAGATCATAAGCTATCAAACAAAAAAAGTTTCTTCTAAATCGATTCAGTAGTTTTTGCGTGAAGCGCGAACAAACAAACAAACAAACAAACACACAAACAAACAGACAAACAGACAGACAACATTTCTAAAAAAGGTTGATTTCGAGAAAGTCTTCTCCCAATTCAGTATGTTATGTATGGTTTTTTTGGCTTTATTTTATATTTTTTACGGATAGAAGACATCATTTTATTTTAAGAAGTTAATTTAATTTTTTTGCAACACATCGAGTTTGTCAATACAATTTTAAATTTTAACAGTTTTTTTAACAATTTGTAAAACGCAAAAGTAGTAGCAAAAAAATAATTTATGGTTAAAAAAACTTTGTTTAATTTTAAAGAACCTTTCTAACTCAACTGGAAACAGAAACGGCAACATCAAATGTCAAATTCTGACAATATATTGTTTTTTTTTCTTAATGTCCTGTATTTTAAGTTGATTTTTAGTTTAACAAGGAGTTTGCAGGTCCAACGAGTGACGTCACACGTTGGACTAAAAAACGACGTTATTTTATTAAAAATAACTGTAATCCTTTCATTTTAAAATGTCTGACATAGAAAATATTGTTGGTGAGACAATTATCTCGAAATGGTTTTCGATTTAGCCCTCCCAAAGAAAACATGACATACCGAATTGTGCCATCAATCTTAGTCCTACGCCTATTATTCCATAGCCTGTTTCATCCCAGTGCTGGGCAAAGACCTCCCCCTTTATCCTCCATGCATCCCTGTCCTGAGCCAATTCCATCCACTCTTCGTCGAAGGCATCCAGGTCCTCTCCATCTCTTCCGGGGTCGGCCCTGACGTCGAAGTCCATTCTCCGGGATCCAAGTTGTTAAGACTTTGGCTCATCTTTCCGGGTGCAATATGATTTTGCAATGGAAAAATTTAGAGAATGCCTAATAGGTACAACCCTTCCTAGCATATTCTGTTCTTCTTAGAAAGTTAATTCTTCCTAGAAAGTCTTCAATAAATAAAACATTTCACAAGATCATCACATCCTCTGACTAACATCAAAATGTCGGCAAGCTAGCATGGCAACAGTATCTAGTTGATGATAGTGATCTATGATGACTAGTTGATGAGTCAGGTCACGAGGTAGACCACGCGCGCATGCGTACGTCTGTGTGCTTTCTTTTGTTCTTTACTGCTTTAACACAATCGACTTAAAGACTTGGGAAATAAGATTGGTTATTTGTTAGCAGAAGCAGACTGGCTCTTTGTCTTAGTTAACAACGAGTTTTATTTTAGAAAAAAAATAGATATATTTTTGAAGTACCTATCATTTTTGTGATTTATCAGATACAGTCATTTCCAGTGATCAAGTGTACCTATTTTATTTTAGTTTGTCTCTCTTTCTCTTCTCTCATGGCTATGTTATTGAATTGTCCCTTATACAGGGCGTAAGTGGTTGTATTAAAAACCAGGTCAGAGGCCGTGAGGCGGTTTGAATAAATTCTGACACCAGGTCTTGCCCACAATAAGAAGGGGTGATTTTACTCATGACACTATCCATAGAAAATACGGAAATTCGGACATATAACCTATCATGTTAAATAGTAAATAGTCCAGTAAAAATACACTATCCTAGTTGGCGGATGGAAATAATTTATAACAGCCAGCCGTTTTTCTTTTTTTTAAGTACAGAACAATCAGATCAGGCCCGACAGCACAGTCTGTAGTGAACCTGCCTGCTGTGCTGAGGGTCGCGGGTTCGAATGCCGTAAGGGACAAATATTTTATGAAGAATATGAATATTTGTACCCGAGTCATGGATATTTGTATCTATATGTGTATGCTATATCGTTGTCTAGTTATCATAATACAAGTCCAGGCTAGATTCTGGAACTAAAAGTTGTTCAGTTTGATGCGTATCCTCTTAGTTTAAAAGGATGCTAATGATATCAATTTCACCCTGTATAGTCACGAAAGCATGCCCCGGCGTGGTAGCTAGTTTGCGTGATCGAGTCCCCGATACAGCATTTTTTAAATCTTTAATTTAATTTAGTTTCCTTCACATTATGTAACTACTTACCAATGATGTAAAACAATAGTTATCATTAACTTAATGCTCAGCGGTCGGGTTGTGTTGTGAGCTTCACCTTGACAGACGGATAGAATATCAACCGGCCAGCCCTATTGTGTTACGTGACGCAAGTACCGTCAGCAAAACAACCTGATTACAACTCTAAGTGCAGAAATTAAAAGATCAAATTCGAAAAAAAATTATTACTGCATGGTAATCAAATTAAAGAGTCGATTCATAAACAGAAATGATTGGAAAAAAATACTCTGTCATTGGCTTAGTAGGGTCGAAATTTTAAAGATCGATGCATGGCTAAATGCAATGTCAACGAAAAAAGTGAAAAACACGAACTGTAATTTTTTTTTAAATATGACAAAGCTTAGTCAGCACCTAAATCAGAACATGATTGGTTTATTTAATTAAACTATAAGAAATGAGCAAGCAAAACGTAGGTTCTCGCTAAATAACTAAAATGTTTTATAATAGTTTTCTCTGATCAAAACATTTTATTACTAAATGAATGTTTACATTCATTACGGCTTAAAATAAAAAAAAATAGATAAGCCGTAGCTTAGAAATCGATAAAGATTTTTCATTCTCACCTTTTCTGAAATTCTGGACGAAAGCTAAAAAAATGTAAACCTTGAATCCATGTCATACTATACGTTTTGTACGAGTAGTTATGTGACGGACGACCCGTTTGGTATAATGGTTACCTGGCCAGTATGCTTAACCTGGGTTCTGGGTTCGAATCCCTGTTCGGTCATGGATCTTATATGATTGTGCCGCCGTTGTTGTACGTACGGTTTGCATAAGAGAAATCCTAGTAGCTTACACATCATTAGGTTGTACAATGTATGTGCCGGTGAGTATAATTTATTTATACGTACCAAATTTCAAGTTTGTGCGCTCTAAGCTCGGAAGATTTCATGACGTGAGTCAGTGAGTCAGTGGTATTTCACAATCCACACTTTAAACTAAGTTTCTAGACACGTCCAAAATTCAATATAATCTAAATCTTGCTATTATACAACTACACGCTCATAAAAATAGTTAGCAGTTATAGCAAAGAAATTATTTATTTAGAATAGCGTGCGTAGCATATGCTCACGACTGTATATCCCGAGAGGGTAGTCAGAGATATTCTGGAACCTCAAAACATCCACAATCTTGAGTTATTGTTTCTGTATAATATATTGTTTTGTATAGTTTCTTATGTAACTATTGTTTTTGCAAACCATACCGTCCCTGCGCGCGCCGTCCAGTCTAGTTACATCGACTCACCGACTTTGTTGTCAAGTTCGATGTTCTACATCCAACGACGTCTCCTCGATCAAGCGATTCTTTCACTTATTGCTGTGGAATAAGAGTATTGTCTGGAGACTTTGTAACTGTAGTTGAATCCGTTTTGTTCACTTCAATGTCAACGTTATTACAATGGTGTAGTGTCTATAATATGATAACCTTGTGATTGGATGGATACTTTATGTATTGAGAACTACGGAAAATTGTCAGTGCACATAATATTATAGAATTTAAAATTATACTTCATTCTATATGAGAATAGAAATTGAAGAGAATAGATAAATAGATATACAGGGTGAAATTGATATCATTAGCATCCTTTTAAACTTCTTAGTTTAAAAGGATGCTAATGATATCAAGGATGCTAATGTCTACCCATCAAACTGAACAACTTTTACTATGGGAGCAAACCGATTTAAAATATTACACTTACGGTCAGCATCAGAGGGATAAGGTAAAAAAAAAAACGTCTTTATTGATTCCTTCTAGCAGATGTACGAAAGAGATGTATGGAGCTAAAATGAGTGTAAGTGTCGGCAGAGGCGCCCTCATAGGACGTATTCTGATCAAATCAGTTGCGTCCTACAAAAAGGAGAGGTGTGGAGTACTCAAAACCGACGGGCATATATAAAGAGATGTATAGATGTTAATGAGGCAAAAGTGGTATGTAGGGATCGTAGTAGATGGCGCGCTCTGGTCTCTGCCTACCCCATTGGGAAAGAGGTGTGACGTTATAGATAGATAGATGATTCCTTTGTTTCTTTGATGCTGACGTATTCTAGGTGACGTAGGTTCTTTTTGTAGGTTTAAGACAATTCGACCATCGCTTCTATTATCTGTAAATTAAAAAAAAATATTAGCACAACTTACAAACTGAGAAAAGAAGACTAACAGACAAAATGATTTGTCTACAAAAATGAGAATTGTTTGAACAAATCGTTAAAGTTAATATCTAATCCAAACATCAGAACATTTCCCACAAACTTGCTCTCAAAGTGAATTACTATGACTACTGCTCATCCCACTCACTATATCCCGCATGACAAGCGAATTTATCACTTATTACGATGACATAAAGTATTATGTTTTGGGACTTGTTAATTTGCCCGTGCTATATATACAGTGTGTACCTAACGGAATGGAGGCGTTTGGAAGCGACGCTCTAAAACTACAGACAAACAAACACACCCACTACTGTTACTTGTAAAGTTTATTCTAAATCATGGCCGTCTTAGAGATCTGTAAATATTCATTCACCATCTTCTTCCTGCTCGTATCCCATTACTTGGGGTCGGCGCAATATGCAGTCTTCCTCCATTCATCTCTTCTAGCCGTCATTTCAGCGTTCACTACTTTTCTACACAATATGTCATCTTTCACACAATCCATCCATCTTTTCTTTGGTCGTCCTCTCTTCATGCAGCCATCCAATCCACATGTCTTGTAAGAAACTCCGCATCTCATGCCCATACCACGATAATCTATCACTGCGAAGTTTTTCGGTTACTTTCAAGCTTCCTCATTTCATATCATCACCTTACCTTTCATTACCGTACCTTTTATTATTTTCATCATTATTTTTATACATGACGTAGGTAACAAAAATGAGTACCTAGATAGTAATATTCAAAAGTGTGGTTTACAATAATAAAAACTGATAAACTTTTACAATAAAGCCAACATCGAAATAGCAAAAAAATTTGCTGTACAAAAACAATAAAAACTTTTCTTTAGGTATTGACTTGTCCGACTCAAATTTTAAGTGGTCTGAAGGATTTTAGGAAGTATATCCTTTTAAATATGACCGCACCTTTCTGTTATACCATGTTAAGTACTAGAGTAAATAAAGTGAATTTAAAACCTAAAGTGAATTTATATTAACGACATGTCTCTAACATTTACTTTTACCCCAAAATAAAACCTAAACCATTCAAGTAAGAAGCATAATATTCAGAACACAAAATAATAATATCGATTGCCGCAGTACTTGCCCATTGAAAAGGGCATGTATTTATTCAATGTCAGTGGCGATGACGATCGAAACAGCGTGTCGCCACCCCTACCGGTAGGGTTGCCACCCAGCTGGAACATTACTATTGTAATTGAAGTGAAATATTATTAAAACTGTGCGAAAGAAATGAACTTTTGCAAAACGTTATTGAAATGAGATACCAAAGTACATATTACTAAAATATACAGGGCCCAACTTAATATGCTTGCGGTTTTCTTAGAGGATGATCAGACCATCAAACTGAACAACTCTCTCTACGAGACCAAAATCAAAATCGCGAAAAAAAACAGCTGTCCCATACATTTGGGTCGAGTAGGTTTGCAGTTTTGTATGGAACAGGTGATTTCGTGGTCACGTGGAGAAAGTTTTACAGTTTGACCTTTAAAAACAGTCAACATAATAAGTTGAGATAAGACCCTATTAATATAATCAACACTTCGATGTTTAAATGTGACTTAATTACACCATTGGTAGCCCATACAAATATGCAACTAAAAACCCCACATGCAAACAATTAAACACAAAAATAAAAGTATAATAATAAGCACCCCTACAGTTGCCAGGGGTGGGCTGGCTCGACGACGCTACGGCCTTGAACAATGAACATTATACCAATCCGTACCCGACTGTATTACTGTTGCCATACGAACCTAATGACTCTAATGCTAGTAGATTACTGGTTACAATACATGGTTAGGTACAGCACAGTCACAGTAATAGCTTGAAAAGATACGTAACTAACGTATACAGAGTATGTTGATGTTTTTTTATGGGAATGACCAGGAGTGCGATTTTTGAATCTCATTCGGTGAGCTCAGCAGTTGTAAATATCAAAATTACTATTGAGATACGCATCTTTCTACTGCTGATTTGACTTTCAAAAATCGCACTCCTGAAGTATGATTATTGAGAGTCCAATCAGCAGTAGAAAGATGCGTATCTCCATAGTAATTTTGACATTTTCAACTGCTGAGAATAGAATAGAATTGCTCACCAAATGAGGTTCAAAAATCGCACTCCAGACTATCAAACCATAGTGTATTTAGGAAATTACTCTATGATCAAACTGAACCACTTTCTCTATGAGACCAATATCGAAAAAAACTGTACCATATTTTTGGTCAAGTAGGCTAGGGTTGCAATTTTGAAAAGAACAGCTGTTTTTTCGCTTACTAACTTAGTAGTTAGTTCGCTAATGCACACCATCGAACCCGATAACTTAGCCTATGAGAGTAATATAGGATTTGCGAAAAATAAATTATTTGTCACATACTTACATTTTATTTTTTTATTTTAATTATTTCGTTTTACCTAGTTACATAAAAATTTTACAAAAAACATTGTTAGGGACACTGAGCAAAATGCACTACCAATTTTATTACAGGTAGCTAAACACAACATGCATAATATTCTTACATTATATCAAGGGAGAAGTCACTAACTGACATTTTTGCTTAAATAATATTTAAAAGTTCGCAGAAATAAGTAACATAAAGTAGAGTAGGTAAAAGGTCGAGTAAGTTTGCAGTTTTGTATGGAACAGGCTGTGATCCAAATTCGGATGGGATGCAGTTATGATGCAGTGCAAAAACAGGTATAGTGGCTTTTGTCGCACTGTCTGTTGGCCGTTGCTATACGGACCTAATGGTAAGCAAATTACCTCATTTGAAAAGTTGCGTAATAATATATTTATAGTTTCTAAGCCTAGGCAATATTATATAAACAATACCAACTACTTAATGAGGATAATATTATTCATAGTTCTCTCCTCTGCAGCGATTGCTCAATTTGAAGAGCAGTCTGTTACTCGGTATTTTTAGATGTTTAGAGTTTATCCGCGACTTCGTCCGCATAAATTATATACCAGATTTTAAGTCGAATCATAAACTATAAAAAAAAAAAGTTTCATTAAAATCGGTTCAGTAGTTTTTGCGAGATGTTGTTACAAACAAACAAACTTTTACAGTTTTATAACCACGACTTCGTCCGCACAAAATCATAAGCTATCAAAAAAAAAACATTAAAATATAATGCAAAAAGACGGAAAAAAATAAAAAACAATTTTATTTGGTGTTAGGGACACCTAAAAACCATATTTTTTTTTGTAATTATATCATCAATGTACAGACACACTTCTTTTACAGTTTTGTAATAAGTACAGTTTAGATTGATAATCATCCAAACTGCAATAATTGCTTTTATCTTTCCTTTTTAATTCCTAACATCATTGTGCCAAAAAAGGCATAAACAGTCCCTTAGCACACAAAATCCAGTACAATAATTATAAATTCCAATCCCATCTCAGCTCTTGCGTGAAAAATAAAAATAAAAAGGCATTCTGTCCACCCCTAGCCCCTGTCTCTCCTCAATCAAAGCGAAATGGGCCCCGCGTTACCGCCTGGCCACGGGACAGGGCGACCGGCGGCGCGTCTTGCGATTTTAGAATACACTGAGCGTTGTGTCCCTACTATTACGCAAGCACGCAGCGGCGCGTAGGCAGTGTATTCTAAATTCGCAAGACGCGCCGCCGGTCGCCCTGTCCCGTGGCCAGGCGGTTACATTGACTTGTTTACGAGGAGAGGGTAGGGCTGTCAGCCATGGCAACTTGAACGGTTGCAATGAGCTACGTAATTTAATTGAAGTAAATTAATGATTCACGTTTATTAAATTGTTTAGTTGCTGATGTGATCATGTAATAGAGAAGTAAGTGTAAGATTAGAAAAACATACGGGATGTTTCTTAATATAGTGACGGTTGTTTGGGCAGATGATCAGACCATCAAACTGAACAACCTGGGTGTTTTAAATGCGTTAGTTTGTGACTCTTCATGGCGTTTGAACGCCCTAATTTATCTGGCCTTACATTTTCGTCTTGTTTATAAGAAAAGGCATACAATTTTAAAGCATTGTTAGGTAGTTATAATGTTCCTGGACGTTGAATAAATACGCTAAAAATAGTAGATTACACACCGAGGACAGGAAAATAAGAATTGACGCTTTCCGTCCGGAGGGGAGAAAATGAAATTATTTCTCACAAACAAGATTGAAATGATCGGCCAGATAAAGGGCGTACAAACAAACGCTATGAAGATACACCCGATATGTTAAAACTTGTGCTTCAGACTTCAGACCATCAAACTGATCAACTTTCACTATGGAGTCAACGTCAAAATCGCGAAAAGAAAATCAGCTGCCCCAAAGATTGGATCGAGCACGAGCAGCCATAGAGGTTTTTTATGAAACAACTTTTTTTTTTCGATTGTGATTTCGAAGTTTTCATCAAACGTTGATATGACGTCCCACTGCAGGGCAGTTTTCTTACACTTATGGCTGTACGAAGACGAACTTCTTTATGTGTATATTGTTGATCGAAGACTTTATGACATAAATAATTAAACACAGTTTTAACAAATTAACCCCTTCGTCAGCCACACCATACATTGTATTTGTACATGGGCACAATGCCACTCACATCGGCCTATTGTAGTCCCAACAATAGATTCGTATAATGGTATAGGGCCGCATAGCAACCAGCTACCTCATTTTACAAAGTCCCATGAATCGAACAATTTTCTCTTTTATTACCGTCGCATAAGAGTTACTTCAGGGGGTTTTTGGAGTGTTCTTGTTCATCAGATTGTATGGTAGAATTTGAACTTTATTACAAAGGAGAAAGGGTGTGACATGATCAGTTTTAGGCTGATTAGTTTTTGTAACAATTTTCGTTTGCTGACTTGTTGATGATGCATTATGTTTTACTACAAAAGTTTTGTGCAAGTATCGACAAGATTTGACGTTTTTTAAATAACGATTTGTATTTCTATAGATGACTTATAGTGGATCCATTTGCATTTCCGTCCATTAGGACGATTTCTCACGGACGCTTTCAACAACAATGGAACATTAAAAAAAAGAAAAGCAGCAGCATAAGCATAGCATACGCATGCTAAAAAAGAAAAGTAGGTACTTATAATAATTTTTTAAACAAAAACCTAGGTAGAAACCTATAAACTTGATGACCTGGTTGGTGTAATGGTTACCACGCCGGGCTGCCAAACCCATGATCCTGGGCTCGAATCCCAGTTCAGAAATGGATGTTATAATATTTGTGTTGTCATTGTATGGTTTCCTAGCCTGAAAAAAGCCGATTAACTTGCGGTAAGGGATCGTTACAATTATATGTGCCTGTGAATGTTATTTATTTAAGTACTTTATACATAACTTAATTAAAATATTCGTTTAAAATTTGATAAACATTGAAGTGAAGCAATAAGTCTTTGTGACCAAGAAGTCTTTTTTTAAGTTAACCTGGAAAACACACAAACGTACAATAGGTACCTAACTAAATAGCATTTTATTTAAAAAATGTATAGTCGGATAAACGTATACCTACTTTGAAATGGGAACGCAATTTCCTCAACTTCTTGGGCAATCCGATTCTACTATACCTAACGTTTTTTCTAGGCCGAGCTTTTAAGAATAAAAAAATGTACTAATGTCGTAATAAATTCAACATCTAGCAGCATAGAACTTCCCTAACAAAACACTTTATATGCTTTTAACATAAGTGTCAAAATGGCTAAAATAACAGGACGTCGAAGAACAAACTGTAGCGACTATTACAACAAAGTGACCAGCTAACGTCCCGAACTAGCCAAATGGCTAAATTTTTGGGTCGGAGACATAAAATAAAATATATTGGTACTTTATGCTGATGTTACAATGTATTTGTAATGTTGAGCAATACCTTAGGCACCTAAATACATCTTGTGACGAATACTATACACCACTCACTCATTCATCCACCGCGTAAATTTTAGTCGGTTAAGATAAATAGTCCTGAATTTGAAGCAGCGATTACATTGCATTTAGGGCCGATTTCGGCATGCATTGCTTGCTTTGATCGCTACATTATAAAATCACGGATCTAAAAAAAAGACGGACGTAATCTCGTCTAATCACGAGTGAAGCACCCATTTTTATTTGTTAGCGTGCTGAAAAACTGTCACGTGGTACATAATTGTGGCGGGTTGTAGGACCTACGCCTAGAGCTACTGCATCGGTTTGAGTGAGGTCCCTTGTAGAACAAACGAAAATCACATTACGTCCGTCTTTTTTTCAGCTCCGTGTATAAAATAGAGAGAACAAATCAAGCAATGTATGCCGAAATCGCCCCTGCATGAACAACTTTTACTATGGGAGCAAACCGATCGTAGCAAAAACTTCAATGCCTCGACTCAAATGTATGCAACAGCAGATTTTTTTTTGCTACGAATTATACAAAATTGCAACAAATTCTAAAAAGGACGTTGTAGCAAAGCTTCTGACCACCCCGCCAAGGATTGCGGTCGTAAGTTCATCAATCAGATAGAAATAGTCTACTGTGTGCTATAGACTAACTAATAAAAGTTGTAAACAGGCCAGGAACTGTCATAAATCACACGGAATGGGCCCAAATATCTGTAATTTGGGCCCAAACAACCCCTCACCGAAATGTAATTATTAATGAGAAATAACATCCACCGGGCCCGGCCGAAACTCGCCCCACGTAATGTAATGTTCGAAATTGTTATAACCTTTATATGTAACGGTTAAAAAACGAAATCTGGCCATGGATCATTAATAGGCGGAAGTGACAATAGGCTAGTCGAATCTAACTCCAAGATCCTACTATACGTTTCCTACACCCTTTGTTTAGGCAATGATAAAATTCATATTCCAGATGAAAAGTGTAATTGCCACCCTAAAGCCTGTCGCGACGCCCTGGCATGGCAGCCTGATGCAAAAATATTGTTCCTATATACCTTATTATTCTACATAATTGAAGCTCAGCTATACGAGAAAATAAGATTGCGTGCATTATGATAGTCGCAATCACAATGTATGGTTGCCAGTGCCACATTATATTTTCTGTCATACGAATGGGGAATATTTATTCGAAAACTATTGAATTGGTTTCGATGATTCCTTCACATTATGAGATCTTCACTTTTCTGGGAATATTTTATGACATAGCAAAACAGGAACAACATAACAATTTCTGTAATACAATTTAGGAATGGATCAGGAAGACCGAGGACAGAGTTTAAATGCAATTATGTTCGATGACAGATTGATGTCGATTATCTAGTCCTAACCCGAAATAACCTCTTTGCCTAGGTTTAGGTATATTATAATGACTAAATACCTAACATCATATTATAACCCGATGGAGTTTTATTTATTGAAGCGTGGGGTTAAATCAGTGAAATCAAAAGAGTTGATGAAACGATTGTAAAAATAGTTTCATTTTAGTCGGAATGCGTGATAAATCAGATATTTAAAGTGGCTACCAGTTATCGAAATAAAAGCGAAACGAATGGCTCATCAGCTTATCGCGTTGCAATTCGATAAAATTCTCTATATGGTATACAGGGTCCTTCTTAATATGCTGACACTTTTTTAAGGGGATGTTCAGACCATCAAACTGAACAACTTTCTCTATGGGACCAACATTGAAATCGCGAAAAAAAAATTGCCGTCCCATATATTTGGCTCGAGTAAGTAGGTATGCAGTTTTGTATGCAAGAGCTGATTTTTTTTCGCGATTTCGATGTTGGTCCCATAGAGAAAGTTGTTCAGTTTTACGGTCTGATCATCCTCTTAAAAAAGTGTCAGCATATTAAGTTGGACCCTATATACAATATACAGGCCGTAAGGAAAAGTATCATTAACCTTTAAACCACTCTTTAGTCTACCCATCAAACTGAACACCGTTTAGTATGAGACTTTAGGAGAGAAAACCTGTCGGAACAAAAAGAAAATGTATAAATGCAGAACCTTCATCTCTTTCGGGGTGGTATTAGTAGATTACACACCGACGGAGGGCAGGAAAGTAAGAAAGGTCTCAGATCTCATGTAATTTGTTGACCGAAGCGATGCGAGATCTGAGGCTTTCCTATTTACTGCCCGAGGTTAGTATACTATTTTTCTCCCCGACTGAGTTCGAAAGATGCTACTTCGTTTAGCGCAGCGGGTCGAAAATTGACGCTTTCCGTCCGAAGGGGAGAAAAGGTACTTTATTTCATAGCGTGCAGGCAAAGCTGGCTTCTATATCAATGAAGGTTTCAGGATGGAATAACACGTACAGTAGTGTTGTGTTGCCGATCGATAGTTTATCAATTTTCTATCGATAGCAGACCGACAGCAAGACTATCGATTGACCTATCAATAGTATGGTCGATAGACTATATTGAAGTGCTCAAAAATTAAATTCTATCGATAGTCTAAAAAAATGATAGTATCGATACTATTCGATATTATTGTTTTTCAGAACTTCGATAGTCTGGAATTTATGAGTACTCCGTCAATAGTACTGTCACGAATGTCATGATCCGAGCTATTGTAGCCCCTCTGATACTATCAGTGTTGTGTTGCTGTGATGCCCTCAAAATATAGGGTCCAACTTAATAATTATGCTGAAACTTTTTTAAGAGGATGATCAGACCGTCAAACTGAACAACTTTCACTATGGGTCCAACATCAAAATCGCGAAAAAAAAATCTGCTCTTCCATACAAAACTGAAAACCTAGTAGAGCCAAATGTATGGGATGGCTAATTGCGATTTCGATATTGGTCCCATTGAGACAGTTGTTCAGTTTGATGGTCTGATCATCCCCTTAAAAAGTGTCAGCATATTAACAAGGACCCTGTATACTATGTAGTACATGAATATTTTACTTATAAAGCAGTCGCTGTAGTTTAACTCGTATGAGTGCAGTATAGTAGTGCATGCTCTAAATCCTGTAGCCAGCCCGTCGCTCCAACCTCCAACAACAATGCACATCACATACGAATCACTTCACATTTCATTATAACTGACATCTTTCCACATTTACCACTACTCAGTAACTCACCAAAGCCTTTATCTCTTGAACTATAAAGCTCATATTGCTTTAACAAACTGTATGTGTATATGCCAATACTCATGTCATTCGCAGACATGTTGGATACGTTGGCAACACAGACAAGTACTGCTGGTTGCGTGCTGCATGTCAATTAACAGGCTCAATCTGTGCAAGCAATGTACTGTATATCTTATACGTATGGTATATCTTCAAGTATTGCAGAGCATACAAATTATTTGTTAGATTTCTTTGTTGTTTTGATACACATTATAATATGTATTGTACAGGGATTGTTTTATAGTGGCAGGCCAGTGAAGTGGTTCTAGCCGACTAAAAATTTGCCGTGATTTAGGCCACGGACCTGAAAAAAAGACAGACGTAATGTGACACTAAAAAGATGTGACGCATGGGTTACATATCAAAAAGTCTAAAGTTTTTTGATCAAATTTTAAAAGAACTACGGACGAAATACCAAAAGTACGAAAGGCCTAAAGTTGAAACATCAAAATTTAAAAGGTCAAAAAGACGATTGGCCGAATCGTTCAAAGGCCAAATGGACGAAAGATCAAAAGGTTGAAATATCAAAAGTTTTATTTCATCAAAAATTTACGAAAAGGCAGATTTTTCAAACAAATTCAAAGAAAATGGCCCTACAGTAGTTTTAGACTCAGTCGGTTAGGTTAGCGAGGAGCGAAGCGACGAGCTTGTTAGGTTTCTTGCGACCACAGCGCACGAGCCGAGCGAGCGTAGCGAGCGTGCCGCGGCAGCGGCCGGCGAGTGCCAGAAACGAATTGCTACTGTTTACCTTGTCCACCCAAAAGTATAAGTTTTCTCACCCCGTTTGAATGAGGGTAAACATGAATTACTATTTTTACTTATAAGTTAGTTGAATAGCATAAATATGCATAGCGTTAAAAAAACCTTAAAATTAATAAACATACAAATGAAGGGGGTGAGAAAACTTATACTTTTGGGTGGACAAGGTAAACAGTAGCAATTCGTTTCTGGCACTCGCCGGCCGCTGCCGCGGCACGCTCGCTACGCTCGCTCGGCTCGTGCGCTGTGGTCGCAAGAAACCTAACAAGCTCGTCGCTTCGCTCCTCGCTAACCTAACCGACTGAGTCTAAAACTACTGTAGGGCCATTTTCTTTGAATTTGTTTGAAAAATCTGCCTTTTCATACATTTTTGATGAAATAAAACATGATATTTCAACCTTTTGATCTTTCGTCCATTTGGCCTTTGAACGATTCGGCCAATCACCTTTTTGACCTTTTAAATTTTGATGTTTCAACTTTAGGCCTTTCGTACTTTTGATCAAATAACCATTTGGTCTTTTAAAATTAGGTATTTCGTCCGTAGTTCTTTTAAAATTTGATCAATGAACTTTAGACTTTTTGATATGTAACCGACGCATGCAAGGTCTTATATTTTCGTTTGTTCTGCAAGGGAGCTACACTCACACAGATGCACTAGCTCTAGGCGCAGGTCCGATACCCGTCACCATTATGTACCGCGTGACAGCACGCACACAAAAGAAATGGGTGCTTCACTCGTGATTAGACGAGATTACGTCTGTCTTTTTTTCAGGTCCGTGGATTTAGGCATAAAAAGCCCGTGATTACTTCGACTCTTATGCCTACAGTCTGTATCATAAGTAGGCGTTCAATTTTGGCAGGTGGAAACTTCACTTTTTCACTAGTTATGTAAAATTTTTGTAAGTGACAGTAGCCTAGCAAATACTGAAACGGTGAACTCAGACCATCAAACTGAACAACTATCACTATAGGCTTTCTTCAGGAAACGCGGAAAAAAAATCTGCTGACCCATACATTTGAGTCGGGTAGGTACAGCAGTTTTGTATGGGACAGCAGATTTTTTTTCGCTTTTCCTGAGGAAAGCCTTTAGTGTTAGTTGTTCAGTTTGATGGCCTGAGTTCACCGTTTCAGTATTTGCTAGGCTGTCACTTACACCCTGTATAATTACCATCATCATAGTCAGCTCCCACTGCAGGACATATGCCTACTCCCCGTTTCGCCATCCTTCCCGGTCCTGTGCCAATCGCAACCGGGCCCTATTTCATAAACGTGACAATTGACACTGATTATTAAGAGTACATCGCTGGGTACTAATGAAGCTAAACTTGCAGTAGGTAACATTCTCATACCATTCTCAGCAATGTACTCTGAATTGTCATTGTCAATGGTTACGTTTATTAATTAAACAGGGCCCAGGTCTTACTGATACTATTCTAGAAGTCGTCAACCCACCTAGCGGCCGGACGACCTATTTCTCATTTAATATGGGATAGTTCAGTTGGAGTTGCTTTGTGGGTCTTCTATTGGGCGGTCACGTTCGCGTGGGTTGTCCCATCCCCGGCCTACAGTGGAACTCCAGTGGTGGCTCAGGATATTGTTCTTTTATAAGAACAACCCTTGAAGTCACCAAAATATCAACATAACCGTACAACGTCAAGTACTTTTGCTATATAAACTCGACATTGGCAAAATCATCATAAACCAAAGATGGCAGCCATATTTTTAAAAATAGAATAGAATAGAATAGATAGTTCAGTTAAGCTTTTGGCTCTCTCATCTATAGGGTCTTTCTTAATACAGACCAGACCAGACCATCAAACTTAACAACTTTCTCTATGGGACCAACATCGAAATCGCGAAAAAAATATCAACTGTTCCATACAAAAAATTGCAAACCGAATCTAGCCGAATGTATGGGACAGCTGATTTTGTTGGTCCCATAGAATAGAGAAAGTTGTTCAATTTGATGATCTGATCATCCCCTTATAAAAGTGTCAGCATATTAAGTTGAACCCTGTATATAGGTTTTCCAGTTATAAGTCCGACTTTAAATTGCGAGAGTGGAAAACTAACAAACAGACCGACAATCTTTAGTACCTATTTGTTAAGTTTATTGATGATTATGGATTATTCTCCAGTTACATAATACTGAATAACAGTTTAAATCATAATGATTTAAGTAGTAAAGCATCTGCTGCACAATATCTGTCTTCAACATGAATTATATCTACTTCCTACAATATCTTATGCTGGTTGTAGATCTGATTTTATTGGCCAATATTTTAGATGTGGGAACTAACGGAGTCGTGCCAATAAAATGAATCTGTATTTGCTGGAGTTATAAACCATTACATAAACACAGCAGTGCGGCAGGCTTGTATAGATAGACCGCTGGCACGCACTGCGCGATTGTTTCTCTGAGCCTATTTGAATAAACCCCTTATTCCTTCGATCAACAATATACAACTAGATAACGGGTCGCATACAAAATCAAAGAGAAATTCTGTCCTCGTGAATATACAACATTTTTTGTTAACGAACCGAGAAAACAGTCCGAATACATTATAATTTCGACCTCAAAGCAACCATAATTCCTAGTAATTTTTGAAGGAACACTGCGGCATTGCGAGACGTGCGTGTTGGCTTTGTTCGAACGCAACTAATTCAGAATAAGACCTCACTCCAATAGTGAGGCGTTATTTGCCGGGACATGTTTTGAGCGCTGACGCGTTATCTAGTTGGATATTGTTGATCGAAGCCTTATTCAAACTATGAGCACAATTTTATTTTCTGTTTTCTATTTTCTTAGCCCACTATTTTCTCTTCTAATAATAAGTATAGTTATAAAGTTTTTTGTGTTGCATCAAGTACCCGATAATTTTTCCTCTCTAGTTATCAACAGTCTACTGGGTTCTTCACTTTTTTACGAAGATGATCAGACCATCAAACTGAACAACTTTCTATGGGTGGGACCAACATCCAAATCGCGGAAAAAAATCTGCAGTCCCATACATTTATTTGGCTCAAGTAGGTTTGTGGTTTTGTACGGAACATCAGATTTTTTTTCGCGATTTCGTTGTTTGTGCCATATGAGAAAGTTCAGTTTGACGGTCTGATTATCCCTTTAAAAAGTGTCACTGTGTAAAGGGTGTAAAAATAAAAGCGTTACATATTTTAGAGGGTGCTTCGGACCATCAAACTGAACAACTTTCAGTATGGGACCAACATAGACGTTGTTAAGAAAAATTGCGTAGTTCTGATTTAGATTGTACTGAACTACTAGATATACCTTCCTTTCGTGGGCATCGTATGAGGTGACGTGATTTCTTAGGTGTTATTGTGGGCAAAAAGCAAGTCACACGCAAAGTAATACCTATGATATGAAGTAATAACTATGTAATTGTAAATACTGTAAAATACCGATGTACTAGTTTACTAGAAAGTTTTTAGTATAAGTCGATTTTAGTTAAATCTACCAGAATTTGATTTATTAACAAAAAAAAGGCCGAAATACTCGTAAATAGTTGTCACGTATGGAATTGGTATTTTCATCCGTGTACCTATCACTTAGTTTCTATCCTGTAAACTATCCTGAAGACTTTATGTAAGTATAAGTATGTATTGTTTCGCTTTCTGATGAAACTTTGTTGACATTTTTTTATTTCTTTAATTTGATTGTTATTCTGAATTAATAGAGGTTATCAACTTTCGAATATTAATGTCTGATTATGATAATAAAATATCTATCTGTTGTTGTTTTCGTGATTTTTTACAGTCGTCTTGTTTTTCTTTATCAGTCAAATATTAAATTTTTTATATTTATTTGTATTTTTGCAAGTGCTAAAACCGATAATCGAAAAACTGTAGGTACCATGTACAATTACTTTTCTCGTATAAACTTGGAAGTAGAATAGACGCATTGAATAACAAAGTAAAAAAAAATTTAATTAAGTTTTGTACTTGTACCTAATATTATGTATACAGGTTATGTTTTTGTTGCTGTATGTTTTTGGTGTGCAAATAAAGAATATTTATGTTATGTTTATGTTACAGGGTCCTTCTTAATACGCTCACTTTTTTAAGGTGATGATCAGACCATCAAACTGATCAAATTTCTGTATGGCACCAACATCGAAATCACGAAAAAAACATCTGTTCCATATAAAACTGCCAACCTACTTGAGCCAAATGTATGGGACAGCAGATTTTTTTCCCGATTTCGATGTGGATTCCACAGTGAAAGTTGTTCAGTTTGATTGATGGTCTGATCATCCCCTTAAAAAAGTGTCCGTGTGTAGGTAATATCATTAGTTTTTTTTCGACTATTCATACAAACTTGGATGTAGAATAGACGCATTGAATTTGAATCAGAAGTAAAAAAAAACGTTATTGTAAGCGTAGTAGGTAGGTAGCTTATACTTAAATATACTTACCTTAAAAATATATTTTCTTTTATCGATTCTAGAGTAGAGATAGGTGCGCTTTTCATAATTAATTATGATTATTTGTTTCTCGACTCATCACTGAGTGATCGACACATCACTGTTGAGGTGTCGTTCTCAACAAATGCCATTATGGATGGAGTCACCTCTCTCGTTCCTGGGCTGCATTCAGTCTTTTGCTGTCACCTCACGTAGATCGCCACGCCATCTGGTAGCCTTCAGCAGTTACTCGACTAATAGGGCCTTTCTAAATATGCTTACACTTTTTAAGGGGTTGATCAGGCCGTTAAACTGAACAACTTTCTCTATGGCACCAACATCGAAATCGTAAAAAATCTTACAAAACTGCGAATCTACTTCAGCCAAATGTATGCGACAGATGATTTTTATTTTCCCGATTTCGATGTTGGTGCCATAGAGAAAGTTGTTCAGTTTGATGGTCTGATCATCCCCTTAAAAATCGTCAGCGTATTAAGAAGGAACCTGTATACCTAATAATAGCTCACTTCACAAACAAATTACAAGTACCTATTTGTACAGACAGAGGCTTAAGATAATTATTAATGCGTCTGTCTGTTTATCTGTCATCGTAATTTATTTTATCAAAAACCACTTCTGAAAGCAGTAATACTTTATTGTTATCTAAATTGCTAAACCACGTCATTGCTAGCATAATGACCTGATACAAGATGCTATTTATAAATATCGAGTGTTCATTAAGAGATATAATATAATATCGTAGTTCAAGCATTACTTTTGCCTGACCTACTTCCATTTTTAATCACCTTGTATATAAATTACCAACTTTATTTTTGATTCGTTTCGTTACATTTCGAGGTCTGCGGAAATTAAAAACAAAAAATCTTTTAATAATCTTTATTTATTTCCACAAGTCTCATCGTATAATACTTCAACTCTTAAATCGTATCAAGCAGATAAACTCTTAATCTAAATTCAAACAGAGTAAAGCTTTATCGTCCAAAACACACACTTACTATTATATACACAAAAACATAAGGCACTATATTTATAAGAACAAGGTCTTACGTAATCGTAATGTTAGAATATATTATAAATTTACGAGCTTAGGTACTACAAGTATATACATATACAACAGTATAATGTAACACAATGGATATACACACGTATATTTCAACTAAGAGACTCGAAGCAAACAAAGCAACTTTAAAATTGCTAATGAGTCGTTGCCTAAACTTGGCACAACGTTTGCACGAGCCTCGCATGTTGATTACTTCAAATATTGGCCATACAATGAGCTAACACCCGACCAAATACAGAAGTTACTTACACCATTAACTTCTACACAAAGCGACGGATTTATTACAAGCAAAGTATTTGAACAAACATGCGATATAAAACTCTTTATATGTATAAATAACATAAACACGTGAATAACAGAGTGAGGCAATCTAATGCATTATGGAGCGAGCTAATTAGAATTTTAATGTTCGTAACTTCATGTTAGCTTTATTTATAGTCTTAACTTGTTTTTCTGTTTCACGCCTGCTTTAACTTTTCAAATAAATATACAGCTATATTATATTTTCGTAAGTTTCAAAAATGAATATCCGTCCTTTGGTTTTTCTTTTTTTTACACAAGTGATTTTTAAACTTCCAATTCAAGAAAAAGTTCCAGTAACAATCGCGTCCGAAATAAGTTGTTTGTTGGACGACAGGTTGGTACATGTCCGGGCAGGGACTCACACGATCCGGGGAAGGGACCGGATTGTTGCTAAGGGCTTTATTGAGTCGTTTTTACTGCGATTGAGAAGGGACGAGGGGTTTTTGTTAAAGACGTAGAGGATATTGGCAGGTTGTTATTTATATCTTTCTGTTTACTGTTTAATCTTTAGAACGGTATAACTTTGTGTTACATCATACTTTGGGTTGTTTTCAGTATATTATTATTATTCGAGTATATATTTAAATATTCCCGATTGTTAATTTCAGTTACTGTCATTATGATGAATGACATTGAACGTTTAAATTTTAAATGTATTACGATGAGTTGGTAAACAACGAAAAAGTATTGTATGTTAAATCTTTAAGACTTTTGACACGGTGAAAACACAATGAACTAAAATTTATATCGATCGTTCATTTAATTAGCAATTTTTAGTCCATCACAATCAGAGAAGTAGCAACGTTTCTTTAGCTAAGTACCTATGTTCTCATAACTCTTTTGAAATTATTATCGTAACAGCCAGTCATTATCTTTATCTTAATGTCAACAAGACTGAGATATTATTATATTATTCACTATTCATCAGACGATCAATGTTTACACAATTATATCATTGAGAAAACAGTCGTCACTATAATATTATAATTGAATTTGCTTTATAACGATAAACGCGGAAACAAAGATAAATCAAACAGACTGTTCCATTTACCTACCTTGAAAGATTTTATGAACAATGATTATGAATACGTTTGCGATTTCCCTTCTCAGTACCTTTGCTCCACAATTTTCATTTCAAAGATTATTATTTTCACGAATCCATTGTTTTCAATGAATATAAGTCATGTATAGCTAAACATTGAATTGAAAAGAACATGCAAAATTTGACCCGTGAACTTTTTTGAATCGGGTAGGTATATCGATAAAGATCGTTAGTGTTTCGATCACGATTACCTCGGCTTCGACTTCGGGTTCGACTCCGTGTTTTTCAATTCGACCCGGTGTCGATCATGACTCACGTCCGCACAAGGCCGAGAAGCCGGCCGGCTCGGCTTAGCAACCAACCGACTTGTTCATTTCTCTTTTTTTTGTCCAATTTGTTTTTGCGGTTTGCGGTTGGCGTTCTTTAGAATTGGTTACTGTTTCAATTGGATTAGTTGCTATGTCGTTTCTTTAAGATTGTTTATGATAGTATTGCATTTTTTTTCGTAATATTATAATTTTTGTATACTAAAAAAAATTGTATATGGATGTAATTTAATAAATTCTATTATCTTTCAAAAACATAAATAATACATTTCGTATTTATTTAAACGTTTAGAGCAATTTTAGTAAAGTTTTCTTTGTCATAGTTTTAATGAAATCAAAATTCACGACAATCCCCTTTTCAAAAGAAATTCTTCGTAACGTAACATTGTAATCCCCTGGAATAATCTTGTTAATGTTTCTGGTCGAAAGAAACAGAATTTCTTTCAGTGTATGGAAAGTTCTAGAAGCCGGCATGATGCAATTGCTATCGGAAACGTTGGCAGAATTTCCTTGCATACTGCTGTGAAAAACATTCACCTGATAAGGTTTAATGTTTTATTGGAGGTTTCCTGATAAATTTTATTGCACTTGAACTTTCTTTTGGTTTCGTAATTTTTTTTCAAATTCAGTTTTTGTTAGTGTTTTATGGTTACAATGCGGATATACTGAGTGGTTTATAATTATACGTTTTATTACATAGTTTATATAACACATTAAAAATTCTAGCTTGGGTAAAAAGATAAGATGCAATATCCGATACCAATATGGTGCCTATACAAGTATAGATGATATTATTATTCCCTTTTATGCTATTTATTATTTTGCCTCAATCGTGTTTTTTTAACTTTTGAAAATTTTTGTCTGAATTTGAAAATTTTACTTATAATTATATCGGAATCTCGGGAATTTGATCTCACTCTATTACTTACCAATATTATTTACTTCTATAAAACGATACAATAAAACAATGCAAAAATAAATCCACTAAAACTTAGAAAAACAGACTGGTTTTATCTGAGATATAAGTTTTATCTTCGAGGTGACTTTGCGTCACAAATCGGACCAGCCGATACGGCGCCCGATACCGACCAACATGATAATATACATATTTACAATGAACAGAATAACAATTTACGTGACAAGAAAGACAATACTCGTACATTCAATAACTTATACTACAATGACAATAGACAAAGACACGAAACGTTCGATGTTCTTTTTCGAAAGACTGTTTAAAAACTTAAAGAACTACACTTTCGCGTATAAACTGAATAAGGTAACACTTTAAAATCAAAACTGAAAGAAGATTACGGTGTTTTAAGTAGCGATGTTCCACCGGTGGAACGAGAACAAAGAAGCCGGCCGGCAACCGGCGAGGAGCGGCGCGGAGACGACCGCGCGGCACGGCGGCGAGCGCGACTGGCGTGAGGGGCGCCCGCACTCACCCGCGGAGTGTCCCCTCGCACCCCTGCTTCGGCCCTCTATATAAAAGGCGATCGCTTCCCGGTGTCGTCAGTCCGTAACAGAAAGCGACAGGGTCGGGTGGGTCGAATAGTGAGCCGAGGGCGAGTGACGAAGCCCTGAGGTTACGAGATCAGATCTGATGCGGTCGTGTTAGCTTTGGACGTTTTCAATTTCCCATCGATCTCTTCACGATATACTAGTCGCCGGTCGTGAAGCCGGCCGTTCAGTGCGCATTCGCAGTACAAAAGAGACTTGTGATATTTTTCTAGTAATATAAAGTTCCGAAGCGGAACGCTTTAATTTTTCGTATTAAAAGTGTACAATATAAGTAAAAATTTGGAAAACATGGAGATCCTGCCAGTTACGAATCAGTTTAATGTTGGATTCAGCAGCGAAAAAGGTGAGTCGACTTTCTATTCTGTACGAAGGTGGTGAGGGAAGTTGCTGCTTTCTAACCGGCGGTCGGCTGTTGCTATGCGGCGCGCGCAAGCCGGTGGCACTCGGTGCGTGCACAGCTGACTATCTGATCTGCTTTCCGGTTAAGTTAGCAACAGTGCTGTGGATCTGTGGTTAGTTGGCGAGTTACGGGCGAGCGAGCGGGCAAGTGGGCCGGCCAAACGTCACGTTCAGCTGACGCGACAGCTGTTCCGCTGTGTTGAGCCCGCTCGCCCTTCGTTGCACTGGACTTGCCATTTGATTCGCTTTTCACTCTCTTTTTTTTAATTTAAGTGAGTTCAACTTCAGAGACATCGAATAAAAACTTTTAACAAGATTCTTATAAGAAAAAATATTAATCGAATTGTAAAAGGGCTGCCTTAACTTTATCTATAGTTCTAATTTAAGTTCAAAATTTTAAACTTGTTTTTCTTTTGTTATAGCATGGAATGGGCCGACATGGCGGGAAGCGCCGATGCCGGTGCCGACGGAAGCGGCGCTGGCGCAAAGAATTGAGAGAGAACTCAGAGCGGCGAAAGGAGCGAGTGAGCTAGCGACGGCCGAGGTGCTCGTGCCGGCGGAGCTGCTCGCGAGGGCGTCAAGGCAGACCCTGGCTCTGGCCGAGGGCGAGCCCTGCGGTTCCCGCGGCGCCGCCGTCATCGTCGACGTAGCCGGAAGAAGATTAGCTGCCTTCAAAATAGACCCCAACACATTAACGACGCACGAAATCCACTTACATCTGGAACACGATGCGACGAACTGGACTAGCCTGTTGCCGCAATTCTTAAAGTAAGCATCTTGAAATAATATCATCGATAATTATTATCGATTCTTACATCAATAACTATTGAGAAAGCTGATGATAGTAATGTGAAGCTAACCAAATGTTTCTGTATTGTTTTAGAAATTTAACGCGAGGCGGCACCATCATAATCAGCCCCCAGTTCACGATAGAAAAGAAGAAGCTCTTCCGAAGCCAGGCCGAGTGAGCCGCCTGTGATAGCGCGTGGTGTGAGCGAGCCGACTGACTGCCCTCCTCGATATCTACGTATCGTTATTTTAACAAATATCAATATTATTATATGTATATTAATTATTATATATTTTTAATAAGAGAAAAAAAGCACAGCGTGATATGTAATGTATAGTGTAGAGTAAGCGCGCGGAAGCGCAGACTTGAGTTCTGCGCGTTCAGTCGCCGCGGCGCCGGCGGCGTCGGTGGCATGACGGGCGCTTTGTGGCACAAAGCTGTCTCGGTCGGCCGCGACGCCGCCGGCGTCGGACGGCTCGGGCCCCCGCGTCGTCCCGCTAGTGCTGTCCCACCGCGGCGCCGGGGCCCAAGCCGCCGCCACTTATGTTAATCATTGTATGATCATTGTTCGTATTTTATTATTGGATGTGTGAGAGGCGTGGTGCGAGGCGCGGCGGCGACGGCGTCCGGTGACTCCCATGATCTCAGTCGCCGCCGCGCGTGTGATACTGATACCCTGATCGATTTAGTCTTAGCTATTATTTTTTGTTTCGAGTTCAATTCTATTCTGAAGTTGCGTAGAGTTCGTATTTTCATGTATCGTAATTGTATTTATTAGAGGCGATCTCTGAGGAGGTCTGATAATATGTGTACGTTTTTTCGTAATTGTACTAGTTCGTACATTTGTTTGTGATACTACTTTTGTAATGTATAAATTTTAAATGAGAAAAATATACTTTATGAGTAAGAGAGCACGCATGCAGATTGCAGATTATAGATAGAGACGAGAGTAAAGTTTAGAGAGGGGGGAGGAAGGGAGTGGAGCTGGATATGAGGGGGGAGGGAATGAGAGCTGGAGGCAATAAGGAGGCAGGCGCGAGGCGCGTCACGCGTCGTCGCGCTCTTATATACTGCAAAGATCTCAGGTTATATTATTATAGTAATTAAAAGTATTAAGTTATTTAAGTTAATATAAAGATTGTAATTTTTTTGTAAGATTGTTTTCTATCGCTGCGCGATGCTGCGTTATTATAGTCCAGTGGGTGATGAGAGAAATTTTGTACTAACAGTACCTATAATATTGACGAGATGTATATTGCAGTTGAATGCATTTTCTTCATCCAGTGTAATTACTACATTAAATGTAAATCAATAGACTAACAGTTTTAAACGAAATCTAAATGTTTGTAGGGTCCAGTGTATTCAAACGCACAATATCATAGTACTAGAGTTCACTTTCATCAAAAAAGAATTTTAAAAATGCTACAAAAACATTTTACTTCTAAACTTGAAATGTCGACATATACAAAACTAACAATAATAAATGTATCAATTGTTTATAATTGATATTTATTTGATAGACAGTAAAAAATGAAAATGTAGAAATTATTGAAGAAAAAAAATACATAGTTTCAATAATGGAAAAACCTTGTTTTAATATTTATTCCTGAACCTAACAACGACCTGAAAACAGAGAAAAACTGAAAATTCTCATTACACGCAATATCACAATACAATAGAAACACCATAACACCACTTATAATAATACAATATTCTTTATTTACACAACGTCGCTATACAAAAGAATAAAATAAAGCAACTTAAACCTTAACTAGGAATAGTAAACAGACGATACTCGAACGAAGACAAAGATAACAACTTTTTCATACATTATCATAGAAACTAGGTGGAAACCAGCCGAGGTGGGGTAATAGAATTTAATGGTACCGGCGTCAAACCGGTCCAAACCAGTTGCCCACTGACCGGTTCCCAGCTAGAGATTGGTGCAACCCCATCCTCTCATGTTTTTTGTATACATATGCATACGTATGGCCTACCAAGACCAGTTTTGATGTTACATTAAAAAAAGACTGGAAGCTCTCCGGCTATAATCAACTTCATTTATCATACCGTAGGCAATCTTGTAATGAGGCATTAAACAGTAAAAAAAACATTAAAGCTTGAAATATCTGACGCAGGATATTATAAGACAAACAAAAAGTTGACCATATCAATTATATCGGCTTTATTAATCATGATATAACACACATAGGCCTACGTAAGTATGTACATATATGAAACTAATGAATATATGAATCAAAAACATCACAAATTTGCGATTGAAAAAAGGAGTAGAAAAACAAGTCAAGTCGGAGGCAAAAAGAGTTGAAGACGATCCAATTTGAGATGAAGAATTAAATTATTCGAGATATAGTATATTTGCGATGATTATACGAGTGCATAGTACCTATAGGTACTGGTTTATAATTCAACTAAAATTATAATAGATTTCGAATATTCATAATTGGTTTCTAAATTTTAATTACATACTGATATAAAAACTAATTTAAAATTTCAAAACTGCTCAACAACCGACAACAAATACGTGTATGGATTTTTTTTATTTCAAACCAGTCTAATATTTTATTATATTTAAACACAATTTCAACAAAAAAATAAGAGTGAATATCCAACAAAATACTATCGGCAAAATATAGTATATGACTACGTATTTTTTACAGCATGTAAATATGTTGTAGTCATGCCAACACCAAATCAAAATATCCTTGGACTAACTGAGAGCCCAAGGAGAATCTTTTCGATACATCCAAATATAATAAAAACGCCAGTATCAATAAAGCGTGAATTCGTTCAAGGTAAATAATTCCAATTTACGATCAGAAGCAATTCTATCGATTCTGTAAGGAAATTGAACGAGTCACTACTATGTTATCCAATCTCGATTGTACATCGAATTTTAGATTTTTCTCTAAAGAAAGCAAGCTTGGAAAGGTATTTATAAAACCAAGGTATAAGTAATACGGAAATTGATAATGGAAAATTCCAACAAGGTACAAAAATCTCCAAAAGTAGAAGTTAACTTTTGCACTGGTGTTGCTACGAAATGTTCGTCGTTTTAATTTAACCCGACTTTAATAAAGACGATCTAACATAAACGAAAATGATGAAAGACTTTCCTTCTATTGCAGATGAGTCGAAGTTATAGCAGCATTATAATTTTATTGGTAGTCAAAATCAAAATTGTTTATTCAATATACCTAATATCACATAGATAACTTTCTGACGTATTTTTTTTTTAATCTACCACCGCGTCGGAAGGAGTTTCGTCGTAGAGAAGATACGGCCAGAAACATGACAACACACATCTTTTAAACAAAAGAAAAAAGTATAATTACAAAAGTACCTAGTTTAAATTACATAGTGTAACATAGTCAAGACCAGACGTTTTGGTCATAAAAATAATCATCCAGTTTATAGTATCTAACCTTTTTTACAGAGGACTTGTTTAACATGGGACTTAAACTTTTTGGCAAAACTTCAGACCACCCCGAAAGGGATTATGGTCTTGAGTTAATGCATGTATGTATGTATGTATTTATATAGCAGCATTATGTCTTCTGTTACGATTCTCTGCGTTGGAAATGAGAATGTCATCAGAGTGGTCGGTCATCAAGAAAATAGTTCTTTAGTTTTAAGATCGTATCATAACAATATATCCAAGTATTAGTGGTAAGACTTATTTAAAAGCTATGACAATAGCTTGTTACAAGTAACAACGTCTACTTAACATTTTAGTCACGATCGTTGCAATAGACTCGAGCGAGGTTTGCGGTGAGAAAGCGAAATGAGCTATACTTGTAATCTATTATTATCTATTGCTTAAACCCATAAAATATTAGGAGATAGTGCCCTAAATTACGTTTTTCAATCAACTTTAACAAAAACTTAGTAATACTTGTAACCATGTAGGTAAATAATTTTGTAATAAACAAGTACCTACTGTACTGTGTTTGAAGTTAGATTTAAATTTGACTTATTACGAATTCAACGCGTTTCAGAAGTTTGGTTGGATGCACAGACGTCAATAGAAGTCTGTCGTTGGATGCACGTTGGATGGAAAGTCGAAAAAAGATATAATTAGGTACTTATTTACGAAAAAGATTTCCCAAGATATTTCCATAGAAGCAGACGAATGTCTGCTCCCAAATGTAGGCATGGAAAGCCAAATTATTTTTTTCCTACTCTTTTTTTGGTCCCATTGTATAAGTTATTTCGGTATTTTTCTCTTTGAAAGGCCAACAGCAAAGTTGTTTTTAATAGTATGTAGGTACCTATTACCATCATTATAAAGTTTGAACAAGCTTCAAATAATACTTATAAAAATAAAATGTGACAAATATAATGAAACAATAATAAATAAATATATATATTAATAATATATATATATTAATAATTTGTATTTAAGTTCCTTAGGGATCAAGATTGTTCAGTTTGATGTTCTGAAACAACTCTTTAAATATTTCGGTCATATTTTCCTTTCGGAAACATCCTGACAAATATAATCGATAATAACGATCTCATAATGGAACATCAATATAAACTTACCTCAGCAAATATTATAAGGAAAGTTATGTTCAATAGCAACAATCAATAAAATAAACAATATTGAAGCAACTTGTTTGTGTGAAATAAAATTATAGAAATGCGGTTTATTGATTTTGTATAACAATAAAAGCTTCACGTTGTTGCAAGGCCGGTTGAGAGCCGGATACATTTTGGGACCAAACAAAACTGTCAGCGCCATCTGTTGTTCGTCCGGAGAACTAAACTGGAACTGGAAACCGTCCTAGCTTGTTTTGTTGTGAAGTGTTACCAAGAGGGATCAATAATGTTTGAGGGCTAAAATGGAAGTCTAGATACGCCCCTAGGTCCAGGAAATTTTGTTGTAATGTCAAACTTATACAGGATGTTAGGAAAAGTATCATTAACCATTAAACCACATACTCTTCCCATCAAACTGAACAACTTTGTCAGTGGGAGCAAACCAGTCAGATGAAAAAAAATTGTTGTTTCATATTAAACAATACCTACCCTACACGACTCAAATGTATGAGACAGACATCTGTTTTTATTTTGCTCTGACATTATTGTTCGCATAGTATTAAAGTTGTTCAGTTTGACGGGTAGAGTTATGGTTTAAAGGTTAATGTATAATATAATAACTTTTAGTGGAGCAGAGCTAGCATGAGATGGATGAAAGATATTATGGAGTAGTATTAAGCCCGTCGCCATATACCTCGGCCCCCCAGGGAATACAGTCGTGAGCATATTTTATCTATGCTATGCTATGCTATGCTATGCCATATACCTAATGGAAATACAGGCCCCGAAATTAAAGCACGCAGGCACTCCAACTTTAAAATACGAGTTAAAACAGTTGGTAAACATATTTAACTAGAACATACGATTCTAATTTCGTCTCAACGAAAACACTTGTGGCAATAGGTAACTACAAACAAGATAACAGAAAGATATTATTATAAATATATCTCGTTATCTCTGCTATGTCTGTATTTTTGTTTGCGGGTTTTATTTATGCAGGGTACCTAGGTATAAACAAAAATGCGTTAATCAGACCAACGAACTGATCAACTTTCACTCTGGGACAAAAATAGTTATCGCGAAACATTGAATTAGAACACCATGGAAGATGGGTCCACGCTCAAAAGTATCCGAACCAAAAGAAGTTTAAAATTCAAAAAGAGACTTAGGTTTCTTGCCAGTCTTTGTTTGATCGTCCGAGCATGCGCGAGTTCATGATGGCGTACTGTGTTGTAAAGCCTGACCAGAAATATAAAAAACCTCGCCATGTTGCCGAAAATCATTGGAACTAATTTTTGTACTTGGAACACTAACATTAAAGGTGACAGTCGATTGCAGCGCCCCTAATCCAGGTTTTTTATTTTCCTGGTCAGGCTTTAAAAACGTAAAAACTGCCAAAGAAAAGTGAAAAAAATGTTATGGTGTATCCTATTATCAGTAAGCAAAAATTATTGTTCATTTCGAAGCATTTAGAAGTAGGTATCATTTAGTTTACGAGTTACGAACATAATATTTATTTTTTTATTTTATTTATTGATTATCTGTCATCGCGTCCGCCATTACGTCTGTCATGTTTGATGTTCATCTTCACCTCCAGTCGAAGCTGCATATGGTGTTAAGTAGGTGCAAGCAAAATTAATCCTTGTGACTTTGTGACTACCTCAGGAAATGCGAAAAAAAATCAGGTGTCCCATACAAAACTGCTCTACCCATACGGCTCAAATGTATGGGGCATCTGATTTTTTATCACGTTTCCTGAGGTAGGCTCCATAGTGAAAGTTGTTCAGTTTGATGGTCTGAGTTCACCGTTTCAGTTTGCGGAGGGCTGTCCCTTACACCCTGTATATGTGTATCCTGTATATCTTTAATACCTACGTCATTCACGTGGAACAAAGTAGCGGACGAGAATGAATTTCGAATACTTAGCTGAAAATAAAACACAATTCATTTTATTAAATTTTTGTTTAAAGAGGATATAATTCGGTGATATTTTCAATACTAACCAATTGAACTCAATGACATTTTTTCATTCTTCTTCAATGTAGAAACAAATTTCTATGCTTGTATGGAGTTAGATTTTCGTTTAAAGTTACAGTGCCTCAAAGATTTCCATACAAATCTTAAATTCATCCTCGCATTGAAACTGTATATCTATCTATCTATCTATAACGTCACGCCTCTTTCCCATTGGGGTAGGCAGAGACCAGAGCGCGCCATCTACTACGATCCTTACATACATCTTTTGCCTCATTCACATCCATACATCTCTTCATACATGCCCGTCGGTTTCGAGTACTCCGCACCTCCCCTTTTTGTAGGACGCAACTGATTTGGTCAGAATACGTCCTACGAGGGCGCCCTCTGCCGACACATCCACTCATTTTAGCTCCATATATCTCTTTCGTACATCTGCTATCACTCATCCTCTCCACATGACCAAACCAACGAAGCATACCCTTCTCTATTCTTGTCACAACATCTTCTTTCAATTTACATCGATCTCTAATCACACAATTTCTCACTCTATCTCTCAGCGTAACTCCACACATGCTTCGCAAGGAACGCATTTCAACAGCATTAATTTTACTTTCATGCTTCTTCTGCCATACCCAACACTCACTGCCATACATAAGTGTAGGCACCAACACACCATTGTGTATAGCAAGTCGCGCCCTTTTGGACACCAATTGGCTTGCCACAATGGTATGCAAAGCACCGTTCACTTTATTTCCCGCTGTTACTCGCCTATGCACATCACCCTCACATTTCCCGTCTCTAGTAAACATACATCCTGTATATTTGAACGAAAATCTGATTCATACAAGCATAGAGATTTGTTTCTAGATTGTTTCTGCAAAATTTCATTGACTTTAATTGGTTAGTATTGAAAATATCACCATAGTACGTTTGTATGGAGCGCGCTCCGAATAATGTACCCTTAAACACGTTATTTTAATTTTTTATGAAAAAGTAAAGCTAAAATTAAATTAAACTTAACCTTTTTCTTGTATTTTGTTGTTCACTTTTCGGTCAAAAAGGTTTTTTGCAATTTTTCACGTTATCTTATATTGGTCACGGTGCGCGGTGGTAGATTTTTTATTGATAAGTATTTATAAAAGTGATATCATTTTAATGTCACAAAGTTTTTGCAAATTTACCATATTTGTTTCGGTTATAGTCGTAATCGTAATTGTAACCCTGTTCGTTGCTGTGGCCAACACTGGACATAATTAAACATTTTGACTTGTGTATTTTAATTCAAATTTTCTGTAAAATTATGTCAGTATGTTTTGTTAGGTACATGTGCAAATTAAATTCTTTTTATTTTTTATTTTTGAAATAAATAATAAAGCCCTTTGTCAGCCCTATCGTATAGTCACCCTATATATCAAAACAAATAGGTGTTAAATGTCTACAAGATTACATTCATTTGATAAACATAGTTTAAATTATTTCCTAACAAATATCCCTTTGATAGTCAGCGAACTCAGCTGTCCCATATCACTGTAGATAACTGCACTATGATAACAGATAAGAGGTCAGTGCACCCGACTGCACGCGCATGCGTGAAGCAAGTTTACTGTTTGCTATAGTCAACGTTATTTCCTAGCTTAGTTGCTATGCTATAGTTACGTAACTGAAAAAGTACGGCAGGTCTACTTGAAGAAAAATTTCCTAATACGAAATATGAGAACAGTTGCATAGAATCGAAAGATAGTCAACATTTTCTGTTCATACATTTATTATTGGTCTTATGAAAGTGTAAAAATTAGGTTTGGTACCTACATATACATACATATACATGCTACATAATACATATGTATATCGATTTTGAAATTGTAACTTTTTTAAAAGGCAACATTTTCAAATTGTCGACGTCAACTCCAAAACTGACGCGGCTAATTTCGATGAGAAGCAAAATCATTTTATTGATGAGAAGGTTAGCTATATACCAAAAATGTTGTTCAGTTGTGCATTTTAAAGAAACGGTTTCAAATCACGCATACTTTATACAACACCGACATACAAGATAATTATTATAATTTCAGTATGTTAATTACATATAGGTCATCTAGTATGTACCTACCTAAACTCATTATTAAACGTAATTGCACATTGTTGTTATAGAATCAGGTTAATTTTGGATAAGGCATGCAAATAGCTCTTAATATGATACTTTATGACCAATTGATCAAGCTGCAATACCGAATCGAGATTAATTTGCATATTTTTTTCGTAGACTTAACTCACGTAGCACTGTGCCCGATCTGTGCACAGTGTGCGTGCATCTTGTCGTGTTTGGTTGGAAGTAGACCTTCTGGTCGCCATGTATTTTGTGGCTAGATACAAAGCCGGCTTAGTAAAGTTTGTCGCCCAAGTAGTTACATTCCACGTTAAAAATTATGGTGGTTCTTGAGATAGGACCTTATTTATAATTAGTTTTATGGTCGCTTACGAGGACTTAGATATACTCTGATGACGTAATTTTATTTGATTTTACACAACATGTAATAGAAAACGTTTATTTCTTAAACTCTACATACTCTACTCTTAGTTGCTTTCTCGAACTCTACCTCGATTCAACCTAGCTACGTCGAGGTAGTTGTCGGCTCTACCTCGACATTTCTATTCTCGGTCATCATTTCTAAGCTATTATCAGGTAATCAGGTTCTTCTAGTGGAGTCGAAGAAATTCTTTAGAATTTTATTCCATAACATTTTTAAATCTGCCATTATGCCTGCTTTGTATAATTTGTGTATTGTTTTTATTGTAATAAGTACTAACATGGTTTTAAGCCCTTGCTGATACGCTATTAGATCTATCTATGGTCTGAAATAAATAATTATTTGTTTTTTTATTTTATTTTAAGGTTTGCTTCATCTCGTGTAGATCTCAGAAGTTAGGATGCGAGGTACCTAACCTTGAGTTTGACTTTTTGACCAATGAATGTTGTTGTTCTATAATTGAATTTAATTGAATTGAATGTCACAATTTGATTGAGTGAAGGTTGAGTCGAGGAAATCTCGAATAAAAGAAAACGGGTAATAACTTGATAAGTAAAACTGACATTGAATTGAATCCTATGTATAATATAATCTAATTGATAAGAACTTATTGTCTGGACATTATTTTATTTTTTATTTTATTAACTTTTCTCCCATGACATTCTGATTTTTAAGTATATTTTCATTTTTGTTTTTTTTTTGTTTGGCATTCTGTTAATTTTGGATTATAACTATTTGACATTTAAGTACATCATCAACAATTGTAATAATTTTAAATTCGACTAAAATTCGAATTATTATTGTACACCTAAACTGGTAAGCTATGGAGATACAATGTAATAATATACAATTAAGATTTTTTTTAAACCTGTAGTTATGCAATAAATGAACTTTGAACTTTGAACTTTGAAAAAGTATCAGAAAGGTACTAATTCCACATACATTGTTATACGAGAGCGTTAAATAATAGTATGAAATTGGTGTAAGTGTGGTGTGTGTGTAGGAATGCCAAAGTTATAATATAGCTCATTGTACAGGATGTAAACTTAAATGCGAGTTATTTTGATCGAGTATTGACATTTTCTATGGAACAGTTTTTTTTTTTCAAATTCAATCTTGGTCCGGTAATGGAAGTTGTTCAGTTATGGTCTAATAAAGCACCCCTTTGAGTATACAAGTTTAAATCCTGTATATGGCACATTACGTTATATTATACTTTTCTTACCTTATAAAAAATACATACCAATCGATGACCTCTTTTTTTCGGTTAATGAAGAAAAGGCAAAGGCATCGAGATTATAATGTAATTAACTAACCTAATCTAACTTGGCAGATTCTCAATGACACTCCAAGTTTTGTAATTAACCAAACTTTTGGCAACGACCTGAATACTGACAATATTTTTTACCTCTTTCATTATGGCTTCCAAATATTGATAGTAGGTACTTTCTTTGGCTTGTTTATAATATATTTGTTATAATTATACCATTTAAAAATTAATAGCTTGGCGTGACTCTGCATTCATTTATTTCAAAAAGTATGACCAAAAAACTCAATTTAAGATTTTCCTTTTTACTGTTAAGGTAAATTAGATTTTTTTGAATAAACTACTCTAAGGGTGGTGTTTGGCTGTAAAGAAGATGCGGTCAGAATCACTTTAACAGTACAAACCAACATACGCAAAATAGTATGCTTATGATAAGACTTAAAACCTGGCATAAGATATTCCATAATGCGGACGAACGCGGGAACATGAAAGTACCTAAGTATCATTAACCTTTAAACCACATAATTTACCCAAACTGAAAAACTTTTACTATGAGAGCAAACATGTCAGAACAAAAAAAATCTGTTGTTCCATACATCTGAGTCGTTTGCCCATTACAGTTTAGTATGGAACAGCAGATATTTTTTTTTTTCTGTCATTGTTTGCTCGAGTACTAACAGTTTGATGGATAGAGTAGGTAGGTATGTGGTTTAAAGGTTAATAATACTTTTTCTTACACTCTGTATATAGGGTCCTACTTAATATGCTGACACTTTTTTGAGGGGACGATCAGACCGTCAAACTGAACAACTTTCTCTATGGGACCAACATCGAAATCGCAAAAAAAAAATCTTCTGTTCCATACTAAACTGCAAACCTACTCGAGCCAAATCGTATGGGACAGCTGATTTTTTTTTGTCGATTTCAATGTTGGTCCCATAGAGAAAGTTGTTCAGTTTGATGGTCTAATCATCCCCTTAAAAAAGTGTCAGCATATTAAGTTGGACCCTGTATATCCATCATTCGAAGCTTTCTTTTTTGTTCAGATTTTATTTGTGAGCCGCCCGTGACAGGTTTTCTTTGACAATAATAAAAATTAATGAACAAAATTAATCTCTGTTATTTTGTGTCCTCACATAACAAGCGTGGTCAGCACAAGCCCCGTCAAACATAAACAGCCAGTAATCAGCAACATGCTTCGTCAAACCAGTTAGAGATCCGCAACATGCTTCGTCAATTTAGTCGATTTTGCTTCGTCGTTTTTTATTTATATAGGGTCCAACTTAATATGCTGACACTTTTTTAAGAGAATGATCAGACCGTCAAACTGAACTACTTTTTCTATGGGACCAAGATCGAAAACGCAAAAAAAAAATCAGCTCTTCCATACAAAACTGCAACCAAACTCGAGCCAAATCGAGACACAGCAGTTTTTTTTTTCGCGATTTCGATGTTGGTCCCATAAAGAAAGTTGTTCAGTTTGATGGTCTGAACATCTCCTTAAAAAAGTGTCAGCATATTGAGAAGGATCCTGTTTATACATTAGATACAACCATACATAACTGGTCATACATCCCTCGAACTCTAAAACTCTGTAAGTATCGGCAGTGCGATATAGCGCTATCGTTCCTTAGCTCTCTTTCTATTTGCGTGCGAACGAACGAGACAAAAGGCGTACCTAATATAGCCTCATCACGCGCATCATGCTACGGCGGCAGGTTCACAACCAACTGACGAGCTATGAACAGCATAAAATAATGTGTCAGGAACTTGCAAAACGACAGCGAAGTGAAGGGGCATTGTTTACATCCGCCCAGCCACTCAAACTCCTTCTTAATGCGCTTAGCAACCATCTAGATCGCTCCACATACACTTATTAGATTTTAATGTGATTTTAACAGCCCCCGCGTGTTTCACCAACTAATGAGTGTGCCCTTAATGTGAGCTAATTAGTTTTATAATTGGAATTATTAGGGACACTTCGCTTTAGGGGTCCGTATCAGTTCAGGGCATAGAGACAAAGTATCTTTCGATTAACTTTAACGACAGTAGAAAACATAAAATAGTATGGACTTCACGTATGGTGGGTGACGGAAGCAAACGTCAAAATGTTTCGATCGCCAATGTTATGTCAAATCCATACATTCTGTCATTTCTACTAGCGTCTACGCAAATGGAGTCGCGTGGCTAAGGGGGTCCCGAGTAGACGCATTCGGATTGCTTGCGATTTAATTGGCCACGTGGCTCCGCTATTTTATGGCGGTTTCGAGTGTGTGTTTTTGTTTTAAAACGGGGCTTTGAGATCGCCATATCCTATTACCGTACAATATCCAATAAATATATCTTCAACACTTGACACTGGCGAAATCTAACAAGGAAACGCCATTAAATAAATATAGAATAGTCTACGCCAATAGAAATGTTACTTTGTCTCTAGGCCCAGTTCAGGCAACGCTACATCAACGTCTCTGATGGCAGCATCGTGTGGCTACCGGTTGGAATAATTAGACCAATACTGTGGACCAATACAACAGAATATGTAACCAATACCTGACTGTAATAGTATAAGAGATAGACGTACTTTTGTTGTTATCAGCTCGCACAGAGCATATTACAATTTTGCAAATATAACAGACCTTTAAACGGCTGTAACTCCTAAACGACTGGAGTTATGCAGGCAGACCTGGTCCATCCCCATCACAGAGATGCTCTTCACCCTATGAATACTGAATCAGCCTTGCAGCTGATGGTCACCAAAAGTACGTCTATCTTTTATACTATAAGATGTACTTATAATTGATTGCTATAGCAATACTATACGGTTACTTATAAGAAACCTGTTATTTTGTATATTTATAAATTAATAGACACTTGTTTGTGCGTTGACACTGCATTTCCGCCAGTGTCAAGTAGTTTGTGGAAGTACTGGAAGTATCTGTCCTAAATTCAAGGATTGTTTTTGAGCAAAAACACAGCTCAGAAGAGATTGCGGGGCCTTTCGCTGTAGAGACAGAAGGGCACGGAGATTCGAAGCCAAAGCTTTCTAAAGGAACCTGGGACGTCGTTTAAGAGATAAAGGTTGTGTTGTGACCCTCGCAGCGCTCTGGATCATATTTGGTCCAACAAGTTTCTTTAGCTCTGTAGCGAGGAAGTGCGAATGTAATGGGCACTTTTGGTCTAAGTAAAGCCAGACCTTATAGAATACGTTTTTGTATGTTATTTAAATACTTTTTTTAATTTAGGTAAATTTTAGTTTTAGGACTTCGAAATACAAAATAAATTTTATTTAAATAGACTCCTACAGTATAACGTATTTCCGTTTTTTTTGGTTCATGTAGAAATGCTTACATATGACATTTTTACATAAATCTATTCAAGCTATAAAAGAGACGGGACCCTCAAATGCTACTCGTATCGCGCTTAGCAGTTTTTTAATCAGAACGCTTGTCTTAATTACTTTGTAATTCTGTGAGACATTGAGTCCAATTTGAATTGAATGTGTTTCGAGATAGAATTATATTTATGTTTACTTAATTTTTATACACGTTCTATGTTTAAAATATGCAGATATTCGATATAGCTTTAGTACTGCTGAAGATAAGCAATCTAATAGTATATGAAAATATAAACTCGCGACCTTAATCCTTTTTCTTGGTGGTCAAACTACTACTATTACAATTTACTTGTATTCGTAAGCTTGCAGTTGTAGCAAGTCTCACTACACATTTAGCATATTGAAGGTTGCAGGATCGAATGAAGTGACAAGTAGTGAAAGGTTAGCTGTTTACCTCAAAACACTCTATAAAAAAACATAATATCTCTTAATTTTTTTTTTTTTATTTATTTCTTTATTTCAGATTCTTACATCTAAGCACCGCCTCGTACAACACCCATGCGTATACAGTTAGGACAAGTATCATTAGCCTTTAAACCACGTACTCTACCCATCAAACTGAACAACTTTACCATTACTTTACTAAAAAGTTAATTATGCTTTTCCTTACACCCTGTATAGTGGTCCATCTAACAACATGGCTACCACTCACTACGGCTATCGCAACCAAAATATGTGTTCTGATAAAATACTTTTGACAGAATGAAACGATACCGTAATTTAAATTCAATCTCAAAAATTGGTTAGCTAAACTAGAGTTTTCCCTTCATTTCCAATCTCTGAATTAATAACAAAATGCTTACCTACTTAAGTCCAACTTTAATTTGAATTTCTAAACATTATCTCAAACTCAATATCCGACTTAGAGGGCCTAAAAGTAGAATTGCAAACAGAATCCAATTTCCATTACAGTCGAATTAGAAATAAAGCCCTTCACACAGATTCCCGGCTGGAAATAACTGAGTAAACACTGTAAAATTTAATGGTTACAGACCCGGGCTTGTACACTAGCCTCTACCCACGACTTCGTCTGCGAATATTTGAAATATCGAGTAAAGTTTTTTATTTAAAACATTGAGGTACTATGTTAACTAGAGAAGCTACCGAGAAGTAATGTTTTGTAACACGCGTTAGGGTGCACGCGCTCTAACCCACTTAGCCTGTGCCAGGCGCTCGTCGCAGCCTGACGCTCCCAGCACGCGCCCCGCACTGCTGATCATGGTGCACAGATTTTGTTGGGCCGATGGGAATATACCATTCCATACAGGGTGTAAAGAAAAGTATCATTAACCTTTATACCACTTACTCTACCCATCAAACAGAAAAACAGAACAACTTAGAAGTACACCCCCCCCCCCCCATAGCAAAAAATGGCAGAAAAATGTTCTATGGAGAAATAAACAATACGTTTACTCCTCTCCGGGCGTTGACAGGATACACGTGTTAGTTTGATGGGTAGAGTATGTGGTTTAAAAGGTTAATGATACTTTTCCTTACACCCTGTATTTCAAGTTCCGTTCGCGTCCGACAGAGTCCAACTTCATATGCTGACGCCTTTTGAAAGGGATGATCAGACCATGAAACTAAATAACTTTCTCAAAGGAAAAAAAGTTGTTCAGTTTAAAGGAAGAATGATCAGATCCCCTTAAAAACCGAGGACCCTGTTTTTATGTCCATCCATCCTTCCATTCATCGCAGCCCTTGATCAGCCCGTCTTCGGACATAGGCCTCCTCCATACTTCTCCATGACGTTCTGTCCCTCGCCCTCTGCATCCAGTTGGGACCCGCGTGTCTCCTAATATCATTGACCCATCTTTCTGGTTGGCGGCCTCTACCCCTCGTGGTTTCTCTGGGCCTCCCTCCATGTTCTTCTGGTCCAACGCTCAGTATCCATACGTATTTAAGAACAAAACAGACACTCGAACGGACACATTTCTATTCAGTATAATTATTAGTCTAGATTCCATTACGACTACTTCATCGTATACTTATTTCTTAAGCAAGTTACATTGATGCTATTATTCTTGCTGCTTTCTACAGCTATCTACAAAACATTCAATGTATATTGCAGATGAAGAAACTATAGCTACAGAAAGAAGAGATTTTGTGTAAACAGTGAAGGTTCGAAATAACCAGACCAGCAGTGGCAGACTGTAAACAACGCCATTAAGCTACATAAACGTATAAGTAGTGCACTGTTTTTGTACTAGGACTAGTTATTGAAATTACATCTGTCAGGAAGAAAGAGATAATTTACTTGACTTTGAAATCACAATAACTCAGGACTCTTGTCGGATTTTCGATAAAGCTTGATTGTTTTTATCGTAAATTTCTTAGAAAAAGTATACGTCTAGAATGAGCCGTGAGGGTAATCACTACATAGTATAAAACAAAGTCGCTTTCTCTGTCCCTATGTCCCTTTGTATGCTTAAATCTTTGAAACTACGCAACGGATTTTGATGCGGTTTTTTGTTCCTTGCTTGGTTCCTTGCTTCACAAATGACGGACTGACGTCTGCCGCTGCGTCAATGCTTCATCGTGTGTGAACGCACTAATGGGATCGAACCGCAACTTTCCTCTAAACAAAAGACAAAGCTTTTGTGGGCCACCGCTTTCGAACGCACGATCAGTTTGCAACACATTATGCGTGTTTCCGACACGATATCGACAGAGTCCAGAAAGGCTTACAGTTTCAATCAGCTGGGCTTTGTGTGGACGTTTTTAGAACAGTTGCTAACTGAGACGTTTTCCCTTTATGTTAACATCTTTTGATTTGGTCCAAAATGTGGTTCGATCCCCGTCCATGCCGACTCGTACCAATGAGTTTTTCGGAATTTATGTACGACTTGTAACACCATTGGCTTTTCGGTGAAGGAAAACATAGTGAGGAAACCTGCATGCTTCAATTTCGAGGCATGTATTGTACCCACTGTCCATTATAACTGGCGACGGGCTCACCCCCCGTCACACTGGACAGAGTTTAGGTACTACTGGTGAAACCGGCCAAAAAAATAGTGCCACATTCTGTTAGGACTTTTTCATTTTCGCAAGCATTTGCTCACGACTAGATTCCCAGAGGGGGTAGTCAAAAATATTCTGAGACCTCAGGGCATCCACGTTTCACTAGTAGTGCCGGAACTCTGTCCCTGTTTCGAGGAGTGAGCCCATCGCCACTGTCACACAGTATAGGTTACGGTAGTATACAGTCCTATGTGGTACGGGTAAAATACTTGCCTCCACGTTTAAGCATGCAAATGCTCGACCCATAAGGGACCGAACAGAACCTATGGAAATTTCTGTGTTAGTCTAATAATGAAAGTTGTTGAGTTTGATGGCATTATCAACTCTCTTAACTTTGACCCCGCTTCGAATGATGACAATTATGACATTATATTTAGCACTACCAGGGCAGGCGCGTATATGACAAATATATTCCAATTCTCTGCTATAAAGGGAGTATAAAAAAACACATGATATTATTGTCATGACAACAAGATGAGCTGACAAACAAATAAATTAACCAGAACCTTACCGACCATTATAAAACATCAGAACCAAACTAAAGTCCGTCCTAATTTCATCTCTAAAGCTATGGCAATAATGACCATGGGTCTGTTGTGTGGTTGTAAATGTAATTTGTTATTTATCAAGTGGCAAAGTGACTGCCCTTCGTTGATATATTTATAGATGTACGTGAGTTTGTACTTTAATATAACATACTATATAATATGTAAGCAAGGGCCATCGTATTCAGTGGCAATCATGTCACAATCAACTGCAAATAGAGGTTCTAAATGACCATAGGACAGAAGAGCATATTGAACACTTTAATAATTTTATCGGTTACTATCTTTGAAAAACAAATTACAATACGCCTACATTGAAGGTTGTTTTCATACCTACAGAGATATTTCCAAGTTCTCCTACTTTGATACAGTATCCTAAAACCTCCTAAAGTCTCAAACCAAAAAAAATCTAATATTTACCTACTCTTTTTCTTCGGTTCTACTAAATTTACGACGGCGACGGGCTCACCCCCGGTCACACTGGACAGAGTTTCGGTACTACTGGTGAAACGTGGATGTTCTGAGGTTTCAGAATATCTGACTCTGTACGACATACCTCGGGGAATATAGTCATGAGCATATGCTATGCTATGCTAGTAAATTTACTTTAAAATAAAACCATGAAATAATAGAAACTCCGAAAGGTTTTATAAGGAGAAATCTTACCATTCTTTAATTTTTTACAGGTTACCTCTGTTAATTTTATTTTACAAATGTTCTTAAGTTTTTTTAAGCACCTTCCCTTTAAGAACATGACACAAAAAACAGGTGCATCCGCCATTCTTCTTAGTAAAGTTTGTCGCCCAAGTAGTTACATTCCACGTTAAAAATTATGGTGGTTCTTGAGATAGGACCTTATTTATAATTAGTTTTATGGTCGCTTACGAGGACTTAGATATACTCTGATGACGTAATTTTATTTGATTTTACACAACATGTAATAGAAAACGTTTATTTCTTAAACTCTACATACTCTACTCTTAGTTGCTTTCTCGAACTCTACCTCGATTCAACCTAGCTACGTCGAGGTAGTTGTCGGCTCTACCTCGACATTTCTATTCTCGGTCATCATTTCTAAGCTATTATCAGGTAATCAGGTTCTTCTAGTGGAGTCGAAGAAATTCTTTAGAATTTTATTCCATAACATTTTTTAAATCTGCCATTATGCCTGCTTTGTATAATTTGTGTATTGTTTTTATTGTAATAAGTACTAACATGGTTTTAAGCCCTTGCTGATACGCTATTAGATCTATCTATGGTCTGAAATAAATAATTATTTGTTTTTTTATTTTATTTTAAGGTTTGCTTCATCTCGTGTAGATCTCAGAAGTTAGGATGCGAGGTACCTAACCTTGAGTTTGACTTTTTGACCAATGAATGTTGTTGTTCTATAATTGAATTTAATTGAATTGAATGTCACAATTTGATTGAGTGAAGGTTGAGTCGAGGAAATCTCGAATAAAAGAAAACGGGTAATAACTTGATAAGTAAAACTGACATTGAATTGAATCCTATGTATAATATAATCTAATTGATAAGAACTTATTGTCTGGACATTATTTTATTTTTTATTTTATTAACTTTTCTCCCATGACATTCTGATTTTTAAGTATATTTTCATTTTTGTTTTTTTTTTGTTTGGCATTCTGTTAATTTTGGATTATAACTATTTGACATTTAAGTACATCATCAACAATTGTAATAATTTTAAATTCGACTAAAATTCGAATTATTATTGTACACCTAAACTGGTAAGCTATGGAGATACAATGTAATAATATACAATTAAGATTTTTTTTAAACCTGTAGTTATGCAATAAATGAACTTTGAACTTTGAACTTTGAAAAAGTATCAGAAAGGTACTAATTCCACATACATTGTTATACGAGAGCGTTAAATAATAGTATGAAATTGGTGTAAGTGTGGTGTGTGTGTAGGAATGCCAAAGTTATAATATAGCTCATTGTACAGGATGTAAACTTAAATGCGAGTTATTTTGATCGAGTATTGACATTTTCTATGGAACAGTTTTTTTTTTTCAAATTCAATCTTGGTCCGGTAATGGAAGTTGTTCAGTTATGGTCTAATAAAGCACCCCTTTGAGTATACAAGTTTAAATCCTGTATATGGCACATTACGTTATATTATACTTTTCTTACCTTATAAAAAATACATACCAATCGATGACCTCTTTTTTTCGGTTAATGAAGAAAAGGCAAAGGCATCGAGATTATAATGTAATTAACTAACCTAATCTAACTTGGCAGATTCTCAATGACACTCCAAGTTTTGTAATTAACCAAACTTTTGGCAACGACCTGAATACTGACAATATTTTTTACCTCTTTCATTATGGCTTCCAAATATTGATAGTAGGTACTTTCTTTGGCTTGTTTATAATATATTTGTTATAATTATACCATTTAAAAATTAATAGCTTGGCGTGACTCTGCATTCATTTATTTCAAAAAGTATGACCAAAAAACTCAATTTAAGATTTTCCTTTTTACTGTTAAGGTAAATTAGATTTTTTTGAATAAACTACTCTAAGGGTGGTGTTTGGCTGTAAAGAAGATGCGGTCAGAATCACTTTAACAGTACAAACCAACATACGCAAAATAGTATGCTTATGATAAGACTTAAAACCTGGCATAAGATATTCCATAATGCGGACGAACGCGGGAAAATGAAAGTACCTAAGTATCATTAACCTTTAAACCACATAATTTACCCAAACTGAAAAACTTTTACTATGAGAGCAAACATGTCAGAACAAAAAAAATCTGTTGTTCCATACATCTGAGTCGTTTGCCCATTACAGTTTAGTATGGAACAGCAGATATTTTTTTTTTTCTGTCATTGTTTGCTCGAGTACTAACAGTTTGATGGATAGAGTAGGTAGGTATGTGGTTTAAAGGTTAATAATACTTTTTCTTACACTCTGTATATAGGGTCCTACTTAATATGCTGACACTTTTTTGAGGGGACGATCAGACCGTCAAACTGAACAACTTTCTCTATGGGACCAACATCGAAATCGCAAAAAAAAAATCTTCTGTTCCATACTAAACTGCAAACCTACTCGAGCCAAATCGTATGGGACAGCTGATTTTTTTTTGTCGATTTCAATGTTGGTCCCATAGAGAAAGTTGTTCAGTTTGATGGTCTAATCATCCCCTTAAAAAAGTGTCAGCATATTAAGTTGGACCCTGTATATCCATCATTCGAAGCTTTCTTTTTTGTTCAGATTTTATTTGTGAGCCGCCCGTGACAGGTTTTCTTTGACAATAATAAAAATTAATGAACAAAATTAATCTCTGTTATTTTGTGTCCTCACATAACAAGCGTGGTCAGCACAAGCCCCGTCAAACATAAACAGCCAGTAATCAGCAACATGCTTCGTCAAACCAGTTAGAGATCCGCAACATGCTTCGTCAATTTAGTCGATTTTGCTTCGTCGTTTTTTATTTATATAGGGTCCAACTTAATATGCTGACACTTTTTTAAGAGAATGATCAGACCGTCAAACTGAACTACTTTTTCTATGGGACCAAGATCGAAAACGCAAAAAAAAAATCAGCTCTTCCATACAAAACTGCAACCAAACTCGAGCCAAATCGAGACACAGCAGTTTTTTTTTTCGCGATTTCGATGTTGGTCCCATAAAGAAAGTTGTTCAGTTTGATGGTCTGAACATCTCCTTAAAAAAGTGTCAGCATATTGAGAAGGATCCTGTTTATACATTAGATACAACCATACATAACTGGTCATACATCCCTCGAACTCTAAAACTCTGTAAGTATCGGCAGTGCGATATAGCGCTATCGTTCCTTAGCTCTCTTTCTATTTGCGTGCGAACGAACGAGACAAAAGGCGTACCTAATATAGCCTCATCACGCGCATCATGCTACGGCGGCAGGTTCACAACCAACTGACGAGCTATGAACAGCATAAAATAATGTGTCAGGAACTTGCAAAACGACAGCGAAGTGAAGGGGCATTGTTTACATCCGCCCAGCCACTCAAACTCCTTCTTAATGCGCTTAGCAACCATCTAGATCGCTCCACATACACTTATTAGATTTTAATGTGATTTTAACAGCCCCCGCGTGTTTCACCAACTAATGAGTGTGCCCTTAATGTGAGCTAATTAGTTTTATAATTGGAATTATTAGGGACACTTCGCTTTAGGGGTCCGTATCAGTTCAGGGCATAGAGACAAAGTATCTTTCGATTAACTTTAACGACAGTAGAAAACATAAAATAGTATGGACTTCACGTATGGTGGGTGACGGAAGCAAACGTCAAAATGTTTCGATCGCCAATGTTATGTCAAATCCATACATTCTGTCATTTCTACTAGCGTCTACGCAAATGGAGTCGCGTGGCTAAGGGGGTCCCGAGTAGACGCATTCGGATTGCTTGCGATTTAATTGGCCACGTGGCTCCGCTATTTTATGGCGGTTTCGAGTGTGTGTTTTTGTTTTAAAACGGGGCTTTGAGATCGCCATATCCTATTACCGTACAATATCCAATAAATATATCTTCAACACTTGACACTGGCGAAATCTAACAAGGAAACGCCATTAAATAAATATAGAATAGTCTACGCCAATAGAAATGTTACTTTGTCTCTAGGCCCAGTTCAGGCAACGCTACAACAACGTCTCTGATGGCAGCATCGTGTGGCTACCGGTTGGAATAATTAGACCAATACTGTGGACCAATACAACAGAATATGTAACCAATACCTGACTGTAATAGTATAAGAGATAGACGTACTTTTGTTGTTATCAGCTCGCACAGAGCATATTACAATTTTGCAAATATAACAGACCTTTAAACGGCTGTAACTCCTAAACGACTGGAGTTATGCAGGCAGACCTGGTCCATCCCCATCACAGAGATGCTCTTCACCCTATGAATACTGAATCAGCCTTGCAGCTGATGGTCACCAAAAGTACGTCTATCTTTTATACTATAAGATGTACTTATAATTGATTGCTATAGCAATACTATACGGTTACTTATAAGAAACCTGTTATTTTGTATATTTATAAATTAATAGACACTTGTTTGTGCGTTGACACTGCATTTCCGCCAGTGTCAAGTAGTTTGTGGAAGTACTGGAAGTATCTGTCCTAAATTCAAGGATTGTTTTTGAGCAAAAACACAGCTCAGAAGAGATTGCGGGGCCTTTCGCTGTAGAGACAGAAGGGCACGGAGATTCGAAGCCAAAGCTTTCTAAAGGAACCTGGGACGTCGTTTAAGAGATAAAGGTTGTGTTGTGACCCTCGCAGCGCTCTGGATCATATTTGGTCCAACAAGTTTCTTTAGCTCTGTAGCGAGGAAGTGCGAATGTAATGGGCACTTTTGGTCTAAGTAAAGCCAGACCTTATAGAATACGTTTTTGTATGTTATTTAAATACTTTTTTTAATTTAGGTAAATTTTAGTTTTAGGACTTCGAAATACAAAATAAATTTTATTTAAATAGACTCCTACAGTATAACGTATTTCCGTTTTTTTTGGTTCATGTAGAAATGCTTACATATGACATTTTTACATAAATCTATTCAAGCTATAAAAGAGACGGGACCCTCAAATGCTACTCGTATCGCGCTTAGCAGTTTTTTAATCAGAACGCTTGTCTTAATTACTTTGTAATTCTGTGAGACATTGAGTCCAATTTGAATTGAATGTGTTTCGAGATAGAATTATATTTATGTTTACTTAATTTTTATACACGTTCTATGTTTAAAATATGCAGATATTCGATATAGCTTTAGTACTGCTGAAGATAAGCAATCTAATAGTATATGAAAATATAAACTCGCGACCTTAATCCTTTTTCTTGGTGGTCAAACTACTACTATTACAATTTACTTGTATTCGTAAGCTTGCAGTTGTAGCAAGTCTCACTACACATTTAGCATATTGAAGGTTGCAGGATCGAATGAAGTGACAAGTAGTGAAAGGTTAGCTGTTTACCTCAAAACACTCTATAAAAAAACATAATATCTCTTAATTTTTTTTTTTTTATTTATTTCTTTATTTCAGATTCTTACATCTAAGCACCGCCTCGTACAACACCCATGCGTATACAGTTAGGACAAGTATCATTAGCCTTTAAACCACGTACTCTACCCATCAAACTGAACAACTTTACCATTACTTTACTAAAAAGTTAATTATGCTTTTCCTTACACCCTGTATAGTGGTCCATCTAACAACATGGCTACCACTCACTACGGCTATCGCAACCAAAATATGTGTTCTGATAAAATACTTTTGACAGAATGAAACGATACCGTAATTTAAATTCAATCTCAAAAATTGGTTAGCTAAACTAGAGTTTTCCCTTCATTTCCAATCTCTGAATTAATAACAAAATGCTTACCTACTTAAGTCCAACTTTAATTTGAATTTCTAAACATTATCTCAAACTCAATATCCGACTTAGAGGGCCTAAAAGTAGAATTGCAAACAGAATCCAATTTCCATTACAGTCGAATTAGAAATAAAGCCCTTCACACAGATTCCCGGCTGGAAATAACTGAGTAAACACTGTAAAATTTAATGGTTACAGACCCGGGCTTGTACACTAGCCTCTACCCACGACTTCGTCTGCGAATATTTGAAATATCGAGTAAAGTTTTTTATTTAAAACATTGAGGTACTATGTTAACTAGAGAAGCTACCGAGAAGTAATGTTTTGTAACACGCGTTAGGGTGCACGCGCTCTAACCCACTTAGCCTGTGCCAGGCGCTCGTCGCAGCCTGACGCTCCCAGCACGCGCCCCGCACTGCTGATCATGGTGCACAGATTTTGTTGGGCCGATGGGAATATACCATTCCATACAGGGTGTAAAGAAAAGTATCATTAACCTTTATACCACTTACTCTACCCATCAAACAGAAAAACAGAACAACTTAGAAGTACACCCCCCCCCCCCCCATAGCAAAAAATGGCAGAAAAATGTTCTATGGAGAAACAAACAATACGTTTACTCCTCTCCGGGCGTTGACAGGATACACGTGTTAGTTTGATGGGTAGAGTATGTGGTTTAAAAGGTTAATGATACTTTTCCTTACACCCTGTATTTCAAGTTCCGTTCGCGTCCGACAGAGTCCAACTTCATATGCTGACGCCTTTTGAAAGGGATGATCAGACCATGAAACTAAATAACTTTCTCAAAGGAAAAAAAGTTGTTCAGTTTAAAGGAAGAATGATCAGATCCCCTTAAAAACCGAGGACCCTGTTTTTATGTCCATCCATCCTTCCATTCATCGCAGCCCTTGATCAGCCCGTCTTCGGACATAGGCCTCCTCCATACTTCTCCATGACGTTCTGTCCCTCGCCCTCTGCATCCAGTTGGGACCCGCGTGTCTCCTAATATCATTGACCCATCTTTCTGGTTGGCGGCCTCTACCCCTCGTGGTTTCTCTGGGCCTCCCTCCATGTTCTTCTGGTCCAACGCTCAGTATCCATACGTATTTAAGAACAAAACAGACACTCGAACGGACACATTTCTATTCAGTATAATTATTAGTCTAGATTCCATTACGACTACTTCATCGTATACTTATTTCTTAAGCAAGTTACATTGATGCTATTATTCTTGCTGCTTTCTACAGCTATCTACAAAACATTCAATGTATATTGCAGATGAAGAAACTATAGCTACAGAAAGAAGAGATTTTGTGTAAACAGTGAAGGTTCGAAATAACCAGACCAGCAGTGGCAGACTGTAAACAACGCCATTAAGCTACATAAACGTATAAGTAGTGCACTGTTTTTGTACTAGGACTAGTTATTGAAATTACATCTGTCAGGAAGAAAGAGATAATTTACTTGACTTTGAAATCACAATAACTCAGGACTCTTGTCGGATTTTCGATAAAGCTTGATTGTTTTTATCGTAAATTTCTTAGAAAAAGTATACGTCTAGAATGAGCCGTGAGGGTAATCACTACATAGTATAAAACAAAGTCGCTTTCTCTGTCCCTATGTCCCTTTGTATGCTTAAATCTTTGAAACTACGCAACGGATTTTGATGCGGTTTTTTGTTCCTTGCTTGGTTCCTTGCTTCACAAATGACGGACTGACTTCTGCCGCTGCGTCAATGCTTCATCGTGTGTGAACGCACTAATGGGATCGAACCGCAACTTTCCTCTAAACAAAAGACAAAGCTTTTGTGGGCCACCGCTTTCGAACGCACGATCAGTTTGCAACACATTATGCGTGTTTCCGACACGATATCGACAGAGTCCAGAAAGGCTTACAGTTTCAATCAGCTGGGCTTTGTGTGGACGTTTTTAGAACAGTTGCTAACTGAGACGTTTTCCCTTTATGTTAACATCTTTTGATTTGGTCCAAAATGTGGTTCGATCCCCGTCCATGCCGACTCGTACCAATGAGTTTTTCGGAATTTATGTACGACTTGTAACACCATTGGCTTTTCGGTGAAGGAAAACATAGTGAGGAAACCTGCATGCTTCAATTTCGAGGCATGTATTGTACCCAAGTGTGGGAATAGTATGGTTGAGACAGCCTCCGCAGTATGTGGGGTGACGAAAAGGAAGAAAGATAGAAGAATGGAAAATGCATGGTGGGACAGTGATGTAAAGAAAGCAGTGTATGATAAGAAGAAAGCGTGGTTAGATCTAGTGACAGTAGAATCTAACTTAAGAACATCAGGTTTAATAATATCTGAAAGTATGAAAGCGAAAGTAGAGGAAGCTAAAAATACTTACAGGTGTCTGAAAGGTAGAGTGAAAGAAATTGTGAAGACAAAGAAGAAGAGTTTGATAGAGAAGTGTGAAATAAAACTGAATCAGGATTTCTATTCCAACAAAAAGATGTTCTGGAAGTCTGTAAAAGCAGCAAGAGGAAAGGCAAAAGCATCCGAGTTGACTGTAATTCGGAGTGAGAATGGTTGCGTCTTAAACGATGAGGAAAGTATACTGTATAGATGGAGAGAATACTTTGAGAGTTTGTTTGAAAAGGAGGAACAGGGTCAAAAATCCAATGAGGATATGACCCTTTCTGTGGGTATGAATGAATTGGAGATAAGCATGGATGAAATTGTGAAAGGTATAAAATGCATGAAAAGCGGTAAGGCTGCGGGGTATGATAGAGTGTCGACAGAAATGCTAAAATATGGAGGCATTGTAGTGGCAGATCAGCTGTATCGCCTTTTCAACTTATGCTGGAAGCACGGGCAGGTCCCAGATGACTGGGCCAAAGCAGTCATTGTTCCGCTATATAAAGGAAAGGGTGGTCAGCAAGAATGCAAAAACTACCGAGGTATAAGCCTCCTCAGCACTGTCGGAAAATTGTATGCAAAGATTTTGATTGAAAGGGTTGTGAAAGAAACTGAAAATAAGATATGGGATGCACAAGCGGGATTTAGAAAGGGTATGGGTTGCACGGATCAGGTCTTCTCCTTACGGTGTATAGTCGAAAAATTCCTGGCTGTACACCAAAAAGTATTCTGTGCTTTCGTGGATCTGGAGAAGGCCTACGACAGAGTGGTGAGGGATGAATTATGGTCGACATTGTCCTTGTATGGGGTGAACAGCGATTTGATACAGGCTCTGAAATCCCTGTATGAGAATTCCAGAGCCTGTGTTAGAATCAATGGAGCTTACACAGACTGGTTTGACATCCATAGAGGAGTCAGACAAGGCTGTGTAGCATCTCCTTGGCTGTTCAACCTATTCTTGGACAATTGTCTAGTATGTTTGAGAAAGAGTGAATGGGGTTTAAAAATGGGTGGATTACTGGTTCAGTGTCTCTTATATGCTGATGACCAAATTTTGATCGCTTCGTCGGAGTCAGAGTTACAGAATATGGTAGCCACTGTTGATGCAAGTATGAGTGAAAAAGGAATGAAAGTGAATGTTAATAAAACTAAGGTGATGGTGTTTGAAAGGGATGAATGCATGACTGGATGCCGTATAAAGATTGGGAATGAAATACTGGAACAGGTAAAGGAATTTGTTTATCTGGGAAGTATGTTCACTAGGGATGGGAAATGTGACGGGGATATAGAAAAGAGAGTAAAAGCTGGAACGCAAGTAAATGGCGCCACCAGCGCACTTGTGGGTAGCCAAAATGTATCTACCAAAGCTCGTTTGGCTGTCCACAATAGCGTGTTGGTTCCAACTTTGATGTATGGGAGTGAAAGTTGGGTGTGGCAGCAGAAGAATGAAAGCAGAATAAATGCAGTGGAAATGAGGGCTTTACGCAAGATGTGTGGTGTGACTATAAGGGATAAAATGAGAAATACTGTGATTAGGGAACGTTGTGGTTTGAATGAAGATGTAGTGGTTAAAGTAGAGAAGGGAATGCTTCGATGGTTTGGACATATTGAAAGGATGAATGAAAGTCGACTTACAAAACAGATATATAAAGCGTGTGTGAAAGGAAATATTGGTATAGGCAGACCTAGGAGGACGTACCTAGATCAGATCAAGGACGTCATTAAAAAATGCCAGGTTAAAAGCAGCCGAAATCGACGGGAATGTATGAAAAGATGAATGGACTTAGAGGAAGCAAGAGAGGTGTGTCAGAACCGCCCAAAATGGAGATCCATAATCTCTGCCTACCCCTCTGGGAAAAAGGCGTGAGTTTATGTATGTATGTATGTATGTATTGTACCCACTGTCCATTATAACTGGCGACGGGCTCACCCCCCGTCACACTGGACAGAGTTTAGGTACTACTGGTGAAACCGGCCAAAAAAATAGTGCCACATTCTGTTAGGACTTTTTCATTTTCGCAAGCATTTGCTCACGACTAGATTCCCAGAGGGGGTAGTCAAAAATATTCTGAGACCTCAGGGCATCCACGTTTCACTAGTAGTGCCGGAACTCTGTCCCTGTTTCGAGGAGTGAGCCCATCGCCACTGTCACACAGTATAGGTTACGGTAGTATACAGTCCTATGTGGTACGGGTAAAATACTTGCCTCCACGTTTAAGCATGCAAATGCTCGACCCATAAGGGACCGAACAGAACCTATGGAAATTTCTGTGTTAGTCTAATAATGAAAGTTGTTGAGTTTGATGGCATTATCAACTCTCTTAACTTTGACCCCGCTTCGAATGATGACAATTATGACATTATATTTAGCACTACCAGGGCAGGCGCGTATATGACAAATATATTCCAATTCTCTGCTATAAAGGGAGTATAAAAAAACACATGATATTATTGTCATGACAACAAGATGAGCTGACAAACAAATAAATTAACCAGAACCTTACCGACCATTATAAAACATCAGAACCAAACTAAAGTCCGTCCTAATTTCATCTCTAAAGCTATGGCAATAATGACCATGGGTCTGTTGTGTGGTTGTAAATGTAATTTGTTATTTATCAAGTGGCAAAGTGACTGCCCTTCGTTGATATATTTATAGATGTACGTGAGTTTGTACTTTAATATAACATACTATATAATATGTAAGCAAGGGCCATCGTATTCAGTGGCAATCATGTCACAATCAACTGCAAATAGAGGTTCTAAATGACCATAGGACAGAAGAGCATATTGAACACTTTAATAATTTTATCGGTTACTATCTTTGAAAAACAAATTACAATACGCCTACATTGAAGGTTGTTTTCATACCTACAGAGATATTTCCAAGTTCTCCTACTTTGATACAGTATCCTAAAACCTCCTAAAGTCTCAAACCAAAAAAAATCTAATATTTACCTACTCTTTTTCTTCGGTTCTACTAAATTTACGACGGCGACGGGCTCACCCCCGGTCACACTGGACAGAGTTTCGGTACTACTGGTGAAACGTGGATGTTCTGAGGTTTCAGAATATCTGACTCTGTACGACATACCTCGGGGAATATAGTCATGAGCATAAATGCTATGCTATGCTAGTAAATTTACTTTAAAATAAAACCATGAAATAATAGAAACTCCGAAAGGTTTTATAAGGAGAAATCTTACCATTCTTTAATTTTTTACAGGTTACCTCTGTTAATTTTATTTTACAAATGTTCTTAAGTTTTTTTAAGCACCTTCCCTTTAAGAACATGACACAAAAAACAGGTGCATCCGCCATTCTTCTTAGTAAAGTTTGTCGCCCAAGTAGTTACATTCCACGTTAAAAATTATGGTGGTTCTTGAGATAGGACCTTATTTATAATTAGTTTTATGGTCGCTTACGAGGACTTAGATATACTCTGATGACGTAATTTTATTTGATTTTACACAACATGTAATAGAAAACGTTTATTTCTTAAACTCTACATACTCTACTCTTAGTTGCTTTCTCGAACTCTACCTCGATTCAACCTAGCTACGTCGAGGTAGTTGTCGGCTCTACCTCGACATTTCTATTCTCGGTCATCATTTCTAAGCTATTATCAGGTAATCAGGTTCTTCTAGTGGAGTCGAAGAAATTCTTTAGAATTTTATTCCATAACATTTTTTAAATCTGCCATTATGCCTGCTTTGTATAATTTGTGTATTGTTTTTATTGTAATAAGTACTAACATGGTTTTAAGCCCTTGCTGATACGCTATTAGATCTATCTATGGTCTGAAATAAATAATTATTTGTTTTTTTATTTTATTTTAAGGTTTGCTTCATCTCGTGTAGATCTCAGAAGTTAGGATGCGAGGTACCTAACCTTGAGTTTGACTTTTTGACCAATGAATGTTGTTGTTCTATAATTGAATTTAATTGAATTGAATGTCACAATTTGATTGAGTGAAGGTTGAGTCGAGGAAATCTCGAATAAAAGAAAACGGGTAATAACTTGATAAGTAAAACTGACATTGAATTGAATCCTATGTATAATATAATCTAATTGATAAGAACTTATTGTCTGGACATTATTTTATTTTTTATTTTATTAACTTTTCTCCCATGACATTCTGATTTTTAAGTATATTTTCATTTTTGTTTTTTTTTTGTTTGGCATTCTGTTAATTTTGGATTATAACTATTTGACATTTAAGTACATCATCAACAATTGTAATAATTTTAAATTCGACTAAAATTCGAATTATTATTGTACACCTAAACTGGTAAGCTATGGAGATACAATGTAATAATATACAATTAAGATTTTTTTTAAACCTGTAGTTATGCAATAAATGAACTTTGAACTTTGAACTTTGAAAAAGTATCAGAAAGGTACTAATTCCACATACATTGTTATACGAGAGCGTTAAATAATAGTATGAAATTGGTGTAAGTGTGGTGTGTGTGTAGGAATGCCAAAGTTATAATATAGCTCATTGTACAGGATGTAAACTTAAATGCGAGTTATTTTGATCGAGTATTGACATTTTCTATGGAACAGTTTTTTTTTTTCAAATTCAATCTTGGTCCGGTAATGGAAGTTGTTCAGTTATGGTCTAATAAAGCACCCCTTTGAGTATACAAGTTTAAATCCTGTATATGGCACATTACGTTATATTATACTTTTCTTACCTTATAAAAAATACATACCAATCGATGACCTCTTTTTTTCGGTTAATGAAGAAAAGGCAAAGGCATCGAGATTATAATGTAATTAACTAACCTAATCTAACTTGGCAGATTCTCAATGACACTCCAAGTTTTGTAATTAACCAAACTTTTGGCAACGACCTGAATACTGACAATATTTTTTACCTCTTTCATTATGGCTTCCAAATATTGATAGTAGGTACTTTCTTTGGCTTGTTTATAATATATTTGTTATAATTATACCATTTAAAAATTAATAGCTTGGCGTGACTCTGCATTCATTTATTTCAAAAAGTATGACCAAAAAACTCAATTTAAGATTTTCCTTTTTACTGTTAAGGTAAATTAGATTTTTTTGAATAAACTACTCTAAGGGTGGTGTTTGGCTGTAAAGAAGATGCGGTCAGAATCACTTTAACAGTACAAACCAACATACGCAAAATAGTATGCTTATGATAAGACTTAAAACCTGGCATAAGATATTCCATAATGCGGACGAACGCGGGCACATGAAAGTACCTAAGTATCATTAACCTTTAAACCACATAATTTACCCAAACTGAAAAACTTTTACTATGAGAGCAAACATGTCAGAACAAAAAAAATCTGTTGTTCCATACATCTGAGTCGTTTGCCCATTACAGTTTAGTATGGAACAGCAGATTTTTTTTTTTTCTGTCATTGTTTGCTCGAGTACTAACAGTTTGATGGATAGAGTAGGTAGGTATGTGGTTTAAAGGTTAATAATACTTTTTCTTACACTCTGTATATAGGGTCCTACTTAATATGCTGACACTTTTTTGAGGGGACGATCAGACCGTCAAACTGAACAACTTTCTCTATGGGACCAACATCGAAATCGCAAAAAAAAAATCTTCTGTTCCATACTAAACTGCAAACCTACTCGAGCCAAATCGTATGGGACAGCTGATTTTTTTTTTGGCGATTTCAATGTTGGTCCCATAGAGAAAGTTGTTCAGTTTGATGGTCTAATCATCCCCTTAAAAAAGTGTCAGCATATTAAGTTGGACCCTGTATATCCATCATTCGAAGCTTTCTTTTTTGTTCAGATTTTATTTGTGAGCCGCCCGTGACAGGTTTTCTTTGACAATAATAAAAATTAATGAACAAAATTAATCTCTGTTATTTTGTGTCCTCACATAACAAGCGTGGTCAGCACAAGCCCCGTCAAACATAAACAGCCAGTAATCAGCAACATGCTTCGTCAAACCAGTTAGAGATCCGCAACATGCTTCGTCAATTTAGTCGATTTTGCTTCGTCGTTTTTTATTTATATAGGGTCCAACTTAATATGCTGACACTTTTTTAAGAGAATGATCAGACCGTCAAACTGAACTACTTTTTCTATGGGACCAAGATCGAAAACGCAAAAAAAAAATCAGCTCTTCCATACAAAACTGCAACCAAACTCGAGCCAAATCGAGACACAGCAGTTTTTTTTTTCGCGATTTCGATGTTGGTCCCATAAAGAAAGTTGTTCAGTTTGATGGTCTGAACATCTCCTTAAAAAAGTGTCAGCATATTGAGAAGGATCCTGTTTATACATTAGATACAACCATACATAACTGGTCATACATCCCTCGAACTCTAAAACTCTGTAAGTATCGGCAGTGCGATATAGCGCTATCGTTCCTTAGCTCTCTTTCTATTTGCGTGCGAACGAACGAGACAAAAGGCGTACCTAATATAGCCTCATCACGCGCATCATGCTACGGCGGCAGGTTCACAACCAACTGACGAGCTATGAACAGCATAAAATAATGTGTCAGGAACTTGCAAAACGACAGCGAAGTGAAGGGGCATTGTTTACATCCGCCCAGCCACTCAAACTCCTTCTTAATGCGCTTAGCAACCATCTAGATCGCTCCACATACACTTATTAGATTTTAATGTGATTTTAACAGCCCCCGCGTGTTTCACCAACTAATGAGTGTGCCCTTAATGTGAGCTAATTAGTTTTATAATTGGAATTATTAGGGACACTTCGCTTTAGGGGTCCGTATCAGTTCAGGGCATAGAGACAAAGTATCTTTCGATTAACTTTAACGACAGTAGAAAACATAAAATAGTATGGACTTCACGTATGGTGGGTGACGGAAGCAAACGTCAAAATGTTTCGATCGCCAATGTTATGTCAAATCCATACATTCTGTCATTTCTACTAGCGTCTACGCAAATGGAGTCGCGTGGCTAAGGGGGTCCCGAGTAGACGCATTCGGATTGCTTGCGATTTAATTGGCCACGTGGCTCCGCTATTTTATGGCGGTTTCGAGTGTGTGTTTTTGTTTTAAAACGGGGCTTTGAGATCGCCATATCCTATTACCGTACAATATCCAATAAATATATCTTCAACACTTGACACTGGCGAAATCTAACAAGGAAACGCCATTAAATAAATATAGAATAGTCTACGCCAATAGAAATGTTACTTTGTCTCTAGGCCCAGTTCAGGCAACGCTACATCAACGTCTCTGATGGCAGCATCGTGTGGCTACCGGTTGGAATAATTAGACCAATACTGTGGACCAATACAACAGAATATGTAACCAATACCTGACTGTAATAGTATAAGAGATAGACGTACTTTTGTTGTTATCAGCTCGCACAGAGCATATTACAATTTTGCAAATATAACAGACCTTTAAACGGCTGTAACTCCTAAACGACTGGAGTTATGCAGGCAGACCTGGTCCATCCCCATCACAGAGATGCTCTTCACCCTATGAATACTGAATCAGCCTTGCAGCTGATGGTCACCAAAAGTACGTCTATCTTTTATACTATAAGATGTACTTATAATTGATTGCTATAGCAATACTATACGGTTACTTATAAGAAACCTGTTATTTTGTATATTTATAAATTAATAGACACTTGTTTGTGCGTTGACACTGCATTTCCGCCAGTGTCAAGTAGTTTGTGGAAGTACTGGAAGTATCTGTCCTAAATTCAAGGATTGTTTTTGAGCAAAAACACAGCTCAGAAGAGATTGCGGGGCCTTTCGCTGTAGAGACAGAAGGGCACGGAGATTCGAAGCCAAAGCTTTCTAAAGGAACCTGGGACGTCGTTTAAGAGATAAAGGTTGTGTTGTGACCCTCGCAGCGCTCTGGATCATATTTGGTCCAACAAGTTTCTTTAGCTCTGTAGCGAGGAAGTGCGAATGTAATGGGCACTTTTGGTCTAAGTAAAGCCAGACCTTATAGAATACGTTTTTGTATGTTATTTAAATACTTTTTTTAATTTAGGTAAATTTTAGTTTTAGGACTTCGAAATACAAAATAAATTTTATTTAAATAGACTCCTACAGTATAACGTATTTCCGTTTTTTTTGGTTCATGTAGAAATGCTTACATATGACATTTTTACATAAATCTATTCAAGCTATAAAAGAGACGGGACCCTCAAATGCTACTCGTATCGCGCTTAGCAGTTTTTTAATCAGAACGCTTGTCTTAATTACTTTGTAATTCTGTGAGACATTGAGTCCAATTTGAATTGAATGTGTTTCGAGATAGAATTATATTTATGTTTACTTAATTTTTATACACGTTCTATGTTTAAAATATGCAGATATTCGATATAGCTTTAGTACTGCTGAAGATAAGCAATCTAATAGTATATGAAAATATAAACTCGCGACCTTAATCCTTTTTCTTGGTGGTCAAACTACTACTATTACAATTTACTTGTATTCGTAAGCTTGCAGTTGTAGCAAGTCTCACTACACATTTAGCATATTGAAGGTTGCAGGATCGAATGAAGTGACAAGTAGTGAAAGGTTAGCTGTTTACCTCAAAACACTCTATAAAAAAACATAATATCTCTTAATTTTTTTTTTTTTATTTATTTCTTTATTTCAGATTCTTACATCTAAGCACCGCCTCGTACAACACCCATGCGTATACAGTTAGGACAAGTATCATTAGCCTTTAAACCACGTACTCTACCCATCAAACTGAACAACTTTACCATTACTTTACTAAAAAGTTAATTATGCTTTTCCTTACACCCTGTATAGTGGTCCATCTAACAACATGGCTACCACTCACTACGGCTATCGCAACCAAAATATGTGTTCTGATAAAATACTTTTGACAGAATGAAACGATACCGTAATTTAAATTCAATCTCAAAAATTGGTTAGCTAAACTAGAGTTTTCCCTTCATTTCCAATCTCTGAATTAATAACAAAATGCTTACCTACTTAAGTCCAACTTTAATTTGAATTTCTAAACATTATCTCAAACTCAATATCCGACTTAGAGGGCCTAAAAGTAGAATTGCAAACAGAATCCAATTTCCATTACAGTCGAATTAGAAATAAAGCCCTTCACACAGATTCCCGGCTGGAAATAACTGAGTAAACACTGTAAAATTTAATGGTTACAGACCCGGGCTTGTACGGTAACCTATCTTACTTTCGAAATTTCACTGACCGAATTTCAGTTGTTCGAAAACGGTTTATAGAATTTTCTAGTGACAGATATTTTGTTACACATACATTTGTTACTCCTTATAAAGACTTGACAGAAGTATCATTTTCCAGAAAATTTAAAATCAGAATTTCATAATCATTTTTTTTCTTTTGACAACGGTCTTCTGGGTTCGAAGTTTTAAAATGTAGAAGCAACTTCTTCCAAAGTATGACTAGGACACTGACACAACACAGTAAAGTTTTCTGTAATAATTACCTAGTAGATACAGTCATGATACCAGGATTATAGCACCAACATGGTTGCTAGCATGCTGCTTGCTTGCTTGCTTGTTGCTTGCTTGTAATGCATGTTAGGGGGGCCCGGTGCGGGGAGAAGCCCCCTGCCTGAGAAAAACAAACCTGTGGTTTTAAAAATGTTGGTTAGGTTAGGTTAGAACATGTAAAACACTTAGCGGAGCGAGCAGAGCATCAAAATGCTTGCTGCATGCTTGCTTGCTTGCTGCATGCATGCTGCATGCTTGCTGCATGTTTGCTTGCTTGCTTGTATGCATGTTGGGGGGTGCAGGGGGGCTGCGCCCCCCGCTAGGGGGGTGCGGGGGGCGTAAGCCCCCTGCCTGAGAAAAACAACCTGGTGGTTTTAAAATTGTAGGTTAGGTTAGGTTAGAACATGTAAAACACTTAGCGGAGCGAGCGAAGCGAGCGGAGCATCAAAATGCTTGCTGCATGCTTGCTTGCTTGCTGCATGTTTGCTTGCTTGCTGCATGCTTGCTTGTTTGCTTATAATGTATGTTGAAGGTGCGAGAGGTGGACGCCCCCTGCCTGAAAAAAACCATCTGATGTTTTTAAAATTCTAGGATAGGTTAGGTTAAATATTTCTGCGGAAATGTGACTGTACGGAAAAACAAATATTCGAAAAAGTAAATTATCTGACTTACATTACTTCGGAAAACTGTGTTACAGAATTTTGATCCATTGGTTAAAAGAAAAAAAGGACAATAAAAAATCTGGCTTTTTAAAATATGGCGAATAATATTTCGGGGAAACAAAAAAAAAGGGAAACAATAAAAAGTATAACGATTTCGGAGAACTAAAATTCGGAAAACTATTTTTCGAAAGTACGATAGGTAACCGGCTTGTACACTAGCCTCTACCCACGACTTCGTCTGCGAATATTTGAAATATCGAGTAAAGTTTTTTATTTAAAACATTGAGGTACTATGTTAACTAGAGAAGCTACCGAGAAGTAATGTTTTGTAACACGCGTTAGGGTGCACGCGCTCTAACCCACTTAGCCTGTGCCAGGCGCTCGTCGCAGCCTGACGCTCCCAGCACGCGCCCCGCACTGCTGATCATGGTGCACAGATTTTGTTGGGCCGATGGGAATATACCATTCCATACAGGGTGTAAAGAAAAGTATCATTAACCTTTATACCACTTACTCTACCCATCAAACAGAAAAACAGAACAACTTAGAAGTACACCCCCCCCCCCCCATAGCAAAAAATGGCAGAAAAATGTTCTATGGAGAAATAAACAATACGTTTACTCCTCTCCGGGCGTTGACAGGATACACGTGTTAGTTTGATGGGTAGAGTATGTGGTTTAAAAGGTTAATGATACTTTTCCTTACACCCTGTATTTCAAGTTCCGTTCGCGTCCGACAGAGTCCAACTTCATATGCTGACGCCTTTTGAAAGGGATGATCAGACCATGAAACTAAATAACTTTCTCAAAGGAAAAAAAGTTGTTCAGTTTAAAGGAAGAATGATCAGATCCCCTTAAAAACCGAGGACCCTGTTTTTATGTCCATCCATCCTTCCATTCATCGCAGCCCTTGATCAGCCCGTCTTCGGACATAGGCCTCCTCCATACTTCTCCATGACGTTCTGTCCCTCGCCCTCTGCATCCAGTTGGGACCCGCGTGTCTCCTAATATCATTGACCCATCTTTCTGGTTGGCGGCCTCTACCCCTCGTGGTTTCTCTGGGCCTCCCTCCATGTTCTTCTGGTCCAACGCTCAGTATCCATACGTATTTAAGAACAAAACAGACACTCGAACGGACACATTTCTATTCAGTATAATTATTAGTCTAGATTCCATTACGACTACTTCATCGTATACTTATTTCTTAAGCAAGTTACATTGATGCTATTATTCTTGCTGCTTTCTACAGCTATCTACAAAACATTCAATGTATATTGCAGATGAAGAAACTATAGCTACAGAAAGAAGAGATTTTGTGTAAACAGTGAAGGTTCGAAATAACCAGACCAGCAGTGGCAGACTGTAAACAACGCCATTAAGCTACATAAACGTATAAGTAGTGCACTGTTTTTGTACTAGGACTAGTTATTGAAATTACATCTGTCAGGAAGAAAGAGATAATTTACTTGACTTTGAAATCACAATAACTCAGGACTCTTGTCGGATTTTCGATAAAGCTTGATTGTTTTTATCGTAAATTTCTTAGAAAAAGTATACGTCTAGAATGAGCCGTGAGGGTAATCACTACATAGTATAAAACAAAGTCGCTTTCTCTGTCCCTATGTCCCTTTGTATGCTTAAATCTTTGAAACTACGCAACGGATTTTGATGCGGTTTTTTGTTCCTTGCTTGGTTCCTTGCTTCACAAATGACGGACTGACGTCTGCCGCTGCGTCAATGCTTCATCGTGTGTGAACGCACTAATGGGATCGAACCGCAACTTTCCTCTAAACAAAAGACAAAGCTTTTGTGGGCCACCGCTTTCGAACGCACGATCAGTTTGCAACACATTATGCGTGTTTCCGACACGATATCGACAGAGTCCAGAAAGGCTTACAGTTTCAATCAGCTGGGCTTTGTGTGGACGTTTTTAGAACAGTTGCTAACTGAGACGTTTTCCCTTTATGTTAACATCTTTTGATTTGGTCCAAAATGTGGTTCGATCCCCGTCCATGCCGACTCGTACCAATGAGTTTTTCGGAATTTATGTACGACTTGTAACACCATTGGCTTTTCGGTGAAGGAAAACATAGTGAGGAAACCTGCATGCTTCAATTTCGAGGCATGTATTGTACCCACTGTCCATTATAACTGGCGACGGGCTCACCCCCCGTCACACTGGACAGAGTTTAGGTACTACTGGTGAAACCGGCCAAAAAAATAGTGCCACATTCTGTTAGGACTTTTTCATTTTCGCAAGCATTTGCTCACGACTAGATTCCCAGAGGGGGTAGTCAAAAATATTCTGAGACCTCAGGGCATCCACGTTTCACTAGTAGTGCCGGAACTCTGTCCCTGTTTCGAGGAGTGAGCCCATCGCCACTGTCACACAGTATAGGTTACGGTAGTATACAGTCCTATGTGGTACGGGTAAAATACTTGCCTCCACGTTTAAGCATGCAAATGCTCGACCCATAAGGGACCGAACAGAACCTATGGAAATTTCTGTGTTAGTCTAATAATGAAAGTTGTTGAGTTTGATGGCATTATCAACTCTCTTAACTTTGACCCCGCTTCGAATGATGACAATTATGACATTATATTTAGCACTACCAGGGCAGGCGCGTATATGACAAATATATTCCAATTCTCTGCTATAAAGGGAGTATAAAAAAACACATGATATTATTGTCATGACAACAAGATGAGCTGACAAACAAATAAATTAACCAGAACCTTACCGACCATTATAAAACATCAGAACCAAACTAAAGTCCGTCCTAATTTCATCTCTAAAGCTATGGCAATAATGACCATGGGTCTGTTGTGTGGTTGTAAATGTAATTTGTTATTTATCAAGTGGCAAAGTGACTGCCCTTCGTTGATATATTTATAGATGTACGTGAGTTTGTACTTTAATATAACATACTATATAATATGTAAGCAAGGGCCATCGTATTCAGTGGCAATCATGTCACAATCAACTGCAAATAGAGGTTCTAAATGACCATAGGACAGAAGAGCATATTGAACACTTTAATAATTTTATCGGTTACTATCTTTGAAAAACAAATTACAATACGCCTACATTGAAGGTTGTTTTCATACCTACAGAGATATTTCCAAGTTCTCCTACTTTGATACAGTATCCTAAAACCTCCTAAAGTCTCAAACCAAAAAAAATCTAATATTTACCTACTCTTTTTCTTCGGTTCTACTAAATTTACGACGGCGACGGGCTCACCCCCGGTCACACTGGACAGAGTTTCGGTACTACTGGTGAAACGTGGATGTTCTGAGGTTTCAGAATATCTGACTCTGTACGACATACCTCGGGGAATATAGTCATGAGCATATGCTATGCTATGCTAGTAAATTTACTTTAAAATAAAACCATGAAATAATAGAAACTCCGAAAGGTTTTATAAGGAGAAATCTTACCATTCTTTAATTTTTTACAGGTTACCTCTGTTAATTTTATTTTACAAATGTTCTTAAGTTTTTTTAAGCACCTTCCCTTTAAGAACATGACACAAAAAACAGGTGCATCCGCCATTCTTCTTTACCTAAAACAGTTTAAATTTATTCTTATCCTCAGATGATATCTAAGATAATAGAAAGCCAGTTTCTCTAAATTTGAATATTGTGGGCGTTAGATTATGTCCGAAGAAACCTGTCAAATATTTCCATTAGTCTCGGTTTGGGCAGTCATTGTAATTTGTAACCCTCATAAAATTGTTCCATCTACCGATTTCAAATTTAATTAGGTAAATAATATGAGTAAATAAAGATTTATCGATCCAATATCAGTGGAAAAGTGGAGAGAGGGCGTCCGAGGAGAACTCACCACGACCAAATAAATGGTCTTCTCCGAAAAGGACAAGTGCGTAGCACCCTCAACAGACGGAATCGCATGAAGAGATGTATGAAAGTGGATTAGGCGAGAGAAGTGTGTCAGAATCGTAGTGTGTGGCGAGCCGTAGTCTCTGCCTACCCCTGTGGGATAGTGGTAGAGTATATGTATGTATGTAAAAAGGTTATTCGACATCTCCATTCATGGTCCATTACAAAATTTTAATAAGCTACCTACCGAACTAGTTTATCAGCAGCTAAGGCATTGTGTGCAACCATACTGTAATTTGTGTGTTTTTTGCGACAGTAGTGTCGGTCGACACTATTTTGCCGGTACGTGAATAAGGGGCTATATGCTGAAAAACAGTGCTGGTCAGTCTGTTATAAGAGTATCACACCACCAGCAAACTTTCCCTACTCGTTTCTTTGTCATAGTAGGTACTTACTTATAATGTTAGGTTAGGCTTATATTCATTTACATTCAGATGAAATTATATTTTGTGTTTGTGTCTTTTTGTGCTGTCACATCACAGTAAATAAGTTTCAAAAAGGTTTTCTAGAAGAAATAGGTTTTTGGTGACAAGACCGTCTTATTTTGCACCTTCTGTATTAATGTATGTTTCTGTTTTGTGTGTGAGTTTAGTTGGTAGTAGTGAGTGGCAAAGCTTCTGTTTAGGACTATGGTCATAAGAATAGTTAAAGAGTTATTAACTATTCTTATGCTATGGTCATGAGTTTGTGTATGTATGTATGTGTAATTTCTGTTTTCCTGTTGGTATACCCACTAGCTGTTTAGTATATGTATAAAAGCACTATGCCTGCATTTAGATTTAAGCCAGACTAAAGTTTTCTCTCTAGACAATGTCGCTTTTGACGTTTGGCCTTTAGGCAATGTAGGTGACCTGAAAATCTTGATTCTTGATTCGCAGAAATCACCCTTAGAACTTCAATTGTCTTAGTCTTACCAACAAAAAATTTCAAACCTTCCAATCCATTACTTCTTTAGTTCCATACAAATTTTGAGACCTCAAATAAAAGTATCAATGTAACAATGAAACAAAAGTATTCGATTTGGTTCCCCAAGCCCTACATGCAGGTGGTGTTGGCAGAAACCCAAAACAATATTAATTGGGTCACTCACAGCAGCGGAACACAAAATAAACAGAATTTCGGCTAGTTGGTTCAAAACACAGCAATAAATTGCGCCTACGCACGTAGTACGGGTCGGACTATACCACTTGTTTCCGTGTCTATATATAACAAATGAGCCTAGCATGCCGCCGCAGAAAAACGAACAATATCGAGATGTGACAATATCAATAAACTGACCAGGGTTGAGTATTTCTTTACAATTATCTTTATTTATTTTATTATATTTATTTTCGAGACCAAGTCCGAAAATTTCAGAAAATCTTAAAACCACAATAACTCGAAAACCACCACTCATTTTCGACCCCAGTTAACGGGGCATAATTTATTGCAAATGATGTCTAGTATCCGTGGGTGTCGTAAAAGGCGACTAAGGGATCTACCGGAAGATGGGCAGCAGCATCCTCTGAGTACACACATTCAATCCAACTGCGATCGCCAACCCGCATGCCAAGCGTGGCGATTATGGCAAATCCCCCCATTTTTGGGGAGGTCTATGTCCAGCAGTGGACGTTTATCGGCTGATATGATGATGTCTAGTATGACCTCTTTCAAGGAATAGGTCGAATTACCAATCACCCTGTATACAGAATGGCTAATCCCTGTTTTCAGACATCGCACCTTAGGGGTGATTTCAAAGGAGCAAGGCACACATGCAGGTGCGAGCGGGACAACGCGTCTGCCTACACCATGAGATAGTTCTATGGTGTGCCCGGGGTGTGACTTCTTTGATACTTTACGCATGGCAATATGAGAGCGCATAACGGCTTTCTCGTTTTGTATTGCGTGGCGTGCTAGCCCGTCCGCGCAATTAAGCAATTGAGACAATTCTACACGCGCTGATATCTGCCCAGCTTCGTTACATATACGGCTGTTAACTGTTGTAATTTAAACCTTTAGTTAAGGTTGTTAGAATCTATCTTTATGTTATGTAGAATCATCACGAATTCGCAGTACCTACAACCTACTTTTAGTTAGCGTACTTCTTTTATAATTTTTAGGGTTCCGTACCCAAAGGGTGAAAAAAATTTTGGACCCTATTACTCCCTACCCTATTAAGTCTACGTTGAAAATGAAAATGAAAAATGTCAAAAATTTAAAAATTAAGGGGAGTCCTCATGTAAGAAACTTGTTTTAGAAACGTTTTTTCTTTTCGCTCTATCGCAAAAACGGTAATACACAGACATATAAAGACACAGGAAGAGTTAGGGAAGTCTCTACACATTCTTTATTTTATTATAGAGTTAAGGGTGTAACATGGTATTATTACCTTGAATAAAAAATCACATTACATTAATTGTTTCAACCACGCAGTTGTGGAGTACCTGATTCTCATTTGTCGCAGCTTCTACTCATTTGTCACAAATAAATGTATCGTGACCCGCCCCGGCTTCGCACGGGTGTATGTAAACATTAAATTATTTAGCATACAAATATTCCTCTTGAATCAATTTACTACTAAAAAAAATCCGTTACGTAGTTTTAAAGATCTAAGCATACATAGGGACAGATAGACAGACAGAAAGCAGGAAGCGACTTGGTTTTATACTATGTAGTGAATGATAGTGACGAAGTAGAATAAAATCGTTTAAAAATGTAGTCACTTTTCTTTTACTAGTACAAAAACAAGTCTTTGCCCTTATAAAAGAGGAACAGCTAAATAAGCAAAAAGAATCAGAAGCTATAAATAATCTCTCCAATTAACCAATCCGGACGGTGCGGCAATTGAAGCAATTTGATCCAAACGAGCTGCGCGGACGCACGCAGTGTTGCGTCAAGTGGAGACTTCGCATTACTTTTTATGTACTCTGTTGCTAAGTGGTTATAAACTGCTTACATCTTGAATTTTCATAGCCGATTTTGATTACAGCGACCACTTTATGCGTCGGTGACACGTTGCGGAGAGCTATGGATAGTCAAATCTTGGTCCAGATTCGAATCTGCACGGACAACATGCTATGATTTAATGAGTTTTTCTAACTTATGTACGTAATTACCGACTGCTCTCTCGACTGCCGAGAGATGTTGACGAGACTTGAATAAATTACTCGCTTCTTACGGCACCCAGTCAGGGTTGTTTGTTATTTGAAGCCGGCCACCACACAATGAAGAGATTCATAGAAGAACCAGAGTAGCCGTAACAGCCGATATAGCCCAAATAATTGCTAAACTAAAGTGGCAATGCGGCACTTTGCTCGCAGAACCGATGGCCAATGGGTCGGCTGAAGAGTTATCGGGTGGCGACCGCGACCGGGTAGGCACCCCGACAAACTGGATCGACGACCTGGTGAAGTCGGCGGGAACCCGTTGGATGAGAGCGCCGCATGAGCGATCCTTGGGGCAGACCATGTCCAACAGTAGACGTCTATCGGCTGAGATGATGATGTCCACATGGTAGCTGCTACGATCCTTCTTACTATATTAAGAATGAATCTGTAGCCTATTGAAACATAATGATCCTATTATAAATACCCGATTTATACAGCGACTGCTCGCAGTTACACAAGATATCCAGGTGTAAGTGTTTGTGCTAAACTAAACACTGATGCTCTCGTTCGCTCTCTGCCCTAGCCTTCTGGATCTGATGGAACCGGAGACTGCTAAGATCTGAGGGATTGGATGCAGTGTCTCTTGGTAGCCATACAACATCAGAGATGTTGACGATGTCTTAAGAAATCTTTACTACACGCCTCGCTACGCCATTGCTATATTTACATGAAAATTATATAAGTTTTTTAGTTAAAATTTTTCTGTCGGTGTGTAATAATTTTCGTTTTTGGCATCTCGTTGCCAACATCATCAAATTTTGGCGATCATTTCAGATGGAAAAGAGTTTTTGGATCTTATCCAAAACTGAAACTTTTCTCAAACATCGGAAAGTGATTTTGGCTGTGAAGAGAACGAATACAAATCGCTTTTGACATTGAAACTTACGCATGAGTTTTTGCTTGTAAGAGTTATTATATGTCTTTTGGCACATACAACGATTTTCATTATTTTCCGGGAATCCCCAGCGTGAGTTTTGAAGGAATGCTAGAATACCTAATATATAAAAGACTGTTGATCCATGTAAGCTTTCTGTTTCTACAGGATAAATATTTTGTCAGTGCTAAAAAATTTTATCATCCGTTTGCGAAACAAAGTCTGCTGTCCCATAAATTCGGGTTGTAGTTTGTGATTTCGATGTTGGTTCTGATCATCCCATTGAAAAAATGCATAGCTTAAGGTAAAATAGGTATTAAGAAGGACCCTGTACGTGCTTAAATTGTATTGGAGCAAACGTAGATAATAGGTAATACATTTTTATTATTTCAATCGATTCACTCTATCAGACGATATGCTAATTTAAAGTTTTCATCATTCGAAATCAATGTATTTCAATAGCCTGCGCGACGAATTTGCGTTCACAACTAATAAATAATATAATTATTTCATAACATGCCGCTGCATTGCAGCCAAAAATGATGCAACAGTGCAACATACACCTGAAATATTATCAATAAGGTGATCAGAGATCGTCAACTCGCGCGCACGCGGTGGGCGCATTCATGCACAAATAGATCTTGGCAGAGGTGCCGCACACCAGCGCACGCGCCGACGCACACGTGTGCGTGACCTATGCAGATATAACCTTACTAACTCATCGTTTATAGGTTACTGCATTTGTGTTCTATTACTATACTTAGATACAGATATAGTAACTGTAGCCTAAGCTTATACATTGGACAAGAGCGTGTTGGAAACATCAATATTCCATTTTGCAAGACCAGTCCAACGACAGGTCCCCGCCCATTTCTTGTATATGCTTTAAGCATAATCCTCACGATTATTGTTCCATGAGGGGCATGTAATATAATATTCTTAATATCCCTCCATATTTAAATCTTCTTAGTCGTATCCTCAATCCTCATGGCAGAGGGACGTGATCATCGTGGGCCACTTGTGTCACCACAGCTCTCCAGGCCGCTTGATCCTGGGCCAGGTGCTGGCCTGTAGTGTTGTCTCGGTAATTTTTTTGAACATATCTCTCAATCTCACAAGCATGCGTCCTAGAGGACGAGGTAGACCTCGTGTTCTTGTGCATGTCCTTCACCGCATCGGTCTATCTCGTAGGCATGAGTACTTTACCTCTTTTTCCCGCCAACACCGGATCATGAGTTTTTTTCAAACATTTTTATTCGCAGTGCCCAAACTATGTCATGAGCCCGTGGTCGTTTATTGGGCACTGGATACAAAATACGCCTCAAATTTATAGCATAAAAAATTTGGAAGCGATACACAGAGTGTAAACTGAAATGCGTTACATGCTTCTGGCTTCAGACCATCAAACTGAACGACTTTCTCTATGGGACCAATTTCAGTTATTTTATTCAAAATCTGTTATTCTTTGTCTCGTTTGATGTTGGTCCCATTGAAAAACCTTCTGCATAGTTATTATAAAGCACCCTGTATACGGTTTTGCTATCTACCACGGTGTATGTATAATATTCGTAAGCGTATGCTTTTGATTTGCTAATTTATTTTATTTACGCCACTAATCGCTTAGAAAAACTAGAAAAATAGGTGTTATTGCCAAATTGCGTCAAACAGAATTCTGACGTCACAAGGTACATCTCGAATTAGAGCGGCTCTAATATTAATATCCCCGTGTTATGTCAAAAGATTTACATAAGCAATCATGCGCATCACGCCACGTGTCGCATTGGACGAGTGCGTGCGTGTGCGCAGCGATCGCTAAATTTCATTGAGCGCATTTGTGTCAAGGTTCCGAGTGAATGAACCCTCTTGTGTATGTGTGTGTAGTTGAATTATGTATGGTGTTATGTAATATTTTATGGTAAATAAGGTGTTAATTGAAAATGGCTTGAAGAAAAAGGCGTGGGTGTTTTTATGTGACGGCTGTTGCAATGTTTTGAGTTAGACGAAGTGTTGATGAAAATGATAGTGTAAAATCATGAAAAAATTATGTTTTGTTCAAAGATTACACCTATTGAAATTTGAATAATATGCGAACTTACATTCACACGTCATCACATCTACCATAAAATAAGATTTTATCTTTAAATGATCTTTATTTTAGCAAGTACTTCGCTGCATGTGTGTTAAACCACCTCATTTTGCCTACGGGTGTCGTATGAGGCGACTAAGGAATAAGGTTGAAAATAACCAAGAGCAAAACAAAAAACTTACTATCTTATAAAAAAAAACATGACATAATTCTATTGAAGTGGTCGTTTTCGTGACTACGTGGATTTTCCGAATTTTCTGCATATCTCTGACTTCTCCCTTGGGGAATGAAGTCGTGAGAATATGCATGTATAGGTACAGTCAGCATCAAAAGTATCTAGGCATGTTAAGTGTTCATAAATACCTGGAGAACTTTACGATAGCAAACCTTATTTCAACTCACAAAGAAATCAAATTAATTTATCTGTCATGTTATTATTTGTTAAGTTAAAAACAAATGGTACCTAGTAGAAAATAGGGTTTATTTTCGTGTAGTTGTTCATATGTTTTTGAACACCGGAGATGCTTTTGATGCTGACTGTACTATACATAATTAATATGGCACCAATTCCGATGGACTACGACCATTCATCCTCACAAAGGACTGATATACTACAGGGTGAAATTGATATCATTAGCATCCTTTTAAACTAAGAGTCTACCCATCAAACTGAACAACTTTTACTATGGGAGCAAACCAATCGGAGCAATAAAAAAAATCAGCTGTCCCAGCTGTAAACTGCACCCGCCGCACTCCTACGTGACTCAAATGTATGGCATATTTTTTTTTGCTCCGATTGGTTTACTCCCATTGTAAAAGTTGTTCAGTTTGATGGGTAGACTCTTAGCTTAAAAGGATCCTAATGATATCAATTTCACCCTGTATATGCTTGTAACAGATCTTCTAGATAAGGCCGCCTGGTTTCACGTTCAGTTGTTACCAAGCTGCAAGTGATCTTGAACCAATTCTTCTTCAATCTGCAGACTTGGCCTCGTCCGTTATTTACATAAAGAGTGTAGGTAACAATTGAAAAGATTCTCTGAAAAGAATACACCCACCTTTTATAACGTACCTAGTTGTGTTATGCACAAAGGTTATGCTTCTGCGAATATGTTGTAAATGATGGTGATGATTAAACAACTTATTTGGAGGCAGATTATTTGAAACGGTTTGTCAATACTGTATAATATAAAATGCCACCCTCATTCAGAATGAATGAATGAAATATACTTTATTTACACCAAAAGCAAAATACGATACACAATAGGAAACAATTGATTGTGGTACAAAGAAAGGCGGTCTTATCGCTAATAAGCGATTTCTTCCAGACAACCTTAGGGTAGAGGAAATATAACAAAGAACAGGTCGGTGTTACAATAAAACAATAATAGTAAAAATGTGAAGGAACTGAATACAAGCGAATACACATACATACATACTACATTTATTTAAAGGACAGAAACAAAGAAGTTCTGAAGTTTCAGAACTGAAGAATAAGTAAACTTAATAGTAGATTACACACCGAGGACAGGAAAGTAAGAAAGGTCTCAGATCTCATGTAATTGTCAACAAACATGTGATCTGAGGCTTTCTTATTTACTGTCCGAGGTTTGTATACTATTTTTCTTCTCGACGGAGGTGAAAGCGACAACTTCGTTTAGCGCAGCGGGACGATAATTGACGTTTTACGTCCGGAGGGATGAAAAGGTTGATTATTTTAAATTTCATCCGCTCTACTCTATTCAATAAATAGGTAAAGTTTTGTTTGATATTATAAAATCACAGACAGAAGTCTGTTTATAAAATATTATTTAGAATCGAGAGTCTCAATACCTAATAGGAGAGCCTGTAGGATCCGAATCCTACAGACAAACCGTGGAAACCGTTTTTTGGGACTATTTATTGTAATAAAGTTTTTTTAAAGTTACGCCGTTACGAATAAAAACAAAACACCAAGTAATAAAATTATTCAGAATCACAAATAATAATTAACTAACAAGATTAACAGCTTAATTCATGAATAAAGTATTTAAATTAGTTTTTTTTTTAGTTTTGAAAGACCGCCGTATTTTGTACCTCTTTGTATTCTTTTGTTGCTTATTTACGTTAGGGTGTAGAATAAAGTACCTACCTAACGTGATGGTGATTAGTCGTTGCAGTCGATTTTGAACATAATAACCGGCTTTACTACTTAAACATTGAGTCACATTGCAGGGTTTGCCTCGAACACTTGTCTCTCGCGTGGTGTTCGCGCGGTTCGCGTCTCAGCCTGCCACGAGGCTCCTAAATCCTTCTCAGTTGTTCTTACTCAAAAACAATCCTCGAGATTGGATAGACACTCCCTCAAACTACTTGACACTGGCGAAATCTAACAAGGAAACGCCATTAAATAAAAATAGAATAGAATAGAATACTTAAACATTCGTACAAAGACACGATATCGCGTCATGGGTCTTCATGGGACAAACACTTTAAAAAACAAGGGTTAAAAAAATCTGCTCTCGCGGTCCGTCGCTATCGCTAAAGATCACACTTAGCCTGGCGAAAGATTCCTTTAAACTAGCAAATTTTCTGACCACCGCAAACGTGATTCGATTACTCTGTGTGTTTCCTTATATTTGTACCTGAGTCATGGATGTTTGTATCTATAAGGTTCTTCTTAAGGCTAGGTTATCCCACTGCAAGCGTCTCTTTCTTGCAAGCATAAGTTTACAATTAGCCATCCCGCTCCAATTAAAAGCAAGATCGCAAAAAAACGTGTTTATCGTCAATATCTTTGCTCATGGGAGTTTCTAAGCTAAAACTTCTCCTGAGTTCACTAGAAATATTTAATGTATTTAGTTAAGTACAAGAATAAAAAGTTAAATATCAGCAGTTTAATCATAGTATTGAAAAAACATAACAAAAAGGGGTAACTTTGGGATTTTTTTCTATCTTGTAAACTTAATCTAATCGTGTAATTGAGAACAGTCGCCCATCCGCCCGATCCTTAAATAAGACATAATTTAATTTCAGACTTTAAAACACAGTTTAAAACACTTTCGTTCTTGTTCAAAAAACGGCCTCGACGGGATAAGAGCGTCTTAATGATCAGACCATCAAACTGAACAACCATCTCTATGGCACCAACATCGAAATCACGTTAAAAAATCTGCCGCTCCATATAAAACTGCAAACCTACTCGAGCCACATGTATGGGACACCACATTTTTTTTCGCGATTTCGATGTTGGTCCCGTAGAGAAAGTTGTTCAGTTTGATGGTCTGATCATCCCCTTAAAAATGTCAGCATATTAAGTTGGACCCTGTATATATGATGTATTCTATATCGTTGTCTAGTTATCATAATACAAGTCCAGGCAAGATTCTGGAACTTTAAATGTGACTAGATAATTTGTGTGACAATGTCCAAGATTTTTTTTAGATGTTTAAAGCCTCGTATACACGAGGCAACGATTGTCGCGCAAGCGCAACACGTCACGCTCAACATGTCGCGACGTTGCTTCTTGCAAAGTATCTTCTTTTTGCAAAAGAAGCAACGTCGCGCGTTGTTTTGCAACGTTGCCGAACATGTTGAGCGTCACGTGTTGCGATACCTCGAGGCTTGACGCGATCGCACGCGGCGTGCTGTTCCGTTCCGTCTATCTTATATGCTCTAGCAAATGACGTTCCTGACTAACAGAAAAGGATGGAGCGACGGAAAAAGGCGATCGCGTGCGGCCATGTGTAGTTCAACCCTAACAGTTGGGACATCTATCATTAGATCTTTTAAAACATTGCTCGTGACTATGCACATAGATTATAATAAACTTCCTGCGACTGTTTTGTCTAGTGCAATATTACGGCATTCTCTTTTGGCCTCTACTTAACAATTACATACAAAACGTACTGCACATTATAACTTCATTCGCATCTAGATAATGTTTTCTATTGACGTTCTAAAACAATGTTTTTAATCATGTTGTTGTATATGACATTTGGAATGAATTGTATTTAATGTTATGTTTTTGTGTTTGTATTTTGTTTGAATTTGAAGTGTAAATGGTATCCTGTAGTATCTACCTACTAACATAGTTATAAGTGAATCTTGTTACTAACACATTATAGACAAAAAAGTCTGAAATAAATGATGATTATTATTATTATCCCACTTCTGATCGCGGTTCCTCGTTCCATTAGATTCACGAGGGTAAGAATGAGAGAGGGTATTTGTTTAGTTTACATACGTCAACATCATCACAGCCTATATATGTCCCACTGTAGGGTACAGGCCTACCCTCAGGGAGGGTGTATGGGCGTTAGTCCACTACGCGTGCCTAATGCGGATTGGTAGACTTCACATACTTGTACGCATCGGAATTTCTTCAGCGTATGCAGGTTTCCTCACGATGTTTTTCTTCGACGTTTGAGAGCAGTCGGTATTAGGTTCTTAAGTTAGAAAAACTTATTGGCACATGGCATGTCACTGTGCAGATTCGAACCTGGATCTCAAGATTGAATTTCCACAGCTCTCAGCAACGCGCCATAGCACCGACGCTCATACGTATGCGCTTAAAAATATCCTCGTTCCGTTGGTTCTGTTTTTCTCATTAAAATACTAACACATTTTTGGTAGGTATTGGTATTACAACAATTGCTGTATCGATTTTAGCCCGACCCCGACATTTCAACAAACAAAACTTATTTCGTCATACCTCAAAGTGTTATTCAGTTATATCTTTACAATTACTTATTAAATAATTAATTAAACATAATAAGTAATACGTAAATGTTTTGCGAAACGTGACAACATATTATTGAAGTTGCGTTTCGCTCGTCGACAGAAATGGAAATGATATCACATTCAACTCTGATCTTTGATAATTGGATCGGATTCATTTTAAAATACACCTTATCGTCGTAATGTAGAGGAGGAAGATGAACTTCGACTTTATTTTAATCTTAGGAATAGGAAGTAATTACAACGTATTTTAATATCAACAATCTCTATGGAACGTGTATTCTCTGAAATGGAATCCGAGATAAAAAATTTCAAACAAAAGATTTTTGATTTCGGATTCCATTTTAGAGTATAGATTAAAATAAAAATGGTCAAGCCAGTCAAACAGAACGAATAGTGTCTAAACCTTAAAACAACGTATACCAAAAACTACAAAATAACAAATTTAAAATAAAAAGTAAAAACCAAACTTTCGTGTTTTACACAGCATAGCACGCATGCTCAAGACTACAATCTCAAAGGAAGGAAGGAGTAAAACATACTAGATATACGAACATATAAAATTCAAAACACTAGCTATTGACTAACTTCAGTCCAGTATCACAGTCTCCAGAGCATACCTGGGTGGACCCACTAGCCGACGTTCAGTGAGTCGCCCCAGGTGTCGCTGGAATGTCGTAATGGAGACTTGGGTCTTGATCTTTGAAAAAAATGAACGCCTCTTTTCCCGACCCTGCGCAAACTCTCACCAGCTGCTGGCTTGAAGCTCACATAAGTCAGTCTCTTATGTAAGCTTCAAGCCAGCAGCTGGTGAGAGGTTGCTCAGTTTGAGTCAGTGAGCCAGCAGAGTTATTTATTTGGGGTTGGGGGCCTTGACAGGCTTTTATCACCTGTGAGGCTGTGACACTGCTACCATCGCTAGTCTTTTGTGAATGCCCCTTTTATACTTCCCTTTTAATCCCTACTGCAGTCAAGGATAGCGTAGTACCTAGGTTTTTGATTGGGAGGTTTTGTATTTCATCTGGTGTCAATATTTGTCTAGAAGAGTGTTTTATTGCCAGCGGAGTTTCTTACTTCTCTGATCTAGGCTGGGATCGAACTGCCGCCCCATTCACTGCAGGAATAATTGTAATATTTAGCAATTTCCATCCTCATTTGCCATTTTGTAGAGCAAAAAAAGAGTTGACTTAGCAACAACGCCGACGACGCGACGTGTCGCTGTGTGCCGGCGATCAGGATGTAAACAAGAGATCACATATCAACGCTTACGTTACGTTACGACACGCCCCGAGAATTCGACGAACAGAATTCACATTTACGTACAAGATATTCTTAATTGATAACAAAGATGAAACCAGTACCTAATGATATATATTTTTCTTACACCTGTATAGGGTCCTTCTTAACTTAATGTGCAAAATCAAAATCAAAATAAAGAAATATTAATATCACATGGATAGCTTTCTGACGTCATTTTTTACTCTACCGCTCATGATGAATGTTACATAGTTTTTGAAAGATACGCGGTTATTAATTACCTAAAGTTAATCACCGCATGGTTAACGCGGTAAGAACCATTTAAAATTGTTAACTTTATGCGAAAGAGCAGACTATCAAACTGAACAACTTTTTCTACGGAACAAAAATAGACATCGCGAAAAAAAGAATCTGCTGTTCGTACAAAACTGAAAACCTTTTCGACCCAAATGCATGGTTATAATTTTTTCACGATTTCCATGTTCGTCCCATGGGACCATAGAGAAAGTAGTTCTGTTTGATGATCTGACTATCCCTAGAACGATTTAACCACTATCCCCTTCAAAAGAAAAACCATCAGTATTATATTCCTGTATTATCTTCTTTGATTACATTGTGTTAGGTAACTTACAAGTCTTTTATAGCAATATGTCATCGACGGCCACATAGTTAGGGGTAACTAAGGCCCTGCACCTTAGGTGACGACGCGGATGGGATTAAAATCGGGCGGGAAAGCAGGTAGACTGCCCGTAGCATTAGAGAGTGACATTTACATTGTAAAATACCTAGTGGTGAAATGGATAAAACATCTTTAATTTCTACCTGACCACCAAAAATTCTTTAAGGGGTTTCGTCCACTACAGACAAGAGACATCCCCGGGCTAGCTGGACTTCATATTCTCGTAGAGTAGTTTGATGCTATTGATATTGATTAAAAAGAGTGACAGTGGTAGGAAAGTGGTTTAAGCAAATGTAACTCAGAACTGACCGTGGCACGTGGAAAATGTTTCCTTTTCCTTACTTACAACAACTATTTTGCGATACCAAGCAAAAATAGCTCACTATCGCAACTTGGCTGTTGGCTATAACATAAACATTTATCAAGAGTACATACTATCTCGACAGCGACGTGACGTGGTCGCTGTCCGGCGATATATTTGCAAAACAACCAACTATAGAAGCGGTGTTTATAAACTATCAGCTTAACATCTATAACGAGTTAGGGATTCCGTACATACCTACCTATGTTCAAAATGATATAAAATAGATAGCTTTTTGAATTAATTTTTTCGAATATATCACCGCGTTTAAATGTGTTCCTTTGTAAAGCAGCCGTAGTGGTCCAGTGGCAAGTAACCTTGCCTGTCGTGCAAGAGGCGATGGTTCGATCCCCGTCCAGGCCGACTCGTACCAATGAGTTTTTCGGAATTTATGTACGATTTGTAACACCACTGGCTTCTCGGTGAAGGAAAACTTCGTGAGGAAACCAGCATGCTTCAATTTTGAGGAATGTATTGTACCCTCTGTAGTGGCGACGGGCTCACTCCCCGTCACACTGGACAGAGTTTCGGTACTACTAGTGAAACGTGGATGTAATTTTGTATTATTTCACCACGTATGACCTTAAAATATTGCAGGTACTTCACATGCCCTAATCTTTGTATGGATTATACGGTCCAAAGTTTCAACGAACCAACAGAACCAACACGTCGAAAAAAAAGTGATGGCACGCGTGGTGGACTATCACCCATACACGCTCCCTGAGGGTAGATTTGTGCCCTGCAGTGGGACATACAAAGGCTTTGATGATGATGATAAACTCACGACAGTCTCCCACATTGGGGTGATCAGAAACGTTGCTTCAACTACATTCACCTTGCAAAGAAAATGTCTTGTAACTTTTAAAGAAAGCTGTTCACGCGAAAATCACGATATTTTCCTTCACCGAAAAACCAGTTGCATAAAAATCACAAGTTACATAAGTAGTTACCTAAAAACTAAATTAAATAAAAATTGTTTAAAAAGCGTTACTACACGGAACTCCGAATACAGAAAACATAGATAATTTCTTATCACAAGGATGAATTAAAAAAAACAGCGCTTCGAACGCGTAAACATGTTTTCAATGCACATCATTCGATTAGAGCAGTTATGTAACCAACTTATTAACAACATTGTTGACGCTCTTAACCACTGAGGGATTAGGTTCGATTTTATATGGCTTGGGTGTAAAGATAATTTGGTAAGTGTTTAAAAACCAAGGTCGGATTATGCCGGTTACGTAGGTGTAGGGTCACCCCACGCTCTTGTTACTAAGGATTTCTTCTAGAACGTTCTAGAAATCGTTCCATATTGAACACTGTTGTTTATTTATAGTATTAGTTACCTAGTAGTTACGTTAGTTACACCAGATAAACTATTAGTCCGTAGTTATACTTGTATAGTAACTTATTATTAATCTGATTTTATACTATGAAAAACATTAAGGCCAAGATTCATAGACGTCTTCAAAGCGAACGTGAATTTAGTCTAAGTAGAGTCGAAAAAGAACGGATTTTGCCATACTGTAGCTTGAACTTAAACTTAAAAAAAACATCTCTGTCTACTCTACTCTTATTTAAACAATATGAAATATGTTAGGTATTACCACATAGCCGGGCACTTGCGGTAGCACGTTGCATGTAAAATTTCAAATGAAAATGATCCATTGCATTTGACTCGTTCATTGAACGGACCAATTTCCATCCATTCATCCATCACAGTCCTCGTTCTGTCTCTCGCCCTTTGTATCCAATTGGGATCCCCGTATCTTCGATATCACTGACCTATCTTTCTGGAGAGCGGCGTCGACCCCAAGTGCTTTTTCTCCTCCAGTGTTCTGGTGCAACACTCAGCATCCATACGTGCAACATGTCCTGCCCATCTCAAAACCTAAGAACCTACACAGTTCAGTGCAAATAAACCGAGTAGCAGCCGCGAAAGTCTGAGGGGACGGAATGGCAGATTGGAGCGGGCTTTCCTGACCCCGCATCACACTCCCACGGTAGAACCCTTGTGGTCAGACTAAAATTGAATGCAGCGTTTACAATAATAATAATTATCATGTGTATGACTCTGGTTTGGCAGTCCGGCGTGGTAACCATTACCTGGTTGGTACCAGGTCGTCAATGGTTAAGAGCATAGGGCTCTAGACACAGAGGTCGTGGGTTCGATTTCCACGGGGGACACCTAGTGATATGTCACTTTGTGCGTTTTTCCCCAGTTGGTTAGGACATTGCAAGCTGAATCAACTAATTGTCTGAAAAAAAAGATGGGACATCTCGCTACGCTACTATCTCTGGTGGTACCTAATAGTCGTTACATAAAAACTACGTCAGAGGCCGTAAGTCGGTTTGAATAAACTTTGACACAGGCTTGCTGCCCATACGATAAGAAGATAATTATCATGTGTAAATGAATATTCCATGCTTTCATTAAAACCATGGTGTCCCTAATTCCTCCTTGAAGTATCGTAGTAAGTGAAATGTTGGCAAGATTTCAGGAGGTAGGTATCAGAAGCTCTGCGCGGGCAGAGGTCGTCGTGCTCCCGACTGAAGCCGCAGCAAACAACATGAGTTATAAACATATTGTTATTTCATTTCTACGGTTTAATGAACTGTCTCTTTTGAAGATAAACGTTTTTAGTTTTTAATTAGTTTTTATTTCTATTTTAGATATTATGGAGTTATTAATTTATGTTTAAAATGTCCAGTTGTAAATTGAAGAAAGTAATTTACGACACTTTTTTGATTAACTTTCAAAATTAACTTGTTGTGGACTTTTTTCTCACGAAATTTACGTTCATAAAGCTATCTTACTGTTGTCGTAGGCCCATGACACTTTAAAAATTCATTTGAATAAAAGTCGTTACCTATGTGAACTTAAACTTACGACCATTACTTTTTCAGAGTTGGCCAGAAACTTTGCTACACATCAACAACATTTTTCAGATACATGTAGCGTGTGAAATTTTATATTATGTGTGCAGTAATTGTAGTAGTAGACGTAGTAACTTATATTATTAATCTGTGGTAGTAGCGAGGTTCACTCTTAGTTCAATTTTGGAATTCAGTTATCATTGAGTTTATAACTTAGTCTGAGAATTGCGACCACAAAGTACTTTGCATAATTACTGAAACTTGCGACTTACCACCTATTCGCACTGGGCCCGCCCGTAGAGTATAATATGATCCGTTGCATAAAATGTTTCTTATTTGGAAGCCCAGCAGTGGGACGTACAAATACCATATATTATGTATGGTACATACAGGTAGTATAAGCTAATGATGATTTTCTTGCTTCACTCGCAAATCATAAGTTCTTCCGAAGAAATTTTTTTCTTATGCAGTTCTTTGTGCGGGAAAGCTTATGATGATGGGGTTTCTGCCTCGATATTGTGTCAAAGGCACAGATTTTTTGATTTTTTGTCTGTCTTGTTGTTCAAGTATCACGAAAAACCTAGTAGACCGATTCTGATGAAACCTTTTGTATTGAAAAGCTTATGTTTCAACCTAAAAACAGCTAGGTTTTTTTTTATTTTACTATTTTGACGCGGGCAAAAACTAAACTAGTTAATTATATGCATGTATGTACGTATGTATGAATGAACTAACATATCATAGAGACGTAAACACGTTATATAAGAGACCACAGTATAATTACAGTGTAGCGAGCAGTTAGCGTCAGGTTATGAATTAATGGCCACAAATTATGGCCACTTAGCGTCACCGGAGTGGCCGCGTCCGTTTTACACCGTGATGAAATATCAATGCGGGCTGTCTTGCTTCTAACTTGACTATTTGTTAGCTGTTCTGACGTTCGTGGCTGTATATAAGCCGAGTCGATAGCGACAAGCAGTAGCGTAGTATGGGGTTGCGGAGGCTTGGAGGGAGGGGAATGCCTCGGGCGACACTTTACTAGGGGCGGCAAATTCGGGAAAAACATAGATTGATTGAGCTCTGTCTAAACCAACTTCAGGAAAGTCGAGCTCTAAGTTTCTGTTTTAATTCGGTAATGGGCCTACACATAATCCTAAAGAAAACCGACCACAGGCTAAGACGTGTTGCTAAAAATTTTGAGCTTGCTTCGCTCGATCCATAGCGTTTGCTTAGTTTACTTTCCACATGGTTTTAAACGTAAAAAGCTTTGCTTTCATAGATTCTTTTACTGAGGAGAAAAGTCAAGCTCGCTTCGCTAGCTCTTAGTTTCTATATAATAAAAACAAATCCGCAGTGACCCGATAAATTGAAAATCTGCAATGACTACAAATAACATTCTTGTTTTTGTGGAAATGTTGTTTAATTGTTTAGAATTAAAAAAAATACGATTGAGGGATTTGAGGGCAGCACAATAGGCTCGGTGCCCTTTTAAGGTTTTTAGGATTTCTACTACCTACACGATGGTTTTCCTCACATTTACTCTTTCCATAAATGTACAAAGAATAAACACGAGTTAACAAAATCAACTTTGTTAACGCTAGGCGACGTCTAGTCTGTTATCGTTATCGGTGCCCAGTGACTCAGTAGTTAGTTAACATACAATAGGGTCGCGGGTTCGAGGCTGAGCTCTTTCACAAGTTCTGTTGTATTAGTTTTAGTAACACTTCAAGGTTGTTTTATCTTTGGTTTAACATAATTTAAGTAGTTGGGTCATTGTCATATAAGGGGTGCAAAGAAAGGAATGTGAAAAGATGTTAATTTTTACCACTTTTTCATTATTAACCGAAGTAAAATAGTAAATATAACATAAATAAATTAAAAATTTAGGTCGTTTTTCTTCCTTTATCAAATAATTACCAAAAAACGTTTTTTTCTGACCACCGAAAAGATGCAGATGACCACCAAGAAGACATCAATTGCGCTTTATTCATAAAATAAAACAAAATTCAACATACATTAATCTCAATTAAAATTTCTCTGTTGTTACATTTTATTATACTTTGTCAGATATAGGGAATTGTTACGAATTTTTACCATAAAAATATAGTAAAATATGGACCACCAAAACGACATCTTTTCGGTTCTCGTTTTTTTCATTTGACAATATGAGTATCTTCCGTGGTTTCAGTTAACGTTTCTTGATAATTTTCATCCGGTTTATTAATCTTTCATTCTCTTCTATTTATGCTAACTTAATTTTGATTCTAACTCCATTAATAATAAATAAACCTTTCTGTTTTCAAATTCCCTTTCAAAGCTCTTAAAGTGTGTCTCGAAGCAGATGAAGGAGGAGGATTTAGGGGAAGATTATGCCTATCATCCATCATTATCATCAGTTTTCGTAAATTTCACGGCAGAGGGTTCAGGGCCTATCCTTAGGAAGGGTGTATGGGATTGTTCGCCAGTTCTATTTACCACATGCTGATTGGTAGAATCCAATCAGAATTTCATCTCAACCTTCAACTCTGCAACCTGCATCCTCACAATTTTGTACTTCACCGGTTGAGATATGTGTGTGAAACAATTGAAGAAGCCGGAGAAGTTGGTGGACTTCTACTACGACCTTATTTTTTTGACTTATGCGTTTCGACTTTTTTAGTATCTCTCGTCCCTGCTTCTTCTCTAAGTTTCGGTTGTTTATTAGGCATCCTCTCATAAATAAGGGTGGCAGCGAGTGGACCATATACCACCTAAGCGGGCTCAGTTCATATTGGTGGAGAAAAGTTAAAATAACGTTGTTCCTGAAGTCGATTTGTTGGTCAGTGGTCACCAATGACCACCAAAAAGATGACCACCGAACGGAAATTTCACATTCAAATTCAGCTATCCTGAAACTATAGCGGGCTGGCTAGCCAAATATGATGCGTTTGTAAACTAGACATTAGTATGTACTGCGCTATAACGAAAATTTCACTTATTCAATAATACTTACAAATTTAATGTAGTAACCGGAAAGACGCTATGAAGTTTGACAAAAAAGTATTTTTGGGTAAACGAAAAAGATTTTCCTCTTTTTTGATGAAATGTGGATCAGGGATGCATCAAGGGATATTGATGACTTTCCTTAGAAAGGAACTATTTGTTTTTGGGAACGTTTAAGCATAAAAATGTTGAAATGTTTGGATAAAAATATGGACCACCGAAAAGACATACAACTTGTGTAACATGTGACAATCGTATTTAAATAAAAAACCGACCCACTTTTAGGATTCATATCAATAGCACATGATTTTTGAGGATTGAGAGAACTAATTAAGCTGAACAGGGCGAACATTAAGTGCAGTTTACATTTACTTTTTGCATTGCAAACTTGCATACATCTGTTTTGAACGGACCACCGAAACGGACTTTTGAGTATAAAAAACAGCAAAAATTCAGTTTATCGAATTAATTCATTAAAAAGATTTTCTTGGGTAAAAAGTATAATATAATTGTTGATTCTTTTTGCAAAAAGAAATTAAATTAAAGCATTATTTAAGAATTTACGTGTCTTGAACAATTTTTTGTCACTATATGACAATGACCCAGTTGTTTTTGTTACACTAAATCTATTATTGGTTTTATTATAATTTGGTTTTAGTTCACAGAGTTTTTAGTTTTGTGTCAAAATGGTACTACTATAATAGTAGTATAATTATGTTATACAAAAGTACTATAATGTCGGGACTCAAATATGTTGTAGGCACCAAATATTTAAAACCGTACAACGTCAATCACTTATTAGCTATCTAAACTAAACTAGACATTAGCAAAATCATCAGCACCCACTATTTTAAAACTAGAACTACGGTCACCTAACTGCATATGTACAGGGTGAAATTGAAATCATTAGCATCCTTTTTAACCCCCGACGCAAAAAGAGGGGTGTTATAAGTTTGACGCCTATGTCGGTCTGTCTGTCTGTCGGTCTGTCTGTCTGTGGCATCGTAGCTACCAAACGGGTGGACCGATTTCGATGCGGTTTTTTTAAGTAGAAAGCTTATTTTTGCGAGTGTGTTCTTAGTTTTGTTTCATGAAAATCGGTTCAGCAGATTTCAAGTAACTTCTTAAATTGCGACAAAAAAAGAGGGGTGTTAAAAGTTTCTGTCTGTCTGTGGCATCGTAGCTCCGAAACGGGTGGACTAATTTCAATGCGTTTTTTTTAATAGAAAGCTAATTTATGCGAGAGTGTTCTTAGCTTTGTTTCATGAAAATCGGTTCAGCAGTTTTGAAGTAATTTTTCAAATTGCTTTTTTATCGTTGGGGGTTTTTTAAATTTGTAATTTAATGTTATAAACTAAGAGTTTACCCTGTTTGCTGCTGCGGCACACACTGGTCAAAATTATGTAATTTTTAAATTGTATGTTTTTAGTTAAATTTTTCTATACATAATAATTATTGCAGTGTGTTTTGTTGTGTATGCAAATAAAAATATTTTCTTTCTTTCTTTATCAAACTGAACAACTTTTAATATGGGAAGCAAAGCGTTTGGAGCAACAACAAAAATCTGCTGTTGCATACATTTGGGTCGAGTAGGCACTGCAGTTTAGTATGGGACAGCTGTTTAGATCGGTTTGCTCCCATAGTAAAAGTTGTTGAGTTTGTTGGGTAGACTCTTAGTTTAAAAGGATGCTAATGATAACAATCTCACCCTGTATGTTTGTAGTATGACAGATAAAACTGTCTTTACGTATTAACAACTTTACCCTCCGCATACTCCACGGTCATATTGTATTATACAGGGTGTAAGTGACAGCCTAGCAAATACTGAAACGGTAAACTCAGACCATCAAACTGAACCACTTTCACTATGGGCTTTCCTCAGGAAACGCGAAAAAAAATCTGCTGTCCCATACAAAACTGCTGTACCTACCGGACTCAAACGTATGGGACAGCTGATTTTTTTTTCGCATTTCCTGAGGAAAGCGCATAGCGAAAGTTGTTCAGTTTGATGGTCTGCGTTCACCGTTTCAGTATTTGCTAGGCTGTCACTTACACCCTGTATAAAATTTGACTAGATAATTATTTAGTTAGGTAACTGTTATATACAAATATTTACATACATAAACGATTGTATCCTCTTTCAGCGTAGTTAGAGTCTTGATTACAAGTGACAGCTTCCTATGGTTTTATCTGCTGTGTTTTCTAGGCGAAATGATAGCCATTTATTACAATTTATTAAAGTTCAAGGGTGTATGGCATTGTAACTATAGAGCTATACTGCCGTGCTATGCCAAAATGGCCTATGTCCGAAAATCACCAAAATCGGTACTTTTTTTTATTTGGATTCCTTGAACTGTAAACAAAAAAATTATGTATTTACTAGAAGTGCCTGTAAAACGACTAACCAATAAGACGTAAAGTTGTTTTTCTCTAAGGGAAACAGTCGTATGATTAACTTAGTGCGTTCACACACGATGACGCATTGACGCAGCGGCAGACGTCAGTCCGTCATTTGTGAAGCATGGAGTTGTATGAAACCGCACGTAGAAGCACACACGGTGACGCATTGATGCACCGGGTGTGGTTCTATGGATTGACATTTGCCGCTCCGTCAGTGCGTCATCGTGTGTGAACGCACTTACCTTAGTATAATAAGATGCAAAGTGTAGCAAGAAATACGATGGTTGTTATAATTTGTACAGCAAATTATAACGACTATCCTAAACGGTTTGGACGCATTTCTTTCCGTTATCTATAAAAACACGTTTTTCTCGAAATCGCTAAAACTGGCATGTGCCCTGTTGCCTTAGCACGGCAGTATAGTACTCAGTGGTTACTGCTTGAAAGCTGAATTTTATGCATGTTACTTTGCTAACTATTAGAAGATGTTTTTTTATTTTTTTTATTATTATCCATTAATAATAAAAAAAAATATTGCTCTTGATCTCTATCTAGTCCTCAGGACAAAGATGGGGTCGAAGATGTAGCGAGCTTACTCAGAAGTGCACTGGCACTCCTGCACACTGACGGAACGCAGCAAGCTGCTTGGCGCCAGACTCCGGCAGGAGGGTGGTCGCGAGCCAGGCGGCTCCTTGCGGAGTCTACAACACCGCTGTGGGGTATCGTTCAGCCGCCACCACAAACTCAGATGTTTTCTCAGTAGCCCGACATTTTTATACTTCCAACCCCTGGCCAGACAATTTAACCTGCTACCTGCCAAAGCCATCATGACTCAAATTTCATAGTCTCCCATCATTCCTACCTGTCAGCTTTTATAAAATAATGAAAGTCTGATCGTCACGGGCTCTTGGACTATAATGATGGTAGTCAAGGTCGATGCAGACCCCGGAAAAGGTATGGCGTGATGAGTTGGAAGCCTATTGCAACGAATGGAGGGATACCACATTGAATAGAGATATGTGGAAGAGTTTAGGGGAGACCTTTGCCCAGCAGTGGGATGAAGCAGATTGAAAAAAATTCTGGCTGCTATGACGGGAACCGGTGGTGTGGACGAAGTCGCGAGCAAAAGCTTCTTCTTTTGAAAGAAACTTCTAAAAGAATACTTGCTATAATTAGTTGTAGTAATGTTTCTGGCCAGTCGGATTATGATCATAAGTTTATGTATGTACCTACATATTATGTAAAATAGTTTTTTAATTTGATTCATACTTAACTATGTTAAAATGTTGGTAAAATGATTCGCTCCGTACTTTTTAATGTTTTTTTGTGAACATGAGGCCACTGTGTGGGTGGCTTTATGTATAGCGACACATAAACCTGAGTACATATAGGTAGTTTATTATCTTTATATTGTTTACACCCATATATAGATTGCTAAGGCTATACAAACATCATAAAATTAGTAACTGCAAAAATGTAGCGTAACCTGTTCTTTTTATAACACACATACATACAGGGTCCTTCTTAATATGCTGACAGTTTTGGAAGTTGATGATCAGACCATCAAACTGAACAAATTTATTTAAGGGACCACCATCGAAATGGCAATATTTATCCACTGGTTGCTTGGAAGAAATCTCTATTAGTGTCTTCTTGTTCGTGTAAATTGCTGTTTTTATGACACAAAAGTCTGAAATAAATGATTATTATTATTATTATATTATTATGTATATTTTGGTGTGCAAATAAATAATATTTATAATACAGTGAAACTTGGTTAAGTGGGACCTGGATAAGTGAGAAACCTCCATAGCTGGAACTCATGCTGAGGTCCCGACACTTTAGCCCTGAATTACCTCTGTTAGTGGGATAAAGCAAACCTCTATAACTGAGATTCGTTCTTTCGATTTTATCGCCATAATTACCTCTATAATTGAGACAGCGAGTATATTTTACCTCTTTTACTGAGACTATATTTTAAAGGATACTTTCCTTCTGCCTCTGACCTCTTAGTTACCTCTATAATTGAGACAGCGAGTGTATTTTACCTCTTTTACTGAGACTTTATTTTAAAGAATACTTTTCTACCTCTTAACTCTGTAACTGAGATAACACCAATCTATCACCTCTCTAACTCACACTATTTGTTTCCTAATTTTTAGTCTACCCGCTTATTCCGCACTTGGCTCATTTTGTGCCTCAATGATCTCCAGGTTTAGTTTTTTTTATTTTGCTATCATCTCCGGATGTTTATTTGAAAAATTGTTCCGAAATGAAGGGTCAAATCTTTATCATTACGTGAAAAACTTAAAGTTAATATCCGTTTATGAAAGTGGGAAAACACGCGATGATGTTTGTGTCGAATTTAATGTGCCAAAATTTACTCTTTGCCGAATCATTCAAGATAAAGATAAAATTCAGTCGCAGTGTTCTGAATGACAAGGAAAACTAAAACGTGTTCGTTTATTATAGAACAGTGTTTGCTAACATGGGTACCTATGTTGTCTTTTGTTTACATAATACGTTATTTTTATTTAATAATCGCACCTCTATAACTGAAATAACCTCTACTCTTACCTCTATTAGTGGAACCCTCTGTAAATGAGACAGATATTTATTTATACCTGGATATCTGAGACACTGGGTAAGTGGAATACCTCTTTAAGTGAGACAAATTTGCAGGTCCCTTAATGTCCCAGTTATCCAGGTTTCACTGTATCTTATAATTAGAACATTAAAATCGAAAAGTTATTCACCCGTCCACGCTTATTTCATGTATTATTTAATTTAAAACTTGATTTCGTAACTTTACCACCGCTTAAAACATAGGTACCTACTAAAAAACATCCGAAAATATGAAATTTTAACTATAATTATATATGCATCATATCTGACACATTTATATTATATGACTACCACTTGAGATAACATATGAGACGACCTCCATTCTGCATTTATTTTATCACTCCAAATATATTATTTGAATATATTAACCCTCAGTTTTATATAAACTCAACTCATCTTTAAATCTTCATGTAAATATGAACTTTACACGCGTAGAGATAGAGTGGTATTTGTAATAGGCATATGGCTTGATAGCGACGATTTGCAAAAGAATGATAATAAAGCAGGTTGATAGAAGCGGCTATAACCGGTTCGTGCACGGTTTTATTACATGTACGTATGCTATCATTGTTTTTTATTTAATTTTAATTTTAAATACGGTCGTGATACATGATTAGTTTGATTGTTAATTTATTTACAAAAATATACCGCTGTGACCTTTCCGTTACCTACTATAAAGAGATATTAACATACGAAAATAGCATAAGATAAGAACTAATTAAAACGTATAAGAACAAACATACGCTCGCGACTTATTTCCCGAAATGAAATTAAGTGTTTATAGGTAGGGGGTTTGCGAGGGGGTAATAAATAGACGATAGATAGATAAACAATTTATTTGCATAAGTAACACACACATAACATTACATTTCACAAGTATACAAAACAAGAATTCAACGAAACATTAATAGAACAATGTAATAATTTATTGTATGCTACAGCAGCAAATGGGTCCCAGCTCATCGTAGAGCTTGACCGATAGCAGGTTGTTGATTTTCAGATGAAACCTTTCGAGATGTATGCTAAATTCAGAATAATGATATCCACATTTTTACTTGCAGTGCCCATAAAAAAAGAATAAAGAATGAGAAGGAAATTCTTCTATTTCAATTTTAAATATTTTTATTTGTGATCAAATTGTAATTTAAGTATGTTAAGTAAAAGGGAACAAAAATTAGGTACCTATAGCATTTAGGTCTAACTTAAACTTTACCCGTCTTATAGACTCAGCCTCAGTCAATGCAAAGCATGTTTTTCTAAACATTACTATCGTTCTATCAGTATACCTAATAGGGCAACAACACAGTATAGCAAATAGGTCACACTGATTAACTACGATATTGAAATAGATCCCAATTGTCTTGTTGCTATTCGCTACGTCACTTGATAATCTATAGGTACCTACTTATACTAAACTTTAATACTTTAGTTATTTACTTAAAACTCCAAAACTCAACCTTTTTATTCAAAATTGTATCACATAGATCCATCATAGATAGCTTTTTAACGTAATTCTTTTGACTCTACCACCGCGTTGGAAGTGATGCGGCCAGAAACTTTACAACATTTTTTTAATATCTTGGACCGTGTCACATAAATTATCTAGTCACATTTAAAGTACCAGAAACTAGCCTGGACTTGTATTATGTTGACTAGACAACGATATAGAACACGTAATATAATATAGATACAAACATCCATGACTCGGGTACAAATATTTATATTCATCATACAAATATCTGTCCCTTACGGGATTCGAACCCGCACAGCACAGCAGGCAGGTTCACTACAGACTGTGCTATCGGGCCGTCAAACATTGACTGATAGTCAAAAATGACGCTCCAAAAGATTTGTCTTTCTGGAAAAAAATTGAGAAAATGTTTCTTAGTCTATGGGTGAAAATACAGAAGTTTATACAGGATCCGTCTTAATATGCCTAAAATTTTTGAAGGGGATGACCAGACCATCAAACTGAACAACTTTCTCTATGGGACCAACATCGAAATCGCGAACAAAAAATCAGCTGTCCCATAAATTTGGCTCGAACAAGTTTGCAGTTTTGTATGGAAGAGCTGATTTTGTTTTTGCGATTTCGATGTTGGTGCCATAGAGGAAGTTTGAGTTTAATTTGACGGTCTGATTATCATCTTAAAATAGTGTCAGCATATCAAAAAGGACCCTATATATACTAAGATCCGACTGCAAAATTATACACCTATAATGTTTGGTGAACGAAATGTGATTTAAGTGAACGTTTAATACAGGGGTTTATACAAAGCCGGTTTGCCTAGCAAAATCATGCCGTAAGTACGTCAAACATGATGATTTACCTATGGTACATTTTTTTCCACCGATCTGTTTGGGAAGTGCCTAATTGAAGTGCGATTTGAAGGAGACCGATGTAAAAAACTGGAAAGACTAGGGTTGCCACCTCTCAATCTGCTGCAACTCTAGGGTGGCCAGGTTGAAAGAAGTCATTTTTAACCCCAGAGTTGCGTAGTTTAATAGATTATATTAACAGAATAATATTTCATACATTTACGAAAAATAAAGAAATTTACGGTTTAAGGCGTTTCGAAATTTTTCTTCTTTCCTCCATCGAAGCTAAAGAAAACATAATGTGACGTTCTTCCATTCCAGCGAAAGCATTAACTTTATACCTAAATATGTAAGAATTATATTCTTTATAATATCTACCTAATCGTGTAGTGTAGATGTAGGTAACATAATTGTTTTTTTAACAATGTCGGATTCAAAACACGAGGCGCGTTGCAAGGTCGCCTAAATTAGATTTACAATTAAGATAGTTACATTGTTTTACTATTTGGAAGTATGAGTTGAATAATGAAGAGATAATTCTGTAAAAATAATAACTTCGCCCTCATGACATAATCGTTTTATTCTCTGAAAACACAACACAGTAGTTTTGTGAACTGTTACTAACACAAAAAAAAAGAAAAACAATCCATAGTTACATCCATACATAGTGCATACAAAATTGTCTGCTGCTTACTATACGTTATAAGTTAAATGCCTCCGTGGTCTAATGGTTAAGAGCATTGGGTTCTTGACACGGAGGTCGTGGGTTCGATTCCCACGGGGGACACCTAGTGAAATGTCACATTGTTCGTTTTTCCCCAGTTGGTTAGGACATTGCAGGCTGAGTCACCTGATTGTCTGAAAAGAAAGATGATTCCGTGCTTCGGATGGCACGTTAAGCTGTTGGTCCCGGCTACTATCTCTGGTGGTAGTAGTCGTTACATAAAAACCACGTCAGAGGCCGTAAGGCGGTTTGAATAAACTCTGACACCAGGGCTTGCAGCCCACTCGATAAGAAGAAGACCGCTTTATGCAACTGGCTCTTAGATAATACATTCTATTCGGTAAAAGAATTTTTAACTAAGGATGACAATATAATAGTATGAATAAGTAATACCTATGTTAAATTATTGTATCATTCCATTAATTCAATCATTGCTTGTGTAATATTTGCATGCTGTTGTTAATGGCTGATCTAGGATCTAGGATATGATCTAGGATCTAGGATCTAGGATATGATATGATCTAGGATAGAGTCTCAATGTTTTACCTATTATCTGTAATACTGTACCCTAATCAAGAGCAAATAAAGATTACTTTCTTACTTACTTACTATAAGTTGAACGATTGAGGCTTGAAAATAGAACAAAACGATGATCCCTTTGAGTTAATACTGAACTTCACCTTGTAGTGCTTGCTTGAGTGTTACTTGGAACCAAAATTTCGACCAAGAAGGTCTAATTGCCTGATTCGTGTAGGTACTGTAAGTCCGATCCCATGACATTGTCGCAGGCTAGTCGGGAGGAACGAAACTGATAAAGATTATGTTGTCATCATAGTAATAATTCCTACCTACGCCATTGTTTTTTGTTTGCATGCAATTTTTGTAAGTATGCGCAGTGACTATAGAGCTACCGCTTAACTCCCTATGGAGTTTTGAAGACAAATTGTATTATTTTTGAAACAAATATTGTGGAAAATTAAATAAATGTAAAAAAACAAAGTGTAGGTACTTAGTTGAAGTTTATTTTACAACACTGGCAATAGACGTCAGAAATTCCATCCGATTGTCTTATCCAATAGTTTATAAGTCTTTCTCCATCCCATCACGAAGGAGAGGGATGGAAGCATCAGACAATAGTATAATGTCTGATTCTTCAGTCTTCCCGGAGGAAGGGAGAGGGACTTGTATACTATCGGATCAGACAATCGGATGGAAAATCAGATTTGTATTGCCAGGCTTACAGTTACTTAACTTATCACGTGTAATCGTATCTTTCGACAAAAAGCTTGGATTGCACATGATACGTGTACCGTGGTTGATTATAAAGGTCTTAATTATTATTAATTATGTAAAATAATCTTCATCTTTTCGCGTGGAATCATCATGTCTCTCTCAGTTCTTCCATTCCAAATATCTTGCCACCTCTCTCTGTACAATAATTAAAACTTTCAGTATTTAAATCAACCCGGTTAAAGTTCAGTTTATGTATTGCACTCTCCAATATATAATTATGTACCTACGATATGTTCTCATTCTTTCATGACTCACAAGGTCATTTACCGTACCTCCATTCCTTCGCTAACAAAAGATAATTATATGAACACTCATATATTTGCATATTTTTGTCATTTAGTCATATTTCATAGAGTTTACTATACTATAAAACACTTGTGTGATTTCAGCTGATCTTGTTCAATTGTTATTATTAAGTTTGCAATTTTTCTTGCTGAAGTCATTGTTTTTGAAGCTAATTTTGGATTTTTATTTTTCTTTACGGAGTTTCATTCAAAAGTCGGTTTGATTATATCAGAAAGGCATTGTTAGAGTTAAAATTTTACTTAACAAAATATCTGAAAATGAATCAAAACTATAACATTGTAAAAAACCTGTCGCGAATACATACCTATATTATATACACATAAACTCACAACCATAATCCTGCTCAGGGTGGTGAGAAGCGGTGATATTCTCGGAAGGGTTACTTAAATATTTAATGAATATTTTTGGTTGTAAGGGTTTTTCATCTTTCTATATGTTTGAACATCAAGTGAAATCTATTCTGAACCGAATTTGATGAGGTCATGTTTGGTGTTCGTAAGGCTCAATAATTAACACTATTTTTTTTTATAAAACAAATTATAATAAATAAAAAATAAAATAAAAATAATTTATTTCGAGCAACATGGGACTTAACTTAATATATAATTATAATACAAACTATACATAGGTAGATAAATGATATTCATTCACCTGGTTAAATATTTTTCGGTACATTACTAGGGTTTTCACAACGAAGTTAAAAACAAGTAGATATGATAGTGTTCTGTTGTGTAAAGAAGTTTTTCAATACAAAGTCAAAGTCAAAGTCAAAAGTCAAAGTCAAACTTCATGTCTTCTTCAGTCATGCTGACACTTTTTTAAGGGGATGTTCGACCATCAAACTGAACAACTTTCTCTATGGGACCAACTTCGAAATCGCGAAAAAAAAATCAGCTGTTCCATACATTTGGCTCGAGCAGGTTTGCAGGTTTGTATTGAACAGCTGATTTTTTTTCGCGATTTCGATGTTGGTCCCATAGAGAAAGTTGTTCAGTATAACGGTCTGATCATCCTCTTAAAAAAGTGTCAGCATATTAATTTGGACCCTATATAGCTAAGCTGTTTATTTATTTTATTTTATTTATTTTAACACTTTATTGTACACACGAAAATAAACATGAAAACAGCATAATTGACAAAGGGCGAGCTTATCTCTAAAGATTTTTCTTTCAGCAAACCCAAATAAATTAATATAAAGAAAAAAACATTTGAAGATAAAACTGAACTGAATCCGCAACGCTTTGTCATACCAGAATCACATCATGTTTTGTATCCGTTGCAAACTTCGTCAAAGGATGCACAAAATACAACCCGCATGCAAGCTTTATCAAACAAAACACAAAGTACTAAACAAAAGGCCCTGCCCTGCTCAAAATTACCCAAAATGCCAGCCGCATTAAATTGCCTTTCTGTATGCCAAATGAAAGATGATGAAGATAACGATTTAGTAGATCGTTAGCTAATTCATTAGTTTTATTTAAATTTAGAAACGATTCTGGCAAGCAACCCTCATCATCATCATCATCAGCCCATCATCTTCAACTGCTGAACATAGGCCTCTCCCAAGGCACGCCACACTCTGTCCTCGGCTTTCTTTATCCAGTCATCTCCTCAATCAGATCTAATAGACCTGCCTCTATGGTCTAATGGTTAAGAGCACTGGGCTCTTGACAGGGAGGTCGTGGGTTCGATTCCTACGGGGGCCACCCAGTGATATGTCACTTTGTGCGTTTTTCTCCAGTTGGTTAGGACGTCGTCACATCAAAACCACGTCAGAGGCTGTAAGGCGGTCTGAAAAAACTCTTACACCAGGGCTTGCCGACACGATAAGAAGAAGAAGATCCAGTGGCCCCGACAACCGGTGCTGTGCTGACCACCGATGGGGTGTCAGAGTTCTAGAATGGAGAACACGAACCGGTAAGCAGTGTGGGACGCCCTGTTGCCCGCTGGACAGACGACCAAAAAAAAGCAGCGGGGAAATGACCATAAAGTCGCAAAATTATAACTAAAGTATGAATTCACATATTTTTTTCGCTTACTACTCTCATAGTTTGTTCAGTTTGAACGACACATGTTCATAAATAATAATTTAATCAATACCCATTGAAAGAGTGTTTGTATTCACGCGACCTTTAGCCGAATTCGTAACAACTGAGCAAAGCCGAGGCCGAAGATATGCTCGGCCTAGAAAACAATTCGTACCGAATCTTGTGTAAGGGTCTTTTTCGGATACACGGGCGCGCATGAGAGCAGCTTTTTTTTTCGTACATGGCTGGCTACATTCGATGTATCAAAAGATAACATACGAAGCATGCAATGTAAAACAAAAAAATGCCGCACGCGGATCCTTATGACTGGAAAAAGGCTCTCTAAAGTCCCTATTAGAAATTTAGAAGATGCTAGAAATTATAATGGGTCCATCTTAAGGGGCTACCTGCCGGTTTTGGGTAATTTTGTAACCATTTTATTCATTAACTATGGCACTTTTTGAGCTGAAATTTAAACTGAACCATCTACAGGATATGAGAAGTGATGTGGTTTTTCTAGAAATCGATTTTAATGAATAAAACCGAAGAAAAGGGACTCTAAAGTCACCCCTTTTTTTCCAGTTGTAACCATTTTACTCTTACATTTTTAATCGGAACAAAATGAAAATTTACTATATTGTTCACAATACAATTTAGAATGATGTGGTTTTTTTACTTTTTCGAAATTAATAAAAAATCATCGAAAATTTTCAAAGAAAACAGCAAAACTCTGACCGGAGCCACGCGCTCTTTCTCATCGATTAGTATGGAGTGTGAGTGAGAGGAGAGTGGTCCACGGCTGATACGCCTTAATATGCTAACGGTATATGGGACCAAACTCGAAATCTCAAAAAAAGAAAATTGCTGTTTCATACAAATGTATATAATATATGGGACAGCAGAAATTTTTTCGCTATTTCTATGCTGGTCCTATAGAGAAAGTTGTTCAGTTTGATGGTCTGATCATCCTCTTAAAAAAGTCAGCATATTAAGTTGGGCCCTGTATATAAACAAACCAATAGCAATATTACGCAGTCATAGTTTTACTAGGTGCTAATAAAATCTTTAGCTAAATTTTCAGGGTTGCTCCAGGTGATCAAACTGAATAACTTTTACTATGGGACCAAAACTGAAAACGTCAAAAGAAAAATCTGCTGTTCCATATTAAACTACAATGCCTGCTCGACTCAAATGTATGAAACAGCAAATTTTTTTGTCATTTCTGGTTCGCTCACCTAAATCACCCCTGAACATTTTTCTAAATATTTAAGTATCCCCCCAGTATTTTCAACTCCATCTGAATTTTTAGAGGTTGTGTGTCGATTTTGACTTTACTGCGGACACTGACGTTATTCACATAATATCCACAAGTTGTTCTATTTGTCACTAAGGAAACATAAAAAAAATACAATAAAAATATTTAAAATATTATAATAAACTAACACAATGGCCGATAGCACAATAATTAATTGTCGCCATTGTGTCGAGCGAGGCATTTTAAAAAGAATAATAAATAATTAAAAACAACAGAGTAATTGTGCTCCAATTAAAATTAACGCTGAATGAAATCATCGTTCGTTATTTACAATCTATGTTTGCAAAATTATGGAAACTATCAATGAGTAATCTTTGGCGCACGCGCATTCAGCATAATGCTCAATAAATAATCACGATATTTTATGCGTTTGTGCGTGTGTGTTTAGACGCCTTTCACTATAGACCTCTAATGCAATACGAGATAATTCTGCAGTACAGTATTATGCTCACGACAATATTCATCTCGGGGATGAAAGTGACAGCCTGGAAAATACTGAAACGGTGAATTCAGACCATCAAACTGAACAACTTTCACTATAGAGCCATCCTTTCACAAAAAAAGCTGTACCTACTCGACTCAAATGTATGAAACAGTGATTTTTTTCACGTTTCCTGAGGGTGGCAAGTTGTTCAGTTTGATGGTCTGAATTCACCGTTTCAGTATTTTCCAGGCTGTCACTTTCATCCCCGAGATGAATATTGTCGTGAGCATAATACTGTACTGCAGAATTTCACCCTGGTACAAGAAGTTTGGAATACCTATAATGGAGCACCATAGATTCCAAACTTCCTGTGAAGCACAGACTGCCTAACAAGCGGTGAAACATAATAATACACCCCCTGGTGGTGAAAATTTTCTTGTTTCAATGCTTGTAAGGAGGAGTGGCATCCTTTATGATTTAAATCCATGCCCTGGTATAAGTATAACATCAAATAATTATTATCTAAAGAGGTTTTATTCAACTACACGTAGGTACAGTCGGCTGCAGCTTCAAACTATACATGCCTGATACATAGAGCTGCAGCCTTTCGTACGTAGAAATCACCGCATTAGAAGATGTCAATAGAGTTTGTAGTCGATGTTAGACTTTTACGTGTGTGTTTGTGTGCATGTGTTGACGCGGTGATAGCTTTGAGGCAGGTCATAGACCCGGCTATTAACGCGGCTGACGTATCTCTGTACTAGATATTGCTTAATATTCACAGTTGCTGTTTATAATAGTAAATAATATTGCAACGCAGCATTACAATGATCTGGTATCACAAAAAAAAATCCAATAAGAAACGATATGACTCATTTTGTATAGAACCTATCATTGAACTTTGATGATTATAGATATTTCTATGGAGAGGCCAAAAGTGTATTCAGATTGAATTTACTTCTTGCTAGCAACTTCTGGGGATCGCGTACCTAATGTAGGAATTCGTCAAAGAACTATGTTGAAAGATAGTTAGTTACCGGATCACAAAGTTAGAGATGAGCGGAACATTTGGCCAGAAATAAAGACCGGTGGATCTGGCCGGTAGACCAGTATCAAAATAATGGTCAAGAGAGGTAAAGGGGACCATATTCAGGCTTCAACACTCTTCGTAATTCTCTTGATATCCCATTATTTGTGGTCGGTGTGTAGGTCTACGCAATATGTCATTTAAACAGTCATTTCAGCGCTTACCTACCTTCAGCTTTCTTACACAATATTAATCTTTCACACAATCCTTCCATCTTTTCTTCGGCCTTTGTCTCCTACCATAGCCATCCATATTCATACTATGGTATCAGGTTCCCGTTCCACCATATTCAGGAGGGTAAAGTAAGGACGAGAAATTGCAATATGACTGCTTTTGCAAATAAGCAGCTGCTGTAGTCAAAATCTAATATGAGCATAATAAAATATAATATACTATCAAAGTATTCAGTAAATTGCATAAGGTAGCTACAGTATTATTTAACTAACAACTGGGTAGATCTAACAAGTCGTCCGGCAGTTTAAGGCCATCGCCTCGGGGTCGACGAGTGTCTCGATTGTGTTCACTTTATCGTTTACTTTATTGTAGTGCCGTCAAAGAATCGAGTCTTTCGATCTTGCACTAGGACTCACCTTGCTATCATTATGCCTCAAGAGTTATGTGAAATTAAAGTATCATCAATATCTTATTTAAGAGCTACGCTCTTGTCAGTGTCGCCAATCTAGTCTCTTCTCTGCTATAGTGACTTGAGTTCCTGATAAGACACAACATCAGTATTTTTCTTCACTTGTGCTTGATTACTCAATCTAGGTCTGCTTCGGCCTTTCTTCCCATCTAAAATTTGCTAAGAATACAAAATACTGTCAAAAATCTGCACCGATTCCTTTGAAAGGAAGTCAGTCAATATAACTATAGTTACTATTTGCTTTAAAGTTCCTACCTACCTATAAAAATGTATGGAAGATCATTTTTTAATCGGAAGCCTTAAAACTAACTGACTTTTATACGTTAGAATTGAAGTCTCGATGCAAACATAGGATCAAGCATGGTATGAAACTTTTAAAGAAAATTGTGTTTTGTTTTGACATAGACCAAGGAAACAAAGTGAAATGAGCATCTTCTAGGCGAATGTGTTCCACTTTCGGCCTCATCGGCATTCACTATCGGGTGAGGTTGAAACCAAAAAGAGCTCCGTAAAAAAATGGTGTCTTTCGCTGGGAGGCGAATATGCTTCTTTCAGAATGAGGACTAAAAGACTCGAGTCTATAACAACACTACTTTATCGCATTGTACTTGACAAGTCTAATAAATCCTTTTTAAGTTAAATCCACTATAAGTTTAACTGTTAATGATATTTGAGGAGTCAAGGTGTCAATACCTTATAAGTATTTTTATGATGGTTTGTTTATTAAAACTGTTAACAAATGAACGCAGGCGCAAAACATGAAGACGTGTACATAATACGTGAACTTACAAGCATTCCTTTTCGGGATGTGCAAAAACTTTGCTACAGCTTCAAATAAACTATTATACAGGGTAGGTAAGGGACAGTCAGACAAATACTGTGTAATAACTAATTAGTGAATTTAGACCACAAACTGATCAACTTTCACTATGGAGCCAACCTCACGAAATACTGCTGTTTTATACATTTGATTAAGATTTAACATTTGTTTGGAAATCTTTGAGCCACTGTCACTTACAAAAAATGGAATTTCAACGGAACACATTTAACATTACGGAAACGGAATACATTTTAACGGAAATCTGACAAACCACAGGCACAGAGATTAGTATCTAGATCGTGTTTGAAAAATTGCAATTACTTTAATTGGTTAGTATTGAAAACAGTTTCTTTTGTCGTTGTTATGCAGCGCGCTCGGCTCTTGAATAAGTTCCTACTTACCTACTTCAGTTTCTGGCCGCATCTTCTCGACGCCTATAAAACCTTATACCTAAAAGTTACGAAGCGGTGGTCGATTCAAAAATATAACATCAGTAGGCACAGTCAATGTGCCTGTACTGTTTTGAATAATCAACTTTGTTTTGTTATGTAAAGTGAAAAACAAGCAATAATTTAAGCAACAATAATTTATGTCTAGAATAATAATAAAGCAGTAAAACAGGTTAATACCTATCTCTTTATATCAATCATCTAACATGGCATAGATACAACTACATAATAATTTAATTTGCTTCAACCATGCCACGCTAAATTGAATCTTAAATAACATCTCATTAAATTCTACCTTATTTGCCAAGACTCAAGGTTGTAAATAGACTGTGGAAATATACGCTAACAATTCAATTATATACCAACCTTATGTAGTAAGATATAAGGAGTAAAATCGTATGTATTTCATAATGTAGGTATATATCCTTGTGGTAGGGCAGCGACCGGAGGGCAGCGCACTTGCAGTGCAATCTCCGATTGAACTAAATTCACTGAAAACTTTGGTGCTAAAGGAAATTAGACCTTGTTGTGATAAAGGTAGAGTTGGGATTTGTATTCAAATACAGTTTAGAGATTTTTACGATTCTTAAAGTACCGTACTAAATTTAGTGCTTATTAAGAAGGAAAGAGAAGTCTGTTGTCACGAATATTGTTATCTACAAAAATAAAATAAATGATTTCTCTTTAATATTCAGAAAGAAACAAAAACATTAAAACCCTCACTGCTTCTCAGCAAACAACCTTCTTCGGTTATATTTATTTTTAATTAAAGGGGTTTGTTAATTTGTTATGGACAATTGACGTCAAAACCCAGAGGCCTACCTATCTACACCACTAATTTTTAATTAGTGACGAACCTTTAAGCGTGTGTTTTTAGACCGTTAATCTGAACAAACCCTAAGAAAAATGGGTCGAAAAACGAGAAAATTTGTTGGACCTCCCATAGAAAATCGAACGGCCGATTCACACTTCTGTATAAGAGGTCCAAAAAAAATTCTCGTTTTTCTACCCATGTTCCTTAGGGAAAGTTGTTCAGATTCACGATCTGAACACACCCTTAAGGGAATATTATTCGGAGCGCGCTCCATACAAACGTACTATGGTGATATTTTCAATACTAACCAATTAAAGTCAATGAAATTTTGCAGAAACTATCTAGAAACAAATTTCTATGCTTGTATGGAGTCAGATTTTCGTTAAAATGTATAAGTTACAGTGCCTCAAAGATTTCCATACAAATCTTAAATTAATCCTAGCATTGAAACTGTACATTTTAACGAAAATCGGACTCTATAGAAGCATAGAAATTTGTTTCTAGATTGCTTCTGTAAAATTTCATTGACTTTAATTGGTTAGTATTGAAAATATCACCATAGTACGTTTGTATGCAGCGCGCATTTTCTCTCTCGGAATAATATTCTCTTAAAGGTTCGTTACTAATTGAAAAATAGTAGTGTTATATAGGTATACATTTAAACTAGTACTCTGTGTTTATTTATACTGAAATTATGATAAATTTTGACAAGTATTGTCACAGAATAAGAAAGAGTATTGTGTACAGCACGGATATTCCTACTACACTGGTGAAACGTGGATGTTGTGAGGTTTCAGAATATCTCTGACTAACCCCTTCGGGGAATATAGTCGTGAGCATATGCTTATGCTTATATAATGCTTGCATATATACAAGGTGTTACAAAAATACAAATAGAAATTTAAGGGGGTGGTTGAGACCATCAAACTGAACAACTTTCACTATGGGATCAACATTGAAATCGCGAAAAAAATACATAAGTTCGGGTTTAAGAATCTTTATTATCCTCATAAGAATTACAATAATTCACTTACATGAGAACTTAGAAAAAGTATATAGATATAAACTATATTTAAAAGTACTTAATTAACGAAGTAATGAGCATGCTTAGCTAGTAAAACTTAATTTTAAACTAGGTACATAAAAATGTGAGTAGTTTGGAAAATATCGCACGATGACAAAAACATTGTAGTCAAGTATGCACCAAGTTAAGAAAAACACAGATCAATTACAACTAGATATGTCTAATACAAATGGTAAGCAAATATTTTTTGATTTTCCTTTCTCAAGTGGTACAAACAAAGAATCACAAATTCACGACTGCCATCCCTCTTGAGGTGGTCAGAAACATTGGTATAATACAAACATGAACTTATAGGTATTGTATTAATTAATTGATATGTTAAATATTACGCTTAATGAAAATATTTAATTTTCGTTTTCATTATCCAAGTGACTTCTTAATAAATTTTTGAAAATTTTTGTATTTTTAGCTTCTTTAATATTATTTGGTAAATTGTTATACAGTGTTGCACCTTCATATGTGATATTCTTTTTACCATAGTTGGTCCTTGGGGGGCGCAAGACAATATCATTTGAACATCGCAACCTTCTTAGCTGTACATATTCATTTTTTGTATTGAACTTAATGTTGGTATGTATTTCTTTTAATAATATTTTCCGAACAAGGATGCAAGTGTAATATCTGTATGTATGGTCTATGTTTAATAGTTTAGTCTTTTTGTATACTTTTTTTGTTGGTGTTAGGTAATCAAAATGAAATAATGTTTTAATTAGCCTATTTTGCGATGTTTGTATTAGATCAAGATTTGTTTTGGCTGCTGAACCCCATACTTCAATCAAATAATCTATGTGCGGTTTAACTAACGAGTTATATATGGTATAACGAACTTTTAAGGGAAGGCAGCCCACAATGCTGCGGAGAACTCCAGTAAGAGATACTAATTTGGACCTTAGCTTCCCAATGTGTGGCTTCCAGGTCAATTGATCATCTAATATAAGACCTAGATATTTTTCACTATCTGACCTGCTAATAGTTACATTATTAATTTTTAGTGGTTCAAAGTCATTAATTGTTTTGTTTTTTGCTGCAAATATTACATAGTGTGTTTTAGCCACATTAAGGGTCAGAAGGTTACACTGAAACCAGCTATTAAGCATGTTTAGGTCGTCCTGCGCATCTTGGATGATTGATTCAATTTTATCGGCAAAGTAAAATAAGCAGGTGTCATCAGCATATAGTGATAACTCTCCCTTAAGATTAAGTTTACAAATATTATTGACATAGATTAAGAACAATATGGGTCCTAGTATCGATCCTTGCGGGACGCCATACGTGATTGGTTTTTGATTACTTTGATATTCAGCAATCTTAACTACTTGAAAACGATCTGTGAGGTAAGATTTAAATATTTTATGAGCATTCCCAGTGATACCAACGTCTTCTAATTTGTTTAAAAGTATATCATGGCTCACTGTATCAAATGCTTTCTTTAGATCGATAAATATACCAAGGACAATTTTTTTATCATCTATATTGTTTTTTATTTTTGTAACTAGGTCTACTGTTGCTGATAGTGTGTTGGATTTTGGTCTAAAGCCATACTGCTTATTATACAGGAAGTTAATTGAGTTTAGATACTTTTCAAGCCGATTATAAATAACTTTTTCAAAGATCTTAGATATCACTGGGAGCACCGAAATAGGACGATAATTGCTAGGATCAAACTTTGTTCCAGATTTATAAATAGGAGTTACTTTGGCAATTTTTAGATTACTAGGAAATATACCACAGTCAAGACAGTTGTTAATACAACGAGTAAGTTCATCGATTATAGAGCTTTTTACACATTTTATTGTTTTAGTATTAATGTTATCGATGCCCGAACTAGTATTAGGATCTAGGTTATTTATTATTTTGATTATTTCTTCCGTTGTTGCAGATTTCAATGTTGTTAGGCCATAATTAGTTTGTTGACAATCTACTTTGGCAGTGGTATAAATCTTATCATTATGATACTTAGCCGGAATAGCCTGAGCCAAATCCGAGCCAACTGTCGAGAAGAATTCATTGAAAAACTCACAGATATCCATTCCGTTTGTCAAAATTAGGTCAGCTTTATGTAGTTTCACTGGTATCGCAATATCTTTTATTTTGTTTTGTGTAATGCTATTTATAAGGCTCCACATCTTCTTTGGTTTGTTTTTACAGTCAGAAAACTTCTTGTGGTAGTAGTCGTTTTTCATTTCCTTTATAGCTGCAGATACCAGCTTCTTCTCCTTTACGAAATCCATTTCTTTATCTTTATCTTCAGGATTATTTTTATGTCGATGCCAAAGTTCCATACTAAACTACAATCTACTCGAGCTAAATGTATAGGACAGGACAGTAGATTTTTTTTCGCTATTTCGATGTTGGTCCCACGGTGAAAGTTGTTAAATTTTATAGTCTAAACCCCCTTAAAAGTTTTAAATGTTTATTTTTACTTATGTAACATAAATTTTGTAACAATTTGTCCAATTGAATGCCCCGTGAGGTGACACATTTGTAATAGCTTTAGAACTGTGATTGTATCTGTGTTAACCTTGTTAGTGATCCTAAATCTGAATAAATAATAAAAATAAAATTAATAAAAATTTATAAAACCCTGAGCTTATATTATCTGAGCAGATATTTTTACATGATGACTCAAAACTGTGTGGTGGTACATAATATGAGGACTATTGAGGACCTAGTACCTACTTGTAAAAGACAGAACTCGCGGGTATCAGGAAGCTGTTTTTAGTGCTCTGTACCAAAATGGGCAAATCGGCCCATCACATACATGCGGAATTGCGATTCGGAATTCCGGATGCAAACCGGTTTTTCGTATAGGTTTGAAATCCCGTTCGCAAATCTGGAGGGGGAAGCTCCATACGAAAACCGCTTTGCATTCGGAATTCCGAATCGCAATTCCGCATGTATGTAATGGGCCTTTTGGAAGTTGTCTTTTCGTCTCACGGCACGCTGCGCCCGCGCCTGCAGCGTCTACCGCGGCTCTCTACCACACTATTTTGTGTTTTGTTCGTAGTGTCGTTATTTTTATTTATTTATTTATTTGGTCTGCCAACAGTTGGCACATTTATTATGGGTATATAGGGTGCGTAACATGATGTGTCGCCGTGTGTACATCTCAATGCTCAAACGTGTAGGTACAACCAGGTACACAAATGATGGTCACGTCACTACTATAGGGGTATGGTTGAGTCCCACCCTACCCCCAGGGGTGTAGGCAGGGGTATGTTGGGTCCGTCACGGAATCAGTTCAGTGTCTGTCCGCGTCCGTCCGTCCGTCTGTCACAGGAATTTTTTTAAATGAGTTCGGGCCGCAAGAAAATGAAGCGAGGGCCGCAAGTTTGACATGCCTGCTGTAACTTTCGGTGTTATGTTACTGAACTCGCTTTTTGTATGAGCCCGCCGTCTGCCGACGGTACATTTACCAATGTATCTTGACCCTAAGTGTACACTACACAAAATAGGTTGAAAGTGTGACGCAATAATATCATTCTAACTGTAGTTACGAGTATATTACCTGCCGACTGGTGCTCGCTAATTAGATTTGTCGCACGCGATATCGCAATCAATCGATAATTTAATAACGACACTAATTTTCTTATGACGTTTAGAACCATGACTTAAGGCCCAATCGTAGGACGAAATACCTTGGAGGCGTCTTTTATTTTTCATTTTACGACTAGATTTATACCATTTACCGAAACTAAAGTCATCCTCAGTATTTTTGGATAGTTTATCTAGTGAAATCATAAATTGAATACACGATTGGAATTACTTCACTCGATAGAAAATCGTCACAAAGATGTCGTATTTTCATGTCATTTTTAAACATTTTTCTCGTTTTAAAGCATAAGCATAAGCATATGCTCACGACTATATTCCCCGAGGGGGTAGTCAGAGATATTCGAAGAAAAAACGAAAAAGTTCTCGTTTTAAAAGAACTTAAAATAGTTTCCTGTCCATGTGGTGTTGGCTAAGAGTAGCACCGTCCCATTTCCTCTCGTGGGTGTCGTAAAAGGCGACTAAGGGATCTACCGGAGGATGGGCAGCAGCATCCTCTGAGTACACACATTCAATCCAACTGCGATCGCCAACCCGCCTGCTAAGCGTGGCTATTATGGCAAATCCCCCCATTTTTGGGGAGGTCTATGTCCAGCAGTGGACGTTTATCGGCTGATTATGAAAATAGTTTCTCTTTTCTATATTTATACTCGCATATTCACCATTAGTTTATCTAGTGAAATCATAAAAAAAACCTATAACAAGCTTTTGTTCATTCTTTTTAATCGAAAATACGGCACACGCACGCACTTTTCGGAGAGCTGGGCAATCGCGTTTCTCGTCGAAAATATTCGTCGGAACCCATGGCCCCTTAAGTTGCATATCATCGGCCCATAGACATCCACTGCTGGACATAGGCCTGAGGCGCATAAAGAAGAGGCTAGCTTTACTTGTCAGTGTGAGTCCGTTTGCATGAAGGGTATATGATATCACTACAGACTACGAAAAAAATTAAATGACAGCTAAGTGTCCACGATGTGCCCACACTCCACAGACGTATTCAGCTAGCATTATGTCCCATCTTGGCTCCTTTTAGGAAAAAGTGGGTAAACATTGTACATTGTTACTAAATAAAACATATTACGTGTAAACCTACAAGTTGTTTATTTCATAAACGATAAATATTGAATAGTTTGTATATAACAATCTAAGCTGAGAATATTACCTTGTTTCATTTTTTTTAGAGCGTGATTTTTTAGTAGCAGGGTTTTAGTTTTTTTTTATTCAAGTTGGTTGGTGTTAGTTGGTACTAATAAATATATATATTTTTGAAATGTGCTAATTAAGCCCTTTCATTCGTTTCCCAACAAGGGATTCTTAAAATAACGTTTTTTAGTTCCTGGCTTTATGTTCTTTAGTTGGCACCATATTCAATTATATGTGACCTCACATAGCCTATAATCAGCAGACGATCAAGTCGCTTGGTCGAAGCCATGGTGGTCCAGTGGTGAGTAACCTTTGTCTGCCGTGCAGGAGGCGATGGTTCGATCCCCGTCCAGGCCGACTCGTAATGTACCACAATGAGTTTTTAGAATTCATGTACGATTTGTAATACCACTGGATTTTCGGTGAAGGAAAACATAGTGAGGAAACCTGCATGCTTCAATTTCGAGGCATGAATTGTACCCACTGTCCATAATAAGTGGCGACGGGCTCACCCCCCGTCACACTGGACAGAATTTCGGTACTACTGGTGAAACGTGGATGTTCTGAGGTTTAAGAATATCTCTGACTATCCCCTCGGGGAATATAGTCGTGAGCATATGCTATTCTATGTTATCAAGTTTCCTACGAACGATACGTCATTTGTCAAATTATGATAAGTGTTTTAGAAGCTATGAGGGAACAGATGAAGATACATAAATAGTACATACCTGGTCAAAATAATAACCCTCCTTTTTGCTTCACCGTAGTCGGGTAAAAATGACAAATATAGAGATGCAGTACAGTGACATCATTGCACCGATGCACCGGGGCGGGGCGGGGGGGAGGTGGAGCCGAGGCGAGGTAGAATTATGCGCTTGGCGGCAGTCCAGAATGCATTCACGATGCCTGGCCAGTGACATCTGTTATACCTAAACTTTTAGCGATTATTGACATGAAAACAAGCTATTTTTAGATATTGTGTTGCTAACTTGATTGTGATTAATTGATTATATCTGATATGAGTCAAATTTGTAAAATATTTTAAGAATATACAAGGACCTTCTTAATTAATATACTGACAATGATCAGAGGGCCTACCATGAGTTTTCCCTGTACTTTACTACTGTAGTTACGTCGCCAATTCGTATGACAGAAATTAGTTCTCAACGTAACCAATAGGAGCGCTGTACGAAATTCAATACAAAATTGGTGACGTTACTACAGTAGTAAAGTACGGTGATAACTCATGGTAAACCTACAGACCGTTAAACTATCAAAACGTCATATTAAAATTAAAACTTTGTGACCACACCGAAATTTATGATCAATATACACCACTAATTTTTAATTGAAGTCAGGCCAAGTTGGAACATCGATTAACATCGATTTTTTTGGGTAACATCCCTAGTGTTAAAAAAGACAAAGGGTTCACTGACGCAACATTGTAACGACGTTCAGTTTTTTAGAACAAAAATTGTATTATTATGTTTAAAATGGTTTATTAGTGAAAGTAAATCGTAAAATTTCATTCTTTGGTCATTATTACAATAAACGTGTAATCGTAATTTAAAAAAGTATAGCAATTACGCAGTTCTAACTTCGATAAAATTAACAATATTCTATACCGCCGTTACAAGGTTACGTTTGATGAAATTTCAATAGATGTCAAAATGTGATCTATTAAATTGGCCAGACTTTAGTAACGAAACATTAAGGGTACCATAAAGCTCCCATAGTAAATTGGTCGACCGATCTTTTGTATGGGAGGTCCAAATAACCCCTTTTTCGACCCATGTATCTTAGGAAAAGTTGTTCAGATTCAGTTTCGTTACTAAGGTGTCGTGTAGTAGGTGTAGGTATAAAAAGTAGATAAAGCTTGTGTTAGAGTGATTGTTGATTATTTATTATAATAAATGTAACAATATTTATGACCCAGATAAAATAGTGGAGGAAGTGCTCGGTACAGAAAATAATTAATTAATTCTACAACTACTATAACGCTGTTTTTCTGTGCACATGGTGCTGTTTGACTAATAATTATAGAGTTTATATTATTTATAAATAAATAATCATTTTCTAAATGTGAGCATTGCTACAACTACATTCTTGAACAGAAAGTTTATAGTTGTAGCAATGTTTTTAACCAACCGGAAATGGATTAAGGCGTATCAGCCGTGGACCACTCTCCTCTCACTCACACTCCATACTAATCGATGAGAAAGAGCGCGTGGCTCCGGTCAGAATTTTGCTGTTTTCTTTGAAAAATTCGATGATTTTTTATTAATTTCGAAAAAGTAAAAAAACCACATCATTCTAAATTGTATTGTGAACAATATAGTAAATTTTCATTTTGTTCCGATTAAAAATGTAAGAGTAAAATGGTTACAACTGGAAAAAAAGGGGTGACTTTAGAGTCCCTTTTCTTCGGTTTTATTCATTAAAATCGATTTCTAGAAAAACCACATCACTTCTCATATCCTGTAGATGGTTCAGTTTAAATTTCAGCTCAAAAAGTGCCATAGTTAATGATTAAAATGGTTACAAAATTACCCAAAACCGGCAGGTAGCCCCTTAAGGTCGTGATTTGTACCTATGTGTATAAATTATTTAAATTATTATGAATAATTATTTCCTACGCTACTGAGAAATTCCCATACAAGTAAACTTCCCAACTTTCATGATGATCAAACTAATTGAGGCGGCATGGAAATACTCTAATAGCAATTTGACTAGTGCGTCTGAGTTTCAAAATGTTTTTTAAAAGACCTTAAATACCTTATACAGGGTGAAATTGATATCATTAGCATCCTTTTAAACTAAGAGTCTACCCATCAAACTGAACAACTTTTACTATGGGAGCAAACCAATCGGAGCAAAAAAAAATCTGCTTTTTCGGAAATATTGTTTAATTGTTAAAAAAATACGATTGGGGGCAGCACAATAGGGTCGGTGCAGCATAACCCTGAATACAGTTAATTTCTGATATGATGATGATGATGGTGCAAAACAGTCTAACACAACTCTTTTTTTTTTATACAACATAATAATATCGCATATAGGGTCCTACTTAATTGACAGTTTTTTCAGGGGATGCTCAGACCATGAAATTGATTAACTTTCTATATGGGACCAACAACGAAATCGCGAATAAAAATCAGCATTTGGCTCGAGTAAGTATGCAGTTTTGTATGGAACAGAAGATTTTTTTTCACCATTTCAATGTTGGTGCGGTAGAGAAAGTTATTCAGTTTGATGGTTTGAGCATCCCCTTAAAAAAGTACCCCTACTAAGAAGGACGCCTATAGATAGCTTTCCGACGTAATTTTTTGACTCTACCTCGCGTCGGAAGGTGTTCCGTTGTAGAGAAGATGCCAGTCATTCACAATAAATAAAATAAAAATAATTAGGCGTAACATCCTGTATTAAAATCTACAATGATTGCTATAATTATTTAATCACCGTCGACTTCCCGCGCTCGCTACCCGACCGGCCGCTCCGACCGGCGGCGCGGGCGCAAGCTAACACGTGTACGTTATCACACGTACTTGTTTACGTTACTTTTTATAATTAATCGCACTGGCACTCTTGTTTTTCTATTAAATGATAATTAAAATAATGTTACTAGTTACTAACTGGCAACTAGATAGAAAAACAACAAGTAGCAAAGTGTGAGTGGAGATCGTGTACTAAACGTAACGTGTGTAAAGAACATTAGGTTTTGATGGATAAGTACTGGTGCATTAAATACAGCGTGGAATCGGGGTCGTTTTGAATCTAAAGGCCTCCGCTCATTGCAGCGATTTTATCGAGCGATAATATCGCTGCGATTTTGCGATAATTGTTTCCAGTACATCTTGTATGGGGACGCGCGCGATCCTACACACTGCCGCGATATTATCGAGCGATAATATCGCTGCGATTTTGCGATAATTGTTCTCAGTACATTTTGTATGGGGACACGCTCGATCCCACACACTGCCGCGATATTATCGCAACTCTTTCGACTACATTCAGTGGTGGGGCGCATGCGTGACGCGAATCGCGGAATCGCTGCAGTGTGTAAGGTGTCGCGATATCGCTGTCGATAATATCGCTCGATAAAATGGCTCGATAATATCGCTGCAATGTGCGGAGGCCTTAAAACAAGTTTCTTCAGAGCATCAAACTGAACAACTGTCACTTTGTGAGAAGCGGCGGACCCCTTCTGCTTGCTTGCTTCTGCAGGCCACTCTCTTATCAGCCTCTCACATGCGCTGCAAAAAGTTTTTAAACAAGTGTCTAGGGCTATCCCTAGATTGATTGATAGATTTTTTTGATTGGTATTTCATGACGAAGCCCTATGGCTTCGTCATGAAATACCAATCAAAGATCATGAACTTTGTTATCGACTAGGGCCACGACGAAAATCCGAATAAATTGTGGAGAAAATGGAGTTTTCCTTGCTAAATTCGTCTTGCCTCGTGTCGTGTCACGCACTTTTCAAATGGACGCCAAATCATTAAAACAAATGACAATCAAATAAAAATTTCAGCTATAGGTTGCCAAAGAGTTGTTCATTCGAAATTAAAATAATATTTTCATTGGCACTAACTGGTCCGTTCTAAGAATTTTCAGTGTGCCCTATTTATGAAATAGATTGAAAATGTATAATAGGAGATCAGGAGATCAATAAGCATAGCATAGCATATTATGCTCACGACTACATTCCCCGAGGTAGTCCCCGAGTCCCCGGGTAGTCAGAGATATTCTGAAATCTCAGAACATCCACTTTTCACCAGTAGTACCGAAACTCTGTCCAGTGTGACGGGGGGTGAGCCCGTCGCCACTTATAATGGACAGAGAGTACAATACATGCCTCGCAATTGAAGAATCAATTAATTGAGATCAATAAGTTACGTTAATCTTTTAGTGTAAGTATAACTTTAACTAATCAATAGAGATCACAGAATAAAAATTCTTAATTCGCAACTGCTGGGTGACTAAAGATTTCAAAAAACCGAGTAGTTTCTTGCTTCTCTACTACAGCCTCATCAGGAGTATTCTTGAGTATTGCTGCCCTATCTGGTCTCCTTACTATTCCGTCCATATATCCAGCATTGAGCGCGTGCAAAAGAAATGTCTTAGGATCTTGTCTTACCGTATGAACTTGAGGCTCCCAGACTACGACCGACGCTGTGAGATATTTAAAGTGCAGAAACTTGAATTGAGGCGCATGCAACTCGACCTCTCCACTCTCCACAAACTTCTTCATTCGGCCATCGACTGCCCTGCTCTCCTATCGTCTCTTAATATAAATACCCAATATAGAGTCCGAGTCCCCAAAACGTTTTCCTTGCAGATCTATATTAATAATACCTCTTTCTATAACCCCCTGTCACGTATGTGTCGTAATTATAACGAAATTGTCGCGAAATCTAACGAACTAGATATATTCGATTCGAACCAGTATCGGTACAAAAGACGCGTTATCTCCGCTCTCCGCTCTGCTGTGAATACCTAGAAGACCTAGTTAGGTACACTTAGGTACAACCAAAAACGACTAGGATATCAACATTATTTTTGTTTGCCTTTTTTATTTCTGTAATTTGTTGTTGTTCGATGCATGGAAAAATTGTCCTCTTGTTTTCTTTTTCTTTTTAGTATGTATAGAGTCACGCACACGATGCTAATTGTTTATCTTTTGCTTATTTCATGATGTGCACATATGCTTAGGATTATGGCTTGCTTTACTGTAATCTGTTTTATGTGCCTAATAAATAAATAAATAAATAAATAAACTGGGGTGCTACCACGAAATTCTATATTTTGACTATGGTGAAGTCGCTTTCGAATATACCTATCTCTGTCTTCGATGATACCTGTGTCGAGACGATCTTACATCATTGTACGGATTCTTGATAACGACCTAACGATTGTCGAGACGCACTGACAGATCGTCAATCGAATTTCGACAAAAACGGCCGAAGGGTGGATGCATATTTACTAAAAGTTGAGGTGCTGGCTATTATGGAGTGCACTTTTGTATAGGTAAAAATTTATTTTTATTTTAATAATTTTCAGAAGTAGTTTCCACATTATGCATCCGAGTAGTTATGCGTTCTCAGAGTTCCTGACATCCCGGGATTTATTATACCATAAAACATAAATATATATTTTTTTTAAATTAAATATATTTAAGAAGTCGCTTCCATACTATGCATCTGATTAGTTATGCATTCCCAGATTTTCTGGCATCCCGAAATTTATTTAAAAAATAATATTTTAAGAAGCCTCTTCCATAGCCAAAAATGAAGTTTATGTAAATATGCATCCTAATAATATCTCTACTAATCAATTACCTTTTTCTTCTACACCATTACAATAACCCTACTTATGAGCACCAAATTCAGTATTTTTTTTTAGCAGAAAAATACGTTCTTCAAACATAAAAACAGAAAGCATTGTGATTGATTACTACTGATTTATTAGCATACATATCCTAACCTTTATTTGTATATCATTTATCACTAAACCAAATAAAGCTAAAACCAGTGGCGTGATCACCCGATATTACACTTCTCTCTTTAACCTCCCGAGTGAGAGTGAGACGGGGAGAGTGTTGTTTTACAGTTACGCATACGAAAATGCAATTAGGTGAAATTGTAATGTTAGTGTTAGATGATTGACATGTTAGGTTTGATTGTATTTGCTGTTATAAATGTATCAGTGTTAATTTATTAATGACGCCAAATTGTAGGCTTTCGAATGTGGGTAAATAACAATAGTTCCTTGGAAAGAAAAGAAATCAATCTAAGATTTGATAAGTTATACACCACTAATTTTTAATTAATTAGTTAATCTGAACAACTTTTCCTAAGGAACATGGGTCGAAGAACGAAACAATTTTTTGGACCTCCCATACAAAAGTGCGGATCGGCCGTTCGATTTTCTATGGGAGGTCAAAAAAATATATTTTTCGTTTTTCGTCCCATGTTCCTTAGGGAAAGTTGTTCAGATTAACGGTCTGAATACAGGGTGTAAAGGTTCGTTACTAATAAAAAATTAGTAGTGTACCTATATGGGAACTTGTTGTCAGCATTCTGACTATCAATTTGTCTTTTGAAATCCGACTGTTGTTTAGCTGTAAGTTCTACAAAAAGGAAATAAATAAATAAAATAAATAAATAAATAAAATGTCTAGATAGACAGTTGAAGCAACGAACCCGTCGGAAAAAATATCACCGAACTCTTGGTGTCGGTATAAACGCACAGAGAGATTGTATGACACCTCTCGCACACCAACTTAATAAAGTTGGCCACTTTTGTTTTATACGGTAGAACCGTGAGGCTCTATCTAGACATAAGCTTTATTTAAGCATCTAAGGCCAGATTCGACCAAACGCGAGTTTTATTCTTAGATTAAGTCGCCGGTTACTATAGAGTGAACTGATTTTGCGTTTTACCAATAACCCTAATCTAAATGAAATGTCTATGTCACATCATTAAAAAAATTATAATAAAAAGAAACCTAACAAATTAAAACTGTATAACCTCACATTGCAATAAGTACGGATACAACAACCGCTTTCTTTAGGTGAATTATTTATTCAATTGTTCTTTTAGTACCTACGTGGTGTGTAAACACCAAAAGTAAAATGGTTCCTTGTATAGTTACTCTTCTATAAATCTAAGTTTGGTCGAATCCGGCCTACGTGTACATAATTATACAATATTAATTTGGGACCAGGAGTGCGATTTTTGAATCTCATTCGCTGAGCTCAGCAGTTGAAAATGATAAAATTATACTATGGAGATACGCATCTTTCTACTGCTGATATGACTTTCAAAAATCGCACTCCCGAAGTATGATTTGAAAGATGCATATCTCCATAATAATTTGAACATTTTTAACTGCTGAGCTCACCGAATGAGTTTCAAAAATCGCACTCCTGGGGCATTTCATAAACATATCAATTGTAATTTACAATGACAGTTTGAGATACATTGCTGAGAATTTCAGGACACATTTTGTTTAACTCCATGTAATCAGCAATTTGCCCTGTATACCAACCGCAACCACCAATCCGCATTGGGCACGCGTGGTGGACTAACGCCCATACACCTTTCATGGAATTTATGGTATGGTTTATCCCTTCGTCTGTGGATGTCACATATCCGTGACTAAGACAATAACAAATCTTTTGTGTCTGGAATCTCCACAGACCAGAGCGACGATGAGTATGACTGATTGATCAATCAATCATACAATTTTTTTTTTAGAGTTTACGAAATAGGTCTAGTGGGCCATACTAGAATCGAATGATGATAATAAAAAAAACTGCCAAGTGAGTGTCGGGAACGCCATAAAATTTCAAAATAAATCGCTAGAACATAAGTTTTTATTTTCATATTGTTGAAAAATAAGATCTCCATTCTTGAACATTTTCGTATTTTTTTAAATGCAATTTATTTTTTTATATTGGTTAAAAAAAAAGATAATTAAACAAAAACTAAACCAAAAAAAAGTTTTTTCTTTATGTAGTACCTTTTTCATATTTCTGTTTTTGGCTTATCATTAAATATCTGTTTTTATGACAAATGCAATAAGTCCAAAGAGCGAGTACCTAATTGAGAACAGACATACAGAATACAGACAGACAGAATGGACGAAAACAATTTACTTATTTGACAAAGGAATCCGAAAAACACTACAAATTAAAAACAAAAGCGATCAATCTCTATAAATGGTTCATAATAAAATAATAATTATCTTCATAACGCAATAAAGGCATTTTGCCATGGTCGCTATCCATTACGCGGTGACAAGCGGTACTGCGCCAACAATTTATTGCTTCACGCGTCGTTGGATACCGGCCTTTTATACTGGTTATACTATACTATGGCTATGGTGATAAAATTGTATTAGAGAATAATATAAAATTAGAGGCAGTAGTCGCAGTAAATATAAGAAAGAGTTCAAACAATACACCCGCCATACTAACGCACACGTTGTGTTTTTTTTTTTAGATTCATTCATTTAGATTTGACGAAAAATGAATTTGACGAAACAAGGACTTGGCGACGTATTTGACGAGATAAACATTTGACGAAAGACGAATTTGACGAATGTTGTGGCTGCCTCTATTACTAAGTACATACAGTATCGAAACTCCTTTTTCCTTCCAGCCTCCTGATTTCCACCAAATTTATATCTCACCCCCTTCTATTGCCCTCTGGTTACCTGTATCCTAGACGGACACCACAATTGACACGCTGCGCTCCATCGCTCTTTGGCAGATCTTGAAGCTGGATTTTTGATGTTCAGTCCAAGACCCCCTTAAGATTAAAGGGGAGGCCTTTGCCCAGCAGTGGGATGAAAAAGGCTAGAAAAAAAAAGTCCTACATCAAGACAAGACATCCCTTGAAAACGTAGAGCGTCACGTGAATCCACGTTGGAAAAGATGGGGTGGCAATACTGGCAATAACATGGCGAAATAATGTCACAATTTTTATTGTATATCCATTTAAATATCAATGTCATTTATTTTAAGATTGAGTGACATTTTAAATACATTTTAAGTTCAATCTGTACTCGTAAATAAGAAACTGGTCCTTTCTTTTTTATTTTTATAATAAGAAGGGCAAAGGAACATATTGCATAAGTTCACAATCGTATGACTAAATGAATTACAATACTTTATTTTTGCCTTATTATTATGCAATTTGACAAACAACTGTAATTTTTTTACGATGACTTTTTAATTTAATTTTCATTGAATCGGCAGGAGTCTTATTCAAGGTGACTTCTGTAATAAAGAAAACAAAGTGAATACACAAAAACAAAATATGTAAAATTGTTTCGTTGGCAACATTTTATTTTGTAGATTATGTCAAGTTGTAAACATCTACTTGTTTGTACTCAAAGCCTAGGTTATCGAACTCTGACGTAGAGGATGCGATGCAGGTAAACATGGTCATCATCAGCACTTTAGATCCCACTGGAGGGAGGGTAGTTAGCCTTTCACCCCCATATTTACTTATTACTCATATTTACTTCCTCAGATATTGAACGAACTTCCCGAACGAGTCTTGTATGATCTCTGTCAAATAAAGAAACATAAAAAAATTAAGTCAATAGTTAAAAAATACTACCTAACAAATGTCAATGTATCGAGTTAAAGTGACCTCGCCACACCTCATATAAACCATATGTGGTTTTCGTAGGGTGGCTATGTATGATAAGATGTATTATTTTTGTTTTAGTTAAATAAATTAAAAAAAAAAAAAAAAAAAAAAAGCCACAGAAGTAATCGAAAAGAAACGTTAGTCGCCTTAACAACATTAAGGCAACTAAGGGATAACATTTCTTTTCGATAACGTTTCCCACAACCACGGGATAGAAAAAATTAGGTAGCATTTTTTCTGAAATACAGGGTAAATTAGAGTGAAACTTGTGTGTTTATTGCTGTCCAGTAATGACACCGGCCCGCGTATTAGGTACCTTGTACAGAGAAATTCGAATTGTCACGATCTGAATCAAAGATCTCCACTCCACACTGGCTCCACAGGCTTTTCGGTGAAGGAAAACATCGTGAGGAAACCTGCATGATCAATATAGCCACTGTCCATTATAGGTGGCGACGGGCTCACTCCCCGTCACAGAGTGTTGGTACTACTAGTGAAACGTGGATGTTCTAAGGTTTCAGAATACCTCTGACTTACCCCTCGGGGAATATAGTCGTGAGCATATGCTATGACGCAAAGAGTACTTTATAATAACCGGAAAATTCGCAACAAACTAAGCGAAATAAACTATGAAACAAAGCTGTACAAGTCTTTTCATTCGACGCCATACATTCCACTGCAACCCTGAAACGTTCCGAACAGTATATATAACAAGAGTAATGATAATAAAATAATATAGAATAAGCTTTTTACTGAAGAAATTAAATTATGTTTGTAAAATGTTTAAAAGCTTCTGCAAATAAGAATAATTTTGCTCAAACGGCTACTTTATTTTTAGACATTGAACTTTGTTTAACGTTTCCTTGTAAATAAACACAAAAAGGAAGGACTGGAAAACATTGTCTTGCTCATACTTACTTCTTTAAATATAAATTAAGCGACCAGGAACCTCCAAAAAGGGTTTTAACTCGCCAAATATATCGGAAACCTTGTTACTATAAGAACTATTGACATATTATTTTATCAAAAGTGGTTTGCTACTTACATAATTATAATTTCACATCGTTTCTATAAGAATAGAAAGATATTCCGAATCTTGTTCTATTGTTTTTAGCAATTCTTGTGACCAATATCAAGTTGATTTTGTGGTTTATAAAAGCAATTATTATATTTTTTACGATCTCCGCAACGATTTCGCTCTATATAAATGTAATCGCACAAAATTAGGCGTTGATTGTAGATCAATGGAACGGAGGGCACGATCATGAAACAGCAATAAAACATGCGCACACGCCATTAAACAAATTATCTGCTAAGAACCTTTCCGGTACGGTCTGCAACAAACTTAAACCTTCGTTCCTTACTATCAACACTTTACAATACATAAACTCACGATTCAGCGGTCAGAAACCTTGCTACCTTTTCAGGATGTAATTTTAGGTTGGCTTTTAACATTTATAAGCGCTTTCACACACAATGACGCATTGACGGAGCGGCAGACGTCAGTCCGTTATTTGTGAAGCAAGGAGTAAAAGTTGTATGAAACCGCACGTAGAAGCACACACGGCGAAGGATTGACGCACCGTGTGTACTTCTACGGACTAAGGTCTGCCGCTCCGTCAAAGCGTCAACGTGTGTGACCCCACATAGGTTTCAACGAATGCCTGGTAGAAGGAGTTCCTGGCTTAAGAACCTGTGTGGATGATTCGATATGACCATATCCATTAACAGGGATGTAGATTCCAGGGTTCGAATAGCCAACCTACATTAGGAGATGGCACCACAAGAGAAGAAAGTTTCTCGAAGGTGTGACGTGTCAAACAAGTGGTGATAGGTGGCCAGCTTTTTTCCAATAGGAAACTTTATTATGAAAGCCACTATAGAACGCCGGAAGTGCAGATGGGCAGGCCCTTCTTGTCCATTACGTTGCATGTATGGATACTGAGCGTTGGACCAGAAGAACACTGGAGTGGAGGCCCAGAGAAACCACGCGTAGTAGAGGCCGCCCACCAGAAAGATGGGTCTATGATATTAGGAGACACGCGGGTTCCAGCTGGATGCAGAGGGCGAGGGACAGTCACAGAACGTCATGGAGAAATATGGAGGAGGCCTATGTCCGAAGACGGACTGATCAAGGGCTGTGATGGAAGGATGGATAATGAAAGGCACGTCACGACACGTGATGATAAAATCGAATGTACACATCAAGCAATACAAAACCGATATACCTAAAGCTGGCCACGTGTTGGAAGAATACCGTGTAACGTCGGGCGGTCAGCTATTTTGGTTTTGTATAGCTTGATCTGTCGTGTGTACACAAAAACTAAATAATTATACTACTACTATTAAGTTACCTACACATATTTTTCTCCGTGTGGCGTTTTTAACTAGACTATTTTTATGCAACTTCTCGTAATAAAGCCGTGTCACACTTGCGCTGCTGGCCGTGGCGATGTCGCGGCGACCGGAGCGGCCGGGCCGCGCTAGTGTAGGCCGCTCCCTCGACATTTCTCACAAAGGTTGCGCTGAACTTTGTTGCGCAACCAGCCGCGGAGCCATCGAGCCACCGGCTGCAATGTACAACTAATGCAGAAAGCTCCTTCGATACTCTCCACAGGATGTTTTTTAAATTGTTGTAAGTATTTATAATTAACGGACTCTTGCTTGTGCGTCAGCACTACATTTCCGCCAGTATCAAGTAGTTTATTGGAGTATCTATATCCCAATCTCAGGGATTGTTTTTAGTCAAGAACTAAAAGAGATTGAGAATTGCAGAGCCTCGTGGCAGGCTGAAACGTTACGAGCGAACACCACGCGAAACAAGTGCTCGGGTCAGAACCTGCAACGTGACTCTACAGGGTGTCAAGGCAGTGCACCGTCACAGAGGATTGAATCCTCTGTGGAACCGTCACTCACGCTTGACAGCTGCGAAAATTACCTTTGAAAGAAGCAGGCTCATTGACATGAAGCGCATTTTAGTCATCGTTCCTGGAGTGCAATGTTCGAAATTCGAAAAAGCCCTTGACGCAAATCAAAATGTATCGAATGTTTACTTGTATGAAAAATAGAAATTTTTATTGCGTATTTCTCTTTGTTCCTTTGGGAAAGTAGTTCAGAGTACAATCACCCATTACAGTAATGAAACTAACTACCCATACACCCAGTATATTACACCATCACGTTCGTTCTGTTAGGCAGATCTCCAGTCGACTGTGACGATCTTGATAGCGCCTGTACATGGCTGCAATCGCGGTAAATATTCGGTGATTGAACCGTGATTGGACTACGTACGAACCATAACTTTTGACACATGGTTTGGTATTGCGCTAATCGCGGTACTGCTCTTGACAGCCGTTAGAACCGTTTTGACAGATCGCTCAGACGTTAAGGGCTGTCTGTTGCATAGAGTTTAGCGCGATGCGGAATTTAGCACAGTTGAATAGTAATTGGATTACAATGTGATTAGAACTGAAATTGTATTTAGATTGAACTTGGATGTTTTATATTAGCGCAATTGGACCCCAGTACACTCTCGTGCGAGGCAGGCCGAGACCGCTGTACATCGACTCGTGTATAAAGTAATTGATACTAGTTCTGTTAACAAAAAAGTTAATGTACATCGGCCTCGGACTGCCTCGTGTTCGTGTACAGCTGCCAAAAAGGTCGCGGGGAACGGACAGGGCACGAAATCGTTTGTTGTGGAAATTTCTGAATGAGATCATCGTTATTTAAAAAAAAAGCAATTGCATGTGTATTGTAATCAACCATGTGTGATTATGTGTGCGTAATTATATAAAGACTGATGAATTGAAGACATCCAGGGAATACGAGAGTGTCTTTAGAGTCAACATTCTCGAAGATACACCGTTAATGTTTTCTTTTTCATTTATCCATCGATTTAGGTTAAGCGTCTTTTTAGTAAAATCTGTTTTAAGTATCTCGAATTAAATTTTAATATTCTTGTAAGCTAATAATAATTAAAATAATAGTCCCATTCAAAACCCGGTTACCTGTCCCACTAGCACCCCAATACCAATATACCAGATTTTGTTTGTTTCCACTCCTTGCGATAAGTCTGTTGGACTTGACCTGACCGGGGGCTGTTTTGGATGCACTTCTAGTGTATACTGGGATAGTTGCCGGTTGGTGTCTCCGTGATCTAATGGTTAAGAGCATTGGGCTCTTGACACGGAGGTCGTGGGTTCGATTCCCACGGGGGGCACCTAGTGAAATGTCACTTTGTGCGTTTTTCCCCAGTTGGTTAGGACATTGCAGGCTGAGTCACCTGATTGTCTGAAAAGAAATATGATTCCGTGCTTCGGATGGCACGTTAAGCTGTTGGTCCCGGCTACTATCTCTGGTGCTAATAGTCGTTACATAAAAACCACGTAAGAGGCCGTAAGGCGGTTTGAATAAACTCTGACACCAGGGCTTGCAGCCCACTCGATAAGAAGAAGAGTTGCCGGTTGGTGTCACATTACGATTTAGATCAAATTGTTTGATGGGCCTCTACGTGTTGGCTTCCGCCCCACGCACGCCTCCCAAAAGGTCCGGGACACTTATGTTCCGAGATCAGGAAAAGACATACAATTATAAGAATACCTCTCATTACTTTTATATCACCTTTTCGGTCAAGCTGCGTGCGTCTTTCTGGTCGTCATAGGAAGTAACCCCTCTGTAGTCCTTGTACATTGTGCGGCAGGCTTTCTGGCAGACTCCTCGGATATTATTTCACTTCCCCGGTAAGTCATGAATCAAATATATGGCTCCCGGTTCATTTCCTCTCGATGTTGCTGCCTTTTTAATGTTGCACGGTTTTGGTGCATGTTTAAGCTGTTTTCATTTATTTTTATTACTATTTATTTAGAGTTCCTTATACTTTTTTTTCAATTCTGTATGACGGTCTATATTCCCCATTTCAATTACATCCTCATTTTTGCATCTATTGAAACCAAAATTTGGCACGAAAACAGATAAAAATAGCCCAAAAACAGAAATTTGATCAAAATGATTCAAAATTGTTGACTATCAATAACGAAACTTTTACATAGTTATCGAGTGAGGTGTCTTTGGATAAGTCTTCTTGAATGAAACAAAACTTATTATGGGAATAAGTCATTTTAATGGATTTGCGAAAATCCCAAACCAGTAAAGCAGTTCTGCAATAATCTGATTTATGATTTCCCATTCTGTTCAAAGTAATAACATTTTATGAAACCTGGCAACCCTATTCATTCCACTACACTGATTTAGCAACGTTATAGAGCGTCAGCAGCCGCTGCGATCTGCGACGAAACGCGACGATACTCAGCGATTGAACAGAAGAAAAAAAAAGATTTTAAACCAAAAGTCCATGGCGACGGTCTTACTCCCCGTTACACTGGACATAATTTCGATATTACTAGTTGAAGGTGGATGTTCAGAGTTTTCAGAATGTCTCTGACTATCCCCTCGGGGAATAGAATGTAGTCGTGAATGCTCACGACGATGTATGCATACATAAAACCAAAAACTAGGGTCGTCAGGTCTACTCACACTAGTACTTATTATCAACACATAAAGGTTCGGTCACGTAGAGAGAATGAATGAAAGAAGACTAACGAATGAAATTTATCAAGCAAAGGTGAGCGGAAGTGTTGGGAGAGGCCGTCCGAGGAAAACATACCATGATCAAATCAATGATCTTTTCCGAAAAAGACAAGTGCGTAGCACCCTCAATCGACGGAATTGCATGAAGAGATGTATGAATGTGAATGAGGCTAAAGAGGTGTGTCAGAGTCGTAGCGTGTGGCGGTCCGTGGTCTCTGCCTATCCCCATGGGACAATGGCGTGAGCTTATGTATGTCGTCAAATCGTCTAATTCCCACATTGAGTGAAATTCAAATGGCCTAGTCCAAATCGACCAATTCTTAAAATGTCTTACTCCATATTTTCACATGTAACGCAGAACCCGCACTCGCCAAATAGCCGAATGTTTTGAATTTTCCTATTCAAATTGGCACTAAGTCTGCTCAAGCATACTCAATGTCCAATGCTTCCGATAACCTAATGAAACTATCCCAAAGACGTTGCTAATCAGATAATATGATCAAACTTAAACCCTACAACTAAATGTGACATTAGGGCATCGTCGGGGGAGCCATCTTCGATAAGGACACAAACCGGGGACACAACTACATACGCGTTTAGTTTAACAAAACTGTTCCAGATTGGCGATTGTGGTGTTGGTCGATGGTTTGAGGGTGGTAGCCCTGAAATCAAATCATCGTTAATCTTAACTATTATAAAACTGTAACTGAAATGTGTCTGTACATTGAAGATATTTGCAAAAAAAAGACTACGATATGGTTTTTAGGTATCCCTGACTCGAAATCAACCTTTTTTAGAAATTTTGTCTGTCTGTTTGTTTGTTTGTTTGTTCGCACATCACGCAAAAACTACTGAACCGATTTTGATGAAACTTTTTTTGTTTGATAGCTTATGATATGACTTAAAATCTGGTATATAATTTGTGCGGATGAAGTCGCGGGAAAACACTAGTAGTATAATAATTATCAAGTATGTAACTTCGCTGGCTCAACGATCCAAAAGTGACTCTTGGCCTTTGACACTTTCGAGAATGCTACTATTCCTGATCCTGTGCAAGCCTGATTTATCACCCTGCGCCCTGCAGAAAAGGATAATTTCCATTTCATTTGAAAGTATGATATTCTTCCTGTTTTGTGTATAATTTTAGCTCTTTGTAATTGTTCTTTGAATATACACATTCGTTAAGTTGCGTAGCGATTTGAAACGAATACAGTTCGTCACGTGGTCTTCTTCTTTTCGAGTGGGCAGCAAGCCCTGGTGTCAGAGTTTATTCAAACCGCCTTACGGCCTCTGACGTGGTTTTTATGTAACGACTACTACCACCAGAGATAGTAGCCGGGGCCAACAGCTTAACGTGTCATCCGAAGCACGGAATCATCTTTCTTTTCAGACAATCAGGTGACTCAGCCTGCAATGTCCTAACCAACTGGGGGAAAACGCACAAAGTGAGATTTCACTAGGAGCCCCCCGTGGGAATCGAACCCACGACCTCCGTGTCAAGAGCCCAATGCTCTTAACCATTAGACCACGGATTCAGTTCGGTTCGGCGATCACGTGGTGGGCAATGTCTTTTCAGGATGAAATAACGTGTCAAGTGTTGAGAGGTTGCCTACGGATTCGAATAAACTAGTTAATCAATGAATGAATCCAAGGTTAGATAAAGGGCACTGTCTTAGTGAACCACCGCAGTCATATAGATATATCCTATAATTTTGTATAAATAAGGGATAATGCTTGACCCTTGTCATTAGCGAAACTGTTCTGAATTGCAGCGATGTTATCGGGGTCATTAGAGACCAAAGGGTCTTCCAAACAGCTAGCCTTGACTTGCAAGTTTTAATTGTTTCTGCTCACCCCCTTGAGATGTTGGGATAAATTGATCACTGTTTAAATGAAGGTGTCGGATAGTTAAATAGGAAAACATTATTATAAAGGCTTCATTTTGTGCCTCTTTTTTTTTCTGTATTTTACTGTTTATAATTTTGGTGAAAAATAAAGCATAATTTGATTGATTGATTGAAAACGTGTTTCTTGAAAATTATAGACGTCCAAAGTACTCTCATACTTTTGACTAATCGGTTTGAATTTTGAAATGAAATGAAATAACTCGGTTTCATGACCTTCAAGTGGCGATGGGCTGGCCATATATGCCGAAGAACTGACAACTTATAGACTTATAGGGAGTCAGATATTTAGAATAGAGAACTGGAGACCGCAATGGCATGGCAGACGAATCTAAACGAAGTATACGTAACCGGAACATTAGTTTTTGCGTAAATTTTTAACACCAAGTAGATACACAATCTCCCACGTTTACAAAGGACCGTTAATAGTTACAGAAGGGTTGGACGAAGTTAGCGTTATCTTCCAACTTTGATTGCGACCTCCTTGAGATTGTCAGGCAAATTAAGGTTAATTACTTTACGTATACACTAGCTTTTGTTTGTGACTTTGTTCGTGTTTTGTGTTAAGAGTCCTCTTACTGTAAGTGGCGCTTCATCACTGTATTAAAATTTCTGCCTAAAGCAATTTTACTGGGTGAAATTGATATCATTAGCATCCTTTTAAAAACGAAGTGTCTACCCATCAAACTGAACAACTTTTACAATGGGAGCAACTCAATTTGAGTTAAAAAAAATCCGCTGTTGCATACATTTGAGTCGAGTAGGCACTGTAGTTTAGCATGGAACAGCTGATTTTTGCTCCAATCGGCTTGATCCCATATTAAAAGTTGTGATGGGTAGATTCTTTGTTTAAAAGGATGTAAGTATACTTTTAACTCATTGCTACGAGGCGGCCTGAACGAGGATCGGACCATCCTGCACGACAGCCAAGGCTACTCGCCACTGGACCACGGCTTGTTTGTTATGTTTTATGTTTTATGTAGACTATTTTAGTCTCCAATCTCTCGCACATTATTTCTTAGAGTGTCAATAAATTTAAAAAGCTTTATTCTCTTGATGGATCTCAATGGTGCATGTGCATACAATGGCACCTCTCGAACAAGAGTGATGGCCCTTTGGAAGTACATGTACCGTGACAAACAACCGGCGTACAGTTGAAGCGATAAAACTGTCCAATTGATTACGATCTCCGCTTGAATCGACTGTACGATGCGCTGCGATGACGTCACGGTCGGTAGTTTTTCGAAGACATTGAATATAAAATCTCTCGGATTTTTGGTATTATAAATATTTGAAATTTTGATTTGGAGAAGGTTGGTGCTGCGGAGAAATATGGACACTGAATCGTGAGGGACCGGGGTTCGAATCCGCACGGATGACATGCTATGCCGAGTGCCAGAACCGAATTGCTACTCTTAAGGCTTCCGCACATTGCAGCGATTGTATCGAGCGATAATATCGCTGCGATTTTGCAATAATTGTTTCTAGTACATTTTGTATGGGGACGCGCGCGATCCTACACACTGCCGCGATATTATCGAGCGATAATATCGCTGCGATTTTGCGATAATTGTTCTCAGTATACTGCCGCGATATTATCGCAACTCTTTCGACTACATTCAGTGGTGGGGCGCATGCGTGACGCGAATCGCGGAATCGCTGCAGTGTGTAAGGTGTCGCGATATCGGTGTCGATAATATCGCTCGATAAAATCGCTCGATAATATCGCTGCAATGTGCGGAGGCCTTTATTAACCTAGTCCACCTGAAAATATACGTGTTTTCTCTACCCTTTTGAAAGGGTTCACCTCGCCATCACAATGTGTAATAATTTTACGTTTTTTAACGTTAATGCATATTTATTTACGTAATTTATATTAAAGATATACTTTGAAATGATTATGTATTTTAATTGTTAAGCGTTTTCAATATATGAGTTTTCAATTATAGAATAGAATAGAAAACCTTGTTTTCGGCCAACTGAGATCACAATTTTGTTAGTAACACACACTCAGTTGCAAAAACGCTCATTAAAGTTAATCCTTCATTAAATCTCTTGCTGTCACGTTTTGTCTTGTTGATGTAGTAAGTAGGCGTATAATCATTACTAAGTACATTTAAACTACTTTTAACGAACTTCAAAAAAGGACAAAGTTTTCAATAGCATCTAAATAAAGTGACTGTTTAAAATGAGAATGTAATTCTACGAAATAAACTAGAACGTAAAAATTATCATCTGTAGTATTTAATCAGTTCTGTAATTAAGTATCGTCAGAATTACATTTTCATTAACACAACATGGCAACCTACTGACATGAATCAAGCAGTACGAAGACTACCCACCAAGCATACGAGTGCGAACGTATATGCCAACATATAAACGCTAGTTTTATGGCTAGGTTATCCCAGTGCAAGCGTCTCTTTCTTGCAAGCATAAGTTTACAATTAGCCATCCCGCTCCAATTGAAAGCAGGATCGCAAAAAAACGTGTTTTCGTCAATATCTTTGCTCATGGGAGTTTCTAAGCTAAAAATTCTCCTGAGTTCACTAGAAATATTTAATGTATTTAGTTAAGTACAAGAATAAAAAGTTAAATATCAGCAGTTTAATCATAGTATTGAAAAAACATACTTAACAAAAAGGGGTAACTTTGGGATTTTTTTCTATCGAGTAAACTTAATCTAATCGTGTAATTGAGAACAGTTGCCCATCCGCCCGATCCTTAAATAAGACATAATTTAATTTCAGACTTTAAAACACAGTTTAAAACACTTTCGTTCGTGTTCAAAAAACGGCCTCGACGGGATAAGAGCGTCTTAAGCTTACACATAAGTAAAAAAGAAAGTCTAAAAATGTTCTATTGAATCATCATAATTTTTGCCTATAATCGCCAAATTATACTACAAACGGGAAGAAATTAAGATGGCCACAAAATTCAACACCGAAAACAGAAGGTTAATAATTATATTAAGGGAAAAACGTAATTAACAGAAACTATTAGTAGTAGTAGTAAAATATTAGTAGTAACTAGAATAATAACAGAAACTATGCTTAGATTCATTCTTTTTCATCAGCACACTCTTTATGTAAAATTTATTTATAATTAAATTATGTAAGCAACTATAAAATGTGTGCATGAATAAAGTTCTTTTTATTTGATTATTTATTTATTTAATAAATAACGTCACTACTGCTTGTATAATATGTTGCGGCATCTTTATACCAGAATTCTTTCCCCAACAAAACAACAGCATGTTCAATTTAGCATTTAATTTATATTAAGGGGGCGTCTTGCATTTAACACAGCTCTAGTCCCGTGAAACGAACTAAATTATTCCTTACTGCCTTGTAATAAGGTTCCCGTGAAAGACTTCTTATGTAGAACGGACTGTATTCCCTTGATTACTGTCTATTTATCTATTTGTCCGTCCAACCGTTTAGTTTCTACTTCCTTGAAATTAGGACCGTCGCTCTACTTAACAAGTCCCTGATACAACTCTTACGTCTATGCAATTAGTGTCAAAATGGTTTGTGTTTGGGACTTACTAAGATGGATTATATCTCATTAGCCATTACGTATGGTCGAAAGCGCACAATACACAAATGTATTGAAAAGTTGATCGAAGTTCTCATAGAATTTCGACTACAGTGACAAAAGCAATCAGTTCATCATCATCATCACAGCTTATATATATTTTAGTACTTTTATGGTACCATTTTGACACAAGACTAAAAGGTATGAAATAAACTAAATTATTAAGAAAAACAAAAACCCAACTGCATAAAAAACTATTAACTGAAAAGATAAAAACAAGCTCTTTTTAATCAGCTAAAATAACAATTGTTTGAGCAAATTAATACAATTTCAATGTTATTACTTTTTAGGTAGGTATTGCAAGGCGGAGACAAACCAATAACCAACAAATAGGTAGGTAGTCACGGACCTGAAAAAAAGACGGACGTAATCTCGTCTAATCACGAGTGAAGCACCTATTTCTTTTGTGTGCGTGCTGTTACGCGGAACATAAGGTGACGGGTTGTAGGACCTGCGCCTAGAGCTAGTGCATCTGTGTGAGTGTAGGTCCCTTGTAGAAAAAACGAAAATGTTGGACCTTGCATGCTTCACAACTTTTTAGTGTCACATTACGTTCGTCTTTTTTTCAGGTCCGTGTACTACCTACTGTAGGTAGTGTGTGTTTTGTAATTTTTCTTTGTCCCCGTTTGCGATACCTACCTAATAAGTAATAACAGCGCTTGAAAAAAAGACAAACAAAACACACACTACCTACTGTAGGTAGTGTGTGTTTTGTAATTTTTCTTTGTCCCCGTTTGCGATACCTACCTAATAAGTAATAACATAGAAATTGTATTAATTTGCTCAAAAAAAGTTATTTTAGCTGATTAAACGAGCTTGTTTTTATCTTTTCGGTTAATAGTTTTTTTTAAGTTAATATGTTGTGTGGTGGTGTTCGCACTTGACCGGTTGTTATTTAATAAAGCGGTCGCTGTGGTCAAAGTATCATCAAAGGTCATTGATTCATTCGCTGTTGTAAAAAGTCGGCTATAAGAAATTCATGTATGTATTGTATGGTACGTTATGTACCAAAACCCAAGATAATGATAATTATCTCCAGATACCAATAAAGAGCTTACTGCAATATTTCTCACTTAAGCTACCCGTCCCGTTCGTTTTTACGATCATTAGAGCCGTGTCGAGAGAGATAGAGAGTCATTATCGTAAAATATAATGATCTCTAAGCACCCCCCTCCAATTTGACGGGATTATGATTATGTTTGGCTAATTATATTTATTTTGGTTCTTCTGGGTTCGTTAAATCTTTTATCGGAAAATATTTCCGTAAGCATACCATTAGAGTGAATAGCTGATTATAATAATTGTAGAAACGAGCTATTCTCTTATAAGTTACTCTTCGTAATAAGATTTCCTTGGTTCTATCTATCTCGTCTATTTACCTATTTGTTCGGCCAATCGTTTAGTTTCCACTTCCTTGAAATGGATATAGGGCCCCATTTGTAGAAAATCTTAACTATTATAAAACCGTAAATTCATGAGAAATAAAAAAGTTGCGGTTCACATCATATAAACTCAAATATCAGGTTTTTTCCCATACTAAAAGTTGTTCAGTTTGATGGGTTAAGTATGTGGTTTAAAGGTTAATGACACTTTTCCTTAAACCCTGTATGTATAGACTAATGATGACTTTTACTATTAACTACAAGTACTATCTTCCCCTCCAATAAATATATTTCTTCAATAAATAAATTAATAGTCAAATTGTCTTGATGGATTCGATATGTCGAAGCTACGCTTGATAACTAGAACTCTAACTACTATTACAAAATACTTGTTTACGTTACAAAATATTTCTACCTCATTCAAGAACGTAACATTATCCTAATCCATCAATTTCTAATCTACTATCAAACGATAAGTACTTATGTTAGAAGCAGTTGTTATTTATCGGTTTACACTAATCCATCATGTTCAGTCTAGTGGAATCATCCACTTCACCTATTTTACACGATTTCAGTTCACGTAATGAAGAGTTCATGAGAATGATCAATTTCTGATAGGTCTCTATTCGAATGATGTAAATATCGAATGCTTTCAAAAGGGGAAGGAAAACATCGTGAGGACACTCATACACTTTTTCTTCTTACCTGACTGATTTTATAATCAAGCAGTGGCTGTAGTCGTAATGTACATAGAAGTCACTACTTTGAGTAATCAATCGATCTCGTAAGCGCACCCGTTGGACACTGTATAATTATAAGAAACAGGCGCTAGAGATTTACAAGAAAAGTTTAGCTGAGTGATTGCGAATGAGAGCATAACTGCTGACTATTATCACAGTACGCTAACTGATGTACTTGCGCAGAGCAACGGAGAGGACCTAGTGGGGAAGCGATCGGTGCGGATCATCCTGAGATCTGTGTGAAGATGTCGGGCTTGACTGTGCAATGTGCATGACCACAGCATGACAACGTAAGTACTTACACAAGCGCGGCGGTGGCGTCGCCCGCCATCAAGAACGTCGCCATATTGTGAACCTAATACTGTGATATTATCCACCTTCCGTTGGTGGTCCATGAGAGATCACCGGGAGGTCAAAATTCTTGGGAAAGTGATCGTGCTTTACATCAGAAGGTTCACTTTCTTTAAATACTGTAAGTAAAGAATATAGCCATCTGACTCTAGTAGCATTTTCTGTTGGCTTCCATTTGCCCATATGAGGACTCCGTTGGGATATACGAAGTGCAGGTGGCAAAACCAAATGCTAAAACTAAAATTGGTGACGACTATGAGATTAACAAAATAATGGCAGCAAAATATTTGGTTGTACAACAGTTGCTCAGCTATTATTATGAAACATAACACCTTCAAAAACAAAATGCATATAAAATGAGAATACAAAAGCATAATTAATGTAAATGTGTTGGTGAGCGATGTGTCAGACGATATAAATTGAATTTGCCGACCCAGTTGCCGTCGACAAAGGCCTGCTGGCGCGGCGCGGCGTGGAAAGTGACCAGCCGAGTGTATCTCCTAGGTAGACTCGTGCGCATTGTCACACGTTACGACATTTTCGAGAAATATCGAAAATTATCAAATAAGGGCAGGAGGATGATGCTCATGGCTTTAAATGACTTCCAAGGCATGTTTGCCCGTCTTTTGCAAGCGATTCATAATGTCCTCAGAAAAACCTGTTCTCCTGGCTGTACATTCCCACCAGGCAAGTTTGGCTGTCAATTACAGACGATTTACAAAGTCCTTAGAGAATCTGCTCATTGCTGCATAATATTCAGGAGCAGCACAGACATCAGCAGATTAGACAACAGATTTGCATACTAGTGGATGGCCAGTCAATTCCCACAAGATCAGTGTTTTGGAATACGAGAAACGGCAAACGCGATACAACCTCGAGCTATGCCAGATGTATGAGCCTAACGTCAAGAAACGAACCACGAAGATTGAATAACTACGCTGTGCAGAACATGTCATTAGAATGGACGAGGTCAGAGTACCAAATCGCTTACTGGAGGGTCAACCAATGCAGATAGCCACAGAAGCCGAAGTCGACCCAAGCTAGATGGCTAGATAGCATATAACAAGATTAAAAAAACATTTAGGCCGAGTAGGTTTGGAGTTTTATATAATTTCTTTTCGATGTTGGATTCAGAAGTTGTTTAGTTTCATGGTCTGATCGTCTCCTTGGAACCCTTTATAAAATGTCGTATAATCGTCTAGCAATGGAAACGCATAACAATAAAGCCCCGATGACTATCACGTAACAAATGATCGTGCTGCTTGCAGATAAGATAGTCGGCCGATATTCGTGATAGGGCCCTTTTCGGCTTTTGGGGTCAATCGAGAGATAGGGCCGCTGCCGGAAGGTTGGGGAGGGGGGTACACGCTTTGTTCAATTGTTTTAGTTTAGAAGGGCTTTGTTGTGCGACTTATTGGGTTTATTTTTGAAAAGGTGGGTTGTAGTTTTAGTTTCTGAGCGCAGCGAAAGGTAATGCAATCGTGATGAGTTGAAATTACACATGTTAGCCCTAAAGATAAGAGCTTAGGTACATTCTTAACAGATAGGTACTTACTCGGTGTTTCCATAAAATGATTACGGAACCCTATGTATCATGGGACAGTCCAACATGCTCATAACCACTTCAATTTTTAAAAAAAATCGGTTTTCGTAATCCTTATAGGATAATTTTGTTGTCTGTCTCTCAAGACCTATTTTTATATCAACGGTTAAAGGTATAAGTTGAAACTCATATATCGAATACTAACGTCTACATTTAGAAAAACAAAAACCCGACTGCATGAAAATTATTAGTAACTGAAAAGAGAAAAACAAGCTTTATACTTAATCATTAATTAGGTAGCTATAACAACTTTGTTTGAGCAAATATAATTTAAATGTTATTATGTAGGTTCCTATCGCAATCGGGGATAAACGAATAACCAACGAATGAATTATCTAAACACATTAACTTGAAGAGTACAAGAGAGATGAATGGATGAGGATGCCATATTGAGCCGACCTCAAATAATGGGAAATAGGCAAGAGAATGATGATGATTTTACTTCAAGAGTAGGTAGAACACAGCAAAGGTTAGTTCATACAACAATAGCTATTAAACAGATTTATTCGCTTCAGCTTCTGTCTATTGTCTATGGTCTTAGACAACATTAAAAGCCCGACCTGACTTGTTAATAGGAAATTTCAACAGGGTATGACAATAATAGTAATAAAACAGGTATTAATTAATAGTCGGGGATGTAGAGAAAGCTATGGCAATGGTAAACTGAACCTTATTGTCGTAGAAATAAAGGTAAGAATCGGTAACATTTAATTTCGGATTCTTTCGTTACCAAATTGTACTTTTATACGTGTTTCAGGACATTCTGGGTACAGACTTCGTGTTTGCTTATCATAAAATGCCAATTTCTATTTTGGAAAGTAAAATTTATAAAAAATGTTAAAGCAAAATATAATTATAAACATTGCGGTTCAAGTTTTGTGAGATTCCATCGTATTTAGGGTACCGTACCCGAAGACTACCAACACGGGACCCTATTCCTACGCCGTCCTTCCACCCGTCCGTCCGTTCACTCTCTATCTTTTGATCCTGCTACCTACCTAGGTACCCAGTTAAAATTTTCACAGAATATAATTTATTATGTTAATAATTTGTATTTGCTAACAAATAATAAAAATAACAAAAGCAAGAAATTAAGGCCTATCCAAGAAACGTGTTTTTTTGTTTATATCCTCTATCCAAGCTTCAAACTTGGTGTAACTATAGAGAATGCTCTAAACTAAAGTAAAACAAGCAATAGTAAAAACCGGCCAAGTTGTGTCGGTCACATTAAGGATCCTGGAGAAAACAAACATTTTTGGTAACTTTGTATGGTGGTACGGAATTCTCCGTGCTCAAATCCGACTCGCACTTGACCGGTTTTTTAATGATGTGTAGTATATTAGGGTGAAGCAGGTGACAATGAAAATTAAACTCTCGTGGACTATAATAATTCCATTTGTGACCAAATTATACAGTTTTAAACAAAACAGTATGATATCGCGTGACAGATCGCAGTGTGTCAATGGCTTTAACTTTCTACATTTAAATAGCAGGTAATAATATATAGCAGAATTGAATGGTTTTACCTTTACAATGTGACGGACTGGCAACTTTATTAACAGCTGTTTGAAGCGTTATTTCATTCTTTAATGCAATTTTGTTTCCTGTTTTTTATAGCCTACCTGTGTCCTAACAACCTCGCCAGTCAATTTTTGTATTATTTTCATTAGGTACCTACCTACTACACAGGGTCCTTCTTTCCGTTTTGTCCGTCAAACTGAACAACTTTCATGTAAATAATATCGGTCCTAGCTGCAGTTGTCTCTTTCGCGAAATACAGAGATCGTAATGTACGTGAAAGAATCAACGAAATTGGCAGAGTAGTTTTCGAGTAAATTGCAAACATATTATACAGGGTGTAAGAAAAAACCTAGTAATACATAAGGGGCTTCAGACCACCACACTGAACAACTTTAACTATGGAGCCAACATCGGAATAGCGAAAAAAAATCTACTGTCCCATACATTTCAGTAGAGTACTGCAGTTTTGTATGAAACAGCAGCTTTTTTTTATTTTTTATCGATGTTCGCTCCATAGTGAAAGTTGTAGAGTTTGTTGGTCTTACTAGGGTGTTTTGTTACACCCTGTATTCATTAATACACACGAATTAAACAGAAAACCTACCTTTTTTAAGTTGGTTTTATTAACCAACTTCACAACAACAACTACATCAACTTATCTTTAATTTCCCTCCCCTAACTTCATCCCCCACTCGTGTCCATCATTATAACTTAACATTGTTGATATCTGCCATTAGGGTGAGATAGCCAATTTGCGACTTCGGCTGACCGTACAAAACTTTGTTTACCCTACTTTGCGAAGGAGGGTGCAGATAACTAACAGGGCTTAATCTGTTGGTTGGTGGCCGTTGGACAAGTAAGTAAACTGGTTAAAATAGTTTTGGATAAGTTGCTGAAAGCAAACATCGTGAAATTCAGTTTAAGGCTTTTCATCCCTGGACCACGACTCTCCGTACTAATCGATGCGAACAAGCGCGTGGCTCCGGTCAGAATTTAGCTGTTTTCTTTGAAAAATTAGAAGTTTTTTTATTAATTTCGAAAATGTAAGAAAACCACATCATTCTGAATTGTGTTGTGAACAATATTGTAAATTTTCATTTTCTTCCGATTAAAAATGTAAGAGTAAACTGGTTACAACTGGAAAAAAGGGTGACTTTAGATTCACTTTTCTTCAGTTTCATTCATTAAAATCGAATTCTAGACAAACTACATCACTTCTCATATCGTGTAGATAGTTTAGATTGTTTTTCAGCTCTAAAAGTGTCATAGTTAATGAATAAGATGGTTACAAAGCTACCCAATTTCATGGTAAAACCTCTCCCATCCACCAAGTATACGCTAGGCCGCCGGGCCATATTTTTCTGGTTTTTAGAAGCTTCTCCTGTATAGTTGAAGCTTCGTTGTAGGCCGGAGAAGCTACCGAAACGTCACCACCCAATAACAAACTCCAAAGCAACTCAAGGGGTCTACCCGGACTTTCTAACTTCGCAATTGCGGTAAAATTTTCGTTCCAATGTCAAGTCTATTGCAATGAAGTTCGGACCGAAACGGTTGCGATATATCGAAAATCGAAAATACGAGTACAGGGCCAGGACTGGAGTGTAATTTTTAAAATCACATATTGAAATCAGCAGTAGAAAATGCCAAATTTACTATATGGAGATTATGAATCTTTCTGCTGCTGATTCAATCCTGGTCAGGGCTTGGCTCGAACATTCTCTGACAGGAAGTAGACCACTAGCTTGCCTCCACCAATGAGTTAAATTGTCACCTAAACAATCCTAATTATTTATCCGCCTCCTATGTCCTATCAAACTGACATTATGCCCTCAAACAATAAGTACAATACACCTGTGTTCTAAACTTAACCTCTCACCGACCGACCGCTGCGCGGGCGCATAGCAACAAACTTACAATCGTATGCAACCCGGTGGTTTCAACACTTCGCATGACAACACGCAGTTAACGGTGGAACGATGAGGTTTGTGGAGGGGTACAAGCGATGAGAGGCTAGCTATTACTAGGTCTAACAAAATTAGCTGAAAATATTTGAAGGGGATTATCAGACCTTCAAACTGAACAACTTTCTCTACGGGACCAATATCGAAATCGCGAAAAAAGAAATCGATGTCCCATAACATTCGGGTCGTGTTAGGTTGGCAGTTTTGTACGGGACAACTGATTTTTTTTCGTGTATTCGATATTTGTCCCATAGAGAAAGTTGTTCAGTTTGATGGTCTGAATGGTCTTGATGGTTTGAAGGTCTTAGACCTTAGACCTTATTATACCTCATCATCTGCTCGATGAACGTATTTTACTCGGAAAAAAATTAACTAACATTCGAAAAACAGAGGATAAAACTGGTATAACATTAGATGTTTGTCAAAGAAATGCTACTCAAAATATGTGATGTCTCGAGTTCAAACCTAAGATCGTACCGCTGAGCGAATTATAGTCTCTATCTCGGCGGTGAAGGAAAAAATCGTGAGAAAAATCTAAATTCTGCATGCTAAATGATTATTTCTTCCACTATTTATTGAAAAATGGCTACGAAGTTTGAACTGTCTCTTACTATAGTTAGTATTCTGAGCTGGTAGTGAGCGTATTTATTTTATCGTTTTGATTAGTGTCTTTCCATTGACTGGTAGTCCACCTTTATAAAGATCGTGTAGCAGTAAATTGAGAAGGTATGTGAAGTTTACCAATCCGCATTAGGCACGCGTGCTGGGCTTATGCCTACCCCTACTTGAAGGTAAACCTGATGAGTGGGACGTATATTATAAGCTGATATCGAATGGAATTCAGGAGTTTGTGGTATATCCCGCTACCGCTTATCCCTCGCACCGATTCACCGCTATGGCCGCTTGATTACAATTTATTACATGTTTACGCGAACTCGTCTAACAATCGTTGTAATTTTGCATCAATTAAAAGTGCAAATGTGTTGGGAAACGACAATTATATCGATTGTTTAGTTAGCGGCTTTTAAGTCATTAATATTTATGTTTCTTGTATTAAATAGTTGTTTGGAACGACTTGTTTGTTTCGATAGTCTCATTATTCACGGGGGCAAGAATGTATTTATGTACAACCAAGTAAATTGTACAGGTTTATCAATCCATAGCACTGAAGTACTATGTTAACTAGAGAAGCTACCGAGAAGTAATGTTTTGTAACACGCGTTAGGGTGCACGCGCTCTAACCCACTTAGCCTGTACCAGGCGCTCGTCGTAGCCTGACGCTCCCAGCACGCGCCCCACACTGCTGATCATGGTGCACAGATTTTGTTCGCGTTGTCTGCTCTATACATAATTACTCAATGATCCATAGTCACCAGTAAGCGCGAGAGTATTTAAGGGAGTTTCGTTGATTTGAGCAAAGATTTGCCTCTACAGGGTGAAATTGATATCATTAGCATCCTTTTAAACTAAGAGTCTACCCATCAAACTGAACAACTTTTACTATGGGAGCAGACCGATCGGACAAAAAAAACCAGCTGTTCCATTCCATACTAAACTGCAATGTCTAGGTTATTTTTTTGCTCAGATCGGTTTGCTTTGCATCCATAGTAAAAGTTGTTCAGTTTGATGGGTAGACTCTTAGTTCAAAAGAATGCTAATGATATCAATTTTACCCTGTATAACGCTTGATTCATAAAACAGTATATTAGCTATAATTATCTTTTTTAGATTTGTGGTCGCATTTAGATGGATCATAGATTCCCCGAGGGGGTAGGTTATCATCATCTTCATTATGGACCTTATACCATGTATTTATACAGACACCGACCGGTCGTGGATGTATAAATACGTCAATGAGTCACTAAAATCCTAACTAACTTTCATATTTTATAATATTAGTAGGTTTACTAAGATTCAAAATATCCGCATTTTACTCTGGCAGTCTAGAATGTCGGTGGCTATGGAAACTCAATCTCGAGGTCCGGGTTCCAATCCGCACGGACCACCAATGAGTTTTTCCGACTTATGTACGTAATACCTACGTAATACCGACTGCTCTCAGACGGTGAAGGAAAACATCGTGAGGAAACCTGCATACGCAGAAGAAGAAATTCCGATGCGTACGTGAAGTCTACCAATCCGCATTGTCACGCGTGGTGGACAAACGCGCATACATACGCCCTCCCTGACCCCTCAGGCCTGTGCCCTGCTGTGGGACGTATATAGGCTGTGATGATGACGCTGGCAGTGCCCAAACTTTAAAATGAAAAATAAGTTTGTTTAGTGAAATGTGAATATTCTAATGGTAAACATATTTAGAATATTTTTGACTCCTCCGGGAATAAAGTCGTGAGTTTTATTATTCCCTACCCAAGAGTTACAACCCTTACCAACTTTACAACACCCGTTTTCGGCCAGGAATGCACAAAACAAACCGCCACACGTTCCAGTGTACAAATTAAAATAAAAGTAACAGTTTGTACAGAGCGGAGGTACCTACGAGAACATAGTTTCACTTTATTTGTTTGTCTGTGGGGCTAGCATGCCCGTGTTTACTGCAATACACACGGCTCCACTTGAGGACACATGTATTTGCATAGCAAAAATAACATTATTCAGATAAAGCATATGCATAATAGCCGTGGTGGTCCAGTTATGAGTAACCTTGCCTGCCGTGCAGGAGGCGATGGTTCGATCCCCGTCCAGGCCGACTCGTACCAATGAGTTTTTCGGAATTTATGTACGATTTGTAACACCACTGGCTTTTCGGTGAAGGAAAACATCGTGAGAAAACCTGTGTATGCTTCAATTTCAAGGCATGTATTGTACCTACTGTCCATTATAAGTGGCGACGGGCTCACCCCCGTCACACTGGAACGAGTTTCGGTAGGTACTACTGGTGAAACGTTGATGTTCTGAGGTTTCAGAATATCTCTGACTACCCCCTCGGGGAATATAATCGTAAGCATGTCTAGATAGAGCTTCTACCGTATAAAAGAAAAGTGGCTAACTTTTTTAGGTTGGTGTGCGTAAGGTGCCATACAACTTATATCGGTGTGCGTATATACCCACACGGTTTATCACTCAAGCAAGAGTTCACAGATATTTTATTCGACGCGTTCGTTGCTTCGACTTTCAATCTTATCAAAGCTCTTTCTTGCATTTGCACAACAAAAACATACATTATATACAGGGCTTAAAAATTAAATTAAAAAGGATCTTGAGACCATATCAAACTAAACAATGTATATTTTTGGATCAATTTCGAAATTGCGAAAAAAAATCTGCTGCGCCATAGAAAATGTCAATAGCTGCGCAGCTATTCAACTTGTTTCGCTATTTCTAAGTTGGTTCCATAGTTAAAGTTGTTTAACTCACATACTTTAGTGGGTGCATCCTGTATTTCAAATTCGGATAATTGTGTTTTTTAAAACAATATCGCAATAACTAGACACACTATGGAGTCACGTTGCAGGGTTTGCCTCGAACACTTGTCTCTCGCGTGGTGTTCGCGCGGTTCGAGTCTCAGCCTGCCACGAGGCTCCAAAATCCTTCTCAGTTGTTCTTACTCAAAAACAATCCTCGAGATTGGATAGACACTCCCTCAAACTACTTGACACTGGCGAAATCTAACTAGGAAACGCCATTAAATAAAAATAGAATAGAATAGACACGCTATACTTAATATACCTGGCCCTGTATTTAAAATGGACAGGTCAAAAGCACCTATCTTTAATTTCCTCAATAATTATTCACCTTAGTCCTTCATTTCCTTAACACGAATACATAATGTGGTCAGCTTCACGCCCCACCAATTATTTTATATTTCCCTCCAAAATGGTGTCCCAAACGACTCAATATTTCATATCAAATAATAATAGAGCGTTTGGTATAAATTATCACAAATTACGTGACCGCTCCTGATTAACCTTTGACGGTATTGCTTTTTAACCATTTGTGTCAGGACAGGGTCGGATTCCACTTCCTGCAGGAAATTGCCTCGCCCTTATCATTGTTATGTGCCAAATATCACTGTGTTTGTTACAAAACGAATAATAAAACCGTGTGGTAGGGGAAACATCCGAAGCATTCAATTATAATTTACCACAGAATAAAAATACATCTTCTTCAACTTCTTAATCGATGTTATTGTTACTTTCTTGCGTTACAATTTGTAATCGTGTTAAATGTATTTCTTCCAATCCAAAATACGTTATTACACTAAAAAATAATTGTTTCTGATAAATTAATTACCTACACAATGTCGCAAATTTGAGGACAGCTTATAAATTGTACCTATTTAAACTCAAACTCAACACTTTTATTCAAAATAAGATAAGATAATGTTTATTTTTAAACTCTTGATAACAACTATTACATTTAAACGGTAGACCAAAAACGAGGCAAGCCTGATACGCGTGGTCTACGTGGTCTTGGTAAATGATATCACATAATATTATAGCTTACTTATACTTATCTCATTTTTTGGACTCTGCCACCGCCTCGGAAGGAGTTCCGTCTGTCGTAGAGAAGATGCGGCAAAAAACTCTACAACACACATCTTTTAAACAGCATTTATTTTTAAGAAACCTATTATTTTCACCTATTATTTTTATGAATTTTTACCCGACTGCGCGACGCAAAGGAAGGGTAGGTAATGTGTTTATCAGCCTATGTATGTGTGCGTTATTGTTGTTTCAACGTACTTAAAAAAATTACAAATATAGCGTCATGCCCTGCAGGGTTCGCAAATGCAGACATGTTAATATGTTCAAAAGCATTTTTGATGAGCATTTTATTTAAAAGGAAAATGTTCTAGACGACGACATGTCGAACTACGCAATATTTTGAACTCCAGTGTATACTTTCCCGTGGCCTCCAGTGTACCCCGGAAGGTTTACGGTAACGTCCAGAGAGCACGCGAGTGGAATGAGACCATGTTGTAATTTTTTCGGGACCCACTTCCGTATCTAGTTAATAACGTTCATAATGTTGCTCGTGCTTGCGGCGCGGCGTAGGTCTTTTTGTTTGCCACCACCTGTATGTTGCGGCCTTTGTTTTCTTTTTAAAAATATATATTGTTTTGTTTGTAACAGAGGGTTGTATAAGAGGCTTTATATTTTTATGAAAAAAAAACATTTCTGTAAAGTTTCGTATGCAGTGGTTTGTGGTCTTAATTTGACACCCATAATATAGCATATGCTCACGACTATTACTTGAGGCGGTATTCAGAGATATTATGAAAACTCAAAACATCCACGTTTCACTAGTAATACCGAAACTCTGTCCAGTGTGACGGGGAGTGAGCCCGTCGCCAATTGTAATGGACCGGTGGGTACAATACATGCCTCGAAATTGAAGCATGCAGGTTTCAAGATATTTTCCTTCACCGAAAAGCCAGTGTACACATAGTACATAAATTCCGAAAAACTAATTGGTTCGAGTCGGCCTGGACGGGGATCGAACCATCGCCTCCTGCACGGCAGGCAAGGTTACTCGACACTGGACCAACCCGCTATTTAAAAAATTTACTGACTAATTTTTTAGTCACCCATTGAAAGTAGGACGAAACTTCGTTTGTATGCAGCAAAATCGGGCGCGCTCGCAGTGTAGTTTGTACTTGTAGCCATGTTCCAGACCACCAAAAGATAGGAATAAGGTTGTGTGTTAAGCGGTATGTTTCTATGTATACCTATAGAGTTTAAGGAAAAGTATACTTTACCCATCCAACTGCAAAACTTTGACTATGTGGTAGCAAACATGTCAGGGCAAAAAAAAACTGCTGTTCTATACTAAACTGAAATACCACACGACTCAAATGTATGAGACAGCAGATTTTTTTGTAAGTAGTTGTTGTTTGCTCTCATAGTTTTTTTTTTTTTTTTTTTTTTTTTAGATAATAACAATAATAACAGGCACATTTATAATTGTTTAGACCAGTGCCTAGAAAAAAAGTGGATGAGTTATGAGTTAGTTTGATGGGTAGAGTATGTGGTTTAAAGGATAATGATACTTTTCTATATACCCTGTATATTTATACTAAAACACTATGACACGCATTATCAAAATCAATCTTTCTTGATTAAAAAAATAATAATTTATGAAACCATCCTTTAATTAACTTTCAGCTGAGTTCAAAACGAATGCTATCAGTTGAGGGATAGAGTCCAATTTAGTAAAGCGGATACAAACTGCGTATTTTGTTTATGTTAAGTAAATTGTTGATAGTCACGACAGGGTTCAGGCACACTGTACATAGAGTACAAAACGCCCACTTGAAAACAAGTCACTAACGCACAAGATCGACAGAATCATTCCATCAATCACATTTTCTTTAGTCACATCAAACTAAATAATAAGGACTTAATTGCCCGTGATTACGGAACGTAAGACATATAATAATAATAATAACGCTCACAGGCACATACATTGTTAATGATCCCAAACTAGCACTAAAGGCTTTTATTATGGAAACCATACAACAACGGCACGAACATATGACATCCATGACCGAACCGGGATTCGAACCCAGGACCCTGGTTTGGCAGTCCGGCGTGGTAACCATTACACCAACCGGGTCGTCAAATCCCTGTAATTTTCAATCAAATAACACTTCAAAATTTTAGCTTATAAAGGTACGTAAACCCACCCTGAAGTGGGACACCTATGCCCTGCACGGCTAGCATGCCACCCACGACAAAGCGTTTAAACGAGAAAAACGTCATGCGCGCTCTTTTTGGCGTACGTAAAATAATAAAGATGGAGGCACGTCTCGATTTTTGTCGTTTTCTCGGCGGTGGCATGCTAGATGGGCTGAAGTGGGACGCATATAGGGTCCTTCTTAATATGCTGACACTTTTGAGACCATCCAACTGTACAACTTTCTCTATGGGACCAACATCAGAATCGCCAAAAAAAAATCTGCTGTTCCATACTAAACTGCAAAATATTTTTTTAGGAAAGTTGTTCAGTTTGATGGTCTGATCATCCCCTTAAAAAAGAGTCAGCACGTTAAGAAGGACACTGTATAGGCTGATGATGATGATGAGGTACATTATAAAACAGTTCCGTAACTGACTGACTGAATGAAATTCTGAATATTTTTGTATTCTACAGAGGATGTAGGGGTGCACATAGACAAGATTTCCATCCCACTGCTGGGCAAAGGCCTCCCCTTTAATCCTCCAACCATCTCTGTCCTGGGCATGCTCTGGCCACGTGTCATCGAAAGCATCCAGATATAATTATTCCATAGTAAATGTTTAATATTAGAGTAGCTACATAATAAGTTCGACATTTTGGAGGCTATTTTCATAAAAAGTTCATGGTCTCGTATGCCTGTGTTTAATCTTATGAAATGTAGCAGCAACGTTTTATATCTCTGGCGCCATTACATTTTAGACTGTTGGTTTAATGTGGTGTAACTCACAGTAGAAGATGTTTACTTTATTCATTGATATCAGAGCATGATAATGATAGATATCAGAATCCTTCTTAAGACAGACGGTTTTTAATGGGATGACAAGACCTAACTGAACAAACTAAACATTAACTTTCTATGGGACCAACATCGAACTCGCGAAAAAAATCTGTTGTTTCATAACATTTCGATCATAATAGCCATCTAGCTCCTGGCATTGTTTCATTAAATTTCGTTAAGGTCCATACTTATAGTAAAAGCTAGTGTCCAGTGGCTTCAAAAGGGAAAGCCTTTGCCTAGCTTTCATTCTCCAATCCTCTCTATTATGTGCATTTCATCATCATCTCAGCCGGTGGACGTCCACTGCTGGACATAGGCCTCCCCAAAGGATCGCCACAACGACTGGTCCTGCGCTACCCTCATTCGACGGGTTCCCGCTGCCTTTAACCAGGTCGTCGGTCCACCGCCCCCCGGTACACGGTCGCCACTCAAGAACTTTTCGGCCCCATCATCGGTTCTGCGAACAATGTACCCCGTCCCCTGACACAACACTAATATTATTTAGTTAATTAAAACGTCACAAAAAACAAGCTCTAATAACGATATTCATTGTACAAGCACACGCATGCGAGCGAAAGGCAGTTAGAGCAGGAGCGACGATATATTTCTTGGGGTCACAACACAAGGATGTATACATAGGCAAGAGTTGAGTCGTTTTATACACAAAATGGATGCTGTCATAAATATTTTGGAACACATCTCATGCCAGCAACATCGTAACATACTTGTGACCCCAAGAATATATTACAGAAATCAAACCACGGTATACGCATATTTTCCAAACGAAATCTCTTTTCCCTCCTGCTCTAAGTGGACGTTCTGTTTCTCCATGTATAATATTTCAGGGCTCTCACGCATTGGGAAATGATTTTTATAATAAATGCGTGTTTGTAATTAAAGTTATCTAGCTGAACCTGAAATGATAGGGCTCGAGTTTAATTAACGGTTGTTTGTAATTCATATAATGGTTCGGCTCTACAAAGTTTGTTAAATGAAAATGATGTAGTGCTATTAATTAATTTTACAGGGTGTAAAATTTTATGCGTTACAAAGGATCAACATTAAAAATAGTGAAAATCTATTCAGCTGCTCCTGACATTTTCTATGGAGGAACAAATTCTTTTCACGGTTTCAAAATTGGTCCGAAGTAGGTAATCATCATCATCACAGCGGATCACTTTATCATGTATTCTACTCGTCAAACTGAACAACTTTCACTATGGAGCCAACATCTAAATCGTGAGAAAAAAAATGAAAAAACTGTCCCATACATTTGAGTCGAATAGGTACAGCTGATTTTTATGGGACAGCTGATTTTTTACTCACGATTTCGAAGTTGGCTCCATAGTGAAAGTTGTTCAGTTTGATGAGTACATACATGCTGAAGTTATCCGCAATTATAGTATAAAACACTGTATACGTCCCACTGCAAGGCACAGGCCTACCTTCAGGGCGTTAGTCCACCACGCGTGCCCAATGCGGATTGGTAGACTTCACATACGCATCGGAATTTCTTCTTCAGCATTTGCAGGTTTCCTCACGATGTTTTCCTTCACCGTTTGAGAGCAGTCTGCATGTGGTCCGTGCGGATTCGAACGGACCTCAAGATTGAGTTTCCATAGCTCTCAGCAACGCGAACGACGGTGGCCGTCGCTCCCTTGACAATTTTTAATCGCGGTTTCAATATTGGTCCCATAGTAAAAGTATTTAGTTTGATAGTCTGAAGTAGGTATAGTTACCCTTAAAATATATAATAACGCATTTTACTTATTTATTTAAATCAGGTAACAGTCTAGGTCGGTATGGTGATGAGGTAACAGTACAATTTACATAATAACAGACCCATATTACTCGTATAAATACCTTAACCTAAAATACATACAAAATATAACTAAAATTATTTAAACACTACACAAATACAAAGCATTAAAGTTACACCCTGTATACTGCTTCAAGCCCACCAGACATAGCACTACACATACATCCATAAACTCACGAACGTAATCCCTTTCGGGGTGGACAGAAACATTGCTACAACTACCAACTTTCTGTTCAAGATTGTAGTTGTAGCAATGCTCGCATTTAGCAATTTAAGTTTCAGGATGGAATGACGTGTCAAGTGTTGAGAGGTGGCTAGCTTGTCACCCACATAAACACTACATAAGAAATAATCCCTTAGTCGCCTCGTACGACACCCACGGGAAGAATTGGGGTCCAATTCTAAGCCGAATCTCCGAAATCCGGCTATCACGACAGATAACCGATGACCTGCATAGGTAGCATGCTACACGTGATACGGCTGCATCACGTTTTTTATCTCGTTCGTTCGCGCGCAAATAGAAAGAGAGCGAAGGTGTGATAAGCGCTACATCACGGTGCCATGCTACACAGCCTGCGATGGCATGCCACGGGCAGCGCAGGACCGGTCGTTGTGGCGATCCTTGGGGGAGGTCAATATCCAGCAGTGGACGTCCATCGGCAGAGATAATGATGATTCTAAGCGGGAACTACACGGTTGCAAAGAACAACACCTCTAACAAAGTAAACGAGTTGACCAACACAACAGAGTAAACCTCACCGTAATGAAATTGCTGGAACTAACAGGCTAGCTGATTGAATGAAGTTGACCAAACTCCGCACTTACATCGCATTACAAGTTAACTTTGTTTTCCTACTTCACTTCGCTGGGGGATCACTATAGGGACTGATGGCAAAAAAATATTTGCAGATTTTTTTTGTATTTGTAATCGAGACCACAGAGTTTTGTCACGGCTTAGTAATAGGTATCCAACGCTGGCCTTACAACTCCTGGGTGGAGGACTTCACACTTCCAATACATGTTTTTTTCCATTTATGTTTTTATAATAAATAAATAAATAACGCTCACAGGCATATACATCGTAATGATTTAAAATGTAAGCTACTACGTTTTTTATTGTGGAAACTATACAACAGCGGCACAAACATAACATCCATGACCGAACCGGGTTTCCAACCCAAGGCCCTGGTTTGGCAGTCCGGCATAGCAACCATTTCACCAACCGGGTCGTCAGACAATAGATGCGTACTTTACGTATATGCCAGAATGAGTTATAACAATTGTCTTACACGTACATAAAAAAATATGGTCTATCTATTTTATAATTAAAAATATAAAAATAAAATATAAATATAAATATATAATTATAACTGTAAATGAAAAATTTTTCCTTCGTTTCAAAAGCTCGTTTTAAAACTTTCTTTTTTTGTTTACTTTTTATTTTTTTGTTTATTGTATAAACTTTTACTTCTGTTCTTTAAAAATAAATTTCGCAATCTATAGGTTACATACAATACAATTATAAACTTAACGTGGATGTTCATTAAATATTACGGCGAAAAATAATGCGCCAACCCTTCCATACCAAACCCTAATTGTCTTTTAATTAGGGGAGTTCAAGACCATTTAGAGAATGTTTGTCTGTCTGTTTGTTTGTGTAAGCATCACTTAAAAAATACAGAATCTATTGAGATGGAAGTTTCAAAGAGCATAGTGCTTAGTTTTTTTAACATGTAGGCTTTATTTCATCGCATTCGATTAATTCAATCAAAAGTTATGAGTATTTAAAGTCAGTGGTCTGCGCGTACGAAATCGTGGGAGCCACTAGTTACAAATAAAATTGTTTTGCAGTCCCTACGTAACAGCATAAGTCAGTTTACCTCAAAATTATAGTTCAGGTACATGTACCTATAGTGACCTCCGGCGTTCTGCACTAGTGGAGTGGGGGGAGCGGTGGAATGAGGGGAGGAGGGGTGTGAGGGGAGATGTCCGTTCACACCTGTAAATCTTGTTATCATGGGGTTAGGGGAAAATGAATTTAGAGATAAGATGGCTGATTTTGAAAACTTTGTTTTGTAAGTAGTTTTTACTAAAGATGGCGCGAAAATGTTTTGAAATAAAATTCTTTTGACTTGGAGACCAAAAGATAGGTATTAATTATAACAATATCCCTACCCACTATTTGTTCGTAGATCAGCAACGGTTGGCTCCGTAGTGAAAGTTGTTCAGTTTGATGGTCTGTACCACCCCTTTAAATATTCGGTTTTTTTGTTAAACCTTGTAGAATTTTCATAACTTTTCAATAATTTTATCGAATTCAGCTGTTTCCCTTTAAATTCTATACTTAAGGTCCTAATAATATGCTGATACTTTGTTAAGGGATGATCAGACCATCGTACTGAACAACTTTCTCTATGGCACCAAAATCGAAATCAAAAGAGAAAGTTGTTTAGTATGATGGTCTGATCATCCCCTTAAAAAGTGTTAGCATGTTAAGAAGGATCTCCTGTATAATTTTCGTAATCGTCTCCGATAATCTCGCCTTATTTACGAAACACCAAGCTACAAAACCCAATCAACAACAAACCTAAGTAAGAACAAACTGCCGAATAGACTAACACTACCCAATCACAGAAACTGGTACCATTTCCACAGACTCAGCTTTATTACATACTGACGACACCGCAAGCCAGCACTTTCCTCCGCCTTACCTCAACCGGCACGTTTACCCGACTTACCGATACTTGAATATTTTAAGAAAACCCCTGGAAAAACTTTTAAGGTAACGTTGTAAGGATCAAAATGGCTTGATTCTTAGGTTGTCGGCGAATTGTAAGGACAAAGGTTAAATCTATGGAATACGCACAGGAAAAGGGTCCTGTAATCTTTTTGATGAATTCTTTGTCGTTTTTTGGACAAAAAGCTTTGTGTGATGACATGGTTATTCGATTTATGGGCTGTGCTATTATTATGGAGACTGTTTTGTATGAAATGTAAGAATTTTTCTACTTCTTTTTAGTGTTTCGAACCAAAATTTGCAAAACGGAACACTTATGGAATCACCTCGGTGTCTGTTCGTCCGTCTGTCACAGGCATTTTCTCGGAGACCGTATAAGACAAGATTCTGTTAGTCACGTGGCGAGTTTGTTCACAAACGGTTATGGAAAATGTTTGCATTCTCGCTGGCCAGAAATGTTTTGTCTAATCTATTATTGTAAAGTATTACACACCTAATTCGCAAATGTGTCGAAAAATGTCTGAATTAAGCGTGAGCATTGGTCATTGCACTCTCGACAGGGATTACGCCCTCGCCTGTCTGCTCGTGCTTGCAATCCGGAGGGCCTAGCATGTCACCCTCAAGAGAACGACAAAAATCGAGACGTGCCTCTCGGCCGTAACAGACACGCGCTATAATATGTTGCTGTACTCTTTTCTGCGTGCGAGTGATGAGTGGAAGCGATTAGCAACTTGAGTGCGTTAGAAGAGTACAGCAACATATTATAGCGGCCGTGTGTTGTGCCCTTTATTTAGGCTTTTGTATCTTTGCGTATGCGAGAGCCCGTTTTCACCCTTTGGGTACGGAACCCTAAAAACGAAGAAAAGGGAATCTAAAGTCACCCCTTTTTTCAGTTGTAACCATTTTACTCTTACATTTTTAATCGGAAGAAAATTAATAAATTACAATATTGTTCAGAACACAATTTATAATAAAGAAAACGTTTGAATTCTGACCAGAGCCACGCGCTCGTTAGCATCGATTAGTATGGAGAGTCGTGGTCCCGGGATGATACTGACAAACATGGCTCATCAAGCTACGCAAAAATAAAATAAGCAGGCCGCGCGTAGGTAGAGTAACGTATAACGTCGGGCGGCCAGCTTATATTGGTTTTGCGTAGCGTGAAGTGTCACCGTGTGTAGGTACCTACTATTGAAATGAAAAATCGTTTACAAACAAAATTTAATTTACAGTGAATAAAAAAATGTTATCTGACAAGTAAATGATATGAAAATAGTTCAGTTTATTAATGATGTTAGTTATCTGTTCATTGCGTCATTTAGGTGTTTATTACGAGCGGCCCAAGGTCGAGAGTTGCGTGAAAATAAACAGATTTAAATTGATATTGATGTTTTTTTGTAATTGCCATTTATTTCAAGGTGTTGTGCACTTGTAGAGTTTTGTATGTTCATTAAAATTATAACAACTGGTGTGTTTGTTTTGTTATTCTTATTATACTGCATAGCATATGCTCACGACTATATTCCCCGAGGGGGTAGTTAGAGATATTTTGTTCTTATTATACATGGTGTAAAATACACGTAAAGCTATTTAAAGTTGTTGAGTTTGATGGTCTGACCCCGTTTATGTATTATTTTATATTATACAGGCTGTAAGGAAAGTATCATTAAACTTTAAACCACATACTCGACGGCGCTACGGCGCTGCTACGAACATGTCAGTTATAAGTAGCCGGAGTCTATACAATCTTAATTTTTAGGGTTCCGTACCTAAAGGGTGAAAACATGGCCCTATTGCTAAGCCTACGTTGTCCGTCTGTCTGTCTGTCCTACCTATTTAGGGCTATCACTTTGAACCGTAATAGATAGACAGTTGAAATTTTCACAGAATGTGCGTTATAATGGCGGATTTGATAATCTTATCTTAACTATTTTAAAACCGTAAAAATCGTGAGGAATAAAAAAGTAGCGGTTCACTTCATATAAACTCAAATAACACTCGATAGCGCGATTTAAATGACTTGTGGCGCCATCTATTGACAAGTTTGTTTGTTTGTTCGCGCATCACGCAAAAACTACTGAACCGATTCTGATGAAACTTTTTTAGTTTGATAGCTTATGATCTGGTATATAATTTGTGCGGACGAAGTCGCGGGTAAACACTAGTAAATAATAATAATGTTAAAAAGTAAAAAAATGAGGCGTCCGTAAGGGCGTCCGCGTCAGTTTTTATTGACGTTTTTTCTTCTCGTTCCGTAATACATACAAGCGTCAAACTTGGTGTAATTATAGAACAAACTCTACAGTAAAACAACAAATAATTAAAACTGGCCAAGTGTGAGTCGGTCTCGCGCTAAGACGCTGTTATCCCGTCGAGGCCGTTTTTGAACACGAATGAAAGTGTTTTAAACTGTGTTTTAAAGTCTGAAATTAAATTATGTCTTATTTAAGGATCGGGCGGATGGGCGACTGTTCTCAATTACACGATTAGATTAAGTTTACTAGATAGAAAAAACATCCCAAAGTTACCCCTTTTTGTTATGTTTTTTCAATACTATGATTAAACTGCTGATATTTAACTATTTATTCTTGTACTTAACTAAATACATTAAATATTTCTAGTGAACTCAGAAGAGTTTTTAGCTTAGAAACTCCCATGAGCAAAGATATTGACGAAAAACACGTTTTTTTGCGATCCTGCTTTCAATTGGAGCGGGATGGCTAATTGTAAACTTATGCTTGCAAGAAAGAGACGCTTGCACTGGGATAACCTAGCCTGAAGGTGTCGGAGAAAACGAAACTTTTTGTATGTTAATATTATGTTGTGTGTTCGTGTAACCGACATTATCTTTCTTGAACGTTTCTAAAGCGCTTCTATAAATAAGTGCGAGTAATTGTTTCATATATCTGTTACTGTAATTCAAATAATAGCCTTAAAATTTCGTTGCTATTAGGAATGGAGTATACCTAGTTATTAACTTTATGTTACCAAATAGTTAAAATATTTTAACCAATTACGCCCCTCGAAAAGTACAGGCTAACCTTCAACTAACCACCGTATCTTGACCCCTCGTCATACCTAACCTAGTTCCTTTATCTCTGAGCAGTGAGAGACCAAGTTATACTGGGAGTTTGGAAAATCAATACGCGAATAAATGATTGTTTTGGGCTATTGTCTATGACAGGGTGGGAGCAGGAAATTACTAAAGTATTCCGTTTAGGGGATGATTTTGTATGTTACAGATTGTGATGTGCTAGTTAGTTATTTATTATAACAGGTAGTACAGTATAACAGTAGCATGTACTCCAATGTCTCATGAAAAATTCACCTAGTTACCAACCACCTATTAATTCTTAAATTCTGGATTATACAGGGTGCAATCTTAGATTATGAATTCGTGTTGGTCCAGTGGCGAGTAACCTTGCCTGCCGTGCAGGAGGCGATATGGTTCGATCCCCGTCCAGGCCGACTCGTACCAATGAGTTTTTCGGAATTTATGTACGATTTGTAGCACCACTGGCTTTTCGGTGAAGGAAAACATCGTGAGGAAAACCTGCATGCTTCAATTTCGATTATTGTACCCACTGTCCATTATAAGTGGCGAAGGACTCACCCGCCGTCACACTGGACAGAGATTCGGTACTACCGGTGAAACGTGGATGTTCTGAGGTTTCAGAATATCTCTGACTACCCCCTCGGGGACTATACTCGTGAGCATATGCTTATGCTATGCCTACCAATTTTGAAATCGCCATAACAAAAATCTGCTGTTTCATAGATTTGGTCGAATACCTTTTGTTATTTTCTATACAGCTGATTTTTTTTGCTATTTCTATGTTGTTCGCGCAGTCAAAGTTGTTCAGTTTGATGGACTGAAGCACGCTCTGAAGTATTTTTTAAGCCAAAGTAACATTTAAGCCAAATCTTACCCACTCAAACTTTTCATTACGAAATCTTCAGAACTATGAAACCTGCTTTTGAAAGTTCTAGGTATTTTTTTTTTAAATTCAACGTGTTCTACACGCTGAAAAGGCGTCATAAAACAAAAGGTTTCCAATATCCGATTTTTACCCAAAATGCCGGTTTCTTTCCCAAAAGTTAGTGAAAGTAAAATCAGCAAAGATAAGGTACCTCCGATTGAGGGAACTTATGCGTTCACAAAATGAAAACAGTAGAGCCGAGGTCAACAAACATGTCATCTGAGGCTTTCTTATTTACTGCCCGAGGTTAGTATACTATTTTTCTCCTCGATGGAGGTGGAAAGCGGCAACTTCGTTTAGCGTAGCGGGATGAAAATTGACGCTTTCCGTCCGGAGGGGCGAAAAAGACATTACTTCATGCCAGCTTAATTCTTTTTGGACTTCCTAGAAATATTTCTAGTGAATTAGGTGTGTATATGTATGACAAAGACGATCACGGACAAAAGAGTCCCTCGAATCACCATTCACCATACAAAGCCAAGAAAATAAGTTATTATAGCAAGTTTAAAAAAAGTCATCCCTTTTCGTTACCTTAGTAACAATAACCTGGGTTCTATCTCATGTTTTCACTTGAGTTACTTTTTATCTCGGTTGACAAGACCAACGGGAATATCTTTATACAATTATGTACTTTTATACTCTTTGAATAAGGTAGACATTTGAACCGACAACATTTTTCATCGCCCTTATTTTGTTGAAAGAAAAAATGGAAATGAAAATGAGGATAGGATTTCTAATTTAATCGCTATGATATTTGATTTATTACGTGTCTGTTACAATGAAGGAAGCTGTGGTATTGTCAAGATCTTTCTTCTTCTTTCGAGTCGATGACATGACAAAGAATTCGATTGGTCATCGTGTGGTGAAAAAATTTCATCATTTGAGTAATGATGTGCCGATAGACGTCCACTGCTGGATATAGGCCTCCCTCAAAGATCGCCACAACGACCGGTCCTGCGCTGCCCTCATCCAACGGGTGCCCGCCGCCATCACCAGGTCTTCGGTTCACCTAGTGACTCACGCTGCTGTTTTTCGTACGTGGTAGCCACTCGATAACTCTTCGGACCCACGGTCATCGGTTCTGCGAGCAATTTCCCCTGCATATTGTCATTTGCCTAAAAAAGTAGCGGGGAGCGACTGGATGAGGAAGGCCGAGGACAAAGTTTTGTGGCGCGCCTTGGGAGAGGCCTATGTCCAGCAGTGGACGATGATAGGCTGATGATGATGATGATGATTGCCATTTTAGTTCAGGAATTCTTCTGGCTACATCGGCTACTCTGGTTCTTCTGTGAATCTGGTGAAGATATTAACTAACCAGCAATAGCTTGCTACAACCCAGGGTGCGCTGAACGTATCGGGGGTTTAATACGTAAGCTGGGGAGATCAAGAGATGCATGGGATAGACTTCCTGAATTGGTTTCTAATGTGGTCTTCACTTTAAAAAAAAAAGGTTTAATACGTCAGCTGGGAAGATGGGTCAGGAGATGCATGGGAAAGACTGAATTGGTTTCTAATGTAATCTTCAGTTAAAAAAATTACTGTGAGTGTGTGAGAGCGTCGGTGGCGCGTTGTGAAGACTAATGGACACATAATCGTAAGGGGTCGGGTTCGAATCCACAGGGACGACATGCCATGTACCAATGAGTTTTTCAAACGTCTATTTCCACTAGTTCAGTAGTCCAGTAAATAATCTGTGGTCCAGTTCAGTTGACTGAAATAGTGAGATTTTTTTCTCGTTTGATCGTTGACTGAAGTAATGTACGTATACCTATATCTTGATTTCAATTTTTGTCCTAATGTGCTAATTTCTTTCCTCGGCGTTGTTTTTACCTAGCTGTCACTACTTCAGGCGGAAGCCATCAATAGAGCCTTATTTGTCACCGTTACCGGAAGTGACGTAAAAGGATGGACGCATTTTCGCCGGCGTCCATTTTGATCCTTTTGTTTTTCCTGGTGATACATTATCTTGATCGAGGGTTATCATAATAGGTAATGGGGATGTTTTTGTTGTTATGTATTTTGGGAAAATTTATAATATTGATGGGTGTCGTGTGAGGCGACAAATTCCTTCAGGCTTCGTCAATATCGTTTGGAAAATCCTAAATCATTACGTGAATAAATTATTGTTTTGGGCTATTGTCTATGACAGGGTGGGAGGCGGAAATTACTAAAGTATTTCGTTTATATCTCTGCAATGCCCTCACTATATGGCTGCTCATTATAGTCTCTGCCAACCCTACCTCTGATTGTAACCATTTCTCGTTCAATCAGATTCCCTATTTACGATTTATCGCACGTACAGCTGTATACAGAGTGAAAACTGAAATTCATTTCATATTTTAAGGGGTGTTTTAAACCATTTCTCCATGAAGTTAACATCGAAATCGCGAATAATATATTTAAAAACATCAATCGATTATCGAAGGTATTATGTCAGTACCTACGTTCATTGTTGGTCTCATTATAAATTAAAATAACCTATCGTTAGTTCAATTTAAATCTAAGTCCCAACATTGGAAAAGTCCCAGGCTGATGTGCAGCTGTAACGACATCTGTTTCATTATGGGGCTATCCCAGCCTTCAAACAGAATGTTGTTTGGACTGGTTCGTAAACTCTGGAGTAGAGGCACAACGTTTTCGAATAATCTAAACTATTAGAAAACTGTATATAACTGAAGTGTATCTGTAAATTGAAGATATTTACAAAAAAAAAAGATTACGACATGGTTTTTATTGATTGACTCGAAATCAACCTATTTTAGAAATTTTGTCCGTCTGTTTGTCTGTTTGTTTGTGTGTTTGTTTGTTTGTTTGTTCGCGCCTCACGCAAAAACTACTGAACCAATTTTGATGAAACTTTTTTTTTGATAATCTAACTTTAAATCTGGTATAATATAATTTGTGCGGATGATGTTGCGGGTAAACACTAGTAGCATATAAAAGTTGTCAGTTCGAGCACAGATTATATAATACTATACAGTACAGATGCCCAACGTCAAACAATGGAACGCGACTGCCGTAACGCGGGCAGTCTTCGGGCAAAGTAAATTGCTTGATTTTCCGAGGCTCACGAGATTTTTTTGTAGTCAGATCATGTATTTTTAGTAACAATTTACACTTTTACGTAAACATTAATTACAAATCGATACCATAACGCCATATATTACCATTTCTTTAACAAAAATTTTATTTGTATGAGATGGGACACCATGGTTCGAGCCTCGGCGAACATAGCAGACGCACTACAAAAACGGGGCAGCCCTATATCACTCTGAAACTATTGTTGTATTGAACCCTCAGATAAATTAACAGGAATGGATTGGAAATGATCTCTCATTTCTACGCAAAAAAGTCTGTCAATTTTGCGGGGGTGAGGGGGAGGTTTATATACTGGCGCGCGTCATGCTTACTGAGCGCATGCCTTTGGCAGAGGGGTACGCGCGTAATATCGCATCCATTCCTGTTAATTTATCTGAGATTGAACCCGCAGTCCCTGCGCAGACTGCACTTGTAGAGGGATTGGCAGAATGCTTTTAAAAGCGTCAATTATGATTTTTAAAGTTTGTCTTAACGACTCCCTTAATAATATGAAACGCATTTAATATCACCAGGAAACACCTGTACAGTTTCCTTGACATAAAAAATACGGAAGTAACCCAGATAATGTGTTTCCATTCCGTTTCCAGGATAAATTGCCGAACAGAATGAAACTGAATGAAGGACACTTTTTCTCTTTCAAATAAAGAAATGTCGTAAGATTTTAGCAATAAATCTAACCGTTTGTTTTTGCTTTGCAGATAAATTCACCTGAGAGCGAAACTCGCGGATATTTTTATGGGAACTGACAGGAAACTACCTTTGATTTATACTTATGCAGGTATGGAAGAATATAATAAGGTTTTTATAACTCGCGGTAGTTTATGAAGCGCCCGCAGGGAGACATGCGAATGTTTTGGGTAAAAAAATGTTTCTTTTTTTGAATATGTCTGTACTAGATTTCTGCTTAAAGGGGCCTTCTTAAATGCCGACTGTTTTTAAGGGGATGATCAGACCATCATAGTGAACAAATTTCCCTATGGGAGCATGGACGAAAGAGCGAAAAGAAACCCTTAAAGTAGCTTAACTGTTTACGATACCTATATGGTACTAGTACAAACTAATCCAGTCCCCCTCAAATTGTTGTTTGTTTGTAATCACCAACATCTTCTTTAAAAAACTCTAATGTACTACCATTTATTGTAATAAAGTTAATAAGGCACCATATTTTACGACATGAGACAGATAATGAATTTCACAAAAAGAAGTAGCTTCAGCGCATGAATTTCAGCCCCGCCCCACATTTGTAACGCCTGCAAAGAGCACCGCTGTACAACCGAATAGATATCTTACCAGAGAAATATCTTCATACAAGGTTTCGGCGCGGGCGGCTGGTATACCCCTACATGCGTAGTGTGCGGCAATACGTGAATGTTCACGTACGAGAGTGAGCAGCAGTTTGGTAGAAACATCGCTGCGTATGTAGGGTTGTACTGGGGACAGATCGCGCTAAATAAATGTACGCTGAATTGATTGAGTCGTCACCGAAAAACCACTTTTTATGCATTCGGTATCGTACTAATAATTTGACAGCAATTTGAGCCGTAACTCGATCAATCACATAGTAAATAAGTAAAATTTAGCGCGACACCAAATTCCGTCCGCTTATTTTAACTGAATCAGCAGCGAACTTGACTTTCCGGCTCCCTGGCCGCCGCCCGCGAACACGAGAAGAGCTTTTACGAAGAAACAGTTTTTCTGTTGGATGTCTATTCTGCGGCTATACCCCGGAGTAGCGAACGTAAGCAAATTTTTCACTCCCCCTACTTTTTATTAGAAAAAACACTTTTATCGCAGTTTCCTGTTATTTTAGGAAGTCCCTAGAACTTGCGAACGATAAAATGAACGAGCCTGTTACTGTGTGTTTTCACTTTTAGGTAAAAACATAAAAATACAATGTACACGGTTTTATATAGGTCATAAAAATAGACGCTGGCTAGATAACGTGTAATTCTAAATAAAAAATAATAGATATAGAAGAAGAAGAATTAGAATAGAAGAAGCTAGAAGCACAGATTATATAATACTATACAGTAAATGTCTTATTATATTATCTTATTCCAATTCTGGTAGATTTGGAAACAACGACAACAATATAAAATGTTACAATTTCCGATCAGATTCTAAACGTAGGCACTAGGCACCTAGTAGAATGTCTTCGCTGTGCCTTCTTGCAGTAAATCAATATAACCGGCCAAGTTCGTGTCGCACCGCTTATATTTCAGTGTTCCGTATGACGAGGGATTTTCCGACACCTAGTTTATAAAAAAAATAGTTTTCAACATTCCTGATGCCATGTAAAATTATGCACTTAGCCTGACAAAGAAGATTATTTTTTTATTTTTTTTTATTTTTACCCGACTACGACATCTCCAGGAAAGAGATGATGTTATTGTCTCCTGGCTATTTAAAAAATAAAGCAGTTTTGTTTTGTATTTTATCAACTGTTTTTTTTTTTAATGTAAAACAATATTTCAGTTTACATTGTCTGATATTTTGCTTTTTCACAGTCATCTTTCTTCAGCGCCATCAATCGAGATGTTAGGAACTAAAATTTTAATATCCCATCCATGCAATTCGTAACTAAAGAAGCTACGTATGACGTTGTGACGGATATTGGATAGCACAGACTAGACCACCAGTTCCCAAAGTGCATTCCGCGGAATCCAAGAGTTCCGTGGAAGACTCAGCAGAGTTCCATGAATCCAAGGACAGATACAACAGGGGGCCATTGGGTCTTCCCCGAAACGGTGACCAACTGTAAGGACGTGTAAGGTCGTCGTGAGACTTTGGCAATATCCTCTAGTCTATTCACTAGCTAGACGATCGTCTATGGTTTTTATTGTTCGACTAGGGAACTCTAAAAAGCCATTCTTATCAACTAGCCTCGCTCTCATATTACTCTACACCACCGGTACGCACCCGGGGCGCGACTGAAGTCGAATTTTGACAGCTCCGACAGATTGACAGATTGGCAGATAGGGGCGCGTCCTTACATTTTCCGATATGGGTACTCGTTAGGTAATGTATTGTTTTTCTTTAGAAACCTTGTGTTTTCAACCTTCATTCTACAAGGTTTTGAATTAAACATCAAACAGTTGATTTAATCGAATTAGGCACGCGTTTTATTCAGTACTATCAAATTTAGAGATTGGTTTTTTTCATTTTTCCCATAGGTATAGGATCCTTCTTCATGCTAATAATTTTTAAGGGGATGATAAAACCGTCAAACTGAAAAACTTTCTCTATGGCACCAACAAAGAAATCGCAAAAAACAATCAGCTCTTCCATACAATAGAGAAAGTTTTTCATTATGATGATGGTCTGATCATCCCCTTAAAAAAGTGTCAGCATATTAAGATAAACTCTGTATAGGTAAAAACGGTTTAACTTCTGATCAGAATTCAAGCCTCAAAGTTTCTCAAATGGCACTGTATCGTTAACTTAAGGCGTATCAGCCGTGGACCACTCTCCTCTCACTCACACTCCATACTAATCGATGAGAAAGAGCGCGTGGCTCCGGTCAGAATTTTGCTGTTTTCTTTGAAAAATTCGATGATTTTTTATTAATTTCGAAAAAGTAAAATAACTACATCATTCTAAATTGTATTGTGAACAATATAGTAAATTTTCATTTTGTTCCGATTAAAAATGTAAGAGTTAAATGGTTACAACTGGAAAAAAAGGGGTGACTTTAGAGTCCCTTTTCTTCGGTTTTATTCATTAAAATCGATTTCTAGAAAAACCACATCACGTCTCATATCCTGTAGATGGTTCAGTTTAAATTTCAGCTCAAAAAGTGCCATTGTTAATGAATAAAATGGTTACAAAATTACCCAAAACCGGCAGGTAGCCCCTTAAAACTGATCGACCGGCAGTGCGATTTTTGAAAATCATACGAGCGGTTCGGCGGTAGAAAATGTCAGAATTACTATGGAGATTATGCATCTTTCTACTGCCGAACCGCTCGTATGATTTTCAAAAATCGCACTCCGGGTCAGCAATTAGATCATTCGCACCAGAACTCAAGCGATAGTAGTCTCGCCACCTCCGCTGCCAATCTGAAATAGGATTGGACATGTGTACCGCTTGACAGATGAGATGACCTATGGCCAAAACTACCACCTGCTCCAGCAAAAGCAAAACGAAATCGGCGTCGAGGCAGACCTTGAAGACGGTGGCGGGACGAAATTCATAGGTTTTTGAAGAACTTGCTTATCAAAGCAAAAAACCTTGCCTGCCGTGCAGGAGGCGATGGTTCGATCCCCGTCCAGGCCGACTCCTACCAATGAGTTTTTCGGAATTTATGTACGATTTGGAACACCAACTGGCTTTTCGGTGAAGGAAAACATCGTGAGGAATTGTACCTACTGTTCATTATACGAGTAAGTGGCGACGGACTCACCCCCTGTCACACTGGACAGAATTTCGGTACTACTGGTGAAACGTGAATGTTCTGAGGTTTCAAGATATCTCTGACTACCCCCTCGGGCAATATAGTCGTGACCATATGCTATGCTGCTTATCAAAGCGCAAAACCTGGATGCATGGAGAGAATGGAGAGATGCAGTGAATGCAAATTGCGTTTACTGGAGGGAGGCCTTTGTCCAACAATGGGACAGTGACGGCAGTTATAAATAAAAAACCGGTCAAATACGAGCCAGGCTACTCGCCCACCGAGGGTTCCGTACCACAACACCAGCACCACACAACATATTAACTTAGAATTTTTTTTTTCTCCCGGGTTTTTAGCGCGAGACCGACTCACACATGACCGGTTGTGTCTATGCGTAGACACAGCTCTGAAGATTGCTGGACGAGGATTGCAGGCAGAGAAATGAAGCAGCTGCTTTTGAATTATATTAGCGTATAATGATATATTAAAATGTACAAAGTTCTTAATTTTAGGAAACTTTCTAATAGCTAAACGTGGTGCGCGTATACGAGGTTGAAGGGCAAGTGAAGGACGCGTTGGCTGCCTCCTCTAGCTCTCTGGACCGCCGCTCATTGGCCGATGATCACGCGATAAACCATCGTGATTGGTTCTTCATAATGTGACGTGATGCGAAGGACACCGGCTCGAGTGGTAGTGTAATCCGGTCGAATAGATGCGAATGTATATGTATGTAGGTATGTAGTTGTCTCGCCAACAGGTTGTTATTATTTGTTGTCATACTCTAGAGTTTGCTCTAAAATCACACCAAATTTGACGCTTGTATGTATTACCGTTTTTACGATAGAGCGAGAAGTAAAAAAGTTGATAAAAACGAGTTTTTACCCTTTGGGTACGAAACCCTAAATAGGTAAAGTAGACGTTACACCACGTTATTTAAACCAGAAAAACATTGAAATTTACTCGCCATCGTAAGTTGTACAAAAATTTCTCATCACCTCTCAAGGGAGAATGGTCGTAGATTTATGTACTTACATTAATTAAAATATCTTGTTAACCTTATTTTTAACTTCCACACCTCGATTTTTCCCTAACACACCAGAATGAAGACATCTTCCTTCATAAAGATCAAACAGCGCCTGGGCAGCGTAGCGCGGCGCGGTAAACACATAAATTACCAACCATGCGCACGCGCATGCTCGCTGATAGAGCTGAGTGTACGTCGTTGTACTATGGCTATTTTTTATTGGAAGACCTTGGAGCTTCGATTGGGTGCGTGATAGTAAAAAAACTAAATTAATAGGTCATTTATTCAAAATTAGCGTTGGACAAAACTATTGTTGAATATGTTACAAATGAATGTAAAATGTTAATATAATTATGTGTGCGATGATAATGTAATGTGTGTGTGTGTGTGTGTATGTATTATATCATAGCCAAATCGACTACAGCGGCTGCTTTATAAGAAAACGAGTCATGTAGGTATGCTGAATATTTTTTAGTGCTTATGTTCTGTGCTACACTTATGTGTAGCACAGAACACACATATGACACTATACAGGGTGTACGGGACCGCCCTCCGCAAACTGAAACGGTGAACTCAGACCACCAAACTGAACAACTTTCACTATGGAGCCTACCCCAGGAAACGCGAAAAAAAATCAGCTGTCCCATACATTTGAGTCGGGTAGGTACGGCAGTTTTGCATGGGACAGCGGATTTTTTTTCGCGTTTCCTGAGGTAGACTCCATAGTAAAAGTTGTTCAGTTTGATGGATGGAAGTTCCTTACGGAAAGTTGTTTACTCTTCTTAGTAGGATTACACACGATGACGCACTTACAGTGACAGCTCTTAATTTTGTTACTTTAAAAACTAGTGGTATAATAATCAACCTAATAAAGCTTATGCACGATAAGTACAATTTCATTTACCTAAAAAAGAATAAGCTAGTCCCATTCGGTCACCATTCACGTTTTCCATGAAACAAAATTGTTTTCAATTTCCACCATGTGAAAACCTCAATGCCTATATACCTATGTGGCTTTCGGTGGGTTATAATGAAACAAAAGAAAGACACTTCCTTCCAACATTCTCAAGGACTCTGACTTGGCTCGCGTGTTACCACTACCTACACAAGCAGCCCAACGCCCGTTCCGTCTCTTCAACACATGTTGGTAATCTAATAACGCAAACTCCGCACTTTCACCAATCATGTGTAAATATTTGACTCTATTTTGACACGTGCCATGTTCGCGCTCTCACGAACGGCACGGGTGTGGCTGGGTGCCAACTTTTATAACATATGCCTCGGTGGAGACGTTACAGTTTTATAATCTATTTAGTAGTAACTAGAGTAAGAAACGTGACTTTTCGTCTGTGTATACTCACGACCGTAACCTCCCTTAGAGGGTTGGTTGTCAGAAAAATTGCTACATTTACTATCTTTCTGTTTAAAAATGTAGTTGTAGCAATGATCACATTTAGCAATTTAAGTCTCGGAGATGGCTAGCCGTTCGCCCACACAAACACTACATAAGAAACGTTTAAACCACGATTTTAGATTAACGTAAGACATTTATAACATTTTTTTTTTTATTATTGATTATAAACATGTTACAGCCATGTTGTGCTATTTCGAATCAAATTAAAGATTGAAAAATTTGTCTCGGGCGTCCCCTTAAGACGCAACAGATTTAAAATTTCGTTCTCTGGGTTGTGGACTCGGTGGTGTAATTGGTTAGCACGTTTCCCCGGTTTGGAAGAGCGTGGGTTCAAGTCCCACCCGATACAAATTTTTCAATCTTTAATTTAATTCTTTTTTTATGCAGGGAGTAACAAATCACCCTGATAATACTTAAGGGGGTGCTTCATCCCATGAAACTGAACAACTTTCACTATGGAACCAACTTCGAAATCGCAAAAAAAAAACAGCTGTCCCAACAATTTTAGTCGAGTCGGTACAGCAGTTTTGTATGAGACAGCTGACTCTTTTTCGCGATTTCGAAGTTGGTTCCATAGTGAAAGTTGTTCAGTTTGATGGCCTGAAGCACACCCTTAAGTACTACGAGGGTGTTTTGTTACACCCCATAAATGCAGCAACGGCCTTTTTTAGGTGTTACCTATAATAGTCTACCTGAGTGACGACACCTGAATTCGTTTGGTGCATTATCCTGTTCCGTCTGCCTCGATTAACGCCCATACACCCTCCCTGTCGGAAGTCCTCTTCCATGCAGTGTGAAGTTTGTAGGCTGATGATGATGATGACGCTTCAGTAATTCAAGGAACCCCAATATTGGATGATATTGTAAAGGTCTTTATAATGTTGCTATGGCAACAAAGACGCGGGTAAAAGCGTGTACTAATAATCTATTGATGCTAAAATTTGGCCACTGAATAATAAACATGTTTTTATCCAAAGTGTACAATATTGGCACAACAGAGACAGGACTTTATAGTGACGTCTTTATAAGAAATTAAAGAGACAGTTGGAGGTCAAAGAATTGTTTATCTTATTACATAACTACTAAAGGTCATTCTCTAATGCCCACGTTACAGTCGCTACATCATCCCGTCCCGCGTCTCTGATCGTAGAGGTTTCCGGTATCAGTTTCAGTAGGTTAAAGCTTAGATCAAAGTAGAAAAGTAAAATTAATGGATAGGTCCAAAGCGCGTTTAGTTGAAGCACACACTGCACACAACAAGTATTTATTTCGGTACATATTTGAAGTATATCTGTCATTTGTTTTGCCTTATTATTCTGGTTTAAAATGTTCGCATAAAAGGCCCATCCCACTTTGAGGGTTAAAGTCAAGAGAATGCATCTGTGATTAGCGCACTAATGAGCATGAGAATAAGGTTTAATTTCTTTGAGCTGCATGTATAATTATTTCTTTTTGTCGTTTCACTCGGGGAGGGCCCAGAGAGGCTCTTCGAATGAATTGCGGAAGGAACCTACGTTGCGTCCGGCGCATGGGTCTTTAGCAAGCTTCTAATGGTCGTTGAGAAATCTCTTTACGGTAAGTTCACCCATCACATACCTTCAATCGAAAGGAGATGATTCTCATTTTATTAGTAAACTTACAGGACAAACGTGTCTATACAGGGTGTAAGAAGACAAAAATTGAACGTAATTTTTTGTAGTTCTCATAGTTGGCCCAATAGTAAATGTTGTTCATATTGATGGGTACTTCCATTACATAAAATCCTTCTCGCAAACATTTTTCCAGTTAAAAATCAATCTTCCTTATTATTTATTCCAGAAATAAACGCAGTGTTTTTGCGAATTTTCCTTAATTCCAACCCCCATTGAGTTGACTTGACAGCTCCAGGGGGTGAAGACGCCAAGGGGTGAAGGGTGCCAAGGGGGGGGGGGGAGAAACCGTGTCTTATCACTTTGGTTTCAACAACTCACCAAATTAACACGAACGGACAGACAACAATGTTCCAGTTTTTATAACAACGGAATATTTTCGGTTTAATTTTATTCATAATTAGAAAGATGAAATCGTAACTTTGGAAGCCGTTTTGACGCTTACGATAAGAAAATAAAGGGTGTTTTTCGAAAGTTATTTTTAGATTTGTGTGGGAAAAGAAGGGTTATGATATTACTTTTAAAGTACCGCAGTCTGACAAGAAATCGCTGAAATTGAAAACATTGACGTTTGGTATGCAGATTCGAGTTTCACTCCAGCAGCAGTGCGATTTTTGAAAATCATACGAGCGGTTCGGCAGTAGAAAATGACAGAATTACTATGGAGATTATGCATCTTTCTACTTCCGAACCGCTCGTATGATTTTCAAAAATCGCACTGCTGTTTGTGATCCAATAACGATTTAACAGTGCGGAATTTGTGTTTGCGCTAAACTTGACTTATTTTATATTTGATAGGCAGCAGTAACTAGTCAGTGGCGATCGAGTTACAACTCAACTTGCTGTTGAATTAGCGTGATACCGAATGTGCAAAAAGTTGTGAGGCGCTATCAGGTCAGTAACAATTCGGTCGACGTCGACATCGCACTCTAGTGTGACGGGTAATGAGCCCGTCTCCACTGAGAAAAATGAGGGAGTGTTTTCATAGAAAAATTTGTAGCTAACGTTTAGTTAGTTTCAACTAGTTTTCGGGTTTTGACTGTAACATACAATATCAAAATCTTACAAAACTTTTCCATAAAACAACTACTACACTACAATCCACCACGTGTAAAACGCTAATTAATTAACCATTATCTGATCGTAAATCGACCATGTTTCTTTAGCCGCGTCCAAAATAGCCGGGGAGTGCGCACGCGCCGACGGACGCGAAACAGAACTGGAGGGTTGCCAACACTGGAGTTGCACATTACCTTTACCACCACATTAAAAAGTCCCATAACACAACCCTAAAACGGACAAGATAAGAATTAAAATCAGTTAATCGATGCGCCATTGCATTCGATATTAACACTTACTTTGTAAATGTTATTGCTGATACGTATTTATTGAGGATTAGGTAACCTAATTGATAGGAATGTTGTTTTTTGAGTTGTTTGCTTGAGAATATTATTAATAGATGTGTAGATCAAATTATTCGGCGTTTTCTCGTAGGATGACCATTACAGCATTGCCCGGGAGCACTTACTGCTTATTACTGCATAGAATCAGTGACGTCGAAGCGCCCTTTAGGTCATCCCAGTGAAGGAACTTAAGCAACCTACCCAAGAGCATCACGAACGAGTACGGACCTCGACATTGGGCGTTGCTGGGACTACGTGATTGGCTAGTAGAGATCGTTGAGAAGTCAAGAGAAAGGGGTAAACAAACATCTGGTGAATGTCAAAATTATCATCAACTCAAATAGTTTTATTTACTGCTGAACATACCTTACTCAAGGTGCACACCATTGTGCCCGACATTCTGACTTCCCACCACTCTTCTTCTTATCGTGTCAGCCCCCCCCTCTCGGAAAGCCTTCCCCGGGATATGAAATGCCCAGGCTGATTTGGAGGTCTTTAAGGAGAACCCGTCCAAATGGGGTTCGGGATCGGACCTGATCGGACCTAAGGTGTGTAGGTTTTTTCGCTTTTCCAGAAGTTAGCTCCATAGTGAAAATAGTTCAGTTTGTTGCTCTGAATTCACCGTTTCAGTACTTTCCTGTCCCTTACACCCTGTATGTTATTTTAGAGATTTCGTTTGTTAAGAGCCGTATTCAATAAACAAAAAAAAAATCAAGCTTAAACTCAACAGAAAGATTAAGAACAGAACTTTGGAAAATTCCTGAAGATTATTCCTGTCACAGCAGATTGTTTTTTGAGTCCAAATAATAGTACTTTATAGTATTCCGTCAGGAAATAATTACTTTAGCAATTAAGTGTCGCACTAAATCAATGCCAGATTACAATTAATTAAAAACAGATTTCAAAAATAAATCGAAACAGCTTAAAATAGATCACTAATAGTGTCTCAACGCGCTTTATTATTTTTATTTTCCGGCCATCATCGCCACGTGGGCACGTTCCGCCATTTTGGCAGTCGTCGCTGTTGCGTTTGACAACAGCGTCAATATTATGCGATGCGCTTGCGCCGACAGATAGGTGCATGCGCACTAGTTTGCACTAAAGCTCCATTTACACTTCCATAAGCATATCACCGAGTCAAAGTAGAAATTCTCGCAAGTTTACTTATGGAAGCAAAAATCGAGCTGAAAAGACAACTTTCTTTTTCATTTGGTAAACATATTCGAAACAAAGTTATGCTATAATAGGAAGAACCAATTTAATTAACTTTTTTACTCACAAAAATACGCGTGAGCGTTGGTCAGTACCTATAGCCTCGGCATTTTATCGCTCTCGCCTTCGGCTCGAGCTTGCAATCCCACCTCGGCTTTAATCAGCAATTACTATTGTATGAAATTTTTCTTTTCACACATTTTCTAGAGTGGAGACTGCCCGCTGGTCAGACGACCTAAAAAAGTAGCGGAGAGCGACTGGATGAGGAAGGCCGAGGACAGAGTTTTGTGTCGCGCCTTGGGAGAGGCCTATGTTCAGCAGTGGACGATGATAGGTTGATGATGACGATGATGATGATGACACATTTTTTTTAAAGAAAATGTACTTAATAAAATACATCTTCAAAAATAATTAATCCAAATCGATCAAGAAATGTCGAAGTTTTCACACAAGTGATATCCTCCTTTTTCAAAAAAATCAAATCAATAATCAAAATAATTTTATTTCAGACACAGTCCATAGATTTTTAGTATATACTTAAAAACTATGTTAGTACAATATAATACACAGTAGTCTTAACAAATTTTACATAGCCTATTTTCTGATAGAGGGGGCAGCGGAGAGGTGTAGTTCCGTCCAGTGCCTCCAGAATGGACAGTGTGGCCGGTTTTTTGAAGTCGGTTAAAAATAAAAAAAATCTTTGCTTTATTAATACGAACCTTACATTGCTTCTGATAATGTAAGCAGTACGTTAGGTCAATCGAAACCTAAGTTATACAACAGAATAGATAACATGTTGTGATCTAGCGTTTACTATAGCCAAGGACGCACTTGTTTGCGCCCGGATAGATCGTTCACTCGATACTAATAAATAAAACCGAAAGCTATTGAAAGTCAAATAGAATTACCAATTACAATGTATTCTATGATCTAAGAGATATGTTGCAGGAAATATCAGAATGAGATGCTCACAAATGATTTGGAATTCTTCTATCGAATCAGATTTTGATTTGCTATCGTGATGAAAACATTTGCCAATCAGCATTAGAGGCTTATTAATAGCCCAAGGAGCTCCAGGGGTTTTCGAGGTTCTGGAGATCAATCTGTGGAGTCAATCGAAATTATGAGAGCCTCCCAGCCCGAGTTTGTACCGTTAGTTACAAGAACAGGACTTAGAAGTTATTGGACTACGTACGAACCATAACTTTTGACACATTTAGGTAATCTCTCTCTCAACTTGATCTAACTGCTCTTGATAGCCGTTAAAGCCATTTTGGCAGATCGCTCAGACGCTAAAGGCTGTCAGTTACATAGAGTTTAGCGCGATGCGGAATTCAGCACAGTTGAATTGCAATTGGATTGCAATGTGATTGAACTGAAATTGGATAAGAATAGAAATTCGATTAAAATCGGGCTCCAGGTACGTAAGCAAGTTACTGACGTGTAAAATAGTGTGATGTGATGACGCAGAGATACTCGTAAAAATACCACAATCAGAGGTGAGATTGGATGCAAGCGGTCGGTGCGATAAGTGGTATCAGACAACCTTTGTACTTACACCAAATTTTTTACTTTGAGCGCAAATATCTCAATATGGAAAGCATTAAATTTATATTTAGTCCCAAAGGACATTTTGTTTCATTTTACAAGACCTGTCCAACACCTCAATCGAAAGAGCGGGTAAAAGTTCCTTTTTTCATCATCCATTTCGTTGTTCGGGGAGGTTTTATAATGTCACATTTCTTATTACACAAATTTAATTACAAAAGATTGTTTTATTTTTCATTTTCCTCTAACAATATTCCTGCTACATAGATACTGTTGAGAAGATTTATTCAAATCAATACGCTGGAAGATGTAAACAAGTTAATCTCTCTCTATCAAATTTAAATAACCTACGATTTACATTTTGTTTTTCTTTTTGCTTGTCTGGGTACCTGGGGGTTTTTGATAAGGGCAATGGCCGATTCTATTACGATGTTGGTACTGTTGCTATGGACCCATCACTTTGTTTTGTAAAGGTGTCACATCATGGTCGCCGAACTGTCGACATTGTCGGCAACTAGAGTGCAGGCACCATAGTAGTGGTGAAGCGGTGAGGTTGCGAGGGAAGGTAAGGCCTACCACACACATACGGAATTGCGATCTGGAATTTCGAATCACAATATTTGACACCTCCGCAATTCCGAACACAGTTGTGGAGGGGGAAAATCCATCCGAAATCGTAATCCTGCATTCTGAATTCCCGATCGCAATTCCGTATGTGTGTGGCGGACCTAAATAATTAAGCGTGGTGTGCAAGTGCCGGGAGGAGCGCGGCCTTACCTACGCGAGTAGTACGCCTTAAAGCGAATTCAATTAGGGTACGTCCGTCACGCACACGTTCGAGCTTAGACCCGCCGCGACCAGCTGAGCTTCACCACTCTTCGTTTTTATTACACAATGTCTTTACATTGATTTGGTTAGACCGGACGAGAGCAGTGCAGGACCGGTCATTATGGCGATCCTTGGGGGAGGCCTATGTCCAGCAGTGGACGCTCATCGGCTGAGATAATCTCAGAATATTATCTTGTTGTGACGGATTCTTCATATTTAGTCAAGCTACAGGTGATTTGATGAAAATTTCTACAAAAATATGTCCATCAATAATCTACGAAGTCTCATACTCACTTACTACTGTATCACTACCACTACCACTAGACTACCTGTATCATTCAGTTGACTTACCACTTTCTCTCATTTACTTAAACAATATCCAACATGTAACAGATTTAGTTTACAAAGTGGAAATCATTAAACATAGTGAGTCCGCCATTTGCAAATAAAACGATCAAGTTGAATGACCCCGGCACGTGAGCCGCTTGCGACCGGTTTACACAGGTGACGGCCTGTTCTAACCGATTTGTGCTGGATCGATCTAGTTCGAACTGGAGTTATGGCGACAAATTACATAACTTTGCTTCTGTGTTTGATTTGAAACAAGTGGGAACATCGAAATTTGGGTTGCTGAGGGGTATCGGAAGACTTATTACAGACATTTCCTGCCCCCCACAAATTTTTTCCTCACCCCCTTTTGGTAGGCAATGGTGACCAGTAGTAGTATCGCAAATGCGTTCCTCTTCTTGACAGTTTTTCCCATTCGTATAAAGTGTCAGCCAAGTGTCCATGGTCTGCCTATCTAATGCACGCATCTGCCACACACATACGGAATTCTGAATCAAAATTGTGATTTTGTATAGGATTTGATACCTCCGCAATTCTGAACGGAATTCTGGAGGATGCAAGTCCTTACGAAATCGTAATTCTGATTCGGATTGGAAAGCCGTATATATGTATGGCAGGCGTTAATGATAAGATGTCAGCTTCTGGCCTTTAATTTAAAACATTATATCCACGAATTTTTCAACAAGGAGCGATTAATTCATTTTGTTTTTCTCTCACCCCCATCCGTCATCACCATCAGTCATCAGCCTATACAGGGTGAAATTGATATCGTCAGCATCCTTTTAAACTCATAAAACTGAACAACTTTTACTATGGGAGCAAACCAATCGGAGCAAAAAAAAAATTAGCTGTCCCATATTAAACTGCACCCGCCGCCGCGGCCTACATGACTCAAATATGTGGACAGCAGGTTTTTTTTGTTGCTCCGATCGGTTTGCTCCCATAGTAAAAGTTGTTCAGTTTGATGGGTAGACTCTTAGATTAAAAGGATGCTAATGATATCAATTTCACCCTGTATATAGGGTCCAACTTAATATGCTGACACTTTTTAAGGGGATAATCAGACCATCGAACTGAACAACTTTCTCTATGGGACGAATATCGAAATCGCGAAAAAAAAATCAGTAGTCCCATACATTTGGCTCAAGTATATTTGCAGTTTTGTATGGAAGAGCAGATTTTTTTTAAGAAGGACCCTGTATACGTCTCACTTCACTACATGGCACAGGGCTTCCCTCGAGGAGAGTGTATGGGCGTTAGTTCACCACAAGAGATAGAGTAAGAAAGAATATTATCATTAACGCGTAGGTGTCGAACGCCATTTGGGAATACGGTTCCTTATGCTGTGTTTTTGTTTGCAAAATTACCATTGACACTAGATGCCATTCAATATGCTAGAAGTGAGCCGGCTTCAGCTGCATACTTCAAAGATTGTTTGTAGTTGTAACTAAAGTTTCAGACTACTCCGAAAGAGATTAGAGTCGTGAGTTTATATCATGATGTCATCCACGACGTACCCGTCGACGGCAACCCTCATTGGTTGGCATGAGTTCGGATGTGGCTGAAGAATCCGATCTGTTACCCTCAGCATACAGTTGGCCAGTCGAATGTATGTATGTCTTTAGCTATATTACTAGCCGACCACATTAGTTAGTATAACACGTAACGTGACCGGCCAGTACGCGACACGTGCGCAGGCGCCGCTTTCCATACATTATGTATCGGAGAACCTTTCTAATGCTGCGTAATGTTTCTCTTAACACTATCAAAATGTTTCCATCATGTTTGTTTGATTGAAGACTTGAAGGTTTTTATTACAATAATTCTTTATAATTTCGTGTTGGTGGAAATAAACTGACTTTAATTTATAAGCTGTATTGGTTTAGCTTTAGCAGGACTAGAGGATCCGAGAGAGGTCAGCCCAGAGGGAAGATCCATAGTCTCTGGCTATGAGCGTTCACACACGATGACGCATGACGGAGCGGCTTGCGGCTGCGTCAGTGCGGGGAATCGTTGCCGCAGTCGCAGTGATGTCCGTCAGTGCGACTTGCAGTCCGTCAGAACGACGTCACTGCGGCAATGGTGTTGCGAGATATGGAATAATTATCCTAGATCTGCGATATTTTTGAGTAGCATGATTGACTACAATATTTTATTATTTTATTATTACACGTAACGGATCATTACCTTACCCGGGGTAACCATGTTGACGGTAATTTTTTCAACGGGTTAAGAGCCTACCGAGCCTATTGTGCTGCCCCCAATCGTATTTTTTTTATTTCTGTACAATTGAATAACATTTCCAAAAAACAAGAATGTCACATTGTAGTCCTGATTGGCTTTCAATTTATAGAAACATTACGGATTATTATGTTTTATGCTTGTAGCTATTATCGTTAAAACTGCAACTGGCGGTTTTATAGTAGACTAGTGTTTTCCCGCGACTTCGTCCGCACAAATTATATACCAGATTTTAGGTCAGATCATAAGCTATCAAACAAAAAAAGTTTCATCTAAATCGGTTCAGTAGTTTTTGCGTGATGCGCGAACAAACAAACAAACACACTATTTTGTCAATAGATGGCGCTGCACGTCATTTAAATCGCGCTATCGAGTGTCGTTTGAATTTATATGAAGTGAACAGCTACTTTTTTGTTCCTTATGGTTTTAGGGTTTTACGGTTTTATAATAGTTAAGATTACACACTGAGGACAGGAAAGTAAGAAAGGTCTCAGATCTCATGTCATGTAATGAGGTTTTCTTATTTTTTGTCCGAGGTTAGTATACTATTTTTCTCCCTCACCGATCCCCACTACCACCCCTACGACGCAGGCCGCGTAGTCCCAGCAACGCCCATGGCCGAGGTCCGTACCCACTTTGGGTGCCCCCTGGGCTGGTTGCTTAAGCTCTTGCATTTGGTTCGGTAGACCCATGGAGTAAGAGGAGATGGCATATCGGCTTGTTTCTATAGAAAATTATGTCGCCGACAAAGGGGGTGAGGGACGGGTGAGGGGAGACAAAAAGCTTAGGGGAGCGTGTAATTTCTCTATGGTCGCAGTACAAACTAGTGCACAATTGGTGGTTACTGTGCACACTTTGTTACACCATCTCTACCAAGGGGAGCGTGTAATTTCTCTATGGGTAGACCCTACGAGGTCCCGCCAATAGTCCGCAGTAAAAAGCAGTAAATGCTCCCTGAGCAATGCTGTATTTAGTCACACAAAAAAAAAAAAAAAATTTTCTCCTCGACGGAGGTGGAAAGCGACAACTTTGTTTAGCGCAGCGTTGCAAAAATTGACGCTTTCTGTCCGGAGGGGAGAAAATAGTAGATTACACACCGAGGACAGGAAAGGTCTCAGAGCTCATGTAATTGTTGACCTCGGCCTTAACATGTGATCTGAGGCTTTCTTACTCGGACAGTAAGTAAGTCCTAGGTTAGTATACAATTTTTCTTCTCGACAGAGGTGGAAAGCGGAAACTTCGTTTAGCGTTCTCCCCTCCAGACGGAAAGCGTCAATTTTCGTCCCGCTGCGCTAAACAAAGATGTCGCTTGCCACCTCCGTCGAGGAGAAAAATATTAAAGTAAAATAGCTTACGCAGTGGAAAAATCGAAATATAATTTTCTTGACAGTAACAACATTATGGAAACCATTACATAGATCTAAAGTATGTCTCGAGGATATATAAACAAAAGATGTGATAACACTTTACTAGATGTGCCACCTTAACATTCATTCCTCTTTTTCAATCCAGGATCTTCACAAAGCTTTATCAGGTTTCTTTTGATTTGCTTTATCAGATTTCTTTTGATTTTTAGTACCCAGCATCTTAACATTCACTCCTCTTTTTCAATCCAAGCTCTTCACAATGCTTTACTAGGTTTCTTTTGACTTTTAATACCCATTTGCATAGTGGTGCTTTTCTTTTCTTTGGGTGAGTCTTCAGCTCCAAAGTCAGATTTTCATTTAACCCATTGAATGTCGTAGGGACACACGGGTGGGCGGAAGATTTTTTGGTCTAGCGTGTCGTATGGACACACGGGTGGGCATAAGCCGACCGCTCTGATTGGCTTGCGATTTATGGCGTGGCGTTTCGTTTCACCATACTTTTTATATTTCCATTAGATTTATTGGTTTCATTGGGTTCGTTTGAGTACAAATCTGTGAAAAACGAAACGCACGGTAGTCATGGTAGTATCATAAAGGTTTTGTACGTTGTTAAGTGTAATTAGGTGTAAAATTGGGAGAAAGTCGAGGTGGTGTTTGTGTGAAATTATTTTGTGAAATGGTGTCAAAGAACACGGAATATTTCATAAGGTAAGTCCTAGCATAGAAAAAAAGGTGTTTAGAATGATAGGGCATCTTATTTACTTTACGTAGATATATAATTTGTTGCCATAATTTCATAAAATAACCTCGAAAAATACATTTTTCTAAAACGTGGTAAAAAATGTTGTCATGTCCTCCAACACCGCGACACGCGTGCGTTTTTTTGTTGGCAGAGCTCTATCGCGGTACGGGTTAATGTCTTTATTTCACGACTGATCGCTTCGATCCACTTATCCTTTTCAGGACTACGCAAGGATTCACGATATGAAGATGGTTCAAGTACAGATATTATGGCTTCATTAACGGATTGCTCAAAATGTTATCTCTCAGGAGGTTTAATCTAACTTCGATCACGAAACTGTCGCTCGCTTAATTCTGCGTCTGGAATGACTTCATTTTGTTGTGTTACGTCATTGCCATTTGTCTCATCTTCTTCAATCGACTGAAAATCAATTTCGCTTTCGATAAGGTCTCCGGGTATCTTAGCTCTAGGTCTCTCTCCAAATTTCTATCTATTCTTTGAATTCTTGGTATGTACCAAACGTTCGTCAAGGTAATCAGCTCCTTGTGGCAGGTTATGCTGTCGTAAAGCGCATTAGGTACTTTGGTAAGCATCTTTTCGGTCATATTAGAGGTGAACAGTAAAAGGCTGTGCTTTCGATTCGCTGGTAAGCATCGTTATCAGTTTTGTATTTCGACAACTCTACCGGTGTGGCATCTTTACTTGAATATATTGGCTTTTTGAGGATCCCTTCTACAGCGTCGAGTGCTCCGGTGTGGGTTCTCAGCAGCATCAATATTTGAAATTTCCAAGATGACCAGTTATTTCCGTCGAAATTTAGAGTTTAACATTTGTCGACATATTTCCACTATTTCGAACCTTTATTCTTTCGGAATAACTTTTGCCAAACTCACGGCTTCGAATTTTCACTGTTATTAACGAATTTTAACGCTCTACTACCATATTAAAGTAAAATAGCTTACGCAGTGGAAACATCGAAATATAATTTTCTTGACAGTAACAATACCAATCACCATGGAAACCATAACATAGATCTAAAGTACGTCGAGGAATATAAACACAAGATGTGACAACACTTTACTAGATGTGCCACCTTAACAAAAAATAGTTTACAAAAATAATCTACTATAACAAGGAATCGGTTTTATTATTTATTTTTCTCTAACAGCAAATAATATGTATGTTGCGTTTCGAGTGAAACACCTATATATTTTTTATAATGGGGCAACAGATTGTAAAATTACTCGAAATTAGCAGAAATTTCGGCCATCTAAGGTGTATCTGCTGGCAACTTTACGCGCGTCACTGCGTCACCCGTGTGCCATACCATGCGACAGCGCCGCAGTGACGGACTGCAGTGCGACTGTCGCACGTTTCCCGCATTGACGCGCGGCAATGCGGCTCCGCATGCGTCACTGCATTGACGCGCGTCAATGCAGCAAACGTGCGACAGTCGCACTGCAGTCCGTCACTGCGGCGCTGTCGCATGGTATGGCACACGGGTGACGCAGTGACGCGCGTAAAGTTGCCAGCAGATACACCTTAGATGGCCGAAAGTTATGCTATTTTTGTTGTAGATTTTCGTAGTTTTTGTTTTGAATGATAGATTATTGTAGATTTTGGTAAATTTTCGTTCTTTTTGTAGTTTTTGGTAGATTTTGGTAGTTTTTGATTCTTTTGGTAAATTTTGGTCGTTTTTGTCATTTGTTGGTAGATAATGGTAGAATAGTATGTGGTAATTTCTGGTTCGTTTGGTAGATTTTGGATTCATTCAGAGTTTTTGGCGGGCTTTGGTAGCTGACGTTTGGAGTCCTTATATTTCATCGAATTTTTATTGTTTATAGTGAGTTTTGGTTCGTAAAATTGGTGTTGTTTTGCGTAACAAAGAGTCGTGCAAGTGAACAATATATAGTTCAGTGAAATATGATGGTGCATGGGTCGTAAACAGGAAAAGTGTTCCGTGATTTTAGCGCGGCAAAGCGGTCGGTTCACCTCTTTCCTGTGGACTTCTCTGCTTTTCCTGCGTCTTTCGATTGCCTCCAAAAACTCCAAAGAACCATCAAAACGTCGAATACCAACGTTTTAATGTGAAAACAGAAGAAAATTAAAAATAAATTAAGATTTAGCCAAAAGGTCTAGTAACCAGGCTAGTAAATATATTAAAAAAAAAAAAAAAAAAAAAAATTGGTAGATTTTGGTAGTTTTCTAACCGATTGCTTCCAAAATCGATATCTGCACGAATCTGACGTCAGAATTCAGAAAAGAGGCTGCCATCTTGAACTTTTTTGTTTCTCAACCGATTGCTTTCAAAATCGATATTTGGGGGTTTCTAAGGACACCGAACACGAATCCGCAGTCAAAAATTCTGAAAAGTGACCGCCATCTTGAACTTTTTTGTTTCTCAACCGATTGCTTTCAAAATCGATATTTTGGGGTTTCTAAGGACACCGAACACGAATCCGCAGTCAAAAATTCAGAAAAGTGACCGCCATCTTGAACTTTTTTGTTTCTCAACCGATTGCTTTCAAAATCGTTATTTGGGGGTTTCTAAGGACGCCGAACACGAATCCGAAGTCAAAAATTCAGAAAAGTGACCGCCATCTTGAACTTTTTTGTTTCTCAACCGATTGCTTTCAAAATCGATATTTGGGGGTTTCTAAGGACACTGAACACGAATCCGCAGTCAAAAATTCAGAAAAGTGGCCGCCATCTTGAACTTTTTTGTTTCTCAACCGATTGCTTTAAAAATCGATATTTGGGGGTTTCTAAGGACACCAAACACGAATCCGCAGTCAAAAATTCAGAAATAGACCGCCATCTTGAACTTTTTTGTTTCTCAACCGATTGCTTTCAAAATCTATATTTGGGGGTTTCTAAGGACACCAAACACGAATCCGCAGTCAAAAATTCAGAAATAGACCGCCATCTTGAACTTTTTTGTTTCTCAACCGATTGCTTTCAAAATCTATATTTGGGGGTTTCTAAGGACACCGAACACGAATCCGCAGTCAAAAATTCAGAAAAGTGGCCGCCATCTTGAACTTTTTTGTTTCTCAACCGATTGCTTTCAAAATCGATATTTGGGGGTTTCTAAGGACACCAAACACGAATCCGCAGTCAAAAATTCAGAAAAGTGACCGCCATCTTGAACTTTTTTGTTTCTCAACCGATTGCTTTCATAATCGATATTTGGGGGTTTCTAAGGACACCGAACACGAATCCGAAGTCAAAAATTCAGAAAAGTGGTCGCCATCTTGAACTTTTTTGTTTCTCAACCGATTGCTTTAAAAATCGATATTTGGGGGTTTCTAAGGACACCGAACACGAATCCGCAGTCAAAAATGCAGAAAAGTGGCCGCCATCTTGAAATTTTTTGTTTCTCAACCGATTGCTTTCAAAATCGATATTTGGGGGTTTCTAAGGACACCGAACACGAATCCACAGTCAAAAATTCAGAAAAGAGACCGCCATCTTGAATTTTTTTGTTTCTCAACCGATTGCTTTCAAAATCGATATTTGGGGGTTTCTAAGGACACCGAACACGAATCCGCAGTCAAAAATTCAGAAAAGAGACCGCCATCTTGAACTTTTTTGTTTTTACACCGATTGCTTCCAAAATCGATATTTGGGGGTTTCTAAGGACACCGAACACGAACCCGCAGTCAAAAATTCAGAAAAATGACCGCCATCTTGAACTTTTTTGTTTTTACACGGATGGCTTCCAAAATCAATATTTGGGGGCTGAATTTTTGACTGCGGATTCTTATTCGGTGTCCTTAGAAACCCCCAAATATCGATTTTGGAAGCAATCGGTTGAGAAACAAAAAAGTTCAAGATGGCGGTCACTTTTCTGAATTTTTGACTGCGGATTCGTGTTTGGTGTCCTTAGAAACCCCCAAATATCGATTATGAAAGCAATCGGTTGAGAAACAAAAAAGTTCAAGATGGCGGTCACTTTTCTGAAGTTTTGACTGCGGATTCGTGTTCGGTGTCCTTAGAAACCCCCAGACATTAATTTTGAAAGCAATCGGTGTAAAAACAAAAAAGTTCAAGATGGCGACCACTTTTCAGAATTTTTGACTGCGGATTCGTGTTCGGTGTCCTTAGAAACCCCCAAATATCGATTTTGGAAGCAATCGGTTTAAAAACCAAAAAGTTCAAGATGGCAGTCACTTTTCTGAATTTTTGACTGCGGATTCATGTTCGGTGTCCATAGAAACCCCCAGATATCGATTTTGGAAGCAATCGGTGTATAAACAAAAAAGTTCAAGATGGCGGTCTCTTTTCTGAATTTTTGACTGCGGATTCGTGTTCGGTGACCTTAGAAACCCTCAAATATCGATTTTGGAAGCAATCGGTGTAAAAACAAAAAGTTCAAGATGGCGACCACTTTTCTGAATTTTTGACTACGGATTCGTGTTCGGTGTCCATAGAAACCCCCAAATATCGATTATGAAAGCAATCGGTTGAGAAACAAAAAAGTTCAAGATGGCGGTCACTTTTCTGAATTTTTGACTGCGGATTCGTGTTCGGTGTCCTTAGAAACCCCCAGACATTGATTTTGAAAGCAATCGGTTGAGAAACAAAAAAGTTCAAGATGGCGGTCACTTTTCTGAATTTTTGACTGCGGATTCGTTTTCGGAGACTGCAGAAACCCCCAGATATCGACTTAGAAAGCAATCGGTTGAAAAACAAAAAAGTTAAGATAGCGGCCACTTTTCTGAATTATGACTTTGGATTCTCGTGTTCGGTGTCCTTAGGAATCCTCAGATATAATACATTTGGAAAGAAATCGGTTAGGAAACAAAAAAGTTCAAAAAGGCAGCCACTCCGCTTGTAAAATTAACCGTAAACTCGGTTACCCCAGTTATGATAATAGTAGATTACACACCGAGGATAGGAAAGTAAGAAAGGTCTCAAATCTCATGTACCTAATTGTAGCTGAGGTCAACAAACATGTGATCTGAGGCTTTCTTATTTACTGTCTGAGGTTAGTATACTATTCTTCTCCTCGACGAAGGTGGAAAGCGACAACTTCGTTTAGCGCAGTAAATTGACGCTTATATCGCTACTTGAAAACGTTCCGTTACGTGTATATTAAAATAATCAATCGAAATGTTGTATCGCATTCACTCAAAAATATAGCAGATCTAGGATAATTATTGCATGTCTGGCAACACCATTGCCGCAGTGACGTCGTTCTGACGGACTGCAAGTCGCACTGACGGACATCACTGCGACAGCCGCAACGATTCCCCGCACTGACGCAGCCGCAAGCCGCTCCGTCATGCGTCATCGTGTGTGAACGCTCTATGCCTCTAGGAATAAGGTGTGAGTTTATGTTTTTCAATCAAGCTTTTCGGTGAAGAGAAGACATTGTGTGAAGAAAGCTAACATGCATTAATTTCGAGGCGTTGTATTGTTGTGTTGTATTGTAATGTTGGTGAGTTTGGAGGGGGTACTGCTATTTATTAATGTGGATATTTATAACTCACAAAGCTCCTTCTTAATATGCTGACACTATTTTCAGGGGATGATCAGACCGTCAACTTGAACAACTCTCTCTACCAGACCAAGGTCGAAATCACGAAAAATAAATCTGCTGTTCCATATAAAACTATTAGTTTAGTATTATAGTTAGTATTAGTTTAGTTTAGTGTTATAATCATATTAGGGACAGCTGGTTTTTGATATTGGTCCCTTATTGGTCCCGTTTTTCAATTTTATGGTCTGAGCATCCTCTTAAAAATCCGTCAGCATGAAGTTGCACCCTGTATCTAGTTGTTTAAAGCATTTTCTGGTTGAACGTTGTCAGAAGCTCCGCTATAACTACCTATACAGAGTGTAAGGAAAAGTATCATAACCTTTAAACCACCAAACTGAACAACTTTTGCTATGGGAGCAAACATATCAGCGCAAAAAAAAAACTGGTGTTCCATATGTTTGAATCTAGTAGGCATTTTTGCGCCGGTAAAGTTTGCTCTCATAGTAAAAGACGTTCAGATTGATGGGTAGAGGTAGGTTAGTGATACTTTTCCTTACACTCTGTATATATATCTGGCTGTTGCCAGATTATCCAGGATCATTTAAAGTACCAGAATCTAGAATGCAGATACAAACATCCATCACTCGGGTACAAATATTAATATTTATCATCATAGGTACAAATATTTTGTCCCTTACGGGATTCGAACTTCACTAGCGACTGGGCTATCCGTCATGATTATCAATACAATGAAGAAACGAAACATCTAAGGTGTAATCGTAGAAGCAAACGCAACCTCATTGCAATTCTATCGACGCGCTGCAACCGACCGCGCCGTTGCATACAGATGCGACGTCAGATGCAGGTTGCATACAAGCGCATAGATGACTTGCTAATGCTTGGGTCATGGCAGGGCATCGAGGCCACCTGCCGTTTGTTACTATCTCACGGCAGGTAGGTGCAGTTAAGCCTTAGTCGGCCGAGATTAGGAGCTTACTGGGTCTCCTTTTCGATGGCTTGATAGCTCAGTTGGGTTAAAGTCCCGCAAAACGCAAATATTTCTAAAGCTGCGCTATACCCTAAGCTAAGACGTTATTGTAGGTACCATATTCTTGCAAATAAATGAGTTCTGTTCTATTCTATTCTTAGCTTGTGTCTTCTTTTTTTGTGGCAATTGTTCTACGATTGAGTTTCAGGTAGCGACCAGTGTAGAGCTTTCTTGTATTGATTTTTGCCCCACGAGGGCACATTTGAGGACCTGTCAAATTAGGCCTGCTTGGTAACAAGGTGTACCTTGCGTGTAATTTTGTCTTGTTTTTCAATTAAATCGTGGATATTGTTAGGACGAGAGAGTGCGTGTGTTTATTACACATTTACAAATGCCCTTAGCTACGTAACGTACACGATTTCTTTCTGTAAAATGTGACTTTAAATGTTTTACGATGGAATAAAATTTCTATGAAAACAACGAACTAGGTCAATAAACAACAGCAGGAAAACGCTTGTTTACAAATATATTTTACACTGTAAGTAAACAAGGTCCAGTTTATTCAAAAAAATATATAAACCCGTCAATCAAATATATTTGTAGAGAAAGCTTCCGGGAAACAAATTATTTGCGAATGTCAGATCCAGTTCCAACGAGGCAAAAGGAAACTGCACAAAGACCCGCTCGTAATGGAGTCGTGTAATCGTCACTGATTTGAGACGCATTTGAATAACAGTATTGTTTGTTATGGAAATACGATAGAATCAAAAATAAGATTAATAAATCTTTTCGAAAACTCGCGTACATGCGCGAGGCCAACTCACACTTGGCCGGTTTTTTTATCTGTTAATTGTTCTTTACTGTTGGCTGTCTTGTGGCTTGTCTTGTGGCTTGGTTGTCCTCGCTGTCTTCATAACGTAATTCATAATTTATGTAGTTATTCGTCTTGCTTGCATACATTACATAAGATGGCAAAATTAATTTAAGTTACAGGCTGTACCAATGCTGAACATAGGCCTCTCCCAAGGTGCGCCACGAAATTCTGTCATAGGCCTTCCTCATCCAGTCGCTCCCCGCTACTTTTTTTAGATCGTCTGTCCTGCGGGCAGCAGGGCGTCCCACACTACGCCTGCCAGTTCGTGATCCCCAATCCTATATTCAGCAGTGGACGATGATAGGCCAATGATGGTGATGATGATGATAGACTGTACCACAGATTCAGCAATCTGCCGCTTCAGGGCTAATCTAAACTATTATAAAACTGTAACTGAAGTGTGTCTGTACATTGAAGATATTTACAAGAAAAAGATTACGATATGGTTTTTAGGGATCCCTGACTCCAAATCAACCTTTTTTAGAAATTTTGTCTGTCTGTTTGTGTGTTTGTTTGTTTGTTTGTTCGCGCATCACGCAAAACGCTACTGAACCGAAATTTGATAAAAGTTGTTTTTTTTGATAGCATAAGCTATCATAAGATCTGACTTAAAATCTGGTATATAATTTGTGCGGACGAAGTCGCGGGTTAACTCTAGTTCTATCTAAAGGTGGTCTGAAACGGTATAATTTTTCTTGCGAGGTATACCTTCGTTTATAATATTTACAGTTTCTACGTGGGATTCCGTGTCTGGTGGTGATAGGTAAAGCCTGATAGTGGCTATAATATCTATCTATCAAACGAAACTAAAGATATAAAATGAAGCAAGATATATTGAAGCAATAAACTACATAAGGGGTGTTTAAAAACCGCTTGTTAGGTAAGTACCCAACGAAGTTACTTGAAGTAGTAAGAGGGAGATGTGGTATCTCTTGCGCAATAAAAACGTTGAGTTGTCATTTTAAAAATTATATGAATTTCGTCTTTGCAAAACTAGAATTAAGACTACACTATACAATTTCTTAACACCACGAACCACTCAAACTGGACCACTTTTATTATGGGGCTAACATGGAAAACGCGAAAAACAGCGCTGAGACTAACAATATAGCTTTTTAATAGCTGAAAATTAAAAAAAAATTAGATACAGCTTTAAATCTTCTTTTCTTCTTCGTCTTGGACTCGAGATTAGTAGATTACACACCGAGGGCAGGAAAGTAAGAAAGGTCTCATGTAATTGTTGTCCAAGGCGAAGCCGAGGAAATCCAGAAGAGCAGCAGAAATCGCACCGCAAAATTATCATCGTCTAAACCAGCCATAAGGTTTAGTATAGCGCCACAATAAGGAAAGATAAAAGATCGTAGCCGACTGCACGCAGCAGCGGCAGGCGACGGTACGTGTCGCCGCGACACAACTGGTTAAACAAACCGACTTGTACCTTAAGAAGTAAATAACATCAACTTCTTATACCCTCTAGTTTGCTTCGTACCTCACTGTAACAAACCACAGCTCGTGAAGTAAAGATAAAGTACCACACATAGGCGTGTCCCACATAAAACTCACCGCAGTCGTTAAACGCACTCGTCTCTATTCTCTACTTATATTGTTATATACCTACCTATACATAGTACCTAACCTACGCTCCCCTACTTTTGTTATCTTACCTTTGATTGCTTTCAGCTTTTATTGTTTATTTGTTTACGAGCTGAGCAGACTACTGCATGGAGTCTGAAAGAAAGAAAACAGCTAGAAATAGTCTTTTTAATTTAAGAAGGGATACCACAAACTGGGTAGTAATCGTTTCTCATTGCATCTTATGTAAACCAGTGAAGGAAAACGTTGTTAGGAAACGAACGCGAACACGTGAAAGCACATTCAAACGTTGATATGCTGAACATGAAATTCTGAAGCGTTTTCTTCTTACCACTGATCCCAAATACAGCGTTGCTCAAGGAGCAACTACTTGTTATTTCGGTCAGTTGGTGGGAGGGACCACGAAGGGTTCCGCATCTGCCACGCGTGGTGGCTAGTCCACCATATCATATCCATGTACCCGAGGGTAGGCCTATCCCTGCAGTAGGACGTAATTATATAGGCTGTTGATTATGTATGATGGTGACATCCTTAATGGTGCTTCGGTGTTTGCACGATCACCGAGCAAGATCAAGCAACCCTGGCCAGTGTACTGGCTATGCCTATACCAACAAAATCTTCTGTTGTCATAGTGTATCCATCGTGGCAAACAGATTTGCCAACCAGCATTCAGTATAGATTTGCGGATTGCCCGGATTCATCGGGCATTTAGTACGTCACACAGGGAAGTTTTCCATGCTGTTAAGGCTTATTCCTATGATATATGTTTCTACTGAAAACTCCTACAAGACCACAAAATCGAATGTTAATATTTTTTTTTTAATGAAGAATTAATAATTTAATCATTTTTTACTTTTAAATATTCTGAGACCTTCAAAGAAAAAGCTAATGGGAAATATTACGATACAAGAACAAATTAGTAGGTACCAAGCGTTTAATTAGCGAAAATTAACGAGAATTAAATTTAAAAAGCAATTTCGTTTAATCTTCCTCGAGGGCTGTAAATTGACAAACAGTTTTAATTAAACTGATAAAAAAATGGAATATAATAATCTAATTTCCCTGGCATCCTTACCTTGTTTTGCTCGATTTCCTTAAACGAGCACCGTAAAATTATGTCAAATGCGTCTATTCAAAGATCCCGTCATAAGTTTTCTCCCCTTAATGTTTAGGCAATGACATAATATTCGAGTGAAAATATCATCGTTTAAGGCTCCACAAAAAATAGGGTTGTTGATTATAATAGTGTAGGTATTACATATGAAAATCTCTCCTGATGAGAGGAGATTTCATATGTGAAAGTATGATCAAAATCAGTCAAATAGTTTTCGAATAAATATTTCCAATTCACACCACCGAAACATGCCAAAATCCTACCGAAACGATGTGGTAAGTGGCAACTGTATTGTGATCACCAAGACAACTCAGTTTTCTCATATATTTGATGATAAAGTTTCGCGTCAATGTAGTAAATGTATTGCCTAAATAAATAGCATGCATACCTAATCAACGGGAGTCAACATTTTTGCCTCCGGCCGCCAGGGGGATGCAACAGGCCTAAGGCGCGGGCCAGAGAGAAGGGAAACGAAAACGGGGTGCGGAAGCGGACATTTTCATACAAAACGTGTTATGTGCCAAATCGCTATAATACATTTTGTAGGCGTTCGCGCCTCACCTCCCGTCCCATCTGTCTGGCCCGCGCCTTAGGGTGGTGAGGTTTCCTTACGTTTTTATTAAGAGGGTAGTGCCCTTAAGATCTTGCCTGCAAACCTTAGGACCTATGCATTGAAATATCGTATCATTAACTAAACATAAGGAGGTAGAAAATTAATGACGGGATCTTAGTCTAGTGTTTTTTACATAAAACTTTGGATTACAAAGATGTTGTCATGTTACCGGATTTTCCATAAAGACTGCGAATTATAAATGAAAAACACTTTGAAGGTATTTGTTTACTGCCAGACTTACCTTAGGAAAATTACCGGGAAATTGTATCGGTTCTGTTTTAATCGTCCTTCTCAAGTTCGGTTTATTCGTTATTTTTTTTATAATAAATGAAAGACTGTGGAAATGTATTCTTTACTAGACGAGAGGTTGTTTAAAAGTTTGGTAAGGTAAAGTTTTCTTACACAAATATTATGCTTCAAAATTGTTATACAGTGTCCTTCTTAATACCTATATGCTGACGCTGACTTCTTAATATCAGACCATCAAACTAAACAACTTTATCTATCTCTATCTACATTAAAATCCGAAAAAAATGCTGTCTTCCACATAACACTGTAAACCAACCTGGATAAAATAGGTGGCTAGCCTTTTGCCCACAGAAACGCAGCATAAGAAATCTTATCTCTTACTCGCCTCCATAGACATCTTATATCTTATATACAAACTAGACTCAACATGGCACAACTAAAAGAGCTCAGATGAGCTCTTTTTTGCACTATTATAGCTGACAGTTAACAAGCAAAAGACGACTATGGTTATGAATCAAATACAACGTATTGACAATCAGCAGCATGCATACTTAATTTGTGCGGGTTTTGCGTCAATGTGGACAAAAATTTGCTAAGATTTCATATATCACTGTGGGTCTGCTCGCCTCGTATATACGACACCTACGGCACGAAATGGTGTGGTTGTTCCATTCAAAGCCGGAAAAACAGCTGTCACATACATTTGGCTCAAGCAGGTTTGCAGTTTTGTATGGAACCTCTTGTTATTTTTTGCGATTTCGATGTTGGTGTCATAGAGAAAGTTGTTCAGTTCGACAGTCTGACCATCCCTTTAAAAAAGTTTCAAAATAATGTTATTAAAAAAGGCTATTATTATACAGGGTGTTTCATGAGTACAGATAAATTTTTAAAACTCTTAGCCCCACTTGCGCCAACCACGGGTTAGCAATTAACTCCGGATAAAATAGCTCTTTCAGTTGTTTTTCTATACAAAAAATCATGGGTTACCAACTTAACCTAGAGTTTATTGCTAACCCAGGTTGGCGCAAGTGGGGCTTAAGGGGGTTGTTTAGACTGTCAAACTGAACAACTTTCTCTATCGGACCAACATCGAAATCGCGAAAAAAAAATCTGATATCCCATACATATTTTAGCTCTTGTCGATTTGTAGAGTATATAGATAGAACATCAATTTTTTTTTTCGCGATTTCGATATTGGTCCCATAGTGAAAGTTGCTCAGTTTGATGGTCTAAACCACCCCCTTAAGAGTTTTAAATATTTATTGTTACTTATGAAACACCCTGTATATATAATATGTATAATTATATTACATGTTTAATGTTTATTTGTATTTTTGTAACACCAAGTATAAAACGTGTGATAAGTGGGGCCATACGATTTTGAAAAACGACTTAAACTTTAGCAGTGAATTAATGGGAGCTGATGATGATACTGAAAACTAAACGTAAACATGTTATTCGTCCCGCCATTTGACGATATGGTTTTGCAAAACACTTCTGATTACCATTTCGATATCACATCTGATAACACAGTTATGTAACTAATAGAAGTAGGTTCATCGATACAAATCAATTATGATTATTAATTCTACAACGGTGCGCTTGCGCAACATGTTTATACGAAGCGACCTTCAGCTCCTAGCAACCCATTATAAGCTGAAACAATAAAAGTTTTATTTTCAGTACCTATACCATGGGCATGGAAAACTGGCCCATCTTTACATTACATGCAACGCATTTTGCAGCATTAGTCCCAGGTGGACAACAAAGCACAACATACATACACACCAACATAACAACAACATACATACACAACAACATACAACATACATAACAATTTTGACAAAATTAACATGGGCTAGCAAGATTTATGTTTGATGTCTCTGAAAATTAATTTGTTTTATTGGAGTCAGTGCCAAGCCAAGTACAAAAATTACATCAAGCCTGTCTCGAACCATTCCAGCTTGACAGCGACTCCAAGTACTCCAGTAAAGTTACGGGTCGCATGTATGGCGAATGTAAATAATTTATAATAGCCGGTTTGTTTCTTTCATATTTTAGATTATAATTCTAGTTATCATTTAGATTGAAAATCCCCCTAAAAATTTTATTAAATAATTAAGCAAAGTAATAAAAAAATCATGTAAAATTGGAAAAAAATAGTATTTACAGTTTTATTATGCCATTTGTTAAATTCATTTGTATTATTTTATATTACAAGTAAATCCAACGAAAAATCACCTCGGAACCTTCTTTTTTAAATTTGTTGAAATTACGAAAAAATCAATTTTAGTACAAAATTTACACAGTATATGTTAACTCATAACCTAAAACAAACAATAATAATGAAAAAAGAAAGAAATCTGACACTATAAATAAAAAATTTACATTTTAGTACTAAAAATTAAAAATACGAAATTTAGTGGGATTCGTTAATAAAGTATCTTAATATCATTTGTATAAACGATCTAGCGAAAAAAATTGCTTATTATAAATTATTTCCTTTCGATCCGTATTTTTACTGGACTAAAGGAATTACGGAGGCATCAAATCCTATTCAAAATCACAATTCTGATTCGGAATTCTGGATCGGAATTCTGGATCGGAATTCCGTAGATTTATGTGTAAGCTTCAAGTTCCTACGATGATAGATTTTTTAAATTTTATCTTAATTCCACGATCTGCCAATCCAGGGCTGTACTTTGGTCCAGTTAAGCTACAGGTACTTCTATCGGAAGGTCCCAAAGTGTTCTACATCTCTAAAGAACGCTTTAGATTTTTATACATTCTTGAAAAAATCACCTGTTCCACACAAAACTGCAAACCGACCAACCTATTTGAGCCAAATTTACGGGACAGCTGATAATATTTTTCGCAATTTCGATGTTGGTCCCATAGATAATGTTTTTCAGTCTGATGGTCTGATCATCCTCTTAAAAACTGTCCCTTTATAACCGCGTAACTCTCAAATGCTAAAGAATATCAGTTTCATTCGCGGAAGACATTTTGATTTCGTTTGGGTATGTAGTGCTCACTCTATATGGAAATGTGTTTAATTGCCAGCTCGTATTGTCTCGTCTATACCAACATTATACTCACTTTTAAATAACAACATTCCCTTATCGGTAACTATTCTACTGCACTTTTAAGACTTTGTTTACTTCAACAGTTAACACAGGAAATTGCATTGTAATTTTCAGACGTTAAAAGTCATTTTTCAATGGTTTTTGAATTGAGTCCAAGATCGTAAAGTTACAGAACATGACACGGAACCATGACCACCGCAACGTTATCGCATTACCTATTTTTACCATGTCGGCAAAAATGTATAATCAACGTTGTTCGTTGAATCAGCTATTGTTATTAATACTTGTATTAAATTATGACGATACGCTTATATATTTACCTACTTCAACATACCTACACGGACGACCTACCACGTACTTATGATTTTTTCTAACTAATGTACGTAATACCTACCGATTACTCTCAAACGGTGAAGGGAAACTTCGTGAGGAAACCTACATCACGCTGAAGAATAAATTCTGATGCGTATGTAAAGTCTACCAATCCGCATTGGGCACGTCGCGTGGTGGACCAACGCCCGTATACCCTCCCTGAGGGCAGGCCCTGGAGTGAGACATATAATAGGATGATGATGATGATAAATTCAACATACATACTTACATAAACCAGGGGCGGATTCAGGATTTTATATTGGGGGAGGGCACCATAACTCGTGAAACGTGGTGGAAAGAATATCTCTGAACCCTCAGAGATTACAGTCCTAAGCATTAGCTTATGCTACGCTATGCCTCATATCTCATTATTTTCCAAGGTTAGCCAGGATGGGGCGTCCATCTGATCTAATAGGCCAGTTCTTAAGCTATCCATTTCAACCCCCTCTTCTAGCTGCCTCGACGCCGATTTCGTTTCGTTAGGGAACAGTTGGTTTGACCCATAGGTCATCTGGTATGCGACGACATGTCCAGCCCAATCCCACTTTAGATTGGCAGCAGTGGTGGCGACATCTCTACTTAGGGTTCTGGAGCGAATGACTTCATTTCTGACTCGGTCGTTCTAGGTTGCTGCGCTCACTCCCAAGTTTTTTTATAAATCACTTCAAATGCCGTTGCAGTTAGTAGGTACCTACAATAGATATCAATATGCGAAATATTTCTATTTACGGTAGGTATGTAATACCTACTACTCTGATCGAAGGGCACCTTAAAAACAAATACAATAATTATCTTTGACAAACACCCTAAATTAGTTACACAAATTAATTTTTTCCTATAAACTGCATAAATAAAACCTATAATAACAATATACCTAGTTAGATTAAGTACAAACAAAATTAATTGACCGCACCAAATATAATTAACTGCGCGTTAAATGTAACAATACTTATTATTGCCAAACAAACGTGACCTAATTAAATTAAACACAAAAACACGTTAAGGATTTATCGAACGTGACTGGAAACGTAAATTTTATCTGATTACATTCATCTTCATCAGCATTTCATCGTCCACTGCTTCTTCTTCTGTCGAGTAAATATCATTGTCATTGAGTTTGATTTGTTTGTGTCATCGTGGTGGGCTCGAACAGAGTAAATAGCCCACAGAGAGTAAGCTTTGACACAATCACTCTAGTGTACAAACTATGGGACACATTGGGCGAGTGCGTCACGTGATCGTTTTGTCCGTTCCTAAAACCTTTGTCTCTGTGGGGTCACGCAACTCTGCACGGAAGACATGCCATGTACAAATGAATTTTTCTAACTTATTTACCTACGTACCTTATACCGGTGGCTCTCAAACGGTGAAGGAAAACATCGTGAGGAAACCTGCATACGCTGAAGAGAAAAGTCTGATGCTACCTATCCGCATAGGTACGAGTGTTGGGCTAACGCGATGTTTGAGGATAGGCATGTGCCCTGCAGGGGGACTGGGACGTTTAGATCGTGATTTGTGAACCAGCATTTTGACCATAACTTTCATTTTGACGTCTTATCGTAAATTTTTTTAGTTTTGATTTGGTAATCCGTAAAATTTTTTTGTATTGTTTTTTCCTAGTTTCCTATAAACAACAGGTGTAAAATGTTTGGCATATCAACATAGCGAGCGTTGAGAAACATTCAACCGTAGTGTTTGGAAAAACATTTCTTTGTGTTTGCTGTTTCTTAATCAAGTTTCTACGTTTTTCTTTTTATTAATCTTTAGTTAGGTCGATTATAAAGCGTGTAAAGGACAGCCTGGCATGGCAAATACTGAAACGGAGAATTAACAGGTTCTACGATCTGTACCGATCTACAGGTAGATATTTTTACTTCAGTTTTGAACCTAGTCAAATTAATAATAATGGTACCGTGGTCGTTTAACAACTCCTACAATCTCTCCCATAATACCTTACGTTTTATTAATATTAATTCCATTACATTTACAAGTCTACTCTTGCAACTTATTGACAACCTACCTTATAAAGTTATAAACAAAACTCAAGTTTAAAAGAAATCCAGTAAAATCTGTCTCTTACGACATCTTTTTTCAACTAGTTAGGCATTAAGAATGCATTTCTAGACCGTTTTAGAAAACCCAGTACCGCCCTAGATGGTGAATGCATCCGCCATTTAAAATATAAGTCCATGTGCCAACTAGTTTTTACGAAGCTGCACCTAAGTACTGCTAAGCAACCTAGAAAATACAAGCGATTCTATGAACCTTCACTCAAGGTTCCTACCTACTAGTTACCACCTGCAATCTCCCATGCCACCTTATCCACTCCTCCTTTTACCTCCACCTTACGCCACGAACTCTAATATAAAGCCAGCGATGTAATAGCAGCGTTAAAGGATGTCGTTCGAATGAAATAGAACAGAATGGTTTGGTACAGGCCCGTGTAGTGGAATAGATGTATCTGCGTTCACTTTGGTTGCTAGGCGAGAGATGAGAGTGTGTGCGTGAGTGCAGTGAACGAGGCTTTAGTGTTGTGCTTTGATGACTTGTCATGTCGATATCGATAACATTATCGATATGCTACATTTACTATCTGTGTCGATTAATATGTCAATCATTTTCAAATTTTATAGCATTGTAACATTTGAATAATTAACATAGTATAAATAAATGTTTACTATAAATATAGGATTAAGATGTTGGGCGAACGAAAGTCTACTTAGGAAACAGATATAAAGGTTAGTGTGGATGTAAAAATTGCTAAAGACAGAAGAAAAGACTATGAAGCAGAAGTATGCCAAAAGAGGAGATATCCATTTTTAGGCCAACCTCCTGAAAAAGGCCTGAATTTACGTTAGTGTTACCCTACTACGTAGAAAAATAAAAATGTAGGTACACGTCGGTTAACCTGAAGTGAGTCCAAAACGAAAGAAAATTCAACATTTTTCTAAGCTTACACTGGAACTTAATCAACAGAGGATACTCCAATACTATTTGTAAATAAAGAATTTGAACAACACTAACAATAATTTCAACGTATCCATACAACTAAAATAATAGTATCAAATATTACCAATTTTCAATCACGTATCTAGTTTATTAAATAAACCATCCAATTAAATAGATTGCTACAACATTACAATGACCTTTTTCCACCGCACAATCGCAAAACTAATCTCACTGCGCCGACGCCGATCGAATCGAGCGATACCTAATGTGCTGTTATTATTTTCGACAAAAAGTTTCAACACTATTTCACAACCCTATTATTATCTTTCGAGCGGCACACACACAAACGCAAATTGCATTGGATAATAACTATCACAAACTTACATTTGCAGCTATCTAAATGGAAAATCGACTCTATTTAGTTGAAGCATCCGTTTTGAGATTAGAAAGGGAGCGTGCAGTTTATCTTTGCTATTGTATAGGTCTTCTGTGTGTAAAGTCATCGACCCGTACCTATCTGTGGAACCTACCCCAATGTGAAAAATAATTTCCAAGTGGCACGTTTATGTTGCAATTTCAGTTGATTTTGTTTTAAGTTTTTGCGCTAGTTTCGAAATAGTTTAACAAAGTAGGAAGTTACGTAAGTTTTGTCAACAAACTGCGATGGCTTACATGCATTATGCTTTATGATAGTCATTTGTAATCATTATACTTTGTTTGTAATAAGCGGAACGTAGTGAAAGCTGTTTTCGTGGATTGTTTAACACTATGACAAAGGAATTGAGACGTGTTGCCAAATTGTAGGAGATCTTGAGTTTCTAAAGTATGACAATGTTTTGCATGCAGAAAATTGTATTATGACAATCCAACAGCTCTATGAGAATAAACAAATAATAAATGAAACAAACAGGAATCGTATCTACAAAGAACGGCGGCCAAATTGTTGTAGATTTCGCATGATGCTCGAAAAAATTGCCAAAAAATTTGAACAAAACACGACCACATCTTCCTTTCTTATTCTGTCCTGTCCTAATAGAGATGTACGCCTTAATATCGTATGAAATAAGCAGCCATTAACATTTTCTTCGTAAATGACATAATCGTCTACTTATGAACATAGGCCTCTCACAAGGTGCGCCTTAAAACTCTACCTTCATCCAGTCACTCTCCGCTATACTACCTATCTCAGGTAGATAGATAGATAGATAGATAAATCATTTATTTGCAACATTTAAGTAACACACACATAAATAATACAGTTCACAAGTTTACAAAATAACAAAACAAGGAAACATCAACAGAACAAACATGTAATTTATTGTATGCTACAGCAGCAAATAGGTCCCAGCTCAACATTATAGACCTTGCCCGAAAGCAGGGTGTTGATTTTCAGATGAAACCTCTGGTAGTAGTCAGACTAGGTCTAGACTAATCAGGTAGTCGGTCTAGCACCGGAGGGCGACCTACACTACGCCTGCCAGTTTGTGTTCTCCATTCTAAAGTTCCGACTCCTCATTGGTTGTCAGTTCTTCAGCAGATATGACCAAACCATTTGCATTTCAATCGGTATCATATAATTTTTGATAAAATTAGTTGGGATTGTCTCCAACTTAGTCTAGGTAAATGATTATAGAGTCATCCCCCGTACGTTCTTTAGACTTCATAGTCTAGTGGGGTGAGTGGCTGTTGATTCTGGTTACATGATAGTTACTTAAAATTTCGAATTCCCATTCAATTATATTGCGATTTTCATTTGTTTTGCAAAACTTCTAGACTCGTACAACAAGTTGCGTAAAAGTCAACATTGTAATTATACTTAACTGGGTGAAATATCGGAAATCCGCTGCGTGCGCGCAGGGCTCGGCTCAGCGCTTATTAACTCAATAAAAGGTCATACCCGTACTAACTGTTACTGTACTATGGCAAATAAATTCAGTTTGTTTACTTAACCTTTTCTCGTTGCTCTGTTATATTGCAATCGTTTTATATACTTACATTCGTTATATGTGTACACCATACACATATTGACTTTAGTTAAGTATACCTAACCGTAGGTACATAGATATTATAAAGAGCAATATAATTTCCCATCACTCGGACAACGTTAACCGTTTTTTTTTATTTATTTATTCAATTAAATGTGTACATATTGTGTGTCTTCAAAATTACCACGCCAAACTGCACAACAGTTTATCGGCAGTATTATGGGATCAGTTTCTTTTGATTATTAACATAACCCCTGAAAATTTGACCTTTCATAAAAAACCTAGCTGATAATGATGATGATGATAAAAAACGTTGTGAATCTTGTGCATAATTGGAAAGTGAAGTTTTTTTTAAATTATCGGAAAATAAAGTCTAATTCGTTGGCACTATTTCGGATTTGCGTACTTCCATAATGGGAACCGACCAAAAATCTATCAATTTGCGAGACAGTGTGTGGAGCCGAAGCCAACACGTAGAGGCCCTTTAGACAATTTGCTCTTAAAGGTGATGTGACACCAACCGAAGTCTATCCCTGGGCCCTGGGCTGCAATCGCGGTAAATATTCGGTGATCGGGACCGTTATTGGATTGCGTACGAACCATAACTTATTGGGCACATTTGGTACTGAGCAAATCGCGGTACTGTTCTTGACAGCCGTTACAGCCGTTTTGTTAGATCGCTCTATATAGAATTTAGTGCGATGCGAAATTCAGCACAGTTGAATAGTCTTCTTCTTATCGAGTGGGCTGCAAAGCTCTGGTGTCAGAGTTTATTCAAACCGCCTTACGGCCTCTGACGTGGTTTTTATGTAAGGACTACTACCACCAGTGATAGTAGCCGGGACCAACAGCTTAACGTGCCATCCGAAGCACGGAATCATCTTTCTTTTCAGACAATCAGGTGACTCAGCCTGCAATGTCCTAACCAACTAGGGAAAAACGCACAAAGTGACATTTCACTAGGTGCCCCCCGTGGGAATCGAACCCACGACCTCCGTGTCAAGAGCCCAATGCTCTAACCATTGGACCACGGAGGCAGTTGAATAGTAATTGGATTGCTAAAAAACTGAATTTGGATAAGAAAAGAACTTTGATGTTTTCTCCTACAATCTGCTTTTAGTGTCTACTTATTTGCAAGATCATAATTATTTATAACGCATCAGTTGAACGCTTGCAGTTCTTTGACCCTATTTGTTCCGTTATAGAGTCCAATTTGAAACCAATTTGTGCGATCACGGTTTGTCACCAATGATGCGTCAATTGATGCTTCGATATCGTTTACGCTATTTATTTCTCTATTCACATGGTAATAAGGTACAATATCTGCTGAACTGTTATGATAATAAGGTGGGTTCTATTTCAAGACATCTGAAATCGACTGGAATAGAAACTAAGATTTTATCGCTGGTTGCACAGAAGTTGGTCAAAGCAATAAATAATGTAAATGATCAACGTAAGGCGCATATTGCAGTGTCACAAAATGTAATCCGTAACGTTGATACCTTTCTAAGCCATGCATTAAAAATGGAACACGAAATTAACCAAGCATTTATGTATGGTTAAATTGTTGGATTAGAAAAATACGTTATCATAATATTTAAATTTGTTTAAAGATGGTAAGTAGCTAAGTTCCTGGCCACTCCGAGAGTATTATGATTTTGTAGAAGTTATATGACGAATATGAAGCAAATGAAATTGAATGAAATGACTTATATTGTCGAATACAGGCTGTAAGGAAAAGTGTTTTTTTTTCTATGGGAGCAAACCGATCGAAGCAAAAAAAAATCTGATGTTCCATACTAAACTGCAACGCCTACTCGACTTAAATACACCACTAGATTTTAATTACTAATATAACTTTAAGGGTGAATTCAGATCTTGAATCTTAACAAGGATCGAAAAACGAAAAAATTGTGCGGATCGGCCGATCGATTTTCTATGGGAGAACCAAAAAGTTGTCAAGATTAATGGTCTGAACACACCCTTAAAGTTATGTTAGTAATTAAAAATTTGTTGTGTATATGCAACAGCAGATATTTTTTTCTCCTTTTGTTTGCTCCCATAGTAAAAGTTGTTCAGTTTGATGGGTAGAGTATTTTCATATAAGGACAAAGGACAAATCAATCATAATATTCCACCATTTTGGTATGAAAAATATTATTTTTTGTGTTTATTAAAACATTAAGGACCACTTGCGCCAACCACGGGTTAGCAATTAACTCCGGATAAAATGGCTCTTTCAGTAGTTTTTCTATACAAAAAATCATGGGTTACCAACTTAACCTGGAGTTTAGTGCTAACCCAGGTTGGCGCAAGTGGGGCTAAGTTATTCTAAAATTAATTTGCACAATTTGTGTAAATTTAGTTTTTAATAACAGCTATAAAATTCTACGTGACGTCCCTTCCCTACTATGTGCGCCTTAAAGCCTTATTTATTACAATGTAAAAACAATAAATTAGTACAATCGACCTTTGCCTTTTGTGGCCGATGAAATATTGAGTTTACGTAATTAATTAAACTTTTGACGTAAGACATTATTGTCCAGCCTAAAGTGGAGACACGACACAAGTGACAAATAGCCATTAAATCGTATCATATGCTACAAATTAATTTGACAATACGAGTTTCGTCTTTTGCCCGTAAATGGGAACTGTCGGCCTAGCATGCCACCTACGACAAAGCGATAAAACGGGTAATAAAATCTGCCGTCCCATACATTTGGGTAGAGTTGGTTTGCAGTTTTGTATGGAACAGATGTTGGTGCTTTAGAGAAAGTTGTTCAGTTTGACGGTCTGATCATCCCCTTAAAAAGGTGTCGTCATATTAAGAAGGACCCTGAATATCAGACCTGATAATCAGAGCATGAAATAAGGAAAGAGTTAATGAGTCAGAGCCTACCTCATTTTCTATTTACCATATTTTAGGATATCCACATTATAACCAAAGTTTTGTTATATTTTAACGTCTCAGTTTAACGTCTTATGAAACTAGAAATCTAGGAAAAACAGCTTCATAATGCTGCATATTAACGATAAATTTCACAATTTAACTGGTTAGGCTCGCTAGATATTAACATCGAAATATTATTTAGTGATTCACATAGACACGAAATGGCTATAAACAGAGCCTATTACATAATTTCACTTACGTTATTCTACTAAAAACAAACGTGACTGTTTAGATAAATGTACTGTGTGTAAGCTGTCCATCTAACTTTCTTTACCTTACTTTTACCTAAATCCAGTCGAAGTAGGCATAGTCAATTAATTGCCAACTGCTAAGATCCGATCCGATCCTGACACTCAGCTCTATAGCCTCTTCAACATTTAGTACCAAGTTTTCATACACTCTCGTCGGTATAAGGCCATTTTTTAGGCTCCCAATATCTTCAGCGGTTTAGGCTGTGCGTCTTTCAATCAGTCACAAAACTGCTTTATAGAGGGTCCTTCTTAATATGCTGAAACTTTTATAAGGGGATGATCAGAGGGCCTACCATGAGTTTTCCCTGTACTCCTGTACTTTACTACTGTAGTTACGTCGCCAATTTGTATGACAGAAATTAGTTCTCAACGTAACCACTAGGAGCGCTGTAAGAAATTCAATACAAAATTTGTGACGTAACTATAGTAGTAAAGAACCTACGGTGAAAACTCATGGTAGACCTACAGACCGCCAAACTGGACAACATTCTCTATGGCACCAACAACATCGAAATGGCTATAAAGTAAAATCAGTTGTTCCATACAAAACTGGAAACCTACTCGAGCCAAATGTATGGGACAGCAGATTTATTTTTGTTATTTCGATTTTGGGGTCTTTATCCCATAAAGTAAGTTTGAATGGTGTGATCATCTCCTGAAAAACCGTCGGCATATTAAGAAAGGACCCTCTATGCAGCCAACTAAGAATCATAGCATACGCTTATTACTATATTCCCCGGGGGGATAGTCAGAGATATTCTAAAACCTCAGAACATGGACGTTTCACTAGTATGTACCGAAACTCTGTCCAATGTGACGGGGAGTGAACCCGTCGCCACTTGTAATTGACATGATGTACATGCCTCAAAATGGAAGCATGCTGGTTTCCTCACGAACTAACAAGAGATGCTTGAGGAGTATTGTATCGGTCGAGGCTGCGCTCACTAGTTTTTGAACACAAACGAAACATGAAAAACAGTGTTTTTAAGTCTGAAAACAAATTATGTCTTATTTAAGGATCTAGCGGATAGGCGATTGCTCTCAATAACACGATTAGATTAAGTTTACTAGATAGAAAAACATCCCAAAGTTACCCCTTTTTGTTTTGTTTTTTTAACCGACTTCAACAAAAGGAGGAGGTTCTCAATTCGACCCGTATGTTTTTTTTTTTTTTTTGTATGTTTTTCAATATTATGATTAAACTGCTGATGTTTAACTTTTTATTTGTGTACTTAACTAAATACATTCAATATTTCTAGACAAATTCGCTGAATTTCGAACTTAGAAACTCCCTAGAGAAAAGATATTGATGAAAAATACGTTTTTTTGCGATCCTGCTGCTTTCAATTGAAGCGGGATGGCTAATTGAAAACTAATGCTTGCAAGAAAGATACGTTTGCACTCGGATAAAATATCCTAAGAGCTTGCCGATTTAAAACACCAAAAGCGGCCTATTATCATTGGGTGAATGCGGAACAACGCAACGTTTATAATAGGCTTTAGTTTCATCTTTCCATCGTTATGTAAATACAAGCGCGAGCGCCATCGGCATCACCACAGGTCAGGCGAGTAGGTAACAAGAGAGCAACAGAGTAGCTGTCGGACCGGTGAGTCTGATTGTGTTCCGGACGAGGAACCGCTGTTACTAGGCGCGGTCGACACTTGTCTTGTCCTACTATGCCTACTGCTACTGTCGCGTGCACAAGTTTGATGACAGTGTGGGGACTTGCCATAGACGTCAACACCCACGAGTTATAGCAAAGAAGCTAACAGATGGCGATACCGTCGCGCTCAGAAATATGCTCCATACAAAGACAACGTTCACCGTAAATACGTAACTCGTAACCTACTACAAATAAGGTTCACAATGGAATGCGAGACATAAATCGCGCAAGAGAAATAATCACAGAGATTCGATATATATACAAGGTCCAACTAAGAACTGTAGGACCACGGCCGGTCCCCAGGCTTCACACTAAGCCTGGTGGAAGATCTTCCATTTTCAATGGAGGAACATTCCCAAGTACCACCTCCATACTCTGTCCAGTGTGACGGTGAGCGAACCCGTCGCCACTTATAATGGACATAAGGTAGAATACCTACATACATGCCTCGAAATTGTAGCATGCAGTTTTCCTCACGAACTAACAAGTGATGCCGAAATATCATAACAGGTTGTCGATTTAAAACACCAAAAGCGGCCTATTATCGTTGGGTGAATGCGGAACAACGCAACGTTTATAATAGGCTTTAGTTTCATCTTTCCATCGTTATGTAAATACAGGCTCGAGCGCCATCGGCATCACCACAGGTCAGGCGAGTAGGTAACAAGAGAGCAACAGAGTAGCTGTCGGACCGGTGAGTCTGATTGTGTTCCGGACGAGGAACCGCTGTTACTAGGCGCGGTCGACACTTGTCTTGTCCTACTATGCCTACTGCTACTGTCGCGTCCACAAGTTTGATAACAGCTTTATTTTAGTTGGAACTTTTAGGTGTCTACCTACACGCTCATGCCGAAGCCGTCTGGGCAATATAGTATAAGAGAAGACACCCTAAGAGAGAAATATTGGAACCACTGGCAAATGTCTTTTAAAACGCTGGCGAAAACATACTGAATCATTTGAAATCAACTCCCAAACATTTATCCAGTGATCCAAAAATGTTCCTAGATGGTATGTGTGAGAGTGAAAAGGCACGTATAAAGAAACTTCGCCATCTACAACATCAACATGCGTGAGCATCCCTCCCTAACAATTTCACTGAGCGCTCATAAACAGTTTCGGGGACTGTCAGGAATAGAGGGTGCATCTTTCAAAATTACCTGCTTTTGTAAACTAGCAGTCGTTGTAGTTGAAATCTGCGCTAGGAAAACATCATGATGATGACAAGCAAGAAAAGTCTACATCCTCCTACTGCTAGGCAAAGGCTCCTTTAACTCTCCAACCTTCCCTTTCCTGGGCAAATTCTGGCCACTTGTCTTGTAAAGCATCCAGATCGTCCCGCCACCTCTTCCTAGGTCGACCAGGGCTGCAATCGCGGTAAATATTCGGTGATTGAACCGTGATTGGACTTCGTACGAACCATAACTTTTGACACATTTGGTATTTATTACGCTAATCGCGGTATTGCTCTCTCAGACGTTAAGGGCTGTCAGTTATAAGAATAGAACTTCGAAATTTTAACTTAGCGCAATCGGGCTCCTGAACGCAGACGACCGAAGACCGAAAAGTTTTCTACAAATACACGTAAATCTTATTACAAAGGAACTTATGTACTCGACTGTAGTAACAGCCGATATTAGAAAGCTCGATGGCGCCAGCGCAGTGCGAGTGGCGCTTCCACTTTTTGACTTTAATTGCTCCAATCGAACCGACCGCACACAATATATGAAAGTTGTTTGTGTGTTTATCCGCTCAGCTGTTTTGATGTTCTAGATGAGGGTTATTGAAGTACTTCAAAATTATTTAGTTATATGATCTAATAATATTTAGGTAGGTTCCGTGGTCTAATGGTTAAGAGCATTGGGCTCTTGATACGGAGGTCGTGGGTTCGATTCCCACGGGGGACACCTAGTGATATGTCACTTTATGCGTTTTTCCCAATTGATTAGGACATTGCAGGCTGAATCACCTGATTGTTTGAAAAGAAAGATGATTTCGTGCTTCGGATGGCATGTTAAGCAGTTGGTCCCGACTATTAGATCTGGTGGTAGAAGTCGTTACATAAAAACAAAACCACGTCAGAGGGCGTAAGGTGGTTTGAAAAACTCTGAACGAGAAGAAGGTACTATTTAGGTTGTCAGAGACTCCTTCAAAGTACATTGTTGTTAAGATATATATGGTCCAGAGCCGAACGAAGCATTCACTGTGAGAAAGACTTTGGCAATACCAGGGAAACAAAAATAGCTGTTCCATATGATACTAAACTGCAAATGCCTACTCGACTCAAATGTATGCAACAGATGATTTTTTATTTGCTCCGTTCGGTTTGCTCCCATAGTGAAAGTTGTTCAGTTTGATGGGTAGACTATTCGTTTAAAAGGATGCTCATGATATCAATTTCATCCTGTAGTGCGTGTCGCTGTTTTTAGATGAAAACTATAAATTGTAAAACCATCGATCGTTCGGCAACTTAACACCGTACGATCGCGCTAATTTAAAACATCCAATTTAAATCCTAATCCAATTTCAGTTCTGATCACATTGCAATCCAATTACTATTGAAATATGCTGAAATCCACATCGCGCTAAACTCTATGTGACTGACAAGCGATCTGTCAAAACGGCTCTAACGGCTGTCAAATGAATACCGCAATACCGAATGTGTTAAAAGTTCTGGTTCGCACGCGGTCCAATCATGGTTGAGTAGCTAGATTGCTCTCCAGGAGTGCGATTTTTGAATCTCATTCGGTGAGCTCAGTAGTTGAACATGTCAAAATTACTATGGAGATACGCATCTTTCTGCTGCTGTTTTGACTCTCAAAAATCGCACTCCTGGAGTATGATTTTTGAGAGTCAAATTAGGAGTAGAAAGATGCATATCTCCATAGTTATTTTGACATTTTCAACTGCTGAGCTCACCGAATGAGATTCAAAAATCGCACTCCTGGACGATGAAGGGTACGTAATACCTTAAAAGATGGACACGAGTGGAAATCTTCAAATCCCACCCGCCATAATGAGTTCAATTTCTTCCCGAAAAAAAACTTAAACCTCTTCTTAAACATCAAAAGTACACAGACCTATTTAATGCGACGTGTTTGGACACGATACTCGTATACTAACACGTCTGTTTTGTCTGTCAGTCTGTCATCGCAAGCGTCTGATAGACAGTTAGCATCTATACCGATCCGTTTACAGACAATGTTTATTCATACCGTGGAAAGTTTTGCTTCGCCGTACAAATAGTACCTATAGTAATACAATGAATAAAGAGTTTAAAATTAAGTAACATATTTAAATTACCTCACGCATAAGCTCTAGTCTACCAAAAGTGGAAGGAAAGTTAGTCAGACATATCCTGAAACCTCAGAACATCCACGTTTCACTAGTAGTACCGAAACTCTGTCCAGTGTGACGGGGGGAGCCCGTGAGCGGGACAAAGGAACCAGCATAGCTAGCATGCCGCAGTGATACAGCGCTATCACCAAGCTATCACACCTTAGCTCTCTTTCTATTTGCGTGCGAACGAACGACATAAAAGACGTGATACAGCCGTATCACGTGCAGCATACTACGAGTGCAGCGGGGCTAGTACGCCAACCCGCGATAGCGTGATATAGCGCTATCACGCTTCCGCTCTCTTTCTATTTGCACGCGACAGAACGAGACAGAAGACTAAATTTGACAGATGGATGTGTTAAATGTGGTTGGCGTACTAGCCCCGCTGAACGCCTTCTCGTGTGCTTGGGCTCTTACAGACGAGCGACACTTTGCGGTCGCCGTGGGTCGCCACGTCGTGGGACCCACGGCAATCGTAAAGTCTATGAGCGCGACGGTCGCGCGACCCTCTGCGACCGCAAAGTGTCGCTCGTCTGTTAGCGCTCTTAGGCCCATCACATACATGCGAAATTGCGATTCGGAATTCCGAATGCAAACCGGTTTTTCGAATAGGTTTGAAATCCCGTTCGCAAATCTGGAGAAGGAGGACCTCCATACGAAAACCGGTTTGCATTCGGAATTCCAAATCGCAATTCCGCATGTATGTGATGGGCCTTACTCGTTGTACAAATCAATCAAAAAGAAAAAAAAAATCACACGGCATTACTTTTCATTCGTAAGTAGTTACACATGAATAGCAGATTCATTGTTCGAGTAGTTACCTAGCTTATGTAAGAAAGTCACCTATCTTCCACTATTTTAATTTTGTCAAAGATAATAAATAATATTTAAATATTGACATCTTTCTTTAGGTCTACAAAAATAGGTAACAAGTCTTTTAGTTACCACATTTATTTACAAAAACATGTTTTGAATAATAGAAAACCCTTACTTCTACAAAGCCTAAATTGAACAACAAATCTAGATTAACAAACTCATCAAACTATCAATTAAACTACTGCTCTCAGCACGGGTCATCAACCCGGCCTACATTCGCAATCTGCGTGCGCCCGCGCAGCTGTTGCCAACCGCCTTTATGCCACTTTCGGCTATTTGCAACAGTCAACCATAGAAATCCCTTCCCCGGACTCTTATATCTATTCAGTTAACGTATAGAATAGTTTAATTCATGTGCCTTATTGATACTGCTGTAATAAATTTCACAAGTCCTCTGTAAGAACTCTTTGCTCTATGTGCGTGAGATGAAAATTGCTCGATTTGTGCGACTTCTTTTGCTTTGTATGATAGATGCCGCTCTAAGGATTATAGGAGACACTAATAAATGGCCTTTAGTACTTTGTTAATGATGTCTAGTTACGTTGAGCTGCTGTATAACACTTAAGTACTAAATAATTTCGCTTTTGTATCAGAAGTGGGATTACACATACAATTTTAAGTGCGTCAGAGTTTTAAATCCCTTGAAGGCATATGGATCTTATTGCAATTAGGGATAACATCAGTGAGTTCAGATGTTTTTGCCATAGGTACTTATTACTGGAAGCAAAATAAGTCATAGTTTCAGTACAATGATAGGTTCCTTTGTTTTTTGCGGTAGGGTCTTCAACTCTGCCCTGAATTATCTCTGGAACTGGAATTAGCTGGGATTTGGCAGCAATGAGAAAAAGCATGGTTAATTAGAGAATTAGCCATGCTTTTTCTCATTGCTGTCTCCCGTTTTCAATGGAGCAGGAAGTCGGATATTTCCTTTTCCTACTCCTCCTATCTTCTTTGATTAATTCAAAGACAGATTAGAGTCATCCCCCGGGCTCGCTGGACTTCATTGTTTAGTGTTGTGAATGATCGCCGCTGTTGATCCTGGTTTACAGGAGTTACAGCGGTGAGAATGTGAGGTGGGCCTATGCCCGATTAAAAAAAATAGAGTAAAGGAGATCTCCATACTAAGTGGCGTACCTCAAAAAAATCTCATAATCCGTCTCTTAGATGGCGCTGACTCCTTGCCCGCGATTAGATGAATTGTCATTAGTCTTCCAATATTATGAACCAAACCAACTACCTACGTAAGAGAGATAGCTTAGGCAACTAAGCAGAGTAGTCGATCCGAAATTGTTGATGCAACAATTTTTCGCAAATCAGGAAGGGGTGCAACGAGATGTTGAAGACCGAAATCCACTAATACAGGGTGAAATTGATATCATTAGCATATCCTTTTAAACTAAGAGTCTACCCATCAAACTGAACAACTCTTACTATGGGGGCAAACCGATTAGAGCAAAAACAAAATCAGCTGATTGATGCTAAACTGCTATGCCTACTCGACTCAAATGTATGCAACAGCTGATTTTGTTTTTGTTCCGTTCGGTTTGCCCCCATAGTAAGAGTTGTTCAGTTTGATGGGCAGACTCTTCGTTTAAAAGGATGCTAATGATATCAATTTCATCCTGTATACCGACAATAACGAACTAAGTGAAAAAGTCATTAGGTACTTTTCATTGTTAATCATTGAAGAAAACCTGTATAAAATATTTTGTATTCATCACAGTCCAAAATAAAATAGATAAGATAATATTCTGTAACATTCTAGAGAGATGTTTTTAGATTATTCGTGCATTTGAACATATTGTAGGAAGGTAATAAGGGTAGTATTATATACTCGTAGTTACCCCACCATTTCACCCTGGGTCTACATTATAAATACAGCACATAACACCTTCACACATCATTAGGGTACCGTGGCGTCGACAAAAACCCTCCGACGGTACACAGAAGTGCCATTAGCTGTCATGTAGCACCGTTTGACGTAACTGTACTCTGTTGAGTATGATTTACGTTATTTTTAGGACATAAAAAGAAAGAATCATACAGGGAACATTGTAACTACCTAGGTATCTACTGTTTTCAGAGTAGATCATTTTCGATTTTTTTTTCTTGATATCATTATTAAAATCAAAATTTAATAAAAATAATAACACTCACGTCAACAACAAACAATGTACCTGTGCCATACATTGTTATGATTTCCAACTGAAACTAAAAAACTTAAATTACTGGCTGTAAATTATACTATGACAGTTTTAAATGACATTCAACAAACTGATATCATAGAATAAATACATAATATAATTTTGTATTTCTTAATTTCAACTACAAAGCGTAACACAATTCTTAAATTGACCTTAACTTTCAGTTACATCCCGTATAATACCTACTTATACAGAATGTAATAAGCATCCTAGTTATACTTTCCTGCCCTCGGTGTGTTGTGTACTAATCTTCTATTAACCATGTGCAAGACGTTAAACTTAAACAAGCGAAAAATTAAGTTATTTGAAAAATTCAAAACACCTCATTCTCGCAGATACCCGCAAATTGCTAACATTGGCTAATGTTAATTAAACAGCTTCGTTTTAACGTCTTCTTTAAACATTACAATTTGCACTGTTACGCTACAGCGTTTTTCGTTTCAATACTTTTAAAAACGTGTTAACGAAATGTACCACTTAACCAAACAAGAACAAAGTGTGTATTGATGTAGTACAGTCCCCATTTGTCCAAAAGTCTTCAAATAACGATTTTGGTGGGACTCAGCTCCGCCATACAGACTACTGGTATGTACTTGTTGGGTATGTTTTCCTGATCACAAAAAGTGCGGTAGTCACTTCCTAAGGGTATGGAGGGGGGAGCTGTGACGTAGTAAAGATGGCGGCCGACCCTTTCTATTAAGCGGTATTTCTAGATAACTACTAAACCGATTTACCTAAATAAGGTGTCAAATGAAAGGCCATGTAATGTACATTATTTGATTTCATACATGCGTTCATGCAAAGCTAATATCAAATGAAATAACTTAAAAAAACATCATTTTTAAAAAAAATATAAACTTTATTATGTAAATAGCTCGGTAACCGTTGGGATTGTGGAAATTTAGCTTATTATAAAACGTTTTGTTACTTTTATCAGCTTTTTAATTAACTTTAAATCATTACAATCGAGTTATAAATGACGAAGTTACAGTCGTTTTAGTGAGCGGAGTCCTGGTATGAAGAATCTCAAATTGATGTACCTGGACTGGTTTTCTATTAAATTACTAGTAAAAAGTATGATAATTATACGTACACAAATATGAAATTGTAATAATAATGTTTTATAAGAATTTAGGTAAGTACTAGGGCATCATCATCATCATCATTTCATCCTTTTTATACGTCCAATGATGATGACGCCCTAGTGGGGGACTAGGGCATGCTCCCGGGAAATCCTGGTACCAAAAATAACGGGAATTCCCGGGATTTCTGAGGCTATCTAGCACCGGTACTTCAGGAAATAAATACCGGTTCTTTCAATACTTTCGCTACTCAACAATTTAATTATTAAATAATTAAAATGCTTTCTAAAATCCTCAGTAAATAGATTTAATTATACTATGGACATTTTTAATTAATCTAATGAAATGATGATTCTATCTTATAACTTTTACAATTTTCATATTGATCATCATCATCACAACCGAAAAATGTCGATTGCTGGACAAAGGCCTCCCCCAAGGATCGCCACAACGACCGGTCCAGCACTGCCCTTATCCAATAATGGGATCCCGCCACCTTCACCTGGTCGTCGGTCGATCTTGTGAGGGACTGCGCGGTATGAGGTCGCCATTCAAGAACTATTCGGCCCCATCGGCCACCTGTTTTGCTAGCCATGTGCCCAGCCCATTGCCACTTGAGTTTAGCAATTGTTCTTGCTATATCGGCTACCTTGGCTCTTCTGCGAAGCTCATTTCTGATTTGGTCTCGCAGGGAAACTGTGAGCATAGCCGTCATAATTGCCCTTGGAAGGAATTTCACTCTTTTCAATAGTATCACGTCTAAGTTCGGTATGGCATCATTGGCAGTAAGCACTGGTCAAAAACTTTCTTTTTGAGATGCGGTATTTGGGACTACAAGATATTACGTATCTTCTCGAACGCTACCCAGTCGTGGTGAATTTGAAGGTTAGACCTACGAATCTACTAACTGGACAGTTTATCCCAGTTATACATAATCGTCAACAACTTTGAGCACAGAGTTTCTAATCTTCGCAGGAGTGGGTAGAACTCAATGTTTTCCTTATACGTTCTACATAAGACATGATTTTCGTCTTGTCCATGTTTATTTTTAAACCGCCTAGTTTGGACGCTCTGCAAGGTCAAGGCATTCTACTGAGGTCCTCCAGTCTCAGCATTGGGCCAAAACAACTAAATTTTCGGCAACTAAAGGTTAGTTATGTTCTATTCCGTGACTGTTCCACGGTTTAAACAAGGCAAGAATGCCCTCCTGAAGGACTATGCTGTTGATTTCGCCTTTTAAGCCATGAGCTGTCGAGAGTCGTTGCGAACTGTCTAGCGCGCAGGTTCGACGACTTTCGAAAAGGCTTCAGCACCGTAGACCACATACACACGCTCTAGCATATTATACAAAAGACCAAAAAGTATAACTTACCTCTTTTCTTAGCGTTTGTGGACTCGATGGAATCGAAAACTTTCTCGTAGAAATCCTTTGATTCAAAGGAGACCTGGGCTGTACTGCAGCCTCTCCAGTGACGCTCAGTTGACGGTACATTGAAGTGCGCCTCTATATCAGTTTAAATATAAGACCAGAACTCGAAACCTATCCTTCCGCAGCCAGATGTAGGACAGGGAGATGCAATTTCTCCAATACGGTTCACTCACCGTTGCACTAAGAGACGTTTTCTACATTATGTTCTGGAAAGCGCTGGACATCAACAAACGGCTAAAACATAACTATAACCTTTGGTTTGCCGCAAATTTAGTTGTCATTGCCCAATGCTGAGACTGTGGAAGACCTCGGTAGAATGCTTGATGACCTAAGCAGAGCGTCCAAACTAGTTGGTTTAAAAATGAACATGGACAAGACGAAAATCATGTCTAATGTAGAACGTAAAAGGTAAAACATTGAGTTCTACCCACTCCTGTGAAGATTGGAAACTTAGTGCTCAAAGTTGTTTACGATTATGTATAACTGGGATAAACTGTCCATTTAGTAGGTTCGCAGGTCTAAGCCTCAAATTGAACACGACTGGGCAGCGTTCGGGAAGATACGTAATACCTTGTAGTCCCAAATACCGCGTTCTCTTTCTCAAAAAGAAAGTCTTTGACCAGTGCTTACTGCCAGTGATGACATACGGAACTAAGACGTGATCGCTCACTAAAGTCCTCATGAAAAGGCAAAAATTCACTCAAAGGGCAATTATGACGGCTATGCTCACAGTTTCCCTGCGAGACCAAATCAGAAATGAGCTTCGCAGAAGAACCAAGGTAGCCGATATAGCAAGAACAATTGCTAAACTCAAGTGGGAATGGACTGGGCACATGGCTAGCAAAACAGGTGGCCGATGGGGCCGAACACTTCTTGAATGGCGACCGCGTACCGGAAAGCGCAGTCCCTCACAAGATCGACATGATATGAAAATTATAAAAATTGTAAGAGAGTCATTACATTGGATTATTTTAAAATTTCCATTTAAAGTATAATTAATTCTACTTACTGAGGATTTTAGAAAGCAATTTAATTAATTATTATCAGGTATTTTCGATACCAGGATTTCCCGGGAGCATGCCCTAGTCCCCCACTAAGGCCCATATCCATCATTGGACGTATAAAAAGGCTGAAATTATGATGATGATGATACCCTAGTACTTACCTAAATTCTTATAAAACATTATTATTACAATTTCATATTCGTGTACGTATAATTATCATACTTTTTACTAGTAATTTAATAGAAAACCAGTCCAGTTACATAAATTTGAGATTCTTCGTACCAGGACTCCGCTCACTAAAACGACTGTAACTTCGTCATTTATAACTCGATTGTAATGATTTAAAGTTTATTAAAAAGCTGATAAAAGTAGCAAAACGTTTTATAATTAGCTAAATTTCCACAATCCTAACGGTTACCGAGCTATTTACATAATAAAATTTAGATTTTTTTTTAAAATGATGTTTTTTTAAGTTATTTCATTTGATATTAGCTTTACATGAACGCATGTATGAAATCAAATAATGTACATTACATGGCCTTTCATTTGACACCTTATTTAGGTAAATCGGTTTAGTAGTTATCTAGAAATTACCGCTTAATAGAAAGGGTCGGCCGCCATCTTTACTACGTCACAGCTCCCCCCTCCATACCCTTAGGAAGTGACTACCGCACTTTTTGTGTTCAGGAAAACATACCCAACAAGTACATACCAGTAGTCTGTATGGCGGAGCTGAGTCCCACGGAAGTTGTCTTGATGTCTATTGGGGACCGTACTAATGCGTAACCGAGTGCATCGTGGACATGAAAAACTATAAACATGAAAATACCGTGGTGGTTCTGCATCCGTGCTCGGATGGTTAAGAGCATTAGGCTCTTGACACGGAGGTCGTGGGTTCGATTTCCACGACGGGACACCTAGTGATATATCACTTTGTGCGTTTTTTTTTTTCAGTTGTTGCAGTCTGAGTCACCCGATTGTCTGAAAAAATGATTCCGTGCTTCGGATGGCACGTTTAGCCGTTGGTCCCGGCTACTATCTCTGGTGGTAATAGTCGTTAGGTACATAAAAACCACGCCAGAGGCCGTATATGATCACGACTTTACAGGGTGTAATGGGACAGCCATCCGCAGACTGAAACGGTGAACTCAGACCATCAAACTGAACAACTTTCACTATGAGACCGACGCACTGAAATCGGTGAATTTTTACTGTCGCGATTCCGTTTTGCGAGCGTTGCCGGTGACGCGTAGCGGAGAGGTATCAATCCTATTGAAAATCAATCTTGAGGTTCGGGTTCGAATCCGCAAGGATGACAATACCGTGTACCAATGAGTTTTCAACTTATTTATGTGCGTAATACCGACTGCTCTCAAACGAATGAAGGAAAACATCGCGAGGAAACCTGAAAACGCTGAAGAAGAATTTTCGATGAGTTTGTGAAGTTTACTAATCCGCATTGGTCAGTCTACCCATCAAACTAAACAACTAAGGGAGCAATCCGATCGGAGCAAAAAAAATCAGCTATTCCATACTAAACTGCAATGCCTACTCGACTCATGTATGCAACAGCAAATTTTTTTTGTTCCGATCGGTTTGCTCCCTTAATTGCTTAGTTTAATGGGTAGACTCCTAGTTTAAAAAAATGCTAATGATATCAATTTCACCCTGTATATAGGCCGAATAGATAATTTCGATTTTGGTCCCGTAAAGAAAGTTGTTCAGTTTGATGGTCTGATCATCCTGTTAAAAAACCGTGAGCATAATATGTTGGACCCTGTATAACATCGTTTAAAAAAAATAGAATGATTGTTATTTTTACAATCACCACTAAAAAATTCAAGTTTTCAGAACCTAATATAACGTTGATATAAAAGATCACTAAATTCATATTTGTCTTTGTTACCTAACATTTCACAAAGCCATTAAAAGTTTCCCTACGAAAATATCATGTTAAAAAACCGGCCAAGAGCGTTTGAGACTTGCCCATGATAGGGTTCCGTAGTCATTGTATTAGTAGAATAAGTAATAAATCATTATAATTTATAATAGAGTATCTTACTTACCTATAAGAAAATTTTGAAATATAATTTTTATTAGAAAATCTACTTTGAGCGCAGATATCTCAAGACAGAAGCGTTATAGCGATTTAGTTTCTATGGGAATTTTGTTCCATTGGACAGGACCTATCGAACGACACTTGACTCGATTTATTAAAAAACACAAATTGTTTCCAACCCTCATATGGGATTGGGAGGAGGATCGAAAAAAAATTGGTTTCTTCATAACTAGGTACTACATTTCAATTTTTGGGTTACTGTTATCATCAGTCTTCATGTCAAATTTCAATTCAATAAGAGCAAATATGAGCGAGTTATTGAGGCGGGACATACCGACAGACATACAGAATGGACGAAAGTATAAGGGTTCCTTGTTTGACTACGGAACCCTAAAAACAGTATGTGTAAAGGAAAGTGGACAGTGGTCATTAAAACTGTTTGATTTGCATTTGACGTGACGGTAGCGCCGACTGTTTGAACCCTATCATTAGGGGGCGTACATTAATCGCGTGAGGCGTTCAGGAGGGAGGGGGAGTTGGGGGGGGGGGGGGGAGTCGAATCTCACCCAATCTCATACGCTATACGCTATTATAATAAGATACCAGAGGATATTCTAAACTTGCCAGACAAAAAGTTTAAATCCCATGTTAAACAAGTCCTCTGTAAAAAAGGTTACTATAAACTCGATGATTATTTGAATGACCAAAATGTCTGGTCTTGACAATGTTACACTATGTAATTCAATATTTGTACTTTGTATATTTTGTTTTGTTTAAAAGAAGTGTGTTGTAGAGTTTTTGGCCGCATCTTCTCTACAACGGAACACCTTCCGAAGCGGTGGTAGAATCAAAAATGACGTCAGAAAGTAATCTATGTGATATTATTTTGAATAAAAATTTTGACTTTGACTTTGACTTCACGTGTTCAGTTAGTTACAATTTTGTTATAAGTGACAATATGTGTATTTGTATAGCAACCTCCGACCTTGCAAGCTTCTTGGTATTTACTATTTATCCAAATAAATGGGCACACTGTCCCTGCCTCACTCTACATGTCACGAGTCTGCTGGTAGAAATCTCTTTACAGATAAGCTCGCTTTTTGTACTTGTCTACTATGACCAAGGACTTGAAAAAAAGGCGGACGTAATGTGACACTAAAAAGATGTGATGCATGCAAGGTCCTACATATTCGTTTGTTCGACAAGGGACCTACACACAGACGCACCAGTTCTAGGCTTAGGTCCTACAACCCGCCACCATTTTGTACCGCGCGACAGTGCATCAGCACGCACACAAAAATATATGGGTGCTTCACTCGTGATTAGATGAGATTACGTCCGGTTTTTTTTCAGGTCCGTGACTATGACTATGGCACACTATGCTATTCTCATTTGGCTAATTTCCTTGTGTACAATAAAGTGTCAAATAAATCCCAACAAATACGCTTCGACACAACACACAGCAAAGCAAAATAAACGTTACACCTGAAAAATAAATACCACCGAAGGGTAAAACTCACCCTCCCCTTCGCCAGCCAAAAAGGGTAATTAAACTCAAATTCAAAAGTGATTTAAACTCAAAAATCATAATTTAATCCCCCCCGCACGCCGGCGCTGTGCTGACCCGACGCGAGCCAAAATTAATATTTAAATTATTTAGACAACGACCGTCCGTCTGTCAGGCACAGATGCAATATTAAAAACACCATTAAACCTACTTTATTTTTTAGGGATCCGTAAAAACTTTGAGAAAGACACACTTAAAGTCGGGCCAATTTAATAGATCACATTTGACATCTATTGACGTAACGGCGGATTGATTGATTTAACGGCGGGCATAGAATATTGTTAATTTTATCGAAGTTAGAACTGCACAATTGCTTTACTTTTTTAAATTACGATTACTTACAATTTATTGTAATAATGACCAAAGAAGGTAGTAATTTTACGATTTACTTTCATTAATAAACCATTTTAAACAAAATAAACAATTTCTGTTCTAAAAAACTGAACGTCGTTACAATGTTGCGTCAGTGAACCCTTTTCTTTTTTAACACTATGGATGTTACCCAAAAAAATGATGTTAAACGTTGTTCCAACAAACTGCGATATTCACATATAAATCAATTCACATATGTTTGAAATCCGTATCGATTCATTCACTTTAATCAATGTTTTTAAACAGGTCACCTCACTATGAAGCTAAAACTGTCAAATGTCGAAATGAAAGGTTCCTTCTGGTGCAGTTAAGTAAAAACTGACTAAAGCCTAAAGTCGGGCCAAGTTAATATAACACATTTGACATTTGACAGTTTTAGTTTTTACGGCTTTATGGATTTTAACGTATGTGGTGTCATTCGATTCGTCTTTATTGTGAATTTTCTTTTCATAGTCCTGTTATTTTTTCTTCCTTTAATTTTTCTCCAAAACTATAAAAGAATTTAGCCACAAAACTAGATAACTGGTTCAATTATTAGATTTTAATTATAGTTTTAACGTTTCGAAATCTAATTTCTATCATTTCAGGGGGTGAAATAGAAAGTAATTTTTTTTACAAAAAATAAAACCGACTTCAAAACTAAAACCTAGTTCTGATGGAGCTAAACTCAGATGAAAGTAGCTAAATAGTTTGGTCTGTATTACAAATTCATTCACTATTATTAAATGTCTCTTTATTTGGCACATAATACCAAAAATAGAAAATATAATCGTTGTTTTACAGTTTCGTACGGAACACTAACCGGTTAGACCGGTTTTTATTTTTTAAATGTTTCGTTATTTTTAACTATATTTGAATGCATTCTATTGTTGGCCAAGTGGTCACACACTGAGAATTATTTTACAATTGTTTCTGTAGCTATTTTTAAAAAAACAATGGTCGATAATTCTATAAATAGATGTCATAAAACAGCTCTTACACAGCTCTTTATACAGGGTGTAAGGAAAAGTATCATTAACCTTTATAACAAAAAGGTACTCTACTCTACCCATCAAACTGAACCACTTTTACTATGGGAGCAAACCTATCAGAGCAAAAAAAATCTGCTGTTCCATACTAAACTGCGATGCCCACAAGACTCAAATGTATGAGAAAGCTGATTTTTTATTTTGTTCTGACAGTTTTGCCCCCATAACATAAGTTGTCCAGTTTGTTGGGTAGAGTATGAAGGTTTTGCGGTTTAAAGGATAATGATACTTTTCCTTACGCCCTGCATAAATTGTTTTTGTGTTTTGGAAATAAGTAATTAAGTATACTACCTTTCTTCGGCGAATTGTCCAAACTCTAGCGTGAAGCATAAACTTCATTGCCTAGGTGGAAAAATCTATACAAATGAAAATTACATTTTTCAGCCTTCATTTCGATTTCAAAACACAATCAAGTTCACCCACATATTATTACACAGAGTCAAAACAAACGATATTTGCATATCATTACCATTCAACTAGGTAAGTACCTAATAATACTTACTTGTACAAACATTATTATTTGTACATCACGGTTCTAAAATACTCAATCAGTCAATATTATGATGTAAAATCAACTTAACTTTACTTTAGTTAACTTTATCTATGTTGTCGTAATGTCATTTTACAGGGTCATTCTTAATTCGCTTACGCTTTTCGCTTTCGCTTCGCTTCTTTGGGTGGTTTTATAAGGGGATGTCAAATTTTCACATAATGTGTTATAAATAAAATTATAACCTTTTATAACCATTAAATTGCTACCTACGGTTCAAAAGATTTGAAAAGTTCCGCCCTTTTGAGTTAGGATGGGGACAGCGTAGGCTTTATTAATAGCGTCACGTTTGAACCCTTTAGGTACAGAACTCTAAATACGTGTATGAACCTCCTTTTCTCCGCCGATTCTGGCGCCTACATCTTGTGTCTAGTTTGTAACAACGTTTCTGACGATTAAGAAATAATTTATCACCTTAACCAACTTTTTGTTTAAAACTGTGAAAAATCACCTCATTTCCCAGTTGGAAATAGTTGGCAAATGTATCTCAGATAGCAGTTCGAACCGGTTCCACAAACTATCACGATCCAAACATAGATAGCCGCGATAGTTACAACCAAACGATTATTAACTTTAATCATATAATACAACAAGGTATATTTTATACCTTTGGATCTTAATGTTGAGTTGAGAGAACTCGGTAAAGTATGTGTTTACATCTTTTGCTGATTATTTACGATGTTTGCGTTTGAGTGTTTTTTTCGTAATTTTCTGTTAGAAGTTATTTTCGGCGAAGGTAGATTATTTTCTGAAGGGAAAGCCGGAAAAAATAACACGAGATCTTTATGCTCAGTTTACCAATTTAGGTTAATCAATCACTAACCAGTTTTCTTGATATGAACATGTCATGGGATGAGTTGAGTATAATTCATCTAAGTTAATGTTTTAGACTAAATGTTGCCCGCTACTTCATATAAGTAGACTTTAAAAACTGTAATTATTTGAATCCAGAACAATTCTATCAGCGTGCTATTAATTTCATCCAAATCTGTTCAGTCGACCTAACAGTAAGTACATTATTTGTGAACCCCATTTTTGTTGCAGGTGAAGTAGTTTTTTTTTTAAGTTTGATCATTTTCAGCGCACGAATTAAAATATACCATAATACTTACGTTTTTTTTCGTATTTTTCTTAATTTTTTTTTTAATTTTCCATAATTCCGTATTGGATGGAGATTTAACACTGACCGATTGTTTATATCTCTCTTTATTTACACAATTAAAATCAGAATCGAACTCCGCGTCGTCAGGAAGAAATCCGCGTCAAAAATGGTTTTACTTATACAAGGTGTTACAAAACTACAAATAAACATTTATGTGGGTGGTGTAGACCATCAAACTGAACAACTTTCACTATGGGACCAATATCAAAATCGCGAAAAAAAATAATTATGTTCTATACTCTACAAATCGACTAGAGCTAAAATATGTATGGGATTTAAAATTATTTTTTTCGCGATTTCGATGTTGGTTCCATAGAGAAAGTTGTTCAGTTTGACGGTCTAAACAACCGCCTTATGAGTTTAAAAAATTTATTGTTACTTATGAAACACCCTGTATATGTAATAAAGACTTGAGTTTATGTAAGTTTATGAATGTGACAACAGAAGTCAATTTATGTTTATGTTCACCACATGAACTTTAACAAGAACATGCAAATGCCAACTTCATACAATCATTGGTAGCAGATGCTCAAATCGTTTCTGCAGGCCAATAAGTAAACTTCGTTCCTATTCGAAGTCCCATGAGTGCAGCTAATTAGAATCTTAAAACTTTTGAATAAGAGCAACTTCAGAGGACTACGAGTGTCGTAGATTTATCCCGGGTTCGTTGACACAACACGTAGGCGGATATATCCGCAGATTTGTCTGTTACGTTTTCTAACACTTCAGTACTAATAGTACTAAATCTGTTTCATTTGAATCACGAGACTTTACATTGTTGCACAATAATTATAGTACAGAAAGTCATCTTTCAAACGCAATCTAGGTTAAAGATGCCACATACTATCACCAATGATCCCATGATCTCCACTAGCTGCGACGCAATCACAAAAGCCAAAAACGGGGTATTTCTTGGATGATTTGGATTACTTTCTGCTTCAATGTAGATTTAACCATCCCTGCGTATTCTCATTAAATTTCAGCAGTAAGTAACAATCATTAGATTAGATGCTAGACACTAAACAAGAGCATCATACAAAATTAAGCATAATGCAGCCTTCAGAGGTTGAGATATTCGTATTTCCTTTCTTTTCATATTTCTTTTCATCGTGGTAAAGAAAGAGACTTGCCAACCAGCCTTAGAGGTTCAAAGGATGTATGGAACAGTATAATACCTACTATGTTATCAATTCTGTGCCCAAGATGTGTCGGACGCATATTTATCTGGAAATCAGTAAGTCACTCGGGGATAATAAATATCGTTGTACTTGCTACTCTATGTGTATGTGTGTATCAAATCTTTTCTTTAATTGACCCTTCTGTACTCTATCGGTTTCTGAGACACTTCAGAGATGTAGAAGTGCAATAAATACGGGGTCAAAGTCCTAAAAATTGCCTAAACTAACGTAGGTCCACCCACCTGTCAGAATTCTTATAAATTAATCTTGTATAATGGTAGCAGTGGGCTAAATCGTGACTGAATTGGTTTCCAGAACAGTCTCTAATGTATAAGAGCCATTTAAATTTGTAAACCATATTTTAAAATACTAGATTTGTCTTAGTGCGTTCACACACGATAACGCACTGACGGAGCGGCAAACGTCAGTCCGTCATTTGTGAAGCAAGGAGTTGTATGAAACCGCACGTAGAATCACACACGGTGACGCATTGACGCACCGGGTGTGGTTCTATGGACTGACATCTGCCGCTCCGTCAGTGCGTCATCGTGTGTGAACGCACTTAGAACGAACAGAAGAACTGACGGGTAAAAAAAAATGTCAGTGCTGATAAAATGTTTAAATGCTTATATATTTAAATGCTTTATACTCTACCACCTACTAGTTCTGGCTCTTGAAGGTTCTACGTTTCAGGCTTCCAGGATATTGCCTGCACTGGATTCTGAAATGGAAGAAGGTAACTTTAAGGTTACATCCATACCTAACTGGTTTAATTCATCAGAAAAATACAAGACAATCGATGACAGACAAAGGTAGAACAAGGTAGGTAGGTTACGGACACAGGACAGAAAAGAGTGACAAAATGGAGAGAAGCTCACTCTGTAATGGGTGGACAAAAGCTGATGATGATAATGCTTACGCTCTAAAGATAGGCACGCATACCTATTCACCATGCTGACATCGGCAAGTTTCAAAGTATCACAAAATCGTATGTACACAACTTTAACGACCCCTTGAAGCTAACAAAGGCTTTGCCTTTACTTAACACTATTCTATCCTGACCTACCAACCCCTCCGCCCATTTGAAAAACTTGTACAAATGGAAACGTAGTTAAAGAAGATGAGAGGTCAGGTTTCATTGGACGGATACTTTTAATGAATGTAATAAATAACTTAAGCAGTAAACAGGAAGCAGTGTTTCTTTGCGCTAATATAAAAGAAAGTTCGTAAAAGGCATCTGTTCATCTGTAACTTTTGCCTATTTCATCCACTGCTGGATAAAGGCCTCCTTATTCATCGTCCATCTTTATCCTGAACCAGCTCCTTTCACGCATCTTCGAAGGCATCTGGGTCATCCCTCCATCCCTTTCGAGGTCAAAAACTCCAAGCATAGCCCTCGCCATTGCCCTATTTCGGTGACTTTCAGCCTTTTTATGAAGCCTTGAGAGAGCGAAGATATAGAACATTGTTCTTTCAATAATAGTGATCACTAGGTACACTTTTAAGTTCAAGCAAAGTCAGGGCACTTCTCTAGTGGAATATAAAAGAAGTTCGGATATCGGATATTACGTACGATCCATATAATTAATAACCACTGTGGATTAAATGTAATTTTATAATCATTTCCCACGGCTAGGCTGTTACATGCTCTCTGGTTTCAACTCGTGACTTGCAAGTATTGTTTATGGACACCTTTTATTTATGGTTCTACTTTTCATTTTCATATCCTAATTTAATATATAACTTCTAAAAGTAGCTTCTTATTTAGGTTTGCAATTAAAAGGTGGGCACAGCAGAACGAAAGGTATAATTTTAATATTCTGAATATTGTAACTATAATAAAGAGTATCTCTGACAATAATAATCGTGGTATAAATTCGTGACTAGTAAAGGTATGCTTTTATAAAATTATATAAATCATAATTTATTATGATATAAGGGAAAAGAGTCATTAACCTTTAAACCACATACTCTACCCATCAAACTAAATAACTACTACTATGGGAGCAAACATGTCAGAACAAAAAAAAAATCTGCTGTCCCATTCATTTGAATCGAGTAGGTATTCCAGTTTGGTATGGGACAGAAGATTTTTTTTGATCTGGTATGTTTGCACCCATAGTAAAAGTACCCATCAAACTGAACAACTTTTACTATGGGAGCAACCGTCCGAGCAAAAAAAAAATCTGCTGTCTTATGCATTTTAGTCGAGTACCTACCACCCCTTCTTGGTTGATATCCCACGTTTCCGCACTAAGCGCTTTTCTGATTCTTTTATAATGCGCACAGCCAAAGAGTGGAATGCCCTGCCTGCGTCTGTATTTCCGAGCGCTTACAACCCGAATGACTTTAAAGTAAGAGTGAATAGGCTTCTTCTGGGTAAGTTCGCTACATCTTCGTCCCCATCCTTGTCCTCAGGACTGGATTGAGGTCACGAGCAAACCCATTTTTTTATATAAAAATAAATAAAAAAAAAAGAGTAGGTATTGCACTTTAGTATAGGCTGACAGGCTTGCTCCCATAGTAAAAGTTGTTCAGTTTGATGGGTAAAGTATGCGGTTTATAGGTTAATGATACTTTTTTTAACACCCTATATAAATAACTATCTACGGTGTTTTTACACCCTGTACATCGAACTTACTACATACACTGGTTTGCAGTCTTTCTTTATTACTAAAAACACCAATAAAATCCAACTTGCCCCAGTTAACTGATATTAGCACCTTAACACTCTACTCGTAAACGTCAAACATAATCATTCTAATCACGAACAGTCACGAGAACTCCAACAAAAAGTGAACAAAACGCGCGTGAAACAAAACAACATAATAAATTAGTCAAATAGTTAGAATTCACGTCGTTCCGTTACATATTTATTACATTTTCTTTCTATTTACCTTGGAGGTGATACATAAATTGAGCACTAGATGGCGTAGAGTGACGGATAGAAAAAATAGACTTGTTTTATTAGGATAGATAAATTACATGAAAATGTGCTGTCCACGTGTATGTTGAATCGAATTCAGAATGAGAGGAATTAATCGAGAAAAAATTATCAATCTCGAAAAAAAATCTGCTTTTCCATATAAAAACTGACGACGGCAAACCGACGCGAAAAAATTGGTTGTTCCATAGAAAACGTCAAATGACGGCTCGATCCAAATGTATGGAGCAGCAGATTTCTTTTCGCGATTTCAATGTTTGTCCTATAGTGAAAAATTTTCAGGTTGAAGGTCTTTAGCACCCTTTAAAAGCATTCAAGTTTACATTTTGTATGGAAGAAAACAATTTTATTTGTTGTACATGAAAATTCTCATGGATGAAACATTATATTTTGCAAGATTGACTTTAAAGACGCCGAGCAAAGCTCGGTTGCCCAGGTTCTTATCATAAATAATCCATCCATCAGAGCCCTTGATCAGTCCGTCTTCGGACATAGGCCTCCTCCATATTTCTCCATGACGTCCTGTTCCTCGCCCTCTCATCCAGTTGGGACCCGCGTGTCTCCTAATATCATCGACCCATCTTTCTGGTGGGCGGCGTCTACCACGCTGGGTTTCTCTGGTATCATAAATAATATCGATGATAAATCAACATGTAGTCTGAATGTAAAATTTGTTATCCATAACATTAAGAATGTGACATTCCTCAATTCACGAAAATAACTATAAATTCACGGTCAATTCCTGGTGCCTTGGTGACGAGTGACGTCACAGGAGGAATTCGGTTCCCTTCCCTGTACGTCAGTGTTATCTTCCTTGTTCCATACGTCATAAGGTTTAATATCGTTGTTATTGTAAAAGACAACTATCACCGAGGGGTACTAAGAAATAGGATCTTTCTTTATCTCTCGTCTGTGGGATGACCTGACAATACTGAACAACCTGACAAAAATCACCAGAAATATGCCATCTAAACACGATCGTATGTCGCGTAAGTCGCCAAAAAGTAGTCTGGGAGGTGGCAGATTTTTACGAGATTTTCCGCGAAATACGATCGTCTTTAGATTGCAGATTTCTGCCAGCCTACAGATGCGGCTTTTGTCAGGTTGGCAGAAATCTTCCATCCCACATGGCAGATTTCTGCCACACAGAGGTGACAGGCCAGTAACGAGAGGAAAATATGCTGGTGGTTTTCTCCGGGGTTGATCAGAATCTATTAAACTATTAAACTAGAATCTGAGATCAGATGGGACCAACATCAAAATCGCGAAAAGTAAAAAGATGATAGAAACACGAAAGATATATGAGATTCTAAGGATTCGGAGGATGTAGGGGTGCATTAAGAAATGATTTGACATATATTCTGATTTCACGTATATAAAGTCGAGGGCAATAGCTATCTTCAACGTGACGAGGTTTTTCTTTAAGTAAACCGCATAATCAAGAATCTTAACCAAGAACAAAACTAATAGAGAAACCATAAACAAACAAAATCGACCCATTCCAATGCAATATTAAAATTAATATCAACCACAATTCATTCTCCTACTATAACACCTTCCATAAAATTTCGAAACCGGTTCTAACCGAATAAATTAATTGATTTAAAAAAATCGTTCTTCCTGATAGTTGGTCCAAGTGGGGCGCTAGTGCGATTATAAGTGATAATATATATGTGTGGGCGCACGATTCGAGTGACCCAGTTTCGATGAGGTGGTCTGGACTAAATCAAATCATAGATCAACTCAATAAACTTCGTTGAGGTACATCTATGGCAAACTGGAAATTGTGCCTACATACCTATAAGGTTTACGAAGCATCGTCCTAAAATTATACCAAACAATTTGAAACCAAACTAAATAGGTCTACTGGACTCAATTTTGAAAGAAGGGAAAGGTACGAGTATAGCCGCATTTTCTACCTATGCGTGGGGTACAAAAAAATTGTTTTGCAACAAACATAAAATCGCAAGGATCAATTTCTACTATATTTTTTTAAATTCAAGTTCAAAATAATTTTTTGAATATAGGAACCAGGGCTGCGTTCAGAACCTTTGGGTGCGGTTGTTCTTCTCGCTCGCTCTTATGGGTAGAACGCTTTTCACCGAGCCTCGGAACGGCGTTAGGGCGAAAAGTTGCACTCGGAGTGCACTCTGGGCGCACTCTGGGCGTAGGTTCTGAACGCACCCCTGAAGCACACTTATTAAACGACTACCACCGCTTCAGAACGTGTTGTCGCTGTTTGTCTACTGAACGGATCTCCGTCTTTTGTATTTTTTTCAGCTTATGGTCGTCGCTTATTTTTATCCAAGAAAAAATAATTTAACGGGGTAATAAAAAGGTTTAACAAATCACCAAACCTCTATGATGCAAAACGGATGTAGGCAAAATCTATATCGGCTTCTCCTTTGTATAAACGTTAGCCGATCACCTTCATAGCGTGTAGGTATAGTAGCCACGATAAATAAGAATATTTGGAATCTATCGCCAAAGAATTTGCGTTCTAGAATTTTAATATTCAAAAACTGATATATTTAGTGGCGAGGCCTAATGAAACGTAGTGACTTCATTATTTTTAGCTTATTTTGTTTTATATTTAGAATTCAATTTGGTTCTTTCCTTCGATTTTAGGTACAAATTTTTGATTCGCATATAGTATTATTATGTATATGAGAATTCATCAGCGTATGTACCTAATCTATGTAAACTAAAGTTGTCATCCATCACGAATGCTAGACGAAATCGAATGTCACTAATGCATTGGAACTATATTTTTTCTTTGCATGTACACATGTTTATTGTAATAGGCACATGTCTCAAGTCTTTGGTCTAAGAACGTCGGAGGATGTCACATCTTCCTTCGCACTACTACGCCTGCTAGTTCGTGGTTTACAATCTAGAACTCGGACTGGGTAGTCCGAGATGAAAGCATCGGCTGTTGGCATTCGACACTTGAGTACACTGTAGAAATACATAAGCGTACGCGTTAAACACGCATGCACTCTTATCTTATATTATCTTGTTGTGGGAGCTGGCAAGCCAGCAACACTTTGACCCAGTGGGATCTTTTGTGTTAGCTCTAATACAATTTGTCTTCCTCACCCTTCAAATACCATGATCAATGAAGGAGGCAATACCATTGAGGGGAAGAAACCCAAGATCTCCCGGTTTTGGATATCCATCTCCGAGGAGGCAAATGCGTTTTGCCACCAAGACATCACAGTCACAAAGGATATGTTCCGTGGTCTCTTCATCCTCTCCCCAAGCTCGGCAGCTGGGATCTAGGGTGAGTTTCATTTTGTGCATCATCGTGCCTGCGGTGTAGTGCCCAGTGAGGGCTCCGACGATGGCCCGAGCATGGCAAGTATCAGCAATGTGACAACACGTGTTTCAAAGTTCATACTGAACAACAGCAGGAGCAAGGCCTACTGTTGTTCAGTAGGTATGAACTTTGAAACACGTGTTGTCACATTGCTGATAAATTTCTTCGAGTGTTGTAGACCTGCAAGACCAGACCACTCAAGCCTGTATGTTTTATAAGCCCATTCCTTAATGGACATTCTTATGCTGCATGCCGGGATTCCCACACTTAGTTCTGGTCCAACTCTTCTCTTCCGCTTCCGTTCTGACCCTGCCCTCGCCAGCTCATCAGCGTTCTCATTACACATGCACTCTCTCGTCCTTAACTCCTTAACGTATGACCGATACGATCAGAGGTAGGGTCTCAGATGCAGTGGTTATAACCGGCAGCCACTTTTTGGACGTTCAAGTCGTGTAAGTTCGTGTAAGTCGCCTCTTACGACCCCTGACTGGGTTAGTGCTGTTCATTGCCGATCATTACACCACACGCCCTCATAATATGATATCTCAGAGAAACGCAGAGTATAGCTATTTACATAATCGCTACGACTTCAGTAACTTAAATAAAATGCAGAACATTTAAAAAGTTAAAAGCTGTGAGGGGTGGTGTCGAGGCCGAGGCGAGGCGAGGGCGCCATGTTTTTGTTTTGTTCATGTCTCCACAGATTAAATCTAAGGAGCGGACGGGCTACAACTTAGCATATTTTACTAATTAGAGATAGGGAAAATGTTTTCCTTTTGAGTGTTGAGGGGGTTGCTTTTTATTAAAGTTCGCTGTACTTTGGAAGCGATGCTGTTTTGAACATTTAATTTAGTTTATTCATTATTGAAGTTTCGAAAGAATTAAAATAATAGTAATCAGAACACCTATAGGTACAAACTATTACTTTAATACTTTTAGGGCCTGTTTCACCACTTCTGGGTAAGCTCCTGTTAGCTTATCCGACAGATAGTTTGACATATTTTGTATAAAATTATGTCAAAATATCTGTCGGATAAGCTAACAAGAACTTATTCAGAAGTGGTCAAACAGGCCCTTAATAAAATAGTAATAGGTACATTCATAATATTAATTATGGATATTACTGGCTCACGGCTTCGACTTTTCTTTAACGATACCTTTAGTTCTACAAAATATGATAATATAAATATTCGTTCTTTACAAGCCACTCTATACACTAGGTACTTACCAATCCCAAATAAGGTTGGCCTACACGATATGCTTGTCAAAAATCATAGGCCTTTTACATCTTTTACCGATAATTTAAGCAGTGTTTTTGTAAATTGCGGTTTTTGTACACGATATCCTTGTACAAAAACGTTATTATTTCGTGTCAAGCAAGATAGATGTATGTTTAGTTTATATACTGGGTGGAACATAAAGAGGGGCTTTCCATTTAAGAGTGTATTTAGACAGTGAAACAAAACAACTTTCCCTTAGGACCATGGGTAGAAAAACGAAAGAGAATTGTGGACCTCCCATAGAAAATAGATCGAGTGCGAGGAGTTCCAAATTTTTTTTTCGTTTTTCGACCTATTTTCCTTAGGGAAAGTTGTTTAGTTTCTTTGTCTGAATACACCCTTAAATTGAAAGTCCCTCGTTACATTCCACCCAGTATACATCTATACTAATAATAAAGAAGATAGATTTGATATTTTGTTTGTTTGTTTGTTTGTAATGAATATGCTCCGAAACTACTGGACCGATCTGAATAATTCTTTCACCATTAGAATTCTACATTATCAGTGATTAACATAGGCTATAAAAACGGCCAAGTGTGTGTCGGGAAGATTCTAAGGCGGTACGAAGTTCGCCGCGGTCCTCTAGTATTATGTATAGCTTTCAGTGGAACATGGCTTTTAGTTTGTTCGTTTGAGTGTTGACGTTTTAATGCTATTTAAGGCTCGGATCAAATTTGTAAAGTGGCCCGCGAGGATATTTATAAAAAGGTTACGTTATTTATGATGCTTCAGCGGAAATTAAAGGAAAAACAAAACGCCATAGAACAGTCTCGTGAGACGCTACGTTTTTAATATCCTGAATCTTTGTTTTTCTTTATTACTTAACGCCATCTTTTGAAGTATTTATAATTTTTTAGGGTTTCGTTTCAAAATGGTAGAGCTCTTGTGGAATCACTTCGCCGCGTCTCTCTCAGTCTGTCGCAGATGCATTTCTAAAAGATATTTGATTAATTCAGTAATCGTGAATGAAAGCTCGAAAAAACATAGTTTACAATCCTGCGGCCGTAGTATGATGCGCACGATAATTATCTATCACGCCTTTTATCTTGTTCGTTGGCACGCAAATAGAAAAAGAGCTAAGCCGCGATATTTGTACAACTTTTTAAGTCTAATCATAAGCTTTCAAACTCAAAAAATTACATCAAAATCGGACAGACAGTTTTCGCGAGATGCTTGCACAAACAGACAGACAGAAAACAAAGAAAATCTGTTATTTGGAGTCAGGGACACCCAGGAAGCTGGCAAAGGTGTTGTCGGGACACCTAAACAGCATAATCGTAACCTTTTTTGGGGTCCGTCCGTCCGTCCGTCCTACCTATTTATGGCTGTAACTTTTGAACCCTAATAGCTAGACAGTTGAAATTTTCACAGAATATGCGTTATTATGGCTTAACTTTAAATGTGACTAGATAATTTGTGTGACAATGTCCAAGATATTTATTTATGGCGGATTCAATAAAAAATAATAAGAAAAAAAATTAAGGGGGGGGGGGGGGGGTCCTCATACATGAAACTAGTTTTTATCAACGTTTTTTCTTCTCGCTCTATCGTTAAAATGGTCATTCATACAAGCGTCAAACTTGGTGTGATTATAGAGCAAACTCTACAGTATAACAACAAATAATAAAAACCGGCCAAGTGTGAGTCGACCTCGCGTTAAAGATAAAACAAAAACTGTTTTCTAGTCTTATGTTGTGTGGTGATGTGGTACGGAACCCTCGGTGCGCGAGTAGCCTGGCTCGCGCTTGACCGGTTTTAAAAAAAAAAAAAGTTAAGTTATAGCCTGTAGAATCCCACTGCAGGGCAAAGGCCTCCTCTCACGAATAAGGGTGAGAGGGAGTGGGCCATACTCCACCACGCGGGCCCAGTGCGTGTTGGTGGAGGCAAGTTAGTGGTCACCTTGCTGTCAGAGAATTTTCAAGCCGCCAATGGGCCTCTGACCTGGCTTAACGAATAGTTACAACGCCATTTGACGGAACTATCCGAGACCAACTGCTTAACGTGCCTTCCGAAGCACGGAAACGCTCGAGATGAAATACCACTAAACGGTCACCCATCCAAAGACTGACCGGACCTGACGTTGCTTAACTTCGGTGATCGTTTCCAATACCGAGGCTCCACTACGCCAACGAGCGCTACTGGTTTTATTTTGTATTAATATTTTCAATGTACAGACAAACTTCTGTTATAAAGACAACGATAAAAAATACATAGTTTAATATAGAGTTTTACTGTGAGTTATATATCAATGTCCAGAACATTTAGGCGCAATCAGGTCAAGGACTCAATCTACATACAATCGTAAATAAAATAAATGAGGAAGCGGAATAGCGCTCCCAGCATCATGTCGAGAATAATTGTGAGATATAAAAACATTTCTAAGGTCACTTAGTAACAAGAGATCGTAGAGCCTTGCTAGTTAGATGTACCTACTCTTGTTGTAATTTATTACATTTAATTTTTTCTTGGTCTGAGGTTTCAGAATGTATCTGACTACCCCCTCGGGGAATATAGTCGTGAGCATATGCTATGCTTATTATTTTAACAAATAAAGTTATAGCACAATATAGGGTCCTTCTTAATATGCTGACACTTTTTGAATGGAATGATCAGACCATCAATCTGAACAACTTTCTCTATGGGACCAACATCGAAATCGCGAAAAAAGACAGCTATTCCATACAAAACTGCAAACCTACTCTAACCCAATGTTGGGACAGCAGATTTTTTTTTCCAATTGCGATGTTTGTAAGGAAGAGTATCTAGTAGGTAGGTACCTACCAGGTAGGTAGGTAGGTACCACCTAAATATGCTTGCCTTAACGAATAGTTACACCTCCATCCGACGGAACTATCCGAGACCAACTCTTTAACGTGCCTTCCGAAAAACGTAACGCTCGAGGTGAAATACCACTAATAGTTGATTTTAAAATTTGAGCTAAACGTATTACGAAAAAGTTTGATGGTAGTATAACGAAGGGTTACCAGTTTGCCACAATATTTTCGGTCGTACGAATGGGAAAGATTTACTCAAAACCTATTGGGCTGATTTTGATCATTCTTTCAAATGAAATCTCATCTTTTCTGGGAATACATTATAAAATAGCACAACAAGAACAACATTTCGGCAATCGGTTATATATTATAGTAAGATTATGTATTCAATTACCTATTTTTTTAAGAACCCTAAGGTACGATATTTCAATTGGTATGTATCGTTGCCTAAACATGTGGGTGTATAAAAATTACATTGGGATCTTAGTCTACACCAAGATCTGATTGTTTATTTAGCAATGCTTTCAGAACTTGTCAGGTTTATCGTACAATAAACATCGGTCATAACCTCACTCGAGATACAAACGAAAATAAGCTTTATGTGGACGGCTTTATGCCTTAAAGACGCATTCAACGTTCAGTTTAATGGCACAGAAGTGTGATAGCGTTTATTCGAGGTCTAGAATAATGTGTTTATTCTGGTATAAGTAGTAGCCTTGTTGGTGTTCATTGAACAAGTAGTTCGAATATGGATTTTCCAGCTAATGTCTAGGTAATGACCGAGTCGTGAAATGTGCAATTCTAAAAATGTCATTCTACAAAATATGATCTTTTACAAACAGTTGTTTCTAATTTACATTCAATTCAATTAATTTATTACCTTCATGTACAGTATTTAAGGTCTTATAATATGATTAGGTACGAGTACATGAACCAAATAACCATGAATTAGGGCATTGCAAATTAAAGGTCAGATGCTCACGCGACTGTATTCCCTTTCATAGTGGTCAGATGATGGTGTATTGGTATTAGCACACCCTGGACACTTTATACATATGGTCTCGAAGTGACGGAAGAGGTTAGCACCATGTTAAACAAAGTGAGTGCGAGCTAGTGAGGATTAATACCACTGCTTACTGTTTGACTCTTCGCGTACCACTGATGGATCTAACTCGCACTCACTTTGTTTATTATGCTTACCTCTTCCGTCACTTCGATACCATTTTTATAAAGTGTCCAGGGTGTGGGTATCGCCTCCTGCACGGCAAGCAACATTACTGGCCTGGACACCACGGCTTTTTTTGACTAAACATAAAAAGTAGCTGGTTCCTTACACAATGAAGACATCCTGAACAGATTTTTAATATAAACGAGTTGCAAAGGGCCGATCTCTTTGAACACTTGAAAGCCAATCGTGTATTAATAGTTAGCCTTGTGTTAGACATGATTGTAATGTTTGTATGTTCGTACCTGCCTCAGGGCCGATGTTTCTTTAGTTTACATCTAAGGGCTATAGGAAGATCTTCATTTTCATCAAGGTTTTTTTAATTATATTCTTTCATATAATTCTTTTCTATAGTTTGTTGTAGATATACGACTGTAAGAAATAGTTACAGCATCATTGTTGGATTACTTCGAGATGTTTCTGATGGTTGAAATGATAACTTTTACAAAGAGTACATGATGATGTACTTTTAGATTATCATCTCAGCCGATAGAAGTCCACTGCTCGACAAAGGCGTCCCCCAAGGATCGCCACAACGACGGGTCCTGCGCTGCATAAATAATGTCATCTGGCCTCCTCATCCACGTAAAATTTGGTCCACGTAACTGATGGCCGAGGGGCCAAGCAAGGGGCCGAAGAGTTGTGGCCGGTCGTTGTGGCGATCCTTGGGGGAAGCCTAAGTCCAGCAATGGACGTCCATCGGCTGAGATGATGATGATGATAAACAAATGGAGGTCTATACTACACAATTGTATGTCGACGATGATCATGAACTGTTCAATTCAACATACAACATAATATACATACAACATTCAAGTATGATAACAATTTATTATCTACAAAACTCAAATCATTTAGGTAATCGTATTTTCATATCATGTCAACTCAATTTCAATTCTATTCAGACAAACCAAGTTTCATAATTGATAAATAATAACCTACATAACGCCTAAGGTTTAGTACTTCGATTTGGAAATAATCTTTAGGGCGAATTTGGTATAATTTATACATAAATTGTATCAGAAATGTTATGATGTTGTTATGGCGTCGATACCATGTTTATGAAGGCTTTCGTAATATCCAAGGAAATGTATCGGATAAGCCTACATTTTAATATCTGAAGCACAATATTAGAAGCGGGACCAGAATAAAATGAGGTATTAAAACAGTGGAGATACGTGGAAATGGATATATTCTTACTGAAAAGGGGAAAAAGCATTTTGACATTATGAGATCTGAGGATAGGCCAGTACAGTAGGAATAAGTGGAAAAGGGAGATGAATGGAAGAGTAAAGCTTTGATAAAGTTATATGTCAAGATTGATAGTCGAAGACACGAAAGCGTCGAAAAAAATTTGAACCAGTACTGGCTCCTAAACCCTATACCTACATATACACGCACAATATAATTTGTATGGCGCCTCACGCACACCAACCTACGAAACTTGGCCCTTTTTGTTTTATACGGTAAAACAGTGAGGCTCATTCTAGACATATACTTTTTCTAAGGAGTAAAGGTAGTTCACAGGAAAATAAGGCATCGTCATCAACTCTGATGCGTACAATGTGTTGATATAATCGTCTGTTACCTTCTCTGATCAAAGACGTTTCCATGTCCATCAGATTCAGGAGGGTAATTACCCCCCCGAATGCAAGTATTTACAGTATGTTAGCACTTAGAATAGGATTCGGCTGTCGGGTAAAATCAGTTATATTCGCCTAATAAGCGGCCAAAGATAATCTTTTTGAATTCAGTAACAATTAAACTCTCGTAAATGGGCGGTTTCAAAACCTTGTCCTACGAAGTCATGGTAGCTTAAAAATACAAAAAATTTTAGTAAAATGTTGACTATATTTATTCGTATATGACTTCAATTTCGCCACGTTTTTTTTTAAATATGACTTCTAATTCGTCACGGACTTTTTTTTTAAATCGCTCATCTATGAATATAACAGATTTTACCCGACCGCCGAATCCTATTCTAAGTGCAAACGGACTAGCTGCAACTACTTTCTGGTTTTTGCTATAAACAGTTCATCCCCGTGCAAACAACGTGGAGTAGCTCTACTGTAAAGTAGATCAATAATTGAAACTGACTTCATTATAAGCTAAGGTCTTGTTTACACGAGAGAAAAACAAACAAGGAATTAAGGTGGGTTTAAGCAAAACACGATCCGTCTCGCGTGTGCCAGAATAAAGGTCTGTACACACGGGCTACGTTACACAATGACTGCATGAGTTTATTTACACGCCCCGAGGTCATCTTAACTCTTCATACTGAAGTACCTTAAGATTAATATTTTAAATAATACAGAAGCGACATTGAATCCTGCTGTCAAGCTTTATCAAGATTGTATCTTCTTGTTTTATGGGAACGAATTAAAAGACTCTTTTTAGTGCCTGGAATTAGCTTTGACGTTAAAGTAAATTGAATTCTTAAAATAATTAGCACAGTTTTAAAAACCAAGTAGATATCAAATTTCTGTGGCGTATTGTCAAGGTATATTTTCTTTCCCATTTCTGGTTTTCAGGCAACATTATTTTTTCCAAAACTAGCCTTTAAAATACCGTTGGAAAACGACACAGCACTTTCATACGGATGGTTATGAAAACGTGTTTCGACAGTTTTTATAGCCTTGGTCTATTTTCATGCAGCATCCTTGGGCGGGCTTTGACAGATAAATCCACACAGAGGCAACAACACGTAGGCATGAATCTCATGCCATCTCACTAATATCGTGTCTGCGACTACCTAAGCTGTAATAAGCAGCAAGTCTTGTTAATCCACAAGCACGTACACTTACAATATATTTGAACAGAACAGTACATATTAGGAAGGCCTTGTAATCATTTAAGTAATCATTAAAACCAACATTTGCTTGTTGCGAGGCGAGTTTGGGATTATATTTGGTTGAGAACATAATACCTATCTTTTATTTTTTTTTTTATATTTTTACTGATACTTAATCTGTATTTAAAAGGTATTTATATATAGGTATACCTTCAAATGTGAACATCAAAAAACTGGCCGATAAAAAAAAACCTGAATTTAAAATTTTATAGAATTGTTTCGCAATAAAGGGAGTGTTCTAAAACGCAAAGCCATCGAATCGAGTAAGGTATAGTGTCAACTTTCTCTCACGAAAAGGGATGAGACGAGAGCGGATCCTACACAAACTCAAACTCAAAATGTTTTATTCAAAATAATATCACATTCTGACGTCATTTTTGACTCTACCACCGCGTCGGAAGGTGTTCCGTTTTAGAGAAGATGCGGCCATTTCAGGGCTGATTGGGGTAGATACTGGTAGGTAGGTACCTAGGCCACGGAATATATATGCGTTCACACACGATGACGCACTGATGGAGCAGCAAACGTCAGTCCGTCATTTGTGAAGCAAGGAGTTGTATGAAACCGCACGTAGAAGCACACACGGTGACGCTTTGACGCACAGGGTGTGGTTCTATGGACTGACATCTGCCGTCATCGTGTGTGAACGCACTACAGGCTAACTTACGGCACACCTTGAACACTGAGCTGTAATTTCAAACAAATGGAAACATTTTAAAGAAGAGGTAATTATGTGGGATACGTGCGAGCGAGACAGGAACACATATTTGCTTACATTTTACGCCACGATCCTGCCAGAGGGGGTGAGGTCAGAAATTGGAGGGGGTCATGGTGTGTCCGTATGTAGTACTTACTGTGCTTACGGTTTGCAAGAGAAAAAAAGAAGCTGTCAATATTAATAAGAGTTATTTGGTGACAAAGTTACTGCATATAAAAACTCTTTATCCCTTAGTCCCTTCGGACGGCACTCACGGCACATCCTGGACACATCGCTGTCACTTCATACAAATGTGAAGATGCTATGCTGGAACCACAAATATCAAACTCTTTTTAAGCAGCACATTTATAATCAATAACATTCGTTGAGCAACAAAACAAATTATGTTTTCTATTTCGAGACTGGTTTTCTTTTCTAATGAAAATATTTTCACGCAACTCGCGACATGAACATAAACACACCCTGTGTTTAAAACAAATAAATACTTCCCCCTCCCCCGGGGACACACCATGTAGATTAAATGTTTACATTTCCGGCAACTGGCTACGTTTGTGGCGAAAATTATGTTTAAATTAACCTCCCTTTTGGTACAATTTTCTGTCACATCAGGAAGATTGCGGTTTTTATGGGATTATAGGGGTTTAATCCCCCTTGTATAGGTAAATGATTTAAAAGGGAATCTTCTACAATAATGTGCGTTTAATAAAATGAATTGAAACTTGGAACATTTTGTGTCGTAAAATAAAATTAAAATTGTGGCATAACATTTTCAAATTAGATAGATAGTAATTCGAGTTATTCTGATGAACTGAACTGGTGTTATATAAAACCTAATTCTTAGACATTGTCACTTAGATTACTAAATCCTAACAGAAGTACCTATAATTCTACCAAAATCTAGTCTGTTCATGTAATCATAATACAATTAGGTTGACTAACGTAATTCTAATGACTCGAATGTAACAGACAACGATGTTGCATCAAAATCCACTATTCAGCTAGATTTTGCTAGAATCAACGGGACTAGATAATTTCGTGCGAAAATAAAAAAAGAAACAATTTAGACAACACAGTATATTATAATGTCCCAAGATATATATTTTTTCTTCGGATAATATAGGTACATAAAAATTATACTGTGCAACGCTTATACAAAGCTTTTACTGTGTTGCAGTGCCCTTACAGGGTTTCTATGTCTTGTACCTTCTAACCTAAAACCTAAGACCATGTAAACTAACACATAGAAATGCAATAAATATATGAATATGAATATGAATATGAATTCAAAAATAGGAGTCAGTTGCCTCAAAGAAGACCAAGTGCTTCCACGCTGGCCTAATTTGACAGTCAGGCAGGGTCAAAAACAAGTCAAGAAATAATATCTATATTCATGACAGAAACATTTTTCCCTTGCGGGATTCAAAACCCGCTTGTACGTGCCGTACGTACGTACCTCCACTTGGCAAGATCACTATACTTGTATTTATTATATTACTACAAACCAAATACAATAACTAATCAAACACAACATTATCTTGGCTACAACTGTCGCCTTAATTAAAGTCACCGTAAAGTCATTTCCAATAAACTATTTAATCAAATAGAATGAATACAAAGCACGGGCTTGCAACTGGCAAAGTGTCAAAAGCACGAACAGCCTCGCCCTGTATCCGAGGAGATTTATAAATATACTATCATGCGGAAGAGTTCGCAGCACCAGCTTAACTTGACCTATCCCATACCTAAACTATTACTTTAGTTAGTATCTTTAAAGGGATATCGTAGGTCTTCAAACTGGTCAATGAGAGTAATGTTGCTATGCGATGTGAAATCTGGCGTTCGTTTAAAGTGACTGAATATTGTGATTACAATGTTGCAGTTAAGGACAAAGTGTAAAGTATGGGTGAAGTTAAAATAGCAACAGGCAAGTTTATCGATATGAAAGAAAGGATCAATTTGAGCGTATAATATTTGTTGGCTACCGGCTTTGTTACTATTTACCTAATTAACGCTCCGTTAAATCTCTTGCTGTAGCTAGCAAGAGATTGACACTCAGTTGCAGAAACGCTCATTTAAGATAATCCTCCATTAAATCTCTTGCTGTCACTTTTTGTCTTGTTGACGTTAGCACGGTTAGCAAGAGATTTAATGGAGGACTAACTCTAATGAGCGTTTCTGCAACTGGGCGTTAATGTCAACTAGCCAAAAAGTGACGGTAAGAGATTTAATGGAGGATTAGCTTTAATGAACGTTTCTGCAAATGAGTGTTAGAGTGATTGCACCCCTACGATACGAGAATTCATTCGATTGATGATTTTTTGTAATCGTGCTATGTGTAAAAATGTTGCGTAGGTATGTTATCAAATATCGAGGACAAAGCCGAGGCGTTTTGTCAAACACAAAAATTACTTGTCAAACACAACGCCATCTATAGTTTTTTTCCATACCAATCTTGAAAAACGCCTCATTAATAAAAAAAAAACCTTTTTACTCAAGTAGAAAATCATTCACAAAATTCGATACCTCAAAAAACTCAAGCGTAAAAAGTATGGAAATGAGACTACATTATTTTAATGTAAGTGCCATAAATCATCCTTAAGCATTTTCCTGTTGGAAATTTATGCAACCCCTTCTAAACAAATCTCGATTAAAGACTTAACCTTCGAAAAAAGGGGTTCGGGCGAAGTTACCCATTTATACGTTTTAGAGCTGTTTTAATGGCCTTCTCTGAAGTTGGTATTTGTGAAAAATATATGTTGTTTTATTTCGTTGGTTTTTCTGCATAAATTCATGAGCATGATTCGACCGTAATCCCTATCGTTGTCTGGAAATTTTGGTCGTGCGAGTGTGGATGATTTATTTGAAAACTGTTGGATTAATTTAGATTATTCTTTGACATTAAATGTACCCTTCTGGGAAAGGTTTTAATTCAATATAGAATATGACTGACTGTCGACCTAATTCAAAGTGAGACTTCGGAGACTTCTCAAGCTAGAGTAGACGCGGTCTCTGGCGAGAAAATACCACACTTCCTGACCTTTTTGTCCCTCTTTTGGAAATCCTCCAGGACAGGAGTTGCCCAGGTCGATTTGGAGGAGCTTAAAAACACTCCAAACTCAGGTCTTCATCTCTTTTCGTGTGGGGAACAAGCCCTGGTGTCAGAGTTTTTATGTAACGACTACTACCACCAGAGATAGTAGCGGGGGACCCACGACTTTACTTGCCATCCGAAGCACGGAATCATCTTTCTTTTCAGACAATCAGGTTATTCAGCCTGTAATGTCCTAACCAACTGGGGAAAAACGCACAAAGTGGCATATTACTAGGTGTCCCCCGTGGGAATTGAACCCACGACCACCGTGTCAAGAGCCCGATGCTCTAAACCAATCGACCACGGAGGTAGGTCAGGTCAGCCGAAGTAAAGACCTGTTCATATGGAGCTACATAGACAGGTCGGACCTCACGTTAAGAATGCGGTGTTGACTATGGCCCATCATTCTGTCCTTCCTGCCCGGACACCAGGCACGCGAATATGGACCTTATGGATACCCGGTTAGTGCTGCTAGCTGTGTGGCGAAATACTGGGCTGAAAAGATTTGTAGTGATTTCGATAGAAGAAGAATAGGAACAACATTTTTGCACCCGGCTGCCAGGGGGTTGCATCATGCCTTCTTCTTATCGTGTGGGCAGCAAGCTCTAGTTTCAGAGTTTTTTTAGACCGCCTTACAGCCTCCGATGTGGTTTTGCAGCATGCAGCATGCCTATAAGGGTGCCAAATTGCCAATACTTTTTTTAGGATCATTAACCTTTCCACTGGAATAATGTATCATTGCCTAAACATATGCGTCTAGAAATCTTGTAGCGTTCTTTCAATAGGCATAAATAGGCACAAAACTTGCATATATTTAACAACGTCACATTCAAAACCAGCTTAGACTTCAACGGGTTAGTTTCTACTTTCGACTATTTAGCACGTGACGTGTGTCCTTTACTTTCACCTTTTATAGACCTCTACGTTACGTTGATACATACATAAACTCAAGACCATAATCCCTTTCTGGGTAGTCAGAAACTTTGATATACATAGAACTAACAATCTTGTTAAAGGCTCAGATTTTAGCAAATTGAAGGATTCAGGGTGTAAATCAGCCTGTATGGTCCTTCTTAATATGCTGATCCTTTTTTAAGAGGATGATCAGACCGTCAAACCAACAACTTTCTCTATGGGACCAACATTAAAATATCAGCTGTCCCATACATTTGCCTCCAGTACGTTTGCAGTTTTGTATGGAACAGCTGATTTTTTTTCGCGATTTCGATGTTGTTGCCATAGAGAAAGTTGTTCAGTTTGACGGTCTGATCATCCCCTTGAAAAAGATTCAGCACATTAAGATAAGGACCCTGTATACCTACGTCCCACTGTAGGGCACAGTCCTGCCCTCAGGGAATCGCTTGCTCAATGCGGATTGGTAAACTTCACATCCGCATCAGATATTTTTTTTCATCGTATGCAGGTTTTCTCACGATGATTTTCTTTCACCATTCAAGAGCAGTCGGGAAGGGAATGCTTGACGTCGTCGGTCAATTTCGGGAACGAGGAGAGTCGTGTGAGGACATTGTAAGTTAGAAAAGCTCATTGGTACATGGCATATCTCTTGTGTGTTTTTGAACCACTCGCACCCTCATGTCCATAGCACTCCGCAACTCGCCACAGACGCCCAACACGGAGTTAGGGTGAACAGTAGCATTACTTTAAGGGGTGATTGTAACAATGATACTGAACAACATTCCCTAAGAAACCTTAATATTTCGTGCTAACGTCAACTATTATTGATTATAAACATGTTACAGCCATGTTGTGCTATTTCGAATCAAATTAAAGATTGAAAAAATTTGTCTCGGGCGGGACTTGAACCCACGCTCTTCCAAACCGGAGAAACTGCTAACCAATTACACCACCAAGCCCACTGACCAGAGAACGAAATTTTCAATCTGTTACGTCTTAAGGGGACGTGCACGACAAATTTTTCAATCTTTAATTTGTTTCGTGCTAACGTTCGATCAGTTGATTGCATTACTAAATGCAATGGTGGTGGTGTTGTGGTTGATTTCTCATACTAATGGGAAATCCATTTTTTTGAGAATTTCCTACATGTTTCTTAGGGAAACTTGTTCAGAATTATGAGTATAATCACCCCAATGCAACTGTTTACTTAACACCTATATAATTTATAACTAGCTCAGCTCATTTTATATAAAATTTTTTTAAACCACAATTACGATAAGAGACCAATTAATACAGCTGCCGAGAACAGTAATAAATCAACTCGGTAATGTTTCTATTCCGTTCTTTACTCGTAATCACGCCACGGACCCGCTGCGGCTGTGCTGCGCCGCACGGAAGCCCCTACAATCTACCCACAATTAAGGCCTCCGCACATTGCAGCGATATTATCGAGCGATTTTATCAAGCGATATTATCGACAGCGATATCGCGACACCTTTCAAACTGCAGCGATTCCGCGATTCGCGTCACGCATGCGCGCCACCACTGAATGTAATCGAAAGAGTTGCGATAATATCGCGGCAGTGTGTGGGATCGAGCGCGCCCCCATACAAAATGTACTGAGAACAATTATCGCAAAATCGATATTATCGCTCGATAATATCGCGGCAGTGTTTAGGATCGCGCGCGTCCCCATACAAAATGTAGGTACTGGAAACAATTATCACAAAATCGCAGCGATAATATCGCTCGATAAAATCGCTGCAATGAGCGGAGGCCTTTATACACGAGTCTATAGGAGAGAGGAAGGTCGGGGTGCCGATGAAGTAAACACTTGTAACTATTAACTAAGATACGGTCATAGGTTTTCCACATCCATATGTTTAGACAATGATACATACAGGGTGTAAGGTACGTTCTCTAACCATCAAAATGAACAAAAAAAAACTTTCAGAAAAAAAAAATCTGCTGTTCCATACTAAACTGCAGCGCCCTAGCCTACACGACTCAAATGTATGACACCGCAGATTTGCTCCCATACTAAAAGTTGTTCAGTTTGATGGGTAGAGTACTTTGGCTTACACTCTATACAGGTACCAGTGGAAAAAGCATAGAGGTAGGTATACCCGTTTGAGCCGTTGGATTAGGGCAGCGAAGGACCAGCCATGGCGCGCTCATGATTATTGGTTGGGCTATTGCAAGCAAGGGTCGTTATGTAACGCTGCGACCATCGCTAGTCTATTGTTTTCGCCCCATGCTCACCCATATTTACGCATACCTCCTAACTTATGGTATTTTCTTTTAATTCTCGAGTATGCAGGTTTCCTCACGATGTTTTCCTTCACCGCCGAGCTAGTGATAATGATAAATACAACCATACATAAGTGCGTTCACACACGATGACGCACTGACGGAGCAGCAAACGTCAGTCCGTCATTTGTGAAGCAAGGAGTTGTATGAAACCGCACGTAGAAGCACACACGGTGACGCATTGACGCACCGGTTGTGATTCTATGGACTGACATCCTGCCGCTCCGTCAGTGCGTCATCGTAGGTGAACGCACTAAATTCCGTTGAACTTTGTGGTACAGGCCGGGAATCGAACCACCGCCTCATGATTGAGTCGCTAGTTTTCTTCTGTTTGTACTATCATCGCTCTTTTTAGACAGCGTGCTCCATACAAACGTAGTTTAATTCTAATTTGAATATTATATCACTTATCACCAATTTGACACGAGATTCCATCTTGAATGCCTTGCTAACTGCAAACTACGATAGTTGTTAGTTGTAGTATTGTTTTTGACCACCTCAAAAGTTCCGATGGTCGTGAGTTTGTGTTTAATAAATTGATTGTGTCAAAACTATTAGTTTGCGAAGCGTGCCTGTCCCGGGGTGGTAGGGTCAGGATAAGAACCAGCCACGAGTCACTATCGCACGGGCTATAACCTCTGAACCATCGCGATAATATCGTAATGAAACCAGTATATAACGTGTTTACTTTACTTCATTAAGATAATAGTGTTGTTAGTTAAATTGGTTAATATTTACATTAAAACCCTGCATTAACTTTCAGATATCACCGCATATACGACTATAATCTAGAGGGGGTAGACATATTCCAAATCTGGGTTTCTTGATCTGGATTTCCCACTTAGGCTAGGTAAGGTAAAGTTATTATAAAATTCTAAATTTTCAGGATAATTATCCCATCAAACTGAACAACTTTCACTATGTTTCATAGAAAACTGCAGTACCTACAGACTCTAATTAAATGTATGTATAAATGGGACAGCAGATATATTTTTATGTTTTTCGACTTGGTCTCCATAGTTAAAGTTGTTCAGTTTGCTGGTTTGATAATCTTAAGTCTAAATGTTACTTCCAGACTAGGGTGTTTGGTTACATCCTGTATAAAACGCTCTACCTACTAGTGATGATGATGATTTTGTTATCTTTTGGTAATTTTGTTATTCCGAGCAGTGTCCAAGAAGATGTATGGGCCACAGAACGCTAGATGGAGAAAGGTATTATATATATCAATAAAACTAAATTAATGACATAAGCATTTAGCTAAATCAACAGATTTGCTGATTTAGTGGCAATTCCACATGATTTATGTGGACAGTTTCGTCTACTTTCGAGTGATTTTATCTGCGTTTTTTTCATATTTTGAAAAGTAGTTCATTCATATCATTCTGGTAGTCTAGGACTGGAAAAAATTAAACCTAGATTATTTGTCAACCGTAATCTGTATACTTTACTTTATCACACTGCAAAGTTTCAGCGATAGATGAATTATTGTTAGGGTCAAACCCTAAAATGATTGGACTATATTAATTCTCTTGTAACTCGAAAACGATCGTTACTTTCATTTTCTTTCGTTTCGGTGGATGTTTTTCGTTTAAGTGGCTTTTAAAAAAACAAAAAAAATGTTTCTCAAAAACAAATTTTTTTTTTACAAGTTAGATTATAATCAGAAACTGTTATGATATTTTGTGCCCGCTAGCAAACATACAATAAACTATTAAAGTTAAAAAGTAAATAAAAAACCTTAAAATCTAAAATCTCACCGAAATGAGACAAATATCACGAATGTTGAAATTGACCGTTTCTCTCACTCAACTCCGTTTTCCCAATTTTTATGAAATGATAACCAAGTCCAAGATGTAGCACTGTATATTGCAGTTCTGTGGCACTCTTGGACAGTGTCTATAAGCTGATTTTAATTTCTTTTTGAGATACATAATAATCTAGGTTTAATTTTTTCCAGTCCTAGATTATTTGTCAACCGTAATCTGTATAATTTACTCTTTCACACTGCAAAGTTTCAGCGATAGATGAATGATATTGTAGATATTGTAAGGGTTTCCATACAAGGAAACTCTAAAATGACTGGACTAATAGTCAAAAAGGGAACAAGCCACCGTGGTGATTTTTTTATGTCATAAACAAGATTCTTAGCTTAATTTCTTATGAATTTCTTATGTTGCCCGAGGCAGAGGACTACATTTTCTCTCCAGAAAAAAAAAAACACAACAACATATTAGCCTTCTGCCCTAGGTACCGTTTTATGCAACGCGAACGCCGTGAAAATTTTCTGCTGGGACACTCACCCACCCCATTGCCTACATTTTCTGCCACGCTTCCTACCAAGGGGTGAGGTAAGGTAGTACCCAAAGATTTTCTTTGGTCTGTCGTACAGACCATACAATTTCTCATTCTATGACAGTGATGTACTCTTACTAGATTCGTATGTTAGTCCATGACGTACCTACCTACCAAATTGTCCAGTGCGGATTCAGTTCACCTCACATTATCTCCCAAAACCTCGTTCATAAAATCTGTCGGGGAAAAAAGTAAGCATGCTGTGACGTACAGTTTAAAACCACATCCGCCATATCTTCGAGCAACTTGCAAAAGCTGACCAAATAATTTCATCACCCGTCTCCACTCGGGTCAAATCGAGCTGTATTTATATTCAAGAAACATAAACTTATTGATAAACTTCCACAATAATAACCATTTATATGCGGAATAACAGTTTAACATGTAAATAGCAAATAAAGGCTGTATCTAGCTATAACTGGGTTAGTAAACAAGACATGTGTGAGTCAGGCTAGTGTATAAGGGTTCCGTACTTAGATAGTTGTAGAGTTTGCGGGTTGCGTAAAGCATTTTTACCAAGCGTCAAAAAAACGTGCCCACAGCAGGTTGTCATAAAAAATTCTTAGCAATTGGGTGACAAAAAAACAACGTTTCTGTAGGCTGTTTCAAGTGCATAATTTAACCGAAAGACGTATTTAACTATCATGGTGTGGATCGAAGTGCGACAGATTTGTGAATAGACCTAAAGGAGAAAATGTTTCCCTCGTAGACATCGTTTATCAAAATTATTACGTCAAAACAACATTAAAATACCTTTAGATTACGTCGCAATCAAAACGAATGGTGGCACTAAACAACAGTTGATACGAATCTTTTTAACGTTAACTTTGGAGCCCAATGGTTTCGGACTTCTGACCCTTCGAATGCGGAACTCTAAAAATCCTATAGGTAAGAATAACTTTACATAATTTTTAAATATCCATGAATATTTGAATATGGACACAATAAATAAAATAAAAAAACAGTAAAATACATCCGTCCTGCTGATAATGTCAGGTTTCGAAAGATTCAAAACGTGTTTTTAAAACGTTAACGTACAAAAATAAAGTGCTTACCTAAAAGATTTTATTTTTGGCAGGAAATGCAATTTTTCATGCATTTTATGTCCTTTTTAAAGTTTTAAAACCTTTAAGCTGCTTTTTTTAAATTAAAAAAACATGATAAATATATTATATCCTACTCACTTAACAAGTGTTGACTTTTAACACGATAGCTTTCACAATTCGTATCGTTCATCGGTTTTTTTATAGGTTCGATGTTGGTGCCATAAATAATGTTTTTAAGTTTGATCGTCTAATCATCAGCTTAAAAAAACATCAGAATAATTTAAAAATTGTATATAGGTACAACTAAACAAAAAATTAATCAGTTTATGTCAACTATAGTGTTTACTCGCGAATCCGTCCGCACAAATTTTAATATACCAGATTTTAAGCTAGATCATAAGCTATCAAACAAAAAAAAAATCATCAAAGTTGGTTCAGTAGTTTTTGCGTGATGCGCGAACAAACAAACAAACACACAAACAAACAGACAAAATTTCTAAAAGAAGGTTGATTTCGAGTCAGGAATACCTAAAAACCATATCGTAATCTTTTTTTGTAAATATCTTCAATGTACAGGTACACTTCAGTTACAGTTTTAGGAATACCTAAAAACCATATCGTAATCTTTTTTTGTAAATATCTTCAATGTACAGGTACACTTCAGTTACAGTTTTATAATAGTTTAGATTAGATATAAAATAAGTAAATCAAAAGAAATAAACGTGACGTAACGAATTGTAGTTCGCCATGCCTACTTATATACCTATTTGCCACCGACTTTTCGATGAGATAGCCTCGAAACCTATCAGATACAAATCTGCTATAAAAACCAACAAAAAAACTTAACAAGAACCAAAACGTGACTAAACTGAAGCTGCCAACAAAAAAGTAAATAAAACGATTGCAAAGTTAAATAAAAACCAGAAACCGATAATAACCGGCTCGTTACCGGTTATAAAGACCCGGTTAATGGCAATTTTGTATTGTCAAACAATAAAAGGGTGTATTTTATTGTTATTATTGGACGTTAGTTGACGTTATTGGTTATTGTATTGCTGTTATTGCTCCGAAACGGGAACGGTTCGATGTTACTGACTGAATCAACTTTGTAACGCAAAAACAACTTGCATATTGATATAGATGAAAATAATTTTATTTCTTTAGATAGAAAAAGCAAAAATAGTGTACCTACTTACCTTCGCTCGTTGGCGTAGTGGAGCTTCGGTATTGAAAATTACTAGAGGAAAAGGCTCCGGTCCGGTTCGGTCCAGTCCAGTCCAGTCCAGTCCAGTCCAATTATTGGAGGAAAAGGCTCCAAATAATTGGAGGAAAAGGCTCCAAATTATTGGAGGAAAAGGCTCCAAAATATTAGAGGAAAAGTCTCCGGTCAGTCTTTGGATGGGTGACCGTTTAGTGGTATTTCATCTCGAGCGTTTCCGTGATTCGGAACGCACGTTAAGCAGTTGGTCTCGGATGGTTCCGTCAGATGGCGTTGTAACTATTCGTTAAGCCAGGTCACAGGCCTATTAAGGCGGCTTGAAAATTCCCTGACAGCAAGTTGACCACTAACTTGCCTCCACCAACACGCACTGGGCCCGCGTGGTGGAGTATGGCCCACTCCCTCTCACCCTTATTCGTGAAAGGAGGCCTTTGCCCTGCAGAGGGATTCTTGAGGCTTAACTTACTTACTTACGAACTTACTACCTACTATACCTTCATGACAGAATGCACGCCAGCTCCAACATCCTGAGAGAGTTGTTAACTGTGGGAAGTGTCCTTTTCTCAGCCACATGCTCCATATCACCAAGTCGCTCCAACAAATTAAATACTAACGTAGACCTATGTTTTATATTACTAACCCTCTGGATCTGTTTGTGTGAATTTTTTTAATTTATTAACAAATAACGGTAGGCACTTTATCCAAGTATATTATCCCGTTATAAAAAGAATCGCAGTTTTTAAATAGAACATTTAGCTATACTTGAGTCCAATTTATTTAACTATCATTTTTTTTCCCAAAGTAAATTAATTGATTTCATAAAAATACAAAGTGGGTAATCAAAAGTTTAAAAATAAACATTATCTTATCTTATCTTATATCTGCAACAAGCTTTGTCAATTTCCATATAAAAATTTAAAAACTTCCTCCAAAGCCTCTCCCTGAGGGTTGGTTCCAAGAACGCTGGCAGCATTAGTCAATTTAGTACCTACTTAAGTTGTGTTAATAAATTAGTAATTTAAAACTTACCCCAATAATTATCCGTTAGCGACTACGAATAAGAATAACTATAGAAGAGTAACTCTAAACAAAATCGAAATTATTTTTGGCACCCAATGAAAAATGACATTTTGTATGAGTTTTGGCGGCTAGGTACAGTTTTTAAAGAACAAATTTAGAACGCGGTACACTTTTTTTGGTGCCACTTTTTGAGCTTCATTTACACTTCTATGCATTCTTATTCGTAGGTAAGCGATTATAAACTTAGGTGTATAGTCCCTACTCCTTAGATACTATAAATGATCTGAATCTGATACGTTAACGTAACCAGATAGATTTTGTAATACTCATACATACATACACATTTCGGATTTAGCTAGATGAGAAGCCTGTTGCCAGTTTTGAATGGACAGTGGATAGGTGCAATACACACCTCGAAATTGGAGAATTGTAGGTTACCTCACGTTTTTTTACCGAAAGTCGGTGTTGTCAAAAATGTTACTATCTCTGTATTTTATTTGCTATCAAGTTTTGTCGTGGGTAAAATTTATTTATAGACATTTTATACCAATTTTTTTTCGAGATTTGCATAAAATATTGAACTCATTGATCAAATAGAGGAGGTAAACCGTACTTTTAGTTACGTAAACAAGTAAATTAAACCTAAATAATGTATTCTATTTCCTCAGGAGGGAAGTAGGGCGCATCTGGATCAGACAGGGGTATTGTTAGTAAGAGAAACGAGATGTTTCTGAGTGTACATAGCATATACATACATAATACATATTATGTACATAACAGGGTCGTATTAGGTGTTCAAATTATCGTATGCCTAGTCTGAAAACCATTTTGAAGAATTATACATTATATAAGAGATGTATGGATGTGAATGAGGCAAAAGATGTATGTAAGGATCGTAGTAGATGGCGCGCTCTGGTCTCTGCCTACCCCAATGGGAAAGAGGCGTGAGGTTATAGATAGATAGATAGATTAACTGTTTTAAGAAAATTAGTCTGCGTGCAACTTTTGTTTCAAAATTCTGCCTCGGCGTATATATAGGTACCTAATTTAAAAACAAACATCAAAATCGATTCAGCGGTTTAGCCAGACTTTTAAACGCGAAATATCAAAATCTAAATAATAACTTCACCTGGGCAGAACGAGTTTTGCTCGACGTCTTCCAAGTTAATCTAGATTATAGGTTTAAATAGGTACTGAGAAAATCCTTGTACATAAAAAAATTTCCTATTTATTTTCCAAACTCCATTTATGTTGAGTGCAATCTCAACTCTAGACTGAAATATGCATGCACACTTACCTACTGCCTGTACTGGTTCCTCTGGCGGTTCATGTTTAACTTGAAAAGTAAAAAATTATCTAAATTGAATATGTTATGTTTGTACACACGGCAGACACATCAAGCTACGCAAAACAAACATAAGCTGGCCGCGCGACGTTATACATTGCTCTACCTACGCGCGGCCAGCTTATTTTGGTTTCGCGTAGCTTGGTGTGTCACCTTGTGTACCTACAAAATTGCATCCAAATCGGTGGAGCAAAATGAAAAGCCCGGGTCAAAGTAAGTATTAGGTACTTATAATAGTAAGAACTTTTTATATTATCTTTGTGTACAATAAAAAATATTATCATAAGTAATAAATTAATTTAATTCAACATCTTTATCTTAAAAACATCAATAGCTACAACTCAAAACGCAAGCAAGCCTGCATCTCGGCCGTAACTCAAGTTTGTCTCAAACCATCGAGCTCGGTTTAAAAGCGCCATAAACAACAATAAGTTGTTTATTTTAATGCGGCCAAGCCTTGACTGGACTCGAACCGGCCTCTTGCGCAATGAACGTGCGACTACCGAACTACGCTGTTACTAGGCTCGGGGTAGTAGGCGACGATCAGATGCGGCCCACGATTCATTTCTCTAAACACAATTTGAATTCTACCTTTACGCAGAGACGGCTCTGGGCCGCTTCACCGGCTCTAAAAAAGTGTCACTATTGGCTATCAAGTTCGTGCGCGGCCCTCCTTTACTACCACCGCTCCACTCCACTCCAGTACCTACTAATGTCATTGACGGCGGGTGTGTGTAACGGTGACAGAAGGGTGCGGGTGGCGAGGTAGGGAAGGGAGGCGCACGTGTCGCGTGCTACATCGCCCCCGCCTACGTCTGTACCCCTAGGGCGCTCCGCGCACGAAGTTGACGGCCTATAGTTCGGTTACTTGGATTACGATGATCTCTGCCTCTTTTAAACGTTGCATATCTTGTTTTGTTTAAAAGAGAGTTACTGGCCGCATCTTCTCAACGAACGGAACAGCTTTCGACGCGGTGCAGGTAGAGAGTTAAAAAAGGAGGCAATTTTTGAATTTTTGACATAAATTTTCCAAGATTTTACAGCAGATTGTGCAGAGGTATATTTTATGTTACGATATGGGTATATGAGTGATCGAAAGTAGAAAATCTTGAATTAAAAATGACACTGAAATCCAATCAAGCACAACATCGATATCTTAGTTTAATTTAAAACGTTATCTCGTAGACTCAGTTGGTCAGACATCCTAGGTTATCTGAATCTTAGCTTCTACGACTTAATAAATATCATTTATCTTTTAATAAACATGAATCGAAAGCCGTCAGCGTTATTTACCTACGCAATTATTACTTACATTATCATAAATTTGTTCATTGTATGTTTGTATTTGTAAGTAAATAGTAACATCAATAAACGAGAGACACGAGAAATAGATAAAATAATGTTTGAAGAACAATCAACAACATAAATATTTGTTTATAATGAACGTGAAGTTATAGATTACCTATCTAATCGACGATTTCAAAACGACACAATTTTTGTGTTGTGTGGTTCTGGCTTAGAAATGACAACTGCATTTCTACCCGTGGCCGTGGGTGTCGTACGATACGATGCGACTTAGGGATAAGGATTTCTTATGCGTGCTGGTAAACGGTGGATGAAACTAGCGTGGGTGGGACCAATTAAGAGAGGAGGGGGAGTGATGTAGGACCATCATACCACAGCGTAATTATAATAATAGTGGGTAAGTCGGTACTGGTACGTACTGGGACACGGTCCTACGCTGCCCGGGTGCTTTCCACTCTTTAAGACACCGGCCGGCCAGCCGTGCTGGCTTTGTGTGACTTCAACTTCACAGCCTTTTCATGAGGTGAGCGACCAGGGACGGTTCAGTTCGGTATGTCATCACTGGCAGTACACACTTGGGAAGAGAAGATACTACGTAGCTTCCCGAACGCTGCCCTGCCGAGTTGATTTCGACGATTAACCTCTTTCTCGATCTTGTAAAACGCATAGTTTGTCCCAGGTAAACAAACATAATCGTCAACAACTTCGAGCGCAGAATCACAATCATAAATTTGCTTTTGTAATTTGTATTACAAAAGGTAATTTATATCACAATGACTAACAAAATAGGCATAAACCTGAAATTAACAGTACCCTCTAGATGTATTTATTTAGATAGTCTATGTCAGGTCGTTGACCCTTCGCCGAGGCCGATACAAACAACAGCTGAGTCGCACACACGCACACAGGCACCCACACAGGCGCAGTACACCTGAGTAATTGTGTAAGTATAATGTTGCAACTCTCGTTTGTATGAGAACTTTGTTTTAGAGTTAGAATGTATAGTTGATAGATAGTAAGTATTATAATGTCAAGGCGTTTGTTATTCACGCTATTTTGAGATTTAAAACTAGAATATTTTATTTATACTTAGACATTGAAAATGTAATTTTTTAAAGTTTATTTATAGTTGATTACACGAGGACAGGAAAGCAAGATCGGTCTCCCATCTCATCTAATTGTTGACCGAGGCGAATCAGAGGTCAACAAACATGTAATCTGAGGCTTTCTTATTTACTGTCCGAGGTTAGTATACTATTTTTCTCCTCGACGGAGGTGGAAAGCGACAACTCCGTGTAGCGCAGCGGGACGACAATAGACGCTTTCCGTCCGGAGGTGAGAAAAGCACCTACTGCAGATGTCAGTCCATAGAACCACCCCCGTTTCGTCAATACGTCACCGTGTGTGCTTCTACGTGCGGTTTCATACAACTCCTTGCTTCACAAAGGACGGACGTCTGCCGCTGCGTCAATGCGTCATCGTGTGTGAATTTTCGGGGTGTCAGAAACGTTTTTGCATCAACTCATATAAAAAATTCGAGCTTTCGACGTTATTTTATATATACCTAACTCAACCACCGCTTCGGAAGGTTTTCCGTTGTAGAGAAGTTGCGGCCAGAAACTCTACAACAGCAGTACAGCTACAAAAAAACATTCAAAATTATATTACATATCGTAATATAGTCAAGAACAGGCATTTTGATTATTCATAAATAATAGAGTTTTATCTTTGAAAAATCTTCAACTTTTTGACATATAAGTTTATTATTACAGTACAGTTTTTTTTTTTTTTTTTTAATCTTTATTGAAGAGCTTGGCCTGAGGCCATGTCGCTCTGTGGGATTTTCTATTGGGTAAGTTCACTTATTATTATTACAATATTAATTTAAAAAAAAAACAGTAAATACCGAATGAAGAAATAGAAAAATAAATAACTACAAATTTAGAGTTTTCTTGTAAATGGAGTAAAGTGCGTTGGCTGCAGCCGACGTAGGTGCAGCCAAGGCACAATTACAACGCCCGATATTTAGAGACGGCAAGCCGTCATACACCTGTCTCCTGAGGGGCTCGCCCCGCACACACTCCATCAGGACATGGAAGACGTCCTCAACAACACCACAGTCTTCACAATTGGGGGATGCGGTAATCCCCATCAGGTGTGTGAACTTTTTGGATGGAATGTGACCGGAGCGGAGCCTCAGCGCTGTTACCATATCAGGTCTGGCCATTGGGCAGTTGTCAATCCAGGGGATTGTAAGCGGTTCCGGTTGAATGGTCTTGAACCAGATACCCTTTTCTAAAGATCTTTGATCAAAGTGCTCTTTGAATGCTTGGTTAGTCTTTCCTTTAACTATGTACAGGCATTCACTATAAAATGGCAGAGGAGAAGTAGGGATCCCTTCGTACACCGCCTGCTTAGCGAGGGAGTCGACCCTTTCGTTGCCAGCGATGCCGATGTGAGAGGGTATCCACTGCAATCGGATCGTCTTTTTATTTTGATGAAGGTTCAGAATTTGGTTAAGGATTGTATAGGCTATTGGGTAACAGCGAGAAGAGGATGTACACCGTGTAATATGTTGAAGTGAGCTTTTTGAGTCTGACAGGATGACAAACTTATCATAGTCAACAGAGCCGATATACGATAGTCCCTCGGCAATCGCGGTTAGCTCCGCAGACATGACCGAAACATTCGTGTTTATTCTAAGCTTGGTGGAGATTTCAGTCTGAGGGTCATAAAACGCACTTCCAATTCCGTCTTTATCTTTTGAACCATCAGTATAAATTACATAGTGGTCCAAGAAGTGTTCAGTCAGATATTTAGAACATAACTCTTTAAGATTGTCCGAGTTGTATAAGTTTTTACGCTTAACCAAAGTTCTAATTTTTGGGATTATAATTTGGGAGAGTTCTATGTAGCTGGTCCATGAATCGTTAGTAAACATTTCTAAATTTTGAGAGCAATGTACCTCCGTATCTTTGAGATACTCGTGCGTAAAGATTAGTAATGGCCTGCTCCTTCTGCTCCAAGCACTAATGGCCTGTGAGAGCTCATCAAGTAATCCGATCAATATATAACTGCTCTGCAGAGACATACATTTCAAGAAGAACTTTCCTGCCAGATAACATCTACGGACGTGTAACGGCTGCAGGCATAGGTCGCATTCCATAACGTGTATAGGGGTGCTTTTGATATAGCCACCTATAATTCTCAAAGCTTGGTTTTGCACTTTATCCAGTTTGTATAAATGCGAACGACAGCTATCACCGAACAAAAAACTGGCGTAGTCCATGCGGCTTCTTAATATTGAAATGTACAATCTCCTCAAATGTTTGGGGTGGACGCCCCACCCTGGGCCTGCTAAGACTTTGAAAACGTTAAGAAATCTTGTAGTTTTTTCAGATAATTCATTTATATGTTTTCCCCACCTAAGGGATCGATCCAACCACAAACCCAGATACTTAACGTTGTTAACAACCTCTAAGCAAGAATTATTAATTTTGACGGTTAAATACTGTCGAAAAGGTCCTTTTTTAAAAACACACAATTTACTTTTTGCGGGAGATATTTCTAAACCTAATTTAGCCAGTACAGTTGAATAAGCGTATACCTTCAACATCATCATCAACCTATTACTATTACGCACCACTGCAGGGCACAGGCCTACCATCTAGAAGGATGTTTGGGCGTTAGTCCACCACGCGTGCCCAATGCGGATTGGTAGACTTCACATATGCATCAGAATTTCTTCTTCTGCATAAGCAGGTTTCCTCACGATGTTTTACTTCACCGTTTCAGAGCAGTCGCTAATACGTACATAAGTTAGAAAAACTCATTGGAAGCGTATACCTTACTGAGCCTAAAATACTTTTTTTTACCTACCAACCAACTCTTATAAAAGTGCAGTAGTAGCTCATCATGAGATGGCTGGCTAGCCTTCGGTATATGACACCTAGTTAGTAGAGATGTATGTGAGATGTATGCACGCATCCAGCAAGCAAGCAAGCATGCAGCATGCAAGCAAGCATGTTGATATTTTAAAGAGCATTATTTGATTACCTCGATTCGTATGGTGCTATGACTGTTGAGAAGATGCGACCAGAAGCCATACTAAATTAAATTGAGCGCTAGATCAACAAACTAAAGTCACTTTTTGTACGCTCATATTTGTAGCAAAGTATCTAACTACTCCAAAGATAAAACGAGCTTAAATTAATCTAAGTACATAAATACAAATAAAATGCTGTTCATTGGTAAGAATCACATAAGAATGGCTGGACCTATCAAGCACGTATCCAGACTTTTGTTTCGGGGGGGGGGGGGACATTTAAGTTTCGGGGGGGGGGGGGGGGGGGGGATATTCATAGAAAAACTAAGTGCCACAATCACTTTTCCATACAAATATTCTGATTTCGGGGGGGGATAAATCCCACCTACCCCCCCCCCCCCCCCCCCCCCCCCCCTGGATACGTGCCTGGGACCTATTATCTTGTAATAGTCCGAATACGGTTTATACACAGGACAACGTCTGTAGGGTCAGCTATTCTATAATAAAGTAGACCTTGTTACAAATTGAACCTAGTTTTAACAAAGGTTTACAGCAACAGTAATTGGTTAGCAACAAGCAGAACTCGGAGCGGGGGCGTCGCGTGCCACAAATCAAGCTTTATACAAACGTGGCTATGCTAATACCAATCATAATCAAGTGTACAACCTTGGGGTAACCACTTGTTAGTACTTGATGTTATTGAGTTTATATAATCACAGAACAATTAATAATAGGTAGAAGTGTATTATTGTAAGCTGCTCTCGCTTTACTTATGATGTTCGAAGACAAGGTGCATGTTGTTTCGGGCATGAGCGGTTGAACAGTCAGCAGCAAAAAGATGTATGCCTCCTCATGCAAAAGATGTATACACTTTAGTACTACGCGTAGTACTAAAGTGTATACCTACATCTTTATACTACGACGTAGTAAAAGTGCATACATCTTTTTGCTGCTGATTGTACTTCGTATACCAGGAAGCGGCAACTACTTACCCAGCAAACTTAGGGAATAATTTTAGGGTGTCTTGCATGGTGTAGCAAAACGTATCTCTCTATTGGACCGTCACGACAAGGCGTCTAGTCCTTTATTTTCCAGCTACTAATTTTATTATTCAGTAGACTAGATGGTTACTAGTGACCCCCCCCAACTTAGCCCGAGTGGGATCTATAATACCTCAACAGTGCCACCTATCGGGTCCAAAACTATAATATCTTTCAAACTGGAAGGGCTGGAACCAACAATACACGTTCAAAAAATGTCATTAAAATCAGTTTGGTGGTTTCGGAGATTAGTGATGTATTTTTTTAATTAAGATGATAATAACACATACCTGCTAATAATAATATCGATAAAAACATTACAACTCTAATTATGTCGGATTAAAGAAGATAAAAAGCGTATTTCGAAAGAGCACCGCAGAACAGTCTATAAAACAGAAAGGAAACATAAATATAAATAAATCATGTAATTAACGTCAACAACTCCAAAAATACGAGTGTCTCGTTTACTACGACCGTTCGTTACACCGACACGTATCTATCATACATACATTCTCACACCGACACGTACGTAGCGTTATCTTACGAATGAAATTAAAATAAATAATTAATAAGTAATATGTATTATATTTTTGATATTATAAAATTACGATTAGGGATCAGTCGTGAGTTGAATGAACTAATGATGATAATATAATTAAAATGGAAAATAAAAAAAAAATTATCTAATGACATAGATATTCTATAAACTTCAGCAAGATAAAGCGTTTCTTAGAAATGAACAAGAACGACATTATACCTACTGTTCCATCGTTATCGGGTCCCGGGAGGCTTATGCCCAGCAGTGGATACACCCATTGATGCAGATGCAGGTGATGATGAGGGCCATGGTAACAAGGTTTAATATTTTGCGTTCAAATTGTTACAATGTATTCGCTTATTCCACCATCAAAACAACGCAACGTCAAGTTAAGTACGATTTATTACAAGTTTGTTATTAATAACTTTACCGAAAGGAACATGCCCGCATTATGCATCTTCTTCGAAAGTTACAAAAAAACATACTTCACACACACTTTACCAAACTAATGAAAAACGCAAACATAACAATATTACGGTACAGTGTAAATGCTATCTTAATTTGTACAACCAAAATAAACATAACAGGAGTCAGTGGTTTTTGGAAAGTCGCTCAAACAAGTTCACGTTGAGGTGTCAGACGCAAGCTGTGAAAGCTTCACTTTGAAATAGAATACATTATACACTCACGACCATAATCCCTTTCGGGATAGTCAGAAACAATGCTGCGTTACATATTTTGTGCCCACTGAAATGTCTTCTTCCTCCTAGACCATGTCCCATTTACTTGGGGTCGGCCTTCCTTGTCCTTCTTCTCCACTGAGCACGGTTTTGTGCTGTGTCGGTGTCGAGCTGAGCTTCTTTAAGGTCTTTTTGGACCGTCGTCCACCAGGTGGCGTTCCACGAGAACGTTTCGTCGTTGGCAAGTCTAGGGCAAGCTTCACCATATGATCATTTGGACGTCGCTGGATGTGACCGTACCACCGTAAGCGTTTTTCTTTACCTTTATCGACTATTGGAGCGACTTTAAAGCTCCCCCTTATGTACTCATTTCGGCCCACTGAAATGTGTAGTACGTATTTAAGTATACACTTTACACCCTGTATGCAGGGTCTATCAAGACCCCCTAGTAATACGTAGTAATTATAGTAATCTATGGTAATACTTAAGGCACCCCCTTCAGACTATCAAACTGAACAACTTTCAGTACGGAGCCAACTTTGGGGTGATTGGGGATCTACCTCCTAGCGGTCCAACCCGGGCAACGGCATCACAAGCTACCAAGTTTGTGGTGGCGGCTGAACAATCCCCCACAGCGGTGTGGTAGGCTCCGCAAGGAGCCGCCTGGCTCGCGACCACCCTCCTGCCGGAGTCTGGCGCCCAGCAGCTTGCTGCGTTCAGTCGGTGTGTAGGACTGCCAGTGCACTTCTGGGTAAGCTTGCTACATCTTCGACCCCATCTTTGTCCTGAGGACTAGATAGTGGTCACGAGCAAACCATCAACCAAAATAATAATAAAAAAAAGGTTGAACTACACCACACAGCACAAACACTGACACCAGGGCTTGACCACATGATAAGAAGAAGAATAAGGGCTAAGACTGATAAACAATCAGACAGTCTGTAAAACCTTGAACTGAACCCTAAACTCCATCTAAGGCTCAAACAACATAATGATAAAAATAAACCACTCCAAGCCTTATAGCTCCAACGTCAGCCGTAGTCATCGATAGATAAACAAAGCAGTTAGCATTCATAATACCCATGTTATTGTCAGTTTATACGTAAACCGGTCCGGCTCGTTCTTGACCGTTCGAGAGAAACGTTTGTGACAAACAATATCTAAGTCATAGAGTTTCTTTTATTTTAATTTGGAGTGGAAGTGGACATCAAAACTTTATCAAATCTACTGGGTCCTTCTTAATAATATTAAGAAGGACCCAGTATATTTGATAATATGCTGACACATTTTTAAGGGGATGATCAGACCTTCAAACTGACCAACTTTCTCTATGGCACCAACATCGAAATCGAGAAAAAAAATCAGCTGTATGTACAAAACTGCAAACCTACTAGAGCCAAATGTATGGGAAAGCAGATATTTTTTTCGCGATATTGATGTTGGTCCCATAATTGTCAGCATATTAAGTTGGACCCTATATAACAGTTCCGTGACTGACTGACAGACAACGCACAGTCTAAACTACTGAAGACAGAAACATGGAAGGGATATGCAGAGAAACATAAATTCAACATTACTTTAAGGGGTGCATCAAGCCACTGAGCAACTTTTAGTGAAATAGCCAGAAAAGAATTGTTTCATAGAAAATGTCAATGGCTACTGCACCCAAATGACAGAGCTGCTTCTAAACTTGTAAAGTTAACCTGTATATTTCTGAGAGGGTATAGGGGTGCACTGAAGGATTTTTTGAATCACCTCATACACCTCCTGCCGTATTATGGCAGCGTGGTATAGCGCTATCGCGTCTTAGGTCTATCCGATGTCGCAGGCAGAGGCTATAATCTCATAATTAGGTAATAGATCTTTGATGCCAACACTAATATGTGGCTACTATAAGAGTTGCAGTCACTGCATCCGACCTCACCTCTGATCGTAGCGTTCTTGACGGTAAGGACGAGAGAGTACAGGTGTATAGGCACGTATATGCTTTTTTGAATTGGCAGTCGCAGTACTCGTAAACACTTAGTCGAAATCGACTGAGATTAATTAAGTGTCGCTACTCAAATTATAAAATAAATACGGTAGCAGTACTACAGTACTACTACTAAGTACAGAAAGTAACTAATCTTAAAGATCTAATGTTAGGATAAAATTTAACGTTCAGTTAAAAATTATCTTTCTCCAACTTCTAGAAGTACCTTGGATTACCTAGGTAATCCAAGTTTAAAAGTAAACGAAGCGAGTTAAATGCTCTTTGAAGCAAACAAAAGGCTCTCAAAGAAAACAAAACAATAGCATTAGTTTGAATGCAAATTGAAGTGATCAGATCAACTAAGCAACTAAAATTCATCCTACACAAGAAATCTCCCCACAGAATCCTTATTTCATGGAAGATAAATACTAAAATCGGTTGATTTGTGGGACGTGCGTGGAAGGATCTCAAAAGGTTGCTTTCACTGTAGTACCAGTCAGCGGAGATTTGACCTAAGACCTTTACTTGTTGTTCGGATATACGAACAAAACAAATTATAACTGGTTTCAGAACGCGTTTCCATTACATCAGCCTCTAAAAAGAAGCGAAAATTTAAGTACCCTATACTTTAGAACAGAATAAATAATGGCTGCTTAAATTTTAAAGAATCATGCTGGAACACCCTGGTACCCTGGACAGAACTGACACTATACAAATGGACAAAACTTACAAGAAAAGGTGTAAACAAGGTATACTGAGTGATGGTGAGTGAGAGAGAACTTCACCAATGCCTACTGTTTTCTACTACCCGTTTGCCACCACTGGTGGCCCACCAGAGGGTGAGGTTAAAATTGGTGGGAAGCAAAGAGTGTCGTACCGTACTGTATGTATTAGTTACCAATTGTTTCTTAATACGAGTACGGTGTTGCTGGTAAGTTAGAATTAAAAAATATATAAAATGCAAGTCAACTTTGATAAACAGTTCAGTAGTTTGTAGGAGATCGGTTAGCTATTGTTCAACTGCAGGATATAGGGCATCTATGGCAGCCAAAGTGTGCCTAGAATGTTTGAGTGAAAACGGGGCAATATACTCTACGTACAGTCTTCCTTTCGCATTGTATATACAGGGTCCAACTTAATATGCTGACACTTTTTTAAGGGGATGTTCAGACCATCAAACTGAACAACTTTCTCTATGGGACCAACATCGAAATCGCGCGAAAAAAATCTGTTCTTCCATACAAAACTGCAATATACTCGAGCCAAATGTATGGGACAGCTGATTTTTTTTCGCGATTCGATGTTGGTTCCATAGAGAAAGTTGTTCAGTTTGATGGTCTGAACATCCCCTTAAAAAAGTGTCAGCATATTAAGAAGGACCCTGTATGTGCATCGCATCGCATCGTGCATCATAATCATCGTAATTTTTTATCGGGCTTATACCCACCAAAGTAACATCTGTAAACCAGGATCAACAGCGGCGACCACTCACAACACTAGACAATGAAGTCCAGCGAGCCCAGGGGATGACTCTAATCTGTCTTGGAGCCCGCAATAACAAATAAAAGCATATTTAAAGGTTCCTTCACCGTTCGGAGTTGTCATTACCACAATACTTAGGTACCTAAAATCTTCTAGAATCAATACCGAATAGATACAGCAGAGTACAGAACACGTTATGTTAATGTCCGAGGCGCAGGCGCAGCGTACGTTAGGTTGGGGGCTCTAATTGGACAACACAAGCTTTGTTCGATTCGCCGCGGGGCACTCGGGGCCCGATGACGTAAGCATTTTATTTGTTGTTTTTGTGCTATTCACTTTTTATGGTACTAGTCTTTTTTATAAACGAGTTGGTATACCTATGAACGATGATTGTTGTGCGGATATCATCTTGTTATTTTTAAACGGCTCTCGAGAAACGATTGAAAAATATTGTCAGTTCAGATCAACAGAGTGGCCAAGCGTTCCGAAATGCGCACACAATACTCATGGATTCACTAACCCGGAGAGAAATTACCATCCTTCTGCCGCAGTTTGGTAAAAACCTTCTACATCACTTTTGATGCTGAGTCTGCGATGGACTGCACAGGATAGTTTGAGATTAAGTAATATTTTCACACATTTTTGCACATTCTTCATAAAGCATAGCATATGCTCACGACTATATTCCCTGAGGGGGTGGTCAGAGATATTCTGAAACCTCAGAACATCCACGTTTCACCAGTAGTACCGAAACTCTGTCCAGTGTGACGGGGGGTGAGCCCGTCGCCACTTATAATGGAAAGTGGGTACAATACACGCCTCGAAATGGAAGCATGCAGGTTTCCTCACGATGTTTTCCTTCACCGAAAAGCCAGTGGTGTAACAAATCGTACATAAATTCCGAAAAACTCATTGGTACGAATCGGGTTAGACGGGGATCGAACCATCGCCTCCTGCACGGCAGGCAAGGTTACTCGCCACTGGACCACCACGGCATGCTTTGCACATTCTTAAACAACAATATTTCCCCCTGTCCAGTAGGATCCACTATCTCGATCCACCAGAGGATTGAATAGCACGCTGAAGTTCACTGTGACCCACCATTATGCTCAGTGGATCCTATGATACTTGCATCTCTTAATATGCTCCACCAGTGGATCGAACAGAATTCAGGAAGTTTGGTAAGGTCCACCACTGATTTCAGTGGAACCTGTGATATAATTTATATATTTACAGATTCAAAGAACCACCACCAGCAAAGGTACACCACGGATGCCCAATGTGGATTGGTGGTTGATACACATACAATATGAAGTAAGCAAGCTTCGCATCAGAATACACTTTACAATTAATGCAGGTTTCCTCACGAAATACACTGAAGAAGAAATTATAATGCGTACATGTGAAGTCTACCAATCCACATTGGGCGTGTGGTAGACCAACGCACATACAAGGGCGAATTTTTTTTGGCGATTTCGATGTTGTTGCCATAGAGAAAATTGTTCAATTTGATGGTCTGGTAATCCCATAAAAAGTGTCAGCATATTAAAGAAATTGCAAAAACTAAATCTGCTGTCCCATACATTTGGCTCAAGTAGGTGTGCAGTTTTGTATGGAACAGATGATTTTTTTTTATGGTGTGATCATCCTCTTAAAAAAGTGTCAGCATAGGCTCACGATGGAATCTGCACATGCATCGCCGAAAGGCTTAAACATAATCTAACAAACCGACTCGCATCATACACGGCCTATAGCCTTTAGGCTAAAGGTGCCCGTTTTATTATTTTTAGCTTGTGTGTGATCAATGATGCTATAATGATCATACAATGTTGCACTTGTAGTACAGTATAAGAAAGAGATACTATGCACACTTATAGCAGCATTATGACAGTTGAATAACAGATTGTGCCATTTCCCAGCAACACGTACAAGTAAGCTCCTCATTTGGCACACGATCGGTCGGTTCGCCGTGTCCAGCCCAGCGAAACAATCGCTTTCCATCGCCGGCATCACACCGGCGCACGCGCAACGAATATCAATTGACCGTTTGTTTACATTGAACATTCAGTTACTTATGGCTTTAGTTTGCAAGGTGGGAGAAATGAAGACATGGATAATCAATATAGTTTAAAACAGCAGAGTTTCTAAACAAAGAACAAACAAACAAGCCAGGTAGTATACAGTGTGTTAGGGTAAATAGTTGCATTACTTCAAGGGTTGATTATACCCATGATACTGAACAACTTTTTTAAGAAATCTATTAAAAATCCACCACCCACTGTCCATTATAAGTGGCGACGGGCTCACACTGGACAGAGTTTCGGTACTACTGGTGAAACGTGGATGTTCTGAGGTTTCAAAATATCTCTGACTACCCGCTCGGGGAATATAGTAGTGAGCATTATGCTTATGCTATAAAAACTCAGCAAAAAAAATTCGGCTTCTCAAACAGACGTTCGATCAGCTGATTGCATTTAGTATGGAAAGAGCCATTTTATTTTTTGAGAATTTTCAATAGTTTTCTTAGGGGAAGTTGATCTCTATCATGGGTACAATTACCCCATAAAGTAATGCAACTGGTTACCCTAACCTAAGGGTGCCTGTCCACTGATGCAGAGATGAAATTTCGGAGCTGAGATTTTATGCAATCTTATTCAGCATAAGCATATGCTCGAAGCGCTCGTTGGCGTAGTGGAGCTTCGGTATTGGAAACGATCACCGAAGTTAAAGGTGTTATTACACTTGGCTAAATTTAGATTCTAACAAGAGGGACAGAGCTATAGGTTAGAACGGGACGTTGTAAGTACCTCCTATTTTAACCTATAGCTCTGTCCCTCTTGTTAGAATCTAAATTTAGCCAAGTGTAATAACACCTTAAGCAACGTCAGGTCCGGTCAGTCTTTGGATGGGTGACCGTTTAGTGGTATTTCATCTCGAGCGTTTCCGTGCTTCAGAAGGCACGTTAAGCGTTGGACTTGGATAGTTCCGTCAGATGGAGTTGTAACTATTCGTTAAGCCAGGTCAGATGCCTATTGAGGCGGCTTGAAAATTCTCTGACAGCAAGTTGACTACTAACTTGCCTCCACCAACCCGCACTGGGCCCGCGTGGTGGAGTATGGCCCACTCCCTCTGAGTTAGTGTAGTTCGGTCACAGTGAAAATTCGTCACAGATTTTGATTCCCATATGTTGAGTGAAAAATCGTCACAGGTTAAATTTAAAAGATTTAAATAACATATTTTTGGAGTCGCGTTGTCGATCTGCTATAGGGCAGTCACGTTTGTTGGTTGCCCCCTCCCAGCTCGACAGCGGGGCTCCAGTGGTGGCTCAAGATAGTGTTCTTTTATAAGAACAACCCTTGAAGTCACCTAAATATCAAATATAACCGTACAACGTCAAGCACTTTTGCTATAAAAACTCGACATTGGCAAAATCATCACAAACCAAGATGGCAGCCATATTTTAAAAATAGAAATAGAACATATTTTGGTGAAAAATGGTCACTGGTGTTGATATTTTCATAAATTGTTGGTTTTTTTAGTGAAATTTCGTCACAACTAACTAAGGACACATTATCAGCTGAATATTTTTTTATTTAAAATAATGTGTAATAGGTACCAGTACTACCTACCTACATATGTATATTCGCGAAATAGTAGTTACGGAGATTTGGGTGAATCACAATAATCAGAATGATTGTTTAATTTAATTTAATTTAATTAAATTTTTATCATAACCGGTTATGACGCCACCGTGTACCTACCTAACTAAATATTTTTATTTACGGCTCTGATAAGTAATATTAACTAATGTAACTATATTAGTTAGGTAATACAGTAGCTAGTAGGTACCTATACCTCTTATGACGAATTTGCACTTAAAAATTATAAACAAATAGGCCTGTGACCAAATTGCACTATTTATTATTAATAAATAAATGAAATATTCAGTTGTGACGAAATTGCACTCATTATACAGTGTGACGATTTTGCACTGTGACCAAACTACACTAACTCCTCCCTCTCACCCTTATTCGTGAGAGGAGGCCTTTGCCCTGCAGTGGGATTCTATAGGCTAAAAACTTAAACTATATGCTCACTACTATATTCCCCGAGGGGGTAGTCAGAGATATTCTGAAACCTCAGAAAATCCACGTTCCACTCCACCAGTAGTATCGAAAACTCTGTCCAGAGTGACAGGGGGCCGTCGCCACAATCGCAATCTTATTGGTTATAATAAAACTCTGTTTCCCCGCTCCGACAGCTATAGCTCCACATCAGTGGACAGGCAGCCTAACACGGGTCCTTCTTTATTATGCTGCCACTTTTTTACCGTCAAACTGAACAACTTTCTGTATAGCACCAACATTGAAATCGCGAAAAAAAATCTGCTGTTCCATACAAAACAATGTGGCTGGAAGCAAATAATTGGTTAACTTGCAGGGCAAATATCCCCAATAAGCCGCCTTCCACCGACAAAGTCGGAAAACAAAGGAACCAAAAATTTAGTAACATCTTTTTAACCTGTGATTCACAAATAAATAAATTGAAATTGAAATTGAAGTCGCGGGCAAAAGCTAGTTATTAACATATTAAGTCTCAGTCTGAATTATGCACAATTATTACATAATCCTGCAATGATTATGATTGCAGATCTATTGTCTAAACATTATAGATGCAATCTCGTCAGTCTGTAATTTTATCATTTGCATAATGTAATAGCGATAATAGGAGGCAAATTGCTAGCAAATGGAAATTGCAGTGGCAATTGAACTAATTACTATGTTGTTAGCATCATCAAATACCTGTACTTCTGCTGTTGAATAATACTGAGTTTTGAAGAACCATCGGGTGTCTTTTTATACAGGGTCCAACTTAATAGCTGGCACTTTTTAAGGGGATGTACATAGACCACAAAACCAAACAACTTTCTCTATGGGACCAACAACGAAATCGCAAAAAGAAAAATCTGCTGTCCCAACTCCCATACATTTGTCGAGTATGTTTACGATTTCGATGTTGGTGCATTAGAGAAAGTTGTTCAGTTTGACGGTCTGATCATTCCCTTAAAAAAGTGTCAGCATATTAAGAATAAGGACCCTGTAGAATGTGTCTTTCTTTGTGCGAGATTCGTGATTGAGTTGATGAATTATGCTATTTGTGTTTTTGAGCTGCAGGAAGAGTGAGGTAATGAACCTCCAAGGATATTATCAAGCCTTCTTCACCACGATGGAAGACCAAATTCTACTTATAACATGCCAACGCCAATGACTCTACAGAAAAGAAGTGATTTTTTATCACCAGCCCCTTCAAAAGCAAGATTCTGGGAAAGAGGAAATTTGAAAACCATGGAATATTTTGGAAAAGGGACATAATTAATGGATTAAGCAATTGGCCAGCAAATGGAACGTTTATGCCTCGTCAAAGGCTGAGAAGCTTAAGAACCTTCTGTTTCTTCATCCATCATCATTTTCCATTCTCATTCAATTATGCAACATTTATGATTAGTATACAGGGTGTAAGGGACAGCCCTCCGCAAACTGAAACGGTGAACTCAGACCATGAAACTGAACAACTTTCACTCTGGAGCCTACCTCAGGAAACGCGAAAAAAAATCAGCTGTCCCATACATTTGGGTCGGGTAGGTGCGGCAGTTTTGGATGGGACAGCTGATTTTTTTTCGCGTTTCCTGAGGTAGGCTCCATAGTGAAAGTTGTTCTGTTTGATGGTCTGAGTTCACCATTTCAGTCTGCGGAGGGCTGTCCCTTACACCCTGTATTGTAACTGACATAATTATGTAAATTGACAATTTATCACTGAAAGCCGAACGACTAGACTTTGCAACATTTTCGATTACTGACAAATGGGTCGCTGAACTAACCTCCAGTAATTAAACTACTAGACATATAGCTATTACGGTGAATTGCTACCGAATCTGCTTCACCCTAAAACCTGGGCTACAACAAAATGCAACAATCACATTTGATAAAAGGTCAAAATATGAAAAAAGTCTTGTCAGGTACCATATTTTACAAGACGTGTATAGAACCTTAATTATAATCATATCCTCTTTAGTCTCATAAAAAGACTCTTAACCCGACGGTATAAGCTTCAAACTCATTCGCTACAAAGGGCTTCATACGTTGATGTAGAAACAGATAGATTAACAAAATGATAATTAATACATTATGCAGACAGTGTAGTAACGTTGAGGCCGACGCATGCGCGGAACAATAGGGATTATGGCCTGTGGTTTGGTATTGAGGCTTTAATTATTGAGAGTCTTGTCAAGGTGATAATGATGTACCATTAAAATCATTATACTCTGTCATAATTACTACATTTCCTCTTTGGCTTCAATTTCTAATTAGGTTTGGTTGTTAGCCACAAGAGTGAGATTTCACTCATCCAAGTTCTTTAGGACAGTAAAAAAGTTTCCAAGTCAAAATGATCAGCTGATTGGTGTAGTTGTAAGAAAAATTTTCTTCTTATTAAGTTTCCAGCTCTTTCTTTTATCTTTTATCTGCAAAAAGTCGATCTTTAAGAATGCTGTGTTCGTAGAAAATTCGCAATAGAAAATCGACTTTATTGAAACGTTCGATCAGTGATTTCATTTTCGCCTTGTTGTAGTAGTGTACAATCATAAATGTAATTATGAAACATGTGACCTATAAACTATCAGCTACTCAAAAATATAGCAACACACATATTGCCAAATTTAGATAGATGGGTAGGTACTCAAAGAAAATGAATAATACAACCACGACCGTCCAAATAGAGACATACTAACACCTTTGTGAACAGCGCCATCGCTTGTTCTGCTCCATAACGGGCTAGTGTTGTTCTGCGCATGTCAAGTACAGTTTCACTTTAAGGAGCGTCTTCGAGAACGCGACTGAGCGATTTTTTGGTCGCATTTTCTTCGAAAAGAAAATTTATGAACGTAGGTGAGTCGAGAGAAATGTGTAAAGATCTAGCTATGGTACACCCCATAATCTGTGCGTGAAAATTATGCTACATACATATTAGGATGTAAATTAAATTGCTGAAACTTAAACTTCATTCGTAAACAGAAAGTTTGTAGTTGTAGCAATGTTTCTGACCACCCTGAAAGGGATTATGGTCGTGAGTTTATGACTAGGTTTATATTTAAATGCTTTTCTGAAAGGGTTTTGATATGTAGTTGTGTTAAGGTAATCTTATTCCCATTAAACGTGCATTAATACCATATCCCTTAATTATAAACGAATAAATCTTGAATTCATTATATGAAGAAATAAAAAATATTATGTGATATATACCTACTTCACGATAAGATAATAATACATATAGCTACCCTTTCTGTATAATTATATTTAACCGCTTTAGATGTGTCTTTAGGCTTTAGGCGATATTTGCGTTCTAGTCGCAGCCATGAAACCGCAGCTTAATTCAAAAATAACATAATAATGTAATGTAGGTACTTTAACAACCAGTTTTACTAATAAAGGCTCGAGGTTAAACGGATAATAAATATTATTATTCCATTTTAAAATCCAGATTTGTTTACCGGTTTTTAATTTAGTACAAAAGTTTTAGAACCCACGCTCTAGGTAGGTAAGTATTAGAGTTTACTTGCAATGTAGTAAAACTGTTTATTACTGCATAGTTTTCAGCCTGAAAAAGACCACCACAGCTTTTTCGTAGACGTGAAGCGGCTAAGTAGGTATTCAGATATATTGGTCCCAAACAGGGTGAAATTTCAATATGGACATTATAAAAATTTGGGTCTAAATCAATTTTCATTATACAGGGTCCTTCTTAACACTTTTTAAAGTGGATGATCAGACCATCAAATTGAACAACTTTCTCTATGGGACCAACATTGAAATCGCGAAAAAAATATCAGCTGTCCCAAACGGCTCGAGTAGGTTTGCAGTTTCGTATGGAAGAGCTGATTTTTTTTTCGCGATTTCGATGTTTGTCTCATAGATATAGTTGTTCAGTTTGATGGTCTGATCATCCCCGTAAAAAAGTGTCAGCATTTAAGAATGACCTATATTCTTATATGTATCTGTAGTGGTAAGTCTAATCTAATGTCTTAGACAAAGATCAAGACGAATTGTTACTCAAACATAAATGGATCCCCCTTTATCCATTAACCGCCTCGTACGACAACTACAGGTAGAAGGGATGGTCTATTCCAGGGGTGGCAAAGACGTCGACCGAGTTAACTTTTATGGTAGCCCGCCAGGAGTTCAAAAAATTTAATTTGGACCAAATCGAATGATGTCTTTTATTGAATAAAAACATTCGAAACTGATCTAAATACTAGAGTTTCAAAGTAGACCGCCTACTTGAACAGTTTGACTACTCCTTTAACTACCTCGGCTTTTTATAAACGACTTTATTCCAGATCAACATAGGCAATTATTTCTTTTGACGTCTTTAATTTACATTAAAAGAAACTTTCAACATTTCTACAGAATTTAATTGAATGCAGAGTTCCGTAGCATTTATTAAACAGCCAATCTGTAGGATTGAATAGATCGTTTGTATGATAATTATTGTTTTTCTTGCGCCGGCGCCGTCGTCAGTCGAAGCACGTCTTTATGGTTGTTATGTGTTTAAATATACATGTACAGTTTTATTTGTGGTCCATTAATTTATGCGTCGAGCCGTTAAAGTGTTTGGTTTGGTAATAAATGTTGGAGGACAGGATAAGTTGATGGTGTATCTTAAATTTAACCAAACTTCGTAGTTTATTATGATTAGTTGTGGGCCAAAATTAAATGAACTGTTATCATGTAGCTACTTATCTACTTATAAGCTTTTTTTCAATTCTTACCTATGATCCAAAATGAAACTATTTTCATTTCATTTCAAGTTTAAACTTGTGAACTTTTATTTCCAGATATGTAACATAACTAACACACAATTCCAAATGCATTTTCAAAGTATCTGGAAATAAAAGTTCACAAGTTATGTAGTGTAACTGTGTGTGTGTGTACACGAACATAAAATCACACAGTAAGAATACAAATTCAAATCATACAAAAATACAAAAATACAAAATATTTATTGAACCAACGTGTGATACAGGTTTTCAGGACTCGTAATGATTATGATTAACAACCTTAGATTACCTATACCTAGCACATTGTATAGATAATACAATAAAAGTTTTAAGCTGTGATCCCACACTAGACTCAGGGCCTGGTTGGAGAGGATCAGCATTAGTATTAACATTTAGATACAAAATGAGCGGCAGTTATTTATAATATATAGTCATGTCTTTACATCTAAGTAGTTTAAGTATGGTTTGGGTAATAATCATTTATTACCTTATTTCTTAGTCTCCTCGTACTAACGGAAGGGGAAGGGGAGGGGACGTCTAAGGGAAGAACTAGCGTGGTCTAGCGTGGTCCATTTGGCCACCACACAGTGCAGTGCGAAAATTGATTGGGTTGTGTTGCGATTGTGACTATGTCTAAGCAACCAACATAACATTGCCATTGAAAGTTGTTCAGTTTGATGATCTGATCGTGCCCTGAAGAAGTTCCTGTACAGGGTGTAAGGGACAGCCCTCCACAAACTGAAACGGTGAACTCAGGCCATCAAACTGAACAACTTTCACTATGGAGCCTACCTCAGGAAACGCGAAAAAAATCAGCTGTCCCATACAAAACTGCTGTACCTACCCGACTCAAATGTATGAAACAGCTGATTTTTTTCGCGTTTCCTGAGGTAGGCTCCATAGTGAAAGTTGTTCAGTTTGATGGTCTGAGTTCACCGTTTCAGTTTGCGGAGGGCTGTTCCTTATACCCTGTATAGTAAGATGCGGCCAGAAACTCTACAACTGCAAATATTTTCATCAACAACAAAATATACAAAGAACAACTAACTTCAACATTAGTAGAACATTGACTTACATAAGATAACATTGTTAGGACGGCATTTTCAAACAAGTCTACCCAAAGTTTATCTCAGTAACCGAACTTTACAAACTACAAACTTCTCAAACATTCAATAGCGTAACATTTAGAAACAAACAAACCCATAACCATCCCTCTTACCCCCAACAAAATGCATAATGTATGCAACAGACGAAAATCTCATTTCGCCATACATTCCAACTACGGACGAAATTATACAAATTACTGAATAGAATTTTACGAGTTCCCTTATTACTTCATAAGGGGAATCCGGGGTTGTTAGGAATATACCGGATTCTCTTAATGCATGAACGAATGGGATGAGGCTATTGGATGGTGCTGCCGCATGAAAATGACACCGTTCTAAAATGATGTGCATAGAAAAAGACCTAGTTCGCCATAACGAACAGACCGTGTAAGAAAATGATAGTAAATTAAAAAGCATAAGCATATGCTCACGACTATATTCCCCGAGGGGGTAGTCAGAGATATTCTGAAACCTCAGAACATCCACGTTTCACCAGTAGTACCGAAACTGTCCATTAAATACCACTGTAAATTAAAAAGGTTGTAAGGAAAAGTACATTGCAGCGATATTATCGAGGGCGACGGGCTCACCCCCCGTCACACTGGACAGAGTTTCGGTACTACTGGTGAAACGTGGATGTTCTGAGGTTTCAGAATATCTCTGACTACCCCCTCGGGGAATATAGTCGTGAGCATATGCTTTGCTATGATATTATCGACAGCGATATCGCGACACCTTACACACTGCAGCGATTCCGCGATTCGCGTCACGCATGCGCCCTTAACTGAATGTAGTTGAAAGAGATTGCGTCAGGTTGCGATAATATCGCGGCAGTGTGTGGGATCGAGCGCGTCCCCATACAAAATGTACTGAGAACAATTATCGCAAAATCGCAGCGATATTATCGCTCGATAATATCGCTGCAATGAGCGGAGGCCTTTACCTTTAACCATACTCGACTCATCAAACTGAACAACTTTGACTATGGGAGAAAATCTGTCAGAGCAACAAAAAATCAGCTGTTCCATACTAAACTACAATAACCTACACGAATCAAATGCATGAAACAGCAGATTTTTTTTCGGTCTGACGTGTTTGCTCCCATAGTAAAAGTTAGATGGGTAGAGTAGATAGAGTATGTGGTTTAAAGGTTAAAGATACTTTTCCTTACCCTGTATCGACAATACCGTTTCCAGCTTCATGCTACCGATACATTCACAAATAGGAAGAAAAAGGTTAGTTTTTATGAGACCATTAGTGATAATGATTAATGAAGTAGGCTGTTTTTTATTTATATTCATTAATTTTAGCTTTAAAGGGAAGGTAAGTATTAAAATAATTATTATAATCGCGATATAGCGAGACCCAATTCTACGCGAATAAAGCCGCAAGCTATCTAATTATAAATATTACAATTAAAATACACAAAACAACCCATCGCTTTCATAGACAATATCTTTAAAATAACAACGGAATCTTTCATGTTACCCAGTGAGCAACAATAGACATAAAATGATTAAAAGTTTATAACACACTTTGGTAATGGCCGTTTCCTTTGTAACATTGTTTTCCCTTTAAATAAGTTTTAATTAATCCCTCTGGGGCGGGTTATGAAGTCGCGATATTCATTTAGCGAGGGGCGAACATTTAACTTTGTTCATGTCGGTTAAGTTTGATGAAGGGCCGAAAGTACCTAATATTGGAGCCAATATTTTTTTAAGTTTATTTTAATTAGGACTAGGCAAAGGCGTCTTTTCTCTTTATAACCGTTTTTTTAGCCCATTTAGCGGTTTTGACTAAAATCTGTATCTGAACATGATTTATAACGGAATTATTAATGTCTCGATGAAAGAACATAATTTTTCATACAAATTGGCCTCGGAATTTATAAAGCATGAGTTGATTTATGAAAACTTGTGGTTTGATAGTTTTTTTTTTTTTTTAAATAAAGAAATCGTATTTAAATACGTAAAATAAGCGTATAAATACCTACGTTTACAAATGATATAGATGTAACAAAGCGCCTAAAATTAAATACGGCTTTGTGATGTATGTCTTACACAAACAACTTTTCAAAGATTTAATTCATAACTTCGCTGAAAAGAAAATAACAATATTTAATTCCGGAACTTTTTAATTCCAAACTCAAAAACAAGGAAGTAATTTTTAATTCCGGTCGAAAGTTTGTTTCAAACAAACGACAAGGAGATGTAACGACACAAAGTTTGCGCTGGAGTCGTCAACTCGTCTTGGTAACGCGTGAATTTTGCGCGCATCCATACGAAATTATGATGATTTCTGACAAACTTTCCCTGTTCGAGGGCGAGGGTGCAAGTCAGGAGCTTATTTACTTTTACCGATAGATCAGTATTACTATTTAGCTTCACGAGTGCTATTTTTGAGTCGTGAGATTCAATATCAATATCTATTAGTAATTTCGACATTTTCTACTGCTGATTTAAACGTTTAAATTTCTAAAATCGTATTCCAGAGCTTCATTAGAAGAAGATAGTTGGGCCGAATTAATCGGATCTCAAGTGCTCGCGTTCAAAATTTTGATTTGAAAGTAAGCTTAAAAGAATGTAACAATAAAAATTATGGAAATAGGTTTTGTTTACATCATATTAGACAGCTGACAGAGCACTCCACTCCACTTCTCCTCCACTTTCGACAGAACCTCAGTGGCTAACCTTTTATACAGGGTAAAACTTAATAATGATACCCACAGTGTTTTAAGAGGATGATCAGACCATCAAAAACAACAACTTTGTCCATCAGACCAACATCCAAATATCGAAAAAAAGTCAGTTGTCTTGTCCCATACATATGGGTCGAGTAGTTTTCTTGCGATTTCGTGTTTGGCCCCATAGAGAAAGTTGTGAAATTTGATGGTCGGATCATCACTTTAAAAAACCGTCTGCATATTAAGAAAAGGACCAATACTACTAATATAGGAACATATTTTAAAATGTTGCACGCCGTAAAGGGCAAACTGTATTGGTCCTATGATAGAATCACCAACCTTCTGTACTTTATACCTATGGTTTATGGCCACAAATGATTCTGATTCCAACCCTTTATACATTTCTAACATTATTCGCTGGTCTCTCACGCCTCAGCCCACAGAATAGCGAAGTTGTCGCGACCCATTTGGCGGCGTATGATACGCGAACACGCCCAACTTCCCCGGGATGGGATCCTTGCTACAACACCGTTCATACATACATAATTACGTTAGATAATTTGTGCATATGTGCGGCTAATGCTCACGCTCCTGACCTACTTAGTTTTACTTAATAGGAGGTGTTTCGAAATGACAAATTCTGTGTTGCTCAGAGAGCAGCTACTGCTGACAATAAGGATCAGTTTTTGTACTGTTCAGATAGCTACAGTGCATACTACAATAATATCATACGATCAACCTTTTTTTTACTGACCTTTAAACGTCTGTAACTCCTAAACCGACTGAAGTTATGCAGGCAGACCTTGTCTATCCCCATCACAGGGATGCTCTACACCCCATAAATACTGAATCAGCTGCTTGCTGCTGATGGTTGCAAAAAGTACCCCTACATCTTATAACAATAGGGGTGGCTCGATGCTTTTATTTTTTATTTATTTATTTACAAAACTAATCGGAAGTTGCATAGAGGATATACAAAAGCTACTCGACCAACATTTCGAAGGTGATCCCGTAGTAAAAGTTATTCAGTTTGATGGTCTAATGCACCTCATAAAGTTGCTGCAATGCTCACTTTTATAACATTTAAGGTTTAAGGCTGGACTGACATCAGGTTGTGATATAGGATTTACGCTCATGGATTACCTACAAAAAATGGGGTCGTCCACAACACGGCATTTTAAATCAAATTGATACGAAATTAATAATTTTAAGTGTCGCTAGCCCAACGCACTCCTAGAGGGTAGGCCTGTGCCCTGCAGTGGGACGTATATAGGCTATGATGATGATGATGAAGTGTCGCTAGCTGTTAGGCGTGTTAACATTCAAATACTTACATAAAAATGTTAATTTAACTCTACCCCAAGTTGGAGAATTTATCAGGATACATAAAACTAACATTTGACTGGAATAAATAGCGTTTTACGTTCAATGGCTGCCATAAAGGTGCTAGGAGCATCGTTAAACTTAGAGTTGGAACTCGTGATTTGAATGTATAGTTCATCCCTTATTGTAAGTCCCACGTATCAAACCATTTTAGTGCTTATTAGGTAAACTTTAAAGGTCTTACAGAGGACGTCTCCGAGTGGAATTAGCTGCAGAAGCAAGTCCAATTCGAGGGGTAAATTGAGACATTTTGAAGCTTTTCCGTGAATTAATCGAGTCTTGAATCGATTTAGACAACTGTCTTTAACGTTTTGTTTGAATCTATTTCCTTTTCTTAATTTAAACAAAAGGGTGTAATAAAAAGGCATAGGGTTGCCACTTAGATCTTTGTTTCTTTAAATTGTGAAGCGTAATGGAGTTTGAAGAGGCTGGTGATCGAATTTAAAAAAAAAGATATTCACAATGAAAATAGATGGATCTGTTCATTTGGTATAAATATAGGGTCCTTCTTAATATGCCATAGACTTTACACTCTAGCGATAGACAGGCCCTTTCATAGAAGCAACAAGTTCCACTTGAATGCGGTGGGCGCACCGCATTGATGTTCCCGAGTTCACTTCGTCACTATGGCAATGACAGACCGCAATGTGCTATTTTGTGTGACATGTTGTTTGTGTGAACGAGCTTGTCTATCGCTAGAGTATATGTCAGTGTAATATGCTGACATTTTTTTAAGGGGATGATCAGACCGTCAAACTGAACAACTTTCTGGATAGCACCAACATTAAAATCGTGAAAAAAAATCTGCTGTTCCACACAAAACAATGTGGCTGAACAACTTTCTCTATGGGACCAACATTAAAATCGCGAAAAAATATGTTTCCGCTCCATACAAAACTGCAAACCTACTCGAGCCAAATGTATGGGATTGGGACAGCAGATTTTTTTTTCGCGATTTCGATGTCTCATAGAGAAAGTTGTTCAGTTTGATGGTCTGATCATCCCCTTAAAAAAGGGTCAGCATATTAAGTTGGACCCCGTATAATCTAAGACATTTCCTACATATAAAAATTACTTTTTTTTTAGTCTCATGCAAAATTTGTTCAGTTTTTATGGTCTGATCATCCCCACAAAAACAGTCAGCATATTAAGAAGGATCCAGTATAAAGAACTAGATAAAATATCATACCTTTCAAAAACGTCGTTAACTTACCCGAAAATGTTTTCAATTACCTTCACTGCAATTTAAACCAGCCTCTACACTCGACGCCCAAGGTCGAAGACGCCCCATAGCAACAATTGTTTTCATGCTTTAGAGACGTGCATCGCCAATAAAACCGAGTGTACAGTTTCACCCACTTTGTGACTCGTTTGTCACAAGCATTTTATTGCTCGTAAAATGACTATCAGAACTACATCGTCGTCACATATTTTGGCCGTGTGTGGCCTAAAACGGCTCTGTGGAATATGTTATTTTTAGGGTGACCATTATAGGGCACTTAATTTATAGGATTTATGGCCGTAAAACAGAGTGTTTTTAGAGCCCGCAGAACAGAAGTTAGAATAGAAAGTATTGTGTGTAGTAAAAACTGACTGTCAACCTATGTGAAAAACTGAAAATATCGACACTATTACAAAACTTTAAAATACTGTGTTTGTTGGAGCATCACGCAAAAACTACTACTGGACCTATTTTAAAGAAACTTTTTGTGTTTTAAAACGTATGATTAGGCTTAAAAACTAGCTACAATGACGGGAGCCGATGCTGACGAAATCTCGGGCACAAATCTAGTATAAGATGTTTGGTGCAGCCGTAGCAATAAAAATATTAAATTATATTTTTTTTAAACAAAGAAAAAACAAATGTAGCGGCTAGCTGTTGCCTGCATGGTCCTTTAAAAAGTATCCTAAATATTAATCTAGAACATTTTCTGTCTGCGTAGAAAAATTCATCCAAATCGCTTCAGCCGTTTATGCGTGATTGAGTGACAAACATCCAAACATCTAAACATCCAAACTTTGACATTCATAATATTAGTGAGATATTTTGTTGGCGCAGGGTGTATACAGGGTGTTTCATAAGTAACAATAAATGTTTAAAACTCTTAAGGGGGTTGTTTAGACCGTCAAACTGAACAATTTGACCAACATCGAAATCGCGGAAAAAATAATTTCATATCCCATACCTACATATTTTAGCTCTAGCCGATTTGTAGAGTATAAAAAATAAAAAAATAAAAATAAAAAGCCTTTTTATTTTGCTCCCAACACATTTTAGATTACATAGTACAAATTGTATAGTGAGTGCATGCAATCGATTTTTTTTTTTATTTTTTTTTTTTAATTACTTACTTATACAAAATTATATCGTTTCCATTAATCGTTTTTAATACATTATGATATGCTAATAACAATAATATAATATGAGAACATCATTAATTAATAATTATCCAGTTATTGACTTTACACTATAAAGTATATAACTATCTATTTCCAATTTAATTATCTCGTTCTTCAATGACAAATCAAAAAAAAATAAAGTTACTATAGGTAATTCATTTTTAATTAAGTAGGTACATGCATTAAATATACTTATTTGTTATTTTTGTATTATATTTTTATTTAAGTTTGTGCTTGTATTGTTGGGAACCCCCATCCGGGTTAAGGCCTCCTCTAGTAGTTTCCAGTCCTCCCTACTGACCGCCTTCTCTGTCCAATATTTGTTGTTTACTATTATCAGTTTTTGTTTGGGAGTATAAAATTATCTTTCATTCTTACTAGAGGGTTGCAGTCATACTCTCCCTCGGTGACCGGCCGTTTTGGGAGACTTGGCGCTCTCGTAGCTATTCTTTATTTTTATCTTCGTATCTGAAAAAATTTCTCATATCATTCTTATTCTTTTTCTGAGGTTGCGTAATCTTCTTGCTTCCATCTTTCTCTTTATTAACTGTTTCAGCTTGTTCTGGAGAAGCTTGAAATGGTCTTTTATTTTGGGTTCTATTTTGATTGTCTCGGTTCTGTTTGTAAATGATCTTATCGTAGCGTAGTACAGCATTTTTTCCTTCTTCTCTTTCTTTGTTTACAACTTCTTGTAACAACTTCCTTTTCTGCTGAACATATGGCGGAAAGTCTTCTTTGACGTTATATTTAGACTTTGTATCTCTTAAAAATTTAGCTTTTTTCATAACTTCGATCTTTTTTCTCATTGTAGAGAAGGTTACAACTGTCGGCCTGGCTTTATCATTTTTCTTTCCCATTCTAGCCACAGACTCCAGCTCCCAGCAATCGCATTGTATTTCAAGTACGTTTTCTAATACTTCTAGCACCTCGTTTTCAAGTTCAAAATATGACTTCTCTTTTTCTTCTATTCCATAGAATACTACATTTCTCTTTCTCATTGTTTTATCCAATCTATTAATATAATTTTGTTGTTCTTCCAATTTTTTCTCTAGCTCGGCATTCTTTTTATCTAATTTTTGAAAATTTTCGTTTATATTTTCGTTAATGGACCTAGTAATGCTTTCCCTCATTTCCCTCATTTCATGTTTTTGTTGAGATAATTCCGCTTGGATGTTATGTAGCAATTTGGTTATTTCTTCCATTTTTCAAAGGTGCACCTTGTTTTAAAAGCAGTATCACCCGTAAGTGTGTTTCTAGGTTATTGATTTGTTTTCTATTCCTTCACAGATGGCGTTGCTAAATGATTTCGGTAATGATTCCGATCGACGAAATAGCGTTGGTTGATGTCCTCCGCTCGACGCCAGATGGCACTGATTACTGGTAGTTCCTATCGATTTTTGAAGATGGCGTTGATAGATGTTCTTCCGCCCGATGCTAGATGGCACTATTCTCCCAGAGATTGTAATAATGACTGGCAATACTGTGTAGGTATTTTTTGAGGTTATCCAACTCTTACACTATTCCAAAAACACCGTTCGATGGTCAAAATTATTCGTTCAGTTGTCTTTCAGGCCGGGCCTGCACACACATCGCAAAAGGATCGTCACTGTTTACGTAATTGGGAAAAAAAGTCACTCATTGTTCACACACTATTTAGTGCGCATAATTCCGCATTGTTGGTATATTTTCACTTGCGCACAATTAACACTGTAGTGGAGGTTTTATCTTAATAACTCATAGTATTTTTATAACATTTAATTTGCGATTTACATTTATTTGCACTTTTTAAATACTATAACGTTCCTGACAGCGGCCCAGTGGCGCCACGCGCCATAGCTTTGTAGAGTATAGAACATAAATATTTTTTTTCGCGATTTCGATATTGGTCCCATAGTGAAAGTTGTTCAGTTTGATGGTGTAGACCATCAAAAAGGTAAAGGTCCTTACCCTTAAAGGTTTATTTATATTTTTGTAACAACTTGTATAAATAGGAGTGTATAAATTGTACAGTGTACACCCCTAGTGTATAAGTTACAAAATGATTATGACTTGTTTGAGTAGGTACCTATTTTAAAACTAAAAGATCCTTTTTTTCTCTATGTCTACTTTGATTTGTCATTGACTGACTATATAAATATAATACAAACCACAATTTATTCCCCAGATAACAGACACTGCTAATAAAACCAATGTCCTTCAACATACTATTTTGGTCCTGAAAACTTATGCAACCAACATAGCGCACATGCTGAATGTATAATGTATGTAATGACATCTGTGTAACGTAAACAGACCTGCTTGATAACAGGCGACCTTGCTGATAAATTACCACCTTACAACTACTCTAAACAAACTCCTTAATCCCTTGACTTAAGAACCATATTATCCCCATTCAAATGTAAACTTACATTTGCAATTTTGACACGTGCAACAGTAGTACGGGGGCATCTGCTAATAAAAATGCAAATATGACTTCTAACTTCTTCTGATAATGGTCATTTTTGTCTGAATTACATGTTGAGGCGTGTCTGTTTCTTATTTTAAACTCAACTACAATTGGATTAAAGTACAATTTGGTTTGTGATCTATTTGGTAAACATGAGTATTTGCGTTTGAATCGAGGTCACGCTTCCGCATTGTGTTTTAAATGTGGTTTAAATTTAACCAATAAAATAAAATTTAATACTTCACAACAATTATTGATAAAATAATAATTCCTGACACGCATTATTAGATTACCATTCGCAAATACACGTGTTGTGTTGAATAACAGACAATAATTATTTCTTTATCAGTGTAAACAAGCGAAGTTCCCACACATTTGCTGTGTAATGGAAAATTGTTAGCAGACTAAATGGCGACTTCGCTATCTTCATTAAACATAATATGGAATATGGAACCATTATTGAAACTTAACTAGAACTTAAGATTTATCACGTAATTACAAGTTCACAAAATGAAAAAGCGCTCTGCTCCAACTTTCTGCAAACCTAAAAGAGTAAAAGATAATTTTTATATAGGTACTTTATAGGTTCTAAACATTCCACTTTCAAGAAAATCTAAATAAATTTAGAAGTGGCCTTTTTGCTTCCTTGATATTTGTATGTAGGTAAGGTACGTCTTAATATGCTGACACTTTTTTAAGGGGATGATCAGACCATCAAACTGCATAACTTTCTCTATGGGACTAACATGGAAATCGCGAAAAATAAATCTGCTCTCCCAACATTTAGCTCGAGTAGGTTTGCAGTTTTGTATGGGACAGCTGATTTTTTTTTCGCGATTTCCATGTTGAGAAAGTTGTTCAGTTTGACGGTCTGATCATCCCCTTAAAAAAGTGTCAGCATATTAAGAAGGACCTATAAAGGGTGTTTCATAAGTAACAATAAATATTTCAAACTCTTAAGGGTTGTTTAGACCGTCAAACTGAAAAACTTTCTCTATGGGACCAATATCGAAATCGCGAAAAAAAAAAATTTAAATTCCATACATTTTTTAGCTCTAGTCGATTTGTAGAGTATGGAACATAAATTGTTTTTTTCGCGATTTCGATATTGGTCCCATAGTAATGTTGTTCAGTTTGATGGTCTACACCACCCCCTTAAAGGTTTATTTGTAGTTTTGTAACACCTTGTATAATTGAACCTATAAAAAACCAAGAAAAGTATTGTTTAAATTGCTTTAAGGCTTTTGTAGAACCTAATTTGGAGTAGCACTTTTAATAACACAACACTTATTCTATAACAACAAAGCTCATTCCATTACCAAACCGCCTGCTCCAATCAACTTTATTCCATCAAATCCGCACCCATCTCCACTCAACGAAAATAAATGGTTTCATTAATTATTCCAGAGTACCATCAATCGTTTCCTTCGGTACCAGGGACGGCCTCGGGTCTCTGGGACCGAAGAGACGAACGCCTCGGTCTCAAGGACCGAAGCCGTCCGTCGGAAGAGCATTCAACATTTATCAAGCAAAGCGCTTAAATGTTCGCCATCTTAACTTTCGTGGCGTTCCGCAGCGCAGGTTCTTGTAAAGGGTGCGAGCGAGGTAAGGGCGGTGAAGTAATCACGGCGAAGCGATCACTTGACTTTATTTTGTTTTAAACACGGACCTGTAAAAAACCCGGACGTAATCTGGTCTAATCACGAGTGAAACACTCATTTATTTTTGTGTGCGTGCTGACGCACTGTCGCGCGGTACAAAATGGTGGCGGGTTGTAGGACCTAAGCCCAGAACTGGTGCCTCTGTGTGAGTGTAGGTCCCTTGTAGAACAAACGAATATGTAGGACCTTGCATGCTTGACGTCGTTTTAGTGTCACCATTACGTCCGCCTTTTTCACAAGTCCGTGGTTTTAAATACCTAAGTATCACATCATACGTTCCCTTTACATCTTTGTGCTATTAGCAGTGGAAACGTCTGGTGTTTGGGGTTGTGAGGCCAAGGCTTTTGTGCGAGAGCTGGGCAGGAGGCTTGTTGAGAGCGGGATCGATCCCCGCTCGGGTTCTTATCTGGTCCAAAGGATTTCTTTAGCCATTCGACGCGGGAATGCTACTGCTAGTGTGATGAGTTCCTTTGGGCCGGGTACGTTTCGTGGTGCAGAGGGCATTTAAGTCGGTTTTTTGCTGTATTTAGTGACGAAGCCTGGGGTGGATTTTAGTTTGGTAAGTTGATGAAGCATGTTGCTGATTACCGGCTGTTGTATTATGCTTGTACGAAGCTTGTGCTGACTGCTTATTTTGTGTAGACATTAATGGAGTATTATTATCAATAAAGTAATACGTATCATCAACATCATCCTCATCATCTTACAAAAAATACTGAAACTGATACTTTTTTTTTGCGATTTCAGGTTTTCTTGCTGGCTAGTTAATTTTTTTTAGTTTTTTATACCTACAGTTTAAATGGATGCTAACGACTTTAATTTGACCCTGTATGTAAGTATGTCTATAGTAATCTAAAGCCCCTAAGAGCTTAGTGTCTTTACTGCTCAATTATAGTTATTATAGTATTGGAGTACGTACGTACAGATAAGAGCGGAACATTTAATTTGGCACTGAGTCTATTATCGTAGGTGGTAATTATAAACAATGCTATAAATAATAAATTATGTTGACGATCAAGTTATTACGTAATCAAAACAATGACCAATAATACAATTACATAGAGCTACAAAACGTAGAAAAACTAAATAATCTGGTGCCAATACAATATGTTGAAATTGATATTATTAGCATCCTTTTAAACCTACACCGGTATTTTCTCGAGGCTTTCTCACTCGAGTCGAGGACGTTTTTGACATTTTTGTCATACAAGTTATGTCAAAAACGTCCTCCACTCGAGTGAGGAAATGTCATGAAAGATTACGGGTGTAAGAGTCTGCACACCAAACTGAACAATGTTTACCATGAGAGAAAACCATTAAACTGCAATGCCTACTCTATTCAAATGTATGCAACAGCTGTTTTTTTGGTAGCTCCGATCGATTTGCTCCCATAGTTCAGTTTAATGGGTAGAGGTAGACTCTATGTTTAAAAGGATGCTCATGGTTTCAATTTCACCCTGTATACAAGGAGTTACAAAAATACAAATATACATTTATCGGGGTGGTTTAGACCATCAAACTGAACAACTTTCACTATGGGACCAATATCGAAATAACGAAAAAAAAATTGATGTTCTATACTCTACAAATCGACTAGAGCTAAAATATGTGTGTGACCCTGTATACAGGGTGTTTCATAAGTAACAATAAATTTTTAAAACTCATAAGGGGGTGGTTTAGACCGTCAAACTGAACAACTTTCTCTATGGGACCAACATCGAAATCGCGAAAAAAAAATTTTATATCCCATACATATTTTAGCTCTAGTCGATTTGTAGAGTATAGAACAATTTTTTTTTTTTTCGCGATTTCGATATTGGTCCCATAGTAAAAGTTGTTCAGTTTGATGGTCTACATCACCCCCTTAAATGTTTATTTGTAGTTTTGTAACACCTTGTATAGAATCTACATCAAACGTACTACATTGTAGATTGTAGAGCAACGATGTAATGTATGTAACGTAATGTTAAATTTTGAGTGTAAATAATATAGCTATCGAAATCCCATTAGTTGTTTGAAGAGCATCACTGCTTCGCTTAGCAAACTCTCCTCTTCGATGGACGATGAGCTTTGAAAGCAGCTTTCCACAAGTTTGTTTATCAAACTTCCCACTTTCCCAGATGATCTTTTGAATTAATTAGTAGTTGAATCTCAACGCGGTAGACAAGGAAGCTTATACGTGCGGTTAGCAGTCAAGAAAGAGAGGGGAAAGGAATGGTTTGGACCATTCCTCTAGAGTGCAGTGAAGACCAGCTCGGGGACTTTACCCGTAAGAGCGGGAACTTTGCGTTTTTGTGTTATTTTGTAAATGTTGGATGAGTAGAGTGCACTCAGCTTTGGAACTAGCTTGGGCATACTTTTTCATTAATTAAATTTTCTAAATGCGTTTAAAAGCTGTTTTAATAAAACGTGGAGCAAAGAAAGTGTTAGGTATGTATCTAGTACACACATACATACATATGCTCACGCCTATGTCCCACTACTGGGGTAGGCAGAGACAATAGATCGCCACATGCTACGATACACATCTTTCGCCTCCTCAACATTCATAAGTCTCTTCATACAAGCTCGTCGGTTCCGGGTACATTTTATTTGGCCCTTCTTCAGTACGCATCCGAAACTAGGTCCGTCCTTTAATTCGACCAAGTAAAATGTTTTGCCACTACTTTTCACTTTTTCCTTCACCCTAGTAAACATGCCACGCTGCGCCGCGGCAGACCAAGTTTTTTATTTGTTACTTTTAGCCAAATTTATCTACATACCTAATGGATTTTTTCATTAATCTTATAAGATAGGGTTGAGTATTGTTGGCCACCGGTCTATTACGTTTGACAGATTATGTCAAACGGGCCGTCAAAGGGAAGCCCCTTAATATCGTATGTAATAATCTTGTCCCTATATAACCACATATTCATTCCTACGAATACAAATTATCATCATCATCATCTTAGCCGATGAATGTCCACTGCTGGACATAGGCCTCCCCCAGGATCGCCATAAAGACTTCGATTGAATGGAGCGCGCTCCGAATTATATCCCCTGACGACCTAACACTGCACCTAGCACTGCGCGTGCGCGACTATCATTGTTTCGAGCTTAGCAGCGAAAGTATTAAAGAAAGGCCTTTGCCTAGCATTGGGATGGATTAGGATATTTAAGGTTTTTTTTTTTCTTTTCGATAGTCTGTATTTGGCAGTTACTGTGTTAGTATTCAGTATATCTTCGTGCATTCATGTGTTGCACATGCACCGAATGCACTCGCGGCATGGTTTCTCATGCATGTGGAATACAAGATACAATAACAACAATATACCCACCAGCTCACTACGAGTAGGTATGAACGTACATACAACGTTGAATAACAAAATTTATATGCTATACCCCATTCCAACAGCACTATCTTTATTTAATAACATGGCGCCTATTTAGCTCTATGTTAAAGCCGAACAAAAATTGTTCTTCATAATCATAATCAATTTTTTCATTGAAACTATTCTACACACGGCAAAACCAAAATAAGCCGGCCGCGTGTAGGTAGAGTATGAATAACGTCGCGCGGCCAGCTTAAGTTTGTTTTGCGTAGCTTGATGTGTCGTCGTTGTGAACAACCTACCTAGGTACATAAAAAGTTTTTTTCGCGAATTCGATGTTGACTCCATAGATAGTGACAAATATTCGGTTTAATGGTCGAAACTGATCATTTACGAAACTAAAGAAAATAAGGAGGTAAAAAATCGTCCATTCTCAAAATTACGTTTATTTTGAGGTTAGTTTTATAAGACAATCCTATTGGAACGGGCTGTATGATCTTGGAGAAATTAAATACACTGATCATAACATCCATGAGAAATTGCTCTTGTTTGTTTTTAGTACCTACGCTCGGACATGGTGATGGGGTGTGAAAACATGGGGACCTGGGGAGGGATGTTTTGATCATAATTTATACTTAAGGGTATATTATTCGGAGCGCGCTCCATACAAACGTACTATGGTGATATTTTCAATACAAACCAATTTAAGTCATTGAAATTTTGTAGAAACAATCTAGAAACAAATTTCTATGCTTGTATGGAGTCAGATTTTCGTTTAAATGTATAGTTTTCAAGTTTCAGTGCCTCCAAGATTTCCATACAAATCTTAAATTAATCCTAGCATTGAAACAGTATATTTTATCGAAAATCTGACTCCATACAAGCATAGATATTTGTTTCTAGATTGTTTCTGCAAAATTTCATTGACTTTAATTGGTTAGTATTAAAAATATCACCATAGTACGTTTGTATGCAGCGCGCATTTATGCTCTCGGAATAAAATTAACTTCGATATTGAAAATAAAAGTTAAGCAACGTCATGTCCGGTCAGTCTTTGGATGGGTGACCGTTTAGTGGTATTTCATCTCGAACGTCTCTGTACTTCGGAAGGCATGGTTAAGCATTTGGTCATGGCTAGTTCCGTCAGATGGAGGTGTAACTATTCGTTAAACGTAGTCGTTTTTGTATGGGACAGCAGATTTATTTCACGATTTCGATTTTAGTCCCATAGATAATGTTGTTCAGTTTGATGGTCTGATCATCCCTTTTAAAACCGTCAGCATATTGAAAGACCTATACAGGGTGTTAGTGTACAAAGCATTACTTTAAGGGGCTACCTGCCGGTTTTGGGTAATTTTGTAACCATTTTATTCATTAACTATGGCACTTTTTGAGCTGAAGTTTAAACTGAACCATCTACAGGATATAAGAAGTGATGTGGTTTTTCTAGAAATCGATTTTAATGAATAAAACCGAAGAAAAGGGACTCTAAAGTCACCCCTTTTTTTCCAGTTGTAACCATTTTACTCTTACATTTTTAATCGGAACAAAATGAAAATTTACTATATTGTTCACAATACAATTTAGAATGATGTGGTTTTTTTACTTTTTCGAAATTAATAAAAAATCATCGAATTTTTCAAAGAAAACAGCAAAATTCTGACCGGAGCCACGCGCTCTTTCTCATCGATTAGTATGGAGTGTGAGTGAGAGGAGAGTGGTCCACGGCTGATACGCCTTAAGGGGATGTTTTCCCTGACACCCTGTTTACGACTCAATGCTAACCCATTATGTCATACTATGTCAAGATAAACTTGTGTCCAGTTACATACCTAACGTAGAAAACAAACCATAAAACTATTGACAATACATTATTATCGTATGATTCGCATGGCATGACACACCCTCGTATTGTTATGTCTATAAATTATTGTTATTATTTAATTAGTTAAGTACCTACTTGTTTATGTATCATTTGTAGTTTGCAAGCACTAATGAAGAATATTACAAAGATAATTGCAATATACAGTACAAATACAGTATAATATACAGGGTCCTTTTTAATATGCTGACACTTTTTAGGGGGATGATCAGACCATCAAACAAAACATCAAACTGAACACCTTATCTATGGGACCAAAATCGAAATATCAAAAAAAAGAGCTGTCCCATAGGTACATTTGGCTCAAGTAGGTTTGCAGTTTTGTATGGAACAGCTGATTTTTTTTCGTGATTTCGTTGTTGGTGCCATAGAGAAAGTGGTTCAGTTCCAGTGTCAGCATATTAAGAAGGGCCCTAACTACCTAAATAAATTAAATATTTTGGACGTTGTCACACAAATTATCTAGTTATATATTTAAAGTAACTACCAGAGGGTCTACCATGAGTTTTCACTATATTTGTATGGCAGAAATTAGTTCCACTAGGAGCGGTGTACGAAATTCAATACAAAATTCGTGACGTAACTACAGTAGTAAAGTACGGTGAAAACTCATGGTAGGCCTACAGTATCTAGCCTGGACTTGTATTATGATGACTAGACTATGATAATTACCTTACTCTCATCATCAGCCTCTCATTATCCCCACTACTGCGCCTGTGGAAAAAGCATACCTTCAATGAGCTCTCTGATATCATTTAAGTACCAATTCGACACCTAACGCCATCTGGTAGCGATTTATCGTAAACTACAAACGATGATCACTTCGCAGATGCTCCTACCAGACTATATTATCGGTTCAATTGTAAAGATCCTGTATTCATAAATCTACAGGGTGTTTACAATGAACGCAAAACCTGAAAACTGTTAGTACAAAAGAAATTACTGAATAACTTTTTTGAAATTTGCGAATGTTAATCTCTTCAGCGGACAAGATAAAAAATCATAGCAGAGATAATATCGCTGCAATGAGCGGAGGCCTTCATAGTAATAGGTACTATTGGGAAACATCCAGGAGAGCTAGAACCTGAACCGCTGATACAAAAAACTACAAGTAACTAATCTTCCCGAAAATTCTAGTCAAGCGCGTGTTAGGTACTTCAACTCCGATCCAGAATTCGGTATGTCAAGTTTTTTTTTGGAGGGCTGAATCGAAAACCATTTCGAGATAATTGTCTCAATAATCATATTTTCTACGTCAAAGATTTTAAAATGAAAGGATTACAAATATTTTAAATAAAATAACGTCGTTTTTCGGTACGCTCAGTGACGTCACTGGCATACCTGTGAACTCCTTGTTAAACATAAAATCAACTTGAAATACTCGGCCATTAAGAAAAATAATACATTCACAATGTCAGAATTTGACATTTGATGTTGCCGTATCTGTTTCCAGCATAGAGTTAGAAAGAGGAGGCACGTTCTATTTTTTTTAAATATAGCAGTAGGTAGTGTTTCTCCATGGAGTTCGAATTATTTTTTCTCCACCATTTTTGAACTTAAAGATTACAGATCAAAATAATTTAAAAATTAAATTTATATTGATAAACTCGATGAATCGCAATAAAAATGAAATAGGTGTCTTAAAATTATGTCTTCTATCCGTAAAAAATATAAAAATGACGACCAAAAAAAACTTGACATACCGAATTCCGAATCCGAATTATTAGCATTTTGAATAGGATTTAATGCCTCCATATACAGGGTGTTACATAAGTAAAAATAAATTTTTAAAACTCTTACGGGGGTTGTTTAGACCGTCAAACAGAACAACTTTCTCTATGGGACCAACATCGAAATCGCGAAAAAAAAAATTGATATCCCATGGTACATATTTTAGCTCTAGTCGATTTGTAGAGTATGGAACATCAATATATTTTTTCGCGATTTCGATATTGGTCCCATAGTGAAAGTTGTTCAATTTGATGGTCTACACCACCTTTAAGGGGTTAAAGGTTTATTTGTATTTTTGTAACACTTTGTATAGACTTACTGTCTCCTTAATTCCGAACGGAGATTATAATTCTGATTCGGAATTCCGGATCGAAATTCAGTATTTGTGTGTGGCAGGCATTCGCGTCAAATTGTTAAAGTATCTGGCAATCTCAGACGATGCAGTCAAACACTTGCCTCGCTCCACGTGTGACCTTGAATTATATTGCACAATTAGCACCACGTGGAACAAATACATTGTTTACAAACATTGTATGTACTACTGTTATCAGTGCGCAGAACTTGCGGTTCACATGTCAAGGGTAAAGGTATTCGGTTGACAGTTTTATGTAGGTCGTTAAATAATTAATGTTTTTGTTTCGTTGGTATTTCGCGAATGAATATGAAAACATTTTTGTGGCGTTGTTTTTCTATATTTGAATTTTCGACTAATTATTTTAAAGTTCCATAAAATCATGAGAACCTCGGTGGCGCGTTGTGGAGAGCTATGGAAACTCAATCTTGAGGACCGGGTTCGAATCCGCACGGACCACATGCCATGTACCTACCAATGAGTTTTTCTAACTTATTAACGTGTCATACCGACTGCTCTCAAAAGGTGAAGGAAAACATCGTGAGGAAACCTGCATACGCTGAAGAAGAAATTCCGATTCGTATGTGAAGTCTACCAATCCGCATTGTGCACGCGTTGTGGACTAACGCCCATACACCCTCCCTGAGGGTAGGCCTGTGACCTGCAGTGGGCCGTTTAATGACCGTGATGATGATAAAATCATCTTACATACATACATAAAGTCACGCCTTTTTCCCAGAGTAATAGGCAGAGACTATCAATCTCCACTATAGGCGGTTCTGACACACCTCTCTTGCTTCCTCTATGTCCATACATCTTGTCATACATTCCCGTCGATTTCGACTTTTTTTAACCAGGCAAGTTCAATCAAAATTAAAATATACTAAGTTTTGGAGTTCTTTAATTTCACTTGGCAGAGAATGGTTTGCATAAAAATATCCAGTGAGTTTTCTTGATTTGAATATTTTTGTTGCAGATCATTCTCAACAAGATGAAATTAATTAGTTAGCGGCAGTCATTTCAAGGTCGTTCACACTCTAACGCACGCTCCATATAAAAGTTTGGTTATATTTTCAATACTTACCAAAGTTGCATTACTTTAAGGGGTGATTGTACCCATGCTACTGAACAACTTTCCCTAAGAAACCTATAGGAAATACGCAAAAAAAGTCTTATTTAGACTTTCCATACTAAATGCAATCAGCGTATCGAACGTTTGTATGAAACGTTTTTTTTTTGCGAATTTCCTTTATATTTCTTTGGGAAAGTTGTGCAGTATCATGGGTACAATCACCCCTTAAAGTAATGCAACTGTTTACCTTAACACCCCGTAGTAACAAGGTTTCAGATGGCTTAGATGGTTCTGTCACGTAGAGAGAATAAATGAAAGAAGACTTACTAATGAAATGTATCAGGCAAAGGTGAGCGGAAATGTTGGGAGAGGCCGTCCGAGGAAAATATACCATGATCAAATCAATGATCTTTTGCGAAAAGGACAAATGCGTGGCAAGCACCCTCAGAAAGTGCATGAAAAGATGTATGAATGTGAATGAGGCTAAAGTGGTGTGTCAGAGTCGTAGCGTGTGGCGGTACGTGGTCTCTGCCTACCCCCATGGGACAATGGCGTGAGCTTAAGTATGAATATATGTACATCTCAATATCTCATGTTTGTTCCTGTGGCGACGGGCTCACCCCCCGTCACACTGGACAGAGTTTCGGTACTACTGGTGAAACGTGGATGTTCTGAGGATTCAGAATATCTCTGACTACCTACGAATCTGACTACCCCATAGGGGAATATAGTCGTGAGCATATATTATGATATGCTATGCTATGTTCCTGTAAATCAGTTCCTAATTAATATGAAATGGGCAACAAAGCAACCATGATCATGCGGCATGCGCATGGGCACGGCATGAGGAGCTACTGTTGTGTGGTGTCGAATAAACACGATCGCGACGTGGGCGTCTATTGGTAGAGGCGACACGTGGCGGCTGCCCGCGCGCAGCCCACAGTGGACTGTGAGGGAGAGAAGTGCTAGTGAAGGTCATGTATGAGGGTAATAGAAAATAATACCTACTTACTTGGTTAATTGAAATTAGGGTGTTTTGTTACAACCTGGGCTGCGTTTAGAACCTTCGCCCAGGTTGCACCCCGAGTGCAACTTTTCGCACTAACGCCGTTGCGAAGCTCGGTGAAAAGCGTTCTACACATAAGAGTGAGCGAGAAAAACAACCGCACCCAAAGGTTCTGAACGCAGCCCTGTATATTTTTAATCGTGCTGTTGTCGCAAGCTAGGCTAGAAAACAAGTTCTCACCGATCCCCGCTACCCAATCCGCCGCGTAGCCCCAGCAACGTTCTATGCCGAGGTCCGTACCCCTTAGGGTGCCCCTAGGTTGGCCGAGGTCCGTACCCCTCTGGGTGCCCCAAGGTCGGTTGCTTAACTTCATTCTTTTGGATCGGTAGACCCTTCGTGGTCGCTCCAATAGTCTGCAGTAAAAAGCAATAATGCTCCCTGCGCAATGCTTTTTAAACATTTCCAAAAAAAAAACAACATAAGAAACCTGGCCCTGTACCCGGATTTTATATTTTCTATATATCGAGACCCTTTCCTTTCGAACTTCATTGTAATAGTGTTGACATTGGAACGAAAACATTCACGCAATTGCGAAGATCGAATGTCCGGGTAGACCCCCAGAGTCGCCTCTTACAACACCCAAGATCTTTGCCTAAGGGAAGAAATGGGGTGGTCCCTTGTCCACACAGAAAATAATACGTATATTTATAATAATAGTATAGAAATGGTAATACGTCGAACAACCATTTGGTATTCAAACTAATAATAATGAAACGCTTCTGTCTCACCAGTACTCCGAGTTGGTCGAATGTACCGAGTATGGAAATCTTTTTATGGTGCCAGAAAGTAAATAAACCGTACGTGATGTGAAGCTAGAAGTTTGTCCATTCGACCCACTGCATAGAGGTTGCATAGGGTTACCACATAGTTTAGACATTTTACATTAGCTGCATAATAAGCTCTACTATCTTGATTACAATAACAAGTACTGACTGATTTAATTATAACCAAACGAGAGGATTTAACATTAAAACCGGCCAAGTGTTGGACCACGAGCAGTGTAACCACTTGACTAACAAAATAAGGCTAGGTTATCCCAGTGCAAGCGTCTCTTTCTTGCAAGCATAAGTTTACAATTAGCCATCCCGCTCCAATTGAAAGCAGAATTGCAAAAAAACTTGTTTTTCGTCAATATCTTTGCTCATGGGAGTTTCTAAGCTAAAAATTCTTCTGAGTTCACTAGAAATATATAATGTATTTAGTTAAGTACAAGAATAAAAACTTAAATATCAGCAGTTTAATCATAGTATTGAAAAAACATAACAAAAAGGGGTAACTTTGGGATTTTTTTCTATCGAGTAAACTTAATCTAATCGTGTTTTTGAGATCAGTCGCCCATCCGCCCGATCCTTAAATAAGACATAATTAAATTTTAGACTTTAAAACACAGTTTAAAACACTTTCGTTCGTGTTCAAAAAACGGCCTCGACGGGATAAGAGCGTCTTATATTTCGCAAACGAACCCCTGAATTGTAAAATGGTTTTGAGACACCCGCAACATTTTTGAATGACCTATTCAACGACCAACGACACCATGGGATAGACGAGAAAAAACATCATCCCCTTACCGGTAGGGTACCCATAAAGTGGGGTGGCAGGTTATCAGGGTACCTCCCCTAGGTTTTCATAATTTATTGTACCACTTTGTTACATGATTAAGGGTCTCTGAGCTAACCCGCAGACAGACAGACGGACATAGCAAAACTATTCCTTGTTGACTACGGCACCCAAAAATGCTAGCTGGTGTTGTGATGTTTCTGATGGGTCGTTAACGTTTATGTGTCTGAAGTACCATATATTTAGGTTATGATGGGAATTCCAAAACGATAGACCAGCAAAAACACATACGACGTGCTTCAGGCTTAGAACAATAAACACAAAACTTTCAAAGAACGTTTGTTTATTATTAGAAAAAAAAACATTACCTCTCCTTCTGGCGCAATCGGGTAAAAAGAAAGAGCAATCATTAATCATGTATTCTACGTAAATAAGGAAACCTTTTGATCTACCTTCACAGAGATAGCAACGTTTAAATATATAAACAAATGTTTGCATAATATAACTTACTGGAAATGTAGAAGCGAAGGAAAGAGGGCGGTCAGGTAGATACGGTTAGGTACTTCGCTCTACGTTGCTCTATGTACAGGGTGCTACGTTTTAGATTGAAACAAAGCAAGATTAACTATTTATTATGTGATTACTCTGTCAAAGAATTCAGTGGTTTTATATTAACGAGGTACGTTTTAAAAACAGGGTGTAATAGTGAGCGAGTGCGGAGCAAGTGAGCCAGGCATACACCTACACTATTGACTAAATTTATTGCCACTTTTCCTACCAAGAGGGGATGAGTTTAAAATTGGTGGGGGGCAGGGAGTATCCAAACTGTATGTAGTACCATACTCTTACGTTTACTATGGCAGAACCAAGGATTCGTCTGTTGGTGAAGAGCATGCAATCACTATTGCAAACACAAAAATCACATTTAACGTGTGATAGAACTTGTTGTAAAGTAACTTCCTGTGTTTTTTCATTAGTTAATTATGTAATAATAAATAAGTACGTTAAATGATCCACATTTTTTTTTTGAAACTCACAAATACAGCATAGCTCAGGGAGATGTGACTGCTTATTACTGCGGACTATGGGGGGACAACACCAGTGACGGCGAAGCGCCCTAGTACGTCAACCGAACCAGTGAATGAACTTAAGCAACCTGCCCAAGGGCACCCCTAAGGGGTATGGTCCACGGCAATGGGCGTTGCTGGGACTACGCGGCGGATTTGGTAGTGGGGATAGGTGAGAACCGGCCAGCGACGTGCCGGTAGCGTCTGAAGACACCAGAAGGAAAAGGATTGGGCAGAGATCGCGACTGTCCCAGCGACGATGGCCCTTGCTCTAACCAGGAGCGACATGGTGATGATCAGAGATGAGGCTGGAAGAATTAGTCGCCTCTTACGACAGCCGCCTGGGTTGGCGCTATTCAAAACAGTATACCACATCGGATCGCGGGAAGAAAAACAAAAATGTCAGTCCCCAATTTCATTTCATTTCCCAGAACACTCTGTACGTTTCTCAGGGTAAAGTTACCGGTTATACTTTGTTTTTCTTCCCTAAGTAATGAACGAAAATAAGGAAGGAGATTGTCCCAAAGTTTCTCCGTTGGCCCATGCTCGGCAAACAAACGATCTTCCGTGTTATTTATTGTTTCACTGTTTTTTTCGACGATTTTATGTTCTAGGGATGCGCAGTTTGTGGGGATTTTGTTAAGGGAACGGCCGATATGGGACGCGACATCACGGGTATGAAGGTTTTGGGTAGGAATACGTGTAAAATGGTTTATTTTTAGGTAACTCATAATATAGGCTTATTTCACACCAAGATAGAAAGTAATTGCTAATTGGATTAAACAGGGTGTTTAGTAGTTAGATGCTCTCTCCAGGACCTAATAGAGGCTTCCACTCGAGGAATAGAGGTGGCCAAGCATTGGAAAGATAAAGTGTGATCGATCACCTTCACATGAAAGAAGTGAGATGTATTACTTTTAAGTTGATGATGATGATCAGAACATCAAATTGAATACATTTCTCTATCGTCGGGACTAACAACGAAATCGCGAAAAAATTATCTGCTGTTTCATACATTTGTGTCTAGTTAGGTACTTTCGCCCGATAGTCCAAGTTATTCAGTTTGAAGGTCTGATCAACCCCTTAAAAGGAACAAAGAATGATGCTACTAAACCGTAGGTTGAACAAAAACCAAACTTACGGGTATGTTGTACCATGTGCCTACTAAAAAGATGTTGATTGAAAACGTAACGAAAACCAGCAAATTACAGTTATAAATATAAAGTATATTAACATCTAACTAAATCAGTCACATAATCTAATCACGCGCATGATGGTTAATATACCGTTAGAAACTTTAGTACAGTCAGCCTCAGTGTTACATTAACATTACCATACCGTGAATAGTTATTTATATCAGAAAACTGTTTAGACGTGGCTGCTTTTCTTACAAATAATTTTTCTTTCTTTCTTTCTTTCTTTTCTGGTATGGTTAAGTATCTAAAACCACTTCATCTCTTGCCGTGGGTGTCGTCATAGTAGTGGTTTTTGTTGGCAAAAGGCCCACTATCGCGACTTGACCAGCAAGATTCAAATATTATTTGTAAGTATAGTGAATAGGTACGAAAAATTATGCCCCAAGGCATGGAACTCTGTACCTGCATAATTAATGTATTTTTCTCCCCTCCGGCAGGAAAGCGTCAATTTTCGTCCCGCTGCACTAAACGAAGTTGCCGCTTTCCACCTCGGTCGAAGAGAAAAATAGTATACTAAACCTCGGACAGTAAATAAGAAAGCCTCAGATCACATGTGTGTTTACCATAGTTACATGAGATCTGAGACCTTTTTTACTTCTCTGTCTTCGGTGTGTAATCTACTTTTACCATAATACTCGTCTGTATTAATTCTGGTACTTCAATATGTACTTGATAATCTGTGTGATAATGTCTAACATATTATTATTAGCTTTCCAATTATAGGTAACTTAGTTACGGAATGTTTGCAATCACGGTTTGTTTATTCTTAGTTTTGTTTTTCTCTTTTATCTCGTATGTATAGGAACAATATCTGTATTTAATGATATAACAGATCAAAGGAATATGGACGACAAAAAATTGGAAGATGTTTCCTTGTTGAGCAAATGAGAGGTAATTGGGAACGAGTTGGTAGGGGGGAATACAAATAGAAGTAAATATATAAAACCGCATAATCACCATTATTGTTTGATTGGCTTCAGGAAAAATATTCAAAAGCAGAATATGTGAGAGATTGATTTGAAATTTCTTCTTTTCGTGTCAATAGATTCTACTACGATGCTCTACATATTTTACTGGTCAGGTATTTGAAAATCTTGATAGCGTTAGGTTAGGTAACCAAACGGACCCGAATGATCTATACATATAGTCTCAAAATGCCAATTCTCCTAAAATGGCTTTAAGTCCTCTCTTGTGCCGCCTGTAGGCCTCACATGCCACCCCCGAGGAAAGGATAAAAATCGAGATATGCCTCGCCATCTTTGTTATTTTACGTTTGCCAAAAAGAGCACACATAACGTTATTCTCGTTTTTCGCCTTGTCATGGCTGGTACGCTAGCCGTGCTGTACGAGAGAGGACAAAAATGAGATTCCAGCAGATAGTGCCATAAACTGGACTTATGTATGACAGTATGATCCTCATACATTCCATAGGCACCCTCGGACAGTGCTTTATATATTTTTAGACAATTTGAGTAGGTACTTTATTTAAATTTGTATGTACCTACATAAAGCTTCTCCGCTTTAATTTATGATTATAAGTTCTATCTATACTTTAAGATTTTTTTTTTAATTCTCTACAGGGTGAAATTGATACGGATTGATTGAACCGATAGGAGCAAAAAAAAACAGCAGATTTTTTTGCTCCGATCGGTTTGTTCCCTAATAAAAGTTATTCAGTTTGATGGACTCTCAGTTTAAAAGGATGCTAATGATATCAATTTCACCCTGTATAAGATTATTCCTAAAAATAGCAGTCAATAAATATTATCAACAATTTTATTGTCGTAGACTGTACATCAATTTTCTATAGCAACCGCGATCGATATCTACAACGTAACTAGATCCCACTCTCGAGTCTCGACCGATCACAAATTGATCGTGAAACTATAGTTTTGCTTGCGGTCAATGATCGTATCGTTTGCGGTCGCTATGGCCAGGCGGGAATCGAAACTGGATAATTTATTACTACACACTAAGCACTTAAGCTGTACGTTATCAGGGCTGCCACCTAAATAATCGGCAGGAAAACTGCGAAAAAAGGGCTAGATTCTGAAATTTTCGCGGGTCCAAAGAGTGGTAGATTCGGCGCTAAATATATTATATTCCACTCCCATAAATAGGTAGTCCTTTAAAGAGGACGCATATTTATCCGCAACGAACGAGGATTACGGTTATAGCAGGGATTCTTAACCTTTGTGGTCCTAAATGGAAAGTTACAAAGTTTGATAGGCATTCAAATTAAAGATTGAAAATTAATTCTCAAATCAATCTTCCAAAACCGGGTATTAAAATATGGGTGTTGTGTGTATAGTTTATGGGGTTGTGGGGGTTGGTTAGTTTGTAAGAACGCCAGTAGATAGGGCTACGTCCCTTCAGACGCAATTGGTTCAATTATTTAGTTTTCTGGCGGGCGTAAGGAAAAAACATAAGCAATTTCCCGGTTTGGAAGATAGCGGGTTCAAGTCCCGCCTGAGACTTAATTTGTCAATCTTTAATTAGATTTGAAACACAGCATGGGTAACATGTTTCAAATCAATAATAAGTATTTGAAATTAATACACATTTCCTTAAAAACCTTCAACATATAAAAAAAGACCCAAAGTACCAAATACACTTAACTACCGTTAGTTAGATACCTACAGTTTCTAATGTTAATAATTTCGTCCAATCTATTAAAAGAATCGATCAATCAAAATGTACTTATCGGAAACAATAACCCTTCATTAACCATCGGGTCAGATTAGAAACTGCACAGTCGTGTACAATAGCCCGGATCAAACACTAAGATCATTCAAATGTGAACTTTATAACAAACAAGTAAGGTGATTTCGCTGTATTGAATAGTTCAGTGTTTTTCAAACTTATTTAAACTGGGACCCTAAAGTTACTATAAAGGCATATCCAGAAACATGTTACCCAACAAGCAGCACCTAATTAATTTGTGTCATTCCGGTTGAAAAGTTACACCGGCTCCTCTGTTAAGATGCTAGTTTCTTCTTCTTCCTGCCCTTGTCCCATTACTTGGGATCGTCGTCGGCGCAATATGCAGTCTTCCTCCATTCATCCCCTTTAGCTGTCATTTCAGCGTTCACTCCTTTTCTACACATGTCATCTTTCACACAAACAATCCATCCATCTTTTCTCTGGTCGTCCTCTCTTCATGCAGCCATTCACATTCATATTACCACTCGTATTGTAATATGACGCACATCTTTCCGCATCACATATCCATACCATGATAATCTATTACTGCGCAGTTTTTCTGTAACTGGCGACTTTCAAGCTTCTTTTAAGCAGTAAGGTATGCAAACTCAATCTTGAGGTTCGGGTTCGAATCCGCACGAATGAAATGCCAATGAGTTTTTCTAACTTTTGAACGTAACGGTACCGACTGCTATCAAACGGTGAAGGAAAACATCGTGACGTAGGTACCCTGCATTTCCTGAAGAAGAAATTCCGATGCGTATGTGAAGTCTACCAATCCGCATTGGGCAAGCGTGGTGGACTAACATCCATACACCTCCATGAGGGTAGGCCTGTGCCTTGCAGTGGGACAAATATAGGCTGTGATGATGACTGAAACACCTTTAAACAGCTTCGCGATTATCACCATCCAACTAGGGGAGGCCCCGACGCACACTTTGAAAAACACAGGAATAGTAAATCAGTCGACGAGAGGGCCACGGGCCACGACTCAACTCGACGCCAATCAAAGTAGACGGGCATCAAAGGGCAGGCCCGCGGGCTGCGCGCGCGCCGATGCCGATGCCGCAGATACCAGGCCCTACAGTTACTGTTGTAACCGGTAGAAAGGTCACGGTTTGAGAACGTTGCTTTTACGTTTCGGTGGACTTCGTTTGTTTAGAACCAACAACCAAAGAAAAAAAAATTGTGTTATCAATCATCATCATCATCAGCTTTTGTCCACTGCAGGTTATAAGCCTCCTCCCCATTATGCCACTCTTTCTTGACTTATGTGAGCCTCATCCTTTTTTTGTGATATCAATATTCACCACCATATCGCCAACACCACGCAAAGTCAGAACCCTGCGACAGTAAGGTATTAAGGGGATATTATTCGGAGCGAGCTCCATACAAACGTACTATGGTGATATTTTCAATACTAACCAATTAAACTCAATTAAATTTTGGAGAAACAATCTAGAAATAAATCTCTATACTTGTATGGAGTCCGATTTTCTTTAAAATATACAGTTTCAATGCTAGGATTAATTTAAGATTTGTATGGAAACCTTTGAGGCACTGTAACTTTAACACTATACATTTTAACAAAAATCTGACTCTATACAAGCATAGAAATTTGTTTCTAGATTGATTATTTTCATCGAGTTCATTAGTACGTTTGTATGGCGCGCGCTCCGAATTATATCCTCTTAAGGATTTCATATACCTGCATAATTTCCTAAAAATTCATTAGCCGAAACTGACCGAAAGGTTCAAGCTACCTAGCTGTCACCAGCAGAAGCGTCTCTACATCCAGCAAGAGTTTCAAAGAATGAAGAGAGCCGGGGAGCGGAGCTCGGGGAGAGAGTTCGTATGACGCACCCTGAGCCTGGGCAGTCAGCCTCGATACGACCACTGCCGACTGGCTAATATTTACACAACAGCTTGAGTGTTTGTCACATGATGTAGCGTAATACTGACACGAAAGAAGAGGATATGTTCTTAGCTTAATAAACATGAAGCTAAAAGAGTTAACCTTCCTAAATAGTTCTTGCAAAGTTTTGGAAGCACTTTGGATTTCAGAACTACGACGCCTGAAAATGGAATACTTTTTAGGTTGTATTTAGGTATTGGAAGCAGTTACGTTCTACGGCGACCCCGTTGCACTTTCTTCTTGGCGCCAATGGCGCCAGCGGATCATTAGAAAGGTTGATCATTGCGCCGGCGCAGCTGATTTACTGCGAGTCGCGACCGCTTTCCGCCCCGAGCAGATATCTGCCGGTCCCAACGCAAGGTTTCTAGCTGGCGTGATGATTTACTGCCGCTAAACATTCAGCTTTTAACCGACATTTAAATACAGTTACAAAATTCGACCTTCTATGTTGTGTTATTGATTTATTTGTTGTTCGGTTTGGAGGCGTACATAATATTACGAGATATAAAGAGAGTTGGGTCGTCGGATGCGGGATATGGCTGAATCCCCGCTCGGATTTGTATTTGGTCCAACGCATTGCCGCTAGCCATCTAACATGTTAATACCGCAAGTATCATGGGCTCGCTCGTTTAGACCAGAAACGAACCGCGGCTTATTTTTAGTTCGTATTTTTTTAGTTATACAGGGTGTAAGGAAAAGTGTCATTAACCTTTAAACACATCAAACACATTGTTTCACATCATATATTTGAGTCGAGTAAGTTTTGCAGTTTAGTATGGAATATATCGAAATCGTGAAAAAAACAGCTGTCCCATACATTCGGGTCGAGTTGGGTTGGCAGTTTTGTATGGGACAGCAGATTTTATTTCGCGATTTCAATATTGGTACAATAGAGAAAGTTGTTCAGTTTTATAGTCTGATCAACCCCTTAAAAAGTGTCAGCATATTAAGAAGGACCCTGTATATCTCTATGAAAGTGTGTGTTCATTATGTAAAGGTGATCAATATCATTCCATATCCATATCTTACCGAGGGTGGGTTTCAGCGGCGACTAAGGTACATAATGGTTTCTGTGAGCAAAACTTTAGTATTGAGGCTAAAGATAAACCCAGCTATAATTATTATAAGCTTAATCAGATACTACTCGTATGTAGGTTTAACATGGTTTCTGACCACCCCGTAAGGCAGGGTTTCTTAACAATTTTGTAGTTGGGGACAGCCTGTGGAACCCTTTCGAATAAAATACCTAAATATTTATTGAACACACTTCAGAAGCAGTCAGCAGCTTCTCAATAACATACTATTCAAGTAGTATGCTATTGAGAAGGTTACTGCTTCTTAAGGGTTGAACTACACATGGCCGCACGCGATCGTATTTTTCGCGATTATATGTTTCATTCCAAGATTCTCCATCTGCCTATGTATAAAGTCACTAGTCCATGGAGGGGTCCATGTTATGAGTCCCGGGGTCCATGGATATTTGATACCTACACGATTCATTCTAAAGTTTCTTCTAAAGGTCTGTCTTACTTTTCGCACCACTCAATGACAACTCACACTTAGGGTTGAACTACACATGGCCGCACGCGATCGCATTTTTCCGTCGCTCCATCCTTTTCTGTCACTCAGGAACGTCATTTGCTAGAGCATATAAGATAGACGGAACGGAACAGCACGGAACAGCACGCCGCGTGCGATCGCGTTCCGTCTATCTTATATTATGCTCTAGCAAATGACGTTCCTGAGTGACAGAAAAGGATGGAGCGACGGAAAAATGCGATCGCGTGCGGCCATGTGTAGTTCAACCCTAAGTGTGAGTTGTCATTGAGTGGTGCGAAAAGTAAGACAGACCTTTAGAAGAAACTTTAGAATGAATCGTGTAGGTATCAAATATCCATGGACCCCGGGACTCATAACATGGACCCCTCCATGGACTAGTGACTTTATACATAGGCAGATGGAGAATCTTGGAATGAAACATATCTTCACATTACAAACATTGAAAGTACTCGTACATAAACAGACATCCTGTTTCACATAAAAGCTTCAATATTAATTCTGTTCGCCCCTTATCTCTGTTTCTCATCACACATCACATCGTACGGAAAGAACAAATATTATTCCGTGATGTAATGTAGCGGGATTTATGGCGAGCTCAATATTCATGCACGTTTATTATGTCTACATTACTTGCGATGCGGGAGCTTGGAGCTCGATGCTCGGAGCGGGTCCGAGTCGGAAAGGGAAGTCATGAATAAATGTACAACGTCTGTAGTTTACCTTTGTGGTTTTAGTATTACACCGATATCGATAGCTTATCTGGTAAAGCATTCATTGCAGACCTATCGGGGCGTTTCAATGAGACCTCTGGTGACCGCAGAGCTGGCAGCTTCCTGGCTCAAAGAATGGTTTACAGGAGTTACAGTGGTGAGGGAAAAACAAAAAAAAGGGCAACACAGGGGCGACATCGAACAATAACTAAATGAGATATTGTTATATTCTAATATTACAGTTCGGTGTCAAGGCTGCCAACGAAGGTAAACTACGTAAACATCGTTGGTAAACTTGACTCCCTGCATCAACTCCCGCGCATGCGCACTAAAGCTCTGTTTGTTTTGCTCCACCCAGCGTAACGCTGATAATAATAACAAGTAAGTTTTAGGCACCGGGGTTTGAAGCGCATTAAACTGCTTCTATACAACTTTGATTGAATCCTATCTTTATGTACTTACGTAGGTCCTAAGTATTCAAGCTTTGAAGATATCGTGCAAAATGTCAAACAATGTGGATTTTAGAAGTTGCTCTGGGGGTCTACCCGGACATTCGATGTTCAAAATTGCGTGAACGTTTTCGGTCCAATGTCAACTCTATTACAATGAAGTTCGGAACGAAACTCCGCGATATAACGAAAATCGAAAGTCCGGGTACAGGGCCAGATAATTTTCTTCGATCGTCAACTCAACTGCATAATATTTTGCCATTCCCAAAGATGTGCACCACTTTGTCACTTCCTTCGGACACCTATCTTACGACAAGCGAATACAGGGTTTGCGGGTTGGCGGTTTTTTCAGGAAATGATCAGAACATCAAACTGAACAAATTTCTATAATACGAGACCAACATCTAAGTGCGTTCACATACGATGACGCGTTGACGCAGCGGCAGACGTCAGTCAGTCATTTGTGAAGCAAGGAGTTGTATGAAACCGCACGTAGAAGCACACACGGTGACGCATTTACGCACCGGGTCTGGTTCTATATGGACTGACATCTGCCGCTCCGTCAGTGCGTCATCGTATGAACGCACTTAATCGCGATAAAAAAAAATCGGTTGTTCCATACAAAACTGAAAACCTACTCGACCCAAATATAGGGATAGATGGTTTTTTCTTTGTGATTTCGATGTTGAATCTGAATTGCATTATAATAGAGAACGTTGTTCAGTTTGATGGTCTGATCATTCCCTAAAACTATCGTCAGCATATTAAAAGATCCCTGTATATACAAATATTTGCATTTGCGGTTAGACATATGCATATGCTCACGACTATATTCCCCGAGGGGGTAGTCAGAGATATTCTGAAACCTCAGAACATCCCCGTTTCACCAGTAGTACCGAAACTCTGTCCAGTGTGACGGGGGGTGAGCCAGTCGCCACTTGTAATGGACAGTGGGTCAATTTGCGGTTAGAAATCCGCAATATAAGTTTTTATAAATTAGGGCTGAATGTTTGCGGGCTTAATACTTATAATCTGTGTGACTATCAATTTAGATAGTTATATATTCCAAGAGGTTTATTTATTTTATACTTATTTATAAATACATAGCCTCCTCTTATCTCGTGGTATTACCCAATATTTGTCAGTAATTAGAAGATTGAAAACAATATTCCAGCCGTACCAATATTGATCGAAGAATCCGAAGATGTTTGTACGGTATATATCTATATACTACAGCTTACTATAGAGCAGTTAATAGTGTTTGATCCGGTGCGCCTCATGCGTGATATTCATTCAATATCTGTCAAAATATTGACGGTTGAACGATCCTCTGTTTGGTTAGACATTGTTTACTAGACTCGGGAATCTTGAAATAGAGCATGACGTGATGTTGGGCGAGGTCATGGGTTTATTGCATCGGTTGCAGCACGTACGTAAACAAAACTAACTGCGTTTCAGATAATTTAGTACAAATCGTAACCCAGTACCTAAAATACCTAAGAATTTTCTGCAAAGATGAGCCCACCAAACATTCCGCGAGGACCACTAACTCCTCCGTACTCCTTCCTCACTGGGCACTACGCCACAGGCACGATGATGCACAAAATAAAACTCACCATAGATCCCAGCTGCCGAGCGTGCGGAGAGGATGAGGAGACCATGGAACACATTCTTTGCGACTGTGATGTCGTGGTAGTAAAACGCATGTGCCTCCTCGGAGATGGATACCCAAAACTAGGAGATCTTAGGTTTCTTCACCTTAATGGTATTGCCTCCTTCATTGACCATGTATTTGAAGGGTGAAGAAAGCAAAGAGTATTGGGGCTAACACAAAAGATCCTACTGGGTCGAAGTGTTGCTGGCTTGCCAGCCCCCGCAACAAGATATGATAAGAAGATAACTCCTCCGTAACTCCTCCTGTAAACCAGAATCAACAGCGACCACTCACAATTCTACTGAAATCTAATCCAGCGAAGTGAATCTAATGGATCAGCAAAGAAAGGTGCCATCTGAGTTTTATTGTCATTGTAATAGAGGTGGCAAATGCTATCAAGGCATGCTTCATAACCTGGATCCCAAGGCAGGAGAGAAAAAGCCGCCGAGTATGCCGAGGGTCGCGGGTTCGAATCCCGTAAGAGACAAATATTTGTATGATGAATATGTATATTTCTTGCTAATATAATTCTAGTGAATGAGTCAACAATTTTAGTTATAACAACAGCAACATAATCGTAATAATTTATAGTTATCTACTGCTAAATGTTTTGTTCCTCAGTGACGTCCCGGACATTCCAGCACGCGACGTGAAAATTCTCAAATTTTTAACCGACTTCAACAAAAGGAGGAGGTTCTCAATTCGACCCGTATGTTTTTTTTTTTGTATGTTTGTTACGCGATTGCACCGCCAATTGTGAATTGATTTTGATGATTCTTATTTTGTTTGGTAGGTCATAATTCCGAGGTAGTCCCACGAAATTGATTCAAACAAAAACAAATTAATGTTCTTATAGATTCGAATGCAAAAGTCAACGACTGCAATATTATTATTTTTACCTTTTTAGTTTTGAAGTCGGTTTTAATTTTTTGTTAAAATTTTTTGTGCTATAAAATGAAAGTAAATCGTTCTCTATTGTCTGTATGACATTCCATTCTAAATTTATTCTTTTCTCTCTTCATTTTATATGAAATCCTGACTATAAGAGCAGTCTCAAACCACAGACCAAACTTTCCAACAAGAATAACAAGTTATCTCTTGGTTTTCTGTCGTAATTAGAAAATCCTTGTAAACATTAAGCACCACTTATACTTAGGAAACGAAACTTGCCCAAGACTGGTCTAATATCTAAGTAAGCCTTCGATAAAACCATAAGGGTAAAAGTTATACTAATCCATAATTACGGATCAATATTCACGCAAAATATTTTCTGTACTTATTTAATTTCCTTACGTGGCCGTCATTCACATCTAACATTTAGTTTTTGTAAAGTTAATGATCACCCAGTTATTTTTTTTCATTTCATTAGTATCGTGTCGTATGTATCGTGTCCCAAAAGAGAAAAGAATCTTGAGATGCTGTTCTATACCACTAAAGAAAATCAGTCCGCTGGAATCAGTTTAGTTTAGTGGATAATATCTGTACCTAGCCTTGTAAATTTTATAACACAGCATTTCGATTAGAAGTGGTGTGTAACTTAGATTGTCTGGGGACTCAAACAATTTTTGTTTTGTTTTCTTAGATGCCTAAAACACAGAAGGGGACTGATTGTGATTCTTAGTACCTAGTTTCATTCTAGCAAAATAAAGAATCTGAATCTAGTAGAATAAACAAAAAAAAAAGATACAAGTGCGACACGAATCAAAAGCAAGCACACGCTTGGTGATCAAGTACAGAATCTTCCTTCGTTAGGTTTCGTCTAAGACCACCTTGGTATAATTTTATAATTTTCTTCATCAACTTTAAACAGCTTGTTACAGTTAATCTGCAAACTAGTTTAGTTAACTTACTATTAGTTAACTAAATAACTGTTCATAATTATAATAATTTAATCTAAGTCAGGACTTAATTTGAAACCCGTGCTCAAGTTTCGACCCAAATGGACTAGAAGGTGTGTTGCAAACTAGAAATTAAGCTATAAAATTAAGTTTGCCTAAGTTGGTTAAGGTGGAACGTCACGGTTCGATACAATAACTCTCGTACTACACCTATAATAGCCACAGAGAGCCTATCAGCACCAAAAACGGAGTTGAAGCAGTCGCCTTGGCCGAAAACGGTCAGGAGCAATACAACTTTTTTACTGAAAATCCATAAAAACTGGGACATTCCACCTTAAGACTGCAGGTTTCTCCTAGTTATTAATTTGAGATAATATCTTGCCAACTTATTTAATTAAATATAACTACTAAGTGCAGGATAAATAGCTACTATAATTAATCAAAATATTAAGAATGTAAATAAAGCCTGGTCAGTCAGATATTCCACCTCAAAGCAAAGAACCACGTGGCAAAATACATAGGGTAGCCAGATTTAGACGATTTTACAGGGAGTTACAGAAAGGTGTGGTCAAATCAAACTACGTTTGACGACCCGGGTTAGTAATGGTTACCACGCCGAACTGCCAACCTAGAGTGCGATTTTTGAATCTCATTCAGTGAGCTCAGCTGTTGAAAATGTCAAAATTACTATGGAGACAGGTACGCATCTTTTCACTGTTGATTTGACTTTCAAAAATCATACTTCAGGAGTGCAATTTTTAAAGCCAAATCAGCAGTAGAAAGATGCGTATCTCCATAGTAATTTTGACATTTACAACTACCTACTGAGCTCACCGAATGAGATTCAAAAATCGCACTCCTGGGTTCAAATCCCGTTTCAGTCATGAATGTTTTATGCTTTATGCTTCTGCCGCTGTATGAATTCAATAATAGTAAAGCTTGTAGTTTGCCTCGGATCATTACAAGACCCACCAACGTAATTGCCTATGAACGTTAATTATTTATAAACACCGTATGTAGGTACGTACTACTGACAGCTCCCAAACGGTGAAGGAAAACTAGTCTAGTAAAAAAAAATTTTAACAAAAAATTAAAACCGACTTCAAAACTAAAAAGGTAAAAATAATAATATTGCAGTCGTTGACTTTTGCATTCGAATCTATAAGAACATTAATTTGTCTTATCGGACTCGGTGTCAAGCCGGTACGATTCGCAACTGGGCTTGCAGTAATTTTTTGGCTTGGCTTGGCTTGACACCGACTCCAATAAAACTAATTAATGTTCTTATAGATTCGAATGCAAAAGTCAACGACTGCAATATTATTATTTTTACCTTTTTAGTTTTGAAGTCGGTTTTAATTTTTTGTTAAATTTTTTTTATTTCAAACTTTTCAGTGTTGAAATCTAGGTGAAATACATTAGTTCGACTAAGCAGTTATAAGTATACTTCAATGCAAAGGATACGGTGTACGCTCTACACCTCACTCGATTTAAAAAAATCCAACCCATGTTTCGCACAACATTTCTGTTTTTGGGTTACTGTAATCTGTCTTTATGCCATATTTCGATTCAATAGATGCAAAAATGAGCGAGTTATTGAGGCGGGGCATACAGACAGACAGACAGAATGGAGGAAAGTATAAGGGTTCAAGGGTTCAAGTTCAAGGGGGTAAAACGACGAACATTTCCGACCGCCATGAACAATTAAATCTACGTATTTCGGTACCTCCTATATCCATGAAGTTTAAACCATAAAGTTATTATACGTTTAAACACAACAGTATGACCAAGAAGTTTTAAATATATAGGCATATAAAGATTCTTGGTTATGACAGTAAAAAAAAACATAGTTTGACAGTCCCCATCAAAACATTGCTGGAGTGCGGATTGGCTTCCCGCCATTAAATTTGTTCGGTCAAAGTTGTATTTGATATTCGTGAAAAATTGGTTTTAGTGATATTTGTGACATAATTTCGTGCGGATTGTGTGCCAAAAAGTTGCGTAAATCGACCAACATAACAGGAATCTCAAATACATACGAAGAAAGAACAAAAGTTTTGGTGCAAGTTAAATCGTACTGGTGATTTTGGCGGCAACGCGCGTGCTTACAAAATCGACCAAAATTTCATCCTCATCGTTCATCTATCATCCCATCGTCATCAGGAGAGTTTTGCACAGGAATTGTGAAGAAACAGACGGGCTTTGTTTCTTAATTTTCTAAATTCGTTTTTCGTGGCTATTATTGTGTTAATGTGGTGGAATTAGTTTGATAATGTGCCATTAATGGAGAGCAATATAGTAAGAGTGAGAAATAAAGAAGGCGCTCCCGTTTGATTCGGATTGATTCTCGCGTGAAACTCCCCTGACCATTGGAATGTGTGTACCACCCTCGCATTTCAAGAGTTAGGTATTAAGGTTAGGTTAGGTTTAAGTTAATGTACTTATATTACTCTTTGGTTTAAGTACAAAGAAAAAAAGACACTAATGACCAGGCAGTAAGGGCTAGTTCCCATAGCCTATCCGAAAGGATAAACTTAAAAAAAAAAAAAAAAAAAAAAAAATTGCTGGTGTGCGGATTGGCTTCCCGCCATTAAATTTGTTCGGTCAAAGTTGTATTTGATATTCGTGAAAAATTGGTTTTAGTGATATTTGTGACATAATTTCGTGCGGATTGTGTGCCAAAAAGTTGCGTAAATCGACCAACATAACAGGAATCTCAAATACATACGAAGAAAGAACAAAAGTTTTGGTGCAAGTTAAATCGTACTGGTGATTTTGGCGGCAACGCGCGTGCTTACAAAATCGACCAAAATTTCATCCTCATCGTTCATCTATCATCCCATCGTCATCAGGAGAGTTTGGCACAGGAATTGTGAAGAAACAGACGGGCTTTGTTTCTTAATTTTCTAAATTCGTTTTTCGTGGCTATTATTGTGTTATTGTGGTGGAATTAGTTTGATAATGTGCCATTAATGGAGAGCAATATAGTAAGAGTGAGAAATAAAGAAGGCGCTCCCGTTTGATTCGGATTGATTCTCGCGTGAAACTCCCCTGACCATTGGAATGTATGTACCACCCTCGCATTTCAAGAGTTAGGTATTAAGGTTAGGTTAGGTTAGGTTTAAGTACAAAGAAAAAAAGACACTAATGACCAGGCAGTAAGGGCTAGTTCCCATAGCCTATCCGAAAGGATAAACTTAAAAAAAAAAAAAAAAATTGCTGGAGTGCGATTTTTGAACATCACACGTTCGAATTAGCAGTCGAAAGACGAAATATGCATTATCTCCATAGTAATTTTGACATTTTCTACCGCTGACTTGAACGTGTGATGTTTAAAAATCGCACTCCTGAAGAGAATCGACAAACAAAAATGTCATCTGTGTCACGGACCTGAAAAAAAGACGGACGTAATATCCTTTTATTATATAAGTGAAGCACCCATGTATTATATTGTGTTTGCGTCGTAGAAAAAGAAGGTAAGTACTAGAAAGACGCACGTGTCGTGTCATACTCACTCAGTAAGAGATGCACATAGCAAATTCGCTCTAGTTAAAAAAGGAGATCGCTACTTATTGCTGTCCTTATCGACGTAACCATTTTTTTGTTTGACGACAGCTGTCTGACTCCGGAGGCAGACATCTAGCTTCATACAAATTGTATAGGATTTTATGACTATCGCTATCTCATACGCGTTTATACTTCACATCTTTCTAGTGTAACATTACGTCCGTATTTTTTTCACGTCCGTGATCTGTGTACATATTTGTTATTTTGTAGATTTTTTCAACAAGCGAATCAATTTCGTGGGACCACCTCGGAATTATGACCTACCAAACAAAATAAGAATCATCAAAATCAATTCACAATTGGCGGTGCAATCGCGTAACAAACATACAAAAAAAAAAAAAAAAAAAAAACATACGGGTCGAATTGAGAACCTCCTCCTTTTGTTGAAGTCGGTTAAAAATACGCGTCGAAAGGAAATAATTTATAATAAGCAATTTTTTTTGTTAGATCGTTTATACAAATGATATTAAGATACTTTATTAACGAATCCCACTAAATTTCGTATTTTTAGTTTTTAGTACTAAAATGTAATTTTTTTATTTATAGTATCAGATTTCTTACTTTTTTCATTTTTATTGTTTGTTTTAGGTTATGAGTTTACATACACTATGTAAATTTTGTATTAAAATTGATTTTTTAGAAATTTCTACTTATTTAAAAACAAAGGTTCCGTGGTGATTTTTCGTTGGATTTACTTCTAATATAAAAGAATACAAATAAATTTAGCAAATGGAATAAAAAAATTGCATATACTATTTTTTTCCAATTTTACATAATTTTTTTTATTTGTTTAATTATTTAATAAAAATTTTAGGGGGATTTTCAATCTAAATGATAACTAGAATTATAATCTAAAATATGAAAGAAAAAAACCGGCTATTATAAATTATTTACATTCGCCATACAAGCGACCCGTAACTTTACTGGAGTAAACATCGTGAGGAAACCTGCATGCGCTGAAGAAGAAATTGTGATGCGTGTGTGAAGTCTAACAATCCACATTGGCCACACGTGGTGGACTAACGCCCATAATCCCTCCTTGAGGGTAAGCCTGTGCCCTACAGTGGGACGTATATAGGCTGATGATGATGATTTATAAAGAAACTTAACTTTTACTACGGAGCTAACACCGAAAAAAAAATCCTGCATTTCAGTAGAGTAAGGCTGAGTTTCCTTGGTAAAAGAGAAGTGCGTAAAAGGTTCCTTGGTAAAAGAAAACCTTGCGTTTGTAAAAGAGAAGTGGGTCGTCCGGCAGCCAGATGGGTTGACGACATCTGGAAAAGTATAGGCAAGACCTGTATGCGACTGGCACAGGACCGATAAGAAAGGCAAAATATGGAGGAGGCTTATGCCCTATTATGTGCGTGGTAGCGAGACGGTGAGCGAGGAAAAAATCGGCCAATGCGAGAGCTTCAATTTCCCAACGACGACGTGATCGAGCGAGCGCGCTATTGGCGGATTGCTCCCTCGCTCACCGCCTCGCTACCTCGCACATCTCTGGTGGAAGCGCAGCCTTTTTTATGAAACAGCCGAATTTTTTACACAAAATGTGTAAATAGACGCTTTGCTTTAGAATTATTTCTACAAAATTATCGCTAAAACCGTCCGTTGAGATGTCATCGCTTATTATAAAAGACACAAAATGGATCTGAACACGCTTTCATTAAAATAGATTAAAATGTATAAAGCTGTCCTTTCAGATTAAATTTAAACCAGAACGCATTAATTACCTTTTCCAATCGAGCTAAATTAAACTTTTCAGTTAGAACTTTGCCCGGGCAAAGTTAACAAAGTTATGGTGAACATGAAAAACAAACAGGAGTGCGATTTTTGAACATGTGATTTCCCAACGAGCGGTAGAAAGTTATACCTGTCTCATCTTGCAAATGTCAAGTTTTGATGTGCTACGTGAGACAGGTATAACTTTCTACCGCTCGTTGGGAAATCACATGTTCAAAAATCGCACTCCAGGTATATTGTAAGAAACTTGGCCAATGAATTTAAATGTATTTGTGATCAGGGGGTGCTATTATCATATACATTCGCTTTTGTGGAAATTGTGACACAAATAAAAAAAATCTATCATTGGATTAAAGAACTTTGTTGTTTGAAAGAGGATGTAGTACAAAGACACAAAATGTTATAGTTAGGTATCGGTCATGATTTCGTACGGAAACAATTATTTATTTATTCTAATTATTCATTAAACAATTACACAGATTCACAGAGAAACTCCAATACGCCATGCAAGTTATACAAATCCAACAAGAATATTAAATTTTTCTACAACTTAACTAAAATTGATGAAAGCAGATTGAAGAGTGCGATTTGGGATTGTTGCAAGGGCATGTAAGGGGACGACAACAGATGTATATCTATTGTAACCTAGACGTGCGCACGTTAAAGAGGGTCAAGTCAGATCTATCCGAAACAGACGAGCATGCATGAAGAGACCGATGGATGGCGAGGAAGCGAGAGAGATTTCTCAGGATCATATAATAGCATTAGGGCGTTTTGTTATATCTGCCTACCCCAATGGGAGATAGGCGTGAGGTTATGTATGTATTTATATACAGGTTGTTAAAGGAAGTGTTTCAGATCATCAAACTGAACAAATTTCACTCTGGAGTCAAAAAATAAATTGTTTAAAAAAAATCAGTTCCATAAAGGATCGAGTTTAATTTACTTTTTCTAGGGAACACAAATTGATGAAAGTTGTTCAGTTCAATGGTCTGAAGCACCCCTTTTAATATGTAACGCTTTTAACTTCACACTTCACGTTCAGCATACCAAGCCATGGATTTGTTTTTCGCGCGTTATAAACAGCTGATCTGAAGACGAACTCTGATATTATGATAAAATAACGAAGACTCCTTAATAAGTCCCCTAAAAGTAGTCGCTTCGTAGAATCTATCCATAACGGGCAAAGTTGTAAAGAGGGAGTCCTTTCAACATGAATTATTAATTCGATATTGTTTTGTTTTCTTCGTTTTATTTTTATTTTTAATCATTTTTCTCGAAAAGTTAACGGAACGGATGGTGGAGTCCGAACTCAGTTGAGCGGAAAGAGGGAAGTTTTTCACTGTGATGTTATTAAAAAAAAAAAAACTTTATTTACTCTGTGCATTATTACGGACTATTGAATACATTTCGTGATTTTTTTAAGAAATTTCAGGAGCATCTTCTGTACAGCCAAAACATCTTAAACAAAAAAGATGGCGGCATTCTACAGGGTGTAAAATTAAATGCGTAATGGGACCGTCAAACTGAACAAACTTCACTGCGAAGCCAACATCGAAATCGCGAAACAAATAAGCTTCCACACATTTGGTCAAGTAGCAATTAGCTAAACATGAATGAACTCAAACTCAAAATGAAAATGAAAAATTATTTATTTGCAACATGCATTTCATAAGACATACTCATACTACTAATCATACTACAATAATACAATACTACATAACCAGGTAATTCAAATAGTATTATTTATGCACATTGATTGGGCAGTATAAGTTTAACTTGGTTAAACATGGTTAAATTAACCATGGTCACTTTAGGCAAGTCCGAAACTTGGGTGCCGTGTTTTAGAACGTTTTTTTGAAACTTCTGTTTTTTTTTATGATTTCGGTGTTGGCTCCATTTTTAAAGTTGTTCAGTTTTATGGTTTGAAGCACTCCCTTTGATATGTACCTAGGTAACACATTACAAAAAAACAGGTGAGGTGCAAGTCGGTCTACTCGCGCACCAAGGTTTCCATGCTACACCACCAACCACCACCACCAACTTCCATAACAGTTTTTTTTCTCCGGGACATTTAGCGCGAAACCGACTCACACTTGGCCGGTTTTTATTATTGGTTGTTATACTGTAGAGTTTGCTCTAGACGCTTGTATGTATTACCGTTTTTATGATAGAGCGAGAATTACTAAAAAAAAACTACTGAAATTACTACTAGAATTACTTAACCCTACCCTACCCTACCCTATTTATTGGCAAATAAATGATTTGTATTTGTATTTTTGTATTTTTTTTAAAACTTAATTTTATCCCCCTTAATTTTTATCTTTTTGACATTTTTATTATTTGTTAACAAATCCGCCGTAATAAAGCACATTCTGTTAAAATTTCTACTATCTGGCTATTACGTTTCTAAAGTTAAAGCCCTAAATAGGTAGGACGGACGGACGGACAACGTACGTTTAGTAATAGGGTCCCGTTTTCACCCTTTGTGTACGAAACCCAAATGGATCTTACAAAACTCCCAGAATTAAATTCGATCCACTGGTGGAGCCTATTAATACAATCAAGTATCATAGGATCCACTGAGCCTAATGGTGGATCACAGTGAACTTCAGCGTCCTATTCAATCCACTGGTGGATCGAGATAGTGGAGCCTACAGGACAGAGGGAAAAAATCACTATAATAGTCTACAATCGCGTGCAATGAAACCGTTCAAGACTCACACTGTTCTTGACGTTATCATGCGATAAGGGGAACTATTCTAAAAACTACCAAGTCCTCTTTTACAACCCTTACAATGTTATGTTAAAGGTGATAATGACTTGCTACGTGGGTATTGTGTCGTTGTTGAAACTATAATATATTAGCGGAAGAAGGACATAAAACACTGTATTGGTTTGAATTTGTTCGCACGTTTAATCTTTATAGTGGCTTTTAAAAACCCTTACACGTTTGTCGGCGGTCGTGTCGGTAGTTCCGACTTAGAATGGACTATGCAGTACCTTGCTTCTTCCTGTTGGTGTCAATGCCATTTGTCAAAATTATATACTAGACTAGGTAAACAGATCAAGCGGCCTGGAGAGCTGTAGCCCACGATGGTCACTTTCCTCAGCCATGAGGTTACGAGTTTACGACTAAGAAGAAGAAGGTAGACAGTAGAAATTAGGTTCGGTGGTCGCAAGAAGCCTTACATGCTCGTCGCTTCGGCTCCTCTCTAACCTAACCAAATTAGTTAGATCTGGGGTCTAAAAACTCACAATGTATTATGAGTTTTGACTGTAACATAGTCATTACATAACACACTCTGTGATCATCATCATCAGCCTATATTATATCCCACTGCAGGGCACAGGCCTACCCTCGAGGTATGGGCGTTTATAGTCCACCACGCGTACCCAATGCGGTTTGGTGGACTTCATACCCAAATTCCTATGGACGTTTTCCTTCACCGTTTCAGAGCAGTTGGTCTTACATAGGTGCATTAATTAGGAAAACTTATATCGTCGAAATACATACTATAGATACCCCTATATGTGTTTTTACGTAATTTAGAAAAGTACCCACAGCCCAACACAACAAGGCAGTAAGTTAAAATGTGGAAATTCCTCATCTCACCCCGTCATAACTGACAATATGCCAGTAATGCATCATCCCCCCCCCCCCCCCCCCCCTCCCCTCGCAACCAAATGTGTGCAAATAAAACGGTGCCGCGTTCCGACCATAAAAACGCGCCGTATTTTCATTTCACTACGCATTCTCGATTATGATTTTGATGATCGACCTTTTGGAATAATCGGGTTTGGATTATGGCACTTTGGCCACGGACCTGAAAAAAAGACGGACGTAATCTCCTTTAATCATAAGTGAAGCACCCATGTATTATGTGTGTGCGTGCTGTCGCACTGTCGCGCGGTACATAATGGCGGCTTTTGTAGGACCTGCGCCTAGAACTGGTTCGTCCTTGTAGAACAAACGAAATTGTAGGACCTTGCATGCTTCACCTCTTTTTAGTGTAACATTCCGTCTGTCTTTTTTTCAAGTCCGTGACTTTGGCAACAAAATCTGAGATGCTATTTTCAAAGTATACAGGGTGTTAGGGTTAACAGTAGCATTACTTTAAGGGGTCATAATAGTACCCATGATACTGAACAACTTTCCCTATGTAACGCGTGGATTTCCGAAACCTTTATATACATTTAGGGGTCGATTTTTTAAAAATCCTAGTTATCCTAGGTATGTTGGTTCTTACATCTTCTGTAGAATATACAGGGTGTAAACTTTAATGCGGTACATGATTAAGAGGGTGTTTCAGACAATCGCACTGAACAATACTTTCAGTAGGAATATCCCAATAATCAAATCGAAATCGCGAATAAAAAATCTGATGTTTCAGCTAGTCAATGAAACTAATCTAATGGGTCATTCTAGCACAGGTATTTTTGACACACTGAAATACACTTTATTTTTCAATTTCAAACCCGATATGTGTAATGATTAGCACGTCGGACTACCTAAAGGCGATTTTTGAATCTCATTCGGTGAGCTCAGCATGCATCTTTTTACAGCTGATTTGACTTTCAAAAATCACTCTCCTGTAGTATGAATTTTGAAAGTCAACTCAGTAGTAGAAAGATGCATATCTCCATAGTAATTTTGACATTTTCAACTGCTGAGCTCACCGAATGAGATTCAAAAATCGCACTCCTGGTTCGAATCCCGGTTGTTATATGATAATTATTGACAAAAAGCCTACTTAGTAAGTAGTTTACTTGAGATCATTACAATATATGTGCCTGTGAGCAGTTTTTTTTTACATTAGCTCCGTGTAAGAATGAAAAATGCAACCCCACCCAAGCCGATCCATTGAAAACTCGCCGGAAGTTCTAACCTTTTTTCCCTCGACTTCCTTCACAAAAAGACGTCCAAAACTGACAGTAGGGGTGTTACGCGTTGCTATGCGCACCCCCCGCCCCTCGCATCCTCAAACACCCCTCGCAATATCTTCAACCCATAAAAAAGGGGGGAAAATTGTAATCATACGTTTATTTTTACAACATAAACGACGCAGGGTGAATTATTGCGTGTTAGGTCTCGTAACGAATTTGTTATCGTGTGACGGATTCCAGTTGAGGATTTTGATGGTGCATCGTTAATATTGACAGTCTAGTGACATGGGTAACTGAACATAAACTCAGGATCGTTTCCCTCAGTAGACATCCTTCGTTACAACTACCAGTTGATTTACTGTATTTCTACTGCTGGCGCCTTAAATGTTTGATTGTTTAGATAATTAGGTAGGTAGGATGTGCATGTTCGAAAAATACGCGGAAACTGCTAAAATGGTAGCGGTTTTCATTGTTCGAAAGACATTTCCAACTTTTATTGCGTTATTCTCTCGGGGTCTCATAGTATAGGTTATCCTGAAAGAAGACCGCTTCCGAAAACTCAAAGTACCTATATCTCAACTCAAACAACTTTCACTATGGGACCAACCATGAGAATTCTATAGGCAAATTTTGCGCGGTGGTACCTATTTAATTTTAGCATAAAATAGCAGATTCTTATTTTTAATTTTCACTGTTAGTAGGTAAAAGTTGTACATTCATATTATTGTGTGACACTGTCCAAGATATTTATTTATTTATTTATTATATTAACGGGTGCTCCCACCCCTTTGCATTTTCGGGAAAGGTAAGAAGACCTTTCCCGAGGTACTTAGATTTTTTACAGGTGTAAGAAAAAGTATTACTAACCTGAACAACTTTTGGAAGCAAATAAAGTAGTTTATTTCATTCAGAACAAAAAAAAATATGTTTCTTACATATTTTGAGTCGTGATGGCATTACAGTGTAGGCATTACAGCTGTTTTTGTTTGAACTGACAGGTTTGCTATAATAAAAGTTGTTCAGTTTGATGGGTCGGTTCCATACACCCTGTAGTGTAGCACTAAAAAAATAATACGTTTTATTTGCTTCAAACCGCTAAAAATTACATTTATTGATATAACCGATCATGCGATCTATAGGTAATAATTATTAACACCAACACAAAATCGACGGATGTTTCGACCAACAAATATCTATTGTCACGGAATCAAATCGCAAAACATAATTTATTTTAAGAAGCGGATTGCGATTCAAGGCCGAAAAACACATAACGTACCGTGTATGATATGTCATGTCAACTTGAAAAAAACGTGCAAATATAAACGTTAAAAGTCTTGTTTTTAGGGTTCCGTACACAAAATGTTGTAGACTGGTGTTTACTCTCGCAGTCCGTTCTTGTGTCTGTTTGTAAGAAGCATCAAAATTTACTATGGGAATGTTTCACCACTTCCTTCCATTTAGCTATTGGCCATAATAGGAATAGTCTATCTAACAGGTATAATGGCAAATAAATTATAAGATTCGAGTATATTAATCTGTTGCATCTGACACTAATCAGAAAGTGGAGAAACAGGCCCTAAAAGTGATAAGAAAAGGGTAAAATGGGCATTTACATAATTATGATGTAAGTATGCATCTATCCTCTACTTCATCAAGGAATGGAAATTGTTATGACAAGTTATCTAACATAACATACATAACTATTATAAATCTATCTCGAAAGCACCATGATGTAAAAAGCTGCAATATCTTAACTAAGTATTATAAAACCGTAAAATCATGAGGGGAATAAAAAAGTAGCGGTTCACTTCATATAAAGTCAAATAACATATCGATAACGCGATTTAAAAACGTGCAGCCCATCTATTGACAAAATTGTTAGTTTGTTTGTTTGTTCGCACATCACGCAAAAACTACTGAACCGATTTTGATGAAATTTTTTTTGTTTGATAGCTTATGATCTGACTTAAAATCTGGTATATAATTTGTGCGGACGAAGTCGCGGGAAAACACTAGTAATATCTAAAAGAATAAAAATTAAATGCTGATCAACAGCTGAACCGACTTGTCAATATTTTTCAAAGTAATCTCAAATATTTATCAACATTACGACGAGTACTAATACATTTATTTTATACGGAACCTCCGGTACTCAAGTCGAGCTCGCACTTGGCACATTTTTACTCGAGCTAGCGTAACAACCAGCATCTGCTAAAATAGATTATTAAGCAATTAATTTGTTAGGTTTATGAGTGTTAAAAAACTGTTAAAAATAAACCGTTTTACTGTCACTGCCAGGGTCTTACAGACAATGACAGTTTGCTATGAAAACAGCATGGATCTAAATCATAAAGGATACCACTCCTCCTTACACGCATTGATACAAGAAAATTGGCAATGGCGTCGTCGATATTTCCAATTTTAGGTGTATCCCTTTCTATCCAATGACGTAGTTACGAAAATGACAGGAGAGGAGCTCCTATGTATTACTGTATACATAACCTTAGCATAAGAATTTATATTGTGAAAGTCATTAAGTCGTGTTATGCTGTAGAGTTTCTGGCCGCATCTTCTCTACAGCGACAACACGTTCCGACGCGGTGGTAGCTTAAAAAAGTATTGACGTTTAATAAGTGTGCTTCAGGCTCCTATATGGAATAAATGATTTTGAATTGAATTGAATTGAATATCAGAATACCACGGGGAATATAGTCGTGAGTATAATTGCAAATGCTTTTATTCTTCTTCTCGTGTGGAATTGTCACGTCTTCTTCAAATTGTCAATCTCCAGTATCTTGCCACCTCTGTCGCACGCACTGGCTGATGCGCTCATTAGATCCCCCTCTCCACACTGTGGTCCACCTGTACAGACTGTTAGGTGCGGGGTGGTTTGTTGTAGTCCGCATTGACATAAAGGGTTGCTGTTTATGTAATATAATAGTAATAACAATTTATGTAATAATATTTTATGTAATAGTTTCATGAAATTAGATTCTCGGAAGGAAGAAGGAAATTGTTTGTACCTACCTAGTCAGACAGTTATTTTTAGTCTTCCAATCAATGGTAGGAAGGAACAATGAATATAAATTAACTTATTTTACTTAATTGGGTAGGTAGGAAGCATTTATAAACGGGATCAATAACAAAACTATTCGCAACCAGCTCGCAACCGTTCATTTCCTTACAATATTGCGAATAAGGTAGAAAGTATGATCAATCTAACCTTACTACCAAATAGGGAAAGAACGGAAGGGAAACTTGTTACAAGACTTTATGCGCCTCAGAATTAAAACAAAAGTTGATGAGAAAGATGGCTAAAGCTGTAAAATTGTTATTGGCGAAATTGTTCTAAGAAATAATAAAAGGTGTAAGGAAAAGTATCATTAACCTTTATACCACATTACTCGGGTAGAGTAAAGGTTAATGATACTTTTCCTTCAAATCAAAATGAAAAACTTTTACTATGGGAGCAAACCTGTCAGAGCCAAAAAAGTCAGCTATTCCATCTTAAATTGCAATACGTACACGACTCAAATGTATAAGACAGCAGATTGTTTTTTTGTTCTGACATTTAGCTCCTATAGTAAAAGTTGATCAGTTTGATGAGAGTTGTATAAAGGTTAATGATACTTTTCCTTACATACTGTATAGCAAGGACCAATCCCAATCATTAAGGCAACACGTAGATGTCTCGCAAAACGCCCTCTTTATCACATTAGGTAGGATAAACCAGTAATGTACAGGCTCGCGACTTTTCAAAAAGCCCCTCTGCTGTGGCCTCTTTTTCTCTCCCAAAGTTGTCCAATATGTTCCTGCTGGGATACGACAGGCAGAATACCGCACGGGGAAGAGTTATACTAAGATTACTAACTAAATAGATCCCCAACTTGCTCCCAGTCTCTGTGTGAGACGCTGAAGTGGGACCTTCTGCTCTCAACATACAGTAGTACCCAGCAAAACGGTAAGTCCGAGACGTATCGAATACGAGATAGCTCTCTAACTAATAGCCGGCATTAATTGAGAACGGCCTACCGCCCGCACCCGCCAATAACGTGAAATCTTGCACTGCGGACCCTGAGCATTTCTTACTCAATCCCTAAGCTGGAGAGTCTCTTGAGTGTTTCTTGTACATTGCTGCTTTTATAAGTTTCTCACTGGGAATCTGGGAAATATTTGTTTTCAAAGTCTCTATTCTGTTTTCCTTAAACCAATTAATTAGGGGCACAATGTCATCTTCATCCATGCAATATAAAGATTAGCTGTTATTTGAGCGGTCATTCCATTCTTATCCATCACTAAAGTTTACCCCCGACTTCGTCCACACAAATTATTTACCAGATTTTAAGGCTATCAAACAAACAAAAAACATCAAAATCGGTTCATTAGTTTTTACGCGATGCTGTTACGAACAAACAAACATTTACAGTTTTATAATAGTACTAGTGTTTTCCCGCGACTTCGTCCGCACAAATTATATACCAGATTTTAAGTCAGATCATAAGCTATCAAACAAAAAAAGTCTCATCAAAATCGGTTCAGTAGTTTTTGAGTGATGCGCGAACAAACAAACAAACAAAGAAACAAACACACAAACAAACAGACAAACAGACTAAATTTCTAAAACAGGTTGATTTCGAGTCGGGGATACCTAAAAACCATATCGTAGTCTTTTTTTTAACCGACTTCAACAAAAGGAGGAGGTTCTCAATTCGACCCGTATGTTTTTTTTTTTTTTTTTATGTTTGTTACGCGATTGCACCGCCAATTGTGAATTGATTTTGATGATTCTTATTTTGTTTGGTAGGTCATAATTGTAAATATCTTCAATGTACAGACACAGTTCAGTTACAGTTTTATAATAGTTAAGATATAATATTAGCCTATTATGTCCCACTGCAGGGTGCAGGCCTACTACAGGCTTTAGTCCAATGCATGCAGAATGCGAATTGGTACTACACTTCACATACGCATCACAATGTCTTCTTCAGCGTAATTATGCAGGTTTCCGTACGATGTTTTCCTTAACCGTTTGAGAGCAGTCAGGTATTACCATAGAGGTAGGAATAGAGGAACATACAGCTGAGAGAGCGAGATGTACCTAGCGGCACCACTGTATAATAGAAAGAGATACGTGACGCGAATCAATAGAACCAGTTATTTAGTCACTAATCAATTTTTACAATTCGGTTTTCGTGAATAATTGGGAATCTAAAGTGAAATCGTAGATAATTTTGTGAAATATACTGACACTTTTTCACTAATTTATCCACGATTTTACGTTAGACTCAGAATTATAGACAGTATTAGAATTTTTGCCTGCGAATAGTCTCAAAAAAACATCCAAAAACTGTTTCATTTGACAACTCATGTCACTGACTCTATTCCTGTAAGGTATAATAACTTTATGGGTATTACGTACCTACATAAGTTAGAAAAACTCATTGCCTACATGGTTCGTGCGGATTCGAACCCAGACATTAGTAGCACCTTTGACACAATCCATCTTTTCTCAGGTCTTTCTTTCTTAACACACGGACCTGAAAAAAACGGACGCAATCTCGTCTAATCATAGCACCCATTTATCCGTGTGTGCGTGCTGTCGCACTGTCGCGCGTTGCATAATGGCGGCAGGTTGTAAGACCTCTGTGCCTATAATTAGTGCATCTGTGTGGAGTTGGTCCCTTGTAGAACAAACGAAATTGTAGGACCTTGCATTCTTCACATCTTTTTAGTGTAGCATTACGTTACGTCCGTGTTTTTATCAGGTCCGTGTCTTAACACAGCAGTCCACATTCAAACTCAACTATATTTTTGGAATTATTACGCTCATTTTACATAGAAAGGTTTCCAAAGTGTGACCAGCAATGTATTTGTGCAACAGCAAACCTTCGCGAGGCTCCAGGATATAGTGCGTTCGTAAATAATGGTGTAATTTGACAAATAGCCCAAGCTCCTCTCAGTGGCTATCAATTAATTTAATTGATTATAAGAACCCTTTTCTGCTTTATTTGGAAGTTGCTATTTTCGTCAATTACCTTGGAATTATCCGCTATTTTACCCTGAGGGAGAATCTGGATTCTTCCTTTTGCTTGTTTATAATAATCTGAGAATCTACCTGACTTAAGATTGCTACCTGTGTTTAAAATTATGCTCTTAGACACGCGTATTAAATCAGTTATTAAATGCTCACGAGTCTTTACCGTAACCATAATAATATACCAATAGTCTCTAGATCAAAAACATAAATTATACTTAAGCTAACCTAAAAAGATTGTGGTTTTTTAGTGTCCTACTAGTAACCTTTTCTGTGTAGGGAGCGGGTAACTAATAATTCTAATTGTATCTAATCGGGTTAGATTGATCCCAGCACAGAGCAATTAACTTATACCCTTCGACCAAAACTTGGTCGAAGCTTATAAGTACCAATGAGATTCTGTAAACATTTGATGGTTTTGTGACGCTGGTTTTTGGATAAAGGAAAAACATCGTAAGTATTCGGAAACTTTTATACTTTCGAGGCATGTAGATTGCCACTGTGACGACGGGCTTAGGTACCTACAACCTAAAATACTTACATTGGACAGAGTTTGGGCATAAGAATAATGTATATGTATGGGCACATTGGTACTAGCGAAATGTATTTATACTTACGTAACTTACGTAATTTTCATACAAAACTGCAATTCTTTTTCTTAATTTCGATGCTGTTTCTGTAGTAAAAGTTCAGTTTGATGGCCTGGAGCCCCCTCTTAAAAATGATCGCAGGATATCAGATTTTGTTCTAATTTTAACACCTGATTTTTCGGGTGACTTTGTTTCAAAATCGTTGTCCATGTCAATTAATCCAGATCAAACAAAATACCTACCATCATAATCCTCAGAGTCCGGACCCGGACGGGGTCCAGTCCAATACGTTACTTATTCACAAAACGCAGGGACAAAGGATCATTACCGAGGATAATGCCCTCCCCTGGGGGCTATCCCTGCCCTCTCATATATCCCTATTCATGAATACCTCCCACGCCACCTTACCTCAAACTAGCACTCTATCTCCTTACATTAGAGTTGATTTTGTCGCTCGTGTTAGAATGGGCAGTTATTCTAATTATAATATTTCGAAGGGCTGTTTGTGCTTGAAGGTTGTTATTAAAGTGATATGAATACGTTGAGTTCTCTTTGTTTGATATGTATTTGCATAAATTAACGTCGCTTAAGTTACGCCGTTCAATTTGGATTAGTAACTTTGGCTAGAGCTCCATTATATAAATCTAACAGTAGCGACACATCGAACATACCTACCTACATAAGATATTTTGTTTGATAAAAGCTGCGATGATAAAAGGTCAATGGGTAATCACTGTAAATAGTGCATACATTTAAATTTTCCAGGAATCCATTCTTAGCAATTTAGAAGCCAAAAGATTCCTATGCTATGGCTACGTGGAAGATTTTCATGTTTTGCATGTTTTATAGTTCTAAAATTTTATTTTTGGCAGGTTAGATTACTAAGCTAGAAAGGCCTTCTCAACAATACAGGGTCCTTCTTAATATGCTGACACTTTTTAAGGGGATGATCAGATCGTCAAACTGAACAACTTTCTCTACGGCACCAACATCGAAATCACGAAAAAAAATCAGCTGTTCCACACAAAAGTGCAAACCTACTCGAGCCAAATGTATGGGACAGCAGATTTAGTTTGATGGTCGATCATCCCCTTAAAATGTGTTTTGAAATTTCTTGAACTTATCTTATTTATCAATGCACCTGTGTGTAAAATAAATCGGTCTTATTTAAGTATACATCATCATCATCATCATTCAAGTGTCAAATAAAAATCTATATCTATTTCATTAATTATCCTATAGGAGACAATAATATAATAGGTACTTATCTAATATTTCCGAACCAACGCCCTATATTTCGAGCCAAGCAAAAACCGTATCTACCCATTCCATTGTAATTTCATAATAAAATATTCAGCGACACACACAAAATCCATTTGCATCTGAATATCGAAAAATCTTTTATTCTGAAATAGATTTTTGATCCGCGGAAATTGACCTTACCCGTTGAGGCCCGGCCCTGTGGGACGTTTGTGGTACCTACCCTTTTCAGGCCCTTTTCACGACCCCTTATCAATCTTAAACCGTTCTCCCTTTTTTTCTGTACTATACTAACGAGGCACACTTGTCGTTTTCTCGCGATCTATTTTTAACCAACTTCAAAAGAACGAGGTTATCAATTTGTATGTTATTATAGTTGTAATGCTTGACTTGCAAGTTGGTTGGTTGTAATACTTCCAGTAGATGGCGCGCACGTCCCCATAAGACGTAACAGATTGAAAATTTCGTTCTCTGGGCAGTGGGCTCGGTGGTGTAATTGGTTAGCACGTTTCCCCGGTTTGGAAGAGCGCGGGTTCAAGTCCCGCCCGAGACAAAATTTTCAATCTTTAATTTAATTTGTATGTTGTTTTAATTTAATACAGGGTGTAAGATTAAATACGTTACATACTTTAGGAGGTGCTTCAAACCATCAAACTGAACAACATTTACGGGACCAACGTAGTTCAACTGGTAAGACTACTGGGAACACGCCGATTCTACAGGCTATGTACCTACGATAAATACGCCAAAAGCCTTAATTCATAAACATGAACCAACTAAATTGTACGAAAAACCAATGAATAAAAACATCTGAGTAATCTTTCTCTGAAGGTCTACATTTCTCATCAAAGTGAATTGGCGAACTTGTTTCCTATATATTTATGTATGAAATGAAGAGCAACGTAATAAGATGTTTACTATGGCATGTGTAATCGAAGGTTGAACTTTGTTTTCAAAGACCTCCCATTTTGGCCAATTTTTAAGCTTTTGATCTTTGATCAATATAAAAAACTGGATACACAATAAACGGTCAAAAAGCGCGCTATACCTACAGTGTGTTAGTTACAGCCTAGTAAATACTGAAACGGTGAATTCAGGTGTGTTGCTCCGTCGCGGTACCACACAGCACGCAACAGGTGTCTTACCTATATGAAAAAATTGTACAAGATATGTACGTAATTGTACGTTAACAAATAAAATTGTACGTTGCGGTTTTTCGCCCCAAAAATTAGTTCGATTTGGTACCGCCGGGGAGCTCTGCCGCGTTTTTCTCAAAAAGCGGACATAATTTACAAAACTACAAGTCCATCAAACTGAACAACTTTCACTATGGATCCACCCTCAGGAAATGCTAATAAAAATCTGCTTCTATTGAGCAGCTGTTTTGTATGGACAAAACAGCTCTACTCGACTCAAATGAAACAGTTGTTTTTTTTCACGTTTCCTGAGAGTGGCTCAATAGTGAAAGTTGTTCAGTTTGATGGTCTGAATTCACCGTTTCAGTATTTGCTAGGCTGTCACTTACACCTTACACCCTGTATAGCGCGCGCTTTTTGACCTACGTTACCTCTTTTGTACTACGGAACCCTAAATAAAGCTTCCATTGAGCAAAGTAACGCTTACCTATACAAGGTGTTACAAAACTACAAATAAACATTTAAGGGGGTGGTGTAGACCATCAAACTGAACAACTTTCACTATGGGACCAATATCGAAACCGCGAAAAAAAATATTTATGTTCTATATACTCTACAAATCGACTAGAGCTATTTATGTAAGGGATTTAAAATTATTTTTTTCGCGATTTCGATGTTGGTCCCATAGAGAAAGTTGTTCAGTTTGACGGTCTAAACAACCCTCTTATGAGTTTCAAAAATTTATTCTTACTTATGAAACACCTTGTATACGAGTAGCTTAAGTAGTATTCGAGTTTTAACATTATGGAATAAAAAATCGTGCTGCATGTTTTATTTCTAGTCTTATCTTATTAGTAGACTCACACCCCATGTGATTCATACGGCACATAGCGTAGTGGTGAAGCGGGAGGTATTCTACCTCCGCTCCGGGTTCGAGGTACCTCACGTACACGTTTGATGGCAGACCCGACGTGACGTCATCACTATCACATAATGGAGTGCACACACGTCCGGTGAGAATTGGGATAGAGTGAAATGTTTCTTTATTCTTTACTAGACTTAATACTACTAAATGTATAGCTTTCGAAACTATATTCCCCGAGGAAGTTTTATTCTGAAAACTCACAAAATCCACGTTAGTACTGAATCCCTGTTTAGAAGTGAGCCCGTCACCACTTATAAATAGTAATAGTAATAGTAATAGTAATATTTATTTCCAGACAAAGATACATTGCATAGTATTACATGGATTACTGCACTAGGCAGCGCCTGTATCGCGGGAATCAAACAAAATAAATAAAATAAAATTAACGTTAAAACGCATAATTAATAAAGAGAATGAATGAATGAATATTTGTGTGTGCACGAGATGATGATGATGTTGTGTGTATGCAGGTGTGGGTGTGTTGGGGTGAGTGTGGGGGTGTGTGTGTGTGTGTGTGTGGGGGTGCGTGCGTGAGCGTGTGGATGAGTATTCGTGTGTGGCTGAGAACGATCGTCATGCAACGATCTTCAGCAGTTCCTCTCCTTCATCATAAGTCCAACCCAGTAGTTTGTTGTAAATTTTTTTCTTGGCTTCTTGTACACTGCACCGCCTCAGGTCGCATAATGATACAAATTTATTATAGATATAGGGAAAGATGAAGGGTTTATGTCTATGTGCAAAGGTCGTTTTGGTTACTGGCACCGGCACCTTGAAAACTCTTTCCTCAAGCATCTCCTCGTATGATGGTAGACTGAGAACTGTTTTTTGCATGTACACTGCGACTCTCATGAAGTATAGTTGCCGAACAGTTAGGACCTGCGCATCCTCATAGAGCAAGGTAGTGGGGTATCGGCGAGGCTTGCCCAGTGATACCTTGAGAATCGCACGATGAGCTCGCTCGAGCATGATGAGAGCAGAAGCTGCAGCACCTCCCCAGGCTAGCACACAGTAGTTAAGTATTGATTGACAGAGCGCCAGGTACAAAGATTTCAGTAGTTCGCCATCAGTAGCTTCTCGTAAAAGTTTCATTGTATAAATTAATTTGCGAAGTCTGGCCGAGGTAGCAGACATATGCTCCTTAAAGCATAGCTTCTCATCTATCATGACACCCAGGTATTTAAGTGCCTTGATTCTGTTTATTGCTACACAGTTACAGTCTGAGAGTATATGGCTAGTCAGGTTCTGATAGTGCTGGTGATTATGAGCGGGGCAGGTGCTATCATGAATTTTCAGGTGTGTCAGGCAGGCTGGAGGAGCAGACGCTGCTGTTTTGTGAAAGCAGAGGAACTGAGTTTTTGTAATGTTCAGACTTAAAAGATTTTGGTCAAGCCAGTGAGATAAGAACTCAAGGCCTCTTTCAGAGGCGGAACGGGCCTCATGCCAGTTTCTTCCATGAAAAACCACAGCCGTGTCATCCGCGTAACATAGCAGATCTGCATTTTCTAGGGGCAGATTTGTAATATCGTTCATATACATTATGAAGAGCGTTGGACCCAAAATACTGCCCTGAGGGACGCCAAAGGTAACGGGTCGTGGACTACTGATGCTGTCACCTATTTTAACACGTTGGTACCTATTTGACAGGTAGGTTTGAAACCAACGGAGAGCAGTCCCACGAATACCAAAACCCTCCATTTTTCTCAAAAGAATTGGTATCGAAACCGTGTCAAACGCTTTCGCCAGATCGAGGAAAACGCCGACACAGCCTCGCCCTTTGTCCAAATGGGAGCTTATTATCTCAGTAAGAAGAGTGACAGTAGAATAGAATAGAATAGAATATCTTTATTTGCTCTGAATAGGTACAGTACAGATCTTAATGTCATACAATTATGCAATAATATAAAACAACAATTATATAGGTATCACCATTCAGCTAAATTAGATTAGCATGCAAAGTTACAGTTAAAAATTAAAAACGTGTGTTAAGAAATTCTTTAACATCATAAAAACAATAGTCAATTAATAGATTCCTTAGCTTTTTAGACATTATGTCAGGAGAACAATATTTAAACTCGTCAGGTATCTTATTGTAGATTTGAACACACATACTGTAACAGTTTTTTTGGTATACAGTTGTAGACGGACAGTGACCTAATACTAGTGCCTTAGGGCGCCTGGTAGCTCTAGGATTAATAGCAGTAGCCAACGTAAACAAATGGGGATTCTTTCTTACAAACTTAAATACTTCTAATATGTACATTCTCGGCAGACTCAGGATACGTAATTTAATAAATAACGGCTTACATGGTTCACTTGGACCTTTACCACATATTGCCCGAATGCACTTTTTTTGCGCTACAAATGCTTTATGTATGTCTGTACCTTGTCCCCAAATTATCAGTCCGTAGTTCAGTATTGAGGCCACATGCCCATAGTATGCAGACATAGCTATGTCTACAGATGCAATTTTACGCAGTCTCCTAGTAGTTATAATACATGCAGTAGTTATAATACATGCTTTGAAATTGAAGCATGCCGATTTCCTCACGATGTTTTCCCTGGAAAAGCCATAAATTATACATAAATTCTGAAAACTCATTGGTATGAGCCGGCCTGGACGGGGATCGAATAATCGCCTCTTGTACGTTAGGCATGGTTAATGGCCACTAGACCCCCACGATTTAATAGTACCTACGGCTTCTTCTGAATCGACAACTTAATCGAAGATTTAATGTGCATCATTTGACAAATTCCCACTAAACGAAGTTTCATTTAACTTTACAAAAAAGGGTGGCCATGGTTTAGGACTATGGGTGGGTAACATAATACAGGGTGCAAGGAAAAATCTCATTACCCTTTAAAGGCCTCCGCACATTGCAGCGATATTATCGAGCGATATTATCGACAGCGATATCGCGACATGTTACACACTGCAGCGATTCCGCGATTCGCGTCACGCATGCGCCCCACCACTGAATGTAGTCGTAAGAGTTGCGATAATATCGCGGCAGTGTGTGGGATCGAGCGCGTCCCCATACAAAATGTACTGAGAACAATTATCGCAAAATCGCAGGGATATTATCGCTCGATAATATCGCGGCAGTGTGTAGGATCGCGCGCGTCCCCATACAAAATGTACTGGAAATAATTATCGCAAAATCGCAGCGATATTATCGCTCGAGAAAATCGCTGCAATGAGCGGAGGCCTTAAACCACATACTCTACCCATCAAACTGAACAACTTTTATTATTGGACCAAACCAGTCAGCGTAAAAAAAAAACTGCTGTTCCATACTAAACTGCAATCACTACTCGACTAAAATGTATGAGACAGCAGATTGTTTTTTGTTCTGACTGGTTTGCTCCCATGGTAAAAGTTGTTCAGTTTGATTGGTAGAGTATGTGGTTTAAAGGTTAATGAGACTTTTCCTTGCACCCTGTATTATGTTAAACAGTCCTAAAGCCATGGCCACCCTTACGTGCGATACCACGTCGACAAAATCGCTCTATTCTAGATATTTGTCAACGAAAAGCTGTCGAGTGTTGAAACGAAAATAGTTCCGTACATCCCATGCTAGTCGGGCCGGAGTTGAAGCGCGTACAAATATGAGGGGCACTATCCGATATGCCACGAAGCCTTTTTAGAAAATACCTTGGATTTGTCAGAGGTAAGTTTGCTCATTTCATAAGTGCATTTGCGGCAGACCTGAAATTGTGTAATTTCATAAGAGTGTATGGTATAGGTACCTTCTTCTTCTGTCGAGTGGATGGCATATAAGTCATTGAGTTATGCCTTGCCATCACAATACTAACCAGATAAAGTAGATTACACACTGAGGGCAGGAAAGTGAGAAAGGTCTCAGATCATGTAATGTGATCTGAGGCTTTCTTATTTACTGCCCGAGGTTAGTATACTATTTTTCTCCTCGAAGGAGGTGGTAAGAAGCACATCGTTTAGCGCAGCGTGAGGGGAGAAAAAATCTGTAACATTTTTAAACACGATTTAGATAGATATTAGTAAGCTATGTACCTGTGGTTTGTTTGAATATCGTTAGTGGAATAAAATTAAGTAGGTATACAGTTTCAATGCTAGGACTAATTTAAGATTTGTATCGAAATCTTGGAGTCATTGAAACTATCCCTCTGTCCTGTAGGATCCACTATCTCGATCACCCAGTGGATTGAATAGCACTCTAAAGTTAATTGCGATCCACCATTAGGCTCAGTGGATGATACTTGAATGTCTTAATAGGCTCCACCAGTGGATTATAGATTTTATCGAAAATCTGACAATATAGTTAATTCGTTTGTATGGAGCGCGCTAACGGTTAAAAATTAAATCGTCTTAATCCCCGCTGCAGGGGCATAGGCTTCCCTCAAGGTGTATGGGAAAACTACTAAACTTATCAATAACTAGTTTTCAAAGCACTAGGATCGATGGTCCTGCTAGGCTTCCCTATGTCTGTGCAAGGTAGACTTCACATGCACTACAGAATTCGTTTTAAAGTTGAAGCCAGATAAACCCTTTCCATGACTTAAGCTTACAAAGCGAAGCAAAATGAAATGATAGCGATGTTATTAGCAATACGGCGGCAAAGCTCTCAGCTGGACAAAGCCCGTGGATAATGGTTAATTGCGACTGGAAGCGCGTATCGGCACATCTAGAGGCTCTTTGGCACGAGCATGCCCGTTTCCATTATAACAAGCGTTTGGTTAATTCGACATCAGGACTTACTTATTTTCTATGCACACCTTGACTGACTCTCGGTAAAGTAGCCGCCCGACTTCTCTGCCCCTATATCTCGTTCTTTCTTTACTGCGTTTTCACCAATCCCCTCCAAAAAACATCATGATTTCTATGTACCAAACACACAAACACTGTAATAATTTAAGATAGTTTAGACCATCGAACTGAACAATTCACTATAGAAACAAAGTCGCAATAAAATCTGCAGTTTCATACAACTGTCCTATCGACTCGACTCAAATATTTGGGGCAGATTTGTTTTTATCTTTTTTTTTATGTTGTGTACAGTGTAAGTTGTTCAGTTTGATGGTCTAAAATGTAGACCTGTTTAAACTGCTGGTTTATTGGGTTCGGCCACGCTGGTTTTAACTCTTAACCACCATCCCTTTAAATAGTACTTGGGAGTTTTGTTCCGCCTTGTATATTAAAATTTAAAAAATTTAAGTAGGTACCCATAATACAAATTGTTAGGATATTATTATTTAAAAAAAAACGGTCGGAATATTACCTATAGGTTACTTACTAGCGCAATCCAATGTATCAACTTATAGCCCGACCAGGAATATAAAAAACCTCGCCATGTTGCGGAAAATCATTGGAACTAATTTTTGTACTTGGAATACTGACTTTAAAGGTTAAAGTCGATTGCAGCGCCCCCAAACCAGGTTTTTTTATATTTCTGGTCAGGCTTTAAATGTATACAATATGATTAGCAATAAAGAATATGAATATGAATAGAATAAGTAGGTAAGTATTGTAAAGCAGTAAAACTCCAATTGGAGTATTACTTGTACTGGTACAAACTGCTAATCTAATATTCACTAAGTAAATGCATACATTTTTGAGGATAAATAGTTAAGATAAGATAAGATAAATATTCTTTATTTGCACACCAAGAATAGAAAAAAAATACAATTTAAAACAAGAATAAGAAGGGTAAATAGTTCTAGGTTTTAGGAAATGAAACATGTTTATATATTTGTTAATGCTTTTTAATATTATCCTAACCTTAGCATCAAATCTTCAAGATTGTATGTGTTTAGGAAGCTAACATAGCTTTGTCAATTATTTTCATTATAAACATAGAATGATATTTACAATTAAGTATGCCTTTTTAATTAATACTTAATAAGTAGGTACTTATTACAAATGGACAGCAACATTATTTACTTAGTTAGGTACCTATAGGTACACTTACTTACAGTCACCACCACTGCTGCCTCTATTTATTAACTACCTACCTAGCTTTTATTGATAAAACAAGAAATGGAAGCTTACTCGAAATCATTATAAACTAAGGAATATTGAGAACACACAAGGAAAAAATATGTTTTACAAAAATGGATTGCGTCAGCAAAATATTCAAACTAATGATAGAAAATTTTCTACGGAAAATAGGCTTCAGTAGGTCTACCATGAGTTTTCAGCGTATTTTACTATTGTAGTTACGTCGCCAATTTGTATGACAGAATTTAGTTTTCAACGTAACCACTAGGAGCGCTGTACAAAATTCAATACAAAATTCGTGACGTTACTACAGTAGTGAAGTAAAGTAAAAACTCATGGTAGACCCCCAGAATGTATATGAACGATGTAAAATATTCGAATTGGCACGGAATTTTTCATGAACTTACCTACTTGTGTCTGGTAGGAGATTACCATTTACCTTACACCTACTAAGAAAAAATAATGTTAAGTATATTGAAAACTTTAACAATCTCGGAACATTTTGTGGTAAAATATAGGTACTTAATTAACTATGAATAATAATTGACCAATAATCAGTAGTAGACGATGATAGGCTAATTGAATCGTACAAATCAGAGATTTTGAAAAGTGCAAGGAGACAATTACCAAAATCAGATCAGTAATATACCTAAGTAGGTAAGTACTACAGATTATTTTAATAATTATGAAATTCTGCAAAACATTCTAAACAAAGCCCAGGCTGCGATGGGCACAACTGGCAGTAAAATAAAGTATTTCTACGTATTTTCGCCTTCGAAGAACAATTCTTACATCTACGCCGCAAGGTTTTCCCCCCCATGGCCTTGGGCAAATGAGACGCTGTGTGAACCTGGCCCCCATTTCTAAGCTTTATTGGTCCACCACTACTGATTTGTGCGGTTTGTGCCGTTTGTGCATCAGAGGAATTCATAAGCTTCCGAATTACTTCGATTCGAAAATCGTAGAAAGACATACGACTCAATGGATCGTTCTTTTGACAAATATTATATACTTTATATGCATTTAGCATCATAACCTGCATTATATGAATGATTATTTGTTTATACCAAAGCGCAGCTTTGGTACAACATGTATAATTTGAAAGCATTTGATCTTTCCTTTCGACACCTTTAATATTTTGTTTGTAAGCCATAATAACTCTAGGTGTTTGTTTTACACCATGCTTGTTGGTAGTTTTAATCATATCTGCGTTATGTTCCGTAGATACCATTAATACTGCCTTTTTGTCCACATATTTTGCCACACAAACGCCTTTCCTATTACATTCAGCTACACAAACACCTTTTTCCACAACTCTTCTAACAAAAGGAGGGTTGCGCGATCTGTTGGATCGAAGAGTACCCGTGAAGTAGGTATTCCGGTCCAAGAGATCTTCCGCAAGACCCACGCTGTTATAATCATTGTTCATGTATAAAGAGTAGCCGACATCTAAATAATCCTGCATCAGATTTCCGACTACATGATCAACGTGCCCTCTACCGCGTAGTATACGGTCGTTCGATACACAATGCATGTGCATCTTCTGACATAATCCATTTTTGTCTGTCAAAACATACATTGTAACACTATTTTTATTATGTTTTCCTTTAATTTCCTGAAGAAATCTTATCTTACCGCGCCTCAAAACAACAGTCTCACTAATGGTGAGATTACGGCTGGGTTTATTTAAATCTTTCATTGTATTATTAAAAAAGTCTATGATCGGTTTGATATGTCTGTTATAGTCATTCGGTTCGAAGATGTCATTAGAATTTTGAAAACATAGGAATCGCAAAATTAACAAAAATCTGTCGCGGCTCATATAGTTTTTAAAGCACAAATTAAAAAGAGGGTCTATCTTCCAGTAATCATTAAGTCTGTTCAATTTTATCGTGCCCATGTGAAATAAAATTCCAAGGAAAACGAGTATTTCTTCAGCGTCGGTGCTTTTCCACCTATTGATCCGGCTGTTTGGTCGGTTTTCCCCCAGTGTCATTGCCCAGGCGTAATGATTGATGCTAGCTACTAAAGCCGTTATAAATGTGTTGTTAAAGCACAGACTGAAGAAGTCAATGGGAGACTCGGCAGGTCCGGTGCAGATTTCAGGCACAGCGATGAAGGGGACGTCGCGCAGAGTGTTGGCGCTGGTCCACTCCTGGGTGACGTCCTCCTCGTCCCCGGAGCCCTCCGAGGAGACGTCGCTCTCAGCTGAAGAGTCGCTCCCGGCTGCATCCTCCATCGAGTAGGCGCCAATTCGCTCACTTTGCAAAATATACAAATAGTTTATACATAGCTCTGCTCGAGTTATCTATAGGTAGGTCTATTGTATTTTTTTAGGAAGCCAACTTAACAATTTACAATACCTAATTAGTATCATGTAGTATAGTATGTATGTTTCTGACCACTCCAAAAGGGATTACAGTCGGGTCGGGAATTAATGTATGCGACTCAAAACATGAAACTCGACGCGTGTGCTAAGACCTTGGAATGCGATAATATATCGACCCGCCAGGCAGGTTCATGCGCACCGCGGGACCGGTTATTGTTGCGTACCTACCTACGTATCCACGAGAGTCGTCATATTCTTGCCTAACTATCGATAGTTTCATTGTCGATATCTAAGAATGACCAATATTGTGTGTAATACTTATACTATCGGTTGTAACGAATCGATACTATTGCATTTCAATACTATCGATACTACTTATAGCATCTGGATACTATAGATATCAAAGACACTAGGTACCTATCTAACAATATTGATTTATTATTACTTACCTACTTGTTATTATGACTATTTTCTTACATTATATGACTTTCGGTAACTTTTTTTTTTAAACGGGCATAGGCCCACCACACATTCTCACCACTGTAACTCCTGTAATCCAGGATCAACAGCGGCGACCATTCACAACACTAGACAATGAAGTCCAGCGAGCCCGGGGGATGACTCTAATCTGTCGGAGGTAGGAGGAGTAGGAGTAGGAAATATCCGACTTCCCTCCATTGCAAACGGGAGACAGCAATAAGAATAAAAAGCATGGCTATTAGAGAGCCAATTCCAGAGATCATTTATGGCAGAGTTGAAGACTTTCGGTAACTACCTACTTGTTTGTTAGGTAGGTATCGATAATGGAAAAATATCGATTGTATTGGTGATTATCGATACTCATCATCTCATCCTATGGACGTCCACTGCTGGACTTAGGCTTCCCCCAAGGATCGCCATAACGACCGGATGGTTTGACTATCGATAGTATTCAGATGCAATAGGTAGTATCGATACTATCGATATTGTAACTATTTTTAACCAGAGAGCGGAATCTAATAGCAAAACAATTGAAATGTCATAGAGATGGGACATTGTTTTTTATCGTGTTTTCATGCTGTAGATACTTTTTAGTTTTATCTTCATTACTTAATCAACATACATTTAATTTTATTATTTATGATGAGCATAAACTTATGCTCACGACTATATTCCCCGAGGGGGTAGTCAGAGATATTCAGAAACCTCAGAACATCCACGTTTCACCAGTGGTACCGAAACTGTGTCAAGTGTGACGGGGGATGAGCCCCTCGCCACTTATAATGGACAGTGGGTACAATACATGCCTCGAAATTAAAGCATGCAGGTTTCCTCGCCACGTTTTCCTACTCCGAAAAGCCAATGGTGTAACAAATCGTACATAAACTCCGAAAAACTCATTGGTACAAGTCGGCTTGGACGGGGATCGAACCATCGCCTCCTGCACGGCAGGCAAGGTTACTCGCCACTGGATCACCACGGCTTGTTATGATGCACATTATTTGCACATTATTTATGATGAGATGACACATAAATGAAACAAACCTCGTTTTCATATCTATCCATTACATTATGTTATGATACCTAACTACCGCGACCTGGGAAGTTTACCTTATAACCCCTAATATGATGTTTAACATCTCTCTCTCTTACTCTTTAGATTACCGTACTGGACCTACCTATTGCAAAGACAAATAAATTATGTTATGTCTAATAACAAAAAACTATCGATAGCTTTAATTCTCGATAAAAAACAATGTCACGACTCTATGACATTTCAATTGTTTTGCTATTAGATTCCGCTCCCTGGTAATAACTTAGTGAGATATCTACAACTAGGTACCACCTACTAGAGTAATTTTTATTCCAATAACCTGAACAGTACGATATTTCAATTAATATCATTTCGATACATTCCACAATCACAATATTAAAGTCAATATAAGACAATGTAAACTGAAATGTTAATAAATAATGGAAATCTTATGCAATTTAAACCAATTGCAATAGGTATTAATGAAAGTATCATCAACTAAACTAAAACAAAATAGGTAACGGCACAAACACTATAGATTAGACTCGTAGGTATCACACCACACAAATTAAAAATAACAACAACATTACGAAAAATACTTGAAATAGGTACTTACTGATCAGAGTCCTCGACATTACCGAAAATGTCCACCATTCGCCTCCCCGCAACATCAGGTTCAGGGTGCCTTTGCGCCATTTTATAAAAAATAACACGACAATAAAACAAACATGTCCACGCGGCTAGAGACTGAGTCACGGAATGGCCGTTCACGCGGCGCGGTTGCCGTTCGGTACATTAGAAAAGGCAAGCAATTGAGAATTCCTTTGTGCAAGAGCGGAGCGGCAGATGAATAGAAAGAAACGGCCGCACCGCCGCCGCCGCGCCGCTCGCTTTGAAAGAAGAAGGATACCCTTTGTACATACGTAGTACGTATAGTACTTATTAATTATTACACTAGTTTCATGCATGTTGCAGACTGCAGCAGTGCTCCGTCACTCTCGTTTAACAGCTGCGATAAGTAAGTACTAAGTACCTACGCGTTAGCACACACCTAGTTCTCCGCTAGATGTGCGCTGGCTGACCCTACGGCGTCGGGGCCAATTACCTCATGAGTCATACAGGCGAATTGAAATAAAGCGCCTTTTTGTTCGTCTTTCCAGCGCAAACTTCGAAATTCAATAAAGCACCCGAATTCATCGCTACACTTTAAAACAGAGAGAACAAAGCAAGCCATGAATGCCGAAATCGGCCCAGCGTGCAGAACTGCAGATGTAATCGCCTATGTATTGATTAATCTGTGTCCATTGTGTTTAGCCAGCATATAAATATGGAGAGATATAGGTAGGTAGATATGCCTACTATAAAACACCACGATTTAATTTAGTTTCATGTTCCCATCTCATAGTCACTGTTGCCAGATTTTTTAAAGCAGTATCTGTACCGAAGATTTTAAAAATCTGTATGAAATCTGTATAAGTAAATTAAAGAAAATCTGTAAAAAATCTGTATTTGGCATTGGTATTCTCAAGTATTCTGTATAATTTTATCTGTAGTTGTTAGTAATTATAAGATTTAAAGGTTTCTAAATCATAAATGAATACGTTGTTTTTGAACGTATAGATATCTTGACAGATGTCTATATTCATGAACGAAAACGGTTCTGTCAATGTCACTCTCTTCTAACCTGCCTGCCGGCCTGCATACACGCATACGATACGAACCAAGTAATTAAATCCTTTCATCCTCGCAATCTTGACTTTTAATAGGTTTTGGGACCAGCATTGCTTTCCTACAAAAATCCACAAAGGTAATTACTTACTAAACGTAATTTTTTCGAAATGCCCAATGGTGATGAAACACCACGAGGTAATAATGGCGGCCATGCAGGTGCCAATATCCCTGGCAACATTTTCGTCGATCGCCTTGAAGGCAACCAGAACTGGAATTCCTGGAAGTTCTCCATACGCATGCTACTTACCCTTGAAGGTCTTTGGAGTTGCGTAATTGGAGAAGATGCGGACACACAGAGGGATCAGCGTGCTTTGGCGCGGATTTGTCTCGCCGTGAAACCGTGCTGCTATCAATATGTACGAGATGCTAAGACTAGTAAAGCCGCATGGAAATGTCTCAGCAACGTTTTTGAAGATACCGGCCTATGCAGGCGAGTACTGTTGCTTCGAAAACTACACAGAGTTGAGTTTACCAGCTTCGCTTCTATGTCAGAATACATCGAACATATTATGATGCTAGTACAACAGCTGGCCGACATTAAAAGAAAAATTGATGACTAAGAGGTCGCTGAGATTCTTCTTTCTGGATTGCCACAGGAGTATGACACGCTTGTTTCTAACCTAGAAACGGCTTGTATGACCAGTAGCTTATCGAGTGAAGTAGTGAGAGCCCGTCTTTTACAAGAAGAATTCCGCAAGAACAATTTGAACGGATCTGAATTGAAAAACAATGCGGCTTTTATTTCCAAGCAAAAGAAAATTACCTGTAGCTATTGCAAGAAGTCTGGACACTTGGAGAATAGATGCTACAAGCTGAAAAAGGATAAATCCAAGAATGAAAATGAAAATACAAGTTTTCTTGCTTCAGCGTTCTTTGTAGAAGATAATAAAGAGTGGTTCGTGGACAGTGGCTGCACACAGCACATGTGTAACGACAGAACTTTATTTTCAGACTTTAAACAATTTAAAAGTGATGTTTTAATAGCTAATAATAGTACGTTAAAGACTATTGGTAAGGGAAATGTTCAACTATGTATTGGAAACACTACTAAGCTAGTTGAGGATGTTCTATATGTCCCTGAGCTCTCGGTAAATTTGCTATCGGTAAGTTGTCTTGTTAACAAGGGATATAGAGTAACTTTTGGCAGGGAAGGTTGTTTTATATATGACAAATGTACAATTTCTGGCAAACCAGTGTGTAAAGCTACACATATTAAAGGTACATTCCGAATAAAAGGTAAGTCGTCTTTGTGTGAGGTGGCGCATTCTTCGGCTGTTTTGCATATGCAAGACGCACAGAGTGCTAACTTGGCTGAGGTGCCAATGGATATCTGGCACAGGAGGCTAGGCCATCTAGGTACTGCAGGTATGTTAGCTCTTAAGGGTGGTGCTGCTAATGGGGTTAATTTTCAGAATAAAGAAATAAAGGACTGCGTGCCATGCTTGGAAGGTAAAATGGCAGCGAGGCCTTATCCTGTTGGTGAAGCTCGCCGTGCAGCTGGACCTCTAGAGCTGATACACAGTGATGTTTGCGGCCCCATGCCCGTAGAGAGCTGGGGTGGCTCACGATACCTGGTTACTTACACCGACGACTACACCAGGAAGTCCTTCGGATATCTGCTCAAGAAAAAGAGTGAGGTATTTAAAACTTTTATTGATTTTAAAAGCTTGGTAGAAAAACAGCTGGGGTTGCCAATCAAAGTGTTACGTTCCGATAATGGGGGGGAATATTGCAGTCATCGTTTCTCTGAATTTTTAAAAAAAGAGGGTATTATACATCAAACATCTGTTCCCTATTGTGCACAACAAAATGGTGTCTCTGAACGTCTCAATAGAACTGTTCTAGAGAAGGCTAGATGTATGTTGCAAGGGGCTGGCCTAGACAAGCGTTTTTGGGGGGAAGCAGTTATGACTGCGATATATTTAAAAAATAGATCACCCACATCAGCTTTGTCCGGCCTTACTCCTGAAGAAAAGTGGACCGGGTCCAAACCGGACCTTCGTCACTTACATGTGTTTGGGTGCATTTCATATTCATTGTTACCTGAACACAAAAGGTGTAAATTAGATGCTAAAAGTAAGATGTATATTTTTGTCGGATATAGCGAAACCTCTAAGGGATTTAGACTAGCAGACCCTTTGAACCCTAAAAATGTTATAATTTCACGGAACGTCGCTTTTATAGAAAATAAATTTTATGATAAAAGTCAAAACAATTTTAATGAATTAAATAATGATTTTATATTTTATAATGACATTTTGAATTTTGAATATAATGATAATTTAATTAATTCTGTGTCATGTGATGTGAATTCTCGTCCTATTGTAGAATCTAATAATTCTAGTCACAATATTGAACTGAGCTCGAGCTTTAATAGTAGTAAGGCGAGTTCTAGTCGTACTGTTGAACTGAATCCAGAATTCATTTTTGAGAATGATAACAGCTGTTCTTTTTCAGGAGACAACAACAGCGAGTACTACTACTCTGGTAGTGAGAACGAGACGGACTCCACTTTGTCGCCGGTCGCTGACGCGCATGTTGAGCATGTGACTTCATCGCCCGAGGTGCCAGTTGGAGGGGAAGTAAATAATCCTGTGCCGTCCTTACCTGCTCACAGACCTATTCGTAGCACCCGCAATCAATTGCCGTCCAGGTACAAAGATTTTGTTGATACTGATTTTTCTCTCCTGACCCAAGACGTTGCTGTATCATCAGGTGATCCTCAATCATATGAGGATGCCGTGTCATGCTCTGACAGTCAACAGTGGAGAGCTGCTATGCAAAGTGAATATGATTCGCTTATTGCTAATAAGGTATGGAAATTAGTCGACCGCCCACAGACCAAAAATATTGTTAAGTGCAAGTGGGTATTCAAGAGAAAACATGATGCTTCTGGTAAGTTCGATAAGTATAAAGCTCGACTGGTTGCCAGAGGTTTTACTCAAGTTTATGGGGTTGACTATAACGATACTTTTTCGCCTGTTATAAGACACTCCACATTAAGAATTTTGTTTTCATTAGCGGCAGAGCTCGATTTAAATATTGAGCATATAGATGTAACTACTGCCTTCTTAAATGGAGAGCTTCAAGAACAGATTTATATGGAGCAGCCTCCAGGCTTTAAAAATGGTAACTGTGATAAAGTTTGTCTATTATTAAAAGGTATTTACGGTCTCAAGCAAGCGAGCAGACTTTGGAATTTAAAGGTTCATGATTTGTTAAGTAAAAACGGCTATAAGCAGAGTAAATGTGAACCTTGTGTTTACACAAAGAAAACTGGTAAAAACCTTGTTATTATAGGACTCTATGTAGATGATTTCTATGTTTTCTATTCAAAAGATAATAGTGAATTACTGTCCTTGCTTGAGAATAATTTTAATGTTAAAAACCTAGGAACTCTAAAGAGTTGTTTAGGAATAAATGTATACAGAGATAGAAACAAACATTTTATAAAACTTGACCAGTCAGATTATATCAAGAGATTGTTAATTAGATTCGGTATGGAGAATTGTAAACCGGTATCTACTCCAATGATAACTAATTGTAAATTAGAGAAGGCTAATTCTGAGTGCCTAGATGATAATGCTTATAAATATAGAGAACTTTTGGGTAGTTTAATGTATTTGTCAGTTTGTACTAGGCCTGACATAGCATTTGCATGCAGTCAACTAAGCCAGTTTAGCCATGCTTTTGACAAGACACATTGGCAAGCAGCAAAGCGCGTCCTGAGATATTTGTCAGGGACACTAGATTATCGTCTAACTTTTTATAGAACTGGTAATTTAGATTTAACTGCATACTCTGACGCGGATTGGGCAAACGACGTTGTCGATAGAAAGTCATATACAGGTTTTGTAGTGAAGCTTGGTCGAAACATGATAAACTGGGAATCGCGTAAACAACGATGCGTTGCGTTATCCAGTACCGAGGCAGAGTATCTCTCCATAGGTGATGTATGTAAAGATCTATGTTTTATAAAAAATTTCATGTCGGAAATTTTGTGTAGAGATTTTAAAATTACTTTGTATAATGATAATCAAAGTGCGCATAAGATTTTGGAATCAAAAGAGCTGTCACATAAACGCACTAAACATATAGATTTGCGTTATCATTTTGTAAAAGATTTGGCACATAAAGGTTTTATGACTGTAAAATATATGCCAACTGGAGAGATGGTAGCCGACATTTTAACAAAGTCTCTTGGTACAAATAAACATAAGCAATTTGTTAATAAGCTAAACATTGTTGAAAAATAATTTGTGAATGTGTTTATGTTATATGTATTGCTAGTGTACTTATAGTTCTTCACTGTACTTTGTGTAGGTATGCTGGCATGTAAAGTTTGAATTGAAACTTTGAAATCTTAAGGGGAAGTGTTAGTAATTATAAGATTTAAAGGTTTCTAAATCATAAATGAATACGTTGTTTTTGAACGTATAGATATCTTGACAGATGTCTATATTCATGAACGAAAACGGTTCTGTCAATGTCACTCTCTTCTAACCTGCCTGCCGGCCTGCATACACGCATACGATACGAACCAAGTAATTAAATCCTTTCATCCTCGCAATCTTGACTTTTAATAGTAGTAACTACCTAGGTGCTTTAATTGTTACATTTAGAGCTGAATAAATAAATGTTATGAATATTTATAAATATCATTATTCATTTTTAATAATAAGTCATGATCAATATCTATGTCATAGCACGTCATAGCATGGCTTATTGTTGAGTAATTGCTTAGTTGTGCAGCAATTTTTGCCAAAATGGTCTGAAAAACTACAATTTGACGTAATTCTGTATGAAAAAAATTTGAATGTTGAAAAATCTGTATAAATTTCACTCTCAATTTTTTATCGGTATGACATGTTGGAAATCTGTATGGATACCGCGAAATCTGTATATCTGGCAACACTGCTCATAGTAGGTACAGTCAAGAGCACATCAAGCTTTACACTTTGCACTTTGGACCGGCCGCGTACTGTATGACGCGTTTATACAAATCAGAGCTCAGCTTATTCTGGTGATGTCAAGCTCCACTTGCTCTTGACTGTACCTACCTACCGCTACCAGTAGGTACTTTACTTACCCCGGGACGGGACTTTATAATTGTTGTTGTTATTTATGATTACCTATGCTATGACCACATAGTAGGTAGGTACTATCTATGATTAGAATTACTATAACTTAAAATTTATTGTCGTAGTCGAATGGACCGGGAGCCGGCATTCGCGCCGCTTCCTAAAACTCAGCAAGTACCTTTTAGATATCTAGGCAAGTACCTACACGACCAACGACAGCTAAATGCAATGCAACTACCACTTAAAGTAGGTAAGTACAAAGAATAGATAGTCTATTTTACTGTTAGCATTTACACTATAATAGTCTCACAGCTAAGACTTCAATTACTTCTCCAATTTATTAGGAACACAAATATTTACCTTCGCTATGGTTGATGACACAAATCGGATGGTGGTGGAGTAGATGATAGTGGTGGTGTTGGTGGTGCGGTTTCAGCTTCATGGGTATTATAGGTAGTTGTTTCTATGAAAAAATCTGGCTGTTAAATGAAAATTATTACTACTTGTAGGAAGTAGGTAGGTACTGTAGAGATATATCGCGGGGTTCCGAATCCGTACTGGCCACTTTAAATTGGGCTTAGAACGCATATCAAAGGAACAAAGATTCGAAGCTATTGGTTTTTGTTTTATATATCCGTGGGCAAAGGGAATTGACGTATCATCGAATAAATACACCACTAATTTTTAATTAGTAACGAACCTTTAAAGGTGTATTCAGACCGTGAATCTGAACAACTTTCCCTAACAAACATGGGTCGAAAAACGAGAATTTTTTTTGGTCTCCCATACAAAAGTGTGGATCGGTTCGATTTTCTATCGGAGGTCCAAAAATTTTTCTCGTTTTTCGACCCTTGTTCCTTAGGGAAAGTTGTTCAGATTCACGGTCTGAATACACCCTTAAAGTCTCGTTACTAATTAAAAATTAGTGGTTTATAATATTTTATAAAGTCTCCAAGTAAATTGTTTCAATCAGCCTCTGGCAGCCGAGCTATGCCCCGTTATAGTACATTACGTGTAGCGTCTCTTGGAACTACGTTTTGGTATTTCCATATAAAATGTAGATGTACCTACAGGGTGTAAAACTGTAAACCTATATGCGTTACTTGCTTAACTGGGTGCTTGAGACCAGACTGAACACAACACTACTTACGGGACAAACATAGAAAACGCGAAAAAAAATATTATTTTCATTGGGTAAGTATATCTCATTATCAATATTCGAATACTTAAGTATTATATTTCCTCATCACTAGAAACAAAAACTTCCGAACCCTTTTCGTTATTCATAGCGAAGCACCAATTTCTCGTGTACGCACGTCAGTATTGATAAATATTTGGTGAGCGGCAGCGACCTTCTTCACGATAATAAGACGATATGAAAGCCAGAGGCTCAGCGAGACATATTGCAGGCGAAATGAAAGTGATCGGCAAAGTCGCGGCGAATGCGGAAACGACACACACGACTTAGATAAAGGAGGAAAATATGTTTCCGCTCCTGGCCTATATTTACTGTTTGGCTCGCTTCGATGTAAGTATTGAAAAGGTTTTGAGTGCATAGAAAGATTTTAAAAGGAGTGTAGTCGAATCGAAACTGATGAGAATGTAATGACATGTTGGCTACAAGTTGGTGCAAAGGCGTGACTTTATGTACTGGTGCCTACCTACTCGTAAGGTGCGTTGGGGTAAGATTGTGAATGGGGTAAGAATATATTATGTCAAATATCTACCGATCCTGTGATTATTTTTTTATACTTGCAACATAGCGCGAAACGCCTTTTTTTTCTACAGTTTCTACTCCCTCCAGTCCGCATCGGTGATTTCGTCGTGTTGATCGTCTGTTATGGCTTATGGCTGGGCGTAAGATTGGACGCTCAAAACAAAATAACTAAGTATAAGATCGGATGTTTTCTTTTTATAAACCTAGTGTTTTTAGCCACATGAGTGATTTTAGAGGGTAGTCCGTTCTTTCCCCAACAACGTCCGATCTTTCCCATGTATTTTTAAATGTACCTATGTCTATACTTTAAACTCCCGTAACACAGCAGTCGTTAAATCTATGCAAACATGAAAATATTTTTCTGATAGGTTGTTTATTGATTATCAGATTCTACTTTATTTTATTACACTAGCTGATATAGATTTTGAGGAAAAAAATAATTGCCAACTTCTTATGAATGCTTAATAAAATTTACAGTTTTCTATTAAAAATTATAGACTCTTTAAGGTCAATATACCATACCCATATGTATATTACCTACAAACTGCAAAATTATTACCTACCTCATAAAAGAATCGATAGGTAAGTTCTCAAAAACGAATTGTTGTTATCAGATGTTATTCAGCATTTTTAACTTAAACGATCTTCGATTAATTAAAGTGAGTAATAAACAAAGATGTTAGTCAACGATAAAGTTTATAATTAATTAATAAATCGTAATGAATTAGAGTTCGTGACTGCTCAAGTAACGAACCAATCAACGTAAAATATTTTATTTTTTTATGCTCCTTATTTAGTGTAACTGATTTTAAATTACTCAAATCCAACGACTTTACAACTTCTGTTCAATTTAAAATAACTTTTTAGTAATAATGGGTGAATTTGACCATTTTTTGAGATCTAACCTTTATACCTTTTTTTTAAATTTTTTATACATAGGTACATAGTGTACAAAACATCCTAGTAATATGTAAAGGGGTGGTTTAGAGTTTAGACTTTAGACCATAAAACTGAACAACTTTATGGAGGCCACAGAAGAGGGAACATACAATACTGTAGTGGACTTACTAGACTCAAATGAATGGGATAGCAATTTATTTTCTACCTTAGTGAAAGTTTCAGTTTGATGGTCGATGGTCTTAAATAAAACAATGCAATGGGTCTAAATCAACCCTTTAAATATGGTGGGGTGTTTTAACTCACATAGGTAGGTACGCCAAGCGGGGCCCTCCATCCTAGGGCTTTGAAACCTAGCCAATCATTTAGTGCTCATTTTGCATTTGCTTTCTAAATATGTATGGGTTTTATAAAGAAGACTTACATGGAAAGTTTCTACAGTTTAAGAAAACCCTCAGGTGTGAATGTGGTCTTCCTTCTTCTATCTAGTCGATGGCCGATAGTCAGGGTCAGGTGGGGATTCTCGGATGCGCAAAATGTGAGTCGGTTGTGTGGAGCTCGACAAACGATGGCCCATCTCACATCGTGCCCTGCGTGCCTAACAGCACGCAGGAGGAGCTCATGACCGCTAGCGACGGTGCAGTATCGGTTGCCCAATTCTGGCAAGGTACTATTTAGTGACTTTGTTCAGAATTTGAAGTCGACACGATAAGAAGAAGAAGATGGCCGATCACGATCGATGCTGGATGCTGGCTGGTCGAAATATTCTAAATCTTTCCAGCCCAGTATTTCGCCACACGCATTTTCGGCAGCGTTCATATAAGCTCCGTTCGCGTTCAGTTGTCCGGGCAGGAAAGGCCTGATACGAGATGGGCCTGTATAGTCTGAGGAGTAACACCGGATTCACATCTACGGTCCGACCCGTCTGTGTAACCCCACTTGAACAGATTGTCTTTACTCTGGCCAACCTGAGTTCTGAACTTGTCAATGTGGTGGTTGCTCAAAGACTATGGCCCACCATAGGCCCATCTCATATTTCTTGCCCTGAGCAAACTTTGTTTGCAGAGTACCTATCGATAGCACATCCGTGTGGCAAAGTACTGGGCTAGAAAAACATTAAGTGACATGCCGTCGATACGACAGAAGTTAGGGTAGGTAGGTCCCTAACTTGACACACAGGTGATTTTTCAGCGTAGGCTATGTGCAACTGCACCGCCACGACGACGTCGCAATAGCACCGCCGCAACGCAACTGATAATATGATTATGATTTATCACAGAAATTTTGCGGCGATATCGAAACCACATCGCTCTGTCAATACCTACGCTCAAAAATCTCTTGTGTGATATGACCCTTACGAAAATTATTATTTTACAACCAATTTTCCATTCACTCCGTCCGCATGCTGTATGATATAATCTAAAATTATAATCTAATCCAAAGCTAGTAAAAGCCAAAAAATATGATCGTAGAAATATAAAAAGCGTCAGTGATGGCAAAGCGTCCGTCAGTATGTATTTACATGATTATGCGCATATTGAGCTGAAGTGGATTATAATATAAAACGTCGGCGTTCTGAGTCAAATCGGCGCGGCGCGGCGCGGCGCGGTGATCGGCTTCAGTAGACGTTATTGGGTTTTTAATATGTGTCTTCGAACATGTCTAATCTAATAACGGTGGCGGTGAAATTGAGTGTAAGGTAAGCTTAGATGGGAGAGAAAAAATTTTTTTTGATGTTGTGCAACACAGATTATTTCAAGCCGGCCACACTGTCCCTTCTGGAGGCACTGGACGGAAGTACACCGCGCCGCTGCCGCTGCCCCCTCTATCAGAAAATAGGCTATTTATAAATGAGCGTTTTTCTATTCTTTTTTAAATTTAGTTCCTAAAAAACTCGACAGGATGGCATGTTTATAACTCCATAGAGCCGTTCGCGACATCCTGTCAAAATATTGTCAAGACTGTGCCTACTTTTTTTTTGGAAAGCCAAGGGATCGAGCCCATACAACCATGTCGGGCGTAAATGTTTCGAATTTTCGATTAAAATGATTAGTAAATAATGAATTAATATGCCATCAAAAGATGCGTTGGCATCTTCTTGATCATCTTTTCCCTCTTTATTATTTTAAAGAAACACTTATTGAAATTTTGACGTTTATTCGCACAGACCGTAGCACCATCTATCGATCCCCTAGAAAACCAAAAGAAAAACGCTCATTGTATTGTGTATTATTCTGTACTAACGTAGTTTAAGTATAACCACTATTTTTTTATTAGTAACGAAACTTAAAGGGTGTGTTCTGTGTTCAGACCGTGAATATGAACAACTTTCCTTAAGAATCATGGGTCGAAAAACGTGATTTTTTTGGACCTCCCATAGAAAATCGATCGGCCGATCCGCACTTATGTATGGGATGTCTAAAAATTTTATCGTTTTTCGACCCATGTTCCTTAGGGAAAGTTGTTCAGATTCACGATCTGAATACACCCTTAAAGTCTCGTTACTAATTAAAACTAGTGGTGTATACTAACACTATGGACTGTGTCTGAAATAAAATTATTTTGATTTGATTTAGTTTTTAGTATTTGTTGCTACAGTGAACAAAAGTCTTTCAAGAAAATTTTCGATTTTATTCCATTACTTCAGATTCGAACTCTCGATTGTAAAAATTCATGAAAAATAGTCTCTTGTGAAAGTCGTTCTATTCTACGTCATTGATGACGACGAACGAACGAAATTGTACCTACGTAAATGATCAGTTGGTCTTGTACCTTGCCAGAGGGGAATGTTAGCGCGTGGCAGGTCCCTAGTTAAATGGTCGAAGGTATATGTAAACGTAATGATTATTTTCGTTTCATAGTTTCTCCAGGCGGTGTGTCCACCTTTTCCGATGACACCTCGTACTGAGTGTCCAACCTGTAAACAAATAATTCGTTTAGTTCATTGAATACTTTGCTTAGTACCTATACAGGGTGTAAAATTAACATCTATTCAGTGTATGTAGGTACATAATAAAAGGAATGTTTCCAGACCATAAAACTAAACCTTTCACTACAGGGCCAGCATTAAAGTTTTGAAAAAAAATCGGTTGTTCCGTATATAAAATGTCAACAGCTTCTCGAACAAAATTGTCGCGATTTCAATGATTCTGTCTTTAAAAAAGTTGTTCAGTTTGATGGTCTGAAGCATGCAAGTAAAGTAGGTATGTAACGCATTTAAGTTTACGCCCTTTATATAAATCAAGAATAATAAAATTGTTAGAATTAAAAAAAAATCTAATCGTAATAAACATATCAAATACACTGATGTTCCGTCTACCAGCGTAAGCGAAAATTGTTCTTAGTTTATGGTCCGATCATTCTTCCTATCCTGTTTTCGATTGTTTTTTCAATATTTATCTCGAGATAGTTACACAGAGTTAAAAATAAAGATTTCGCATTTTCCAAATCTTTAATTTCAAATAAACCTGCTTCGATCGCTTCTTTAGTTTTTCATACAATACAAGACAATCCATATCTGTCTATTTATCCAGTCGTTGACTTCGACGAAAAGCCTTGAGCGCATATTGAATTGTAAACCGAACTCATTGATTTTCATACAATTTTTTGTTCAGCGCTTAGAATAGTGTAGGTACGTTTTGAATAATGTTAGGTGGCTGACCGGGAGTGTGAAGGTGACTTGCTGATTCACATGGCATGGCGTGAGATGAGGCTCTGAGTCTATACCTGCCTGTCAAATTACTCTTTCAAGACATAGATGGCGCCGTGTGAATTAACATGACTAAATTGTACAGTCGGCCAAACGAATAGTCTACTAAAGTTGAAATGCTGCCTTAGTTTTAAATTATTCATACAAACTTTCAAAGCCTTATTATATCTTAGTACCTAATTATATTATAAATTGTAAATGTTATTTGACTCGCGCGATCTAGATTTTCTAAGCTATTTTTCCATATATAAAAATTACTTTTATTAATACCGTCTACGAGTGTTCTACGACAAAGTTTTGTATGAAATTGACAACTCTGCAACCACCTTAAGGTCTATCTACCGTCTTCTTTTTACCGATCTTGGACCCCACTTTGTCGTTTCGTTCTAGTATAAAAATTTACTTAAAATCAATGCATAAAATTTAGGTACAGGTCAGGCAGGCAGGTAGGTTACCTGTTATAGGTACCTACCTAACTATTCTGTACCTACTTCTGAGACATGTAAGCATGCAAGTGAGATGTGGTTTTGTAAAGAAATCGAGTCCTGAAGTACAAAATGTTTCTTTTCTTGAAATTTTAGAGAATATGACTGAAAGACTAAGTATACCTATCTACTTCAATTTATCGCCTTCTCATTATGAATAATTCAGAAAACAGCAGATCGAACGAAAATACAGTCTAACGATTTTAGCTTCCAAACTATACTGAACATTGTGGGCCAAGAAACAAAGTTGTTATTTGTACAAAAACAACAGTTTAACATAAAAGTATACTTACAACAAAGTACTACGTTCCCTCTATTTAATCAATGACGAGGACTGAAGGAATGTTGAAAGGCTCCTAATGAATTCAATTAGACGAATCCCTATTGCGACACGTTTGTATTGCTAAAATAAAATATGCAGGCGTTTTATTTGCTGAAAATTCAACGAATTTCACAATTTCTATTTCTGTTTCCTTTACCACGATTATGACAACGTTAAAAATATATATTCACGACTATATTCCCATAATAGGTACTCAAACAGTATCATTTTCAAAAACATATATATTTTAAAAGCAAGTGTCCAAACACTGTAGTAAAAAAGTGATAAAAGAACATGAAGCAAAAAGATAACTCCACGGCGGGGAATCGAACCCCGGTCTCCCGCGTGACAGGCGGGGATACTCACCACTATACTACCGAGGATGATGAACGAGTGTGCGAAATTATCAATTAAAAGAAACGTTTTGTTTATCAAAACAACTATTTAAATTACTAATTACGTCAATGTTTCACAAAATCTTAAAACAGATGGCACTATTATTATAGTCCAATCATTTTAGGGTTTGACCCTAACAATAATTCATCTATCGCTGAAACTTTGCAGTGTGATAAAGTAAAATGTGCAGATTACGGTTGACAAATAATCTAGGTTTAATTTTTTCCGGTCCTAGATTATTTGTCAACCGTAATCTGTATACTCTACTTTATCACACTGCAAAGTTTCAGCGATAGATGAATTATTGTTAGGGTGTCCATACAAGGAAACTGTAAAATGACTGGACTATTATGCCAATAGTAATAAAAAAAGAGAAATTATAAGTCTAGCCACTGAATTTTTTTTTGGCCACGTGATCAAACTTCTCATTTTTTAACTAAGCAACGGGAAAATAAGATAGCTTCTAATAAACTAATTCGTCTTTTTTACATCACCAACTAAATAATTCCAAAGAAAGCGTCAAGTAAAGTTCAGCAATTATTTTAACTTGTCTACTGATTTATCTATTGCCACCTAATTTACTAACTCAGCCACGGATTTTACAACTCATCACCATTTTACGTTTTACAGCTTCAACATAAGCTCCACAAAAAAATATAGTTCAAGCTTCAATAGACTACATCATATATTACAACTTAGCATGTAAATTAATACATCATATTCTTTTATCGTGAAAAAAGCCACTGTACGATTTGGTGCGAGTGCGTGAGACGACAGCGACCGGCCATTTGCACCAAATTCGTTCGTGCATTCGTGTTGCAATTGTTTCAATTGTAATTTTTGTAATTAAATAAAAGTTTTAGATGAGTTTTAATGGTTATTCTTTCGCTGGGATTCACCGTTATCTAGATATTTCATAAATTATGTTTTTATAAAGGGAAGAGGGCGCGATCTAACTCAGTCGGTTAGGTTAGCGAGGAGCGAAGCGACGAGCATGTTAGGTTTCTTGCGACCACAGCGCACGAGCCGAGCGAGCGGAGCGAGCGGTGCCGCGGCAGCGGCCGGCGAGTGCCAGAACCGAATTGCTACTGTTTAGCTAGTCTACTACTCAAAACAAAATTGGACTAAAAAAAGGGGGGGGGGGTGTCATCCCCCGAATCCCGAATGTTACATTTGGCGATTGTTTTTTGTTGACAATTTTCGAAGTCCTAATTTTGTATGGGACCTTCTATTATCTATCTAATATATCTTTATTTTAATTACTATACGTAAAATTATGGTATTTCAAAGTACATGAATTGATTTAAAAAGTCTTTTGTTTTGTTTTCCTTCAATAGTTTCTGGGTATTTAGTGGCCATAATTTACTATTTGATGACAATTTTAGGTAAATTTTGACGATTAATTAATGTAGGACGAGTTAAATTTTAAACTTACTGAGTTATAAAATTAGAAGCTAATTGAACTACTTTCTTGGTGTCATTTATTAATATTTTAGAAGATTACTGCTTGAATGCATATTACAAATTTAGATGCTAAGAAATAACCACCATGCTAAGTTGTATTTAGAGTGTCTTATATAGAAGATAACTAGTGGCTAAGATAGTATTATTTAGACGCGCGTTGATTGTGGCTGACTTAGTAATTTAGAAGGCAATGTAGATTTTTAGAGGCTTATACTGCTATTAAAAAGAAGTCTGTTTAATTACCACCCATAAAAAAAACATAATTTTGTAAAATATTGCTAATTCCACCGATTTCCAAACGCCCACGCCCACAGCTTAGTTGAAGGTATAGTACCCAGCGGTGGGACATATACAGGGTGTAAATTTAAATTAAGTACATAGTAGTACATACTTTTTGGGACAGCTGATTTTTTCGCCGTTTTCATGTTGTCCCCAGCGTGATGGTCTGAAGCACGTCCTTTAATGTAACACATTTAAGTTTACACCCTGTATAGGCAGGCTTATGATGATTGGTAATTCCATTAGGAAAATAAAGCTGGAGCGTCTTTTAAAAATATTCTGTATCTTTTATTTTATGGTACCTACATAGTATAAAATAAACCAAGTCGCTTCTCGCTGTCTGTCTGTCCCTATGTAGATACCTAATATCTTTAAAACTACGAGACGGATTTTGATGCCGTCGCTAGTTTGCTATAAAGAATAATTATTTCCTGAAATAAAGGGTGTAAGGGACAGCCCTCCGCAAACTGAAACGGAGAACTCAGACCATCAAATTGAACAACTTTCACTATTGAGCCTACCTCAGGAAACGCGAAAAAAAATCAGCTGTCCCGTACATTCAAGTCTGGTAGGTACGGCAGTTTTGTATGGGACAGCTGATTTTTTTTCGCGTTTCCTGAGGTAGTGAGGTAGGCTCCATAGTGAAAGTCGTTCAGTTTGATGGTCTGAGTTCACCGTTTCAGTTTGCAGAGGGCTGTCCCTTACACCCTGTATAATAAAAACAACACGTAGGTAGGTACCTTACTCACCTAGTAGAAGAAAATTAAATTGAAAATTAGAAATGACTAGTGTCGCTGCTCTAAACGCCTGATCATTTTTTTACCTTTTCAGTACACTCATCTATTTCAATAGAATGACAACCCTAATAAACATTAATCAGTATAATGTTTCAGTTCACGAGGAGTGCCAGACAGTACAGTAGGTACCTAATGGACAGGACGCCTACTAACCACTTGCCGCCCGGCTCGGTACATTAGACAAAACACAGATAAAACCAGGCTAATGGCTAGTTAATCCAATAAAAAGACAATTCGGGACACTGCCCCCTGCCAGCTAAAAAACATTTACATTTATCTTAATTCTGTCTTTTTGTCTTACCACTTAAATTCTACAGTTAAATATTTTCTCTTGACTTCTTTCACATCGCAATAAAGTTCATAATATCGTAGCGAGTTTGTAAAGAGGTGAATTAATAACTTTGTAGTTTTTCACGTAATTGCAGCGGTGACAGTTCGTTTGTGACTGGACATTAACTTGTATTTTAGTTTTTTCATCCAAATGGCAATCCTAATCTACCTAAGCCATTGCATTAAAGTGCGTAATAAAACGTAATTACATAACTTTATAATTTACATACATACTAGGTACTTAACTATATATGAGAAAGCCTGTCTTCTTCTTATCGTGTGGGCAAGCCCTGGTGTCAGAGTTTTTACAGACCGCCTTACGTGGTGTTTAACGACTACTAAAACTAGAGATACCTACTTACTAGCTGGGACCAACGGCTTAACGTGCCACAATCAGGTAATTCAGCCTGCGATGTCCCAACCAACTGGAGAAAAACCTAAGGAAAACACACAAAGTGACATATCACTAGGTGACCCCCGTGGTAATCGAACCCGCGACCTAGGTGTCAAGAGCCCAATGCTCTTAACCATTAGACCACGGAGGCAGTTAGAACATAAATAATAAGAATGTACTAACTCAAAGTCCCGAACGTGTCCTGAATTTGGAAGAATAGTCCCGAATTAGGAAAACATTGTTGAATTTTATAACACAACTAGTGTTTTCCCGCGACTTCGTCCGCACAAATTATATACCAGATTTTAAGTCAGATCATAAGCTATCAAACAATATCAGTAGTTTTTGCGTGATGCGCGAACAAACAAACAAACTAACTATTTTGTCAATAGATGGCGCTGCACGTTTTTAAATCGCGCTATCGAATGTTATTTGAATTTATATGAAGTGAATAGGGATTGCAATCCGGTTTTCCGGATCCGGTAATCCGGCGGATCCGGCACCAATTACGGCCTACCGGATCCGGCACTAGCTAGCCGGATCCGGCCCGGATCCGGTAAATATCTTGAAAATCGAATAAAATCGTTTTTTTAATGAAAATTCTCGCGATGGACGTCGCTCACGACGTTATTGAGTCACCCTGTTACGACATTCCGCACCTACACGTACATTTAAACTAGAAATTTGTCCTAGGTATCGAGCCTTTTTCTTCCCTACCATATATATTAATATATGTCATTATAGAAATACATACATACATACATATACTCACGCCTGTGTCCCATTGGGGTAGGCAGAGACAATTGATCGCCATCGGCTACGATCCTGACATACCTCTTTTGCCTCTTCCACAGTCATAAGTCGTTTCATACACGCTCGTCGGTTTTGGGTACATTTGATCTGGCCCTTCTTAAGTATGCTGCCAATTTGGTCTGCATACGTACGTCTAGGGCGACCCCTTTCGACTTTTCCATTCACACTTGCTTTATATATTTGATACGTCAGTCTACTATCACTCATCCTTTCCACATGACCAAACCATCTCAGCATTCCCTTTTCAATCCTTGTCACTATATCCTCTTTCAGTCCACATTTTTCTCTAATTACACTGTTTCGTATTCTATCATTCAAAGTCAAACCACACATACTGCGCAAAGAACGCATTTCGACAGCATTTATCCTTGATTCATTCCTCTTCTGCCATACCCAACATTCGCTGCCATACATCAAAGTTGGTGCCAGCACACCGTCGTGAACTGCCAAACGTGCCTTTTTGGACACATTATGACTTTTCATGAATGTGTGCATCGCTCCATTAATCCTATTTCCCGCTTTCACTCTCCTCTCTATGTCTCCATCACACGTACCATCTCTGGTAAACATACTTCCCAAATATACAAATTCTTCTACCTGCTCCACTTTCTCATCTCCTATCATAATTTTACATTCAGTCACTATTTCATCCCGTTCGAGAACCATAACTTTCGTCTTATTTACATTCACTTTCATTCCTTTCTTCATAAATGACACATTCATGCATGTTACCATCTCCTGTAAGTCGTCTGCCGATGATGCAAGTAAAACTTGATCATCAGCATATAACAAACATTTGACGAGCAACCCATTCATCCTTAAACCACACTCTCTTTCTTTCAGTTTACTCAAACAGCTGTCCATGAATAAGTTGAACAACCACGGTGATGCTACACATCCTTGTCTGACACCCATGGAGATGTCGAACCAGTCTGTGTAATGACAGCAGAAAAGTATTATTTTTGTTATCCTGTTATAAATATACAAATTAACAGTATGTATTAGTATTAGTACATACCTGTCTCAGTCTGACAAAAGAAAAATAACCATAAATGTGTTGTTCTCTCTGTTTTTTTCGCATTATTAATACGATAGAAACTACCACTTCATAACAAAAAATGTTTTTTCACAGTTGCAAGAAACATCTTTGTTGTTATACAGTTGATTTTAAAATGAAAACGCATATGATTATGGATATTACCAATCCGGTCGGATCCGGCGGATCCGGCCGGATCGGTGAAAATCCGGTCGGATCCGGCCGGATTGAAAATTGCACCGGATTGCAATCCCTAGAAGTGAACCGCTACTTTTTTATTCCTCATGATTTTACGGTTTTATAATAGTTAAGATCACGTATTAAAAATATCTCGAGAAACCGATTGATGTAAGTGGTTACCAAGTCGGTATGCCACATACCAATAGTCTTGAGTTCCAAACCCTAGTCAATGAGCGTTATTCTTTTCTTTTTAAATTTAGTTCCTAAAAAACTCGACAGATGACATGTTTATCGCCCCATAGAGCCGTAAGTAAAGCGAGATCCTGTCAAAATCTGGTCAAGTCTGTGCCTGCCTTTTTTTTTAATGCCAAGGGATCGAGCCCATTCAGCCATGTCAGGCGTTAAAGCTTAGAATTTTCGATTAAAATGATGAGTAAATAATGAAATATGTCATTAAAAGATGCGTTGGCATCTTCTTGATCATCTTTTCACTCTTTACTATTTATTGAAATGTTGACGTTTCTTCGCACAGACCGTAGCGCCATCTATCGATCCCCTAGAAAACAAAAAGAATATAATAATAATAAATCCCACCTATCCCCCCCCCCCTCCCCTGGATACGTGCCTGCCTCTATAATACATAACGCATTTAAGTTTAAAGCCTGTACATCTGAAAACATTATAGATCGTAGATTTCAAGCTTTTCCTTACAATTGCTTCGTACTATAAACCACGTGTGGGTAAGTAGGTAAGGGACCTATAATAATATGTAAAAGTTATGTGATGGAACCTTCGGATCTCCTCATTGTTAGTCCCGTGGTTTGACCTGAGACCTGAACATTTTATTAAAATAAAATACTTCAATTATACAAGAAAAGGAGGAAAAAAGTCGTGACCAAGTTCACTGACCAGTCCAGAGTCCAGACAAGATATACAGAGGGTTTCAATTTTACATGCACCAAACATCAATATTTATTCTTTGGAAATCCAGTTCCTCTCAAAGCCCATACATAAGCAACAGATATTTTATACCATTAATTTTATTCTCTGCCGCTCCCTCCGCATAATGGGGATGATATTATACAGTTCACGAGAATCGAACCTGGGACGGTGAGGAGAGGGCGATCACCCGTGGCATTGACTTTATATGGAAGATTTCTAGAATTGTATTGAAATGCAAGTGTCAGGCGTCTACAACGTGGAGGAAAACCGAGATATCCCATTGGGATTCCTCGTATTGAATTTACGTTTCCGAAAAATTTTTACGCGTGATTGTTTTTGTTTTTCCTTTGCACCTACCTACATTCTAATTGCTAAACATTCGAGCTCAATACCTACATACCGCTTTCGAATGTATATTGTTATCCTGTGGGTGAATGAAGGAAGCCCCTACGGCTAATTTACGGGACATTTTTCTGGATTCGGGACACCTATATGTAATAATCATGTGTCTATATTTATTTGTGCACAATTTATTGATTGGTGTCCAGTTGTCACATTAAAATTAATTGTGACACTACCTGAATTTATTATCAGGCACGTATCCAGGGGGGGGGGGGGGGATAGGTGGGATTTATCCCCCCCCGAAATCCGAAAGTTTGTATGGAAAAGTGGCTACAGCACTTACTTTTTCATTGTTTTTCTATGAATATCCCCCCCCCCCCCCCGAAAATAAAATGTACCCCCCCCCCCCCCGAAACAAAAGTCTGGATACGTGCTTGATTATTATGTGACCAAAAACTTATCCTAAGGTTAACACAGCCCAAGATCCGACAGTAAATTAATGCCCTAAGTAACTATTTGTTTGGTGAACAAAATGTGATTTAGGTAAGTGAAAGTTTATACAGGGACTCATACAACGCCGCCGGGTTGCCTAGCAAAATCTTGCCGCAAGTACCTTGATGATTTATGTACCATTTTTTCCACCAATCTGTTTGCGAAATAAATGAGATGCCATCTGAAAGAGAGCAATCTAAAGAACTGGAAAAACTAGGGTTGCCACCTCTCAATCTGCCGCATATTTTTGTAAAAATTTGTCGAACGATCTGTCAAATAGGCTATCAAGAACTTATCCAAATGTGGTGAAACTGGTCACTTAGTTAATACATTCATATTATGTTGATGACCAGTTTCAATTTGATCCATTAGTAAACTGAGAGTTCAATTAAAATCAAATATCACAACAGAAGACGTACGGCTTTACCCACATTGAAACCCTTTCTCCCTTCGCTGCACATTGAAGATCCCTTCACCAAATATACGGCATATTAGTTAAATACAAAGGGCATTGCAATACGAGTATGTAGGGCATTCTAAAATCCCCAACTATTTGGGGCATCTTTGATGAGTTTGAGAGTGGAATCAGAGGGTGTTGAAACTGGATTTGAGATTACGTTTTAGATCGAAAGGCCGTTTCAAATTGAAGTTTCTCAATCGACATTAAATCAGTAAACTTTTCCTATATCCCTAATGGTTTGTGAATTTTAGCTTTAATTCCGAAGCAATAAGCATACAAATTATCAGTTCACCTTTGATAAAATAACTCTGTTGAGGGCTTCTTCCAAACCTTTATTCATTCTTTTTATAATGGAAAGGAAGAGAAAGTTCCGAATCTTCAAGAAATCATCCTTCGTAGGTATCAACCGTGCAAACATGTTACAATAAATTGATCCGAGAATAAGATTCAAAATCTTTTAATTAATCTACTAACACGCAGTTGCAGAAACGCTCATTAAAGTTTTTTTATTTTTTTATTTATAATTAATGGACTTCTTGCTTGTGCGTTAGCACCGCATTTCCGCCAATGTCAAGTGGTTTGAGGGAGTATCTATCCAATCTCGAGGATTGTTTTTGATTAAGAACAACTGAGAAGGATGAGGAGGAGGAACAAACCCTGCAACGTGACTCCACGCTCATTAAAGTTAATCCTCCATTAAATCTCTTGCTAGCGTCTACTACGTCAACAAGACAAAAAGTGACAGCAAGATATTTTATGGAGGATTAACTTTAATGAGCGTTTCTCCTTATTCATTTTCAATTCGCATCGTGTCTTTCATTTCATATCAGGAAATTGAAAACAAATGACAACTCAATGATATTTTATTTCAAAGCATGCGACAATGAAAGGAATTGTATGCAAATTAAATGTAGGCAGAAAGGAGCCGTATTCCCCTCAATTAAGTGATTCAAATTCAATGGGCCAATTAGTATGGCACCTCTATTATTCTGGAATTAGAACGCACGTGTGTACGGTCGGGAAGTGCTTTAATTTTACACAAGAGGTGGAGTCACAATGAGGGTTTCAGCCGGTCTATAGTACCTATATCGTCAGCTGTGATACGCCATAGCTTTTGATTGAACACTTCTAACTGTACACAAATAAACGCAGGACTATTTGTGATGAACATGTACAATCACAGCAAAATCGCAAGTAAATCTAAAGAGCAATATTGATCGCAGAACTAACATCGCACTATAGAAGTTTTCACAAATATCCGATGTACAGGTGTAACTAAGTGTAGGTTGCAATATCTTTACGTCCAAAAGCAGTCACTATGTGTCAAGACGAAAGCCTTTGACCATAGTGTGCGCTGTCAGTGATGACATACAGAACTGAGACGTGGTCGCTATCACTAAAGGCCTAGTTAAAAGGCTAAAAGTCACCTAAAGGAGATACTTTGTGTTTCCTTGCGGGATCGAATCAGAAATGAAGAGATCTGCAAGAGAACCAGGTTAACTGATGTAGCCCGAAGAATTGCTAAACTAAAGTCGCATTGAGCTGGGCACATTGCTCGCAAAACAGATGGCCGATGGGGCCAAAGAGTTCTCGAGTAGCAACCGCGTATCGGAAAGCGAAGCGTGGGTGGGCTCCCACAAGGTGAACCGACGACCTGGTGAAGGTAGTGGGCACCCGTTGGATGAGGGCAGCGCAAAACCGGTTGTTGGAAGCCTATGTCCAGCAGTGGTCCTTTATCGGCTGAGATGATGATGACCTACGCAGACTCTATCCATAGTGACAGGTAGTGAGCTCGTCGCCACACAAGAATGAAAGCCGTCTTACTAAAAATGATAACCTACGTAAGCTCCAACAAAGTCCGCATCATTTGTGGAATTAGGGCATGGTGTGAGTGAGAGGGCCCTTTGTGTCGTTTTCATCGAGTTTCCCCTTGGATTAAACGCGTTTGTTGCCGGCCCTCGACTCGGCTCGAACCAGCCAGTGAGATTGGAAACGGAAGTGGTTCCAGCCGTATTGAATTGTCGACGATAATTTAATGGACTCACCCTTACCTTACAATGTGTTACAAAACGTTTGTTAAGGGTAGGTAGTGCTCACATAAAATGTACCGTCAGTCGTCGATGAGAGTCAAAACCTCATAGGTCATATTTGAAACGTAAATATTTTGATATGCATAGAATATACTCACGACTATATTCCCCGAGGAAGTAGTCAGAGAATGATATTCTAAATCCTACGAATATTATCAACCTTTGACAGCAGAACTACCTTTTGCGGGTTGACTTAGATTATAGTAGTTTTGTAGTTCTATCATTATAGCAATAAAGGTTAATTTGAACATTGTGAATGTGTTATGGCTGTATGAAACAGGTACTTACCTACCTAACTACTGCCAGAAGTTCTATAACTTTTATTTTGAAAATCTTCCTTTACATTTAGGAATTCCACATTTCTATTCGCCATTCCATTAAAACTTGTACCAAATCATCCCCTTTCATCTCCATTTTCAGTGAAAGCTTTGCCTTATTAGTCGTCATAGTATACTATAGCCATAGTGGGTTATGGTGCGTGTGGTCGAGCCAGCTGATATCGAGTGAAAGGAAAAACTGCTGAAGCATGTGTATTGTTTGACCCCTGCCTGATTTATCGATAAGCCGCATTGTGTTCACGAGCTTGTTACTGATTATACCTGATTAGGTAATGAAATGGATACCTACCCTTTGATACAAGGAAATAGATATACAATAGGATAATTTAACGATTCGAAAATTACAGAAAAAAAAACTTATCGCTGCGGGCAGCAAGCAACAAGCCAAGTGTCAGAGTTTTTTTTTTCAAACCGTCTGATCGGACCAGAGATAGCCTTTTTTTTCCTTGTATTTGATTAAATTTTTAAGTATTTTAAACATAGGTAAGGTAGGTACAGTTGACTGTTTTCGCGGTACGGGTGATTTTATTGCTATTTCATTACAAACAAAATATACCTACCTACGAAGCTTGTTCAGTGTTCAGATTGATGGTCTGGAGCTCCTAACCATAGATTAAAATGTACCTATATCCCCTAACTATACGTTACGTACACACGTAACGCATTTAAAATCTACTTAGTCTACTTACACTCTGTAGTGTATTTATTGCTCTTTCGTTTCAGGAGTGCGATTTTTGAATCTCATTCGCTGAGCTCAGCAGTTGAAAATGTCAAAATTTGGTACTATGGAGGTATGCATCTTTCTACTGATTATATTCAAAAATCGCACTCCAGACTAGCGAATCAAACAAAATTCTAACTCATAAACAAAGGCTTTACCTACTCACATCCTGATGTAGGTAGGTACTTATTCATTTAATCCAGACCAGTGAATCGAACAAATTTCTAACTTACAAACATAAGCATAAGTGTCCTGTCAGAAAATTAGGGAAGAACAATGCAGTAACGTGAGAAATTTATGATTGAAATGGGTTAGTTTCCGGTTCCTTTGTCCGTTCGATCGGAACAACGCCCGGGGGATGAATTTTCAATTAACAGTACGTGGGTAGGTAGGTATAGGTACCTACTCCGTAAACATCTGCAGTTGGCATTGTTTAGGTTTATGAGACAAGCTATTTTCAACTCTATGGTACTTCAATTAAACGTGAACATTGAGCAGTGCTTAATATTTTGAGGAGTACTTTGTGTTACACCTACTACCTAATTGATAACAAATGGTACCAAAGATTATAGAAATTAGTATTTATTTTACGTTTCAATACGCATATAAAGGACTTAAGTTTGGGGACAGTGGGTTGAGGGTCAGTGCGTACCAATTTATTCTCTAAATGTTCGCTCTTATATACAAAATCGACGGTTCCCTATTTGCTGGTGAACCGCCGAGTCAAATGTAAATGTGGGTACCCCACATACCACATTATTACTAATTGATCAACCAGATTCCACCATCCTCCATCCACAATCATCAGCCTAGAAATAGCATAAGGACTCTATTAGTTCTAGAACAAAGGTAAATCTCTCTTGTGTGATACGTCCTACGAATAAGAGAATGTATAGAAGTATAAATGAAGCTCAAAAAGTGGCACCAAAAAAATTGTAACGCGTTCTAAATTTGTTCTTTAAAAATTGTAACTCGCCGCCAAAACTCATACAAAATGTCATTTTTCATGGGGTGCCAAAAATGATTTCGATTTTGTTTGGAGTTATTCTTCCATATTTATTCTCTTATTCGTAGGATACGTCCCACAGCAGGGCACCGACCTACCCTCAGGGAGGGTGTATTGCATACAGGAGTTAGTAAACCACGCGTGCCCAATGTGCTGATTGGTAGACTTCACATACAGGGTGTAAGTGACAGCCTAGCAAATACTAAAACGGTGAACTCAGACCATCAAACTGAACAACTATCACTATAAGCTTTCCTCACGAAACGCGAAAAAAAATCAGCTGTCCCATACATTTGAGTCTGGTAGGTACCTACAGCAGTTTTGTATGGGACAGCTGATTTTTTTTTCACGTTTCCTGAGGAAAGCCTTCAGTGATAGTTGTTCAGTTTGACGGTCTGAGTTCACCGTTTCAGTATTTGCTAGGCTGTCACTTACACCCTGTATACATATCAGAATTGCTTCTACAGCGTATGCAAATTTCCTCACGATGAACAAATATGAAATAATATTTAGTATTCGAAAACCGGGCGACGAATTTGTACGGAAATTGAGTTTCCATACTTGCCATGAAAAACCTAATCGGCTTTTATTCCTTTCCAAAATTGTTGTATGAAAAACATATGGCGTGTCCACAACTTTTTGGACCATTACCACAGACTACCTGATGTAAGCAAACTTTGTCGTTGTCTTCTATTTAGAATCATGTAAGTACCTCACTACGTATGTTGGAAGTACACAATAACAACAAGCGTAGAGGAACAAACAATTTAGCAAAGTCAAAAAGCTACAAGTCACAATTGAAATTGACAAAACGTGTTGGCTTTCAACGTTGCCGTTGAAGCTAAAGAAAATAATGGTGCCGGCTCGATTCACGTTCTGCTATTCATCTAGTTAATGAACAAATGCTTTTAGTGCCGCCAAATGTTGCTGGTGTCGTGACGTGTCGTGTCGATATTGCACAGCTAGTTGAGACTTGAGACCTACCTTTTTTTTTAAGTATAGTAGTCGTAGATACCGCATACAGGGCCGCCGACGCGCACCACACATCTATGATTTTGCACTGATAAAAGCAATGGGATAGAGCGAGATCGGAATGGTGCGAGCTTGAAATGGCCAATCATGTTGCATTATTTCGTGCCCCACTACCCGCACCTTCCGCCAAAAATGGTGACTTCGGGCCTGTACGAAATTTTCATCATGCGGTATCTATTGGGGGTAATCTGTGTTAGAGTTTTACTTTTATAATACCAACCTAAGTAGGTATCTAACCTTACTGTCTAAGCATTGGGCTCTTGACACGGAGGTCGTGGGTTCGTTTCCCACGGGGGACACCTAGTGATATGTCACTTTGTGCGTCTTTCCCCAGTTGGTTAGGACATTGCAGGCTGAATCCTGATCGTCTGAAAAGAAAGATGATTCCGTGCTTCGGATGGCACGCTAAGCCATTGGTCCCGGCTAATTTCCCTGAGCTCTGGCGATAGTAGTCGTTACATAAAAACAACGTACCTACCGTAACCGTAATACCGTAAGGTGGTCTGAAAAAACTCTGACACCAGGGATTGCGCACACGATAAGAAGAAGACAGAATCGATATAAATAGTACATAACATGCCTGCCTTAGGGTAGTCCTGTGCCCTGTGTTTTCGACCTTATAATCAGACTCAGACACGCTCAAAGATATCTCTGAATCTCGACCTACTTATAAGTTTTCTAAAAGTTAACCTTGGATTGGAGCAACGTTTCTGACCCCAAAAGGGAAAATGGTGGTGAGTTTAAGTACCTATGTCAAGCAGAAGCTAGAGCGCAGTTCCTATATGCATACCAACCTATGTGTGAACGGCATAAAGTTCAGTCAGCGGTCCGTTCGTTGACCCCACACCTGGGGTACTCACCCTAACGACTAGGGCTGTCACATCAAACAAAGTATACTGGACGATTTTTTAATTACATGCCTTTTCAGGGGTGATAAACTGAACAACTTTACAATGGGAGCAAATCAGAATTCGCAAAAAAAAATCAGCTGTTCTATACTAAACTATGCAATGCCTACTCGACTCAAATGTATGGAAAAACTGTGTTTTATTGGCAATTTATAAAAAAATCTCCCAACATTAATCACTGGTAAATATTTTATAAATGTTATATTAAAATAGTAATGATTCTAGATTTAGGGAGGTTTATTGATTCTACAGAAACCTTCTCCAGTTATTGAGTTTTTCAAAATGAACACGTCAATAAGAATATTTAAGTTATATTTTGATAGCCGTGGTAGTCCAGTGGCGAGTAACCTTGCCTGCCGTGCAGGAGGCGATGGTTCGATCCCCGTCCAGGCCGACTCGTACCAATGAGTTTTTCTGAATTTGTGTACGATTTGTAACATCGTAAGGAAACCTGCATGCTTCAATTTCGAGGCATGTACTGTACCCACTGTCCATTTTAAGTGGCGACGGGCTCACCCCCCGTCACACCGGACAGAGTTTAGGTACTACTGGTGAAACGTGGATGTTCTGAGGTTTCAGCATGTCTCTGACTACCCCATCGGGGAATATAGTCGTGAGCATATGCTATGCTATGCTATTTTGAATAAGATAGCAATCATTTAAAAACTAGGTCGATATATTGAAATATAGCAACCATACAAAAAAAAAAACTAGGGTGATATATTGAAATAATCGTATTGATAATCAGAGTTTTTGCAATTAAGTTAATCAAAATAATCAATCACTCTTATCGCCGTTATCAATCGAGATTGGTTTAGTATTTAATATCACTGCACACTCTCTATGCAAAGCTACACCTAATCACCATAGACATTTTTTTTTTCTTATAGCACTCTTATGAAAGGAAATGAGCAACTTCCTAGAAAATTTATGGGGAATCTTTTCTTCTTGGACGAAATAAGAAGTAAAGTCGGTACTAAGTCTATAGCTCGTATTACAGAACGACGCTCAAGTGGTGATCTCTTCTTGAGTATAGATAGAAAAGGATGCAAATACGTATAACATATACATGCATCCTTGTCTATCTTTACTTAAGAAGAGATCTCCACTTGAGTGTCGTTCTGTAACACTAGCCTTAGTACTTTGGGATAAAAATAATATGTGCACTTATCTATTAGAGAAGCCAATAGAATCTTGACTGAGGAAGATGCATTATACCTATGCATTAACAATCAACGCACCCCAAAAATGGCCGAACCAAAATTGCATTCAAACGAATAGCTGGTGCACTAGTAATTTGGTTTTACCTACCTCCTGCTTTACAGGAGATTGTGCATTTACCTAGTTACATATTAATCGAAGTATTCAACCCAATATACATTTATTAAAAGTAAAAAAAAATCCAAGTGGCAACCCTACGTTGAGTTCACAAGTGTCCTGTGTCCAGCGAGCGCATTAGCGGCACACGGTGCATAAACAAAACGCGTATTGATAAAATATCACGTTTTTTTCCACCGACCCCCATACATTAGTGCTGAGTTTCCATCACATTTAAATGGGCTCCTTTTGTACCAAACCAAGGGATAAAAAGGTCAACATTCGGAGTTTGAGCTTCGGTGTTAAGGTTCCGTGGCAATTTTTCTATTAAGTGCTGACCGCAAGAAATAAAGTCTATCTATACAGGGTGTATGGAAAAGTACCATTAACCTAGAACCTACGAACAAATAATTTGTTCGTAGCCTAGAACCACATACTCTACCCATCAAACGAACAACTTTTACTATTGGAGCAAACCTGTCAGAACAAAAAAAATCTGTTGTCTCATACATCTGAGTCGTGTAGGTATAATTATATGGAACAGCAGTTTTTTTTCTCTGATAGTTAGGCCGAGTAAAGAAATGAGCTCTCATAATTTTTTTAAATCTTAATACGCGGCCCGAGTCGGCCGATGAGCCCCCCCCCCCCATCAACAGATCCGCCCCTGAGAGACTGCCATACTCGACAAACGCAGACCAATGGCGTAGGGATATACTTAGTTAAATGCTTCCAGAATTTCCAACCTAACCTAACCGAACCTTTTTAAATACTCAGATTGGATTGTCAAGGATTGTCAGATCAAACTGACCAGCCAGGAAGTTTTAATCCAATTTGCCTGACTGACCGCCATCAGTTCTCTAAAAGGTCTGACGCAAGATTAAAGCTTCTGGTCAAATTGATCAGACAATCTGATCGGACCATCGCATCGGGAAAACCCCAATTTTTAAACTCCATTAAAAGTTAAAAATGAATTATCACACGACCCTTGTCATTTCGACTGCGGTACCCTATAAAATATCTACGAACAAGCTCCGAATGTCCTTTCAATGGGTCCCCATTGTCAGATTGCACGTGCATAAGCGTACATTTCAGATTCCCACCGTAAAACCCTTTTAACGCGATAATTGTGAGGATTCCTATTCTTTACAGAAGAGAGAAATCCTGTAGGGTGGTCGAAACGTACAATAATGTCTTGTGTTCTTTTATATCGGACAATTTTATTGAATTGATTGAATCTTAAAAGATTACTAAGAGAGAGTGGGTAGAATATCCAGTTCTTAGTATTTCTAATAAATAATAGTAGGACCTAAAATACATACTTTGAGCCTCCAGTGCTGTTCTCAAACGCATTTTATTTAACACTAGCTGTTGCCCGCGACTTCGTCTGCGTGGACATGTGATTGTTTGTCGTGGCTCGTTTAAAAGGTCATAAACTTTCATAGAGAGAAGTAAAATCTGCATCAGTAAGTACCTATGTATGTAGGTATTTTACTTATCCATCACTTAAACTCTACTATTAATCGTAAATTTTTTAAACGTATGTCAAGCAGCATAATCATCATCTTACGACTCACTCCTGATCACAGACCTTCATTCACGAATAAGCGTGAGAAGATAGAGGATACTCCACCACGCGAGCAAGTGCAGATCGGTGGAGGCAAGAGCTGGATCGACTATATTCTAGCAAGCTAGTGTCTAGCTTGCTGTTTAAGTATTTTCTGGTGTATTAGCTGGTGGATACGGTACTAAATGAAACGTGCCGGATTATAACTGGTTGCTTTAAACCGACTCCGGTACAGTTGCTCTATCCACTGGCTGGCATAGTGCCCCCGGATGTCCGCAGGGCTGTGGGAGGTTCCTCAGAAAGAGCCAAAATGGTGGACACCACACGACATCCTATGCACGGCTTCCTTCCTGCGCCGCAAAGGCTGGCAAGCAGACGCAGCTTTATGAAGTGTGTCGACCCACTGGTCCAGCGCAAGCGAGGTGGAGCGAGCGAGGAGCGCCATTGATATTTGTAATCGTTGGCGAAAAAAAGTGTCCCTCCCAACTCCATTTGTGCCGCCGTCTGAGAGCTGCCTGGACATAACTAGCCTTGGGCGACCTGGAAGTCGTTAAACCGACTTCGAACCCAGGTCGGTCGCAGTAAGGACACCATGGTCAGGTGGGGATTCTCGAATGCGCAAAATGAGAGTTTCTTATGTGGAGCTCCACAAACGATGGCCCATCTCACATCGTGCCCTGCGTGCCCTAACACCGAGCGTGCAGGAGGAGCTCATGACCGCTAGCGACGGTGCAGTATCGGTTGCCCACTTCTGGCAAGGTACTATTTAGCGACTTTGTTCAAAATTTGAAGTCGACACGATAAGAAGAAGAAAGTATTTTCAAGCTCTTTATATCTCTAACCTATTTTAACGGTTATGTTCATTATCTGTTGTGCTATGTATATGATGGACCGTGATGGACCATCACAATCTTACCAACTTTTAGATATTTTATAGACCGAAGTAGTAATAGTCGATGCCACACCGAGGGCAGGAAAGTAAGAAAGGTCTAAGATCTCACGTAATTGTTGACCAAGGCGAAGCCGAGGAGGCTTTCTTATTTACTGCCCGAGGTTAGTAAACTACTGAATACTGAATACTTAGTATACTATTTTTCTCCTCGACTGAGATGGAAAGGAGTAACTTCGTTTAGCGCAGCGGGACGAAAGTTAACGCTTTCCGCCCGGAGGGGTGAAAAATGCTATTACCTATACAGTTAATCTACATACACAAACCACCAAGCCTTCATAATATCATAACGGAGACTGAAGATCAAACAAAACAACTATTCATCAAAAAGTTCTGCAACGAAATTTGACTTACTGTACATCTTTAATGTTATAGTAACGTTGGCTCAGATTGGACTCAAACAACCAATATACCTAAACTAAGATCTTCGAATTACAACTATGTTGCTGTAAAGGCTTATTCCCATTATCGCACATGCAATGCGCATCCAACGTACATGCAACGCAACGCCACGCACGGGGGTTCACACTGTCATCCAAGCGCCACGCGTGACATGCGTGTGCCTTCGAGTGATGTACCTATTTTGGTCGATTGTAAAACTACAATCGATTTATTTTTTCTTTACCGTTTTTCTAAACAATGCACGCGAATTAAAGTGGATTACGGTTCAAAAGATACAGCCTTTTTTAGATAGGACAAACGGACGGACGCACTACGAGTAATCGGGTCCTTTTGGCTGCTCCTCTTGGTCTATGGACACTGACTTCTATGGATATTACTACCCATAGATTTAAAACTTTTCGCTTATGCTGAAAGATGGAGCCATGAAATCGAGAGCGAGATAGCCAGTTGTGAAACCTCGTGTAAACAAAAAAGTCAAAACATTATTTTTTGTTTCGGTCACCGTGGCCGGTTTTTGTGTTTGGCAAGCTGTCAGTCCTATAGAATCTTTGCCAAACAAATCGTCTTTTATTAGTATGCAAAAGTCAAACTATTGCTGTTCCATGTGCGGATACGACATGGCTTAATCTAGAGTGTAAATCTATGTTACTACCATAAAGTTATTATACCTTACAGGAATAGAGTCAGTGACATGAGTTGTCAAATGACACAGTTTTTGGATGTTTTTTGGAGACTATTCGCAGGCAAACATTCTAATACTGTCTATAATTCTGAGTCTAACGTAAAATCGTGGATAAATTAATGCAGTAGTGTCAGTATATTTCACAAAATTATCTACGATTTCACTTTAGATTCCCAATTATTGACGAAAACCGAATTGTAAAAATTGATTGGAGACTGAAAAACGGTTCTATTGATTCGCATCACGTATCTCTTTCTATTATACAGTGGTGCCGCTAGGTACATCTCGCTCTCTCAGCTGTATGTTCCTCTATTCCTACCTCTATGGTTACTACCTAATATTTATCACCTAATATCCATGAGTGAAACCCTCAGAAACGTAGAAAGAGAAGGAACTAGAAGCAAGCACGTGTCTTGTCATATAACTCAGTAAAAGATGCACATAGCAAATTAGCTCTTGTTAAAAAAGGAGATCACTACTTATTGCTGTCCTTATCGACGTAGCCACTTTTTTGTTCTACGACGGCTGTCTGACTCCGGAGTCAGACATCTATTTTCATACAAATTGTATAGGATTTTATGACTATCGCTGTCTCATACGCGGTTACACTGATGTTTCGTCTATCAGCGTAAGCGAAAAATACTTCGCCTATGCTCAGAAACGATTTAGTGTCGAATTTTCTTTGGTGTCGATTAGTTGCAAAAGAAGTTTTCACTTCATAAAAACTGGACAACACCCAGAAGTGCGATTTTTAAACATCACACGTTGAACTCAGCAGTAGAAAATGTTACTATGGAGATTATGCGTTTTTGTACTACTGATTTGAACGTGTAATGTTCAAAAATCGCACTACTGAAACTTTAGAAAGAGAGTTGCTAGATAGAACGTGCATAAAAATAATAATAGTCACGAAAACGAGACAGACCTATACGCATAGACAAAGAATTTTTCGCTTACGCTGGTAGACCGAATATCAGTGTAACCGGGTATGAGATAGCGAATTTATATGAAGTGACAACTTGGAGTCAGGTAAAATCCTATACAATTTATATGAAGTGACAACTTGGAGTCAGGTCAAAAGTGGTTACGTCGATAAGGACAGCAATAAGGTAGCGATCTCCTTTTTTAACTAGAGCGAAATTGCTATGTGCATCTCTTACTGAGTGAATATGACAAGACACGTGCTTCCTTCTAGCGCCTTCTCTTTCTACGCCTATACGCTAATTACACAGAAAGTGCGAGAGAAAATCTTATGTTTGTGTTCCCTTTCTGCGTATGCGATATTTTTGTTTGACTTAGTTGAAATTACATACAAAATCTTGCAACTAAAACAAAGGCACTCTCATACATTTTTGTCATATCTCCATCCCTTTCCAGTATACGCGCTCAGCGAATCTATAAAATACTCAATCAACGCGCTGTTGATGGCCTAGATTAAAAACTTTTTGTTTGATGGATACTCCATTCATGCTCCATTCCAAATAGGAGCGAAAAGAAGGTAAAAAAAGGTTCTTTATAGTACACACTTTCAATAAAAAGCAAAATTAAAAATTTTGAAAAAACCCGCGACGGTAATCGAAAAAGGATTAAATAATTTTTTTGCAAATCCCTCGACTAAAAGAAAATAGGTAAGTAGGTAACGAAAGATAATAAACCAAACCCTAGAAAATCCGTCGGGGCTGCCTCATGCCCATTTCATTTTTTATTTGATTCATGAACTAAATTTTTACAGTTTTATGACTATATTATGCTCACGACTACATTCCCCGAGGGGGAAGTCAGAGATATTCTGAAACTTCAGAACATCCACGTTTCACCAGTAGTACCGGAAATCAGTTTTATGTGTTTGTGTTTAATTGAAATTGGGAACAGATGGCAATGGCAGCCCTCGATTTTCTAGGGTTTGGTTTATTATCTTTCGTTACTTACCTATTTTCTTTGAATCATTCCCTTTACGTCGATCGTCTCCGTACGTCGAGTCTCCCAACAGTGAGTCTCTGAACATCGACTGTCGCTTTTGTCTCCCTACGTCGAGCCGATGACGATAGCGTTTGTTTTAGGTACAGTAAGCAATATCAATATGCAAAATTTCCATGTTAGATTAAATAATAAATATTTAATTTTTTTTTTACTAAGGATGATTGTTAGTGCAGTATCCTATACATTAGTTAAAAGGCTAATAAACATTGAGAAGTACCAGGAGAGCAGAATAGTACAAAAGGTTAAACTTTTGAATCATTGTTTTGTTAGGTTACATAAATGGCACAGACTTAGGTATTACAGTAGCAGACTTAGCACTTTTTACACACACTAGTTTATTATTTCTATCTCTAATAGGTCTGAGAGAACTCATATAGCACTATCCCTGTTTATCTATTGTTGCTACACCACACGCACCCATAAACAATGCAACCATCGTGCCAGGTTGCCATCTTGATAGCTAACGATATGGCCGTCAGTGCCCTTCAGTGAAATATTGTCAAAACGCCGTGTTGAGTTTTGAAAAAAATATTGTTGAAAGTATCACCAAAGGAGCGGAAGTTTTTGTTAAATTATGGTGATATGCAGTGCGCATAAGTGTGACAGTGCATCCGATCGAAAGACACCCGGATTATCGTTTCATAGGTAAGTAAATCTAGTGTTGGGACACAAATTGTTTAATCTGTTTTTCATTACATATTATGTGCTACGGAAGCACATATTCACTATATTTTGTGAGAAAATCTATGTTTGCATTGTTTTAATTGCATAAAACCAATAAGTAAAGTCATTATTTTGTTAATTCGTTAAATATCTATTGTTAGAATCCTTGTTTGACATTTCATGTACTAGTGCAAAATTCCAGAGATGTATTCACGTTAGCAAAGATTTTTTTACTAAAAATGTGACTCATTTTTTAGCCTTAAATTAATTTGCATAGCATAAGCATATGCTCACGACTATATTCCCCGAGGGGGTAGTCAGAGATATTCTGAAACCTCAGAACATCCACGTTTCACCAGTTGTACCGGAACTCTGTCCAGTGTGACGGGGGGTGAGCCCGTCGCCACTTATAAAATGGACAGTGGGTACAATACATGCCTCGAAATCGAAGCATGCAGGTTTCCTCACGATGTTTTCCTTCACCGAAAAGCCAGTGGTGTTACAAATCGTACATAAATTCCGAAAAACTCATTGGTAGGAGTCGGCCTGGACGGGGATCGAACCATCGCCTCCTGCACGGCAGGCAAGGTTACTCGCCACTGGACCACCACGGCTTTTCACGGCAAATTAATTTGAGTGTAAGTTAATATATTGTGTTCATTGTTATTTACAGAATAAAAAAGAAGATGCGTCTATAATATAGACGCATCTTCTTTTTTATTCTGTACTCTGTACTCCACTTCTTTTTATTCAAGGAACAATCCTAAATTTTATATATTATATAAAATTTAGGATTGTTCCTTGAATAAAAAGAAGTGGAGTGGAGATCATGTGTTGCTAGAAATAGATGTGAAGATAGAGAAAAACCTAAAGCATCATCGGAGGCTGATATTGCTCAGCCCAGTACCTCGAATGCTCCTTAAAACGTTAGTATCTCATAAAACAGCATACATTGAATTCTAGAGTATGTACTGTACGGTTCACTTATCGCTTGCAAGCATGCTTTTTGCGGATTTGCTTGCTTGTTTGCATGCTAGATTGCATACTTGCTTGCATGCTTGCCTTCTTGCATGTTAGCTTGTATGCATGCTTGTTTGCACGATTGCATTATTGCCTTGTATTTTATTAAGCAATGAAGAATGAATTAATTTAAATACATACTCAACAACATTATATGAAACATCATTAATTACGATATATGCATATATGATTATTATAAGTAGTACCTACAAAAGATATCTAGAAGATGCCTCTTTGTCCGCCTACTAAATGTCTTCTAGGCACACATCTGCTAGACATCTCCAAGAATTGTAGGTAGGTATGAATTATTGTAGGTAAAAGGAGTTTAAATTTTATGAAGATTAATATTAAGTATTTCAATCGTTTCAGATTCAAGAAACCAACATACTTACCAGCCAAAACTAAAAAACTAAGTTGTATAGATAACTATGATATAATTGGATCCATAGTGGGTTGGATCTTTTTTGCAGAGCTGCGTCCAATTATCATATCAATGAGAATGAAGAAATTATCGACGGAGACATTGAAACATTGATGGCAATTTGTCAAGAAATCATATTAACAAAATAGTCTTGTTTGAAAATAAATAGTTTCAGTAGGTATTAACTTTGTTATCTATTTTCTTTTGACCCTCTGCTTAGTAAGTATTTATATTATGCACCAGTTAATTTGATTATCACTAATTTGCAGAAACGCTCATTTAAGTTAATTTCTCCAATAAATCTCTTGCTAGCTTTTCTACATCAACAAGACAAAAAGTGTCAGCAGAGATTAAATGAAGGATTAACTTTCATGAGCGTTTCTGAAACTGAGTGTATATTATTGAAGAACCTTTCATTATGTGTGGTATACTTAAACACATAGCATCGGTTCAGGATAAATCATATAGGAAATAGTAAACTCTTAGATATTTGCATAAACAAATAATTTAGCTCCCTCCGGGTGGAAAGCGTCAACTTTCGTCCCGCTGCGCTAAACGAAGTTGCTGCTTTCCGCCTCTGTTGAGGGGGAAAATGGTAGACACACCTTGGGCAGTAAATAAGAATGTATAAGGCTTTCGCACCTTGTAGCAATATTATCGAGCGATTTTATCGAGCGATATCGCGACACCTTACACACTGCAGCGATTCCGCGATTCGCGTTACGCATGCGCCCTTCACTGAATGTAGTAGAAAGAGATTGCGTCAGGTTGCGATAATATCGCGGCAGTGTGTGGGATCGAGCGCGTCCCCATACAAAATGTACTGAGAACAATTATCGCAAAATCGCAGCGATATTATCGCTCGATAATATCGCGGCAGTGTGTAGGATCGCGCGCATCCCCATACAAAATGTACTCAGAACAATTATCGCAAAATATCAGCGATAATATCGCTCGATAATATCGCTGCAATGAGCGGAGGCCTATATACGAGTATGTTGGCAGCGATTTATTATTCTTAATTTGAGGGAGTCGTGTCGGTGCAATGCAAATCTATCATTTCCAAAACTATAACAATGTTCTGGAATAGTATATAAAATGTTTCCCTCGAGCTGAGTGTTTTTAAAACTGCATTACTTACATAAATTTTGTCACTATTTCAATATGTAGGTACCTCCCAAGCGGCAAAATCTTTCCTTAAGTCTGAATTGTAGATATCTCTCATTCAATAACCAAATTCTCGGTTATTGACTTAGGTAATACCATCCGTCCCTCAAGATATCTTGTAGATACACTAGAAGGCAGAGTTAGGCAAAAGTGGGCATATGGAGTACTGAATGAGTTAAGATAGACTTCATACTACTTTACAGATAAACTAAGATAAACTTAGGTACGACTTAAGGAAAGTTGACTTCTCGTAGATAAACTTAAGTAAAAATTTTTGGTTTGAAATTTCATCCTACCTTCATAATATATTATTATACTTTACGTAGATACAGTAAAGATAAATTATGGTGGTAACATTTTCCAACTTAATATTCTATGATGAATGATAAACAAAATGGCTCTGATAGTTATTATTATTTTATAATGCATTATTTCGTCGACAAGTAAAGTAAAAATTCAAACGCACATTCGTTTATCGTGTGAAATGGACAAATATTCTTAGAAAACAGGCGGGCTTCAAAAATTACAAAGTAATTGTATTTAAAATTCAAAAAATTCAACCACAAAATCTGTTTTTTTTCTTTTTTCTTCGAAATTTAATTAAATATTAAATATCAATGTTGATTTCGTTACGCAAAACTATGTAAAATTGTGTAAAATTAAGAGAGTGCCTAAAATAACAAAGACAGAACTTAATAAAAAACATGTTCAAATTTGCAGATCATTCAAAATGGCGTTAAATCTATATTGCATGTGCTAAGTACGAGTAAAAGCAATACAGTATTGGTAAATCATAGTAAAGGATCAGTTAAATGTGTTTATAATTATTGCTTACTTACTCAAGTAATGTTATACTTAACTTATACCGAAGTGTGACTTCAAATAATACAAGTAAATACCGTGTCGATTTAAGTCATCCTTAACTCGTACTTGATAAATACTGATTCGACGGATATTTTATTTTCTTCTCATCTGTCATTGTTGTTGTGATTTCTGCAAACAAAAGGCCAATGCAAGATTGAACAATTCGTTTTTGTGTTTAAAGAAAAACAAGTGATTCAAAGTAAGTAAGTACTGCTTATGTATTACTTATGGACAATGATAATTATAATTTGACATTTATGTACATAAATAATTGTAAACTGAGGTAACCTCAGGTCTACACTCTAAATCTTGAATCTTTTGACGTAACGCGTCGTATTTGTATCTACTTTATGTATCTCAGTCACAACATAAACATGTAAAGAGTTGTATTTTTTAGGGTTCCGTACGCAAAGGTTCCGTTCCGGTTACGGCTTTCCTACTTTTGAAGAAATGTGTCTTTTGAACCGTAACAGGAAACAGTTGACATTTTTAGACAGTTGAACAGTTGACTGGTTGTCTGGAAGAAATCACTTTTAGTGATAAGGCCGCCTTTTTACCCTTCTTGTTCGTGTATATTAGACCACACTTAAAAAAAAATCTATAATTAGAATCACGCTCTTCTTTTGTTGAAGTTACGTATTCAAGTTCGCTGTTCGTGTCTTCTATGATTTCATCAACCGATGCGGGCCTGGTGGATGTGCCGGCAAACATGATACAGTCTGTCTAAAAAGTCTTGACAAAAATTTGGGCGCTGTCTCCACGCAAGAACGTCAAAATCAAGCTACTACAATTATTAGGTCACGACTTTATAGACAGACTGTAAACTTTGAACGTTGTTAACAAGGATCTAGCAAGGAGTCACCGGCTCCGGCTGTACTCGGACTACTCGGATTAACAATCACTGCACAATCTTTGGCATGAATAGAATTTGCGGTCACATATTTTCTTACACGACGTAGAAAATTTCCTGCTATCTTAATTTTCTTAACTTTAATTATGCTCATGTTACTTTTATAAACACAAATTGTAGCACTCACTTGTTACTTTTTATTAAAAACGTCCCTTTAAGGCTGATAGTACTGACACAAGCATTAGCTAAGTAAACAACCACTTAAATTGCAATTTCAAAGGAACGACTTAAAGCAACCGTTTGACCTGGATAACCTTAGGAACACTAAAGGCAAACTTTAGGTAATTTTGCCTTAAGTAGAACTTAAGTAATACTTCTAAACACTATTAAATTTAACTATATCTCCGTTAATTCTGTTTTCAGTAACTTTATGCTTAAGTTTGCATTTCGCGTGGACATACTTAAGGCAAAGTTAATACTACTTAACTTAATTAATCCTTAAGTCGGTATTTCTGAAAACTAAGACAACTTGAATTTATTAATACAGACTTCAGCAAAGCTTGCCTTGGTTAATGCGAAGTTTAGGTATATTTAAGGCAAAATTGATTTAGTCACGATCTGTTTTGCTGCTTGGGCTACCTACCTAAAGTTGGAAAATTTCGAATGCTTTGACTTGATACAACCCTGTATTTTTTAATGTGTGCATGAAATATGAATGTGTGCAAACTTGCCACGCAGTTGTTGATCAAATGCTAAGTCTGTTATTTAAGTCTGTGATAAATGGTTACATACCTAAAAATAATTTAAAAAAAATATTAAAGAAAATCCGCCAAGAGCATTGGGTAGTACCTACCTACCAGGAGAGCAGAAGAGTAAAAGAGGTTAAACTTACAAAATTACCGTTGGCGCGCTCCATACAAAAGAAAAGAAGTAAAAAAAGGAAAGAAGTCTGAAATTTGAAATCCCAAAATCAATGCAAACTTCATTATTAAAGAAAATCTGCCAAGTGCGAGTTGCAATAAAGCATTGGGAAGTACCAGGAGAGCAGGAGAGTAAGAGAGGTTAAACTTACCAAGATACAGTTGGCGCGCTCCATACAAAAGAAGTTTGTATTGTTATCCCAAAATCCATAGTGAAAAACGTGTCTCCTGTCAACGCCCGTTGCTTAATGCCATAGATTGTAGACAACTTATGTACTTATGTATTTTTATAAGAGCGAATAACCTCTTGTACATTTCTGCTATCCTAGTACATCAAGGGAACTTTCATAAATTAACTTACGACCATCTGTGACCATACCCTCTACCAACTTCGTTTATTAACATCATTTGATAAAAAAATAATGAATGATATTTGGACGATTATTTAATATTCATTAGGTAATTACATTTTAACCAGTAGATACTTCATATTTTTTTTTTTTTTTTTTTAACATATTTCGTCCCATTGTTGGGCAAAGGTCTCCCCCAAACTTTTCCAGCCTTCTCTATCCCGTGCCATCAGTTGCCATTCTGCTTCGTGGGCATCCAGGTCGTCGCGCCATCTTTTTCTTGGTCTGCCCCGGCCCCGGCTTCCATCATCGGGCTCCCATTGTGTCGCGATCGTTGCCCACCGCTCTATATGCATGCGACAAACATGTCCGGCCCAGTCCCACTTCAGTTTTGCGGCCTTAACGCCTGCGTCAGCGATGCGGGTCTTGGAGCGCAGAGTGGTGTTCCTGATACGGTCGATCCTTCTGACACCTAATATGCTGCGTTCCATTGCTCTTTGGCAAACCTGGAGTTTGGATATCTGAGCTTTCGTAAATGACCACGTTTGAGCACCGTAGGTTAGGATAGGCAGGATACACATGTCGATGAGTTTACGTTTGAGTGATAGTGAAAGTTTTCCCTTCATTAACTCTTTCATGGACCAGTAGCTCTTCCAGGCGTTGTCAACACGACGGGTGACTTCTTTGTCCTGCCTGTTTTCATATTTTTATAACTTTAAAAAACTATGATTTTGTTGATTGTACTCACCATTAGAAGAATCACCGTAAAATGACGCGATGTAACGAGACTCACTGTTGGGAGACTCGACGTACGGAGACGATCGACGTAAAGGGAATGATTCTTTTCTTTTAGTCGAGGGATTTGCAAAAAAATTATTTAATCCATTTTCGATTACCGTCGCGGGTTTTTGTTTTAATTTCTAATTTTGCTTTTTATTTTAAAATTTATAGAGAATTCCTACATAACCGTCTGCAAACACACAAACAAACAACCTCTCACCCTAAACGCATATAACTTCTCCATCCCGTCGTGGTTAAAAAAGAGCCTAAATATGGTTTACCTACTTACTACGTGCCTCCACATAGTTTCCGACGATGTTCTTCTGGTCCATCATCAGACCATCAGCAGTTTATGTTCAGAAGCTACTCACCAAATGCTATCAAACGAGCCCAAACATGGTCTCCTAGCTATTCGCTTTCACAGAGTTCTCCACGTTGTTCTTCTGCTGCATCCTAAGACCCTCAGACATTTACGTCCAGAACCTACTCACCAAACGCTATCAAAAGACCCCAAACACGGTCTCCTAGCTATGTGCCTTCACAGAGTTCCCCACGTTGTTCTTCTGCTGCATCATAAGACCCTCAGACATTTACGTCCAGAAGCTACTCACCAAAACTGCACCACCAAACGCTATTAAAAGAGCCCAAACACGGTCTACTAGCGTGCACTTGATAAAAAACTGGATCAGCGCCCCCTGGTGGTTTGTCACAATCAAACTTATCTAAGAATAATTGCAAATAAACCTCAAGCACTTTAAAAAAAACCGCATCTTAATCGGTCAAGCCGTTTCGGCGTAAATGCGCAAAAACTCTTTTTGACGTTAAAAAATGGTTACTGCAGCGCCCCCTGGCGAGTTAACATCGTATCACCTATCTAAGAACCATCGCTAATTAATTACGAACCCTTTACAGAAAACCGTACCTATCTAAATCGGTCTAGCCGTTTTGGAGATAAATGGGAACATTGGATTTGCACAAACAAACAAACAAACAAACAACCTCTCACCCTAAACGCATACACGTTCTCCGTTCCGTCGCTGGTAATAAAAATATGAATATTGTATCAAACAACAAAATGGCGATGTTGAAAGACCTAAAGAAGCAGTGGTGCGCACATGGTGGTTCGTATTTTTTTCAATGAAGCTTTTATAAAGACTGTTGTGAAAAATATCTGTCAGGTGGCGCTATTAGTATTGACAATTCAAAAAAAATCTTTAAATATCTAAAATAAATACTTAAATTATTATAGTTAACGTCTTTCAAATCGTTATGATCTTCGTCGTAGACATGAGCGCCGCGCCGGCGCGCCGCCGCCGCGATTTTTTCCGCGCCGCCACCGCCGACCAGCGCGCTCTTGAGCTGAGCGAGTTAATTCTAGTGTCCGACCGAAACTAGTTTTTACAGCCGAAACCGAAACCGAAACCGAATTTCGGCTTCGGTTCTAGTTTTGGCCGAATCCGAAACCGAAACCGAAACTTCCTTATACTTAATATAATTCTTCCCTACTTTTTAGGTTTTGGTTCAATGTAGCTAGTTGCCAATGTGTGTGTAATGTTCACAGAATCATGAGAAGCAGTTAATTCGATAAATTTCTTAGTACTTTTGTTGTTTTGAAATCAATTATTTCTACTCTAATACAATATGTAGGTAGGTACATGTACATGGTATGTGTGTACTCACACACATCTATCTATAGGGTGAGGTAAGGTATGTTTTAACTCGGAAATCTAATCAGTGAAATCAGTTTAGAACATAAAATCACGTAGGTAACTAATAAAATTTTGTATGACCTGTCTTTTTGATATTTAAAAATTATGTAGGTATAGCAAGAATATTTAAGTAAACTGCTATTAATTTCTGCATATTTGTAGACTTGAACAAGAACACTGAATACAGGGTGCAAAGGGCTTTGAACTTTTTGGCATAGTGGTAACCACAATTTTGCAGGAATTCCGGAAATTTTTCAAAAATGCGGCACACCCTGAAACCTATGTATATCGATAGAGGATCTATAGACGAACAAAAAATGTCCTATAATATTAGTCCTAAAGTGCAACGTTTTCGAGATAATGCATGTTAAGGATCTTGCCTATATAAAATCCTATGGAGGTGCTACTTGGGAATATTCCTCCATTGAAAGGGAAGATCTTCCACCAGGCATAGTGTGAAGCCTGGGGGCCGGCTGTGATCCAACAGTTCTTAGTTGGACCTTGTATACAGGGTGTTTCATAAGTAACAATAAATATTTGAAACTCTTAAGGGAGTTGTTTAGACTGTCAAACTGAAAAACTTTCGCTACGGCACCAACATCGAAAACGCGAAAAAAAAATCTGCCGCTCCATACAAAACTGCAAACCTACTCGCCAAATGTATGGGACAGCAGCATTTTTTTCGCGATTTCGATGTTGCTTCTATAGAGAAAGTTGTTCAGTTTGATGGTCTGATCATCCCCTTAAAAAAGTGTCAGCATATTATTAAGAAAAACCCTATAGGTAAACATTATAATCGTAACCAAAAAAAGTAATTGAGTAATTGCAATTTTATTAAGAAAAACTACAACGGGACCAAAATCGAAATTACAAAAATAAACTGTTGTTCCATACAAAACTGCTGTCCTACTCGACCCAAATGTATGTACCGAGCTGAGCTAAGTTACTATGTTACCGATAGGCCAAATTTTGAATCGAAGATTTGATCCTACCATCTTGATGCACATGCGTTATCGCGCTATACTGCGCTCTATAGTAGCGATGCCCGATATTTTGCTTTGTATCGATATATCGTATCGTAATGTATCGTTACCGTTTGTATCGATACGCGATATTATCGCATGGCTTTGTATCGATACAGCGAATATCGATAATATCGTATCGAAAGAGCGTTTTTTTTTTAATGCCGTTTTCTTATAACTCAATAGATGGCAGTAGTGTCTGTACGACAAACTGTCAAGCAAAAACTTCCTCTGCAATGTCACCTATAGACTTAAAAACGTAGAGATTTCATTCTCTTTGGTTCGGATTTGGAAGACGTCATCAAAAAAATTTTGAAATTATTTTCGATTTCTTTCTTAGCCAAAAAATCAGTCCTTTTTCGTTGTTTTTCAGAAAAGCAGTTTGAAGTAAACTATTCTATTCTTAATTAATGGCGTTTCCTTGTTAGATTTCGCCAGTGTCAAGTTATTTGAGGGAGTGTCTATCCAATCTCGAGGATTGTTTTTGAGTAAGAACAACTGAGAAGGATTTTGGAGCCTCGTGGCAGGCTGAGACGCGAACCGCGCGAACACCACGCGAGAGACAAGTGTTCGAGGCAAACCCCGCAACGTGACTCCTGAAGTAAACTATTCTATTCTATTCTATTCTTAATTAATGGCGTTTCCTTGTTAGATTTCGCCAGTGTCAAGTTATTTGAGGGAGTGTCTATCCAATCTCGAGGATTGTTTTTGAGTAAGAACAACTGAGAAGGATTTTGGAGCCTCGTGGCAGGCTGAGACGCGAACCGCGCGAACACCACGCGAGAGACAAGTGTTCGAGGCAAACCCCGCAACGTGACTCTGAAGTAAACTAACAAACACGACAAAGTAAATGCTACGATACGAGTTTGATTGACAATGACATTTGACAGCTCAAGTTTTCTTATTGCCAGTTCAATTTCAGATTTTGCCTTATGATCAAAGAGTTTTTATATTTATTTTAGTCAAATTGTAGTCTAGTATCACCTTAAAGAGTAAATTAGCATAATAAATATAGTTAAATATCATAAAAAATATGTTTCAATATGTTCCAAAAGATTTTTGTTTTTTTTTTCACTTCACTTTTACCCTCATTTCAGGGAAAGATAATTTTTCAGTGTTTGACATAGATTCGTATAGACCGTAGCGTCATCTATCGATCTACTATGAAACGAAAAAAAAACGCTTATTGGTACAATCTAATAATTTAAACCGATACAATCTAATAACTGATTCTAAGTTTAAAAGACATTTCTAGCTAATTACTAACTATTTAAAAAACAATGTGGAGTTTAAACAATGACATTATTAAGAGAGCCAAAATTTTACAATGTTTTTCAAAAATAATATTATCGATAACCATCAAATCTGTTACTAAGATTTTCTTTATAAGTATTGAAGAAAAAAAATATTCTGTGTGCAATTAATAGCTCTAAATGACGGCACTGATGTTGCAACCTTGCAACCGCTGACAAACACTCGATCTCTAAATTACTATCCAAATGAGTAAATTTTATATTTATATGAATAAATGGCGATGGTTCGATCCCCGTCCAAGCCGACTCGTACCAATGAGTTTTTCGGAATTTATGTACGATTTGTAACACCACTGGCTTTTCGGTGAAGGAAAACATCGTGAGGAAACCTGCATGCTTCAATTTCGAGGCGTGTATTGTACCCACTGTCCATTATAAGTGGCGACGGGCTCACCCCCCGTCACACTGGACAGAGTTTCGGTACTTCTGGTGAAACGTGGATGTTCTGAGGTTTCAGAATATCTCTGACTACCCCCTCGGGGAATATAGTCGTGAGCATATGCTTATGCTTATGAATAAATGTCGCAAAAGTAATCAACTTCTCTTTTTACTAAACGTTTCTGTGGCAAAATATTACGCTTAAGTAATTCGATATTTCTGATCCTTGGTAAGCGATACGATATCGCCCCATACGTATCGTATTGGCGTGTGTCGATACAAAATATCGAGATATCGCATTGTGTTGTATCGATATACATAAATATCGATACGTATCGGGCATCGCTACTCTATAGCGCAGTACTGCGCTCTACCGCGCTGTACTGCGCTATACCGTACTCTAGATCGCAGAATAGTGCTTTACTGCGCTGTACTGCGCTGTATATTATAGCATCCGTTTGTTACGCCCTTAAAGACGAAAAAACTTGAAATAGGGACCGAATTGGTAAAAAACAATAAAGTTTAAGATAGCGGCCACTTTTCTGAATTTCTTACTTCGGATTCATGTTCGGAGATAGCATAATATCGATAACCCCCAGATATTGATTTTGGAAGCAATCGGTTTAAAAGCTAAAAAGTTCAAATTGGCGGTCACTCCGCTTCCCATAGGTTCCTTAGGTAGCGGAGGGGTGCGGGATGGGGTGAACATGGTTCTTAAAATAATGATTAAATGTAGTTTCAATAGCATGCAACTCAAAAACAACGGATCTAGGATAATTATTATCGCATGTTTGGCAACACCATTGCCGCAGTGACGTTCCCACAGGGGGCACCTAGTGAAATGTTACTTTGTTCGTTTTCCCCCAGTTGGTTATGACATTGCTGGCTGAATCACCTAATTGTCTAAAAAGAAAGAAGATTCCGTGCTTCCCATGGCACTTTAAGCCGTTGGTCTCGTCAACTATCTCTGGTGGTAGTAGTCTTTACATTAAAAATTCACGTCAGAGGCCGTAAAGCGGTTTGAAAAATCTGCAAGCCCGGGTGTCAGATTACAGCCCACCTATAATAAGAAGAACAGAAAATTGATAATAATAGTAATGTTTGTGTCATGAGTATAATATGTATGTAAGGTAAGCGCATTTTAGGGCGGGCCGCAACGCATTGACGGATTCTTTGTTTGACGTAATACTGCAGACGTTGTAAATAAGTTCTGCTTGGTATGGCACCCTTCGACGGGTCGCATCGCACTGACGGTAATCCGCCACGCACAAATGTGACACCTGTCGTACGACTTGTATAATTATGTAAAATTATTTCCCTTTTTGACCAATTTGTCGGATTGTAACGTATGTATTTAAGAGGACCCACGACGTTGCTCGTTGCCGTTCATGCAAGGAACGTGGGGCCCTAATTTTTTTTCTACACTTTATGACCAAGCTGTAATTTTAATAAACAAAACTCCTTATTTCACTCCCGTAGGTACTATCGCCAAAAAATGTTTCTTATCTCTGTTTTTTTGTTTGCCATGTTGAATGGCTATAATCCAAAGACTACGGATAAGTTTAATATAATAACATAGAGTAGAGTAACAAAACCTTTATTGTATGTACTCTTTGGTGTAGTCCTACTTGTCAAATGTATATAAAATTTTCGTTTTTCGTGAGATAACATTACGTATATTTGTTTTCACATGATTTCTACTAACAATATAAGTTACCTATTTAGAAATAATAGTCAGAATAGTTTTCCTGATAAATATCAAACAAAATGCTATGGAAAATAATACACATTCAGGTAATACCTACCCACAGTGGGTAACCATGATTTTTTGTTGAATATAATATTATTGGGTATTCTTCTGCCAGAGGCGTCCTCAAATGAGTGAGAAGAGGCTAGCCTAGTGCGATTGGAGGCAAATGAGTGGTTTACTGTCTATAGATATCTAGTCATTTTTAAGCTGCCTTCGTTCACCTATGTTGACCCATGATCTAACTTTAAGAATAGATCCTGCCTTCTATTTGCAACTATCCGGGACATGAGAAGGTTGCATGCTTAACCTTCTAGACTACGGAGGCTTCACAAATTCAATAACACCAAAACGGATGCCCATATTTATACAAAGACTTACCTAACCAACATCGTCGGTACCTACCTAATCTTAACTTTGAAGCATCTCTTTACTTCCCCTCTCCAATAAGACAGCAGAGCTGACTTCAGCTCATTGGACATTGGATTGAGTAAATTAAAACAACCCAACTTAATTCGTTAATCATTTATTTTATATTTATTACAGCATTTGTCTTCGTTCAAAATCAACACTTACGGCGTTACTAAATGCACATGAAGATTTGCAACACAATCAAAATTATTGGTGATGAGTGATGACGAACCAAGATGGTTTAATCGCTGACACATTGGAACAGAATACAGCCCACTTCTTAAATAAAAAGATCAATCACCAAACTATTCATGACTTCTTATTATATCAGATCTTAGACCCAAGTAGTTCACTTTCTGTTGAATATTCTTACTCCCTGAGCTTGACCCTTTGATGGTTGGCTGGTACCTACCCTTGTCTTGTCTGTTTGTGCGCGAACGTAGTACCGGACCCCTCTACTCTACTCTAGCTAGTTTAACGGAGATGTCATTCGATGTTTAATCAATCATTTTTTTTTGAGAAGCTGCATTATTTGTAGGAGGCCTTGTAGCTTCTTTCACTGCTTTACTTCTTTTACGTGGATAAATTGCAACTTGTACACATTGCTCCCTTGCTTTTTCCTCACTTTTAGAAATATCTTGTTCATTAATTACTTGACAGGAAGGAGATTCCATCTCTTATGCTGAAAATCTCTAAGCTGAAAATTTATCAAATATTTTAGGAGGAAACCAGAGGAAACAATATCTGAGAGAGATAAAGATGCTAAGTTACTTGTGTAGTAGGTACCTAAATTAAAACATACCCACACAGAAGTGGGCCTGTGGAAAAACTGTCCTGGGGCGGACCCGCAGGAAGCGAATTCTTCCCTCTGTCCTGTAGGCTCCACTATCTCGATCCACCAGTGGATTGAATAGGACGCTGAAGTTCACTGTGATCCACCATTAGGCTCAGTGGATTCTATGATACTTGAATGTATTAATAGGCTCCACCAGTGGATCGAATTTAATTCTGGGAGTTTTGTAAGATCCACCACTGATTTCTGTGGGACCTGTAATATATAATTTATATAATATAGGCTCCAAGGAAGTTCGACCTCTTATACCTACACGTCTGCTCTCCTGGTACCTGGTACTGTTCCAGACCCACATGGATATCTTTGTGGCACATACAAACTCCAATATTACCACACACGGGTCCGGAAGAATTCACTTAGTGTGGGTCTTACCCCAGACCGCTTTCCCGCAGTCCCGCCACTATGTGGCCTGGTCTTTAGGTACCCTGAGACATTATCTGAGAGACACCAGGTACACAATAATGTGAACCCACTTATTTACGTAGTACGTACGAACCTAAATTAGAAATAGACATATATTATAGACACCATTATAGGTTTATCCTCATCATGTTCATTTTCAATGCTTTTATTCCAGACTTTTGCGTTTTAAAACCACTGATCTAGGTTTTGATGCCTGCATTCTTTGTTGGCAGTCAAAAATATGGGTACCAACATCCTTCTTTAAAATTAAATTGCCTCCTACAAGTTTGAACTTCATAAAATTTTCATTATCTTTCTCCATCTGTAAAAAAAACGTTTAAATAAGTAAGGTAGAGGTACCACCTACTTTAGTCTCAAAGAAATAAGAAACTTCTTCCCTTTGCACACTTTGTTGAAAGCTGAAGGTACATAGGTCTAGTTTACGATTTACTTACGTCGGAATGATCCTCACAACATCGCAAGACAGATTTGGGAGTAGTAGGTATATTACTTGGATTTGGGAGAAGGCAAATTTTTTCTTTTAGCTACTTTCATCCACTCTTCTCTAAATTTTGGTAACTACTTGAGGCACGGTTAAAAATAATTTGTCAGGAAACTTGCTGGAATTGGAAGGGCACTTCTCCTCACTTTTTTTATCAGATTTTGTTTGCATAAAACTGAACATTTTAGGCCGAAGGCTGAGCTACGCGTAGGAGCGAAGCTCCGAAGCGGCCCCTCCTGGAACCTGGTGGACCTTGTCTCCGGGGTCAATCGCCCAGATTTTTACTCTTTTTTAGTTTCTTCTAAACATACACTAAACAGTTTTCTTGAGCTAAAAACTAAATCGGTGATCGATTGTGAGAAAAAAATGGTACATCACCACAGAAATGTCAATCACACAACATTGTCTTTGGATCACAATGAAAATGGTCCGATTCATGTTAATGGAATCATTTTTTATTATTTGTAGTATCGATTGTTGATGTTTCCACCTTTTTTGCACAAGTTCATGTCGTATTTGCACTTAAAGCCTGAACTTGTTTCTTGAAAAGTCGAAGCACGCTTGAATACAAATAAAAAAATGATAAACTAACATCTACAAAAAATAATAGCGTAAATCGGACTTCGTGGCGACGTCGATGACACTTGGGTGACACATGGTTGACACGTGGTTGACGCATGGTTGACGCATGGTTGACGCGTGTGTGGACGAATTCGATACAAGGTGAACCACGCGTGGCGTAGCATGGCGTGGCATTGCATGTGCGTGTGCATCAGTGTGAAGTCTCTCATACATTTTACTAGAAACCGAATGCGTCCATACGTGGCATGCGCATTGCATGCGCGTTGCATGTACGACAATGGGAACGCGGCTTAATAGTAGCATCCATTTTTTTTGTTCATATGACGCGTTGGAATAAATTAATGTTGCAAACTTGCTTTAAAAATACAGTTAACGCCATCTACTTAAAAGAAGACGATACTATAATTTAATTTAAAATTATAATAGGTATGCTTTAGAAAGATTATTTTTTATTGTATTTACTACTATTCACCTACAAAGCATAAAATCGAATATCTGATGCCGAGTTTCTGAAACGTCTTTTTATAGACTAAGTTATAGTTTGAGAGAGTCGATTCAACTATGCCAGCTACTACTTATATCAAGTAGGTATCAGGAAAATACTATTATCGCTATTACCTACCTTTCGCTGAAACTTCAGAATTATGCTTTGGTACTTTAGCAATGTTCCTGACCACCCCGAAAGGAATTACAAAAGTAAATTTACAGACACGTACATGTACTTGGCATGTATATTCCTGCTCAGAGAGGGAAATTGCTCTTCAAAAGGTAGGTGGGTTATATGCAGGTCTTAGGCAGATCCTTTTGATGTAGTGATCAAGAGTGCCATGAGTCTGGGGTCCAGACGCCCGGAAGTTGGAAGCTATTTATTAAAGAAAATAGATTTCACAATAGTCGATGCTACAGGTGACCAGAAAGCTGGCGCGCACCTCAGTCAGCGGAAACGCGTCACGATCCAAAGAGTATCCTGGGCATCTGTCCAGTTGCTCCGTCCATCCGGGGTGGTGGGTTCGATTCCCACGGCGGGGACACCTAGTGATATGTCACTTTGTGTAGTTTCCCCCAGTTGGCTAGGACATTGCAGGCTGAATCGCCTGATTGTCTGAAAAGAAAGATGATTCCGTGCTTCGGATGGAACGTTAAGCCGTTGGTCCCGGCTACTATCTCTGTGGGTACTAGTCGTTACATAAAAACCACGTCATAGGCCGTAAGGCCGTTTGAATAAACTCTGACACCAGGGTTTGCTGCCCAAACGATAAGAAGATCCGTCCAGTTTACCGCCATTGATATTTGACAGGGTTCTGTAGTTATCTGTAAAAGTAGTTGGTTTACCGATCACTTAGATTGGTTTCCTATATTGGTTTTTAATATTCACCTTTTTTTGTGGATAACATGTTGTTTTAATAGAAGTAAGCAAAAAAAAATGGAAAATTGATGTAGTTGTAGGTAATGTTATAAAAAGTAAAGTTTCATCTCGACCAAGAATCGAACCTTGAACCTTCACCGCATTACTATGTGTGAAAATCTAACCATTTACCGAATGCGCTACACGGCTTTTAAGAGAAGCGACGAAAAAAGTGACTACTATTTACCACTAGAAAAAACAAAACACATCCCAAATACATCCGTCAGCACAAGTCAGCGTGGTAAATCATTGTAAATTATCCCCACTTATCCCACAGGAACCCAATACTGGGATAAAAAGTATCCTATGTGTTAATCAAGATCACATTCTATCTGCATGCCAAATTTCAACCAAATCCGTTCAGCCGTTTATGCGTGATTGCGCCACAAACAAACAAACTCACAAACATACAAACATCCAAACATCGTCACAAACTTTCGCATTTATAATATTAGTGAGATTTTAGATTTTTTTTCCAAAAAACAAATATGTCACATAACACATAGTCATTGCAAATTTTCAATTTATCAAAACATAACAGGCTATTATGTTTTATGATACCTAGTGGTTATTATCTTCTTCATCGGTTTTTATGATTTTGTAAATGTTCATTGTTTATTATGAGGAATACACTGTTCTGTCTTCAATTTTGCTGTGCCCTCTCAGGGTGCATGAGCTGTACTAAAATAAACTTTAAGACCCATGTAACTACCTCATGTAAAGCAATAAAGATTATGATGATGATTATGAAAAAATCCAAGATGATCGACCAACGTTTTCCAAATCATCGCAAGTAAACAGGTACTGACCGTAGATTCCACAGTCTGCAGTCGGAGATGATGCTGAGGTGTGAACTGGAGTGTCCCTCAAGCGGTGGCAGTCTTCATCCTACCGCTCTGGCTGCTAAAACAAGATGGTAAGCAGGGACTGGCCGTAGATTCCTCAGTCTGTAGTCGGAGATAATGATGTGTGACTTGGAGTCTCCGTCCAGCCGCGGCAGTCCTCATCCTGCTGCTCTGGCTGCTAAAACAAGATGGTAAACAGGGACTGACCTTAGATTCCTCAATCGGCAGTCGGAGATGATGCTGAGGTGTGACCTGGAGGAGTCTACGTCCAGCGGCGGCAGAGTCTTCATCCTGCTGCTCTGGCTGCTGAAAACATTGTTCCATTACTGAAAACTTATATTAAATAGTTAGAAATACATTAATGTAGGAGGTACACACACACACACAAGTAGTAAGTAGGATTAGGTATTAGGGAACGCATAATTTCTAAATCTCGCAAAATTTTGCTAAATTTCTGTCTTCAGATTCAGCCTTCAGTCAATTCCCGTATTTCGTCTTTATCAAGACCAGATGCTGTGAAAACCCAGATGTTAAAGGCGTGGTTTAGACCATCAAACTGATCAACTTTCACTACGGAGACACATTCGAAGAAAAAAAGTCTGGCTGTCCACTGCTGTCCATACATTAGAGTCTAGGTAGGTACCTATTGCAGTTTTATATGACAGCTGTTTATATTTTTAGCAAACGCTGTTCAGGTTGTTGTTGTTTCGTTACATTTCGCTAGATAAGTAGACAGTTACAGTTTGCTGAAGCCGGACTTGCTCTTGTCAAAGCGTCGCGAACTGCGCTTGGGTCTGACGCCCCGGAGGCCGACGGTGGAGTCGCCCGCTCCGTGCAGGGACCCCTCCACCGGCGTGGTCGTCTTCAACGCGCTCAGGGCAGACTCCTGTTTACAACGAGCAATGTGGTAAAACCATAGAATTGTAAAATGTGGAGGAGGAGGCGTGGTGGTAGGAAAGCTTAAGGCCTCGTCCAGGGAGATGCGAGGCGACAGGCGGGCGTTGGGTGGGCAATTAATAAATCTGTGACAATTTGACGCGTGCAAAACCGCTTCTCCTGGAACTCTCTATATATTCCCGTATGTTTGTTGGTATTTCTGGCAGGCCGCCCAGCACACCGTCTCCTGGAACGAGGCCTAAGGGTTGAGTACATTGACCGATGGCGAACGACGGCCAGCCCATACAAAAAACCACGGAAATACGGAATTACCGTACGGAATTCCGAATCAGAATTGTGATTTTGTATCGTAATTCGGTAGGTATGTCAAGTTTTTTTTGGAGGGCTGAATCTAAATCCATTTCGAGATAATTAAGTATGTCAATAGTCATATTTTCTATGTCAGAGATTTTAAAATAAAAGGATTCCGGATAGTGACTTTCAGACTTACCTTACTTAAATTAGGTAACAATTACCTTAGGACTTAGTAATCCTTCATTGCTGTAATCTGTCACCTTCTGCAGAACCTCGCTCTCAGCTCCGATGTTCTCCTCGGAGGAGGTGGACGGATTGCTGCTGTTGGATACAACGTTCCAGACGTCTTCCACGCTGGACGGGACAAGCGGTCGTCGACGACGACGGCGATCCTGCAGCCATAAGCCAATCTCGGTTACAACTGATGATTAGGTCCATATCATCTACATTTGAGCGCAGGTGATTTTGCAACTGCATCGCAACAACTACACCACAGCTAAGTCGCAATTGAATCGCCACGGTTTTTACTAAACGTTTTCTGTTTTGAAATTCGTTTTTGCACCAATACCTAACATTGAAATATATAGGGTGCTCTAGAAAGGCGTGTTCTTATTTAAAGAGGTGCCCAAGACGAACACCAAACTGAACAACTTTCACTAGGTATAAGGTACGTAACCAACATCGAATGCACCTACAGTACATTCATTGGAGTCGAGTAGAGGCACATATAACTACATATGTATTAAAGTTTTGAACGAAACAGCAATTTTTTTTTGGCGTCTTCGATGTTGGCTCGGTAGTGAAAGCTGTTGGATTTCATAGTTCTTCAATATGTAACACACTGTTTCAATGTTTTATTATTATGTACCTACACATACCGACCTAATTAAATAACTGCAGATGGTTGGCTGCTGATACATAGCTAAATAAGCACGTTTAAAAAATATATCTTTTACGTACGAGGGTGCTGGATGATTCATCTATTTTCCCTGTTGTTCCACCAAAACGATGCAACTGAACTTTGCCAGGGAACCTAAACAAAGATAAATAAGGTAAAGTCTTGATATGGTTTAGGTTAAAAAACGATCCAAATCGTACTAGTTTAATTTCTTCATCAGCTATCCACAAGTCAGTTGACCACTAACTTATCTTCAATCAACTCTCACATCTTGAGGCTGTCCATCAGAGTTGAACGAAGAAGCAAAGCTATGAACGACAAAAATTCCAAGCACGACACCTATTCATACAGAAATATAAAGCAATACCTACTATTATTTTTCTAGGTAAGTAGGTACCTCCTTTTTCCCTTCCTGGTGGTCAATAGTAGCATGCATGAGAGAAGGCCTGTACTATGGACCTTTCAAAATCACTGATAACTTTATAGGCTGATTGGACCCAGCAGACATCTTCTCAGCCTATAAACGTCCACTGCTGGACGTAGACCTGGCGCACTGCCGTCATCCAACGGGTTCCCGCAACCTTCACCAGGTCTTCGGTCCTCATTTGAGGCTCTAGGCGAGGCTACTCACGCTGCGCTTTCCGTTAGGCAGTTTTCACTCGAGAACTCTTCGAACCTATACAATGGGCCATTGGTTCTGCGAGCAATATACCCAGCTTAAGCACGTTCAAATAGTCTCAGTTAATTAAAATATGATTGAGTACCAATATTCTTCAGGAATCGGCCCAATGACAGGAAAATCAATAGAAGAAGCTCTCGAACTCATCACCGCGGCCTCGTCAGGACAATCCTCTACCACATTCAGGTCCTGCTTGCACCAAGTGTCCTTCGGCGAGGGGCTGGGTAGGTCGTCGGGTATCCACGACTCTACGCGCTTCGGGATGTGGCAGGGAGGGTATGCGCTCGGCTCTTCACCAGGGTCGTGACGGTAATGTTCCCTGTACGACCAGGACTTAATTTACTAAGGGCCCATGGTGACTTTTTGAATCTATACAGTCCCGATACAGGTGGTCTATCTAAGTTTAACTATCTGATCTAACATTTTCGTTCCAATGTCACACGGCCAGCATAGCATCGATGCAATCGCGCGTTGTAAATGCTACGAGCGGGCTTCTATAGCGATGCAGAATCGTGTTCATACTTAGCGAATATATCCCTCATCATCATCGTCAGCCTATATACGTCCCACTGCAGGGCACAGGCCTACCGTCTAGAAGGGTGTTTGGGCGTCACGCGGACGAAATCGTGGACAAAGCTAGGAAGTGTGGTTACCAGTCAATAAGCTTCAAGAACGCCTGAGCGACGCAGTGAGCAGTGAACAGGACGTTCTGTCTCTCCATGTAGTGCTCATAGCCGATCTTGAGAGCCTCTTCCACGATCTCCTCGCGGATATCGAAGCACAGCAGGTCGTTCTCCTCCTTCTGTAGGATCTCCGCCCTTTGTCAAATAATCACTTCAATTCAACATAGATGACCCAGTTCTTCTGGTGGTAGTAGTTAGCCGTACCTACTATCATGAATAAGCATGTGCTGGCCGATGGCGGCTTTCTGCGGATTGCTGGCTGGACGCCGTATTCAGCATATTTTAAGGGTGTATTCAGATAATGAAACTAAACAACATTCCCTTAGGAACACACGGCGACACATCAAGCTACGCAAAACCAACATAAGCTGGTCGCGCGACGTTATACGTTATTCACCCTACGCGTGGCCTGCTTATATTGGTTTTGCGTAGCTTGATGTGTCGCCGTGTAGTTGAAAAAAGAGAAAATTTTTGAAGTGAAGTGAAACTTCGCAACCTTTTTGTGTGACGGAAGTTCGTAATTTGCATCGAGTGCGAAGGTTCGAAATTTTAATCGGAAGAAGTTTCACATCTGCCAGGAACTTATTTTCTTGGACCTCCCAGACAATAAAAGAGCGGATCGGCCAATTGATTTTCTATGGGAGGTCCAAAAAAATCGTTTTTCAACCCACGTTCCTTAGGAAAAGTTGTTCAGTTTGATAATATGTTAGTAATTAATAAAACTGGTCAAGTGCGAATCGGTCTACTCGCGCGCTGAGGGTTCCGTACCACACCACTACATAACATAAGTAATAATATGAAAAAAGTTTTGTTTTCTCCGGGACCTTTAGCGCGAGACCGACTCACACTTGGCCGGTTTTTATTATTTTTTGGTATACTGTAGAGTTTTCTCTATAATAACACCATGTTTGACACTTGTATGTATGTAGGTATTACCGTTTTTACGATAGAGCGAGAAGAAAAACGAAAAACTAGCTTCCTTTCCAATTTATTTACTAGCCTGGTTACTAGACCTTTTGGCTAAATCTTATTTTATTGTTATATTTCTTCTGTTTTCACATTAAAACGTTGGTATTCGACGTTTTGATGGTTCTTTGGAGTTTTTGGAGACAATTGAAAGACGCAGGAAAAGCAGAGAAGTCCACAGGAAAGAGGTGAACCGACCGCTTTGCCGCGCTAAAATCACGGAACACTTTTCCTGTTTACGACCCATGCACCATCATATTTCACTGAACTATATATTGTTCACTTGCACGACACTTTGTTACGCAAAACAACACCAATTTTACGAACCAAAACTCACTATAAACAATAAAAATTCGATGAAATATGAGGACTCCAAACGTCAGCTACCAAAGCCCGCCAAAAAATCCACGAAAAACTAGTTTCTTGTACAGTTGTCAGAGGATTGGCTTCCCGCCATTAAATTTGTTCGGTCAAAGTTGTATTTGATATTCGTGAAAAATTGGTTTTAGTGATATTTGTGACATAATTTCGTGCGGATTGTGTGCCAAAAAGTTGCGTAAATCGACCAACATAACAGGAATCTCAAATACATACGAAGAAAGAACAAAAGTTTTGGTGCAAGTTAAATCGTACTGGTGATTTTGGCGGCAACGCGCGTGCTTACAAAATCGACCAAAATTTCATCCTCATCGTTCATCTATCATCCCATCGTCATCAGGAGAGTTTTGCACAGGAATTGTGAAGAAACAGACGGGCTTTGTTTCTTAATTTTCTATATTCGTTTTTCGTGGCTATTATTGTGTTAATGTGGTGGAATTAGTTTGATAATGTGCCATTAATGGAGAGCATATAGTAAGAGTGAGAAATAAAGAAGGCGCTCCCGTTTGATTCGGATTGATTCTCGCGTGAAACTCCCCTGACCATTGGAATGTGTGTACCACCCTCGCATTTCAAGAGTTAGGTATTAAGGTTAGGTTAGGTTAGGTTTAAGTACAAAGAAAAAAAGACACTAATGACCAGGCAGTAAGGGCTAGTTCCCATAGCCTATCCGAAAGGATAAACTTAAAAAAAAAAAAAAAATGTACAGTTGTCAGAAGTGACAGGTCAAGTTCCCTAGACCAGACCACCGGTGTAACCACGAGGATCTCTCTGGCCATGCTCTTTTGGTCTATTACATTCGCACTCACAAGATGTCGCACTTCTGTGCTTCGTACTTTCGAAATGTCGCACTTCCGTGCTTCGCTCATTGGTAGTGTCGCAACTCTGTGGTAAGATGTCATCATCTCGTAGCATGTTACACGTGATACGGCTTTATCACGCCTTTTATCTCGTTCGTTCACGTGCAAATAGAAAGAGAGCGAAGGTGTGATAGCGCTTTATCACGGTGTCATGCTACCTATGCAGATATACCTACTATCGTAGCAAACAACGTGGTCAAATATTTCTAAGCAGTTCTAATTTTCAATAATTTTTTTACACATAACCAATCAAAAATATTGGAACGCTTAGAACATCAAATAGGTATATCTACGCAGTCAAGGTGGTCATAAACATCTGAAAAGTTAAAGAAAATAGACCTTAGGTACCGTTGTTTTACATTTTAATTTTAAATTAGCTGCTCAGATATTTATGACAAAATACAATATGAAAATTAGCACTGCTCAGAAATAATTGATCACCTTGCTTGTATGCTACGATATATCTGATGACGACTGTATGGTATGAGGTATAGGTACCTACGAACGAGATAGGTAGTTTTTTATTACCATGTCCTCTCGGGCACATCCCTGGGTAAAGCGAGCAACGTCCTCTGATCATCTGAAACCTGCAACTTCTTCCCTCTGCGTGACAATTTGAACTTATTCATTTGTGGGCTGTAATTCTTTCCTGACTGGCTAGAGCTGGCCATCCTTTTTTTTACAAAACAATAGTTATTCTGATCTAAAATTATGACATACAAAAGTAAGTAACAATAAAACAATTTGATCAAGAAATAAGTATTAGATTTCGCAACAAACAGATTACGTTGACAGAATAAAATAAGCAAAGACTACCAATGATAGTTTGTGACGATAAATACTTCGCCTATGGTTTGGTGGTACAGTCAACATCAACAGTATCTAGGCATGTTAAGTGTTCATAAATATCTGGACAACTTTACGATAGCAAACCTTATTTCAACTCACAAAGAAATCAAATTAATTTATCTGTCATGTTATTATTTGTTAAGTAAAAAACAAATGGTATCTAGTAGGAAATAGGGTTTATTTTCGTGTAATTGTTCAGATGTTTATGAACACCGGAGATGCTTAGATACTTTTGATGCTGACTGTACTACTACTCCCAAACCAAAATTTTTGTCCCCAACACTCCCCAACACTGCCGAACACACCCTAGGCGGGAGAAAATATTTACATAAATTAAACTTTAAAAAGTTTTCACTTAAAATTTAAACTTTTAAATCCGCCACGCCCGCCAAGGGGTCATAGAGAATGTACCTAATCTTTAAGCTGCAATCAAACCTGCGCAGGTAGCATGCAACACGTGATACGGCTGTATCACGTCTTTTATCTCGTTCGTTCGCACGCAAATAGAAAGAGAGCTAAGGTGTGATAGCGCTGTATCACTGCGGCATGCTAGCTATGCTGGGCGTCTGCGACGCGGGACTTGTTGATGAAAAGCACAAACTAAATAAGAGAACTAGGTACCGTTATGAAAAGTCATTGAAGCATTAAAGTAGCCCATTCACAGTAGTCCTACATGTAGGACTACAACACCATTCACTATCAAGTAGGACTACTCATACATTTTGCTCAAGGTCATCGGACGCCTTGTAGGACTACAACACCATTCACTGTCCAATATTGTGGGACTGCAAGACGGACTACTGTGAATGGGCTCCTTAAAGTAGCCCATTCACAGTAGTCCTACATGTAGTACTACAACACCATTCACTATCCTGCAAGTAGGACTACTCATACATTTTGCTCAAGGTCATCGGACGCCTTGTAGGACTACAACACCATTCACTGTCCAATATTGCTGTAGGACTGCAAGACGGACTACTGTGAATGGGCTCCTTAAGCGACACTTGTACCTGTTGTTGTGGTTATGGTCATTTTCGTTTTAACCGCCCCTCCCCCTGGATACGTGCCTGGGGTGGTTGAGCGAAGTGGGTGGGCTAATCCCTATGAAATAATCTTTTCACAGAGTGTTTAGATATCTAAATTATCACAACCTATCAGTTTTAGGATTATTCACCTAGGAGATGTCCTTTGTTTTGTCATAATAAAAATTATGAAGGGGCGCGGCGTTCTAGACAATAATATCTTAAGTACAACATAGATTTACACTCTAGATTAAGCCATATCGTGGCCGCACATGGATCAGCAATAGTTTGACTTTTGCAATACCTACTAAAAGACAAACATTCTATAGGATTGACCATAAAATATTAAGTTTATGGGATTGACACATAGATTCATTGACAGCTTGCCAAACACAAAAACCGGCCACGGTGACCGAAACAAAAAATAATGTTTTTTCTTTTTTGTTTACATACATACTAGGTTTCACAACTGGCTATCTCGCTCTCGATTTCTTGGCTCCATCTTTCAGCGTAAGCGAAAAGTTTTAAATCTATGCCATACAAGCTTTATGGTATGTGCTTCTTGGCTATGTGCAACGGAAACAAAAAGTGGCCAGAAACAATTTTGACCATAAACACAAATGTCAACCTGTCAACGGAAACGGATGACAGCTGTTTGAAAAAAATATACGTGACAAAAACCGAGCGCAAATTATAAAATCTGAAATTATTTTGTCCTGAAACCATCAAAAGTGCAGTGTGCTGGCATTTATTTTCATTAGAAAAGTGTGCTGTTTAGAATGACCGCTAAATAATGAGTGTATATTTTCTGTACAGTGTTATCTTTGGATGATAACAATGTATACTTTGAAGGGAATATTTCCGGAACCAAGTAAGTGACATTTCGAGTCGTTACATTATAATTTAGGCATTTGAATTATCGAAGATGAATGTTGGCATGGCCATCACAACTTATCTGTTGTGGCTCCTTTACTAAACACAATCAATACATTATTATTATTATATATGATACACTTTCTGATAGCTGATGCGTTGATTTAGAGTTTTAAATATTTGCCAAGTCTATTTTTAAATGAGTTCACTGAAGGCGCACTTATTACAGGAGTTCGATTGCACTAAGTTAAAACATTGAAGTTCTATTCTTATTAAATTTCAGTTCTAATCACATTGCAATCCAATTACTATTCAACTGTGCTGAATTCCGCATCTCGCTGAACTCTATGTAACTGACAGCCTTTAACGTCTGAGCGATCTGTCCAAACGGCTTAACGGCTGTCATGAGCAGTACCGCGATTAGCGCAATACCAAATGTGTCAAAAGTTATGGTTCGTACGTAGTCCAATAACGGTTCAATCACCGAATATTTACCACGATAGCAGCCCAGTACATCCAATCATATTTTTCATATTGTTACAGAAAAGGAGCAAAAAAAGAACTTCATTAGGGAAAACATGAAACAGCTAAAGTTTATACAGGGGAAGACTTCGACGGAGCCAAAGTACACGATGAAGATGCACCCGCCGCACTTCAGTAACTCTATGGGAGCGAGCTCACTCGTCCCCGTCAAGTCCGTCCCCTCAAACAAAAGTGGGAAAATCACACTCAATACAGGCAAGACAAGCTCCACAAGCGCACGCAAGAAAAACGAAGTGAGAATAAAAAAAGGTGACATGGCAGAGTTTCTACAACGCAAAGAGCTCAGACAGATGAAGACACCGAAGGAGTCCCCTGAGGAGGACGTGCTATCCACAGAGTCGTCCGGCCGCCTCCGCGACATCGGCTGTCAAACTATTGAATCAAATTTGTCTCAGAAATTAGAAGAGAGTACAAAGATAACTATGTTATATCCTAAAAAAGATGAAGATGAAGCGAAGATGAAAGCGAGCGGTGACACGGGCCGGCACCGGTGCCCGCCGCCCTCGCAGACCCCACGCAGAGCCGGTGACGAGTTACAGGACTTTGAGAGACCTCGCAGTCGACTAAATGCTATCTTGGAGAGAAAAGATAACAAAGATCCTTATCTACCCTCAGGTGCGTCACTTGTTTATTATTAACTATTTTTTATGAAGGTTAACAATGCTACATACTTGCATACATAAACTCGGGACCATAATCGCTTTAGGGGTGTTCAAAAGCTTGACTACAATTACCAACTACATTTTAAGGTTGCAGTTGTACTTGTAGCAAGGCTCATTTTTAGCACATTTACACTCGGTTGCAGAAACGCTCATTAAAGTTAATCCTCCAATAAAATCTCTTGCTAGCTTTTACTGCGTCAGCAAGACAAAAAGTGACAGCAAGCGATTTAATGGAGGATGGAACTCTAATAAGCGTTTCTGTAACTGAGTATTAATGTTTTAAGATGAAATGATGTGTAAAGTGGTTACAAAATACACTCCATAAGAAACTCCTTATCCTATACAAAATGGGTAAAATCGTGATGGAAAAATTGTAAATCAGCCACAACACTACAGGTATAATGAATGATTATGTAATCTTTTAAAGTTTTGTAGGATATCAAAAAGGTGTATTACCAAAGTACTTGCGTGAGCGCAAGGAGCTGGGTCCTAAGGAGGCGGAGGGAGGGAAGGTGGACGAGGATCAGGTGCCGTGCCCCCCCGGACACGTCAACCTGCCCGACAATGAGAGGAAGGAGACTCTACGGATGTTTAGGAATAGTCTGTATCCCTTTTTTTTATCATTTTTAGAATCTTTTATACACTTGTAGCTACTACCGCTGACTTTTCCGCCTGATCACTTCCCAATAGTTTCGCACATAATTTAATGTTTGGAAACTTCATTCATTGGTCTATTCTTCAATAGGGCGGGTTTAGACAGCACTTTTATTTTTTAGTATCCAAGCAAAAATGAGCCTGTGGTGGTCAGGCGGAAAAGTCCACGATAGTACATGCCAGTCCCTAAACTTTATTACATCAACCAAAGAGAAAATAATAAAATGTGTTTCAACATAATTTCACAAAGGTAAACAGCTTTCGAGATCATCTTAACTGGGGCTCACTGCACCTTTGTGAAAAGCAGCACATAAAAAAATTTGTTCAACCTCAGTTCTTTCACCAGTGAATCTCAAGCTGACACATTCCACTGAAATATAATACACATCTTCCATTACATAGCAAACTCGCAGCTTGAGTTGCACGCATGACGATTCTTGGGAGAGGCCTATCTATGTCCATCAGTGAACGATGACGATTTATAGACCATAAAGGTGCCGGTTAACAGCCGACCGCATACAGCAGCAGCATACGACGTGTCGCTCCGACACTACTGGTTTGTATGTAGTTCTATGAAATACCCTGCGAAGCATCCGACACGAAGCATGCGACGTGCTGTATGCGGTCGAGCCTCGACCGCACACCAGTAGTGTCGTCGAGTGCTGCTAGGCATGCTATAATTATCCTAAATTCACGAATTTATTTTGTGGCATGCGATAGAAAATAAAAGTCGGATAAAGCACGATAATTCATACAAATTCCACTATAATATTTAATTTAATGAAATCTTTATTTTCAACCACATTTTCCGTTAAATTCCAACGATACCTAGGTACATCATACGGGCGTTCGGTATTGGGTGAAACAGTGTTCAAATATTATATAGGGTCCTTCTTAATATGCTAACACTTTAAGCGAATGATCAGACCATCAAACTGAACAACTTTCTCTAAACACTAACATTGAAATCACGAAAAAAAAACAGCTGTCCCATACAAAAGTGCTAACCTAGTCGAGCCAAATGTATGGGACAGCAGATTTTTTTTTCGCGATTTCTATGTTGGTCCCATAGAGAAAATTGTTCAGTTTGATGGTCTGATCATCCCCTTAAAAAGTTTCAGCATATTAAGTTTGACCCTGTATAAACACGATAGTTTCGCAATAAATTGATCGAAGATCTTATAAACAGCTATTTTTGAGTTTAAGATGATATTCCTGCCAGCGCGCACGAGCGCGATGTATACAAACGAAGTTTCATCCTAATTTCAATGAATTAAATTGATCGAAGATCTTATAAACAGCTATTTTAGAGTTTAAGATGATATTCCTGCCAGCGCGCCCGAGCGCGCTGCATACAAACGAAGTTTAATCCTATTTTCAATTAATTAAATTGATCGAAGATCTTATAAACAGCTATTTTTGAGTTTAAAATGATATTCCTGCCAGCGCGCACGAGCGCGCTCTGCATAGAAACAAAGTTTATCCTATTTTCAATTAATTAAATTGATCGAAGATCTTATAAACAGCTATTTTCTAAATAAATATCTTTTCTGCCTTCGGTATGTAATCTACTACTTATAACATTCACTGATGTTTGTAACAAGGATTCTGAGTATCCCAAAGGGGAGCACGGTCGTAATTTAATGTGTCACTTTACCCCAAAAAATACCCTAAGTCGGCAACACTGTTTGCAGCTGCTGTATGCTGCTGCTGCGTGTGGTCGGGTTCGAATTCATACCCCTCCGACGTGTCGGAGCGACGCGTCGCCCCGACGTGTCGGATCCTACGAACAAATTTGTTCGTAGGTCGGATCCGACACGTCGTATGCTGCTGCTGCATGCGGTCGGCTGCCAATTTACTCCTTTATGATCTTGTATTAGATGCTGGCGAAAAACGAGGGTGCAGCGATTTTGGGTTTCCAAGTTACGACACCTACAACCACGATAAAATACGATAAGATTACCCATTAGAGGAACTAGCAATGTGATACCTACCTAACTATTCTTTATTGTACAGACTTTTTGTTTAACCCTTAATCAGGCCTTGGCCACCATATTTAAATTCAATAATGAACCTTATTGTAAGTTTTTAGTAGGTACATTGTCAGTTACTTTTATGTGGTCGATAAATCGTACTATGCCTGATTAAGGGTTAAACAATAAATCTTTTTCCAATTTCAATGTTAAATAAATTATTTTCATACAGAAAGCATACCTAATTCTTGAAACATTTTGCAGGTTTTGCAGAGTTAGTAAGTGAACTAAACAAAATGCCAGTAAAGACAGATACGTTAAGGATGCGGAACAGGAAAATGGAGCTTGAGAAACAGCTTGCCAAGCTAGAGGAAGGCATCAAAGTGTTCTCTAGGCCCAAGGTGTTCGTCAAGATAGGGGAGTGACAACGATGTCACCTGTAACTAGAACTATGAACAGGGGAAATATCACAGAATTGCATATGCTATTTTTAAAATTGCTTTCTGATAATAAAATTGTCCGGGACCAGTGCCACATAAATAATAAAAAGTATAACTTGATTAATTGGAGTGTCTAAAAATTTTTAAAACTTGATGTGTCTTATTTTTTTATAAAAATGTGTTTATGTAATGTTTCTTCTCCGATTGAGTCTTAAGTTCCCAGTTTATCTTGAGGCGCTGCCTTGTTATAGTTTTTTTTATCTTCAAACAAGTAACAGGACAAATGGTGTTTGTAAATTTTATTTATTTTGTGCTCTACTTTAGAGATTTCGATAGATAGAACAAAATAGAGTGTAAAATTGTTTATCTAATAGGATAAAATGATGTTATTCTTTTTTAATTTTCATAACCAAATCTGAATTAATCTGTAATGTAACGATACCGTCCAGTATTATCATCTAAATTGACTGTAAATTATAACAAAATTATTATAATCTCCATACAAGATAAGTTACTTTGTTAATACATTTTATGTTAGTATAATTTTCATTATTATGTTACATACTGATTCGTTGTAATTAATATAATACTATATGTTTGTATGGTTTACAGTGTTTCTATAACGTTTAATTTTTGGATATTTGAATACAATATATTTTCTTTTATAGAAGACTTAATTCTTTGGACAATAAAAAGAGATAATTTTTGATAGAAATTATATTTCTATTGTTACATAAGATGACTATGCCATCATTTTGAATTTGATTCATAGCCTAGTTGGGTAACATAATCATAAAATATCTAAATCAGGTACTTTGGTCTATGTCTATGGCAAATATCACAATTTTCTAACGTGTTGGAACATATAATCGTTAAATATTATGGGGCCTTTTCTAAATCTTATCTCTTCGTTATTGTGCCAGTCGTAGAAAGAGAAGTCGGGGAAAAAGAACTTGATCTCCCTCTCGGCAGATGAGGTGGAGTCTGAAACAAAATTACACAATCTACTTCAATCGACTGTCGAAATTGTTAAATAGTATGGACCTTTGGCTTAGGAAATTACTGTTTTTAAATAAATGTATTTTTTTTTATTTGAATTATTTACTTTCTGCAAATACACTTTCTACAAACTACAAAATCAAAAATAGGATACAAATAAAAAAAATATATTAAAAACTAAACATGTGTAGTCAACGGTGAAGGAAACCTTTGTGAGGAAACCTGCACATGCTGAACATGTATATGCTTAGTCCACCAATCTGCATTGTGGCATGCTTGGCAGACTAATGCCCATACACCCGTCCTGAGCGTAGGAATGTGCCCTGTGAGTGAGATACATAGCAGACTCATGGTTACACCATTTTGATACACCAGTGTATTGTAGAGTAATTTCTTTGACTCATGTTATAGGCTGCTGATACATGCATCAGGGGGTATCATAAATAATAGAGACTTCTTCTTCCAGCAGACCTATATCAGGGTATTTACTTGGGCAGGGGTAGGCTTACCTGAACCATGAGCTACGTTCCTTGTGTCAGAGATCCCAAACATGCCTCGCAGGCAGTACGGATCCTGGAACTGAGCTTTGAACACGCTGGTCGGCCCGAGCATCCGTCTCCACAGATCTATGGCGTTTGAGTGCCCTATTACATGTAGGTCTACGCTGCCACTGGAATTGGTAAAAACATTATTTTTTAAAACATTATAATTAAAGAATGCGTAGAGAGAAAAAAAGATAATATGAAAGAGAAATCGGATAGAAGGCTGTCAGATAATTTCCGACGTAATATTAAACTGTTCTGGAAACAGATTAAATTAGCTCGGGGAAAATCGGAAATATCAAAGATCGACAGAATTAGGGATGATGATGGATGTATGGTTAACGAAGAAAGTAAAGTATTAAAATTATGGAAGAAATATTTTGAAAGTTTGTTTGAACATGGGGAAATGGTAACACGCGCTGTACAAGCAGATGGGTTGGTTAGCAATAGTCAAAGTGAATGTGATGATGTAATAAGTATGGACGAGATTATGAAAGCAATGAAAAGTATGAAAGTTGGTAAGGCTGCAGGATATGATAGGGTGTCGGTTGAAATGCTGAGGAGCGGAGGGGGAGTCGTAGCAAGCATATTGTTCCTGCTGTTTAATAAGTGCCTGAGATGTGGACGAGTACCAGATGACTGGTGCAAAGCGGTCATCGTTCCACTGTACAAGGGCAAAGGGTCAAAGCAGGAATGTAAAAACTACCGAGGTATCAGCCTCCTCAGTGTTGTTGGCAAATTATATGCAAAAGTTTTGATAAAAAGAGTGTTGTGTAAAACGGAGGAAAGAATCTGGGACGTGCAAGCAGGATTCCGACAGGGAATGGGGTGTACGGACCAAGTCTTCTCTCTACGGGGCATAGCCGAAAAGTTTTTGGCTAAAAACCAAAAAGTTTTCTGTGCTTTTGTAGATTTAGAGAAGGCTTATGATCGAGTGATGAGGAACGAATTATGGTCTACGTTGACCATGTATGGGGTGGACAGCTACTTGGTGCAGGCACTAAAATCTTTGTATGAGGGTTCTAGTGCCTGCATTAGGATAAACGGGGCATACACAGACTGGTTCGACATCTCCATAGGTGTCAGACAAGGATGTGTAGCATCACCGTGGTTGTTCAACTTATTCATGGACAGCTGTTTGAGTGAACTGAAAGAAAGAGAGTGTGGTTTAAGGATGAATGGGTTGCTCGTCAAATGTTTGTTATATGCTGATGATCAAGTTTTACTTGCATCATCGGCAGACGACTTACAGGAGATGGTAACATGCATGAATGTCTCATTTATGAAAAAAGGAATGAAAGTGAATGTAAATAAGACGAAAGTTATGGTTCTCGAACGGGATGAAATAGTGACTGAATGTAAAATTATGATAGGAGATGAGAAAGTGGAGCAGGTAGAAGAATTTGTATATTTGGGAAGTATGTTTACCAGAGATGGTACGTGTGATGGAGACATAGAGAGGAGAGTGAAAGCGGGAAATAGGATTAATGGAGCGATGCACACATTCATGAAAAGTCATAATGTGTCCAAAAAGGCACGTTTGGCAGTTCACGACGGTGTGCTGGCACCAACTTTGATGTATGGCAGCGAATGTTGGGTATGGCAGAAGAGGAATGAATCAAGGATAAATGCTGTCGAAATGCGTTCTTTGCGCAGTATGTGTGGTTTGACTTTGAATGATAGAATACGAAACAGTGTAATTAGAGAAAAATGTGGACTGAAAGAGGATATAGTGACAAGGATTGAAAAGGGAATGCTGAGATGGTTTGGTCATGTGGAAAGGATGAGTGATAGTAGACTGACGTATGAAATATATAAAGCAAGTGTGAATGGAAAAGTCGAAAGGGGTCGCCCTAGACGTACGTATGCAGACCAAATTGGCAGCATACTTAAGAAGGGCCAGATCAAATGTACCCGAAACCGACGAGCGTGTATGAAACGACTTATGACTGTGGAAGAGGCAAAAGAGGTATGTCAGGATCGTAGCCGATGGCGATCAATTGTCTCTGCCTACCCCAATGGGACACAGGCGTGAGTATATGTATGTATGTATGTATTATTTTTAATAGCATTTTTTTAAAAACAAGCATTGACAGAATGGGGGGAATGGTTCACCTACTTGCAGATTCTGCTATGAAGCAGAGGAAACGCCCATACACCTCTGAAATGCGGAGTGATTTGGTGGTTTCAAGGATAGTTTTATCCACAAAACACAATCTTGACCCACCATACAATCGGAGCTTCATTGTAGGCCGGGGAGTAGGCAACCGACACACGTGACGCGACCACCCGCGAACTGACAGACGTACAACGTGACGCCTATGTCCATCTCATCTACTTGCAAATATATACTCGCGCCTGTATCCCACTTGTTGGTTAGGCAGAAGACAACAAAGATGACACTTTGAACCAAAAGTTCATCAATAGGCTGAGATCCTGTCGTGATGGACCTGACATAGGTAGTTAGGTAAGTACCCTTGGTTTCATTGCATTGTACCTACCTAAGTATTTTACCTAATTCGTAATTTGCTTACCTCGTCATGAAGGTAACTAGACGATTATAAAAGAACTTTCCAACATGTTCCTTGTAGAAGTTACCTGCAGCTTCTTTATCCAGAAAAACTCTTTTCGTTTTCACAACCACAAACCTATTTTTTAGAATGTTTCTAATGTACGAAAGCGCAACAGGATTTTTGACTGCAGGTGGCTTTATTATTGCCAAAGTAAGCTGCAGCTTCTGCATTGTGTTGAATAGTTATTTAATTGTAAATTTTAGTCATTATTTTAGAAAAAAGGAAATTGATATCTACTCAACAGAAAATTTCTGAATGGTGTGCTTTTATTACTCAATTAAAACTCCTTACGAACGAATGTCTGTACGACACCACTGCTCAAGCGAATCGTAATTTTTTCCTTGAATTTAAGGAAAGCGTTTGTCTGTACGCAATCTTCGATATTTTGAAACTTTTTCGTGACAAAAAAACGCGTTGTAGAGAACCAGAGACAAAATCTTTTGACATTTTTTGTTTTTTTTTGGGCGTCAAAAAACCGATTGTGCAAATTGGACCTTAGCAATAATTTTTTTTTTTATATATTTTTCCTTACGGAAAGGCAAGGGGTACGAGCCCATACAGCCTGGTCATATGTGAGTTTTCTTCTATGTCAATGTATATTGAGGCCAAAGCCTAGTCTTCAGTTTCTTAGGCCGAGATTCAGAGACGATTTGTAAGTCATAGTTCGAACTCCCGTATGTCAAAATCCATACATTTCGACCCTACTTAGCTCGAGCTAAGACGGAAAAAATCGTCTCTGAATCTCGGCCTTAATGTCTAAATCAGAATAAGTTTTTTCAGGCCGAAGCCAAGTCTTCAGTTTCGTCTAAATCTGAGATTTTTCTTCAGGCCGAAGCCAAGTCTTCAGTTTCTTAATGTCTAAATCGGAGTTAGTTTTTTTTCCAGGCCAAAGCCAAGTCTTCAGTTTCTTAATGTCTAAATCAGAGTAAGTTTCATCAGGCCGAAGCCAAGTCTTCAGTTTCTTAATGTCTAAATCGGAGTTAGTTTTTTTTCCAGGCCAAAGCCAAGTCTTCAGTTTCTTAATGTCTAAATCAGAGTAAGTTTCATCAGGCCGAAGCCAAGTCTTCAGTTTCTTAATGTCTAAATCGGAGTGAGTTTCTTGAGGCCGAAGCCAAGTCTTCAATGGTCAAATCATAATAAGTTTCAGGCCGAAATGCCTGGGCGTTAAAGTCTTCAATGTCATTAAATGTCAAAAGGTTTTTGACATAATAATAATCCCGCCAGGGAGTAATTATATTCCTTGATAATAATAGACTACGTCATTTTTATACGGTACGTATTTCGAGATTTTCGAGTAAAATCCAATATAAATTATTATGTAACGTATCTTTCTATTTACATTATAAAACAGATAATATTTTAATAATATAAAATCAGACTTTTGTACACTTCCTGAAAATTAACTATTTACATTATTTTAATTACACAAGCAAGCCATGCAAGCTTTCAAATTTCATTGACAGTGTTCAGAATAAATTTATATAAAGGAATATAAGTCGCAGTATTCAAAAGTAAATTTTGAATAGATAGCGGGACCAAATCAGAACTACCATAAGTTTGAATTAGCTCATCCATCAGCATTAGGCGCTGGATGCCGAAACATGAGCAGCTGAATATGATATGATCTAAGGTTTGTATCTCCTGAGTTGTACAATGTTCACACAAAGGCGAATTGACTATTTTCAAACGATAAAGATGATAATTCAATCTACAGTGACCCAGACGCATGCGATTGATGATAGAGTAAAATTTCCTATGGACATAGTAACGACTTTTCGAAAACCAAGGCAGACTATTAACTTGGACATCTAATGTAGCATACCAACAGCCCTTATTTTCAACCTGAGTGCAGTTGTACCAACGCTTTCCCCATTCCTCACACATACGCCGTTTCAGAACTGAAACAACATCTGTGTATGGAACAGCAACATCAAAACAACCACTCTCAGATACAAGACTGGATTCTGTATAATGAACAACAGTTTTAGCTAAAAAGTCTGCTCTTTCATTTCCAACAACTCCTATATGGGACGGAACCCACATAAAATCAACATGAATATCCAAACAAGACAATTGTATCCATAACTGCTTTATGAGATATATAAGATAGTTAGTGTCAGCACTGACTCTGTTATTAGCTATATTTTTCAGTACACTCATGCTGTCACTAACTACCACCCAATTTAAACAACCCTGATTACGTTCTTTAATATGTTTTAAAGCATAAAGAATAGCCACAGCTTCTGCGGTAAATATGCTGGAATTTACATCCAATTTGTAACCCACACCCATATTTAAACTAGGCTCAAATATTGCAAATGAAACGGCATTAGGACTCTTCGATCCATCTGTGTAAATAAATTTATGATTATGCCACTCTAATAATTTGACATACACTTCTTCTTTACTAGATAAATTGTGATCAATTACTATGTTAATTGCAGGATATTTACTTACAAATGAACCTTCAAAACATGGCAAAATATAATTATTCTTTTGAATGTTTAAAGAGTCTAAAAACTGCAAAAATAGAGAGTAATTTTGAAGTATATAAAGGGACTTTTGAGGTATAGTTAAAAGAGCATTGGATAGATTTAAGAGCAGACTGTTGTTAGAAACACTATATAATTTGAGAATAAACCTTTCTTTTAAATAACTGAATCTGATATTAATTGGAGGTAAATTACATTCAATTTGCAAGGCCCCAATAGGACTAGATTTAAAAGCACCAGTAATTAGACGCATGCATTTGTTTTGTATTTTGTCTAAACAATCTGTAATTTTTTGGTCCTGGGCAAAACAAAGAAACCCATACTCAAAGTGACTGCGTACCAATGATTTATAAAGCATTCGTAGAATTTTGGGATCAGACCCCCAATATGTTGAAGCTAGAGACTTTAAAACATTATAAGCTTTATTAGCTTTTAGTAAAATCTTATCAATATATGCTTTCCAGGAAAGATTATGAGTGAGGGTGACGCCTAAGAATTTAATATCTAAAGACACAGGCAAAGAACTGCCACCATAACGGACAACTGGCATTGTTGAAGACTTTTTATCAAATACAAGCACCTTTGATTTAGAGGGATTTACATCAAGATTAAGGTAATTTAAATATTGTCTAAGGTTTGTCAGTGCATCGGTAACAGTTTCGAGCACCTGAGCTAAACTAGTTCCCGATGCATAGACAACCAAATCATCTGCATACTGTAAATTTTTTATGTTTGGTCCTAAAATTAAGTTGATACGACGTGTATAAAGTATAAAGATTAAAGGAGAAAGTATACCACCCTGACATACTCCTAAGGAAGAATTTCGAGGACCATAGAGATGTCCATTATATTTAACAAAAACCTTTCTATTTATCAAAAAACACTGAATCCATTGTACAATTTTTTCAGGAATACCAAATGATAACAACTCGCTAACCAGCACACTAATGTTTACATTATTGAAAGCCCCAGAAATATCAAAGAAAACAGATAAAAGAACCTGATTTTTTGTTATGCAAGTTTGAGCATCAAGTTGTAGTTGACAAATACTCTCTCGTGAAGAGCGACCTCTACGAAATCCAAACTGATTGGCAGGTAACAAACAATTTTGTTCTACATAAAACTCTAAACGCTGTTTTAAAAGTTGTTCGAATATTTTTCCAACACAAGAAGTGAGTGCTATGGGTCTGTAAGAATCAGGATGTAGCTTGGGTTTATTAGGCTTTAAGATTGGTATCAAACAGTCTATCTTCCAATCCTCAGGAATATCATTATTCTGCCAGAGAAGATTCAGAATACTTAAGAAAACGTTCAGACTTTCGTTATTTACTTTTTTTAACAAAATATATGGCAAACCATCAAGACCAAAGGCAGTATCTCTTCTAGAGGATATAGCTGCAGTTAATTCTTGAAATGTAAAAGGTTCTAGAAGAAAGCTACTACTGGAAGAAGTGTTATTGTTACTAGTCAATAGATCTTTATCATGTACAAAATCTGGACTATATTTTTGTAAAAAATCTAGAACCCAACTATCTTCCTCACAATTATTGGGAGAGAATGTTTTGTTAAATTTGCGCATATATTTCCATATTACAGACAGAGGTGTACAACGATTAAAAGAACTACACAATGCGATCCAACTATTTTTTCTCTCAATTCTTAAGGTGAGTTTTTTGAGTGCTCGAAGTCTTTTAAACTCTAGATAATTAGCCTCTGTAGGATTATTCTTAAAATTTATATACGACTGTTTAGCATTCGAAACAGCTTCATTACAGTTTTGATTCCACCAAGGTAGAGAGGGCCTTTTGCCCGACTTCCTAATACAAGGACATTTGTTAATTGAAGAATTATTTAATGATGTTTTAGATGAGTTATAAATAGACTTATCTACAGCAGAATGTAGAATGTTACAAAAGGAAGTGTATGCATCCAATGCAGAATAACGATTCACCTGAAAGTTTTCTAAGAGAGATTGAACATGTTCTGCATACATTTTCCAATCTACCAGTTTAAAATTCGGGTAGGTTGGCAAATGCATGCTATTACATTTATTGTTGGTAGAAATATTATCAATTGTTATTTTTATCATTACAGGAAAATGGTAACTAGTACCTAATGGAGTATCATGTACAGACCATTCACAAGAAAGTGCCAACGAGGGAGAAACTATAGTAAGATCCAAAGCATTCGGACGCCATGATAAAGTACCAAGTGTTGTGACCTGTCCATCATTAAGAAGAACCAAATTATTGTCATCAATGACATCTAAAACATCCCTTCCACGAGGTGCAGTAGAAAACGATCCCCAAGAAGTGTGATAGGCATTAAAATCTCCAGCGAGTAATATGGGACTAGGAACAGATTTAATCAAAGAATCTAGTTTCTTCTTATCAAATATGGGATTACTATTTTTCGGACTGTAAAAACTAATTATACTTATTTCTTTGATACCAAATTTAATACGAACACATATATTTTGCAACGAACTATCAAAATACGTATGAATTTTAGAATACGAGATTTTATTATGAATTAAAATAGCTACACCGTTGTGATTATTACCACAGTCATTTCTTTCAATGTTGTAACCTCTAATTTTAAATGTGTGTGTTTGTTTAAACCATGTTTCAGAAATTATTGCAATATGGATATCATTCTGATATAAAAAATATGTAAGAACATGCCTGTTACTAATAATACTCTGAGCATTCCACTGAAGAATGTTCAAAGTATCCATTAAGAAGAGTTGGAAGATGATTTACTTAAAGTAGAATGTAATATTTCTTTTATAGAACTGGAGTTAATGGGCATGTTTTGTTTATTTGAGATTATTTTGGTTATAGTTTCCACAATTAGGTTCATAAAAATGTCAGATTTTGTTAAATTGCCAATATGAGTGTAAACTGATTTACTGTTTAATTGTGGGAATGCCGATTCATTAAATAAGTCAGAATATTTAGCTGCACGAGATTTTATTTTGTTTTCTTCTATTTTTGCTTTCTTTATAGGACATGTAGCGGATATGGCGACATGATTGCCACCACAATTGGCACATTTGGGCTCAGTTTCCTGGCAGGTTTTGAAATTGTGATTTAACGTGCAAACTGAACAGACTTCACTATTTTTACAAAATTTTGCAATGTGCCCAAATTTAAGACACCGCAAGCACTGTTTCACGGGTGGTGTGTACACACTTACTTCATGTCGCCAGTGGTCAAGGTATACAAATTCTGGAAGCTGTGTAGACGCAAACGTTACCGCAACAGTTTGTGTAGGCTGGTAGGAGATGTCACCACCAGCGCCTCGCACACGTCGCATGAATCTACGTACTTGTATCACATTACGAGAACTGCCAATAAGATGAAAAATTTTTTTGTTCGACATGTCGATGGGCACTGATGTCAGGACACCAGTCACTTCAGTGTCAGATGCAGGTATTGAGGCCTTTAGATTTAGTTCGCTTAAGAGCTTAGCGTTTTGAAGGAAAACATTTGCATTATTCCATAAGTCAAAAATAATTCCTACCTTAAACCTATTAATAGGTTTAAGGTGAAGGATACCGGAAACGCAATGTTTGCGAAGTCCTTTTGATATGTCGAGGCGATCTTTGTCGGTGAAAGGTTTAGTTTCGTCTACGTGTGTTAGAAATACAATGTATTCCGATTTTTTGCAACCCTCCTGGTACTTACGCGTATAACCAGGTACCTTGTACGGCTTATACTTATCACTATCAGCCTCTGGTGGTGCAGGGTCTCCGTCAGAATCGGACGATTCCGGTGGTCGCGATCCATTTTCACCTCCCGGTGATGGGACTCTTTTTCGTTTTGACTTCCCCATGTCTATGGGGAAGTCCTTTAACTAGTTCACTACTTATAAACTAGTATTTTAAATATATACAAGAAAAATATACAAATTATTACAAAATTTACAAAACAATTTACAAATATAAAATTAATTATAGAAATTTTTTCGAAAAGCGCGCCTATTCGTATTCAAGGTTCCCGCCAGAATCCCTTAGCAATAAACTTTATATTTTTTTGTAAAAAGAAAGAAAATATTGTCTTTGCTTATCATTAATGTCAAAACAACATAACGTTGCATAGGTTATGACTGTGATTTGTATCTTTCCAATAATTTCGTGAATTAAACCGTAAATATGCCAGAAATGGAAATAAAACGAAAGGCAGATGACTACTCCGTCGTCCCATCGAAAAGAACACGCCATGAAATCTCCGTTGTTGGTACTAGAGAGAAAGCCGTGGTCACCTCTGCGGTAGGTGATTCTCGCATATTTATCAATTTGAAAACACTTGTTTTTATAGAATTATTCTTACGATGTTATATTAAACTTTTAGGTCCCACGTACATCGAATCTCTACGCGCCTATTATGCTATTAGAAGGGCACCAGGGAGAGATATTTTCAGCTAAATTCCACCCAGAAGGGAAGCATCTAGCCTCTGGTGGTTTTGATAGACAAATATGTAAGTACATCTCTATCTACCTTACGAAACAATATTAGTAGTACTAAGAACAGTATTAAGAAGACCACTACAGGCCAGAATACACCGGGCCGAAGATCGAACGGCCTGGAGAGCTGTGGTGGCACAAGCGGCCCATGATGGTCACGTTATGAGGTTACGACTAAGAAGAAGATAAGAAAGACAAAACACGTGGGAGCTATAATGTTGTAGTGAGTGATTTTCCAAGTCAGGTAGTACTTGAGTACTGATTCAAATGCCTAAGGGACGAAACATAGCAGGCGCCCGAAGCGCGCGCCTGGTGCGCTGCGATCTGTGCGCTTCATTAAATTGTATGAAATTGTATGTGACAAAACACCACTGAAAAATTACTGAACCGATTTTGATGAAACTGGTTTTGTTTGATAGTACTCTTGTGTGCGCTGTTGACAAGCAAGTTTAACAATTATCCATAAACAGTCATCAACGAAAAGACACTTTAGTACTACAACATCGAACAAAAGTGTATACATCTTTTTGTTGCTGACTGTACAGGGTGTAAGGAAAAGGTCATTGACCTTTAAACCACATACTCTACCCATCAAACTGAACAACTTTTACTATAGGAGCAAACCAATCAGAGCAAAAAGAGAGCTGTTCCATACTAAACTGCAAACCTTCTTGAGCCAAATGTATGGGACAGGTGATTTTTTTTGCGATTTCGATGTTGGTGCCCTAGAGAAAGTTGTTTAGTTTGATGGTCTGATCATCCCCTTAAAATTATGTCAGCATATTAAGAAGGACCAAATATAAAAAAATGTAAAACAACATTTTCCAGACCTATGGAATGTCTACGGGCAATGCGAGAATGTAATGGTGATGAAAGGGCACACGGGCGCCATCATGGAGCTCTGCTTCTCGCCGGATGGAGCGCATCTATACACGTGCGCCACGGACAACACGGTCGCCGTGTGGGACGTTCCCACCGGCACCAGGATCAAGAAGCTGAGGGGGCATGCCAGCTTTGTTAATTCCGTTTCAGGTTTGTACTGGAAATCAAAATTTTGTATTCAAAATAATGTCACATAGCTTTCTGACGTAATTTTTTGACTCTACCACCGCGTCGGACGGTGTTCCGTTGTAGAGAAGATGCAGCAGATACTTTAACATACACCTGTTAAACAAATCAAAATGTACAGACTTGTAGAAGTTCCTAAATATATGACCATGATGACCATATTCAGGATAGTTTGAAACTTTTCAGTTACTTAACTATCTTTTTAAGCACGCAGTTTTAGCAAGGGTCATTTTAAGCATATTTGATATTTCTGATGGAATAAATAATGTACATCTCCCCACAAACTTTGGTTTTTGCAAAGTAATTCCTACAGAAAATGTATTGTGATTGTCATTGACATACCAAATAAATAATGACGCCGGGTCTAGTACAAAATTTTAGAAATAACTGGATAGTTATTTATGTCAATGACAATCACAATAAATTTTCTGTCAATTGTTTATTTCTAAAATTTAACTAACTAACTGACACAAACTTATGTATTGTAATATAAGCCAAAAAAAACTGCAAATGTTAAAATTATTTCTCATTTTGCTTGAGTAGTTTTTACCCCATCGCGGCCCAGAATTTATACGTGGGCGTAGTCGGTCGATAAAACGAAGACTGTTGCGTAATAGGTTCTCTTTTTACGTTTTGGTGCTCTTTTGGTTCGGACACTTGAGCGCAGACCCGACGTCCAGCATAGCTAGCATGCCGCAGTGATACAGCGCTATCACATGTTAGCTCTCTTTCTATTTGCGTGTTAACGAACGAGATAAAAGACGTGATACAGCCGTATCACGTGTAGCATACTACGAGTGCAGTACCTAGTTGCTTAGTCAATGGCATTGACTATTTATTATAAGGACTAGCCTTGCGGTAGCATTTCCCCTCTGCCACGGTATAAGAACAATTGATCATATGCATTTACATTCAATTTTATACCTTATCATCACTAAACGAGACAGCCTATAATTGCGAAACAATAACTTCGAACTTATAACGTTTGGGGTGTAAAGGTTAGAGTAGGTAAAATCTATACTCCATTCCAAATAGGAACGAAAATTTAAGGCCATTTGGAATTATAGAAACAGAGATTTGAAACACTTCCTCTCACTTATTCTTAGAACAGCTTTAGTTACGTCCAAGATACGTTGGATAGTAGTATATCTTTCTCATAAATAAATCGTATTTGTTATCAGAATTGGCTATTTATTTATTTACTATGTTTTGTATAAAAGTCCCTTAAAAAAAAGTATTAAAATAAAAAATAAACACATTTTACTTTTAGTAACTTTATACAACATCCACGAAAAAAGCCTATATTTATTTATAATTTAAATTGCAGGTGCAAGAAGAGGCCCAGAGCTCCTCGTGTCGGCCTCAGACGACAACACAATCAAACTATGGGACGCAAGGAAACGTAACCCAATAGCTTCCTTCGACAGCACATACCCCGTCACCTCGGTCCTGTTCAATGATACCGCGGAGAAGATCATTACGGGAGGCGTGGACAATGTCATTAAAGTGTGGGATATACGGAATAATCATATTGCTTATAAGATTAAGGGGCATACAGATACTATAACTGGTAAGTCTGATCAACTTGGCATTAGCAAAATATGTAATGCAAAATTTCTTTCTATTATTCTTAAAATTGTGTTGATGTATAGTTTCGTTAATTGATATTTCGGTGATCTCAATTAATGTTTTTGTACACAAAAACGCATTTGAACCACTATAAAATAACGGAGCTTCGTGGCTGGCCGGAGAGCAGCCAACCGACACGCGACCGCCCCATTACTGCCCTTAAAAATTGCAGAAATTTTGCTATTTCAGGCATAAAACTAAAATTGTGGCGTTGTGCTATCGGTCGGCGCTTCCAGGATTTCATTTTAAAAATTTTTAAAACTCGTAAGGGGGTTGTTAAGACCGTCAAACTGAACAACTTTCTCTATGGGACCAACATCGAAATCGCGAAAAAAATAATTTTAAATCCCATACATATTTTAGCTCTAGTCGATTTGTAGAGTATAGAACATAAATTTTTTTTTTCGCGATTTCGATATTGGTCCCATAGTGAAAGTTGTTCAGTTTGATGGTCTACACCACCCCCTTAAATGTTTATTTGAAGTTTTGTAACACCTTGTATATACAGGGTCCTTCTTAATATGCTGACACTTTTTTAGGGGGATGATCAGACCGTCAAACTGAACAACTTTCTCTATGGCACCAACATCGAAATCGCGAAAAAAAATCAGCTGTCCCATACAAAATTGCAAACCTACTCGAGTCAAATGTATGGGATAGCAGATTTTTTTTTCGCGATTTCGATGTAGGTCCCATAGAGAAAGTTGTTCCGTTTGATGGTCTGATCACCCCCTTAAAAAAGTGTCAGCATATTAAGTTGGACCCTATATAGGCTGACTAGCTTTGGCCGTGACTTCGTTCGCTTGGAATTTGGGAAACCCCTTTAGTAGGGCGTAAAGGCTGTTAGTTGTCTGTAAGTAAAGATGACGAGAAACAGTACCATATAAACCGAACATGTTACATTCCAGGTATGGCATTATCCTACGACGGGTCGTACCTCCTCTCCAACTCAATGGACAACACTCTCCGCATCTGGGACGTGAGACCGTTCGCGCCCTCGGAGCGGTGCGTGAAGCTGATGTCCGGGCACCAGCACAACTTCGAGAAGAACCTGCTGAGGTGCGCGTGGTCACAGGACGGTTCTAAGGTATGTTTATGACAACCACGATTTCGACATACTTTGAGTTCAACTTCGTCAATGGCTTATTCAATAAGTCTCTTTATACTGAACTAGTGTTTTCCCGCGACTTCGTCCGCACAAATTATATACCAGATTTTAAGTCAGATCATAAGCTATCAAACAAAAAAAGTTTCATCAAAATCGGTTCAGTAGTTTTTGCGGGATGCGCGAACAAACAAACAAACTGATAATTTTTTGTCAACAGATGGCGCTGCACGTTTTTAAATCGCGCTATCGATATGTTATTTGACTTTATATGAAGTGACCGCTACTTTTTTATTCCTTATGATTTTACGGTTTTTAATAGTTAAGACCTTAGATCAATGTTGCGTTGTGAAATATGTGGTCCAATCTAAAGCAAGGTGAACCGAGGCAAGTGTGACGCGGGTGTAAGTGTGACTCTTGCGAATAACAACGCTCAACGTTTACAACGTTATTATACCTTAAACCGCCATCTATCAAACGTTGCATGAATAGTTCGTGCAACACTTGCCTCGGTTCAACTTATTATAAATGGCTTTTAAAGGGTATAAAAACTCTAGTAATATTTAGGACACATGCCATTTTTGACTATTAGGCGATGTCGCAACTGCACCGCCCCACTACGTCGTAACTTGATCGCCGCGATTGAGCACGACGAAATTGTTCCGATAAAGCCTACCGTTAAAAATCGCTTGTGCCCAGTGCCCACTGAACAACGTTCCTTATGAATCCAAGAACAAGAAAAAATTATAAAATCCTCTTTTCATACATTGAGTCGTAACTCGTAATAGACTCAAATGTATGAACAACTGTTTTTGCAAATTCATGTTTGCTCCCATAAGTTATTCAGTCTGATGGTCTGAACCAGTCCTAGAGGAAGTTTTAAAGTGGCTCCTGTCAATGAAAAGCTGCGCGGTAATCGATTATCGTGGTATGGACATGTGATGAGAAGAGATGAGTGTCATATTACAAGACGAATGTTAAATATAAATGTGGATGGCTGCATGAAGAGAGGACGACCAAAGAAAAGATATTTTATTTTGATCGAAGGAAAAGATGGATGGATTGTGTGAAGGATGACATGTGTAAAAAAGGTGTGTCAGCTGAATTGACGGGTAAAAGAGATGAATGGAGGAAGACGACATATTGCGCCGACCCCAAATAATGGGATAAGGGCAGGAAGAAGATCTGAACCAGTCCTAAAAATTACTCGACTCATTTTTTAATTACACCTATAGATAATTAGTGTGACAATGTCCAAGATATTAATTTTTCTTCCCTCCGGACGAAAAGCGTCAATTTTCTTCCCACTGTGCTAAACGAAATGGCCGTTTTCCACCTCCGTCGAGGAGAAAAATAGTATACTAACCTCGGGCAGTAAATAAGAAAGCCTCAGATCACATGTACATGAGTTCTGAGACCTTTATTACTTTCCTGCCCTCGGTGTTTAATCTACTATTTGCCGCAGGTTGCAGCGGGGTCGTCCGACCGGTTCCTCTACGTGTGGGACACGACGTCGCGGCGCGTGCTGTACAAGCTGCCCGGACACAACGGCTCCGTCAACGACGTGGACTTCCACCGCACAGAGCCCATCGTCCTCTCCGCCTCCAGCGACAAACAACTCTACCTCGGGGAGATTGAACATTAATCTACATAACACTCGTATGAATAGTAGATTAAACACCGAGGGCAGGAAAGTAAGAAAGGTCTCAGATAACATGTAATGAGGCTTTCTTATTTTCTGCTCAAGGTGTTTATTCTCCTCGACGGAGGCGGAAAGTGGCGACTTCGTTTAGCGCAGCGGGACGAAAGTTGACGCTTTCCGTCCGGAGGGGAGAAAAAAAACATTTTCACGCGAGGAGAAAAATAGGATACTCGGATTCGCCTCGGTCAACAATTACATGAGATCTGAGACCTTTCTTACTTTCCTGCCCTCGGTATGTAATCTACTATACCGTCCTGGCGCAGGCGCGTAAAAACATACTGAGACTGGACTCTGGCCGTCCAAAAAATATAAGCTCCAGGTTTTTTCAGGGAATGATCAGACCATCAAACTGAACAACTTTAACTATGGGACCGACATCAAAATCGCGAAGTAAGAATCATCTGTCCTATGCATTTGGGTCGAGTAGGTGTTTGCAATTTTGTATGGAATAGCAGATTTGTTTCGCGTTTTTTATGTTGTTCCCTTAGTGAAAGTTGCTCAGTTTGATGGTCTGATCGTCCCCTAAAAAAACCGTCGGCATATTAAGAAAGACCCTTTATACAACTAGGATACTTCATATACACGGGCTTTCAATGATATAAAGAGTTAAGCACGTGCGAAGATAGAGGAAAAGGTACACCATTGCCTTCTAACGTTTTCCTCCCGTCTTTCACAAGATGTGATAAAAATTTGAGGAGCAAATGTCCGTACTGTATTGCTCTGACACTACATAGAACAATCCCTTGAATAGTACCCTACAGAAACAAGATGGCGTCGGAACACGCGCCGTCCCAGCTCACCTGCTGTTCTTCTCTAATCTGTCGCTCGGCTCTAAAATCGGTCCTGATGTGCGAGGTTTTGTGCGGGATTATCAACCAATAAATATAAATTAAATTAAATCATTTTAAAGCGGCGTGCTAGAAAATTACTGTTTCTCCTCTCCGGACGGAAAGCGTCAATTTTCGTCCCGCTGCGCTAAACGAAGTTGAGGGGAAAAATAGGATAGTAACCTCGGGCAGTAAATAAGAAAGCCTCCGATGTGTAATCTACTATAGCGCGCTCGCTCGGTGTATCTCGTCATTAGGAAATCAAGCGTTCCCATTGGAGGATTTTCCTCACACGCGCCGCTGCATCGCTGCCAGGTGGACGGCCAGTCCCAAATACCAATACGAATTTCGACAGAAACCGAGTGTAATTTGATTTATGATAGACTTTATTGTAAGATAATGCTAAGTAAACTAATATGATAAGAAATTGTGTTTGATTGCATCTTATTCCAAATATATCTCAGCCGAAAGGCGTCCACTGCTGGACATATGCCTTCTCCAAGGATCGCCACAACGACCGGTCGAGCGGTCCTGCGCTGCCCTCGTCCAACGGGTTCCCGCCGACTTCACCAGGTTATCAAGCCACCTTTAGTGGTTATCAAGCCGTGAGGTCCCACTCACGCATTCACCACTCACACACAAAATAGTGAAAATAATTGAAAAACGGGGAAATAGACGTATGAAACATTTTAATTACTTCGTCATAGTCAGCTACAAGATAAGATTAAAAACAAAGTATCACAGGAAATCGCGTCTTAGCTCTCATTCTATTTGCGCGCGAATGAACGTAATAAAAGGCGCGATATAGCCTTAACGCGCACATCATGCTGCGGCCGCAGGAAATATAAAACAGAAAACATTAAGCCTAGAACTACATTCTTTTAATCTTATAACAACAATCTTAAACTTACATAAAAATACCATTGCTATGACTTCACATCAAGATTTTGTTGTAAAAAGTTTGTCTCTGCCTACCCATTGATCAAAAATATAAGAGCTAGATGCAGTCTTAATGTAAACCTTAGCAAATTTTCGTCTAAATAAGTTTATTTGCTGTCAAAGTTTGAGAGCACCATGAAATATAATAAATTAATGTTGATTGGTTATTTAGTTTATTATTCATGATCAAAGGTAATAAAGCCCAACCAGAAAAATAAAATACTCGCCATGTTGTGGAAAATCATTGGAACTAATATTTGTACTTGGAACACTGACATTGAAGGTTAGAGTCGATTGCAGCGCCCCCAAACCAGGTTTTTTATATTTCTGGTCAGGCTTTACCACCTATAGAGAGAGATTGACCGTTTATCAAGAACATCTCATTTATAGAATCTCTACACTAAATACAGAGTGTTTGTGGTGGTGGTAATTCTGGAATGAAACCCAATGTGAAACTGTCACTCATATATGCTTCCATATCTTCTGGACTAAGCTCTTCTTGATTACTGTACACCCCACTATCATCTTCGCTTGGTGTTGCAACACCGAAAATGCTGTTCGCATGTTGATTTTGTTGGAAAACGTTTGCTGGCTGAGTATTTTGAATTGGTGAAGCCTGTTTAAATACATCGGTTGGCTGACCAAAGTGCTGTTGAGCTGCATTCGCAAATACACTCGTAGGATTACTCGGTATTGCTTGTACAGGCTGCGAACCAAAGGCATTCTGATTTGCCGGAGCGAATATAGAATTCGCTGCTACATTTTCAGTATTGCCGAAAGTGTTTTGTGTTGGAGAACCAAATTGTTGAGTTGGAGATCCGAAAACGCTTTGAGTTGCTTGAGAAAATATTGATTTGGCTGGGTCTGGATTAGACGATCCAAAGACACTGTTCGCTTTCTGGCCAAATATAGATGCAGCGGTGTTGCTAGCGGGTTGTCCAAATCCAGATGTGTTTTGGGTAGCATTACGGAATACCGAGGCAGCTGAACTGGAACTGCCAAATCCTGTTTGTCCTGTGTTTACGTTATCAAATGGTGACTGTACAGTTTCTCCGTTGTAGAGTCTTCGTAGCACATTTATTGTTGATGGTGGAGGCTGCAAAAGTTGCTCGTATTTGCTTCTTGTTTCTTTGAATAGATTGTTCATGTATCCAACCTGGAAAAGGGACAGGATTCAATCAAGATAGGCTATATCGCTAGGCTATTAAAGCATAAGCTAACAACTATATTCCCTCCAAGGGTAGCAAGATATTTGAAAACTCAGAACAACCATGTTAAAGTAGGCAGAAAATGGACAACTCAAACTCAATAAAATTTAGTGTGTACTGTCGTCAGGAAAAAAAACATATGCGTGAATTAGCCTTTATCGAAGAACCTTTTTTTGTTGTTGAAAGTCAGTTCAAAAATCACAATTTCCACTCTAGCCTGCCCATTCTCCATTTGCAATCAAAGGGTTAGGCTAAGGATGTTGAAGGTTATTGGACCAACCCTGAAGGTTTGCAATGCCAAATTACATATCTTTAAAGCATAATACAACTTACAGCTTGATCTATACTATTATTAGCCTTCGCTTCATAAATAAACAGTCTGGCTTCCTCAGGGGACAGATCGGAGATGCCGGGGAGTGCCGGTTTTTCTTTAAACGGAGCGTAGCTGGACAGGATCCATTGGTTGCCCTTCAGTACGGACTGGACATCGGACTGGACTTGCTTCACCAGCTGTTCGTCTGTTACACCCGCTGGAGACGTAGCCGCTGGCGGAGGTGGCTGGGTGTTTTGTGGTGCTGTTAAAAGATTTATTTTTTATGAATTTCTGATGAAATAAAGGTTTCGGGTCTTTATCTCTTAATCTTTATTATCCTCATAAGAATTACAATAATTCACTTAGGTACATATGAACTTAGAAAAAGTATATAGATAGTAACTATATTTGTAAGTACTTAATTAACGAAGTAATGAGCATGCTTAGCTAGTAAAACTTAATTTTAAACTAGGTACATAAAAATGTGAGTAGTTTGAAAATATCGCACGATGACAAAAACATTGTAGTCAAGTACGCACCAAGTTAAGAAAAACCGATCAATTACAACAAATGGTAAGCAAATATTTTTTGTTTTGTTTTCTTATACATAACATACCTACAGATTAATTGGAACAAACAAAGAATCACAAAGTCACGACTGCCATCCCTCTTGAGGTGGTAAGAAACATTGATACAATACAAACATGTACTTATAGTCGGGGAAAAATACGGTTTAAGATTGCATTAAAGACACTTTAGTAAAATGTGTTTGAACGTATATCTGTATTAGATTAGTTAGTGAGGAGTATGCGCAATAGCGCTTTCGCCTATAAAAGTCTTGCTTGAGATGTTTGCCTGCCATCTATCCACTAGCTAGCTAGATATTTTGAGGTTAGTTCTTTGTTTACATGTTAGGATTTTCCTATAGGAATACAATATACGATAGGTAAGCTAGTATTTACCGTGGTAAGAGTATTTTGTGCCATAAATGTGCTCAAATCTGCAGTTCTGCCCGTAACGGCAATACCCTTGCTGGAAAAATTTGCACACGACCATTTTGTTCCCCTTGTTTCTGCTATTGTTTTATTGGTTTGGTATTATTCTTTTTGGATTATCCAAAAGTGTCTAGTTATCATTTTGATTTAAATCACTTTTCACTGTTGAAGAATGTCGGTTTTTTATGAAAATATTATTTTGATATGAAAATTTTCGTTCAAACATATCTGACATCTGTCCACTTGTCCAGTGGTGGGACAGTTACCTTACTTATCTGTCAAATTTACGTAGAAAACGACGCCATCTTTTACATTTTCCGGACATAAAACTGACAACCTGCATAGCTAGCATGCCGCAGTGATACAGCGCTATCACATCTTCTCTTCTTATCTTCTCTTTCTATTTGCGTGCGAACGAACGAGATAAAAGACGTGATACAACCGTATCACGTGTAGCATACTACGAGGGCAGGTTCTTCTTCAACACAGTAGATGTAGTTAAAGTGCAAGTATGGGTATTCTACTTTTTTGGGGTAAATTGCCTCTAGTAGGGGGGTACTTTAATATGCTGTTATTTATTGTATATTTGTCAGTTGTTATAGTAATAAACATGAGTAGAGAGATTATTATTAAAATAAACAAAAACACAAATTATTTGAAATTAAAAAGGACCGTCCCTTAAACGCTATGACAGTATATTTATGAAATTACACAATAATATATTCAGCGCAACTGTTGTTATTGAAATGAAAGTATTTGCACACTTTTAAATATTTTTTATAAAGCATCTAAGGGTAATTTATACAACAGCATAGTAAATTTGGTCCTAGCTACTGGCAACTCTCATTGTATCAAGATGGCGGAGCTGCGTGTTGCGTGTGGAATGATTGTGTTTTGTTATTTGTGATTCTTCAAAGAATGAGTTTTGTGTCTGCTTCTCGTTTCGAAATGTGACTTTAAAGGATACGTGTTGTACTTTAAAGAGACATTTCAAAACCGAGGCAGTACCTATATCCATTGAAATAAAGTAATATTAGGCATATATACCTACGTATATGTATAGTAATCAGTCAACCGTCCATTGGTTATCTACCAACCAATCAACTGAAGGGGTAATTTGTGATAAGGATAGATGATTTCAATTTGGGTCACCAGCACTCGTAGTATGCTGCACGTGATACGGCTGTATCACGTCTTTTATCTCGTTCGTTCGCACGCAAATAGAAAGAGAGCTAAGGTGTGATAGCGCTGTATCACTGCGGCATGCTAGCTATGCAACCGCGCGAGTAGGTTCTCTTTTCCTTTTGGTATAATTATACTCTTTGCATCTGTCTGTCAAACTCACTTCACTAGCATAGAAAAAAATACGGGGCTGCGTTCAGAACCTTTGGGTGCGGTTGTTCTTCTCGCTCGCTCTTATGGTTAATACGCTTTTCACCGAGCCTCTGAACGGCGTTAGGGCGAAAAGTTGCACTCGGAGTGCACTCCTGTAACTGGGGTGCGTTCAGAACCTACGCCCAGAGTGCACCCAGAGTGCACTCCGAGTCATAGAGAAATTACACGCTCCCCTTGGTAGAGATGGTGTAACAAAGTGTGCACAGTAACCACCAACTGAGCACTAGTTTGTACTGCGACCACAGAGAAATTACATGCTCCCCTAAGCTTTTTGTCTCCCCTCACCCGTCCCTCACCCCCTTTGTCGGCGACATAATTTTCTATAGAAACAAGCCGATATGCCATCTCCTCTTACTCCATGCTCCGAGTGCAACTTTTCGCCCTAACGCCGTTCCGAGGCTCGGTGAAAAGCGTTCTACCCATAAGAGCGAGCAGCCCGGCACTAGACTAAACTCACTTTTTAGGGTTCCACAGTCAAATAAGGAGTCCGTGGAGTCACGTTGCAGGGTTTGCCCCGAACACTCGTCTTCGCGTGGTGTTCGCGCGGTTCGCGTTTCAGCCTGCCACGAGGCTCCACAATCCATCTCAGTTGTGTTCTTACTCAAAAACAATCCTCGAGGTTGGATAGATACTCCCTCAAACCACTTGATATTGGCGGAAATGCGGTGCACAAGCAAGAAGTCCATAAATAAAAATAAAAAAGGAACCCGTGTTTATACTTTTGTCCATTCTGTCTGTCTGTCTTGTCTATATGCCCCACCAACCTCAATAAGGGCCCCCCACCCCACACTAGCGCATAGCGTCTTCCGAGCGTCGTCGTCGTCGTCGCGTCGACGCGACGTCGACGCTGCGCAGACGCTGGCTCGGCGACGACGCTCAAAAGACGCTTGTTTGTGTGCGCGGCGTCGTCAACGCTGCGCAGACGCTGGCACGACGACGACGCTCGAAAGACGCTAGTGTGGGGGGCCCTTACTCGCTCATTTTTGCATCTATTGAATCGAAATCTGGCATGAAGACAGATAACTTTAAGTCTGTAACCCAAAAAGAGAAATGTAATAGTTTTGATATGATATGAAGTACTTAATTTTATTCGACCCCCTTCCTATACAACGAAAGAGGGGTTGGAAAACATAATTTTTTTGTCGTTGGATAGGTCTTGTCCAATGGAACAAAACTCCCATGGAAACGAAATCGTTATAATGCTTCTGTATCGAGATATCTGCGCTCATATTTTCTAATACAAACTAGATGGCGTTGCAGGAAATTAAATTGCGCTATCGCAAATCGTTAAGGCTGCACCGAGCTTATTGTGCTGCCCCCAATCTTATTTTTTTATTTCTTAACAATTAAACAATATTTCCAAAAAACCAGAATGTCACATTGTAGTCATTGCTGATTTTCAATTTATAGGGTCACTGCGGATTTGTTTTAATAATGTTTGTAGTTATTATCTTTAAAACCGTCAAAAGTGACCACTTTTGGCGGTTTTAACGATAATAGCTACAAGCATAAAACATAATAATCCGTAATGTTTCGATACATTGAAAGCCAATCAGGACTACAATGTGACATTCTTGTTTTTTGGAAATGTTATTTAATTTTACAGAAATAAAAACAATACGATTGGGGGAAGCACAATAGGCTCGGTAGGCTCTTAAGAGAATTGACATATTTACTTATTCTACTTATGCAATGGCTACGGAACCCTATCATGGGCGAGTCCGACATGCTCTTGGCAGATTTTTTGTTGCTGTTGTTTTATTAGTTCTAAAGAAATCATTGTGGAAAGGCAAAGAGAACAACGCCCATAAAGCTAAATTAGGCTTCGGGATGGCCTCAGATCAATTATGGCATAGCGAGCGAGCCACTGCCAAGAGAGCCAAGCATGTATCCAGGGCGGGGGGGGGGATAGGTGGGGTCAACAACATCGGTTTTTTGCGCGGGAAATAAGACGAAACGGGCGGACTTTGTTTCTTAATTTTCTAAATTAGTTTTTCGTGGCTATTGTTGTGATAATGTGGTGGAATTAGTATAATAATGTGCCTTTAATGGAGAACAATATAGTAAAAGTGAGAAATAAAGTAAGGCGCGACCGTTCGATTCGGATTGATATCACCGCGTAAAACTTCCTTAAACATAGCAATGTGTGAACCCCCCTTGCATTTCAATGAGTTAGGTTTAAGAGTTTAAGTTACGATAAACGAAAAACTGCTAAAGACTACGGGTTCCTGTCAACATTGAAAACTTATTGCAGACATCGGCAAATAGAAACTTGATCTCGGAAATGACACAAGGAAATGACGAAAACCACAGAAATTACATTATTACGGAAAAACAAAAATTATCTTGGAATATGAAGACTTGGAAAAATTATAATTTTAACACAGATCAGGCACATAGTGCCTTTTATAATGAATTTATAAAAAAGACAAAATCAGACTTGGCTGTATGGGCTATGTGCCCTTTGCTTTTCCGCAAGGAAAAATGAAACAACAACAACAAAACAACATCATCATATTTTTGTACGCGAAAGTGGAATCGCGAATTGTATTTTCATGATTTCGAAAAAGTATCTTCATTTGTGATTAGATTTCGTGTATTAGTTTTAGAGAAATAATTTAAACTTCTACTAGAAATATTTACAAAATTCACGTAAGTAAAAACAAATAGAATGGAATCACTTCAGCGTTTCAAGTAAAACAAAGAGGTTATAACTACGCCGCTGATAATGCATAATCAGTTGAACTATTTCAATAATTATTACTTAAATACAAAGTTGTAATCAGAATTCGTAGTCCATTTCAATGCTACTATCTTATTTTCCGAATTATCATAACATTTTGTTTACCTGCCACTAATAAACTTTTTATATTGCGTAGTGATTGCGTATGTATCTTTACGATGGTGGTGGTGTCTTCGAAGAGCACCAAACCAGCAGTGCGATTTTTGAAAATCATACGAGCGATTCGGCAGTAGAAAATGTCAGAATTACTATGGAGATTATGCATCTTTCTACTGCCGAACCGCTCGTATGATTTTCAAAAATCGCACTGCAGACTGGTGTCTTAAGAGATGGAAGGACTGTACAATGAGTATAGGGTTGCCACCTTTTTTTTGTGCAATTAAAGTACATTCACTATTATAGGTAAGAAAAAAAAGTACATAGTATCAAAATAAAGTATAATTTATTTTTCTTTATTATTATGTTTAAAAACATATTTTTTATTGCTTTTTGCAGTTTGTATCAAATTTGTATATTCTCTACTAAACAACTGCACAACATCTTTAGTCTATAATTAAATTACTTAAAGTAAATAAGTAATTCATTATTATCAAATTTTTAGGCGTTCTCAGATTCTTTCGTTTTTCTGTTTTGTCGTATCATTTTTAAGCATTTTTTCGGTGTAACATATTCACTATCTATTTGACCCGTTTCACTATCGAAATAACGTTTTGTATTTCGTCTAACGAAACATTCTTACGACTAAACCTTAGAAAAAGTATATGTCTAGAATGAGCCTCACACTTGTTCCGTATAAAACAAAAGGGGCTAACTTTCTTAGGTTGGTGTGCGTGAGGCGCCATACTAATTATGTATGTGTGCGTGTATATGTATAGGGTTTTGGAACCAGTACTGGTTCCTATTTTTTTCGACGCTTTCGTAGCTTTGACTGTCTATCTTGATAATCTAAGGACTAAACTTGTCAAAATCTCAAAGAAATCAAATCACGCAAAATAAAGTATTTTCGTGTACTTTATTATTCTCATAAAGTATAGAGTACAATTACCTGAAATAACGTACAATACTTTATTATAAAGTACGGGTGGCAACCCTAAATGAGTACCGTCGAATTTGGGGGTGGGGATGGGTGGGGGGTATAGGGGAGGGTCCCCACATGCCCCCCCTAGACGGAAAAAGTATGTATGTATGTAGCATAGCATAGCATATGCTCACGACTATATTCCCCGAGGGGGTAGTCAGAGATATTCTGAAACCTCAGAACATCCACGTTTCACCAGTAGTACCGAAACGCTGTCCAGTGTGACGGGGGGTGAGCCCGTCGCCACTTGTAATGGACAGTGGGTACAATACATGCCTCGAAATTGAAGCATGTAGGTTTCCTCACGATGTTTTCCTTCACCGAAAAGCCAGTGGTGTTACAAATCGTACATAAATTCCGAAAAACTCATTGGTACGAGGGATCGAACCATCGCCTCCTGCACGGCAGGCAAGGTTACTCGCCACTGGACCACCACGGCTTTTTTTTTGTATGTATGTAATGTAGTAAAAGTGAGAAATAAATATAGGCGCCTCCCATTTGATTCGGATTGATCCCCACAAAAAACACCCTTGAACATTGATATGTGTACCACACTTGCATTTTAAGAGTTAGGTAGGTTAGGTTCAAAGAAAAATATTACTAAGGGCTAGTTCCTGTGGCCATTCCGAAAGGATATATATAGGTAAAAAAATGAATCTGCTTGTCTAACGTTAGAATCAACTGTAGTCTTTACTTTAGTGAGGCCGAGATTCAGAGACGAATTTTTTAGTATGTAGTAGTATGGATTTTGACATACGGGAGTTCGAACTATGACTTACAAATCGTCTCTGAATCTCGGCCTTAGAGTGTACGGCACGGTACAAATATAAGCGGCGTAGGGCGGGGGCGCGGCGTCGCTCGCATCGATTCCGATCAGAATTTAGCTGAATTCTTTAAAAAATAAGATGATTTTTTATGAATTTCGTAAAAGTAGGAAAACCACATCATTCTAAATTGTTTTATGAACAATATTGTAAATTTTAATTTTCTTCCGATTAAAAATGTTAGAGGAAAATGGTTACAACTGGAAAAAAGGGGTGACTTTAGAGTCCCTTTTCTTCGGTTTCATTCATTAAAATCGATTTCTAGAAAAACCACATCACTTCTCATATCCTGTAGATGGTTCAGTCTAGGTTCAGTTTATTTTTCAGATAGTTAATGAATAAAATGGTTACAAAATTACCCAAAATCAGGAGGTAGCCCCTTTAACTGTGACCATGTTATACTCATGCTGGTAATAATATCCTTTGTAGTCAAAGCCGGCTATGGGAATTCATTCATTAATTCAAATCTAATCTTAAAATTGTGGTGCCATCATAGTGTTGATGATTTTTCTAATATCTAGTTGAAATAGCAAAAGACACTTCATATAAATAGGCTTGCACTGACACAAAGAGGCTAGCACATGTATGCTGTGCTAGTGTGAGTGAGAGAGAAAGTAATACACCACTGCTTACTATCGGACTCGGTGCAGACTGCAGACGTCCTTTATCAAATCCAAAATGTTGTATGAAGGATCTACATACTACTTTTAATTATCGTTTATTTCCTATTCCAGAATGGGAGAGGCAGTCAAGAACTTGCATATTTTTGGCATCCAGTTGTCATTAGTGTTTGCTATCACATTTGGTAAGTTTTACAAACTCTAACTCTTAGAAATAGTATATGTCTAGAATGAGCCTCACGAATATCTAAACTATTATAAAACTGTAACTGAAGTGTGTCTGTACATTTAAGATATTTACAAAAAAAAGATTACGATATGGTTTTTAGGTATCCCTGACTCGAAATCAACCTTTATTAGAAATTTTGTCTGTCTGTTTGTCTGTTTGTTTGTGTGTTTGTTTGTTTGTTTGTTCACGCATCATGCAAAAACTACTGAACCAATTTTGATGAAACTATTTTTGTTTTATAGCTTATGATCTGACTTAAAATCTGGTATATAATTTGTGCGGACGAAGTCGCGGGTAAACACTAGTACAATATAAAACAAAAGGGGCCAAGTTTCATAGGTTGATGTGTGTGACTGTGTGAGGCGCCATACAAATTATGTATGTGGGCGTGTATATGTATAGGGTTTAGGAGCCAGCCTTCGACTGTCAATCTTGACATATAACTTTATCAAAGCTCTAACTATTTGTTATCAAAAGATGGTCAATATACTTGGTAGTAAAGTTGTAGCAAATTGACCGACCAACCCAAAAAGGAACATAAGGTCGTGAGTTTATGTACCTATGTAATTTTTCATTATACAATATACCTTTAATGATATCAACTGAAATGGTGAAAACTATTATTGTCTTGGTCTTGAACTCTACAGTTTTATTTTATTTTATTTTATTTAACACTTCATTGTACACACAAAAATACAGAAATAACAATTATAGTAGACATGCACAAAGGGCGAGCTTAGCTTAGCAAGCTAGTTTTAATTAGAATGCATCTCTTTCGCTCAGTTGCAGAAACGCTCATTAGAGTTAATCCTCCATTAAGTCTCTTGCTAGCTTTTACTACGTCAACAAGACAAAACGTGACAGCAAGAGATTTAATGGAGGATTAACTTTAATGAGCGTTTCTGCAACTGAGTGTTAGACTTTAGACCAATAAAAAACATTGCATAAAAATAGTTTTGAGGCCTTGAAATCATTAAATAAAAATAGTTTTAAGGCTTTTGCCTTAATTAAATTTTAATAGCTTAAAAAGCATTGAATAAAATAGCTTTCAGGCTTTTGCCTTGATCAAACTTAAATAGCTTTAAAAGCATTGAATAAAATTAGCTTTAAGGCTTTTGCCATAATTAAAGTTTAATAGCTTTAAAAGCATTGAATAAAAATAGCATTAATACTTTTGTAGTAAGTTGGAGTAGCACATATTTTAATTTAGGCTTTCTTGATTAAGAAATCATAAATATTGTGATAAGGGCGCCACGGAACGGTTATAGGAGCCTTAATTTTTTAAATACCACTGTACTGCAAAATTAAATAATTTTGGTAGTTCTTAGGGATATTTAGAATTATTGAGAAAGTAATTGAAACTTTCTATGTTAATTTTAACCACAATATGTCGGAAAAAAAATCCCTATTCTGAGCAAAGAGCTCTTATTAACACTCTTCACTCTTTTTCACTCGGTTTTTTTTTAATTATTTTTTTATTTTGTTAGTATGAAGTTCACTTTTATACTACAAGGAAAACAAAAACAGTCTAAAAATAATTGGCTACGGAACCCTATCTTGGGCGTGGTTCACAGGCTCATGGCCGGTTTTTATCTGGTTACCTAAATAACAGAAACTCGTTACTTTTAACAAAGAAATCGTTAAGCTCAAGTTCCAAGTTCCACTTACAATAACACAAACGTGCTTTGTTAATATTTATAGTCTGTTTCATATAAAGTCATGTTACATAGTCCTTACGCCTCTGCAATAAGCACTGAATTGGCTCGATACGCGGAACTTTTCGCAATGAAATTAATATTCGCTGTTATCGTATGGAAATAAAGCCGGCTGCACATGTGCGTCTTTGACATTCATTTGACAAATTTTTTTGCTCCGATCGGTTTGCTCCCATAGTAAAAGTTGTTCAGTTTGATGGGTAGACTCTTAGTTTAAAGGATGCTAATGATATTATGAATTTCACCCTATAGGACCCAATTTCTTAATATGCTGACAATTATTTAAGGCGATGATCAGACCGTCTTGTATCTTGACCGTCTTTGGCTGCATACCTACTTGAGCCAAATGTATGGGACAACTGTTTTTTTTTCCCGATTTCGATGTTGGTCCCATAGAGAAAGTTGTTCAGTTTGACGGTCTGATCATCCCCTTAAAAAAGTGTCAGCATATTAAGAAGGACCCTGTATCTAAATCAATACTAATGTCACAGCTAGGGTTGCCAACTTTTTTAAGCGAACATAAAGTATATTTCGTTACAGGGATGGTAAATAAAAAGTACAGTCTTAAAAAATAAAGTACATTTATTTAAGTAATTAAAATTTTTGAAACTGTAGTTTTGGAGCTTTTTTCTGAAATTAAAAATAAAATTTATAAGAATATACATACTTCAAATCTGCAACACGCTTCGTCAAAAAGCTTTTTTCTCATACAAGCAATAACAAAGATTTATCATTTATAATGGTTTGGTGGGATGCACTGCATTCAAAATCAAGATTTTAACATAATATTAAGACATCGTTTCTAATTTTAATTATATCCTGTTCTTCTCGTCCCTCCACTTCACATTCTTCACTGAAAACACCCTGAAAGCCGGAGTGCCAGGGACAGACAAAATATAACTTATAATTTTCTTCAAATTATAGAATTCGTTTGGGCATTCTTTAAAAATTTACTGCCATTTCTCGCCAGTATTTTTTTGTAGACCTAACTGAAATAAAGTATTTTTGCGTACTTTATTGTTCTTCAAAAATATAAAGTACATTGACTGAAAATAACGTACAATACTTTATATAAAGTACAGTTGGCAACCCTAGTCACAGCTATTAGTGGGCAGATCACAGAGCTCTATCTAAAATACTGTTCACCACCTTTATATTACCTGTGTGTCGCAAATCGCAATAAAGTCTTTGTAGTTTGAAGTTTCGTAGATTACACGCTGAGGGCAGGAAAGTAAGAATGGTCTCAGATCTCATGTAACAAACATGTGATCTGATGCTTTCTTATTTATTACTGCCCGAGGTTAGTATACTATTTTTCTCCTCGACGGAGGTGGAAAGCGACAATTTCGTTTAGCGCAGCGGGATGAAAATTGGCGCTATCCGTCCGGAGGGGAGAAAATATTATTAATGTGAAAGTATCTCTATTGGTCTGTTACGTTTCACGGCTAAACCGCTAAACCGATTTTGATGAGAATTGGTATAGAGATACATATATATAGCTTGTAAATGGCTGATAGTTGTTATTTAAGTATTATTTTGTAAAAGAGGCTGTTAGCATCCCGAATAATATAAAATAAAATAAAAAAAAAATAAAAAAAAAAATAGATAGCTCGAACCCTGAGAAAGGACATTGACATAATTTCACGCAAACGAGGTCGACATTATGATTCTCATGCCTTTATTTTACAATTTTTTTGGGACCACGCAATATCATCTTGCATTCATACATAACTATTTAAAATTAAAAAGCAACTGAGAATGTAACATTTAGCTACATCTTTCAAAGTTGATGTTTTATCCCGAAAAGATCGGATGTCCCATACATTTCAGTCGAGTAGGTGCTGCAGTTTGTATGAGTTTGAGATTTTGATATAGTGTCTATTGTGAATGTTTCGTTTGATAGTCTGAAGCACCCCTCTAAAACCGACCAAGTAGAAAGTATAAATTCTAGCATTCATAAAATATATTTTAACTTCTTTACTCAAAAGTTAAATATTCCGTGAAAGTTTCTGCAAGCTTTTTAGGTCATTTATTTGTCGGCTTATCGAGCTGGCCATTATCACATAGGGGTGCTACAGAACGCAAGCATCACACCTGCGACTAGCTTCGTGGTGCTTCGACAGAGTCTCGGTGCAACGGGCATGGGAGAAACAAGGAACATGCACTCAGAGTTGAGAGCAAGCCCGTAATAGACGCGCCTTGGAACTGTCTTACGTTTTGCTAGTGCCCCTTTAACTTTTGTATAGTGATAGTAAAGACATTGAGACATTTTATGTGAAATTATAGTGTAATAAGAATAACTTTTGTGAAGAACAATTAAATATACTAAGTGATTGTATTTGTTGACTTTTAATTGAAATTCTAATAGTGATACTTAATTATAAAGAATGTCGGATCCTGATCACATTCGGCCTCCAGGACCGACATATTTATTAGTACAGTGTGCAGTCGGACTTATCCTAAGCACCTGATATAAACATTCACAGTATTGTTTACTACTGTAGTCTGAGTCTGAATGCTGAGTACCCAACAATATTATTGTGCCTCATTCCTTGGCGTTCCTTCGTTGCAAACACTCGTTTTTATTACTATCAAAGTTTCCTGTTTGATTTAATTGGTTTAAAAAAAAATACCGTATCAAAATGTCTTTTATAATGCGATTAGTGGTGTTCGTAAAAATAAAGAAGTATCAATGTGCAATTTTATCAATACTGTTCTTTTATCTTCTAGCCACACAGAATGTGAGCCCTGAAAACTGTCAGTACTGGATGCGAAAAATTGGTAAGTGGAAGATTTGAATTTAATTTAAACTAGAACGATAGAGGCGTGAGTCTATGTATGTAAGTAATGAATAATAAGAAGTCTCTCAAAACTTGGTATGGACTTAAAAAAAGAACAATAATCTTATTGTTAGGGTTCCGCACCAATAGTCATAATCCTCTGCTGTGCGTCCGTCCGTCTGTCTTACGTATAAAGGGCTGTACCTTTTGAATTCTAAATAGCAAGATGGTCAATATCAAATTCAAGATTGACAAATTAACACCCGTATTCTTAGTTGTTTTCTTGACATTTCCTCACTCGAGTGGAGGACGTTTTTGACATACTTAACTTATATGACAAAAATGTCAAAAACGTCCTCGACCCGAGTAAGGAAGTCTCAAGGAAACAACTAAGAATACGGGTGTATGTCTCGGGCGAAATCGAAATAGCACAACATGGTGGCGGTATCATGTTTATAATCAATAACATTTGAAAGACGGTTGAAATTTTCACACAATATGCGTTATTATGGCGCATTTGCTAGTAACAAAAATAACAAAAACTCCAAAATGAAGGGGGTTCCCTCCCATACAATACAAGAAATATGTTACTTTCAACTTTGCTGTATAGTAAAAACGGTAATACGTACAAGCGTCATAGCACAGCATATGCTCATGACTATATTCCCCGAGTGGGGTAGTCAGAGATATTCTGAAACCTCAGTTCATGCACGTTTCACCAGTAGTACCGAAACTCCGTCCAGTGTGACGGGGAGTGAGCCCGTCGCCACTTATAATGGACAGTGGACACTTATCTATAGGTAGGTACATAATAACATTGTAAACTTGGCTAGATACATGCACGACATAGAAGATATTTTCAAAAATATGAATTGGGGGTCGTGTATCAGATAAATTAACGGGAAATTCCGTTAATCTATCTGAGGGTCGGTCGTTTAGGATCTCAGATTAATTTATCTGAGTTTAGGATACCTAATGGAATGCATTGATCCTGCATGGCTGCCGCCGCCTGCTGGCTGCTGCATTAGGTTTGAGACACATTTACCGACGGCGGGCCCATACAAAAATGTAATTTAGTATGGGAAGCCGTCCTCCGTCGACGCGGCGACGGCGTCTTCTTAACCCATGGAGTAAGAGGAGATGGCATATCGGCTTGTTTCTATAGAAAATTATGTCGCCGACAAAGGGGGTGAGGGACGGGTGAGGGGAGACAAAAAGCATTAGGGGAGCGTGTAATTTCTCTATGGTATACAACAATCGCAGTACAAACTAGATGACGTCATGCCCAGTTGGTGGTTACTGTGCACACTTTGTTACACCATCTCTTCCAAGAGGAGCGTGTAATTTCTCTATGTCTTAACCCTTAACTGCGTATTGATTGGCAGATAAAAAACAGCATGTATACAATGTCCTTCTTAATATGCTGACACTTTTTGAAGAGGATGATCAGATCGGCAAACTGAACAACTTTCTCTACGGGACCAACATCGAAACCACGAAAAAAATATCTGCCGTTCCTTACAAAACTGCAAACCTACTAGAGCCAAATGTATGGGACAGCTGATATTTTTACGCTGTTTCGATGTTGGTCCCATAGAGAAAGTTGTTCAGTTTGATGGTCTTATCATCCTCTTAAAAAAGTGTTAGCGTATTAAGAAGGTCCCTATTTAAACAAGTTACATTATCAAACGGGTTTCTTCTGACAACTTTAACTCTGTCTATAGAAAATGACATTTAGTTTAGCCAAGCCACTTCACCAAAATGTATGAAACAGCAGATTATTTTTTTACGATTTCAAAGTTTGTCCTACAATAAAAGTAGTTCAGTTTGATGGTCTGAGACTAGATAGAGGTCTAGAGCAAACCCATCAATAATAAAAAATAAACACTTTTATGTATTTTATTTTCTTGGTACGTATTATTATTATAATATGTATTTATATTTAACTATCTTTTTTTTCAGCTCGCTACTTACTCTATATTTTAATTATAAAAAGTTCTCGGGAAGCGAGCATTATCGCTTACAAAAAGATTCTGTACAATACAGAATTATCAAAAGAACTTTCTAGGACTGTTAAAGAAAATAAAAGATATATCTTCATATTCACAATAACATCGTCCATATTGATTTATTACGACCAAGTGATCTTCGATGAAGAATTTATATGGCTGTTTATGGCTTATCTGATTAGTCAGTATCCAGAAATTGTGAGTATTTAATTTTTATTTTATTTATTAATTATTAGGCACCTGAGGTGAATGAGTCCATTCCCGAATGTCAAACAAATCATACGTCAAGTTGCGCTCTACAGTTATAGTACACACCGAGGACAGGAAAGTAAGAAAGGTCTCAGATCTCATGTATCGCCTCGGTCAACAAACATGTGATCTGAGGTTTTCTTATTTACTGTCCGAGGTTAGTATACTATTTTTCTCCTCGACGGAGGTGGAAAGCGACAACTTCGTTTAGCGCAGCGGGATGAAAAAGTGTTTATCCAGTGTTTCCGAAGAAACTTCAAGCATTAAAATTTCGCAAGCCTTAAAATGGCCATAGATAATGAGGAGTTTTCTGATAGCTAGTAGAACGTAGTTTAACAAACTGCGATAGATGACGTTGACGCGTGTTGGATGCGAGGACGGTTTAGTATTATAATAGTAAGCAAAAAAATGCATGTCACTAAGATTTTTTTTCGCGATTTCGATGTTGGTGCCATAGAGAAAGCTGTTCAGTCTGACGGTCTGAACATCCCCTTAAAAAAGGGTCAGCATATTAAGAAGGGCCCTATTATTTACAGTCAGCAGCAAAAAGATGAATACACTTTTACTACGTCGTAGTACTAAGCATAGTACTAAATACATCTTTATTTATACTACGTCGTAGTAAAAGTGCATACATCGTTTTGCTGCTGACTGTACCTATGTGTTTTATTTATTTGTTATTTATTTATTTTAATCTAATTTGCAGGATAAACCATCAATGATAAACTACGGCGTTGGCATGGCGTGTAGTTTCTTCGAAGGGTATCTCACACAGGTGATCCCGAGCGACGGGGCCACCTTCGTCGGCTTCCAGGAGAACATTACGATCTTCGAATCGAACCAGAACGTGGTCTTCCCGGTCAAGAGACTCTTCATAATTATCACCAAGTCTCTCTACTGCCCACCGAATCTACATCAGTTCAATAAGATTAACAGACCGGATTTGCCGTATTTGGAAGCTTGCAGGGTTCGTCTTTTTTTCTTTTACTAGCTACTAAGGGGTTAAATTTATTAACAACAGTAAGCCCCACTTGCGCCAACCTGGGTTAGCAATAAACTCCGGGTTGAGTTGGTAACCCATGATTTTTTGTATAGGAAAACAACTGAAAGAGCCATTTTATCCGGAGTTAATTGCTAACCCGTGGTTGGCGCAAGTGGGCCTAATTATAATAACATTTAACCTAAAGAAAAGAAAAACAAAACTTATACATACTATACATACTACCTATAAATAAAAAACATCCTCTAAATATGTACTAGTAGCTACTAAGTAAGTACCCACCCTGAGTTCACACACGCACAATCGCAGGTCTTCAAATACAATAAAATCTGAAAACTAAATAGACAGGTTGTAATCTTGACGCGTAACTTACCGTTACATACCATGGTTATGTAGCGTCTGTACTAAGGCACAGCATAATTATATTTTCTCCCCTCCGGACGGAAAGCGTCAATTTTCGTCCCGCTGCGTTATACGAAGTTGCCGCTTTCCACCTCCGTCAAAATAGTAAACTAACCTCGGGCAGTAAATAGGAAAGCCTCAGATCACATTTTTGTTGAGCTCGGCTTCTCCTCGGTCAACAATTACATGAGGTCTGAGACCTTTCTTACTTTCCTGCCCTCGGAGTGTAGTCTACTATAGTCCTTACAGTATGGCAACGCTCTTGATACGCTGCGCCCCGACGCTCCGCGCCGGTGTATTTCCTTTGTCAATACCAAATCTTCATACAGATGGAAAATCCGCGCCGCCCACAAGGCCCCCACCGTTGCTCTGCGCAAGTACATCCGTTGCCATAGTGTTACAAGCGTTTCCTCCACAACCACTACACGTCTAGAATATTATACCTACTCACATCTATCAATCTATTTTTGTATAACGTAAAGTAACAAAGTTATAAGTATAGTTGTATTTTAAATATCTCGAGAAGCATTCTAGTGGGCCGGTCCTTAGCCCGACCCGAGGGTAGACTGTTTTTGTACGCGCACGGCGACACATGTGCTAGTTAAATTATTGTAATACTAAATATAAACAAATTATCGAAGATCCAGATAATATTTAAACAATCCCGTCACAATAGGACTAATATTGTTTTGCTGTGGCTGAGGTATTTGTTGGTAGTATGCGGCAATTCGACAGACTTTAGCAAAGCATTTATTTCCCAAAGAATTGTAAGAGCCATAAGCGGAGTAGGGCCGATTGATCCATGTAGATCTTAAAAAAAAATTATATACTTAAACTTGCATGTATGTACATACTTCTTATCGTGTCGACTTCAAACTTTGAACAAAGTCGCTAAAATAGTACCTTGCCAGAAGTGGGCAACCGATACTGCACCGTCGCTAGCGGTCATGAGCTCCTCCTGCGTACAGGTGTTAGGGCCCGCAGGGCACGATGTGAGATGGGCCATCGTTTGTGGAGCTCCACACAAGCAACTCACATTTTGCGCATCTGTGAATCCCCACCTGAACATGTTGTTCTTCCTTACTGCGACCGACCCGGGTTCGAAGTCGGTTTAACGACTTCCAGGTCGCCCAAGGCAAGTCATGTCCAGGCGGGAGGCTCTCAGACGGCGGCACAAATGGAGTTGGGAGGGACGCTTTTTGTCGCCAAAGAGTACACCTCGCTTGCGCTGGGCCACTATTCAATGGGTCGACACACTTCATAAAGCTGCGTCGGCTTGGCAGCCTTGTACATACTGGAAATAAGTATTTTAGTCAAGCAACATCCTTATTCTTATAACAATGTGAAAGTTTACGTATTGGCATGCTGCATGAAAAATCCATGTACGCCTCACCTCAATAAGTTTATATTTGTGATACCATTTAAAGTAAATGTAACAACTGATTGTTACCAAATGCCTAAACAAATAAATTCATTTCATTTCATATTTTAAGGGGTGCTTTAGACTAGAGGTGGGCGCCGCGCCGGCGCGGCGCCGCCGCGCCGGTCAAGCCGTGCCGCCGCCGCCGCCGAGTTAGGCGCCGACGGCGCCGGTGTCCGTCCGTGGTTGCTGTGTGCGTGCCTACTGCCGGCGCTAGTTGGCGTGCTAAACTGTACTTTTAGATGGGCTTTCCGCTGACGGCGCCAGTCGCTCCTTTGTTTGCCGGCGCTGGTTACCCATATCAGTGCCGGCACTGGTTGCCAAGCTAGCTGCCAGCAGCGCCCCGGTTGCCGAGGTAGCTGCCGGCGCTATACTATACTTTACAAGGGCTACTCTCCACTGACGGCGCCAGTCGTTCATTTGGTTGCGAGCGCTGGTTATCCATATCAGTGCCGGTCTGGTTGCCAAGCTAGCTGCCGGCAGCGCCCCGGGTGCCGAGGTAGATGCCGGTCGCGCCTGTTGCCGAGATAGCTGCCGGCGCTGACAGCCAAATTGGCTACCGGCGCTAGTTACAGGCCTAAACTATACTTTACAAGGGCTACTCTCCGCTGACGGCGCCAGCAGCTCATTTGGTTGCCGGCGCTGGTTATCCATATCGGTGCCGACGCTGCTTGCCAAACTAGTTGCTGGCAGCACCCCGGTTACCGAGTTAAGTGCCGGCGCGGGCTGCCGACCTAGCTGCCAGCGCCGACAGCAGAGTTGGCTGCCGGCTCTTGTTACCGGGTTAAACTGTACTTTACATGGGCTCCCCGCTGACGGCGCCAGCCGCTCATTTGGCTGTCGGCGCGGGTTATTTATATCACCGTATTTATATCAGTGGTTGCCAAACTAGCTGCCGGCAGCACCCCGTTTTTCACGTTAGATGCCGGTGCCGCCGATTGCCGTACTAGTTGCTGGTGCCGATAGCCAAGTTGGCTGCCAGCACTAGTTACTGGGCTAAACTGTACTTTACATGGGCTCTCTGTTGAAGGCGCCAGTTGCTCATTTGGATGCCAGCGCTGGTTATCCATATCTGTGCCGGCGCTGGCTGCCGACAGCGCCCTGGTTGCCGAGTTCAGTTCCGGTGGCGCCGGTTGTCGAGCTAGTTGCTGGCGCTGACAGCCAAGTTGGCTGCCAGCACTAGTTACTGGGCTAAACGGTACATTATATGGGCTCTCTGTTGACGATGCCAATCGTTCATTTGGTTGCCGGCGTTGGTTATCCATATCAATGCCGCCGGTTCCCAATGACGTTATTTTTGGTTGCCAGCGCCGGCAGCAGTCTCCAGAATCCGATTTCTCGAAATAATGCCGGAGATAACAAGCTTAAGTTCGATGTCAAGGAGTTGAAATTTTGAGAGATGTGCTTGTCTATATTGGCGAGATAAGAAGAATGTGTTCTCAGGACTTTCTACACTTGCCGGGATTAGTCTAGCAATTCCTGCTAATACGAAATACTAACCCCGTTGTTTTTTCTACACCTGGATTGGTTTTGAGTGCTGAGAAATCGCGTTTGTAGTTGTAAAAACATTTAACATCAGCACATTTTTTTTTCATTTCTTATTGTGCATCTGTAGCTTCTAGATAATACATTTAACACCTAAAGTGTGGATTCAAAAAAAAACATCCGCGCCGCGGCGCGGCGCCGCCGCGCCGACCAATTTCACCCGGCGCGCCGCCGCCGGCAAATTTCGGGTCGGCGCCCACCTCTACTTTAGACTAAACTGAATCGAAAAAGCAAAAGATTCGTTTTGTTCTATAGAAACTTCAGTGGTACCTAATATTTTTTGTGATTTCAATGTTGGTCTGGTCTCATTGTGAGAGTTGTTTAGAATTTCAGAACATCCTCATAAAATGTCATAAATACATATTTAAAAAAAAAATGTTAACGTATATATGCGGGCTAATAGCTAAAAAGCTATATCTTCCTATACTAAAGTAATTCATCGAAACCATAAATAAAACTATCACTTCAGGCCCAGAAAAAAGTAGAGGAATCAGAGAATACCATAGATTTACCTAAAAGCACCACAGATAGCAATGAAGCCCTCACCCATGCAGAACGTAGAAAGAAAGCAAAAGAGGTACCTAAAATTTTGTAGTTTTATATTTTTTATTTTATTTTAATTAGTTCGAATCTTTATACACACCCACAGTTTATACATATTTCATCATCTCACGCGACTTAGCAGCTTCTTCACTGTTGTAACATGCTTGATATGATAATTCTGTGATTGCAGTCGCTGGAGGACGTGGTCCGCGACGTTGCGGGCGTGACGAACCGCACGTACCGCAACTCTGCGTACAAGATACACAGACCCCACGGCGCCCCCCTCGTGTACCTCGCGGCCGAGTGTGCCACCCCGCTACACACGCTCCACAAGGTGCTCGAGAAGAGAGCGCTCTACGACAGTATGTATAATGTACAAGATACACAGACCCCAGACTTTCTTAGAAGGTCGACTCCTGACGGATGAGGTCAACGGCCCGCGTAAACTATGACAGATGAAATCATTTTGTTTTGATTTTCAACATTCATGAGGGTCGCCATACAAATTTCATAATTTTTGATATGATGTTACTTTCTCGGTCCTGTAGCCCTCAAAGGTGCTCAGAACTTGTTTTGTAGTAAATTTTATGACCTTTAATTTGTCTCTATAAAACTTATAAATTCCGAGAAATACGCGAAAAACTGAAAAAAGTCACCTTTAATTTAAGCCCCCCCCCCCCCCCCCCTTCCTCGAGATCGCAAATTCGGGAGTGCCAACATCGAAATCCGTGTTCAACAAGTCCGAATTAGTAAAAGAAACACATTCTGGCAAAATATTACCCAAAATGCCGCTAGAATGATTAAAATACCAATTTTAGAGAAAAGTGAACCGGACTAATAGTAGTCTAATGTAATTTGCAGGATTGTGCGATGTGGACCCGCAGGAGATAGTGGCGGACTTCTGCGAGCAGCTGCAGACGATCATAGCTCGCAGCCCCGACTGCCGCAACAAGTGCACCCTCATTCACTACGATGGTAAGATCATTGTCAACCCGCAGTCAACTTGCAGGGTTGTGCGACGTCGACCCGCAGGAGATAGTGGCGGACTTCTGCGAGCAGCTGCAGACGATCATAGATCACAGCCCCGACTGCCAGGACAAGTGCACCTTCATTCACTACGATGGTAAGATCATTGCCGGCTCGCATTCTACTATACTATCTCAAAAAATTTGCAAGCTGAAGTGGCAATGGGCTGGTCATATCTGCCGAAGAACTGATAACCGATGGGGTGTCAGAGTTCTAGAGTGGAGACCGCGAACTGGTAGGCGTAGTGTGGGACGCCCTGCTGCCCGCTGGACAGACGACCTGAAAAAGGTAGCGGGGAGCGACTGGATGAGGAGAGCCGAGGACAGAGTCTTGTGGCGCGCCTTGGGAGAGGCCTATGTTCAGCAGAAGACGATGATAGGCTGATGATGATACTATACAACTATATAGCATTCTTCTTTTTTTTTCAATCTTTTTTGTCCCACTCATCATCAGCCTATTATAAGTCCCACTGGGGCACAGGCGTAAATGCGATAGTTTACCAAGTGTGCCCAATGCGGATTGGTAGACTTCACATAGCTATAGCTATAGCCTGTAGTATCCCACTGCAGGGCAAGGGCCTTCTCTCACGAATAAGGGTGAGAGGGAGTGGGCCTTACTTCACCACGCCGGCAATAGGCCTCTGACCTGGCTTAACGAATAGTTACAACGCCATCTGACGGAACTATCCGAGACCAACTGCTTAACGTGCCTTCCGAAGCACGAAAACGCTCGAGATGAAATACCACTAAACGGTCACCCATCCAAAGACTGACCGGACCTGACGTTGCTTAACTTCGGTGATCGTTTCCAATACCGAAGCTCCACTACGCCAACGAGCGCTTCGAGCGCTTTTGTCCCACTGCTGGGCAAAAATCTCCCTTAAACTCTTTCACATCTCTGTGCCACATCCAGCAGCTCATTGCGTTTAAGTCCATTCCGATAAAGAGACATCCGTGGATCAGTCCCACCTATTTCCCCCCTTTGGATACGTGCCTGTTCCCACGTGGTGGCAGATTAAAAAAAAATTACGTCAGTAAGCTATTTATGTGATCAAATTAAAGATTTAAAAATTTGTCTCGGGCGGGACTTGAACCCGCACTCTTCAAAACCGGGGAAACGTGCTAACCAATTACACCACCGAGCCCACTGCTCAGAGAACGAAATTTTCAATCTGTTACGTCTAATCTGGGACGTGCAGGGCACTCTCGCAGGGCAGGGCTCTGGGCAGTGGGCTCGATGGTGTAATTGGTTAGCACGTTTCCCCGGTTTGGAAGAGTGCTGGTTCAAGTCCCGCCCGAGACAAATTTTTCAATATTTAATTTGATTCGAAACAGCACAACATGGCTGTAACATGTTTATAATCAATAATATCTATGTGATATTATTTTGATTCAAATATGTTGAGAGATAGACAGTAGCCAAAAAAATAAATAAAATAAAATTTGTCTTTCTCTTAATCAAGTCTTATATTATGACTGAATATTCGAAAAATTGTCGTACGTAGTGAGTGACTCATGCATGACGTTCTCTTTTCTGTGTACCAAACCATTAAAAGTGCTCCCCAACTCAATTACTTGTATTATTTCAGACACAAACCCGGATGAAAACTTGGCTGATTTGCTGCTGAAGAAAATAGAAGAGATTGAGCCGAAATTCGAGGAAATAATCATTAGTAGACAAAATGCCGAAAATGATGTCGGTTTCAATGAAGATTAGATATTATATGTTATAGTCAGTTCTGTTGATACTCATACAATACTGGAGTTCCAACAACATTATTCTGTTCGACAATTTCCCCAAATTCAGGAGACTTTTCGTAAGTAATATTAAAATTTAACATTATCTTAAGTTAGTGGGTTCCCTAAGTAACGCACCTACGCAGCGCACTTAAGTGTTGCCGAACGTCCAATATACAGGGTGTAAGGAAAAGTGTCATTAATCTTTAAACCACATACTCTAACCATCAAACTGAACAACTTTTACTATGGGAGCAAACCTGTTAGAATAAAATAAAATATCAGCTTTCTTATACATTTGAGTCATCAACTGTTGTTTTTTTTGTTCTGACTGGTTTGTTCCCATGAAAAAGTTGTTCAGTTTGATGGTTAGAGTAAATGGTTTAAAGGTTAATTACACTTTTCCTTACACCCCGTATATTTGACGAAACCACAAATAAACATGGTCCTGCACTCATATGAATTGACACATGATTTCATTCTTGTTAAAATAAATATTTTCTTGGTAGGTTTTATATTTTAGACGATAAGCTTGAAATTGATATAATTTAGTCTTAAAAATCTATTCGGACCTTAGTGAGACAAAAAAAGAGATCTCAAAAAAATTATATTATTATTAGGTATCACAAAACTACAGGGTGAAATTGATATCATTTGCATCCTTTTAAACTAAGAGTCTACGTATCAAACTGAACAACTTTAACTATGGGAACGAACCGATCGGAGCAAAATAAAAATCTGCCCGTAAAAATAAGTAAAAATCTGTCGAGTAGACGTTGCACTTTAGTATGGGACAGCTGATTTTTTTTCGATCCGATCGATTTGCTCCCATAGTAAAAGTTGTTATGTTTGATGGGTAGACCTCTTAGTTTAAAATGATGCTATTGATATCAATTTCACCCTGTATATGTTGAGAAATGTGTGTTAAGCCTGACCAGAAATATAAAAAACCTCGCCATGTTGCGGAAAATCATTGGAACTAGTTTTTGTACTTCGAACACTGTCATTAAAGGTTATAGTCGATCGCAGCGCCTCCAAACCAGGTTTTTTATATTTCTGGTCAGGCTTTACAGTTTATAGCATTTAATATTTTTGTAAATTTTTTAAATGTCGAACGCTCATTTGCAGAAACGCTCATCAATGTTGATCCTCCATTAAATCTCTTGCTTTTACTACGTCAACAATACAATGTTATACCCTAAGGTTATACCTTATCACTAAACAAGACAGCCTATAATTGCGGAACATAGCTTCAAGCTAGTATCGTGTTCACTCGGGACTATTATTCATGATTTTTAACAAAATCCAAAGTTGTGGATTTCGTACTACCTACCTTGTCCCCTGCAAAAAGTGACAGTTAAATTATAATTTTTGAAAGAATTACACTCGTAACTGGTCTATAGTTAAATTGGCAAAACTGCAACTCTAAACTTAATTAATACTACTGATCATTTTCATACGTATACTCTCCACATGACGAGACGTTGACTGAATTGTGATAACACATATTTTATTGAAATTGTTTATCGACTAAAATGGTTGCATTAATACAACGCTTATAAAGCATAAAATGCGGTGCTAACGTGTTAGTATGCGATACTGGACTGGCTTTAAATTATGTTGTCAAGGTGGATGGCTGAATGGAAACCAACCGAGAAACGTAACAAAGTTATTTAATGGCTATCTCTTTACTATAATGATTCTTCACATGCTTATTGATTTTGCAACTCGATAGCTCAGTCGGTAGTGAACCTGCCTGATGAGCTGAGGGTGCTCACGCAAAACCTATTAAACCGATTTTGATGAAACTTTTTTTGTTTGATAGCTTATGATTTGACTTAAAATCTAGTAAGTACATAATTTGTGCTGACGAAGTAAGTAGTGTGTAAACTCTAGTTAGACTCACGTTTGTCGCTTCCCTACTTGGGTGAAGGTTAAATAATGGTAACCACTCTGACGTTTTGCATTGTACTATATGCGGATTGTATGAAAATCCTTTCATTGAGTATATCCATTGCCTCGTCAGGAAACATCGTGAGGAAACCTGCATGCTTCAATTTAGAGGCATGTATTGTACCCACTGTCCATTAGAAGTGGCGACGGGCTCACCCCCCGTCACACTGGACAGACTTACGGTACTACTGGTGAAACGTGGATATTCTGAGGTTTCAGAATATCTCTGACTACCCCCTCGGGGAATATAGTCGTGAAAATATGCTTATCCATTGCCTTGCCTTGAGCTAAGCTTGAGATTCAGATACTTTTTTAAAGTTTGATTTCGATCTGCCATAATATGCCAAAATCCATACATTTTCTAATTTCGACCGACTCATGCTCAGAAGACTTATCTGAATCTCCGTCTAAGGCGTCAGTATCGCGCTAATTTGTAGGTAAGAAAATTAATTGATAAATCCACAAAGTAAGCGTAATTGTTTAAAAATATCGCCATTTATTAGACAAAGTCTAAATTGAGGTTTTTTATTGTTGGGCTGTTTTCAATGTCACACGTTTTAATTCGTATACGGAAATGCCCAGTATTATTCGTATTCCCATTAGAACGTGTGATACAATAATAGCACATCAGCACTGGTAGCATGCAACACGTGATACAGCTGTATCACGTCTTTTATCTCGTTCGTTCGCACGCAAATAGAAAGAGAGCTAAGGTGTGATAGCGCTGTATCACTGCGGCATGCTAGCTATGCAGAGCTATTACTGGATAAAAAAAAATACTTTAGAAATTTTTTACAATGTCAGTTTAATTTGTAACTTATTCACAGGCAGAAATGGTTAATTTTTTAATAGATGAGAAAGATTATCTTTTATGCTTTACTTTTTATCCAGATTAGCCCTTATATTATTTTTATAAAAACTTATTTTTTTGTTAAGTCTTCGTTAAAATATATTTTTAAGTCGGTGACTGTTGCATGACAACAACATTACAACAATTTTAGAGAATTTGTTGTGAAAATGACTGATTTAAGAAAAGCATTTTTAAATAAATCTTTACGGTTTTTACATTTTCGTTTTATTTTGTAGTTTATTTTAGGTCAGCAATGTGTATCACTGCGTAATGCAGTAAGTAGGTAGGTACTTACATTAAAAAAAAAATGCATTAAGTAGGTAACTAACTACTTACATTGTTTGTGTCAAAAACATGATGTTTGGATAAAAATTGCAAGAAGAAAAATATTGAATAAGTAGGCTAAGTGCGATAGTAGGCATCCCGCTACGAAATCGTCCCATTCACTACATGTATAAGAAGGCGTAGGTATCATGTTGCACGTGATACAGCTATATCACGCCAAAGATAAATTATTATTATTACAACGTCTCTCTTTTCTTGTTCGTTCGCGCGTGATAGAATATAGGAGGGTATTCTGAATGATATTAAATAAAAGGTGATAATTAGTATAACCATTATATTTCATTACTTTGACTCGATATTTAACACTGTTTCGTTAATAAAACCACAAAGAAGAAATGAGAATCTACACACATACAAACATAATCATTTTAAAGATTATAAAAACAGTTCACATTAATTAAGTTTACAGTAATTAGTTTAACACTTACTTGGGCAGCGTAACGGCAGGAATGAATCCCAGATAATGACTCGACACCCATTTTATATACCTGTTTTCCCGCCAACATCAATTCTGTTATTGGCGGAACAATCAGGGAATTGCATTGCTTCAAATATTCACATGATTAATAGGTTGTAAATAACTATTATCAGCAAACAATTATTGTAAGCAATATTATGAATAATTAGTATGGAATTTAAGCAATATTCAAAACAATGAAACACTAAATAATTACTACCAACAACAGATGGTTGTTAGTCAGTGTTACCAGTACTAATATTCTAGTAGGGATTGTTCTACTACCTAACAATATATTCATATTCTTTAATATATTTGCTAACACGGCCATTCTGATAGTACTTCGCTCCTCGAAGTACCAAAAACCTCTTCTACATCGAACACAATTTCATGGAATTATGGATCACATTAAATTAAATTAGAATTGATGTAGCAATTGGAAATAGTGAAGTTAGTATTGAATAGGAATCCCCTAGAGTCAGTTTAGGCTATAAAGGGGTATAAGTCATTGTCACGTTGGTCATAGACGGATACACTTAAAAATGTCAGTAGGTATTAAACCAAGAGTCATTATCAAAAAAGTTATAATCTAAAACATCAAGTTATTAATTGATCCATTTTTCCATCTCTATTATTTATCATAAACATGTTACTTATACGTTTTCATGTAGGTACACTAAAATTTCAAAATTATTGTTATTTGCTAAATAAAATTGCTTCAAATAGAAATAATTAATGAACTTTTACAATACTCAGGACTAATATTAGCACAGATATTTTATCACTACCGGACTGAATACAAATTTCTAATTATATAAAACTAATTTGACGCATAAACCTAGATTAAACTACCACATAATCTTTTCAGATTTAGAAAACTTTGAAGTGAACATAATTTAATGTCAATTATTTCCAATCTGCTCGGCCATACTGATTTATAATGTAATAACAAAAAAATATTTTTTTTTAGCATGAAATCTCTTAAAATGTAACTAACTAATATTAGCAATGATCATTAGGATATAAACAGGATTTATTTATCCAAACTGCTCGGCCATACTGACAAGTACTTCGTCCCCGAAGTACATCTCAATACTTTTAATGGAATAACGATCACAATGATTTAAAACTATTCCAAATATTATTGAAAATGCAGTAATTATTGATCATCAACAAATATAGAATCTTCATAATATGGTATTAGTGACCGTGACCGCGAAGATTAAACTGACGTCTAGCGATAGTACCTTTGGTTATAAAGGCAATCCGAATTTAAAACAAATTGTGATCATTATTTAAAAAAAAAGAAAAACATCAATAAATCTAAATCGTTTTCCTGAAAAAGTTTTTAACAGTTGTCATTTTCGTTCACATTGCATCACTTTAATTCATCAATTTCATCATTGATTACCATCTTTTTTACATAACTTTGTTTCATACATCATAATATGTATATTTTTCAACGCAAATAAACTTATTTCATTTCATTATTTCCATATTCATACTCATTTCGTTGATGATGAAAAGTTCATCATACCTTTCATCGTCATACATCAACATCATACCATACCAACGACCAGTCTAGCAGTCGTTCTTACTTCGTCCCAAAGTACAAAACTCACATAAAATCTCACATGAAATCTATAGATTTAAGAAAACGTTTTAGCATATTTTTGAATACAAGTGGGCTTAACAATGTGTAGGTACTTACTTAATTAGTTATCTTTAAAGTGAATGAAAAATTTAATTGAATGTTCTTATAAGAATAAAATAGATAGGTATATAAGAATAACATAATAATTCAAAAAAAAATTATATTCACTCTAAAGATATTATCTTATCTTATCTTATTTTATTTTATTTTAATCGTATTTAATTATGCCGATCGATGCCAAAAAAAAAAGAAAAAAAAGGTAAGAATTTCATTAACATTGCAATCAACAAGTCATTAAATACGCAATTTTGATTGAATTAAAAATTGTTTTACGTAAATTCACAACATGACACTTCATCAGTTCTTTACAATCAAAGTTAAATAACTTTTACTCACCTCTGGTTCTACTCTGACGCTACTCTGACGTAACTCTGACGTAACTCTGACGTAACTCTGACGCTACTCTGACGCTACTCTGACGCTACTCTGACGCTACTCTGACGCTACTCTGACGCTACTCTGACGCTACTCTGACTCTACATTGACTCTACATTGACTCTACTTTGACTCTACATTGACTCTACTTTGACTCTACATTGACTCTACATTGACTCTACATTGACTCTACATTGACTCTACATTGACTCTACATTGACTCTACATTGACTCTACATTGACTCTACATTGACTCTACATTGACTCTACATTGACTCTACATTGACTCTACATTGACTCTACATTGACTCTACATTGACTCTACATTGACTCTACATTGACTCTACATTGACTCTACATTGACTCTACATTGACTCTACATTGACTCTACATTGACTCTACATTGACTCTACATTGACTCTACATTGACTCTACATTGACTCTACATTGACTCTACATTGACTCTACATTGACTCTACATTGACTCTACATTGACTCTACATTGACTCTACATTGACTCTACATTGACTCTACATTCTAAATTGTGAAAATCGCAACCTGCTACACAGCATAGTCCAGTAAAGTTAACGTTCGTTCGAATAACATTAACCAGTAATAATAACAATAATTAGAAAATAAAATATATATTTATATTTTTTTTATACATCGTTTGCGTAAATGATTTTATGCCATGAATCTAACGTAGTATTTTCTATTTTCTATTTTTAGTACTAAAATTTAGTATATCTGAAATTCTGAAGTTAATTCGTCAGTTCTATTCAATTAATAACTTCCAATAAGCAGATATAAAAAAAGATATAAAAAAAAATGTTTGTACCTTCATTTTATCGAATTAAATACCTACCTTCATAGCTAATTAACGAATTATAAATAACTAACAGTTGATTAATTATTTCAGTCATTAATTCGAATATTTTAGTTGAATTCTATTTCTAAATGATAACTAAGACCGCCTTATTTGTACCATTATCGTTTCTTTGGTTCTTTTTCTATGCTGTATTTGTATGTTGGTGTAAATAAAAGAATATTTCATTCATTCATTCAATGATAACTAGGAACTGTAATCTTAATATGAAAAAAAAAATAACGGCTACCTATTAAAAATTATTTCTATCTCACCATACTAGCTTTAAAAGCGTATGAAGCGTAAAATGACTGGACTAAGCAGTATACTAAAACATTATTTTTTTTCAAAGTTAATAATAATTCTTTAACTGCACACTAAAAAACAGAAAAACACATTTTAAAGTCAATTCATCGTTTAGTCAGTTACCTCAATCCATCTACCGCTAGGTAGTAATGGTAGTACCTATAGAAAATTTGTTGTTCTGCAACACAAAATCGAGAGAAAACGACCGTCCAGTGGAAGGAACTATTTTTATTGTCTCAGATCTATATTATTGAAGAGCTTTGTAGCAACGAATGAACTAGCATAGCATATGCTCACGACTATATTCCCCGTGAGGGTAGTCAGAGATATTCTGAAACCTCAGAACATCCACTTTTCACCAGTAGTACCGAAACTCTGTCCAGTGTGACGGGGGTGAGCCCGTCGCCACTAACACACACACACACATATACACATACATGAACTAAGTAATTGTATTATGCTTTCGGTGCTCAAACAATTAAAATTATTCTTTTAGTTAGAGTAATAATTGTACAAATTATACCAGCCGACTAGTAGTGTGGATGGGGAGACTGGTACCTAGACCTACCTACCTATCAAACCTAGAAGACTCGTACCACTTGTCCGCGGACAAGGTGCCGCCTAAGCCGTATTTCTTAGCACCGAATAACAAAAAAAAATCCTATATTTTTTCGTTTTGCTATTATGGGGTACATTGGTACCAAAGAAAAAAAAATCTAGCATCGACCAACATTAAATCACTTGTTATTTGTTGAAACATGATTTGCGAATGACTAGAACAATAAGTATCGTCTGTTTTTCAGATTTATAAACTTTTGTTTTGATTATTACCTTTTACAATTTTAGAAACAAGCAAACACAGCGATATTTAATAAGAAATTAATACGGCCTTGGCCATTACCTCGCTAAATATTTGGAGCTTCAGTCTTTGTTTCCCGTAAATTTTTTTCTTTCTTTCCTGCGGGTGGGTAGGTGTTCTCTGGGCAGGCAGGTGGATTTCTCTGGGTGGGATTCTCTTCGTGATCGGTTCAGTCTGACCAGGTTCTGGGTCTGTCTCCAGGCACCTCTCCAGGACATCGTGGATGGATTTTTTTCGTTTGCAAACCACAGCAGCAGCAGTTCCGCGGTGATCGTGCCATGGAAAAAAAAAATATATATTAGTAAAGTAACTATGCGGCGAAGGAATACGATTCCACTTCTGATGATAGAATATAGGAGGGTATTCTGAATGATATTAAATAAAAGGTGATAATTAGTATAACCATTATATTTCATTACTTTGACTCAATATTTAACACTGTTTCGTTAATAAAACCACAAAGAAGAAATGAGAATCTACACACATACAAACATAATCATTTTAAAGATTATAAAAACAGTTCACATTAATTAAGTTTACAGTAATTAGTTTAACACTTACTTGGGCAGCGTAACGGCAGGAATGAATCCCAGATAATGACTCGACACCCATTTTATATACCTGTTTTCCCGCCAACATCAATTCTGTTATTGGCGGAACAATCAGGGAATTGCATTGCTTCAAATATTCACATGATTAATAGGTTGTAAATAACTATTATCAGCAAACAATTATTGTAAGCAATATTATGAATAATTAGTATGGAATTTAAGCAATATTCAAAACAATGAAACACTAAATAATTACTACCAACAACAGATGGTTGTTAGTCAGTGTTACCAGTACTAATATTCTAGTAGGGATTGTTCTACTACCTAACAATATATTCATATTCTTTAATATATTTGCTAACACGCGCATATAGAAAGAGAGCGAAGGCGTGATAGCGCTATATCACGCTGCCATGCTAGCCATGCAGGTTTCCGTATGTAACGAGTCTGAGGCCGAGATTCAGAGACGATTTGTAAGTCATAGTTCGAGCTCTCGTATGTCAAAATCCATACATTTCGACCCTACTTAGCTCGAGCTAAGACTGAAAAAATCGACTCTGAGGCTGAGATTCAGAGACGATTTTTTCCGTCTTAGCTCGAGCTAAGTAGGGTAGAAATGTATGGATTTTGACATACGGGAGTTCGAACTATGACTTAAGAATCGTCTCTGAATCTCAGCCTGAATCTCAGCCTTAGCATCTTTGGTAATAGTATAGATCTGTGGTATTGCTGCAGCAGCGAGATGACGTTACTATACGTGCCGTCCCGCTTGCACGCTTGCTTGCGCCTCCTGTATGTGTTTCTTGCTCAGTGCCCCTAAAGTGTCCCCAGAAAGTGGGTTCAGGAGGGCAGGGAGGGTCCATACTGTATGTAGTACTAGATCTAGATCATCATCATCATCTCAGCCGATGGACGTCCACTGCTGGACATAGGCCTCCCCCAAGGATCGCCATAACGACCGGTCCTCCGTTGCCCTCATCCAACAGTTTCCCGACGTTCCACGATCGCGTTCCGTCTATCTTATATGCTCTAGCAAATGACGTTCCTGAGTGACTGAAAAGGATGGAGCGACGGAAAAGTGCGATCGCGTGCGGCCATGTGTAGTTCAACCCTTAGTCATAGTTCGAACTCCCGTATGTCAAAATCCATACATTTCGACCCTACTTAGCTCGAACTAAGACTAAAAAAATCGTCTCTGAAATCTCTGAATCTCGGCCTTAGAAATAATTATTTATATGAAATCGCGTTAAAATAACGTCCGTGCGAATGAGCGCTTACGGTTTTCAGCGTTCATCGCTCAAAGCGTTTTGGTAGGTTTTTTTATAATTATGATGGCACTCTGCGTTTTGGTAGGTAGGCACAATAGAATGTGAACGCGACACTCGTAGTATGGTACCTATAAGCTTGGCAAAAAAGTCATGATCGTGGTGACAGGTGGAACTAAAATTTTAGTATGGTGGTGTTGCCAGGTTATGCGTGATTTTGACGTTCTTACGTGGAGGCAGCGCCCTTATTTTTTATCACGACTTTTTTGCCAAGCTGTACACGTCTTTTATCTTGTTCGTTCGCACGCAAATAGAAAGAGAGCTAAGAACGAGGTAAGTACGAGGATGGATGCCTACCAGCCTCGTACAAACATGTACGAGGTTTTGACTTTTAGGGAAATTATGGCATGATTTTCCATTGCAGCAGACGTTTTGTAAAATAAATGAATGTTTTAACCATGAAAGACTAGCTTGGCAAAAAAACTCATGATCGTGGTGACAGGTGGAACTCAAATTTTAGCTTGTATTAATTGATCTGAGAATTTTAGTATGGTGGTGTTGCCAGGTTATGCGTGATTTTGACGTTCTTGCGTGGAGGCAGCGCCCTCATTTTTTATCACTACCCTTTTGCCATTCACTTTGATAAAGTTATGCTGGGTTCACATGCACGCCGTGCAGCCCGACAAGCTTAGGCAATTCGCTATACACTGCTCTGCGCAAACGAAGATTAATGAACGGACGGCCATATTTTCGGTCGTACTGTACGAGATTTTTCTTGCTTTTTGTACGAGGAAAAATTTTCTACGTCTGGCAACCCTGCAAAAGAAAAAAAGCTGTCGTTTTTTTTTTGGCGGGATTTGGTTTTGGTAGCTGACATTTGGAGTCCTCATATTTCATCCGTAGAAAGAGAAAATCTATGATTTCATCGAATTTTTATTGTTTATATAGTGAGTTTTGGTTCGTAAAATTGGTGTTGTTTTGCGTAACAAAGTGTCGTGCAAGTGAACAATACATAGTTCAGTGAAATATGATGGTGCATGGGTCGTAAACAGGAAAAGCGTTCCGATATTTTAGCGCGGCAAAGCGGTCGGTTCACCTCTTTCCTGTGGACTTCTCTGCTTTTCCTGCGTCTTTCGATTGTCTCCAAAAACTCCAAAGAACCATTAAAACGTTGAATACCAACGTTTTAATGTGAAAGCATAAGAAAATTCAAAATAATTTAAGATTTAGCTAAAAGGTCTAGTAACCAGGCTAGTAAATAAATTCTTAAAAAAAAAAAGAAGCTGTCAAAACAAATTCTCGTGCAAGTGTTTTGGGAACTTTTCGCATTTTTTCAAATAAACCAATGTTAAGAACCGACAATGGGGAAAAGAAAGTACGATAGCGAGAAAGATGGTCCGAAGAAGAAGAACAAGCAGGCGGAAAACACAGAAAACGATGTTAACGATAGCGCGGAGACAGAACAACCTCAAAATGATATGGATATTGAAGACAATGCACCCTCTAATCAACATGGTTTCGATATCAAACACTTTCGTAAAGAACTAGCAACGAAACAGGGCCAGACTATGGGTGAGTAACACTTATGGTATCTTAGGAATTGGTGATAAGATTTTATAACCTAACCTCAAAAATACTTATACGTTTACACAGTAGCGTAGCGAGGGGGCAAAAGACAAATGCCCCAGGCGGCACTTGACCAGGGGTGGCGAATTCGGAATACAGATTCACAACTCAGTCCATATCCAATTTATAGAGCAGAGAAAAGTCGATTTCGCTTTGCTTGCCCAAAATTTCTGTTTTCATTACTGTACCTACGCATAATCCTATAGAGTCCTGACCACAGCTAAAACGTGGTGCTATCAATTTCGAGCTAGCATCACTCGATCCATAGCTTTTACATAGGTTACTTTGCTCAGGTTTTTATACATAAAAAGCTCAGCTCCAACCGATTCTATTTAGGAGAAAAGTTGAGTTCGCTTCGCTCATTCAAAGATTCTATTTTTTCTGCGTGGATATGTCAAAAAGTGTCTGACCACAAACCAAATAATTGTGATAAAAAACTTCGAGATTGCTTCGCTGTCTGTTTTTTTTTTGTGTAGGTCCTCTTATAAAGATGAAGGGGCGGCAGAATCGGTCTGTACCGAGTGCGGCGCGCGAGGACCACCAATCTGGTCCGCAGCATCGAGCCAGCTATCCCTTGTATCCGTCCCATAGCTTATGTAACTGCTGCCGACCTACATTGTGGGTCAGTGACAAATGGGCCGCAGTGCGCACAACTCAAAAGTTGAGTCCGAATCTTCCACAGTGTTAACACTGTACAATTATCATTGTTTTGAGCTTAGCAGCGAAAGTGTTAAGTAAATAAATCATGCAATATTTTGTATATCCAATTTTGAACAACTGTAATACCTAAGCAATATAGATAAGTGATTCTCATAGAAAGAAAATTAAGTTGGTACGATGAGCCCAGGGCCATTGGGCTAGGTCTTGGCCCTTGAGACCTAGTGGAGAAGTCAGTGTGGCCCTTGCGCTGAAAAGTTTTGAGACCCCTGGTTTAGATCATCAAACGGACAACTTTCACTATGAAGCCAACATTAAAAAAAAGAGTCACATTGCACCGTTCTGACCCGAGCACTTGTCTCGCGTGGTGTTCGCGCGTCGCGTTTGTGCCTGCCATGAGGTTCCGCAATCCTCAATCTCCTCTTGTTCTTGAACAAAAGCAATCCCTGAGATTGGGATAGACACTCCCACAAACTACTTGACACTGGCGGAAATGCAGTGCTAACGCACAAGCAAGAGTCCATTAATTAATAATAATAAAAAAATACATTAAAGAAAGGATCTGCTTTCCCATAAGCTCAGCTTTCCTTTCCTAAGCTTCGATCAAAGTAAAATTAATGACGCAAACATTTCAAACCAGAAAAATAAGGCAAAACAAATGACAGCTATACTTCAAATATGTACCGAGATGACTGAGAGAAAGTTGGTGAATCGCGCCGGTTTGCGAAACGATCAAGTTGGGAATGCGCGTCAACTCCACTAGTAGTGTGCTTCAACTTAATGCGTTTTGGGCCTATCCATAAATTTTACTTTGATCGAAGTTCCGAAGTACCACCAAAAGTCTAACAAATAAATGATTTCATTCATACATTTGAATTTGAGTCGATGAGGTACTGTAGTTTTGCATGTAACAGCAGATTCTTTGTTTCCATACATATAAATATTTATGTCTTGCGGGATTCAAAACCGCGACCTTTTGATCAGCAGCAGCTGTCGAATACAATCTTATTTACCCCTTAAATATTGTCCTGTTTCAGTATTAACGCAATTCCTACAAGTATGCCTCAACCCGGACAACGAAGTAGACTTCCTACTGGAGTACCTCAAGGCCGGCGGCAACTCTCACGAGATCCTCCGACAAGTAACAGCGGAGAGCAAGAAGAATCTCACCCTCGCCACACCAGCCTTCCACCTGTTCCACCTAATCATCCTTAAAGTCCAATCCACACTTCCGCACATGATCGCAGCTACCGAGGAAACCTGCAGGTACTTCCTAAACACTTTCATGTCAACCGTAGAAATCATGATCAGCGAAAACTCTGGACCGAGACACAGAAAGATTATACTGAAGCTTCTTACGTCTATGGTCACTTTGAATCCAGACTTGGGTATCGAAGTCCTCAACCAAGCTCCGTTGACTCCGAAACATCTGCAGTATATCATTGAGAAGTCTAATTACAAGGAAAAAGACAACGTTCGCACTTCGTTTGTTCATTTTATGACATCATTTCTCGTGGACGGACATCTGCCGCTTATAAAGGCTTTACTGGAGAAGCAAGGCTTGTTAGCGTTAGTGATTCCAGGCCTGATTCAGGATGAAGCCGATGCAGTTTTGATGTTTTTGAACATTCTAAACAAGAATGTTATTAGTAACAGTTTCATTTCAAAAAGTTTGAAGCTAAAGACGTTTAGTCATCAAGTTTTGCACAATATTTTCAAACTATTCTCATGGAGAGGACCACCAGAGTTGAGTCACGAGTTAAGAAGTGAATTACGTCCAGAAATAATGAGTCTTCTTTCAGATATTGTACAGACTCTATTCACGTCTCATAGACTTGGACTTTATTTTAATGACACGTCTTTAGGCACAGCCGATGCCAGTAAAAACCAAAATCTGTACAAAGCAATACTAACATTGAAGAGGCCTTGGGAAAATGAGTATGAGTGTGGGAGTATTTTACAAATTATTGACAAATGCCCCGATCTGCATCGAGCTATGATAAGTGTAGTTGAACAGAGCTTCGAACCACAACATTCACCGATTTGGGAGAAAACAACAAGTTTTGTCATCAAGTTACTAGATAAACTGAAGCCTGACGAAATGGTTCCGAGAATGAAAAATCTATCATCGGTTCAGATGACAAATTTTATTAGATTCATGACACTTCCTGTACCACTATTGAAATTCATACAACTGAACCTTGGGAAAGACCAAACAGTTTCGTTATACTGTATCAAAGTACTTGTAAAAATGTTGCAAACGTTAAGGCGATACATGCAAATATTGGAAATGGGCGACACTCATGCACAAATAGCGGATTTGAAAAACAAATTGGAGTATTTTGTTCCGAAACATTTGCCGGCTCCATCTGCAGTTGTATCTTTAATTCAAAATGTTATTAACAACAAAACAGACTCTGTTACCTCTAAAGACTACAAGCTACCAGAAATCAAAGATACAGAAGCTTTAACATCACTTGTAGACTTATTACTTCTCTACAACGATATAAATCCGGCATTTTTTGAAACTCTTGAAGGAAGCATCGATATGAATAAGTTACTCGATTATTCTGCTACTCTTTCGGAAGGTAACATATCACTCTTAAAGTTTAAGATTGTGTCTTTATGGTTGACACTGGACTGTACCGCGATATCGCTCAAGAATCCCCAATTTCAAGACCTATTCCTCATCATGCTGGAAGTGTATACATGTGACGAAGATACTACTTGGATAGAAGCAAAGGATACTTTACACAAATTCTTTAAAAACACATCAATTTTCGAGGCAGATGAAGACGAAATACACTTGATGCTATACACACTTCGTAATTCCAAAGTAAACCCAGCTTCACTGATAGGAGATATTGTGGAATATGTGCTGGAAAATACTAAAGAACTGACAGAGTATGTTAGAAACCAAATTGTTCACTTTGAGATATCAGATGAAAATAGTGAAGCAAGCTTAGAAAAGCTATTCAATGATTTAATGGAAAATCGTAACACAGAAGACAGTGTTTTCTTAGAAAACAAAGTCCCATCTCCTTTTATAGTGGGCTGTATGCAGTATATACAGAATAACAAAGATGCTAAAAAGAATTTGAAAAATTTCCTCTCTCTTTACGTCGCTAATTTGCTTCATAGCAATTATTCTCCAGAACTTACTGAAGTGTTGATAGGTGATTCTAAACTTGAAGTCAGGAGCTATGTAGCTAGTTGGACGAGCCAACCCGTAGCTCTGCCTGAAGCTACTGTAGGAAAAGATGAGGTACTCAAAAATATATCAAAATCTATAATTGGAAATGATGATATAACATTGACAGATATATTTCAGTCTCTTGAAGAAACATCGGAAGAAACCGATGTTATTATTAATGATGTTCCCTACAAAGTTAATGTAGCAAAAAGTGTTGATACCTCAGAACTTTTGATTTGGGCGAAGTATTTGATATTTTGTACAGTGAGACTAACAAATATGAACCAACTGAATGAAGTACAACAAAAGAAAATAACAGATTACTTTGAATGTATGATTGCTATTGGAAAGAAACTTCACAAGGTTGATGTATGCAGAACAATTGTATTGACTTTCTTTAAGAATCCTCATTACCTAAAAATCTATAGACCTTTGGATTTAAATAAAAACGAATGTGACATACTAGCAACAAACTTTCTGTTGCATATTATTACGCAACATAAAGACATAATTGAGTATTTAAACAGAAAACATTTGTTATTAAAATCCTATCAGCAGAAGAATTACAACGAGATAGTGAAAGCATTTATAAAGATAAATAAAAGGAAGAATGTGAACAGTGATCATACGGTAAAAGTTTTGGAAATAGTTGGTTTAGTGAAAGAAGATGATTTGCGTGTGTTCAATCAAATATTTGGCGCGGAAATCAGCTCTTGTTTTAAAGATGACAAAGAACCATCATTAGTATTGGAGCTACTGAGAATTTTACTAGAGAAATATTCTAGAACAGTTACTATGGATCTTCCACAAGGAGTTTTGAAAAAAAGTTTGAAATTGTACACCGATTTACTTACAAACAAAGAAGTAGTGCCCAACCTTACTAATCTAGAAAACTCACTGAACCAATATTTTGAAAATAGACCGCATCAAGCTATAAACGTAACAGAGGACATTTTCAAAAAGTTTTTTGACGCAAACTGCATGAGGAGAACTACTGCACAACTAGCGTCTACAATACTGAAGTACAATGCTAAGTTCTGTAATATTTACAAAGAACAAATGGCGAGAGCAGAAATTTTAAGTCAAAGAGAGCTGGCGTTACCATTGGGAAATGCTGTGATTAACCACACTCAGTTTTTAATAGAAAACAAGGAGCTCTTAGCAACTATCTACAATGAATACAAGTCAAATATAATAAAACTACTGGAGAAACCACACAAAGCTGGACAAATATATGTCTCTTGTTGGAAGTTCATTCGAAAGATAATACTAGAATGTATGGATCTAAAGGAATGTGAGAAGTTTTTCGTTAAAAATCATAAGTTTGAAACTGTGGAGCTAAGTCACATACATTTGATGCAAGCCGCGTTTTTGAGGATGATTCTTTCCGAAGTTGGCCATAAGAAGGACTACCTCATAAACTACCTCATATCCATGTTGAACTTAACAACAATTGCTCTAAAAGAAGGAAAGGAAGTTGAAATATTATTAGAAATTGTCTCCAATACATACAATGTAACACAAATAAGTAAATCTATCAAAGCATTCAACGTCGACCAAAAGGAAACTTTCAAAAGAGTTACAGAAAGTGCTATATGGCAAAACTTTTGTAAGGCCGTGCTGAAGGATTCGTTAAAGGTGAGAACCGCTGACCAGGGGAACACGTGTGGTCCACAGCTGTTGTATCTACTGACAACATTGATAAAACTATTTTATCCTCCCGACCATGAAGATATCGTAACACTATTCGACATGGTAACATCGCACTCGGAATTCCTAAACGTCATGTTGAGCCATCACAGCTCGGACATTAAATCTAGATTGATCGAATTCCTTTTCACATTAATATCTCTAAACAAATCCGTCATGAAGTCTCAGCAAATTCCTGTTTACTTGAGCGCATACCACGCCTCGAGAAGCCCATGCGATAGACTGATATTAACCATCCTACAATTCTACGAAAGTACCGGACAACCTGTAAACGACTATAAACCTTATGTGTTCGGCGATTCGGCTGCTAATCACTACGCCGTACGCAAGAACAGAACTTCGTCTCTATGGGCACATCCAACACCTAACCAAGTGTTGAATTTATTTGAAAAAGATATCATCGAAAGAACTGTGAGACATTTCCCTGTTTATGCAAATCTTGATTACCATTATGAATTACCACCGAATATACAAGACGAAAACGATGACTGCGTAAAGAATAAACTAGATAAAATGTCCAAGGATGGCTTATTCAAACCTCATGTAATCAAAGATAATGAAGCGTCAGTCAAAAGTATCTTGATAAAGACTAAATACGAGAGAATTCTAACAGATTTAACGAACACGGATGTAATAAACGTATCTCATTTGGGAGAGGATGAGAGGATATACGACCCGGTGTTCCTGTTCTCCCTCCTGAGCCACCTGCTGGCGCCAGGGTCCGTGGCGTCGTGCTTCAAGCTGCTGAGGGTCGGCCTGTTGTCGGTGCCGGTCATGGGCATCAGTTCACATTGCCCTTTGATGAGAGCGGCGGCCTATCACGTGCTGCATAGATTTTGTATGCTGCTGGAGACAGAAACGTGAGTTATTTTTCTTTTTAATTGTGTTCAGATTAGGACATTGAATGAATGAATAAGATAAGATAAATATAAATAATAATAATAATATAATGAATGAAATATACTTTACTAAAACATTAGGTATTATTTGTTAAATATATTTTTATTCATATTGTGTAGGTACTGTCAGCGTTGCCTTAATTTATAAGAGAATAAGTGTTCATCAAATTTTTGTTCTGACTGTACTAGGTATACTAATATTTTATTAAACATATTCAATACTGTATGTCTCTGATGAAGGCGGCGGGAACCCGTTGGATAAGGGGAAGTGCAGGAGCGATCCTTGGGGGAGGCCTATGTCCAGCAGTGGACGTCCATCTGCTGAGATGATGATGATGACTGTATTTGTCAGTCTGTTTCATATACAGCTTAATCAGCGATTACAGTACCCATAGTCTATTGGCAAATATTTAATAAGTCGTCTCCTTCACGATTTTCGTAGCCCTCTCTTCTATATACCTAAAACTGGTATGTATGTGTTCCTTGTCCCCTATAGAACACGAAACTGACGGTTTTAAGAGGAGGAAGTGGGGACACGCATAGCTGTGACGTCACAAAGATGGCGGCCGACCGTACCAAGTTTTTGTTCATTTCTTGAGTTCTATTGCATCAATTTCGATGTTTGATATGTCATTTGAAAGGTTATATGATTGTCTATGATTGCTCTTTTGAAACCTACTAATTTAGTTTTGTTGTTTTTAAAATATTAACAAAACTATGATTTTTTTTCATATACCTACTTTTATTTATCGGTATAACTAAATAAAGAGAAACATAAGTGTACCTAATTTTATAACAAAAAATTAAGGCCGTTTTAATACCTTTCCAAAAATATAAACATCATTTTAGTGCAATAATAAACTAAGAAGTAGTGACCAATAATGTAAAGAAAGTACTTACCATCTGATTTTTTCCGCCGTTTTCACTAGTGATTTTAAATGTAAAGTATTTAAGAAAAATAGCCGTGCTTTTTACAAATAAAAGTACAAATATAATATAATATATGTTTACTTTCGTATTATAATAATCACACGTTTATTTTTATTTTTATATCATAATATCACACATCACGAAATTGTATTCATAATTAACAGTGCAAATAAAAAATATTCACACGATGTAGTCAAAATCACTTATTTTTACGTAAATCACATTGTACAAATAGTAATGAAGTAGTTAATGAGATAACGTAGACACAATTGAATTATCAAGTTTAGTTACAATTGAATTAACAGAAAACAAGCACCATACTACTCATCAATATCCTCATAGTTATGCTGATTAAAACATAATTCTTTTCCAATATGGCATACTCCTGTCATACATTTTTGCTTTGAGCGTGCACAGCCGCATTTCGCTGTCCGGCAGTCTGTCTTACACTGGCACGATATGAGCTCGATATCTTGCAGATATATTGGAGGTTTCAGGCTTGTGATGGGTATTAGGGAATTGTTATATAACCTCCAGCCACAGTTTTCTGGTGAGGGTAAGGTTGTGATCGGGATATTTGCAGTTTTCCAAATAAAAGCCTGGTAATTAGCTCTGTGTAGATGGTGCTTCAGAACTTCTCTAGAAGATGGTAATTTGTCTAGGTTTTTAATATTTGAAAAAACTGCGGCTCTTAGATCATCAATGCTGTTTAAGGCTTGAAGTGTAGGTTTTTTGTCACAGTAAATGTTAATTATAAACTTTTCTCCATTCATCATGATCTCTTCTCTTAGTTCCTCTTCAGAGCCAAATTCGTCAAGAAGTGTATACCATTCGGTGAACACCTTCCAACTGGACTTTTTGGTAAAACCAGACAGCGAGCTTGTACTATCGCAGCCCGTTAGAGCATGAAAGGCAAGTAAATTATTTTTTTCTGGTCCCATCGATTGGGCTATGTCATGAATAGGCACATAGATTGATTTTTGTGATGTACCAAATTGTACCCATACTTTCGGCGGTAGTTTCTCATAGAAATAGGTCAACAATAACATGACACCAGTGTCCCTGCTGTTTACAATCAGTGTCTCGTAACCCAACTGGGCAGCATCTATCCCATGTATCACAAACCTTGTGTCTGCTTCTTCATGATTACACTTTAAATGACGAATGTCTCGGTTCACATTTGTTTTAACATCAAGAGGATCTTGAAATCCACCTGCAGTCAATAATTCCAAATCGCCTTCAAGACTCGCCGCTTGCAAAACTATATTTTCAGATATAAATTTAGCGAGATTAGCCTTATTGCCGGAGTGGTGGATAAAACGATCCCATTTTCTCGGTAAAGGAGTACCAGAATCTGCAATTTTCAATTCCACAGGAGTGACTGATTGCTTCCTTTTTTCTCTCGTTCCAGATTTTATGGACTGTTCATTATAACGATTACTAGATGGTCAAGCTTTAATCCAAACAATAGGAAAACCAAAAAATGCAACCACTTTTGGCGATTTAGCAAGTGTGTTTTTGAAGACCGTTATTTCTCAATTTAAAAAAGAGGAATGTCAGAGTGTGCATATACTTTTTGATCATTATAATGAACAGTCCATAAAATCTGGAACGAGAGAAAAAAGGAAGCAATCAGTCACTCCTGTGGAATTGAAAATTGCAGATTCTGGTACTCCTTTACCGAGAAAATGGGATCGTTTTATCCACCACTCCGGCAATAAGGCTAATCTCGCTAAATTTATATCTGAAAATATAGTTTTGCAAGCGGCGAGTCTTGAAGGCGATTTGGAATTATTGACTGCAGGTGGATTTCAAGATCCTCTTGATTAATTTACTTAATTTACTTGCCTTTCATGCTCTAACGGGCTGCGATAGTACAAGCTCGCTGTCTGGTTTTACCAAAAAGTCCAGTTGGAAGGTGTTCACCGAATGGTATACACTTCTTGACGAATTTGGCTCTGAAGAGGAACTAAGAGAAGAGATCATGATGAATGGAGAAAAGTTTATAATTAACATTTACTGTGACAAAAAACCTACACTTCAAGCCTTAAACAGCATTGATGATCTAAGAGCCGCAGTTTTTTCAAATATTAAAAACCTAGACAAATTACCATCTTCTAGAGAAGTTCTGAAGCACCATCTACACAGAGCTAATTACCAGGCTTTTATTTGGAAAACTGCAAATATCCCGATCACAACCTTACCCTCACCAGAAAACTGTGGCTGGAGGTTATATAACAATTCCCTAATACCCATCACAAGCCTGAAACCTCCAATATATCTGCAAGATATCGAGCTCATATCGTGCCAGTGTAAGACAGACTGCCGGACAGCGAAATGCGGCTGTGCACGCTCAAAGCAAAAATGTATGACAGGAGTATGCCATATTGGAAAAGAATTATGTTTTAATCAGCATAACTATGAGGATATTGATGAGTAGTATGGTGCTTGTTTTCTGTTAATTCAATTGTAACTAAACTTGATAATTCAATTGTGTCTACGTTATCTCATTAACTACTTCATTACTATTTGTACAATGTGATTTACGTAAAAATAAGTGATTTTGACTACATCGTGTGAATATTTTTTATTTGCACTGTTAATTATGATTACAATTTCGTGATGTGTGATATTATGATATAAAAATAAAAATAAACGTGTGATTATTATAATACGAAAGTAAACATATATTATATTATATTTGTACTTTTATTTGTAAAAAGCACGGCTATTTTTCTTAAATACTTTACATTTAAAATCACTAGTGAAAACGGCGGAAAAAATCAGATGGTAAGTACTTTCTTTACATAATTGGTCACTACTTCTTAGTTTATTATTGCACTAAAATGATGTTTATATTTTTGGAAAGGTATTAAAACGGCCTTAATTTTTTGTTATAAAATTAGGTACACTTATGTTTCTCTTTATTTAGTTATACCGATAAATAAAAGTAGGTATATGAAAAAAAATCATAGTTTTGTTAATATTTTAAAAACAACAAAACTAAATTAGTAGGTTTCAAAAGAGCAATCATAGACAATCATATAACCTTTCAAATGACATATCAAACATCGAAATTGATGCAATAGAACTCAAGAAATGAACAAAAACTTGGTACGGTCGGCCGCCATCTTTGTGACGTCACAGCTATGCGTGTCCCCACTTCCTCCTCTTAAAACCGTCAGTTTCGTGTTCTATAGGGCACAAGGAACACATACATACCAGTTTTAGGTATATAGAAGAGAGGGCTACGAAAAATCTCAAATTGCTTCGTCGCCTCCTAACTACCAACATGCAGGGCCGATTTCTGCATACATTGCCTGATTTGTTCCCTCTATTTTAAAGTGTAGCGATCAAAGCAAGCAAGGTATGCCGAAATTGGCCCTAAATGTAGGGTAATGTAATTGCTGCTTTATTGGTCTGTTTGTTCCAGTTGTAGTTGTAGCATAGCATATAACTGGGTGGAATATCGTGTCGTGTTACTATAACTTTACAGTAATTATATAAATTTAAATTAACATACCTGTGATTTTCTCTTCCAGGAGACACAAGAACGACAAGCTGTTCCTCACTGACTTCATCAGCACCCTGCGACGGAGCCTGTCAACTGCCATCTTACAAAATGGCGGCGACAACATTGACAATCTCAAAAACCCCCGCCTACCCGCAGTCGACGCTCTTTACCTGGCGAAAGCCCTTATGGTCTCCACTGCACCCTTCGATCCCCTCTACAAACCAGTCAACAACTTCTTCATTGCAAAACAATTTGTTGATTTAACTGTCATCCCTGATTTCTTAAGCCTTTTCCACGATAGTGACGTAGAATCCGCCGACAGAAGATCATGGGTTCTTGAAATAATACGAGACGGGACTAAAACGATGACAGATGTTAATGTAGTCTTTAAAACCATGTGTCTAAAGATGATTATGGATTACAGTTCCTCTGCACTTAGCGACCGAAAAGAGAGAGATAAAACACTTTGTGTGCTAAATTCTATAATAGCTATTCCAAGAGCTTTTGACATTTTAGTAGAAGGATATGGATTGATTTCGTGGCTGCATTCTTTGGTGAAACAAATGGGAAAAGATGACAAGTCATTGGTGAAGAGAGTGGTTAATATTATTGAGAATATGTTACGAAGTATGACTCTAAATGCATTTGCGAGGAATGTTAATGTTGTAGCCAAAAATGGAAAGCTTTTAGAGCATACCGAACTAAAGGTAAACAAGGACATTGAACACGAAATATTGATTATTTTATACGATCTGTTAGTTCACATAGATCAGTTAGAAATTGAAGAAGTAGCTGTTTATGTAAAGGTGTACAATTTACTAACTAAAAGGACGGTAAAGCTGTTATCTAAGTCGCAAATGTTGAGTTTAGTGACAAAATCTGGTGCATTTTTCAAAGATAGTGAAGTTATTAAGTTGTTAACTAAGGCTTTAGTGAAAGACAATGCATCTATGTTGAAAAGTAAGAATTTGTTTGAAGACAATAGATTGTTAAATGATTTAACTACTATCGTTAAGACTTATCTTGTTTAAGTTTGTATGAAAAAAAGAAGTAAGATACATAATAAAAAATATTGTATCCTTTGATTAAACCAAAAAAAGGAAAGTGAGATGCTCAAAATATTTATGCACCTACGATTTCTTTACTCGTAGTTATGTGCACATGTATGCATGCTCAACTAAGTCCAGTAGACTTACTTTGTTTAGTTAATCAGAACAAAGGACAGCTTCTTGCACAATGCCTCATTCACTGTTACTGTCGGCAATTAAAGTTTATAAATACTTCTAAATCATATTCGCATAGAAATAAGGTGACGAATTTTAATAAACTTTCTTTACCGGCTGCTCTCCCGATGCTGCCAAAGTTTGTTATTTTAAATAATTTCGTGCATTATGTAATTCAATAAGTATTAAGAACATCTTCCTTTTTTTGGTTCTCTCAATGGCTATGTTTTCTAAGAAAAGGTATATTTTTTTTAGTTTTAGCCCTAACTCGGTCCTCTGACAAATGCCTATAGTCTATATCGCATCGACTGAACACTGGACTGCATTCATAGGGCCCGGAATCCACCGAAGCAGAGCGGATCGAAGCTGTGTGAAATCAACTAGTCGAATTACTTAAATTTTCCTCGCTTGTTAGAACCAAGCTATTTTATTAGTCGGTTTTACACATTAAACTCCGCTTGGCTTTGGTAAACTCCGGGTTTAATCCCAATGCCATAAGAACTACTGATATTAAGATTAACATGTCGACTGTACCATCTAGGTACTCGTGGAGTTTAGGCCAAGAATTAAATTTAATTTCTCAGAATCCTAATTCTTGTGTTCGGTGATTGGCTGCTATTCGGTATGAATATTCGTATTCGTTGCATCACTAGTTGGTAGCTATAGCAAGGTATCTGGCCACCCCGAAAGGGACTTGCTAATTTATGTATGTATGTAAACATAATAAAACTGAGCTATATGGTGGTTACAGTTGACACTTGATGGTTCATCTCCAAAGATTTCCAGTGGTCACGTCTCCGATAGACTCCCACCCATGTGACTGCGTGCTGGGCTGGCCGCTATGCGTGTCACTTACTACAACTACAACGAGCATCCGACCGATCCACTAGGTGTCCGTCCACGTACTTCCAGGACACTGCAGGTTCCATAGTCATAATTGAGGCGCTCAGAACAAAAAAGACGTTACTAATGATGTTCTAAGAATATGTAACGTTCAAGTGTTTCAAACTAGGTTTCAAATCTCTGTTTCTGTAATCAAAAATGGCCTTAAATTTCGGTGCTATTTGGAATGGAGTATAGTTTATTTGAAGGTCTTTAATATTCATAATTAAGGCGCTCAGTACAAAAGTGGTGTAAGCCACATTGTATTATACAGGAGTGCGATTTTTTAATCTCATTCGGTGAGCTCAGCAGTTGAAAATGTCAAAATTACTATGAAGATATGCATCTTTCTACTGCTGATTGGACTCTCAAAAATCATCACCGGGAGAGCGATTTTTTAAAGTCAAATTGGCATTAGAAAGATGCATATCTCCAACGTAATTTTGACATTTTCAACTGCTGAGCTCACCGAATGAGATTCAAAAATCGCACTCCAGATAACAAATTATACACCGCGAATTCATCGCTAATCATACTTAATTCGTTCTAATAAGGATTATGGTAAGGGGACTTCCTTTAGGTCACGTAATTAATCGTAGGTAGACTAATGCACATAATTGACCAGGATTTGTAATAAAACCTTCTCTTCGGTTTAATTACACATCGATAGCATTGACAGCTGCGCTTGCGCCGCTATCTGCGTTCCGTTCCGAACACCGTTGCCTTTGAATTCTATTTAGTCGGTACTGTTACATATGTAGAAACTATTATACAATGATTTGATGCAATCTAGTGTAATGGGTACTGAGAAATCATTATTACAGTGTTGGTTGTTTAATGGAAGTTGCATTGGAGTATTAGGAGTGAGGTGTGGTGCTCTGGCGATTGGAGAGCTTTGATTTAAATGGCCGGTCCTGAATTTCTGTTGGCATCCTGTCTTCAATATTCTAATATGATTAGGTACCATTGTCAGCCTGTATTACCTCTAATTGCAAGTTACAAGTTTGCTATCACAAACAATGGTGAGGTGAGATGAAGTTAGCCCATTTAATTTATTTTTTTAGATCTCTACAATAATATTCACACGGGGTGAATAGGGGTCCACTTTCAAAGCTGCACCTGCAGACTTTCGTGTCCTGAAAATCTAGAACTCGTCGGGCGGTGCATAATACAAGGTGTAATAAACCATCCTAGTAATATTTGAAGGTGTGGTTTAGACCATCAAACTGAACAACTTTCACCTATGGAGACAACGTCAATAAGAAATAAAAACGTCTGCTGTCTCATACATTTCAGTCGAATCGGTGCTGCAATTCTGTATTAAACAGCAGATTTTTTTTTCGATGTTGGCTACTCTCTAAAACTAATCCCTGGAGGACAGAAAAGAGCGGAGGTGTCGCAAAGCAATATTTCTATCTCTATCGGAGTAAGTAAGTGACGCCAAAATGCAGGGACTGGGGACAAGACGGGTACGCAGGTTCCGCCCCTAAAACCGAATCCAGGAATAGCGCACTTCATCGTCTTATCTCAGCAAAAAGAATGGCGGTCCGCTTCGAATTAAGCATGTAGGTCACGCCCACTGTGACTTCATGCATGACCTAATATCCTGGCAACAGACCTAATTTTTGACCCCACTCAGACTCTTCTCACGATCAAATCATTTACCTAGGTACCTATACTTTTCCATAACTAGTCCTTTACCTAACAGTGTTATCGTATACTTATCTCTTCGGAAGTGAGTGACGGATAGACCAGAGTGATTTCCCTGTCTCACCCAGCAAGACGGACATTTGTATGAGTGCGCAGTGACTCCCAGACGGGTCGACAAGTTGATCTAGCATGCGCAGACGCCGGTAATGATACCTGGCACACTGGTCGGGTGAGTGAAATCTTAGTTAATTAGCTGTATTTAGTTCGCTTTCTTGCCTGATTGATTTAATTTCTAGATTAAGTATCCACTTAAAGACTTAACGTAAGGCGGTGACAAGGGTAGGTAAATAGGTAGTTACTGTGATAATGACACGAATAGGTAGGGCAGTGGACTGCATACAATATATTTTAGTTTTATCTTCTTAGCAAAAAACGTTAGAAAATAACACTACTCTCGCATTTTCAGTTATTCTTTAGCTTGAGTAATATTTTTAATAACGGAAATAACAGGAACCGGATTGACTACCTACCTAGTAGTTATAATAATAATAATAACGCCATGTGTATCCCTTACATTTAGATTAACTTGTCTTTAGAACGGGCCTCTTCATGTTGGCTTCGGCTCCATGCACGCCTTCCAAAGGTCCGGGACATAATTGCCCGTGATTACGGATCGTAAGACACATAATAATAATAAAGCTTTATTCATTCCTTACATTAAATTCTACAAAACCAAACGATAAATAAATTACATCTTTACATTCCAATTAAAATATTAATTCCAATAACATAATGCATGCAATATTTAAATATATCCATTTACAAACAATTGGATTGGTAAATTCTTAATTAAATTAGTATCACATTATTAATTCTTTCATTCTTCATTTCATGTTATGTTGGTTGTAAGGACCGCCTGTAGCGGTAAAAGCCTCCTCCAATTTCCTCCATTCAGCTCTATCTCATTTGATTCTTTATTTATATATTTTTCTGTATTTGTCTGCTGATGATGGTGGAGTGTGTTTACTGGAGGGTGGTGGTCTTACTTATAAAAAAGTTGATGACGGCACTCGTTAGTACCTACTTAGTAAAATTTTTCATACAAAGCGCATGTTGGTAGTTGTAGCATATGTTTCTGTCCACCCCGAATAACGATTACGGTCATGAGTTTATGTAGGTATGTATGTAGTGTATGTGTAGCTCGCATTTTGACGTTTGATTAAAGAGTTGCTAATTTGACTAGTTGTTCATTTCCCTATTGTACATTTAGCAATTTAAGTTTCAGGATGGAATGACGTGTCAAGTGGTGAGAGGTGGCTAGACTGGCTAGCCTTTCGCCCGCATAAACACTGCATATATGGAGCCTTTAATCCCTTAGTCGCCTCGTACGACACCCATTTTAGAAGAGTAACTTCAAAGAACCTTCGTGATTAACTGGTTAAAAGAACCTCCTCCTTTTTGAAGTCGGTTAATAAACTATTTTGCTACCAGTTACAAGGGAACAGGAATTGTACCCAAATCATTTACGGCCATCAAAACAAATTGACACATGTTTTATACCACTGTCCAAGTCCAGTCTAGTTGCCACTATCCAGTATCCAGCATTCCAATTTTATTCCTTCATTCCAAAAATTAACTTTACCGTCAACATTTCAAAGCTCAAATTCTGTTTAAACAAGTATAATTGAATTAAATAAATTGTGATACTTTATGCTCATAGTTTTAAAGTATAAATTCGATTACATTTTAAAGTTTCTAACGAGGGCTATCTTGAGCATCAGTATGCAAACGTATAAGGCTTAGTGCAGACAAATAGAGCAATGTGTTGTGGAGATACCTATACATCTTTTATAAGAACTAACTGTAGGCGACTATGACACCGTGTTATGGCGCAATCCAGTTGATGGACAATTTGAAGTAAAGTTTGCAAAGCAGAACGCTTTCATTGTGTAATGCATTTTTGGCATTGTTAAATAATTAGGTGCTGGGTAACTGTAGTTTTTGACCAACGAAGATCTGACAAACGTTATAGGTATAAGTTATACAGGGTGTAAGGAAAAGTATCATTAATCTTTAAACCACATACTGTTCAAAAAACAATCCAAACCTATCAAACTGAACAACTTTTACTATAGGATCAAACCTGTCAGCACTCGGCGCATAAAAAAGGTGGACTAACGCCCATACACCCTCATTAAATGTAGGCCTGTGCCCTGCAGTGGGAGCTGTGGCAGGTATAAATGCTGATGACTATATTCTGTGTTTCTGTCTTTAATATTTGTGTAAATATTTAGTCATGAGTCCATAAGCTATGAGAGTGAATGAACAAAGTTATGTAAAAAATGCCTGAGATGCAGTTACACACCGGTGTAAATGAAAGCAGTACTTACCATAGATCATAGAATAACATGTGACAAGCATGCAGAAACACTTGACAGTAGGTAGGTACACAGCATGCCACCAGCTCAGGACCACGGAAAATTGTTTAAAACATTGTGTAAGGTAGCTACCACCCACGTTGCCTCTGTTTTTGTTTTGCAAAACAATAATTGGTACGCTGGTTATACAGGGTGTTAGGGAAAACAGTTGCATTACTTTAAGGAGATGATACTGAACAACTTTCCCAAAGGAACAAAGGGAAATTTCAGCTTTCGATCAGCTGATTACATTGAAGTAGTAGGTATTAAAACTCCATAAACATTTTGGCGAGTTTCTATAAATTTCTTAGGGAAAGTTGTTGAGTATCATGGGTACAATCACCCCTTAAAGTAATGCAGCTGTTTACCCTAACACCCTGTACTTAAACCCCTACATGCATGGTGCACGTCTGTCAAGGTAGCTTGCATATCTAGAATCTTACTAATCTGATTTTCATGCTGTTTTATTGTAAACATTGTTGCCTGCCATTTAGATTTAGCGTTGGTCTCTAGTATCTAACAATTTTTCAAATTAGAATTGTTACTAAGTATGTCTAGGCAACCCTAGGTGTTATGATGCTTACCTATTACCTACATGCCGCATACAAACAGAAGTAGGTAGTTAGTTACCTATAGGTTCTACTAAAATGTAGAACGTATCTGCACTAGAAAAATATTGCGTAAAACGACTATGCGTCCTCCTTAATAGGTAGGTATGTTGATCAGACCATCAAACTGAACAACTTTCTCTATGAGACCAACATCGAACTCGCAAAAAAATTTTTAGTCGCAAACTTACTCGACTTAAATGTATGGAACACATTTAAGTCGAGTATATTTGCAGTTTAGTATGGAACAACAGATTTTCTTTTTTCTCGATTTAATGTTGGTCCCATAGAGAACGTTCAGTTTTTCCCAGGGGAGGCCAGGCCCAGGTTAGGTCGTTGCAGTAAAATCTAAAACCTGGAGCGAGCGAAGCGAGTTCAAGTTTTGTACGACCGAAAATCCGGAACGGGCAAAGCAAGCTCGAGATTTCGCTTCACTATGAAATAGGATCCAAAACCTAGAGCGAGCGAAGCGAGCTCGAGATTTCACTTAATTCTGAAGCGTGCGAAGCTAAGTGAGCTCGAAATTTTACCGCATTTTGTATAGGTCCTTATGACTCAATCGTAGCCAGGAGCGAGCGAAGCGAGCTCGACATTTTACTGTAATATATTGAGACCAGTGTATTAAGATTTAAATCCTGGAGTGAGCGAAGCGAGGGATTCTGGGGTGGCCCGTTTGTCAGGACATTTTGTATTTTTTCGGGACTCTGGACATCATACGAAATGTCGGGACAATCCCGACGAATCCCGACCATCTGGCAACCCTAAGTAGGTACGAATATAGCTTGCGACGTGATATGTGCTCCTACGCATTTGGTACGATAAGGTTTCTAAATTCTATAGATAATTCCGCATGTTTCTAGTGAAACCGACCCGCGACCCTACGATCTACTTATTTAAAGGAAAACATCAATTTAGCTCGCTGACAGAAATTAATGTCTCATTCGCGCGAATCACATTCCGAGAATAAACAAAAAACTTGTTTTTTTTATTTTTATTTTGTGAAATCTCCATCTTTGTTTTACGAGCAGTAAATCACGGTTTTATGGTATGTTAGCATAGTTGTTAAATATTTCTGTGTAAGATTAAACGAAATTATAACGTCGGTTTTAATGTTTTAATTTAAGCTTTTAAACGTAATTTAGAATAATCTCAGGTTTGATCCGGTTTAATGTAGTTATGTAGGTACCTACCTCTTACAATAACATTATTAGGCATACAATACAAATAAAACTTAGGTAAAAATATAAAACTAGGTAAGTAGTTAACTATATAAAACTAGGTAAGTAACTTTTATAATTTATTATGTTTCAAGCAGCGTCAATTCTCCTACTCCTCATAACTTTGATTAATTCATTACGGGTTCCGCTACAGATTAGAGCAGGGGTGGCCAAACTTTTCTAGTACGCGGTCTACTTGATAACTCAGATATACTGGCGGTCTACATAAAAAAACTGTAAGTACCTCGAACATAATTTCTTTGGTCCAAATAAAATATGTTGGTGGTGGATTATAGGCATTTGTAATGCTCGTCTGTTAATCTATACCGACTGAGTTTCATTCCATCATAGAAAACTATGATTCACACTCTACTTTTTGTAGACATTATGGGAACCTGTCACAGTTTCCAAAAATCGTCACTTTCAACACTGACCTGAAAGAAATACGGACCGAGTATTGCACTAAAAATATGTGAAGCATGCAAGGTAATACAATCTCGTTTGTTCTACAAGGGACCTACACTCACACGGATGCACTAGCTCTAGGCGCAGGTCCGACAACCCGTCACCTTATGTACCGCGTGACAGCACGCACACAAAAGAAATGGGTGCTTCACTCATGATTAGATGACATTACGTCTGGTTCTTCTTTTTAGTCTGTGACTTTCAAAAATTATGTCGTAAGTAGGTATCAACGATATTTCAACCTCAACCAGAATATTTAAAAATTGATTTTCAACGGGCGGGCTACCGTAAATGTCGACGCGGGCGACTGGTCGACCGCGGTCGACGTCATGGCCACCCCTGGATTCGAGTCATCCCCCGGGCTCGCTGGACTTCATTGGTCTAGTGTTGTGAATGGTCGCCGCTGTTGATCCTGATTTACAGGAGTTACATAGTTACATGCAGTTGTAGTTGCAGCAAGGCTAAGATCACGTTTGTAGCAACTTGCCAACAGATGGCGCTAGCAGTCCCCTAGCAAAAAGTACGACATAAGACAATTGACGATGGCACATTGGAAACCCGTAAGCTGGCAAGACACAAATCGTGCAAGGAGAATTATCACACAGACTCAGTATACCTAATACAAGTTCCGACAAACATCAGTAGGACCACGGCCGGTCCCCAGGCATCACACCTAGCCTGGCGGAAGTACTTCCCTTTTCTATGGAAGAACCTTCCACCTTAGTTCCTCTATACGTTTATAATAGTGAACGTTTCACGATGAAATCAGAAACCGTGGTGGTCCAGTGGCGAGTAACCTTTACTGCCGTGTAGAAGGCGATGGTTCGGTCTCCGTCCAGGCCGACTCGTACCGAAGAGTTTTTCAGAATTTATGTACGATTTGTAACACCACTGGCTTTTAGGTTAAGGAAAACATCGTGAGGAAATCTGCATGCCTCAATTTCGAGGCATGTATTGTACCCACTGTCCGTTACAAGTGGCGTAAGCGTAACCAATATACATATTAATCTATGGTGGCGACGGGATCACTCCCTATACTTAATGAAATGTGGATGTCTGAGGTTTCAGAATATCTCTGACTGCCCCCTCGGGGAATATAGTCGTGAGCATATCGTCGGTCCAATCGTAAACTAGCCAATCTGAAAATTCCTAACTGTTGGGGAGACTCAATTAAAATTTTGGGGAGATTAAATTAATTAGGTACTGTAAAGCAAGTTTTTCACGTAGATATTCAAAAAAATCTGTGTATTGGTCCTAGATAATTGTCTTTCTGGTCACACTTTAAAAACAACTGATATACTTGCTTAGTTGTCTAATGTGTAATGACTATCTCACGTAGATAGGCGAAAAGAATAATAGCAATATCTTCTCAATTATTGAGGTTACACATACGATACTTTGCCACCACTTGAATCGAAATGAAACATAAATTTTGATATAGTAAAGTCGAAAATGCCAAAATGACAGATTGGCTAGTTTACTATTGGACCGACGATATGCTTATGCTTATACGATGAAATCACGTAATGTAAAGTAGCTACCGTTTCAACCTCAAATACCTACTTACACTGCATAAGAAACCTTTATCCATTAGTCGCCTCGTACCACCTACCTACGGGAAGAAATGCGGTGGTCCATTCTAAGCTGGAACCACACGGCGGCTACAAATATATCCTTGTCACAGTCTAATACAGAAAAACATTCATACAATAGAAGGAGATATACTTAATTTAAATTGTTTGCATGCCGAGTGAAAAATTACAATAATTGCGCATAAAAAGCCAACGGCTAAATCGATTATAACGACAACTCAGCATTTTAATCTCAATAAATTACATTTTTAGGGTTCCGTACCCAAAGGGTGAAAATGTGCCCTATTACTAAGCCTACGTACCTACACGTTGTCTGTCCGTCCTAGCTTCAGAGGGCTGGAGGGCAGGAAAAATTATGGGACCCCATTGACTTACCAACTAGGTACCTACTGGACGTAGGGTCCGCGCTCAAAAGTGTCCTAACCAAAAGAGTTAAAAAAACGTATACTTAAAGAGTATCAATTTCGCGCCAGTCTTCATTTCAATGCCGTGCTGTATGAATTTGTTAAAACTACGCAAACAAAATGAAAAAGTGTTTCATCAGTTTCAATGTTTTTAAGGGTATATTATTCGGAGCGCGCTCCATACAAACGTACTATGGTGATATTTTCAATACTCACCAATTAAAGTCAATGAAATTTTGCATAAACAATCTAGAAACAAATTTCAATGCTTGTATGGAGTCAGATTTTCGTTTAAATGTATAGTTTTCAAGTTACAGTGCCTCAAAGATTTCCATACAAATCTTAAATGAATCCTAGCATTGAAACTGTATATTTTAACGAAAATCTGACTCCATAGAAGCATAGAGATTTGTTTCTAGATTGTTTCTGCAAAATTTCATTGACTTTAATTGGTTAGTATTGAAAATATCACCATAGTACGTTTGTACGCAGCGCGCATTTTCGCTCTCGGAGTAAAATTATCTTAACTAGTTTGTTTAAATTACTAATTCGGATTTCCATTTTTGTTGGGTGGGGCACTGAGACACTTTTTTTTCGAGAATTTTGTATTAGACCCGGCGTCCATTATTCAGTACCTACGTCAATGGGGGACGGGGGTCCACATTCATAGTAGGTACCTACATAAAACTAGTTTTTTTCAACGTTATTTCTTCTCGCTCTATCATTGTAAAAACGGTAATACATGCAAGCGTCAAACTTAGTATGATAGAAGTTCAAACTCTACAGTAGGTTTAAAAAAATAATGAAAACTGGCCAAGTGTGAGTCAGTCTCGCGCTAAGGGTAGGTACCTACCGGAAAAACCTTTTTTTTTGTATGGTAACTATGATTGGTACATTTATGTGTAGTTTGTATGTATTTTTGTGTGTAATATCTCTGACTATCCCAAGCTACATATGGCTTATACAAGGTGTTACAAAAATACAAATAAACCTTTAAGGGGGTGGTGTAGACCATCAAACTGAACAACTTTCACTATGGGACCGATATCGAAATCGCGAAAAAAAAAATGATGTTCCATACTCTACAAATCGACTAGAGCTAAATTATGTATGGGATTACAATTTTTTTTTTCGTTATTTCGATATTGGTCCCATAGAGAAAGTTGTTCAGTTTGACGGTCTAAACAACCCCCTTAAGAGTTTGAAATATTTATTGTTACTTATGAAATACCCTGTATGTTGTGTGGTGGTACGGAACTCTCTCCGAATCGCACTTGGCCGGTTTTTACTCTGTGCCATTTTGCCGTCCACGTTGCGAAGGAAAAATTGCAGTCTGTACGAACATAAATTTTGTTTAGATTTGCATAAACAATTAAGATACTGTGGTATCTTCGGTCCTGCATTCGATCTGAGGTTACCAGTTAATCAGAACAGTTGTATCGCTAATAAATAAGGCGTGTTGTTTTATTTTAAATACTTGTTCCGAAGGTGTGGAGTGTTCATCTCGTCTGTCAGTCCTTATCCTAAGTATTTTCAATGGAAGTCTGATTGGGCGTTAATCTATCTCGTCCATGCTTACCACCATGTTAGGTTGAAATGAGATTAAACTCAAATCTAGGCATCGTATCATAACAGCCTACTTATATCTGAAAAAGCCGTGGTGGTCCAGTGGCGAGTAACCTTGCCTGCCGTGCAGGAGGCGGTGGTTCAATCCCCGTCCAGGCCGACTCGTACCAATGAGTTTTTCGGAATTTATGTACGATTTGTAACATCACTGGCTTTTTGGTGAAGGAAAACACATCGTGAGGAAACCTGCATGCTTCGATTTCGAGGCATGTATTGTACCCACTGTCCATTATAAGTGGCGACGGGCTCACCCGCCGTCACATTGGACAGAGTTTCGGTACTACTAGTGAAACGTGGATGTTCTGAGGTTTCAGAATATCTGTAATCGAGGGGGTCCTCGGGGAATACAATCGTGTGCATATGCTAAGCTAACTACAGGGTCCTTCTTAATATGCTGACACTTTTTTAAGGGGATGTTCAGACCATCAAACTGAACAACTTTCTCTATGGGATCAACATCGAAATCGCGAAAAAAATATCAGCTGTCCCATACATTTGGCTCGAGTAGGTTTGCAGTTTTGTATGGAAGAGCTGATTTTTTTTTCGCGATTTCGATGTTGGTCCCATAGAGAAAGTTGTTCAGTTTGATGGTCTGAACATCCCCTTAAAAAAGTGTCAGCATATTAAGTTGGACCCTATATATCTGATTTTTTTAATCGTGTTGAAATTTTAAGGTGTGGTTCAGACTATCAAATTGAACAACTTTTACTATGGGAGCAAAGCAGAAATCGCAAAATAATATCTGCTGTCTCACACATTTGAGTCGAGGAGGCATTGCAGTTTTGTCTGCAGATTTTTTTTGCGATTTCATGTTTGCTCCCGTAGGAAAAGTTGTTCAGTTTGATGATCTGAACCACCCCTGAAAATTGGACACGGTAAAAAAATCTTCCGGTAAGTATACGTAGAAAATCATTGGTAAGGCTAAGGACATTGTAACATCACTGTGGAGTATTAGCAGTGAACTGTAACTGTTGTGGCGATCACAAAAGATCTACATAAGGTCGAAGTGATACTAGTCTGGAGAAGACTCGAATAGCCGCTTTACACTAATAAAAAAAAAAAAACATCTCTGTTTTTGGGAAAGAGAGTGAACTTTGCGAACGTATTAAATGTTTTCGTAAATATATTGACTGTAGCAAGTCAAAATACTGATATCTTTAAAAAGTTCTCGTAGTGAATCTCGACAACGCAGATTATAAATGGCTCGAATTGCCCGCTTTTGAAGGATAAAGGTCGCCTCAACATCTGTAGCACGGCCCCACAGTAGAATACCATAAGACATGATACCATGGAAGTAGCTGAAGTACCTACACATTACACAAGTCTCGCAGTAGCTATATCGGTTAGCTGTCTAATTTTCCGAACTGCATAAGCTGCCGAGCTCAGCCTACCCGCTAGGTTTTCTATATGTGAAGCCCATTGCAGCTTTGAGTCAATCTTTATCCCTAAAAATACAGCATACCTGCATAAAAACTAACAACCGCATTCTCTTTTCAGGGTGCTCAAATACAAATACTCTGTTATCTATAAACTATCATCCAGCACTGACGGTTTTTAAGAGGATGATCAGACCACAAACTGAGCAACTTCTTAAATGGGACCAACATTGAAACCGCGAAAAAAAAAACACCTAAAAGATCACCTTGTTATCTACCTATTAAAAAAAAATCTGCTGTCTGTCCCATACATTTTGGTCGAGTAGGATTTCAGTTTTAAATGGAGCAGCAGTTTTTTTCCCGATATGGCGATAATTTAAAAAACGAAGGACCCTTTAATTACCTAATAGTGAAATTGTAGAGAACTTCGGTTTAACTTATTTATTGAGAGGATAGCTTTTTGCTAGCCTTTCGCCCTACTATAAAATTTCAAGAGAAACTTTGTATTCCTTATCCCTTATTTGCCTCGTACCAAGGAAAGAAATTGCTTCTTCTGTTAGTCTGGTAGGTACTAAACCCGCCGGAGCAACCTATACCTACAAGGTAAACTATTAATATTAAGTTTATGAGGTAAAAAGATGTTTTTCTAAAACGCAGCTCTACTGGGCTCTACCATGGAAAAACGAACGAATAATTCCAACAGAAATGTTTATTTTAACGACAAAGAAGCATTTCAACAGCCGCTACGATAAATCAGTTGATTGTCACGATTACAATCCTATAAACTCACACAATATTACATTTTATATTGGAGTACATGTTTCGAGCAAATGGTTGCACAATAATAACGGTATAAAAATTACTAGATAATTACCTAGAATAGTAACTTTATTAATAAAAAGAGGTTTTATATAAATTATTATTTAACGAAATAACTAAAGAGTTTCTCTATCTAAAAAAATATTAAAGTTATTGTGGATCATAGATTCATAATAATATAGATCAGCTAATAGCGTATACCCGTAAGGGATGGAGATAAAGTACCAAAAATTTTGGGGTTACCAGTCTTATCAAATTTTACCCTTAAAAAGCTGCAGATTTATGTAAAATGTGATTGTGAACATTCTGATTTAAAACTTTTCATTTACGCTGAAAGATAGAGCCAGGAATTAAACCTTATGTAAACAAAAAAGAGAAAACATTTTTTGTTTCGGTCACCGTCGCCGGTTTTTGTGTTTGTCAAGATGTCATGTGCTGCCACGTTATGACTTAATCTAATAGGAAAGCGTAGAAAGAGAAGGCACTAGAAGGAAGCACGTGTCTTGTCATATCACTCAGTAAGAGATGCACATAGCAAATTCACTCTAGTTAAAAAAGGAGATCGCTACTTATTGCTGTCGTTATCGACGTAGCCACTTTTTGTTCTACGACGGATGTCTGACTCCGGAGTCATCATACAAATTGTATAGGATTTTATCACTATCGCTGTCTCATACGCGGTTACACTGATGTTCCGTCTATCAGCGTAAGCGAAAAATACTCCGCCTATGTCAGAAAGTGAATTTATATAAAGCCAGAGCCCAGAAGTGAGATTTTTAAAACTTACACGTTCAAAATTATCAGCAGAAAATGTCAAAATTACTATGGAGATGGTGCTTCTACTGCAGCTTTCAACGTGTGAGTTTCAAAAATTGCATTTCTGACCAGGAAAATAAAAAACCTGCTTTGGGGTGCTAAAATCGACTATAACCTTGATGACAATCAAATATTTCGAGTCGAAAAAATAGTTTCAATGATATCCGCGTGGCGGGGTTTTTTATTTTTTTGGTCAGGCTTTATACAAGGTGTTACAAAAATACAAATAAACATTTAAGGGGGTGGTTTAGACCATAAAACTGAAAAACTTTTACTACGGGACCAATATCGAAATCGCGAAAAAAAATTGATGTTCCATACTCTACAAATCGACTCGAGCTAAAATATGTATGGAATATCAGTTTTTTTTTTTCGCGATTTCGATGTTGATCCCATAGAGAAAGTTGTTCAGTTTGACGGTCTTAACAACCCCCTTAAGAGTTTTAAATATTTATTTTTACTTATGTAACACCCTGTATTGAGAGTATTGAGATTTTCAAGAGAGAAAATTGTTATCTTTCTCGTATTATACAGGTGGAAATAAAACAATAAATAAAACATTTTCAGTTTTATTTGAATATTTATAATAGGTATAATTAAAAAAAAAACCAGCATAGACTTACTATAGGTAAAAATCGTTAAAACCTTATGATCATTTGTAAAATATCATTGTCTAGCGTAGACAGAGAAACCTATAGAGATAGACAAAGTGATAGCTTCCATCGCATTCACAAAAGAACAACTTATGGCTACGGCTTGAACATTTATTTATTTAGGTACTAGTGTTTACCCGCGACTTCGTCCGCACAAATTACCAGATTTAAAGTCAGATCATAAGCTGTCAAACAAAAAAGCTTCATCAAAAGATTAGAACCTACACTTTGGCGCATCCATCGATGCGCTTAACTTGTTTCTGCCAGTCGCGCCCGACAACTGAGAACAAAATTAATAACATTACATAAATAATTTTAATTACCTAAAAGTAAAGTAAGTTATAGCCTATAGAATCCCACTGCAGGGCAAAGGCCTCCTCTCGCGAATAAGGGGTCTCTCACAGGTGAGAGGGAGTGGGCCATACTCCACCACGCCCAGTGCGTGTTCGTGGAGGCAAGGTAGTGGTCTACTTGCTGTCAGAGAATTTTCAAGCCGCCTCAATAGACCTCTGACCTGGCTTAACGAATAGTTACAACGCCATCTGACGGAACTATCCGAGACCAACTGCTTAACGTGCCTTCTGAAGCACGGAAACGCTCGAGATGAAATACCACTAAACGGTCACCCGGTCGGTTTAATTACCTATCTACTATATAATAAAAATATTGTGAATCCAAACACTTCCTTAAAATTCCCCATATTTGGGGTAAAAAAATTATCACATGCTGGTAACCTTACAATCAAATTTAACCAAATAAAATTGATTTTGAATAATGCCTTCTCATTCTCGTTCGTTATAATCATATAGATTACATGAGTGGAAAGGATATAGATGTCAGACGTAGACAACTTAGCCGGCTTATACTAACCTCTAATAAAATTATTGAAAAGTGAGAAAAACTCCTGATTTAATCATAAAAGTACTAATAAATCTTAGTTAAGTACGCGAAAAAGAAGTTCAGTTCATATTTATGCAAAATAATTCAAGAATTGTATACATAATACTTACGCGTGATAAGTTATGTTCTCATTTTTCTGTTCTGAGCGATGTTTACACCCTAGAACACTACAGGACACCATTTTATTTCAAGAAATATGATCGCACAGTCCTCTTGCACAGTCCTTAACACGTTCAAAACACTTTTCTTCAAGAAAAACCATCAAATTCAAGTGCGCGGGAAGCATTTGTTTGCCATACTTGCAAGCATAGGCGAAGTATTTTTCGCTTACGCTGATAGACGAAACATCAGTGTAACCGCGTATGAGACAGCGATAGTCATAAAATCCTATACAATTTGTATGAAAATAGATGTCTGACTCCGGAGTCAGACAGCCGTCGTAGAACAAAAAAGTGGCTACGTCGATAAGGACAGCAATAAGTAGCGATCTCCTTTTTTAACAAGAGCTAATTTGCTATGTGCATCTTTTACTGAGTTATATGACAAGACACGTGCTTGCTTCTAGTTCCTTCTCTTTCTACGCTTGCAAGTATGGCAAACAAAAATATCGCATACGCAGAAAGGGACAGACAACATAGATTTTCACTCGCTCACTCAATGCGATTAGCGTATAAGGCTGTCTCGTTTTCGCGACTATTATTATTTTAATGCCTTTTCTATCCATTCTCTTTCTACGTTGTGGATTGAAAAAAAAAAGGTGGTCGCCATTAACAGCAGATTAAAAATAATTGTAATTTTCTTTTTTATGATCTAATGTCATTTCAAATATTTTTTTCGTGATATTTTGGTCTGTATTATCATTTAACGTATCATGGAAACTTTTTCGACAATTTAAATCAGTAAAATCTAGAGTAAAATGCATCTCTATAGTTAGTGTTGAAACTATGTAAAGCCTGACCAGGAATTTATAAAACCGGGTTTGGGGGCGCTGCAATCGATTGTCACCTTTAATGTCAGTGTTCCAAGTACAAAAATTAGTTCCAATGATTTTCCGCAACATGGCGAGGTTTTTTATATTTCTGGTCGTACTTTTTTCTCTTCGGAAAGCTTTTACATTGCACCAAACGATAACTGTATCAGATGATTGTGCTGTCATTTGAATATCTCCACTCTCCACTAATATTGTATAAGTATACAAAACTGTATAATAAATACCTTCCTGCGTGCATTATACGGTGCTACTATACTTACGATATGACTTGTACAAATGATCTATTCAAGTCAATGTGAGTGATATGTTCTGTCGATCATTTCGATACAGTCTTTGATTTACGGACTGTTAAAGAATGCTAGGTTTTGAATGATAAAGTAAAAGTCAGTGAAAGGTATAAGAATGTTCTTGGTATAAGATAACTTGCAAGCTTTTTGGGTATAAGGGTATTTTTTAGGCACCGCATTAAGGGGACAACTAGTACCAATGAGTTTTTCGGAATTTATGTACCTACGATTTGTAAAACACTGGCTTTTCGGTGAAGGAAAACATCGTGAGGAAACCTGCATGCTTCAGTTTCGAGGCATGTATTGTACCATCTGTCCATTATAAGTGGCGACGGGCTCACCTCCCGTCACACTGGACAGAGTTTCGGTACTATACTGGGGAAACGTGGATTTTATGAGGTTTCAGAATATCTCTGATTACCCCCTCGGGGAATATAGTCGTGAGCATATGCTATGCTATGCTTAAAATTAATCAAACAAATATTTTATAGCATAGCATAGCATGCTCACGACTATATTCCCCTATGGGGTAGTCGCAGACATTCTGAAACCTCAGAACATCTATGTTTCACCGTTTCAAATGTTATAAGCAGGTACTTATTTACTTTACTTACATGGAATAGCTTATTATTTTATCGCTATTTCAAATTTCAATACAACTACCTAGGTACCTAATCATTTATTGCTTTCACCTTGTAACTCACCTTGATACTATTCGAGAGTAGGCACTGTTATGTAGGTAAGTATGTGTATTTCAATTAGCTAGGTATGTCTATCTATCAATAGGCAGGTATAGTGTAACCCATACAAAGTGATCTAGAATGCGATGAACGAGTAATTCGGTTAATCTTTTGTGAATTCGTGGGATTTTACCTCGTTCCCACGGTTTTGTGCGTTGTTCGGTACCTACTGGTGATTTGCGACCAGCGCTGTTTGCGACAAATGTAGGTACCAGTACCTACTTACAGTCGGTATTTTGTTTGAATTGTATCTGCAACGTATTGCATGAATGAGGCTGTACCTACCCGTATACAGGGTGTAATAAAAGACCCTTAATACTGAAGGGGGTGCTTCAGACCATTAAACTGAACAACTATCACTTAAACTTCTAAATCGCGAAATAAAATCAGCTGTCCCATACATTTCACTCGAACAGGTACTGCAGTTTTGTATGAAACAGCACATTTTTTTCCCGCCAATTTTTTTGGGTACCCGTAGTCAAACTTCTTAATATGCTGACACTTTTTTAAGGGGATGATCAGACCATCATACTGAACAACTTTCTCTATCGGACTAACATCGAAATCACGAAAAAAAACAGCTGTCCCATACATTTGGCTCGAGTAGGTTGCCATTTTTTGTATGGAACAGCAATTTTTTTTCGCGATATCGATGTTGTTTCCATTTTGAAAGTTGTTTAGTTTGATGGCCTGATCATCGCCTTAAAAAAGTGTCGGCATAATATTAAGAATAAGGACCCTAAAGAATACTTATTGTTCATACAAAGTGCGCGTTTTGTCGTCCAATAAAGAGTTGCATCTGATAGCTGATAGACTATCATAGCAAAGATTGTTTATTGTACCTAAGTATATTTGAAAGTTTATAAACTCTCAAACACTCTACTAACATAGTTTATAAGTTCTCCAATGCCTACTAACATTTTTGTATGGAGTAATTATGTTGTCTGAAATAAATGTTTTTTTTTTATATAAAGCCTTGTTCTAGCTGATAGATTACACAACCTTTCAAAAGGCTACTTAACCAAAGTTTTATTAAGATAAAAACATAAAACTCAACAGTTATTGGTACAACAAACAGCTATGGATCGTAAACCTGAAAGTTTATGTCGTCTTGAGGGTTCACCTAGCTATCACTATCAGTAACATGATAGTTAGTTATTTATAGCTTTTAACGAGCGCTTTGTAACCAATACAATACCTTATTGAAATGTTTTATAACATATACCTACAGAGTGTAAGGGGCAGCTCTGCGCAAACTGAAACGGTGAACTCAGAGCATCAAACTGATCAACTTTCACTATGGAGCATACCTCAGGAAACGCGAAAAAAATCAGCTATCCCATACATTTGAGTCGGGTACGTACAGCAGTTTTGTATGGGACAGCTGATTTTTTTTCGCGTTTCCAGAGGTAGGCTCCATAGTGAATGTTGTTCAGTTTGATGGTCTGAGTTCACCGTTTCAGTTTGCGGAGGGCTGTCCCTTACACCCTGTATATCGTTTGAAAAATAAAAAATGTATCGAGACCTCCGCTTCTAAATACCTAGTAGACAAAGTAGGTACTCTAGGTACACGTGTTTCTCTCCACCAAGGAGCATCCTCAGGAGTTGACTCCTGAGGAGTAACCCGATAACCCATTGGCGTAGACAATAATTATGACCCAAAACAGCTCCACCCAGGAGTTAACTTCTGATGATGCACCTCGTTGGAGCGAAACACGAGTAGAGTAGAAATTATTTGGTGGGCAGGTTGTATTGCATAACGTAATACAACTTTGTCTACTATGTATTTAGTAGCTGAGGTCACGATACAATCTTATTGTCTACCTATTACTCCGCAAACAAATAATTATAATTCATTTGATTTTACAAATAAAAAATGCGTTACATAATTATCAAAGGGGGTGCTTCAGACCAAGTACCTACTATTTATATTGAAGTGTATTTACTATATGTATTTATTTTAGCATAGTAGGGTACACAATCTGTATTGATTTTTTCCCGTCATAAAGCCATTTTGTCTGACTGGATAGTCTGATTAATGTCTTAGTTTTTATTGATTATGAAAAGAACATTTAAATTGCCATTCTAATATCAATCAAAGAGGGATAATCGATCAGAGAAACAAAAACACGGAAGTACACTCTCGGCGTGACAGTTGACACTGATCCTTGACATGGTCAAACAGACCCGCATCAAACTGGTTAAATTGGCTTCATACTAGTAATAATGTTGTAGAGTCTAAATAATATGTAATTCAATTCGACCTCAGGCTGGTCCATTAGTAAAGCTAAAAAAAACCGGCCAAGTGCGAGTTGGATCGCGCTAAGGAAGACCAAAAAAGGAAGGATGTAAGGAAAAGTATCATTAACCTTTAAACCACAAACTCTACCCATAAAACTGAACATCTTTTAATATCAACAATATAGCAAAACGATCAAAGCAAAAAAAAAAATCTGCTGTCCCATACGATTGCGTCGAGTACTAGATATTGCAGTTTAATATGGGACAGATGACTTTTTTTTTCTCTGATCGTTTTGCTCCCATAGTAAAAGTTGTTCAGTTTGATGGGTAGAGTATGTGGTTTAAAGGTTAATGATACTTTTCCTAACAACCTGTATGTAAGCACTATATCACACCAAGTTTGACGCTTTTATAGATTACCGTTTTATGATAAAGCAAAAGTTATTTTAACTTTGTATAGTTTCTATGGCAGTGAGTCTATAAAGTCCTCATCAAGACAAATTATATGATACCAAACACGAAGCTTTTTCTTCAATAAATTAAGTAGATGACGCGACCTTCCGTCCCTATCATCAGATGAGCTCTAATAATATGTCATAGACCGGTGGCCAGCTACAGTCAACTATACCTTATAAAATTAACGAACTAACGCATTATGCACCTAAAGTAGACTAAAAATAAGTCATAAAAAACTTGGTCTGCCAGGGCGCAGCTTGGCACGTTTTCCGGTGTGATGAAAAACGTGGACCCCAAAAACACCCCATTTTACCTCATCGAATTAAAGGATGGAACTTGTCTGTTGGTCTGGAGGCCGATTAGTAAAGCCTAAAAAACCTGGTCTGCCGCCGCCTATCCTGGCACGTTCATGGGTCCGACTGAATTTAGGGTGCCCCTCGGAGGGTGGATTTTACCTCATCGAATTAATGAATGAAATCAATGCCAATTTATAGTCCTATCAACTATGTTTACATATGCCTTGGTTTGCCTAGGCTCAGCCTGGCAGGTTTCCGGGTGCGACTGATTTTACTTTCAAAAAATTGTTTAGCCAAACTTTAAAAACCGGTATAAATCTTCAGATTCTGAGGAAAATTTTACTGAAATTCGCTTGTATAAATTAACCAAGATATATGTACTCATACAAATATCCCTGAAGGTGGAATTTTAATAGAAAAGGTCAACGGCCCGCGGAAACTAAAAAAGATAGGTATGTGGTCCCGAAGGAAAAAATGTCAAAAACCCTGGGCAATTTGACGTCCCGATGAAAAAATCCAAAATAGGAGATCCAATATGGTCGTCTTACATTTTCAAAGTCCTCATAACTTTGTAACCATTGACGGTCGGCGCGCTGTGTGAGTACAAATCAAATTAGTAGCAAAGCCCGGCTTACGATGTTTACCTTTCGGTTCTATCAGAATCAGAAGGCATATTGTAGTTTCGAAAAAAATGGTGGCACAGAATCGTTAATCTATGTAACAAATAAAATTGATAGATAGATAGATAACTCATTTTTTTCACTTGAACAATACAGGAAAAACAGTGTCTGACAAAGGTAGACAATTACCTACCTACACGATAAATTAAAATGCTTAATTAAGATATTCGGACATCGTAGGTATTTTTTTTTATTAAGGGTTCATTCCTGATGTTTTACACTGCAATTCTGCTAATATCATGATGACTGGAAGTATCGAAATCTCAATCTCCTTATTTTATTTAATAGTAAGAATACGTCGTGTCCAATCAAGCCTCCGTACACATGACGGGAATCAAGATTAATCATTTAGTGCCATTAAATAAGTAGTTCCTAAATAGTGCCTCTGTAGTTTGCGAAACATATAAGTGTATATTTTTCAAAATTTCATAATTCCAGAGTCTCTATTTCAGGAACAATTAATTTTGATACTAGAGTTTTGAACTATCGTGCCATTAAATAAGTAGTTCCTAAATAGTGCCTCTGTAGTTTGCGAAACATATAAGTGTATATTTTTCAAAATTTCATAATTCCAGAGTCTCTATTTCAGGAACAATTAATTTTGATACTAGAGTTTTGAACTATCGTGTGAATTCGTGCGTACGCCTATACTCTAGCTCGATATTCTAATATATGAAAGACGAAAAAAACTTGTTTATTTCCATGCAAGAAGTTTGGAATCCTCTATAGTGGAGTGCAGACTGCCTAACAAGACGTGAAACATGATAATACTCATTTGTGGTCGGTAATGATCGTTCTTTTCCATCGCGTCGTTGTTTTTTGTGACGTTAACTTTGTCCCTTTCTAATCCAACGTACAAAATTGTAGCTCCTCTCTTGTCATTTCGTAACTACGTCATTGGATAGAAAGGGACACACCTAAAATTTGAAATATCGACGACGCCATCGCCAATTTTCTTGTATTAATGCTTGTAGGGAGGAGTGGTATCCTTTATGATTTAGATCCATGTTTCTATGTCATTTTCTTGAAGGCCTGTCTTTATGAGATTTTGGATGTCAGAGAGTAATAAACACAAAAGCACTAACAGGGAAAAATATGTATGAATATTTAGCAAACTACAGAGGCACTATTATTAAATGGCACTAAATGATTAATCTTGATTCCCGTCATGTGTACGCTAGCTTGATGGACACGTATTTTTTAACTATTTTGGCCTAATCACCGGTTTCGAAGCCATTTCATGTCAACGCCATATTATATCGAGACATGTTGAACTAAGTGTTTTACTCGTTTTTTACTATTTAAACTAGCTTAGTCGCTTGGCGGGTCTATTGACGGGCGGTCGTCTCGGTTGGTGTCTCTGGACTTGCCACGCAGTTCCGCTAATTGGTGTCCTCAAATACGTTTTTGTTAATAAAACAATCCTGGAGATTGAGATTTCGATACTTCCAGTCATCATGATATTGGCAGAATTGCAGTGTAAAACATCAGGAAAGAGCCCTTAATAAAAAAAAAACTTACGATGTCCGAATATCCTAATTAGGCATTTTAATTTATCGTGTAGGTAGGTAATTGTCTACCTTTGTCAGTCACTGTTTTTTCCTGTATTGTTCAAGTGAAATAATAAATGAGTTATCTATCAATTTATTTGTTACATAGATTAACGATTCTGGGCCACCATTTTTTTCGACACTAAAATATGCCTTCTGAGAGAACCGAAAGGTAAATCGTAAGCCGGGCTTTGCTACTAATTTGATTTGTACTCACACAGCGCGCCGACCGTCAATGGTTACAAAGTTATGAGGACTTTGAAAATGTAAGACGACCATCTTGGATCTCCTATTTTGGATTTTTTCATCGGGACGTCAAATTGCCCAGGGTTTTTGACATTTTTTCCTTGGGGACCACATACCTATCTCTTTTAGTTTCCGCGGGCCGTTGACCTTTTCTATTAAAATTCCACCTTCAGGGATATTTGTATGAGTACATATATCTTGGTTAATTTATACAAGCTAATTTCAGTAAAATTTTCCTCAGAATCTGTAGATTTATACCGGTTTTTAAAATTTGGCTAAACAATTTTTTGAAAGTAAAATCAGTCGAACCCGGAAACCTGCCAGGCTGAGCCTAGGCAAACCAAGGCATATGTAAACATAGTTGATAGGACTATAAATTGGCATTGATTTCATTCATTAATTCGATGAGGTAAAATCTACCCTCCGAGGGCACCCTAAATTCAGTCGGACCCATGAACGTGCCAAGATAGGCGGCGGCAGACCAGGTTTTTTAGGCTTTACTAATCGGCCTCCAGACCAACAGACAAGTTCCATCCTTTAATTCGATGAGGTAAAATGGGGTGTTTTTGGGGTCCACGTTTTTCATCACACCGGAAAACGTGCCAAGCTGTGCCCTGGCAGACCAAGTTTTTTATGACTTATTTTTAGTCTACTTTAGGTGCATAATACGTTAGTTCGTTAATTTTATAAGGTATAGTTGACTGTAGCTGGCCACCGGTTATAATATTGTTACTTTGTATTGTCATCGGAACTACACGTGTGTAAAATTTTATTCGATTACAAGATTTGAATGTTAGTTTAATAGATAATTAGTTAAGACAGTTACGAAGCTGAATTAAATCGTTTAAAAAAAGAACTGATTAAGTATCAATGTTATTGATTATAAACTTACAGCCATGTTGTGCTATTTCGAATCAAATTAAAGATTGAAAAAATTGTCCCGGGAGTGCGGGTTCAAGTCCCGCCCGAGACAAATTTTTCAATCTTTAAATTAAATTAAATTAAGTATCTACCTTAGTAATAAAAAGTTAACTAACTTTCTGTAGTTAAAATCTTCCATCATCTCGCCGAGTCTCCTAAAGCGGTAGGTAATAATTAAGCGAAGTAAAAACAATTCTGCGCACTTAACTACAATTTACTTAACTCTGGAATGCTCAAAATGCATGCCTGCTGGTAAACTTGACTTGCATAACTATGTTGGACTTTTGAGAGAAAATAGTCTCTGTTATGTGAGTATTAAATGCTTTTACCTAAGTGAATTATTTTCTATTATCTTCCTAAAGATAAAAGAAAATAATGCACTTAGGTAAAAACATTTAATATTCACCTGTATTCTCGCAAAAGCACGACATAGTAATACATGTCTGCCGCCTGCCAGGCATGGGCCAAAACGATAACCAAATCCGAAGTCCTCAATAAAACAAAATCGGCGTCGAGGCAGACCTAGAAGAAGGTGGCGGGTCAAATCAATGGCTTCTTAAAGAACTGGCCTAACGAAGCGCAAAACCGGGACGCATTGAGAGTTGTCCAACAATGGGATATAGGTAATAATAACTATATCCCATTAATACTCGGCTTCGCCTCGGTCAAAAATTACATGAGATCTGAGACCTTTCTTACTTTCCTGGCCTCGGTGTGTAATCTACTATAGTACCTATAGATCTATTCAGTTGTAATAAAACAATAGTTGTACCTAGGTACTAAGTAGCTATACCTACTTATTATAAAACGTTTCACATTAGAATAGAGTCTTACTTATAGTTAATTCAACTCGAACATATGCAAACGGAAAGATCTTTATTGTGAGGGACGGTGGGGTGACCACGAATATTGATGCTTAGGAAACTATTAAAGATATGATTACCTACTTTGTGTATGTTAAATCCATACGTTTTCGACTCTACTTAAACTCAACTTACAAGATAACATACTAAACGGGATATTTATTGCCTGAATTATGCATTATCATTTATTGCCTGAAAAATTTCCTTGTCGTGTAAAAACTTCCTAAGTTACGAGCCAGAAAGAAACTTAAAAGGTAAGCTTTAAAATATAAATAAATATAAATAAATAAATAAATAACGCTCACAGGCACATACATTGTAATGATCCCAAACTAACACTAAAGGCTTTTATTATGGAAACCAGACAACAACGGCACGAACATATAACATCCATGACCGAACCGGGATTCGAACCCAGGACCCTGGTTTGCCAGTCCGGCGTGGTAACCATTACACCAACCGGGTCGTCAAATTGAAATTATTAGCAAAGTTTTTGATTACCTACTCCGGAATGTCGTACGGTCGTGTGTTTATGCATGTGTGTCATATGTGATATGAGAGGATGTGTTGGGGATGTTAGCGATCAACTTCGAGCCGAAAATTTTTATTTTAGACCAGGACTTGGCTTAACAAATACACCATCTTCTGAAACTAATAGCTGTTTGGCTGTTTTCACATGTGCCGTGTGGTTGACGGACTCAGTAAGCATTGCATTTATATCATTTGTGTGCTTAAATCAATGACGATTGGAGAGACTGAGGTATGCTCTATAGTGAATGTTGACCGTTTCAGTTTGCGGAGGCGTTTACACCACCCTGTACATATAATTGAATGTTGAACTTAGGTACAAGAAAAGGTTTGCAAGTCCTCTCATCAACCAAAATCCTGGTCACTCCACCGCATATGCATCAGCATCCACCGCAGCTTGCATCCAGCCTCCCTGCGCCTGCGCAGGATTCGCGTCCTCATTAATTCCTTTGTGCGTCTCGCGGACGGACGCGGCCATATTTCAAAATGGCGGACTCTTTTTATTTTGCCGCCATCTCTGGTTTATCGTACGCATGTACCCGTCCACGCATGCGTAGTTATCTTGCAGATCTGCCAGGCCGCGATTTGCATTTCACATTCCCAAAAAAGGAAAAATGAATATAATTGAAGGGTTCTTTTGTGCGATTGTTTATAGAAAACTTTGTGTAAGTTTTTTCACTAAATACAAGGCTTGATTCACACTAATAGTTCGGGCGGCGGTGACGAAGTCATATACCCATGGAGCTCATGAATAATTCAGTTTTCATGCAATAGTTTACTATTAGGAGATGCGAAAAAACTTGGTCGGCCGACCCCTATCCTGGTGGGTTTTGCGCAGGAGGGTGACTAGTAGCCTCTCTGAGACGACACTAGTTACCCATCGAGCTCATGGACAAAATTATGCTTATCCGATTGGTTTTAGTTAGTGTAACGAAGTACACTCAGTCGTCCGCCGGATATCCTGGCAGGTGGTGCTGGCCAACCAAAAATGGTGGTCAAATTTTGGAGTACTTCTCACCCATCGAGCTCATGGATGAAATGTATGCCAAATCAGAGGTTAGACCTTCACCTTCAATATTTCATCGGTCGTCCTGGCCAAAGCCTGGTGGTTTCTGGCGGCCAACCAGATTTATCTGTCAAAGTAAGATCATGCGTTTCCACGTTCATCCAAATAAATACATTATTAACCTGATATATGCAGTTCTTTTAGCATGAACGTGAACTGTTGTATGGTTTAAAAGTACTCATTACAAAAAGAACTTAAAAATAAAAAAATGTGTCGATACGCGGTGATTTAAAAAAAAAAAATTTTTTCCTGATAACTCGGTCATTTCTAAATTGGTTTGGTTGATTGCTTTATCGATCAAAAGAGTGTATTGCAGAGTTCATCCTACCAAAATTTGGTGAGGATCTGAAGAAGCGTTTCGAAGATGTACAATGTTTTAAGTGGGTCAGATTTTACTACAAAAAATACCAAACGAATTTTATTCTTTTACGGAAATAACCTTCGAGTTCTATTAATTTTTCTTTCTGAAATAAAATATAAGAAAATAAACTAGTAATCACCGCGGCGTTGCTTTCAAAATTGCAGTTGTAAAAAAATTTTTCGTCAAGTTAAAGCTAGCTATGTTTATGTGGATGATCTTATTTAGTACATATCTCAGAGTTTTAACATAATTAGCTGAAACTGTTTCAAATGGATGATCACACCACCAAATTGAACAAAATTTTCTATGGGACCAACATTGAAATAGCGTAAAAAAACAGCTGTCCTATACAAAACTGCAAACCTAACTCGACTGGAATCTGAATGTATGAGACAGCTGGTTTTTTTAGCGATTTCGATGTTGGGCCCATAATAAGAGTTGTTCAGTTTGGTGGTGTGATCATCCCTTTGAAACAGTTTGAGCTAATTATGTTAAAACTCTGATATATGTACTAAATTAGATCATCCACATAAACAGCTAGCTTTGACTTGACAAAACATTTTTTTACCTCTACAATTTTCGAAAGCAACGCCGCGGTGATTACTAGTATATTTTCTTATATAGGCACCTCTTAATAGAACAGATTTTATTTCAGAAAGAAAAATTAATAGAACTCGAAGGTTATTTTCGTAAAAGAATAAAATTCGTTTGGTATTTTTTGTAGTAAAATCTGACCCACTTAAAACATTGTACATCTTCGAAACGCTTCTTCAGATCCTCACCAAATTTTGGTAGAATGAACTCTGCAATACACTCTTTTGATCGATAAAGCAATCAACCAAACCAGTTTAGAAATGACCGAGTTATGACGAAAAAAAAATTTTTTTTTTTAATCGCCGCGTATCGACACATTTTTTTATTTTTATGTTCTTTTTGTAATGAGTACTTTTAAACCATACAACAGTTCACGTTCATGCTAAAAGAACTGCATATATCAGGTTAATAATGTATTTATTTGGATGAACGTGGAAACGCATGATCTTACTTTGACAGATAAATCTGGTTGGCCGCCAGAAACCACCAGGCTTTGGCCAGGACGACCGATGAAATATTGAAGGTGAAGGTCTAACCTCTGATTTGGCATACATTTCATCCATGAGCTCGATGGGTGAGAAGTACTCCAAAATTTGACCACCATTTTTGGTTGGCCAGCACCACCTGCCAGGATAACCGGCGGACGACTGAGTGTACTTCGTTACACTAACTAAAACCAATCGGATAAGCATAATTTTGTCCATGAGCTCGATGGGTAATTAGTGTCGTCTCAGAGAGGTTACTAGTCACCCTCCTGCGCAAAACCCACCAGGATAGGGGTCGGCCGACCAAGTTTTTTCGCATCTCCTAATAGTAAACTATTGCATGAAAACTGAATTATTCATGAGCTCGATGGGTATATGACTTCGTCACCGCCGCCCGAACTATAAATACTTGGGTACCAACATATTTTTAATCTGAAGTAGGTAGGCAAGATTGTCAGTCTGTCCGTTTCTTACGTCTCTTCATTTGTTGGACTGTAACTGTACCTAGGTACCTAAGTATGAGAACAGAGAATGGAATGGAACCTACGAATCACTTGGCAATTTTGGATACTTACCTAAGTACTTTCTGACTAAACATTCAAAATTTTTAGTCACCCTGCCACGTCTTTTATCCTGCCCTTCCTTCCCGGTACCTGTAGTGCGATTTTTGAATCTCGTTTGCTGAATTCAGCAGTTGAAAATGTCAAAATAACTATGGAGATATGCATCTTTCTACTGCTGATTTAACATTCAAAAATCGCATTCCTGAAGTACGATTTTCGAGAGTCAAATCAGCAGTAGAAAGACGCATATCTACCGTAATTTTGACATTTTCAACTGCTGAGCTCAGCGAATGAAATTCAAAAATCGCACTCCTGCACGGGAACATTGAATATGGACGCTGTCGGTAGTGCTGCCGAAGTGCTATAAATGAACTGGAAAAATATAGCATGACAAATGCCATCAAATCGATAGAAGAAGACCCTCACAGTGTGAGTCACACGGAAACCCTCGTGGTGGTAGGCCTGTGCCCTGCAGCGCACAGCTGCTCGCAAGCGCAAGCTCATGATGATGCTTGAAATTGACAAAAAACCGGTCAAGTGCGAGTCGGGCTACTCGTACACCGAGGGTTCCGTGCCAAAAAGTTTTGTTTTCTCCTGGACCTTTAGCGTGAGACCGACTCACACTACGCCGATTTTTATTATTTGTTGTTATACTGTAGAGTTTGCCCTATAATCACACCAAGTTTGACGCTTGTATTGTATTACCGTTTTAATGTTAGAGCGAGAAGAAAAACATGTTTATAAAAGCTAGTTTCTTGTGTAGGACCCCCCTTAATTTTTAACTTTTTGAAATTTTTATTATTTGTTAGTAAAGCCACCATAGTAACGCAGATTTTGTGAAAATTTCAACTATATAGCTTATTACGGTTCAAAAGATATTCAGTTAATGCTCATCGCCCTGAATAATTTGAATTTTTACTTGTTTGTTTAAATTTTTTTGAAAATTTTATTATTTGTTGGCAAATCCGCCGTAATAACGCACATTCTGTGTAAATTTCTACTATCTAGCTATTACGGTGCAAAAGATACAGCCCTAAATAGGTAGGACGGACGGACGGATAAGAAGGTCCCGTTTTCACCATTTGGGTACGGAACCCAAAAAAATATGCTAAAAAAATTATCACCTATTAATTCAAGGGTTCTGCCTTTTATAGTGGTACATGATTTACCTACAAAGTTTAGATCGCGGACTATCTAAACGTCAATTTGCAGTCCGCGGCGACTGTCACCGCGCTGTCACTGTCACTTGACAAGTGACAGCTGAGATGTGCCGCGATAACTGTCGCGGTCGTTTTGTGCTACAAATCCAACTGATTTGTTACTTCATTTGCTTTATTTCAGTCTGTATTTGCTCTTATTTTAACTAGGTAAAAGTTTATAGATGCATATGTAAATTAACTGCTCGATTTCCTTTCAATTTTGTAGCCAAAGAATCAAGTGCAACTTCCGAGATGGGAGGAAGCTTCCCGCTAAACTGTATACTTGACACGAGAACGGTCCTAAAAATAGGGACTTCCAGTCCTGATGGGTCATGCATGGGTGAAATGACCTACCTACTTAAACCCTTAGATCAAAGTAAAAATAATGGATAGGCCTTTGCGAACATTTCAAACCAGAAAAACAAATGAATGGTTTCCTATACTTCAAATCATTTGAAGGCCTATTGCATACACATTTGAATCAAATGCGTATGCAATAGGCCTATCCATTCATTTTACTTTGATGTAATTCTAAACCGGGTCTAATCATTTTAACAATTCCCCAACATTTTTGTGCAATTTGCAATAAGTAGTAACAAAGCACTCTTTTACAATATTTATTATGGTACCTATCAGGAATTCAGGATGGTCAACCATATTAAGTGGGATCCTTAATCATTAAGTATCCTTCATATCCATTTGCTTATTTCAAAAGAACCTTACCCAAGAGAAGATCTGATGGTGATCCAATCAACGAATACCACCAAACTGCTTTTTGGCACCTTTTGGTCTGCAAGTTTCTTTATTTCTTAGTTTAAATTCTTCAATGCCGGTAATCTAGACTAGAGATAAAAAGCAACTCGACAATGAGTAAAAAAGCTCAGCTTTTTGCCGACATTCGATCAAGGCTTTCAAGATCTCATACCTCCTATCTCTTTCTACCATATTTCTCTTTTGCAGGAGAAAGAAAGATGGAGCATACCACCGGTTCGAAGCCTTGTAATCGCGCGGCTGTCGGACGCGACGCACGAGTGCTTCTAATTTCGAATTTTTCATTTATTTTTTTATTTAATGGCACGTTTTTAACGGATTTTGCCTTCCGGGCAAATGGACGGAAAAATGAATTGTGAATTATTGTGATTTTTATCGTGATTGTGAACACGAATGGAGGTGGGATTCGAAGTGAATTTCATGGTGAAAAAAAAGTGAATTTTCATTTGTGATTTTGAAGGACGTTTTTGGAAATTGGTAAGTGAAAAACTTTTATATACCTACTTATTTATAATCATTTATTATTTTTATTTTGTACAATAAAACTTTAGTTAGTAGTATTTTACTGTATTATGTAGGTAATACTCTTAGACTATATAGACAGAACAACAAGCGGGCGAAATGGTCCCAAAAAAAGTAGGTAAAAACCGTACTCCTTTCAAAAACCTTCCAATAGTCTCAATCATGACGCGAAACGGTACAGACCTCCTGAATCCAAGATTAAAAATTCCGAAAAAATGACTTACGTGATCAAATTGTAACAAATTCACAAAAATATGCACTATATAAAAAAGATTAACATGTTTCACACTTATAAATAAATTTTTCACCATGATTTGAGATACAATAAGCTGATTGAAAATTTTAAAAACTTTTCTTTGTTTACATAGGCCATTTTTAAAGTGTGGTCAGATTTTTCTTTCTAAATTTCCCGCCATTATGCCTCGATCTCGATCAATACTTTCGTTTTTTTTTCATTACTATTTTTATAATACTTTCGTTTTTTTTTCATTACTATTTTTATTAACTAATAGACAAAGGTTTTTCGTTCATACAACCTAAAAGCAAAAAAAAGTTGATTAAGTCTTTATTTCTTCCGAACTTTATTTCTACTAACTATCGTGGTGAGAAGGAACATAATGAGCGTTTTTCTTTTTGTTTTCTTGGGGATCGATAGATGGCGCTACGGTCTGTGCGAAGAAATGTCAACATTTCAAAAAGTGTTTTTTTAAATAATAAAGAGTGAAAAGATGATCAAGAAGATGCCAACGCATCTTTTAATTAGATATTTCATTATTTACTAATCATTTTAATCGAAAATTCGAAAGTTTTACGCCTGACATGGCTGTATGGGCTCGATCCCTTGGCATTCCAATAAAAAGGCAGGCACAGTCTTGACAAGATTTTGACAGGATCTCGCGTACGGCTCTATGGTCGATAAACATGACATCTGTCGAGTTTTTTAGGAACTAAATTTAAAAAAGAAAAGAAAATCGCTCATTATTAGAGATCGGATGCATATTACTTACCTAAAGTAAAATTTTTTTTCCACGGAATCTGAATATAGATAGTTATGCCTTTCTGAACAAAGTTAATTAAAAAAAATAGTGCCACACGCACTGTTTTGTCACACTTATCCTCACCATTATGATATTCCGACAACATGAACAACTCTGACAACTTTGTCAACCTGACCAACTGAAATGACTTGATAAGGTTGTCCAATTTGTCCATGTTGTCCAATTAAGTACTTTCGACAACAAAACAATTCTGATAACATGAACAACTTGGTCAACTCGGACAACTCTGTCAACTCAGACAATATTGTATAAGTTGACCAAATTTAGAGTTGTTCATGTTGTCCGAGTTGTTCGTGTTGTCCGAGTTGTTCAAATGTCCGAGTTCTACGATATTTTTTATATAGATAAATCTTTTAGCAATCCCGGGACTTCGGAATGATCCTGGGATTGCTTCATAAAATAAAAAGACGCGTCTATAATTATTCTTGTGAAAAATGAAGTTTTGGTAAATTATGCATCTGAATATCAGGTGTCTAATAACCACTGTTGACATAATAATTCGCGTGCATGATAGTCTTTGAACAACTTTCTCTATGGGACCAAGGTCGAAATAGCGAAAAAATCTGTTGTTTCATACATTTTGGTCCATTAACTATTTTGTATTAGCCCCTTTCATCCCATTGCTGGGCAAAGGCCCTTTCCAGTAACTATGGAACAGCAAATTTATTTCGTGCTTTCGATGTTGGCTCCATAGTGAAAGTTGTTCAGTTTGATGGTCTGGAGCACTCTGTTCGATATGCAACGCATTTAATTTTACACCCTGTATAGTGTAGTTGACTCCCAAAGATGACTAAAATTTTCCCAGATTCTAAGGGAGATGGAATTCTGCTGGTAACCCAAACACTCACACACTGAAAGGTTTAAACATGCGTAGAACGCTGCTGTCACGCACACATCTGTCAAAAAATGGAACCATTTTTGTTTTGAATTTGTGAGGCGACGTTCCATCTAGATAATCTAAGGTAATACTGTGTACTGTTTTAAGTACTTAATTAGTAACTATTTGAATTAAACTATATAAGTAGGACTTTGAATTATGTCAATAAAGTATGATTTTTTATCATATTATTTAGGTATTTACGTTCGAACATAAATACACTCAAGCTTGTCTTTCATTGGTGTAGGCAGAATCAGCAGACTAACAACGAGGGTAAGCACGCGATTAACAATTTAATACTTAAATACGTTTCCCAGTTTTGTTTTTTCCCTCATAATAAATACAGGACCCTGTAAACTTAGAAAAAGTATATGTCTAGAATGAGCCTCACACTTGTTCCGTATAAAACAAAAGGGGCTAACTTTCTTAGGTTGGTGTGCGTGAGGCGCCATACAAATTATGTATGTGTGCGTGTATATGTATAGGGTTTTGGAACCAGTACTGGTTCCTATTTTTTTCGACGCTTTCGTAGCTTTGACTGTCTATCTTGATAATCTAAGCCTGTAAACTTAATATCCTGTCGTGTTTTTTATTTAGGATCGTTAGAGTCTCGGTGGCGCGTTGCGGAGAGCTGGAAACTCAATCTTGAGGTCCGGGTTCGAATCCGCACGGTCCACATGCACAAATGAGTTTTTCTAAATTATGTACGTAATACTGACTGCTCTCAAACGATGAAGAAAAACATCGTGAGGAAACCTACATAGTTACGCTGAAGAAGTAATTCCGATGCGTACGTGAAGTCTACCAATCTACATTGGGCACGCGTGGTGGACTAACGCCCACACACCCTCCATGAGGGTAGGCCTGTGCCTAGAACGATGCCTGTGCCCTGCAGTGGGACGTATATAGGCTGTGATGATGATGATGATGAAACCATGAAACTAAACAACTTTCTCTATGGGCCCAACATCGAAATCACGTAAAAAAATTAGCTCTTCCATAAGGTTCGAGCTGGATTGAAGTTTTGCATGAAACCGCCGTATTTTTTTCGCTTTCGATGTGGTAATGGAGAAAGTTCAGTTTCATGGTCTCCTATTCAGTCAGTATATCAAGAAGGACATGTTAGTTAGAGTTATAATCAAGGACTACTTACCACAAAAAAAAAATTTTTTTTTTAAATTGCGATTACGGGTCACATCTGTCATTTTAACTGAAACCATACTTCAGGTTATAATAAGGTCTCTTTTCATATTGATGCGTGAGGTTCTTCAGGTAAAGCTACATAAAGTACCACAAATACATCAATAATGTCAATAACTACACCTGCTACTGGACATCGTGACCTTTATGCAACCTCTCATAAAAACTAATTTAAACTAAGGGTTGAAACCCTTTTAGAAGACGCATTCCTTGTTTACAAAGCGTCTTACACAATTTGTTAACAAATGAACTTGAAACTGGGATACTTTTTTCAGAATCGTTAACGAAACAATAGTTCTTATTCTGAGATTTATAAGTTAGGTACGGGGTTTTTATCTACACTACCTATTATAAAACTGTAAAAGAAGTGTGTTTGTACATTGAAGATATTTTGCAAGAAAAGGACTACGATATGGTTTTCAGATGTCCAGACTGCAAATCATAAATTTTGGGATTTTTTGTCCTTTATTCGTTTGAGCATCACGCAAAAACGACTGAACCGATTTTGATGAAACTTTTTTGTTTGGTAGCTTATGATTTGACTTAAAATCTGGTAGGTACTTACATAATTTGTGCGAACGAAGTAGCGGGTAAACTCTAATTTCATCTAAAATTAAAGTAGATATTTTTACACGGTTCTTACCGCGTGTATATCGGATATTTAAAGCATTTTTCTAAGAAATTACCACCTCGTCGGAATGACGGAGTTATTTATGCAAAATAAAGGATAGGGTATACCAACTTTTTTTGCATTCCAATCATTACATGCTCCACAGATTTTAATGCTAAAGTAGATAAGTACCTATAGTATAACAAAAGCAGATGTCCCCGACGTCTAATAACCAAAGAAAAACGAGAAGAACAAAATAAAGCCATAGATATAAAGGTCGTGATCCACCGTGCGCGGGCGCAGATAGTGAACTCGTGACGGTCATGTCTCTATCGATCGTGTGCCCCGGGCTTAAGCACTAGGCATTGCCATTCGAGCTACACCTAACCTATAACCTGTTGGAGGTGGAAAACTAGAAGTGCTAACACTTTTGTTTGAAAAAGTTGTCTTGAGTGTGGAGAATTGTATTCTTTGTGGAATTTTAGTATTTTATGGCTTTTCGCACACACAGACAGAGTACATCACACCTACACACATGCATAAACTTACGATTGTGGTGGTCAGTATGCAAAACATGGTGTTTTAAATGCGTTACAAATAAAAGGGGATGCTTCAGAATATCAAATTGACCAACTTTCACCATGAAGCGAAACCAAAAATCGCGAAAAAAATAACTGTTTCATAGATTTGGATAGATTTGCCGTTGACCTATTCTATGGTACAACAATTTTTTTTTCTGTGGTTTCAATGTTGATCCCATAGTGAAAGACGCATTTAAGTTCACACCCTGTACAACTTTGCTACAACCATTGAATGATGGCTACAACTATACCTTCTATCTTTTTAAGGTTTTAGTTGAAGCAAGGCAAGCAGGCAAGGCTCTCTTTTAGGATAATGTAGAGAGCGGTATTGATGTCTTGATTACGTTGGTCTGCGAAACCAGAGGTCCTGAATATCGATTCAATCACGGATATTATGGGGACACACACACGAAAATAAGAGATTTCAAAAAAGTTTACGTTCGTGTCGTATCTGGTTTCCATAATAAAAATCCTTATAGCGTCAGTTTCGGAACGATTAGGTAGATAGACAGGTACTTATTTATTTTCACTTTTTTTATTTATTTTTTTATTTTTATTTAATGGCGTTTCCTTGTTAGATTTCGCCAGTGTCAAGTAGTTTGAGGGAGTGTCTATCCAATCTCGAGGATTGTTTATGAGTAAGAACAACCTGAGAAGGATTTTGGAGCCTCGTGGCAGGTTGTGACGCGAACCGCGCGAACGCCACGCGAGAGAAGTGTTCGAGGCAAACCCTGCAACGTGACTCCTTCACTTTTTGTTATGGGACAAAGTTTCATGCCGAGTAATTCTATCTTCGATAATTCCTAAAGTATTTGGTCTCATCCTAGCCAACGTCTACGGTTCTAGAGCTTAGAAATTACAATAAATTCCGAATCAGACGTAACAAGTACCTTCCCATAACGATAATGCGTTGCCATGTCTATAATAGTCAGTCAGTCGGGTACTTTATGTGTACTCTGCGCTAGCAAAGATACCACGTAGCTGGAGCGCCCGGAGCAAAAACCTGATAAATGCTAGGAAATAATACATTCCTAGAAAGTATTGACTGACGACTGAAGGAACTGGAGATTGAAGGGTTCGTTCAACTGCTCTTTTCATTTTGTTGACTTTGCACATACAGGGTGAAATTGATAATTATCATTAGCATCCTTTTAAACTAAGAGTCTATTCATCAAACTGAATAACTTTTACTATGGGACTTATAATTCTAATCTCGTTCAGCCTCTGTACCCATCATATACATATTGATATCGTTGGTACCCATCCATGACTTTGTATTTGACATTTGGGTGGAGTCAGTCAAGTCAGTGTTTAAATTAGGAACTATAATATAAGGAAATACAGTAGTGATCTTAAATGCGATAAAGACAAGATGATGGATTGGTTTTGCATTCTACTAAAATGTAATTCCAGGTTATATTCTGATGATGGTTATAATTTCTTTCATGGCCAGTAACGACCAGTGGAAACCTGACGATAGGACTAGTCCATCAATTTAAAGTCGCTCAGCGAGTTATAGAGAGAGCTATGCTCGGTGTTTCTATAAGAGATCACATAAAGAATGTAGTGATACCTACATTAGAGAACTAACATTTTCGAGATATTTCTGATAATTACAGCTAACAGAAGTCCTGATTTTATAGACATCCAATCTCTACAAAATATAATAAATTATACTATTCAAAAAAAAAAGAAAAATAATGAATGAATGAATGAAATATTCTTTATTTACACCAAAAATAAATTACAATGCACAAAAGGAAATAAACTGATTATGGTACAAATAAGGCGGTCTTATCGCTAAAAAGCGATTTCTTCCAGACAACCTTAGGGTAGAGGAAATATATATAACAAAGAACGGGTGTCGGGTGTGTAATAATTAAAAAATATATATTTTCAGACAACATAAGATCCATTGGGGTTAGTAACAATTGTTCCTTTAGTCTAAGTTAGTTACAATTCGGTTAGTAAGTCTTAGGCTACGTTAGTATACAAATTTCAACACAGATTTAGTCCTCTGTGTGAGGGACCACATCAGAGGACTATTCAACTTTTAATAATGTTATGTCATTGCGTTTAACATGCCATTGGGGTGAAGAGGTTTTTCCAACTAGCTTGCTGACTGTGTCGGGTAGAGGGTTCGGTACGTCATGCGGGGAGTCTCTCTTCGTTCTTAGTTAGTAAGTAGCTATAGCAAACCTTGTAACGTTGTAACTACTCGGGATTACATTTATGGATTTGTTTGTACAATAAAAGCAACGAAAGCTGTACTAATAAACAAACAAACAGTTATCTTACAAATCGTCCGACTGCGGTCGTAAAACCAATACCGATTGCAGTAATTTGAGTTGCCTACGTGCTGCGGTCGGACGTCGACATCGGTATTATCGATAATATCGATCGTTTTGACACTAATGTCATAATAGAGGTAACAGTTTAGGTAGATAATGATATCGATATGATGCTTTTATTGTTTGTTGTTTTGTTTTGTTGTTGTATTTCTTTCGGGTGTGTTTCAGATTAGGTCAGGGCTGTTTGATTACAAGGTGATACTTAGTTTGCTTTTATAGGTAATGCCAAGATTTCTATCATAAAAGCAATAACAATTATTGGTACCTAAATATCGAATTTAACATCGTCATCAAACGCCAGCGTAGCGTATAAAATATATTTATTTTTATTCTATTTTTATATTGGGGCCATAACCATGAGGTTCTGTCACCCCAAAATATATTAATGCATCGGGTGTCGAAGTTAGTATAGGTACTTACATCTCATCTGGAAAACATTGTAAGGAAACCGGCATTCACTGAAGAATATATTTCGATGCGTAGGTATGTGATGTCCACCAATCCGCGTGATGGACTAACGCTCATACACTCTCCTTCTCGCCCGGCCCAGTGCCCTGCAGTAGGATGTATGATGATCTAAAATACTGCTGAAAGTTATTCACCAGCACCGCACCGCGCCTCCGGGCGAATTACACTTTAATCTCTGATAATTTCTTGTCTTATTTCCCTCTCGCCAAAGTATCGATATCACCTTCATATCGGGTTGAATCCTGTAGCGTTGATAAATAAATCGATAATGCTGGCTTCACGTCGCACGCGCAGTTGTTACGTTATAACTTATATTATGTTACTCGCGAACATGCCCGCGTAACAGATACGTCGTGGGCACTTTGCGTTATTTTGATTTTTATAAAATGTCTAATATTAGTTTTTACGTTTGCAAAAGTATTTTTCGAGCATCGCTGAATGGTACCCCTGCTGTTTCCTTTTGATATATTGCAGACTGTCGGGTACCCACAGTAATTTCTATAAGATATATTGAAGCGTTACCAGCTATCCGTATTTAAACTAAAAGTGATACATTTTATATCCTATTCATATACCTGTTATGCTAGAAAGTGCTTCCAAAAACCTTGTAGTTCCCCCTCCTTGATTCGATTTTCACATACGTAGGTACATACATAAACTCATGACCATAATCCCTGTCGCGGTGGTCAGAATCATTGCTACAACTACCAACATTCTGTTGTAGCAATGCTCACATTGAGCAATTTAAGTTTCAGGAGTGCGATTTTTGAAAGTCAAATCAGCAGTAGAAAGATGCATATCTCCATAGTTATTTTGACCTTTTCAACTGCTGAGCTCACCAAATGAGATTCAAAAATCGCACTCCAGGATGGAATTACGATAATCACATTTGTAAATCAAATGAGTTTGTGGCTTGTTGGTCAAAAGCAGCAGTTCAAAGCAGTTATAAATACTCGCAATTGCATTGGTAAGTATAATTTACAAATGTTAAATGTTCGAACGGTTTTACTAATTTGCTATAACTTAACTATATTACTTGCGGTAAGTACCTACATGCAGCCGTATATCTGTCGCTCTCGTACCTATCTGTAGGCCTACCACGAGTTTACACTACAGTAAACTACAGTTTTCTTATCGAATTTTGTACAGCGCTCCTAGTGGTTACGTTGAGAACTAATTCTGTCATACAAAATTGGCGCCGTAACTACAGTAGTAACGTACAGGGAAAACTCATGGTAGGCCTACTGGCTTCATAGCTACTTGCGAGCGTAAGTGCCACCAAGATGCTGACGCTGAATCATCTTTGACGGCCCGGTAGCTCAGTCTGTAGTGAACCTGCCTGCTGTGCCGAGGGTCGCGGGTTCGAATCCCGTAAGGGATAAATATTTGTATGATGAATATTATGAATATTTGTACCCGAGTCATGGAGTTTGTATTTACTTATATATGTATGTATTATATGTATATCGTTGTCTAGTCATCATAATACAAGTCCAGGCTAGATTCTGGAAATTTCAATGTGATAATTGTGTGACAATGTCCAAGATATTTATTTATTTATACTATTTTATCGTTAGTAGATGGTAAGGCCAAAGATGATGATGAGATACATAAATAAGTACCTAATACTATGATATCACAAGGGAAGAAAAAGTTAGACTTTTGATAGCATGAACATTGTTACCTGCCTGCTACATTTTATACGCCACCACAATAATTTTATGACCGTCACTTGGTTAACCCACCCGTATGAGAAATAAAGACATAAAAAGGTGTTTTAAAAAACAAAAAGCCGCATAAAAGTATGAGATTGCATTGCAATGTCAGATATTGTTACCCACTGACTCAAAAGTGCAGTCGACTTGAAAATGCAAGGTTGTAATGTAACGGTAAAGTTTTTATTGCTTATTGTTTCCTTTTTGAAGATTAGGTTCATTATTAGAGCCATTAGAGCGCAGTGATCTAAAGAAATATAGTTATCAGAGATGTTGTTATAGTAAACGTCAATAGTATGATTTATAATATACAGGGTTTAAGGGACAGCCCTTCGCAGACTGAAACTGTGAACACAGACCATCAAAATGAACAGCATAAGCATAAGCATATGCTCACGACTATATTCCCCGAGGAGGGTACTCAGAGATATTCTGAAACCTCAGCACATCCACGTTTCTCCAGTAGTACAGAAACTCTGTCCAGTGTGACGGGGGGTGAGCCCGTCGCCAAAATGAACAACTTGAACAAAATTGAAAACTATGGAGCCTACCTCAGGAAATGCGAAAAAAATCTGCTGTTTCATACAAAACTGCTGCACCTACCCGACTCAAATATTTCGGACAAAAGATTTTTTTTCGCGTTTCCTGAGGAAAGAGATAATATTAAGCTACACCTAAAAACAAGTGGGAAACAGAAAAAAGTATGTGACGCATATTAGTAGGTCGTACCTACCTAGTTAAAGCTAGAACGATTTACGTTCTAGAGTTAAAGCAACCAATCAAAACTTGATAGAATTAATCCACGTATGTGAGAATGAAAGAATCAACTCAGGTTGGATGAAGTGGCGGCAGGTTACGGGAACGATCTGCGACTCTCGAATCCCCCTCAAATTAAAGGGGAAAATATACAAGACGATAATAAGACCTGTCGTTATGTACGGATCAGAGTGTTGGGCCACAAAAGGAATGGATGAGAAACGACTGCATGTAGCTGAGATGCGAATGTTGAGATGGATGTGTGGTGTAACTAGAATGGACAGGATTAGGAATGAGTATATTAGAGGAAGTTTGAAAGTAGCACCTATAACGGAAAAATTGCAGGGCAATAGATAATAATAATAATAATAAAATTTTTTATTTATCTTCTCCAAAAATCGATGAATCGAAGATTATCGTGGTATGGGCATGTGATGCGAAGAGACGAATTTCATGTTACGAGAAGAGTGTTAAGTATGAATGTGGATGGCTGTGGTAGGAGAGGAAGGCCAAAGAAAAGATGGATGGATTGTGTGAAGGATGATATGTGTAAGAAAGGAGTGAGTGCTGAAACGACGGCCAAGCGAGATGAATGGAAGAGGATGACATATTGCGCCGACCCCAAATAATGGGAAATGGGCAAGAGAATGATGATGTGAGAATGAAAGAACGTTCTCTCACATCCCGGAACTAATCCTAGGGAGTGATAACAAACTGCGTGGGCGCAGATCTTGCGGCTGTGTGCGGTTATGTCACGGGTTACAAAGTACAAAACGTCCACTAAGACCGCCCCGTCTCACAACCAGAGTCCGAGAGTAGAATCTTCAATCGTTCCTTATCGCACCTAAGCGCTTTAAGTATAGGTGCCTACTAGAACACATAGTTGAAGATATCATGGAATGACAGAATCAGCATGAGGAGGTCCTGCAGAGGATGAACAAAAGATTAGAAGTCCTAAAAAACTCTGAAATTACAGCACATCTGTCACATTATGAGAAGTGATAAATACCAATTTCTCCAGATTATTCTGCAGGGGAAAATTTTGGGAAGACGAATGTCTGGTTGAAGAAGGACTTCCTGGCTTAAAAACCTATATGAATGGTTCGATATGAACACCACCTCACTGTTCAGGGCTGCAGTCTCCAGGGTCCGAATAACCCTTATACCGAACCCGATACCCGAATAACCGAATAGCCATAGATGATAGGCTCCACAAGAAGATTGAACATGAGGTACATATAGGGTCCAACTTAATATGTTGACACTTTCTTAAGAGGATAATCAGACCATCAAACTGATCAACTTTCCCTATTGGATCAACATTGAAATAGCGAAAAACATCTGCTGTCCTATACTTATTTGAACATCTGATTTTTTTTCACGATTTCGATGTTGTTATTATAGAGAAAGTTGTCAGTTTGATGGTCTGATCATCCTCTTAAAAAACTGTCAGCATATTAAGTTGGACCCTATATAGTAAGTAGAAGTAGAAACTTATTATTATTTCTTTAAGCCCCACTTGCGCCAACCTGGGTTAGCAATAAACTCCAGGTTAAGTTGGTAATAACCCATGATTTTTTATATAGAAAAACAACTGAAAGAGCCATTTTATCCGGAGTTAATTGCTAACCCGTGGTTGGCGCAAGTGGGCCTAAGAAGACCTTCTGTCATGTTTCTACTCTGTGGTCGTGACACCACGCGGTCCAAGAAAGCACTTTGTTCAGTAATGGCTTTCTTTCTCCAAAGCGTTTATAAAAACGCCGAGAGTTGCGAAAGCGTGACGTATTGAGCTGAATAATCGATTATACGCTTATTTGCTTCGTATAATAAGATTCATTTTGTAATAGACCCGTTAATTATATCGTGGGTCTTTGTGTGTGATTAATAATTGTTTACATACCTAAATACTTTTGTGCATAAAACTCATGATCATAATCCCTTTCGGGGTCGCCAGAAAGTTTGTTACAACAACCAACAATCTTTCCAAGCGTGCAGTTGTAGAAAGGTCCAACTTTATCGTATCACTTTGAAGGTTTTGTGACGGAATGACGTGGTATACCTAAGGTAGTTAGTATTACCCAGAACAAGAAAACGTAACCCATTTATGGCCGGTTTCCTTTTCAGGGTGGTCAGATTTAGCTACGACTGCTATTTATCTTTAGCAAGCTTCACTATTAATGATTCCTTGCGCACTACAAGGAATACTGAATGAATGTCAGAATATATTGTGGATACAGAAGCTCACCAACATACGTCTTATTGCAAAGCATTGACTTCAAGTAAATACCTAAGCCGAGGCCAGAGCAGACTTTGAAAAATATGGCTCAACTATCTGGATGATCACGAAGCAGAATGCAAAATGATGGGCACGGGATAGACAGGGTGGAAAACCCTGAAGCAGGCACGTATCCAGGGAGGGGGATAGGTGGGATTTATCCCCCCCCGAAATCCGTTAATTTGTATGGAAAAGTGATTACAGCACTGGCTTTTTTATGGTTTTTCTATGAAAATCCCCCCCCGAAAATTAATGTCCCCCCCCCCCCCCCCCCCCGAAACAAAAGTCTGGATACGTGCCTGCCCTGAAGGAGACCTTTGCCCAACATACATACATACATACACGCCTGTGTCCCATTGGGGTAGGCAGAGACAATTGATCGCCATCGGCTACGATCCTGACATACCTCATTTGCCTCTCCTACAGTCATAAGTCGTTTCATACACGCTCGTCGGTTTCGGGTACATTTGATCTGGCCCTTCTTAAGTATGCTGCCAATTTGGTCTGCATACGTACGTCTAGGGCGACCCCTTTCGACTTTTCCATTCACACTTGCTTTATATATTTCATACGTCATTCTACTATCACTCATCCTTTCCACATGACCAAACCATCTCAGCATTCCCTTTTCAATCCTTGTCACTATATCCTCTTTCAGTCCACATTTGAGTCCACATTTCAGTCCACATTTGCCCAACAATGGCGTGAAATGTAAATTCAGAGTACCTGATGTTGTAATATCAGCTTGGACTATCTTAATTAGCATAGCATAGCATATGCTCACGACTATTATTCCCCGACCCAGTCAGAGATATTCTGAAACCTCAGAACATCCACGTTTCACCAGTAGTACCGAAAACTCTGTCCAGTGTGACGGGGGGTGAGCCCGTCGCCACTTATAATGGACAGTGGGTACAATACATGCCTCGAAATCGACTATCTGACTTGACCTACCGAAATATCGCCTAACGGCAGTCCTGGACTAACTTCTAAACGTGCCTATCCAGACAGATGATTCTCTAAAAATAGATGCAGTCTTTGAACTGGTAGAAAGTGCATGCGGCGAGGGCAATTTCATATCCTTGCCGTAGCATAAATTAGCTCTACAAAACAATGGACAGGTCACGTGTACAGAAACTATTTGCTAGAATCAAATAATCGTAAAACCCCTACGATTCCCACTGTCCAGTTTAACAACCTTTCTGGGAACATAAAGATAAAATAGCTATAAAGCTTTGCACTCACATGCCGGTAATTCACGGCGGTTATTCTGAGGCCGGGCTTGTTTGTCGTGACACTTCGTAAAGGTAGGTACGTTCGCATTATTTTTCTCAAGAAAACGATCCATATAATTCAATGATGTTTGTATATTTAATTAAATGGCCTTTTCCCTGTGGGTGACATAGCTAAGCTAATAAAAAAAACATTTCCAATAACATTTGCAACTTAAAATAAATTAAAAATAACTTAACAATGTAGTAGGGATATTGTTTGGTTTTTTGTTTTTAGTTTCATCAATTGCATCTAATACGTTAAGACAATTTGACGTTTTGTGATTTTTTATAGTTTAAAGGCTTGATTTGATGTTTTTATCAGTTAAATTTTGATCAAAGGCTTGATTTGAAGTTTTTAGTTACATTTTTGTTTAGATCTTAAATCAGGCTAAAATTGAATATTGGAATACATACATTGTAGGCAGTTAAAATAATCGCAGCGACAAGTTAGCTTGTGTACACTAAGCTTTAGAGTAGCGGTCATTATTAGCGATTGAGAGGTTCACAACAAATTATAATTCGGCCCCGAGCGATGCTTTTAGTGGCCATTCTACTTTAATAATGGCTAGGTATGACATACATAAATCATTTATAATTTTCCATTAAGTGGTTTCTCCACATTTAACAATTTATGAGTTGTTCTTGGAATAAATAAGAATTTAAAACTATAAGATGAACAAATCAAATAAAAGATTGAAAAATTAAGTCTCGGGCGGGACTTGAACCCGCACTCTTCCAAACCGGGGAATTGCGTTATCCAATAACGCCACCGAGCGAAGTAGCTCAACATGGCTGTAACTTGTTTAAAATCAATAATATTTGATATAAGATGAACACTCTACTCTCTCTTACTCTTGTGATAGATAAATGCCTCTATTAAATCTGGTAGTTAGATGGCCACACTTCGCGCCCACCCTTTTCCAAAAATAACGGTATCAGAATTAATTCTGTTAACTGTGTGATTTCGGGAAGAATAAAGGCCTCCGCTCATTGCAGCGATTTTATCGAGCGATAATATCGCTGCGATTTTGCGATAATTGTTTCCAGTACATTTTGTATGGGGACGCGCGATCCTACACACTGCCGCGATATTATCGAGTGATAATATCGCTGCGATTTTGCGATAATTGTTCTCAGTACATTTTGTATGGGGACGCGCTCGATCCCACACACTGCCGCGATATTATCGCAACTCTTTCGACTAATCGATCGAATCGCGGAATCGCTGCAGTGTGTAAGGTGTCGCGATATCGCTGTCGATAATATCGCTCGATAAAATCACTCGATAATATCGCTGCAATGTGCGGAGGCCTTAAGACTTGAGAAATAACCCGGTATTGCATCTGCTTATCATCAAAACAACTGACAGAATTCAAAAGCAACAATAGATCCCCCCGTCATCTGATAGAACGGGAAACTTTTACACCTCTAGTATGATTTCTCTACTCACGCGCGACGCGTCTTCGCTGTATAGAAAATAGCCTATTTCCGCGCTTTTCATAGAGAAAACATCGCGATCGCCGCGACAAGAAGAATGGAAAAAAGCCGAGTCGCACACAAGTAGAGAAATCATGAGAGGCTGATGCACTGGCTGATTCCTACAATCTAACCGGTAGCCAACGTTCATCATCATCATCATTTCAGCCTTTTTTATACGTCCACTGCTGGATATAGGACTCCCCCAAAAGGGAGGTTTTGCCATAATCGCCACGCATGGCAGGCGGGTTGGCTATCGCAGTTGGGTGTTAATATACTCGGAGAACGCTGCTGCCCATCCTCCGGTTAATCCCTTTAGTCGCCTTTTACGACACCCACTTTTGGGCTGGGATGGTGCAATATTCTTGGCCGGCACCACACGGCGGCCAACGTTATGGATATCAAATATGTTGACGATATCTGACTGATGAATTATTAGCCTCATACAACACCCAAATGATTACTTATGTTTCCCCATTGGTTTGAACATTCTTCCTCCAGTAAACATCTCAAAATCCTTTGTGTTCGACAAAAAGGAGGCCACGAGACAAAGCCACTATAGATCGATTCGACATTAAAGACTCCATTATGCTAGCAATTACGTTCTACTACGATTCCATTACAGCCAACAATAACAGGCAATAACTGAGATAGTTAAAATCGCGAACAGTTATCTTACAATAGCTATATCATCTGTGGCATCTCAGAACATTAAGTACAGTCAACGGAATGATGCTTGTGATAGACGTTTTTTATAAATAAGAATTAACATTGAATTAACTCACGCATTAAGAAAAGAAAGAAGCTTAGGTGGAAGAGATTGGGTGAGACCTTTGTCCAAAAATGGAATGAAATGGAAACGGGTTAAAAAAACTCAAATTAATGTCAAGTAACACAGATAGTAACACCGGTCGGAAAGAATAACTATGATGGGGATAGTTCAAACTAAAAAATACATAACGACAGATTACCTAGGTAGAAATAATTCAAGGCGGTACAAAACGCGAAAAGATTTTTGAGTAATATTTTGTTTCTATGATCATCATATCCATTGTCTGAAATTAATGTATTTTTTAAGAACCAGGATCGCGAAGAACTGCCACAAAACACCATATCGATACAAAACGAAAAATGCAATAAAGGAAATGAATGTTAATGTAGATTACTATACCTTTACGTTAGTTGACATTATAAATGTAGGAAAGTATTGTATTAGTAGAACGTGTAGGTACATAATATAACAATAGGTTAGTAGCAATAGACAATCTATGCAATGATAGAGTTATTAACCTAACAGTAACAGTACGATCTCAGTTACTGTTCTCATTTTCATTGATTGCTGTCTTTAAACCGCTTCGTCTGCGTAGAATTAGTTTAGGTTTGAAGGGCTACCATGCTGCTCATATAAATTTAAAAAATCGTGAATTGTTAATTTTTAGGAGGTTTGTCAATTTGATTTGTACGTACCATTTTAGGCGGGATCATGCCCCCCCTCGGACCGCCGCCATAGGATTGCCATTTTTAAATTACACATCTGTGGCTTTTGCTACGACTCACTTCAAGCACCTTCAAGAGTGCGATTTTTGAAACTCATACTTTGAACTCAGCAGTTAAAAATGTCAAAATTGCTATGGAGATATGCATCTTTCTAATGCTGATTTGACTTCCAAAAATCATACTTCATGAGAGCGATTTTCGAAAGTCAAATTAGCAATGGTAATTTTGACATTTTCAACTGCTGAGCTCAGCGAATGAGTTTCAAAAATCACACTCCAGATTAGCATTGGAAATGAAAAAGTAATTATCGTCGACGGATTTCAATGTATCCGGTGACACTAGAAAATCGCACTCCTGTATCTAAAGTAAATATGGTAAAGTATTAGGTACATTTTCCAAAGAAACATAACAAAGCAAGTTTCGAAATAGAATTTAAAATTTAATACAATTAAATTTACAATTACAATACATTACAATATTAATTAATTATTAAATTACAATAAATTTACAATATTAATACAATTTAATTTAATTTAATACAAATTGGTTGCAGGATTTATTGTGCACTTGCTTCTCGAATTATGTTTGTTATCCTTGTTTTAGAGCTGCCTCGGGGTGTGATTTAGGTGATATATTGTTAGCATTAGAATAACTAGGAAAGCGCTTTATTTCGTCAGCTGTCTCGCAATTCTGCCATAAAGGCCTACCGCACATTGCAGCGATATTATCGAGCGATTTTATCGAGCGATATTATCGACAGCGATATCGCGACACCTTACACACTGCAGCGATTCCGCGATTCGCGTCACGCATGCGCCCCACCACTGAATGTAGTCGAAAAGTTGCGATAATATCGCGGCAGTGTGTGGGATCGAGCGCGTCCCCTTACAAAATGTACTGGAAACAATTATCGCAAAATCGCAGCGATATTATCGCTCGATAAAATAGCTGCAATGAGCGGAGGCCTTAAATGATAACTGGAATTGACTCTCTAATAGCCATGCCTTTTTTCTTATTGCTGTCTCTCGTTTGCAATGAAGGGTAGTTTGATATTTCGTTTTCCTACTCCTCGTATCTTCTTTGATTAATTCATTGCGTTGCGGGTTCCGCTACAGATTAGAGTCATCTCATCCCCGGGCTCGCTGGACTTCATTGTCTAGTGTTGTGAATGGTCGCCGATGTTGATCCTGGTTAACAGGAGTTATAGCGGTGGGAATGCGTGGTGGGCCAGTGCTCGAATAAGAAGCAGTTTATAGTCTGAAGTACCCAATAGCCTCCTAACGCCCAAGTTAAAATGTTGGTATAATTGAAATCATAGAGTACATAAACATATCACATATTGTCCCAGATTGTCAAACAAATAGAGAAGACCGGGGCAACTTTAACTGATTCGTGCAAAATATTGTAAGGTGGGCGATTTATACTAACAGTTACTAAAAATACTGGGTCTGATAGGTAAACTATATTATGTGCAAAAAGTTGTACGCCTAGGAGGATAAAGTATTATAACGCGTTTAAGTTGACACCCTGTATGTTGTGTACAATGTAGGTAAAGTATTTCAAAACAACCTTACATTTAAATAAAAATTAACCCAACCCGTATTAAGTTAAATACAAAATGAATACGTAAATAAAGGCTCAAGAATGGCATGCATCAAGTGTAGGTAATGCCGCGGAATAACTACGTAATACTAAGGCGGCTCGCGCACGGCCGCGCGGAAATTAGGCCAATTACACACATTACGATTATCGCGCGGAGGCAGCGCTGCGCGGGCGCATGGTATGTGGAGCTGTAAGTAGATTACACTTTTAGTTTCAAGGACTAGGTTGGTTGAAAGGGAATCGAAGGAGGAAATAGAAAGTCTTGTATAACTTTGTTAAAAAAAAGAAAATTGGACGTGTGGGAACTATCCAGCTAAGAAGAACTTCATCATCATCAGGTTATACAGGGTGCAAACTTTAGTGCGTCACATACTTAGGGGGTGCTTCAGACCATCAAACTAAATAACTTTTACTGTGGGACCAATATTGAAATCCCGAAGTAAAAACTGTTCTTTTAATTTACATGTTGGGTGAGACTAATGGCATTTTCTATGGAATAGCAGATTTTTTGAAGTGACATTTATTTAGGACCATTGTGATTCGAAACTCGATGAAACGCAAAGGCGACTCTAAACAGTTTCTGACCGAGAAGGTTTCACTTCTACCGCGTGTGAACAGCATTTTGTTCGCCATATCAAAGTTGGTCCACAAATTAAAGTCGTTCAGTTTAATGGTCTTTAGCACCCAATAAATATGTAACGCATTTAATTTTACACCCCGTGTTTTCGACCCACTGTGAGACTGCTTTTCCACCAGAGATGTGCGAGGTCGCGAGGCGGTGAGCGAGGAAAAAATCGGCCAATAAGAGTGCTTCAATGTCCCAATGACGTGATCGAGCGAGCGCGCTATTGGCGCTTCGACTACGCGTGAACAAATGACTCTTCAATACAAAAGACATCAACGTGAGACACAAATATCGTTATGCTAATAATTATCTTTTCTCTACTTTGTCTAAAGGGTGTTTCGTCATTAGATGCGTTTCTTTTAAAGTGATGATCAGAACATCAAACTGAACAATTTTCTCCATCTACTAACAGAATTAAATAATGCAAAAAATCTAATAAAAGTAAATAAAAAAAAATAAAAAAAACCAGTCTGCATAAAAAACTTTAAATAAAAACTGAAATGAAATAAAACAAGTCCAAGAGTGCGATTTTTAAATATCATTAGCTGAATTCAGCACATGAAAATGTGAAAAATACTATGGAGATATGCATCTTTCTACTGCTGATTTGACTTTCAAAAATCGCACTCCTGAAGTATGATTTTTGAAAGTCAAATCGGCGGTAGAAAGATGCATATCTCCATAGTAATTTTGACATTTTCAACTGCTGAGCTCACCGAATGAGTTTCAAAAATCGCACTACAGTAGTCTAGAATTCTGTAATTGTTTACCCTGACAACACCCCAAGCGGGATTTGCATTTTTGTATGTTTGTATGTATGAATGCTACTGATGGTTTGTACTGAAGCAGTTTTTCCTCAATAAAAGTATTTTGAGGTCAAATGTCAAAGATGCCTGGAAACTAGTTCCCCCGACGACAGAATGTCGCGTTTTCTAACAGAACCTATCAATATGTGTGCATGTCACGCGATATTGATTAGTTTGTCCCCGATTCACTCCTTCTATTTATATTGATTGTATTTTCTTCGGTGCCGGTGCCAGCTGATAGCCGTGTCTGATTCATATCAAAGTATCACGACATGTTTTGTAAAAAGGTTGAATGGTGGGTCGGACAAAAAACTTTCGGACTTCATGCATTCGGATATGTGTAATTCGGACTTCCGTTACGGACCCCGGAAATACTGACTCAGGCAGGGCATTCCACTCCTTGTCTTTATAAAAAGGTTCTGAAAGGCGCATATTCTCGTAAAAACACTATGTTACATGGTTGAAGTTATTATGTATACATGTACCGATACTGAAATTGTAATTCGGCGTGGATGTACCTACCTACATATAAGTGATATTTGTAAAAAAAAACATTGGGGGGTAAAATAATTCATGGTTAAGGGAATACGTTATGGAATACATTAAGACTGTTTTTCTCTGTTAGTCTGCTTGTCTGTTTGTTTGCGCATGCATCACTTAAAAACTGCTGAACCGATCTGGATGGGGTTTTCAAAGAAGCATAAGCAACCAAAACCACTCAATCAAAAGTTATTTGTAGGTATTTAAAGTAGTAGTTTAATCAAAAATTTAACATTATTAAAGGAAACGCATTATTAGTACCGAATTTTTGTATATTTGTCATATTTGTCATTACAAAAGTGGCAATGACTTTGGGAGTGAGTTCCGATAGTAGGTAGTCTGAGCAAACGAATCTTCGTTAATTCTTAAAAAATATCCCCGCAGTTCTTAAGCCATCTTGTGCTCATGGTAGTTGTAGCATTGGCGAAATATCGGGAACTCAAATACAAAACGCGGTAAGAACCATTAAAAAATATTTAGTTTTAGATTGTGTCGTGATTCGTGATATTTTGTTACTAAATCTTAGTGTTTGTACTAGCAACACATTTAATATTCTATGACATTCAAATTAACTGAAAAATAATCAACGAATGGCTTAAAATGACTTGTATCCAGAGCCGTTCGAATTTGTGTCAGAATCGTTTAAATATATGCTTAAGGTGGCAATATTGACTTTTGTGCCGTTTGGTTGGTACAGCGCACTGAAAAATGAAGGGATAACGGTGGAAGTGGTGCAAAAGGTATCGAACAGGCAGTTCTCCAGTTCTCGGCGGACATCCAAAGTGACAAGTTGTATTATAAAGTAATTCTAGAATAATTTTAATTAAATTCAGTGAAATTGTAAAAAGTTAAATAAATTAATTTGAAAAGTATTCTAAAGTCTTTCGGAGTTTAATTTCTTCACAATTGCATTTCATGTTTTGAACCCCCTTTTGTTTACCCCATTGTCCTCAATACCTAAAAGTTAAATTCAATCCATGAGAAACGCCATTCTACAATAGTAATGTTATCTATAAAAAATGCAAAAAGCTCGCTTTTTACGACAAATCCTGTCCGCGGGTGGTCTCTTCTAGTACCTATAAAAAGTATTATAAAGTGACATCTCGGCACTTATGGCTGGACAGAAATGGAAAATTAACCTGTCTACATTGCACGTCTCTTTTTGTCAACCTTATTGGAATGAAAGGGACAGGACATGAGTTTATTGTCAACCCTATCGAGACATGAAGGTACTTCAAATAATAGAGAGTAGTATATTCCTTGATTGAACATAAATTCTTGGTATGAAATGTTGTGTTTTATGTAAAAAAACATACAACATGTGAAGTGAAGAGCATCGGTGGCACGTTGTGGAGGGGAATGGATATTCAATCATGAAGGGTCCGGGTTCGAATCCGTTATTATTGTATACATATCCTTAGTTCATGAATTATATTGTAGTAGTTATTAAGTCGTGTTATGTTGTAGAGTTTCTGGCAGCATCTTCTCTGCAGCGACAACACGTTCCGATGCGGTGGGAGCTTAAAAAAAAGCTGACTTTTGAACAGCAGCAACGGGTTGACGGGAGCCGCGTGTTGCTTTAAGAGCAGTACAAACATATTCGTCGCTCGTATGACTTATCTCATTTTTTAGTTTAGATTTTTAACTGGCTAGAACACATAATCTTAGATACTTAGTACCTTAGTACTTAAACCATTTTTCTGATTTAATTTAACATCGATATCTATAGAAATAATAAAATAAACAAACGTTAGAATAATCTATATACATAATTACAAACAGGAGTTAGAGTAAAACATTGAGAACGACGTCAGGAAGTCAGTGGTGGGTAACTCAAATCGTCATAAAACTGAGATGTAAAATCCATGACCGAACTGGGATACGAAACCCAGAACCCTGGTTTGGCTGTCCGGCGCCGCTAATTAACCATTACACCTGCCAGGTCGTCGATCATGCTAAGATATTTTCCCAACCGGGTCTTCTATTTCGTTCCGATAACGAACAAACAAGTCAACATAAACAACTCTAAATCTATCAGTAATCTAACAAAACAAACAACAGTTACTTAATGCTCGGTCGGGACCGGTCGTGCGTTACCTTTCACGGCACCCCGGGAATCGAACCACCACCTTAAAAGGCTGCACGCTTTGTTGACGTTAATTGAAATCGATACTAAAAACCTGCTGGGAATATTAACAACGATTTGGATAGGTACTAGTTTTTCGAGGCGAAATCGTGAGGTTTAAGAGTAGGTAGGTATAGTTTTAAGAATTCAGCACGCATTTTGATTTAAAATTGTTAATGAATATGCTATACAGGGTCCTTCTTATTAAATTCTGACTGTTTTTATGGGGATCTGGAGTGCGATTTTTGAATCTCATTCGCTGAGCTCAGCAGTTGAAAATGTCAAAATTACTATGGAGATATGCAATTATGCATCTTTCTACTGCTGATTTGACTTCCAAAAATCATAATTCAGGAGTGCGATTTTTTAAAGTCAAATAAGCAGTAGAAAGATGCATGAGAACGCTTTTGTATGAGATTTAAAAACCTGTGGGGAATTGCCATAGATGTCAACACCCACAAGTTATTGCAAAGAAGCTAACAGATGGCGATACCGTCGCGCTCAGAAATATGCTCCATACAAAGACAACGTTCACCGTAAATACGTAACTCGTAACCTACTAAAAATAAGGTTCACAACCGAATGCGAGACATAAATCGCGCAAGAGAAATAATCACGGAGATTCGATATATATACAAGATCCAACTAAGAACTGTTGGACCAGGGCCAGTCCCCAGGCTTCACACTGAGCCTGGTGGAAGATCTTCCCTTTTCAATGGAGGAACATTCCCAAGTAGCACCTCCATAAACCGTTCAAGCTCACCGATGACATTCAAAAATCGAACTCCAGACAGAAGAACTTTGGCAATATGACCAACATGCAACATCGTAAATGCAAATAAAATCTGCTGTCGTTTTCTATGTTTCAGTTTTTCCATACAAAACTGCTGTACCGACTAACTTGACTAAAATGTATGAGATAGCAGATTTTTTTTTCGCGATTTCGAAGCTGGCTCCATAGTGAAAGTTGTTCAGTTTGATGGTATGAAGCACCCCCTTAAGTATTACTAGGGTGTTTTGTTACACCCTGTATTATCGAGCATGCAATAATTTTGTACGCATGGATGTCACTGACTCGTAACACATTTTTTGATTATCGATGAAACTTGACACGAGAAGCCGAGAAAATGTTTCTAATCGAAGTATACTCGTAGTTTCGTCTATCCGTCTAGTAATAAATGCAACTTTGATGTAACCCTATCCCACCGGTACACATATATGGCTTCGCTACTTTTTACTGATATGAGTTTACAACCATTTCTTCCATTTTAGGCTGCATTTCCACCAGAGATGTGCGAGGTAGCGAGGCTTTGAGCGAGGAAGCAATCCGCCAATAGCGCGCTCGCTAGATCACTTCATTGGGAAATTGAAGCAATCTCATTGGCCGATTTTTTCCTCACTCACGACCTCGCTACCTCGCACATCTCTAGTGGAAACGCAGCCTTAAAGAGGTGTGTCAGAATCGTAGCGTGTGGCGGTCCGTGGTCTCTGCCTACCCCCATGGGTCAATGGGGGGTTTATGTATGTATGTATGATGATGCGCTTCAGAGATGAACAACTGAACTCGCAGTTTGCCCACGATCAACGTAATTGTTTTATGTATTTTACTGAAAACTGCTCTCAGAATATGAAGAAAAATAAATTAAAAAGGGGATGATCAAACCGTCCAACTGAAAAACTTTCTCTATGGGAACAGCTGATTTATTTTTCGCGATTTCGATGAAAGTTGTTCAGTTTGACGGTCTGATCATCCCTTTAAAAAATTGTCAGCAGAAGGACTCTATACATATTTTATTTTTACAATTGTTTATGAATAAAATATTCCTTTGCATTCACCTCAAATGTTTAGTTTTTTTTTTTTAGTTTGAAATCGGGTTCAATGGCCGTCTAAGTCGAGATCAAACTTATTTCTAGCTGTGTACATCTATAAGCTTTTACTTTCTCATTTAGCAAAGTTTCTTGGACATATATTATGTTATAGGTAGGTACGCCAGTGAGAGTAATTCGCACACACATGCTAAGTCGCACCTAGACTTGTCACAGACAACTCTTACACCTGGCGCGTTCCTGACACACCTATCTATAAATATTTATTTATTTACATTTACATGGTGACTGAATAAACAAGTAACGTATATTTCACACACGAAAGTTGCTAGTCGCTTCGCTAGCTTGAATGATTTTCATTATTTACATTTACAATAAGGACCCCCCGCCACTAAAACCTTAACAATTAAATAAAATGTTCTTAAAATTTTTTTTTTACGTGACTGAAATATTGTGATTTTAGTGTCCTTAGCCCTGTCCAGTCATAACGTATGTAGGTGTACAGAATATTAGGGTTAAAAATCAGTTGCATTACATCGCAAAAAAACACTTAACTTTTCATACAAACGTTCGATCAGCTGATTGCATTTAGTACTATGGAAAGTTCATTTTACCATAGGTTTCTTAGGGACAGTTGATCTGTGTGATACTGATCTAGGGTACAATCATCCCTTAAACTGTTTGCCCTAACGCCCTGTAGTTTTCTTCTTATTAACAACGATTTTTTACACATAATAATATATTCTTGTCACATAATAATATATTCTTCAATGAAAAAAAAAACGTTTTTTTATCTACAAAAAGCATGTTGCTTCAAATGCTGACTGCACTGCTGAAAGTAAATTACTGAAAGTAAATTGTTTTTCTACAATCTTTTATTTAACTTGCCTTGTTAGTTAGTTAGTATGTTAAGTACTAATCTTATTTATGGTTAAGTGTCGCGAAATGGCAAGATATTTTCAACGCAACGTGATCATTATAACCTAAAGAGTTGCGTAAAAAACGTCAGCTTATTAACAAGGACTCTGTATAGCAATAATTTCTAGTTCATTAACAAGATGGCAGTTCTCAATGCCGATGCTGCCGAGTGCCGACAGACCGACACCCACTCTCAAATATCTCAACAAAAAACATCTTATCTCGACATCTAAATGTATTATAGGCTGTGGATTTGAACCAGTTTTTAAAACTACCTCGAATTAGCTTTACTACAAGGCGCGTTTTAATAAAATTGCTTTTATTACCAATTTTTTAAAGATTTTATGTTGTTTTTTGGGTGGTCAAACGTTGGCGATAATTGTGGAAATTTTGAGAATGAAATGTGTAGAAGAAATTTTGAGAATGAAATGTGTAGAAATTAACGAAAAACCTTTACGGAAAAATGTTACTGGAATACATTTCTCATGCAACTTTTCTAAAATTCGATGTACAACCACATTCCATGAACTATGGGAGGACACATTTTTTTTAAACTTTTCAACCTTTATTCCTTAGGAAAAGTTGTTACGGCGACACATCAACCTATACAAAACAAAAATAAGCTGACTACCTGACGTCAATACGTTATACAACCTACCATACAAATGTGCGGATCAGCCGATCAATTTTCTATGGGAGGTTCATGTTCCTTAAACAATGTTGTTTAGTTTCATTGTATAAATACATCCTTCACATTTTGTTAGAAGTAATAAAAAACTATGTCTATAGCAAAATTAGCTCAGTTTGCAAAATTAAACCAACTCTTTAAATATAACTTGAATGTTTTGTTACATATTATGTATACTTACAAGGTGTTTCATAAGTAAACATTTAAAACTTAAGAGGGTTGTTAAGACCGTTAAACTGAACAACTTTCTCTATGGGACCAACATCGAAATCGCGAAAAAAAATTCATTTTTGTAACACCTTGTATAACCAAGTAGCTAAGTCAAAAACATAAAGATCGGTAGAGATCCATTGATCATCTACAACATGTTTAACAACAATTTGTAAGTTACCCAGCTTCGTTACTTTGAACTAGAATGACTAAGTAATGAGAAATAACTCAACTAATTAAACTTCTAAACGAGTGTCCGACTCGACGAGCGTCCGTCATCCCACTTTATGACAAGTTAGTTGAAATTCTTGCATTTTCGAAGTCCCAGAGCGCTCTACGTAAGGAAGAAAGTAGACTGATTTGTGGGACTTTGAAACAGGCAGCCACTTAAAATTACTTAAATGTAGCTTTCGTATGAGTAATGGTTGAAACTTTGTTTTTTAGGGTTCCGAAGTCAACAAGGAACCCTTATAGTTTCGCCATGTCCGTCCGTCCGTCCGTCCGTCCGTCCGTCTGTCCGCGGCTTAGCTCAGAGACGCTTAGTACTAGAAAGCTGTAATTTGGCATGAATACACATATTAATCACGCCGAGAAAGTGGTAAAACAAAATTTTAAAAAATATTTTTTTTTAGGGTACCTCCCGTGAAGTGGGGATGCAATTTTTTTTTCTCGTCTATCCCATGGTGTGGGGTATCGTTGGATAGGTCTTTTAAAAATACGGTGGGTGTGGGAAAACCATTTTTCGATTTAGGGATCCGTTAGCGAAATATTAAGCTTTAAGGTGCAAATTTTTGTTAGAGTCGAGTGTCCCCCCCCTCTGCCAGCTAAACGGTTGTTTCTGGATATGTGAAAAAATTCATGGCAGTAGTGTAAATAATGAAATTAAAAGGAAAACTATCACCGCTAAGTTAGCTTTACAAGTTAACGAGTAATAGTCGACCAACTTAAAAAATGCACTTTTTAGACTTTATTAGCCGTCAAACCGTAGTATAAAACAAAAAGCCCCCTTCTAAGTTCGTATATTGTGACGGGCAACTACGGAACCCTACCCTGCGCGTGGCCCGACACGCACTTGGCCAGTTTTTTTTAAAGGGGTTTGAACTTTTTGGCCCTAACATCAGCACTTTGTTTTTGTTTTCAAAATTACGGTGCACAATAAATTCATATATTTGGATAGGGGACACTTATACAAACATAAAATGTGATATAACATAACATCATAAAGCGTCACGTTTCTGAGATATTCAAAGATAAAAATACACAAACATAATTGCCTATACTACTTTATTTCGGTGAATAACTCCGAAGCGTGACGCTTAACGCTTTAGGATATCATGTCACCTTTTTTGTTTGTATATGTGTATTCTATCTAAATATATAACTTTCGTTGAGTACCGCGATTTTGAAAAAAAAAAAACAAAGCATAATGGCGGCCGACGTTAGGGGCCACCCTCCCTACAAAATCTTCTATCCCCTTTTTATACAAGTATTATACAACTTTATATGCTGACGGTTTTTTTAAGAGGATAATCAGACCCGCAATCTAAACAACTTTTTCTGTTGGACCAAAATTGAAATCACTAAAAAACACCAGTTCCATACAAAACTGCAATCTTACTCGACCCAAAGGTATGAGACAGCAGATTATTTTTTCGCTATTCCTATTTCGATGTGGGTCCCATAGAGAAAGTTGTTTAGTTTGACGGTCTGATCCACCCCTTAAATAGCTTAGACCCTATACAGTGTCCAACTTAATATAATGTTTTTTGGGGGGATGATCAGATCTAATCAGCAAGTTTTGCAATTTTGTGAATAAGAACATGATAAATGAAAATCACGAAAGAGCCGAATAATTCTTTTTCCCATACGATCATGGAGTAAGTGTAATTTCTCTATGCATACGATGCAATAACGACTGCACGTTTAAGGGTATATTATTCGGAGCGCGCTCCATACAAACGTACTATGGTGATATTTTCAATACTAACCAATTAAAGTCAATGAAATTTTGCAGAAACAATCTAGAAACAAATTTCAATGCTTGTATGGAGTCAGATTTTCGTTAAAATGTATAGTTTTCAAGTTACAGTGCCTCAAAGATTTCCATACAAATCTTAAATTAATCCTACCATTGAAACTGTATATTTTAACGAAAATCTGACTCTATAGAAGCATAGAAATTTGTTTCTAGATTGTTTCTGCAAAATTTCATTGACTTTAATTGGTTAGTATTGAAAATATCACCATAGTACGTTTGTATGCAGCGCGCATTTTCGCTCTCGGAATAATATTCTCTTAAATAGCTTGGTACTAGAACGTGGTTAAATCGTTCTAGGCTTGGTACTCTTGGTAGTTATAGCAAAGATTCCCTTAACACTTAATAAAAGAATTACGATCATTTAATGTTTTTCCTTCTCTCTCCATCTTTATAGTGCAAGACCACTACAAACTCCTATATGTCACCGATTCCACATCGATCGCAGGACAGTGACACCAACGGCTGACGAATTGCACGAGTTCATTGACCTCCCCCTCCCCCTCGCAGGACCTGCGCGGGCGCATATCTCTGTGTCTCGCACGGCGCGGGCGCTCATTCAGGTGATTATTTCACCGGGACATTTATTTCTTATAATTTATTACTTAATCGACAGTCGTTTGTTTTTTCAGGACATTACTACTGATAAATAAAGGGGGCTGTCAGCAGTTGGTGTCAGATTATCGCGGTGGATAAATAGCTAAAGGGTGTTTTTGTGGAATTTCTCAATTATCGCGCAGGGGAACGGAGATATAAAGGCTTGATGTAAACTTAATGAATATATTTTCAACTTCAAGCCTTTATTCAGTCTCCTTCTTAATATGCTGACACTTTTTTAAGGATATGATCAGACCGTCAAACTGAACAACTTCGAAATCACGAAAAAGAAATCAGCAGTTCCATACAAAACTGCAAACCTACTCCAGCCAGTATGGGACAGACGATTTTTTTTCGCGATTTCGATGATGGTCCCATAAAGAAAGTTGTTCAGTTTGATGGTCTGATCATCCCCTTAAAAAAGTGTCAGCATATTAAGAAGGACCCTATATATCTCCGTTCGAACTGAGTTACTTACATGTAAAAACAAGCTTTGTTTGTTACTTTATTCTGAACTATAATATTCAAGTTTATGGCTGCGCCAAAAACAACGGCGAAAACCTTCCATACAAAACCCGCAATGTCTTTTACATTTAAAAAACATATCTTAATTCGGCATATTATTCTCTACATCCATCAATTGGCTCTCTTAAGAAAGGACTTAATTATATAATAACACGAAGCGACAAAACAGTAATCGAGCAGTATCGATAATACAAATTACCATTATACCAGTTCGAATCGGAATACCTTCGCAGTCAGAACGCATATATGGTCATGAAAGTTGCCCATCTAGAGAGGTTCCGAAGTGCAACTTATTCGGAGCATGCGTCTGGTTGCGTGTTACTTGCGTGTCATCCCTGCTATCGAGTGCAAAGGGCCCGGTGGCCTAAACACAATTTCAGGAGATGGTATAATAGGAAAAAGGCCTACAGGCCTCAGAAACCGGACACAGGTTGATTTTGATGTTGGGCTTAGTATTTAGCTGTCTTCTTGCAGTGAAACGAAATAATCCATGTCTTTAAGAGTCTAAGGCCCGATTCGACCAAACGCGAGTAAATTTTATTCTTAGATTAAGTCGCCGTTTACTATAGAGTAAACTAATTTTGCGTTTTACCAACCCCAATCTAAATGAAATGTCAATGTCACGTAATTAAAAAAATTATAATAAAAAGAAACCTACCAAATTTAAACTGTGTAACCTCAAATTGCAATAAGTACGGATACAACGACCTCTTTCTTTAGGTGAATTATACATTCGTTCTTTTAGTACGGGGTGTGTAAACAACAAAAGTAAAATTTTTCCTTGTATAGTTACCTACTCTTCTATAAATCTAAGTTTGGTCGAATTTGGCCTTATTGATAAAATGAATGAATGAAATCGCTACCCTCACAGAACAAAATGGTACTTACCTAAGTGCAAAAATTCGAGTAGTTATGAAAAATTTTAAACACTGTTATTGATCATAACTTCGATATTAGGGGTTTATGATCAATTATCCACTCGTATTCAAAGAAAAGCAATTTTTTAAAATAATTAGCTGATTAATGTTTTGCCAAAGTCGCCGAAAATGCTATAAGATTCGAATGACGATAATAGCACATTACCATTTTTTTTGTGGGAGCGGCGAAATGTACAGTACATTTCCAATAAAATCGCTACTGCTTGTTAAGTATATTGGAACAAAACTCTGTTTATAAAGCTCCAGTCTTTAGACTAACTTGTATTTTATTCCAAAAACAGGTTTTGAACTCCCATTGTTTTCCTTTTCTTCCGTGAAACGACTTTAACCATAATATTACGATACTTACAACCGTTTGTTTCGAAAAAACAAAATACATGATTCATTACTGTGTACATCCATCCACATATTAATGTCTGTCACTTACCAAGTCCCCTAAAAGAGCACTTAATGCTACGGCTTAAAAAATAAAATGTCTTGTTTCATGTGACTTCTTTAAATGGAACGAACAATAAGGACGACCGTAAGAAACGAGAAATGTATTAAAAATAATGTGATATTGTGGTTTGGTGACGTCACGCTGGGGGATGTGGTGGAAGGGCCTCGCCTGGGGATGCATTGCTTCATATCTGAGTGCTAGGGACCTGTATGATGTAGTATGAGATATAAGATCATTTCTGTAAAGGATCTAAAGAGAAATATCGGCCTTTGTGTAGCTCAATCCAACGCAAGAAAAGTTTCCTCTTGAAAGCAGGACTTGTTTAACATGGGATTTAAACTTTTTGTCTGGCAAGTTTTGTATCTAAAGCTAGGGAGGAGCAGAGAGTGACCTAAACTTAAATGTGTCTTAACCTTCTGTCGCAGTCGGGTAAAAAGATTATTTAACTCAAGTTAGTTTTACAACTTTGTAATGTTGCCATAGCTTGTTGCATCCACAGGCCAACTAATAGCTTATTAAGGACGTACCCGGGATATTTGCCGGTGGCACCGCTCCGCGACCGAGGCAGACAAAAGAATGTAAGTATTTAATGTTATAGACGGCCGATGATTACTGGCCAATAATAGCCTTCTCTGTGACATTTTACTTGGTGCACAATCATTTTGAAATAAACTGGTAGAGTATAGTAGATTACACGCCGAGGACAGGAGAGTAAGAAAGGTCTCAGATCTCGATCTAGCCGAGGTCAACAAACATGTGATCTGAGGCTTTCTTATTTACTGTCCGAGGTTAGTATACTATTTTTCTCCTCGACGGAGGTGGAAAGCGACAACTTCGTTTAGCGCAGCGGGACAATAATTGACTCTTTCCGTCCGGAGGGGAGAAAAGAAAGTAATGATCTGATCATTTGGCAGAATAATGAATTTAGTGGATGACTCTATTAGAGAATGGGGAAATGGAATATTCCGTTTTAGGAACAAGAACGTGAAATCGTTACTTTATTTTCTGTAATATTGAGTTATTTATTACTGATGCGTGGTTCCCGGTATATAATGGACACCCCACTGTATCACATGCGGCGACTAAGGGATTAGGTTATATTTGCAGTGTTTTGTGGACGAAAGACTAGCTGTATCACCAGGTAAAGAGTCTCTTCATACTAAAGCGTACCTTGCCACAACTGCTCGCTTAAAAAGTTAATTGTTAGTGACACAAGTAGGCTTCTGACCACCTCTAAAGTTAGTACAACGGTGAACTTATGTATATTTATAAAGCATTACACAATAATCGACGAAGGTGACGAAGATAGACGTTTTGCTTTGCATTTGTACATACTTGTAATTCTTTATATTTATTCAAATGTATATGTTCTGTTTTGGTGTGCAATAAAGTATAATTGATTGATTGATTGATTTTTTGCCAAAGTTCGCGAAACGTCCAAGCCTTACAACATTCTTTTATGCCAGCATAAGCTGTGTCATACCCATAACAAATACTCTAGCTGTAGTGGAAAATTAGACAGTCAGCAATGATCGGTATAACTTTCATTGACCAAGATGAAGACTAAATCAAAGATTGGCTGTACATGCAATCTTATTTATAACTTTTTACACGACTGTGAGTCTTGGCTACATTTGTTATGAAAAAGAAATGTTTTTGTTGGAATTTATGCACTTTAATGAATCTTTTTTTTTTTTTTTTTTTTTTTTTTTTTATTGTGTGACTAAATACAGCATTGCTCAGGGAGCATTTACTGCTTTTTACTGCGGACTATTGGCGGGACCTCTTTAATGAATCATTCTTATCATCCAATCATCTAACGTTCTAACTCCAAACTATTTTTATTACTATCTAGATAAAATAGCGCAAATCCTCGACAATAGATCCTCTATAAAGTCGCAGAACAGGTTCCTTCATAGCCATAACATCCTTTAAAGAATTGCCAAAGAACGACTTTATTATGTAAATAATTCGTTTTTATTGTTTGATGATAGATAATCTATGGTCTTTGATCAAAAGACGGGACTGGTTTGATTAAAGATCATAGATTTTTTGTTTTGATAGTTTTCCTTTTAGCTTTTAATTTTATTACTTACCCAGAGTATTCTAGAGGCAACAAATTGTTATATTTGATTGATCTATGACCCTGCTAATTCGATGAAGGAGCTGTCATATTTGGCCCGTTTGGATATGCCTGCGACCTAATCAATACTTCAATATTAGTTCAGCATTTCTTTAAAATCGGTTTCGTACGTAGAATAGGTCTACGAATAGCGGTACAGTAACAATTTTGGATAAGTCTTTGACTGCCAATTGCCAAATGACCGAAAAACAATGGAACATCTATTGTTATTGTGACCTGACGTTGTTCAACGTATCAAAAAATAGTTATTTGTTATGCTAGGCTGCAAAGTTGCTTTTTGGCGCGAGTACTTTTATTGAAACCTGAGCAAGCGAAGGATTCTAGGATTGAACCACGAGCGAAGCGAGTGGTTCAAATAATAGAATCCTGAGCGTTTAGCGAAGGTTTCAAAGGTACGAGACGTAGAATAACTTTGCAGCCGAGCGAAACACACAATTTTTCACCTCACAACAGCGAGGAAAAAAAGTGAATTGCTAAAAAGAACATTTCAAAAAGTTTTTATTTTCGTGCTGGCCAGTGTCATGAAATAGTTAATAAGCATTTTCAGTGCATTGGCGGTATACAAAAATATTGAATAGACAGATTCGAATTTCAAAAACTCTTTCCACGCTAGCGGATAAAATACACTTTTGCACTCGGATTTCGAACGATAAACAGAATCTTTCCGAGCTTGTGAGGTGAAAACAATTTTTCTATGATCAGACCATCAGCATCAAACTGAACAACTTTCTCTAAGGGACCAACATCGAAATCGGGAAAAAAATACAGCTGTCCCCTAACATTTGGCTGGAGTAGGTTTGCAGTTCTATATGGAATAGCAGATTTTTTCATAGCGATTTCGATTTTGGTGCCATAGAGAAACTTGTTCACTTTGATGTTCTAATCATCCCCTTAAAAAAGTGTCAGAATATTAAGATGGACCCTGTATACCGCTACGTTCATCATCATCACAGGCTCACAGCCTATACGTCCGTACTGCATGGCACAGGCCTACCCTCATGGAGGGTGTATGGGCGTTAGTCCACCACGCGTGCACAATGCGGATTGGTAGACTTCACAACGCATCGGAATTTGTTCTTCAGCGTATGCAGGTTTCCTCACGATATTTCCATCACCATTTGAGAGCCGTCGGTATTACGTACATAAGTTCAAAAAACTCATTGGTACATGGCATGTGATCCGCGCGGTTTCGAACCCGGACCTCAATATTGATTTTCCATAGCTCTCCGCAACGCGCCACCGAGCCTCTTAGCTACAGCTACGACGTTAGAAGCCAAAAAAGGCAAAAATTGTATCTTGAGCTCTTTCATAACCATTATCCTTTTCGATTTGGTCCGGAGGCTGCCAAGAGTGCCAAGGAACTGTCAATCACGAAATTTAAGTGACTTCTCAATACAAACGCCGTCTACGGTCTTTTTTCGAATTTAAATAATGATGGTTCTCTCACACCCTTCGTGAGGTTGTCTCGTTTAAGTACTGTAGAGGATCTAACTTAATATGCTGACGGTTCTTAAGGGGATGATCAGACCATCAAACTGAATAACTCCCTCTATGGGACCAAAGACGAAATCGCGGAAAAAAATCAGCATCAACATTTGGGTCAAGTAGGGTTGCTGTTTTGAATGGAACAGCAGATTTCGCAATTTCGACGTTGGTCCTGTAGAAAAATTGTTCAGGTTGATGGTCTGATCCTGGTCTGATCATTCTCTTTAAAACGGTCAGCATAATTATTATTAAGTGCGTTCACACACGATGACGCACTGACGGAGCAGCAAACGTCAGTCCGTCATTTGTGAAGCAAAGAGTTGTATGAAACCGCACGTAGAAACACACGGTGACGCATTGACGCACCGGGTGTGGTTCTATGGACTGACATCTGCCGCTCCGTCAGTGCGTCATCGTGTGTGAACGCACTAAGAAGGAACCTTAAAAAAGTAAGTTGTAACTACGAACTTTGAGTATGTTAACGTAAAATTGATTTATCCCAGCGTTAGTTGTGAAAAATCCGAAGTTTCCCATGAATCGCTTTACAACAAGTAACACAAACATCAATGAAAATATTTTCAAACATTTTTAAAGAAATTATTCTTAATTTTAACTAAACCCCGACCAAACGAACAGACTCTCATTAGTTATTATCAGATCAAATATTCATGATATGAGTACGTTCACGCTATTAGTTTGATGGAGAGCGCAGGAAAGTGACACTAACGGAGCTGTCTTCCATATAACATGGCACGATTATCATTTTTAATAGAAACTGTAATCTGAGACATCATACAACGGGACAGGTAATGCTTTAAATCACGGTATAGGCAAGATCTAAAGGTAATATCTATGACTGATTCAGGATGAAAGGACTATCTTCTGGTGTTACTCCCGAATCTATTTTCCTTGTCTTTCAGGAAATCAGGTCCTTCCCACCATGCACATTGCAACTTGCCGTATGCATACGGCAAGCTCTCGCGCATCCAGGATTTGAATTCAGGATCTTCGCTTTAGCAGCACAGCATTCAGCTATCACACACATAGGAACCTAGTCAAGGTATAATTATATTATTGTATATGTATATGTATGAAGTTTTGCTAAGAACTATATCATTTGATTCTATGCTACAAACACCGAAGGTTTCATTATTTATATGAAGTGTTCTAAACAGTGTGATAATGATAAAACATAATTCTTGATGTTCCTTGTTGTCATTATTTTTAGGATAGGGGTAAAATAGGGGTAGGTCAGCAAGATGCAATAGAAAGAAGGCCCAAATCCAGCAGCAGTGTGGGTTGATGTATTTATGAAATATTAGTAAAAGTCGAACGTGGGTTATGTACTATCCCTAGAGAGACACCTACAGGTGACAGGGAAAGTGGCCACTACAAATTAATGCAATACATTTCATATATTAGCGGAATTACGAGCAATTTATGCATAAAATGCAGTTATCTGCCGGCGCTGTCAGTTGCTAATGAATTAATAATTAATTGGATACTATATCTTGATTCTATTTCACATTTTGACATAAATACTTAGTAAATCTTAGTTATTTTTAATACATTATTTTAACTTCGCCATGTTTGCCCGACTTAGATTATGCCAATTCTAGACCGCCTGATTTGTTTCAATATTAATTTTCTGTATTAACTGTGTTTTATACAGGGTGTAAGGAAAAGTATTATTATCCTTGAAATCACATACTCTACCCATCGAACTGAACAACTTTTACTATGGGAGCAAACCTGTCAGAACAAAAAAAGTCAGCTAGGTAGCCGTCTCATACTCGTACATTTAAGTCGAGTAAGCGCTGGAACGGCTGATTCTTTTGTGCACTGACAGGTTTGCTCCCATAGTAAAAGTTGTTCTGTTTGATGGATAGAGTAAGTAGTTTAAAGGATACTTTTCCTTACACCCTGTATTTAAGCAATGTGAATAAAGTAATTACAGTTATCTCGTTTATCAATTTTTTCACTCCATTTTATGTTGTAATTGTAAAATAAAGCGACGAAGGAATACCAAAAAACAACCTCTAAAGTACAACCTCAAACTACTACGGGAATATATTACTTACCTATAGTCATAAGCATATAAGATATAAGACGATTAGCATTGAAAAATTTATCAATATTGTATATTTACCTAGTTGGCAGCTGTGACAAAGTTTCCCACTACGGATATGGTCGTGTATACGTAAGTAGTTATATTTATATGACTGATCTAATTGGGATATAATACCGTCCAGAGGGCTCTTTCCACTTTCATCACAGATTACCTCACCCTCGAAATATTCCACTTATTCAATAATAAGCCTAATTACATAATATACACGAACAATGAAACCCAAACCTGTAATTTAGAGGTCCAATTATGTAATAATACTGCGCTATCGAATACTCGATAATGTGGATAGAATACTGTTAAGTCACGGCTTTTAATATGAAAAAATAGGCCGGAAACGTTACAGGTTTTTTTTGTGTATAATAAGTCAATTTGGTATGGAAGTGAACTCCGATGTTAACACTACTTAGTTGTTTATTTTAGTCCAACATCGTAAATATAAAAGAAATGTATTCAATTGGACTAAGGAAGAAAATGCAACTAACTTATAAACGACTGCTGCACTCAAATGTGGATGAAAAACATCGTGAAACCCGCACGTATCTGAGGTATGAGGATGTTTCAAATAAAAAAGAAATTTTAGTTTTAATTAAATATAATTTTACAAACAAATTAAATAAGGACGTTAATTAAGCGAATGGTAGGGCTGGCCGGACACGTCAAAAAATTAAATGGATCATTTTGAATGTTGTACTTACCTACCTATGGTTATTTCCCCAATAGTTTTGCTTTAAACCTGATAAACCTCATACAAAAATAACTAAAACCTGTGCTAGGTCCGCATGGTGGAGCGGCATTTTCCACTAACCATTAAGTGAAAGGATGTCCTGCAGGCTGTAACAAGTGCTAAAAGGTGATGAATGTTCATAATTTTCTCGCGAACCGTTTGTTCCCAGTTTTTACAAATTCGATTCATCTCAGTCGCTAAAATAGCACCTCACTTATGAATGATGGAGACGCTTTATACTTCGTGAACGCTAAACCACATATTATTTAATAGTTACTACGCTAAACGGAGATCCACTTCGAGTCATGGCTCATTAGGGAGACATAATTATGATGGATGTATAGTTTATTCCAAATAAAATAATAAGCGAGATGTGGATGCTCCTACTCTATTAAAAAAAAAGGAAAGATTTTAATTCTGGCTTCTTAACTCGGCCTAGCACCGTGTACTGGGTAGCATTCTATACAAGGTGTTACAAAACTACAAATAAACCTTAATAAACCATGAAACTGAACAACTTTCACTATGGGACCAATATCGAAATCGCGAAAAAAAAAATGTATGTTCTATACTCTACAAATCGACTAGAGCTAAAATATGTATGGGATATGAAATTATTTTTTTCGCGATTTCGATGTTGGTCTCATAGAGAAAGTTGTTCAGTTTGACGGTCTTAACAACCCCCTTAAGAGTTTCAAAAATTTATTGTTACTTATGAAACACCTTGTATAGCAGTAGAAAGATACATATCTCCATAGTAATTTTGACATTTTCAACTGCTGAGCTCACCGAATGAGTTTCAAAAATCGCACTCCAGGTCTCGTGATTTTGAATGGTCGAAACTTGGTCGAAACTCAATTTACTTATCATGCATAAATGTTAAGTATGGGAACAAAGCTATCAGCACAAAAAAAATCAACTGTTCCTTACTAAACTACATTAACGTATGAAACAGCAGATTTTTTTTGCGCTGTCTTGTAGTAAAAGTTGTTCAGTTTGATGGGTAGAGTATGTGGTTCAAAGGTTAATGATACTTTTCCTTACACCCTGTAGAGTAGATAAATAACAAAACTTCAAGAATGCAGTTCTTAACCATGTCATTTCCATCTTTCTCTGAATATCTCAACATCTTTCTTTTCTGCAATTACCTTTATATCCCGCCCTATTCCTGCAACTACGATATAAGGCACTATGCCCCGAGGCTCCTTGCAAACGATACTCAGGCGCATGCGCAGGTAATTCAGCATTACACGCAATAATCCCGTAAATCAAGCTGTTTTAGTGCTTTTGGTGTCAGCATAAGAGTGTTCTTGAGGGTTTTCTTATGCAGAATGCGGTATAATTTTATGAGCCTGCGCGCGATTTGAATATCGTGGTCATGTAGACTTGATATTATTCTTGGATGTCTATATCTGTCTGCGGGGGCCAACTGATGGGTTTGTATGATTGTCTTGACTTTGGCCAGATATTCTATAGCTATGTATAAACTTGTCGATAAATAGAGGAAGAATAGATAAATAGAAGTCGCTAATTAATAGATGCAGCACAGAATTATATCCTCTTTTCTTTATAATCTCTTTTCTTTTATTGTCTTCTGTTTTCGAAAATGCATTCGTTATTTGATTTTTTGTAATCTGTAAAGATTACAGTTAATACAATACAATACGAGCTGTTTGTGGCCAGCGTATTGTATTGTTTTACGATACGTACAATACAATATTTTATATAGAGCCGGACGAAAAGGTGTAATAAGCTTGTCGGAATAGTAGCAAATGTTGATACGTTGTCTCGTCCTAGCCCAATCGGAGAAATGAGTAAATAGGATGTATTAAATGCGTTACATACTAAAAGGGGAAAACCCATCAGACCACCAAGCTTAGCAACTTTTTAAATTGGGACCAATATTAAAACCGAGAAAAAAATATCTGGAGTGCGATTTTTGAATCTCATTCGCTGAGCTCCGCAGTTGAAAATGTCAAAATTACTATGGAGATGGAGATACCTGCTGCCGCTACTGCTGATTTAACTTTCAAAAATCGCACCTTAAGTATGATTTTTGAAAATAAAATCAGCAGTAGAAAGATGCATAAGTACCTGAATTTTCAACTGATGAGCTCAGCGAATGAGTTTCAAAAAACGCACTCCTGTTCCATAGAAAACGACAATAAGCGACTCTATTCAAATGTATAGATTCGCAGATTTTTTGCTTTCTGAAACACCTCCAACAAACAACTTTAACCTGCATTTTAAACAACTAAAGACAACACTTTCACCGTAATAAAACAAAGTTATCACCGATTATAAAAGTCAGATAAAATCTCGACGCGAAGTACCGTTGATAACCAGCTGTATGGGAACAAAATGCCATTGTTACGCCAATTTGTAATTAAATTGTGTAAAAGGTAGTACTAATAAACATCTCTCGAGATAATATTTCTCTGAGATAGCATCTCGGACTGGCCACGATTTTGGTTCGCAACTAAATGACTCTAATGGGTTTCTCGCACGGAACATTTGTGGCTCAAAGTTACTTACTTGAGTGAGAAGATTAAAGATAGATAGGTAGATAACAAAACATTAAAAAATTATGATTCACAGTTTGACAAAGCAGTGCGGATTTTTATAAAAGGGGTATGGGTAATATTGGCGTCTTTTTTTTTTAAGCGGCCAGTTACCAAATGTGGTGAGTATTTTAGGGCTAATATTACCTTACATTATTATGCAAAAAAAAATATCCTACGGTGTAACGTTTCGGAGATATTTAATTTGAAAGTTTCAAAAAAATTACTATACAAAACTCATTAAAAGTTACTAGTTTTGGTTTTTTACCTTTTTTTGTTTTTATAGTCCAAATATGCGTGATGATATCACAAATAATTAAAACTTACTAATTCTGGGCTATAGAAACAAAAAGTGGTAAATTTTTATGAGATTTGTAAGTAATTTTTTTTAAAACTTTGAACTTAAATATCTTCGAAACGTTACACCATAGGACAATTTTTTTCCATAAAAATGTATGGTAATATTATTAGCCCTAAAATATACACAACATTTGGTACCTGGCCGCTTAAAAAAAAAAAAAAGACGCCACCCTCCATACAAGAATTACCCATAGGCCTTTATATTGATAAACCTACGACCGGCTCGGGGATAGTATATTTGATACAACTATCATCCACATTAGCACAAATGCTGCATTTGAACGGTAGGATCGCTTCTGGCCTCTGGTTTTAGGATATGAACAGATATTGGATGTTGTGATAGGACGCTAGCCTTTCGTCCACATAAACCGCTGTAACAGAAACCAGATCCCTCAAAAGAGAAAATAACTGTGTGGGTCCATCCTAAACCGTATGTTTATGTATTTGATAAATAAATAAAAAAAAAAAAAAAAAAAAAACCCGTAGGACAACACGTATAACTAACCTTACAAACATTTCAGGACCTTCGAAACTTAAATCTGGGACTCCTTGACTCATTTGTAACCCATCTGTGTATCGCAATAAAGTTTTGAAGTTTGACTTCGCAGATAAGTTCGGTACCAATCAGATTAAAGTAGACCAAGTGCAAGCGCATCATCCCTCATTTTACAACGCATGCAATTTGTAATACAAAAGATTCTGCAACACCTCAAATGACCCAACTAAGAGCTCTGAGAACCAGAAAGTTCCCCTGCCGCATCCCCCTCTGTTAGAACAATGGTTCCCATGGCAGATGATGCGTTTAGTGACGCTGTTAATAGCTATAGTAATTATAAAAAAAAGCTGCACTTTGTGATGGAAGCAAGCCGCTTTGCATAGTGATAGAAGGGACCAAAATAAGCGATTTGACCCGCAGCAGCGCAACTTTCATCCCTTAGGAACACAGATGGCGCCACTTCTTTACATGAAACTTCAAAAAATTCTGCAAGCCTAACGGCTTCACCGATTTCATTAATTAAGGTGTCTATCGAAAGAACATTTATTAATAAATGATTAAAAAAAATAAAAAGTAATAAATCCATAATGGCTGCAAAAAGCCATGCATTTTTGTAAATTTTTTAAAGTAATTTTTCAGTTTTTTCTTAATAATATTTAAAAAATGTATGAATTGGGTATATTTTTAATTATTCACATTGTTAATAAATCAATAACACGTTTAATAAAAAAACTGCATGTCAATATATTTAATAGTTAGGAAAATATTCAAGATTTCATAAGCAGCCACGGTGCGCCCCAGTCATAGTAATTATGAAAAAAATAAAGAATTTTGTGATGGAAGCTAGCCGTTTTTCACAGTGATAGAACGGACCAAAATAAGCAATTTTACCCGTGACAGTGAAACATTCATTCTTTAGGATCACAGATGGCGCCACATATTTTAACAATCTTTAAAATGTTACTGAAACTAAACGGCTACGCCGATTTTAATTATTTAAGTGTCGAACGGTTCGTATTATTAAGTTTCCGGTTCTGCAGTACCCTCATCCAACGAGTGTCCACTACCTTCACCGGATCGTCGGTCCACCTTGTGGAGGCCGCACGATACACTTTCCGGTACGCGGCTGCGCGGTTGCCACTCAAGAATTCTTCGGCCCTATCTGCCAGCCAGCCGTTCTGCAAGCAATATGCCCAGCCCATTGCCACTCTAGTTAGCAATTCTTGATTGTGTCGACTTAATTTCTGATTCGATTTCGTAGGTTTGCCCTTTGGTTGACTTTCAGCCTTTATACTATGCCTTTATTTAGTGATAGACCACGTAACAGCATAATTTATTATAATACATCAGTATAGCATTTCAAAATATATCTAGGTACTTACGTTTGATTCCCACAGCTGCTTTTGCAGAATATTTTAAACTGCAGGGTGCAAGGCAGGTCGACGTTTCGGCAACTACAGCGCATTGTGTCCGCCGCAGCCTGATTTACTAGCGCATTGGTCGAAGATTTTTTTCAATATAATAGTTCCCATCCCATGTCTATCTTTTTATGATGTTGTAACAAGACTTCCTTAGGTTGATGGACTCCACAATGGCCAAAAGTTACTGCGATTTGGTCAGAATTATCCCTCTTCGACTTATACACTTGTAGGTAAATCAGGCTGCGACGACCATTGTATATTTTGACTATTGTGGAGTATATCCATCTTAGGAGGTCTTGTTACATCCCTAAAATAAAAAGATAGACATTATGATGGGAACTATTAAATAGAAAACATTCTTCAACCAATGCGCTTATACATCAGGCTGTGACGGACACAATGCGCTGTGGTTGCCGACGCGTAGACATAGCTTCCGCCCTGTAGTGTAAAAAAAATTCCTGCAAAGGTGGCTGTGGAAATCATACGTAAGTACGGATATGTTTTGAAATGCTATGCCTACTAATATACCTAATACAATAAATTATGCTGTTACGTCGTCGCTAACAAAATAAAGGGCAAGTAAAAATGCTGTAAGTCACTCGGAGGGCAATGGAGAGGGCTAGATTGTCCCTGCGTGATCGAATAAGAAATGAAGAGATCCGCAAGGGAACCCGGGTAGCCGACAGCCCGACGACACAACCCGGAGAATTGCTAACTAAAGTAGCAATGGGCTGGGCACATTGCTCGCAGTACGGATGGGCGATGGGGCTGAAAACGAGTGGCGACCGCGCAGCCGCGTACCGGAAAGCGTATCGTGGGTAGGCCTCCAAAAGGTAGACAGACGATCCGGTGAAGGTAGAGGACAGTCGTTGGATGAGGGTAGTGCAGAACCGGCCCTGTTGTGGCGATCCTTGCAGGAGGCCTATGTCTAGCAGCGGACGTTTATCGGGAGACATTACAAATATCTACAAAGCTACTAAACCGATTTCGATGCAGTTTTCATTTTTAGATTCGAAATAGATGTCTAAAATAAAAATAAAAAACTTCATACATTGTTCAACGTAGTTAAGTGAAAACTTGTAAGTAATTTTTAATTTTTTGTACATATTTTTTAATTTTTGCACATATAATTTTTAAAAATATTTGACTTATTATTTTTTGAAGTTGAAACTTAATAATACGAACCGTTTGACACTTAAATAATTAAAATCGGCGTAGCCGTTTAGTTTCAGTAACTTTTTAAAGATTGTTAAAATATGTGGCGCCATCTGTGATCCTAAAGAATGAATGTTTCACTGTCACGGGTAAAATTGCTTATTTTGGTCCGTTCTATCACTGTGCAAAACGGCTAGCTTCCATCACAAAATTCTTTATTTTTTTCATAATTACTATGACTGGGGCGCACCGTGGCTGCTTATGAAATCTTGAATATTTTCCTAACTATTAAAGATATTGACATGCAGTTTTTTTTATTAAACGTGTTATTGATTTATTAACAATGTGAATAATTAAAAATATACCCAATTCATACATTTTTTAAATATTATTAAGAAAAAACTAAAAATTACTTTAAAAAATTTACAAAAATGCATGGCTTTTTGCAGCCATTATGGATTTTTTACTTTTTATTTTTTTTAATCATTTATTAATAAATGTTCTTTCGATAGACACCTTAATTAATGAAATCGGTGAAGCCGTTAGGATTGCAGAATTTTTTGAAGTTTCATGTAAAGAAGTGGCGCCATCTGTGTTCCTAAGGGATGAAAGTTGCGCTGCTGCGGGTCAAATCGCTTATTTTGGTCCCTTCTATCACTATGCAAAGCGGCTTGCTTCCATCACAAAGTGCAGCTTTTCCTTAAAATATCTCCATAATAACTAGGACTATAATGTTAGTGCAGATTGCTTGATGGTAACTGGGCGATTGAACCGTTTTATTGTGTTGCTAATGTGTGGATCTTGATCTAATTGTAATTATAATCACCTACGTTTCAAGAATGACTTCGTGAATCGTAATATTCTGTCATAGATGATTTTTTTTCGCTTACTCTAATAGACTGGATACTGCCAACAAAAAACTGAATTTGACAAGATGACGTCATAACGTCAGTACATGCGTAAATCGTACTTATTAGTTTCATGCAGCCCATGCAGGTAACTGCCGGGTAACCAGCGGGTAACCAGATAGGCAATAGAGGAGGTGAGGTACGAAATTGGTGGGAGGAAGGGAGTGTCCACACTGTATGTATAGATACTCTTCTTATGCTGTGATTTTGTTCTGTTTCAACGGTTTTTCAACCCTGCTCAGGTCGGACGTTACTTTCTACTGTGATGAGGTGAATCCTATATGCTCACGACTTTATTCCCCGAGGGGGTAGTCAGAGATATTCTGAAACTAATACCGAAACTCCGTCCAGTGTGACGGGGAGTGAACCCGTCGCCACTTACAGCCTTACCCAATACAGCCTCGAAATTGACGCACGCAGGTTTCTTCACGATGTTTTCCTCCACCGAAAAGCCATTGGTGTTACAAATCGTACATAAATTCCGAAAAACTAGTCGGCCTGGACGGGTATCGAACCATCGCCTCCTGCACGGCAGGCAAGGTTACTCATTAGGCATGATATTTTTCGTCGCATATTTCAGACCACCATAAACCCCTCGCCTCGCCATTCCCCAGGAAATTCATCTTGCCCAAATGAAAGTTAGATCTCGTCAACCCCAGTAACAGGGTAGGCAGACGTAGCTATTAAATGAATTGTTTATTTGCGGTTTCTAAGACTTAAACCATCTAAGCGGATAGTGTCTATATTTTTCAAAATAAGTGCGGTTATATGATAGCAGCTTGTCTTAAACCGAGCTTACCTGATATTTTTCTCATCGTAAAGATTGTAATCTTTTATAATGTCGGGAATGTTCGGTAAAGTTCAGGATTATCACTCGAGAATGGAGACGTAAACCGAGCACTATAATAATCCATTGTACAAGGATCACTTGAAACAAGCTATTTCACTCCTTATCACATAAGTATTAAAGGTTCTGTCAGGGGTATTTGTATAAGGAATACATTGTAACATAAATTTGGATCGGCGGCGTATACGCATGGGCGACAATTTATCTCCGGATTTAGTTGTATAGTGTTACTTGTCGCATTACTTAGGTTTATAATGAAAGGACCTTGGTGTCCTCGATGTGTTTATAATGGTTAAATATTAAACTTGGGTCTGGTTTTGTACTGATCTTTGAAATGTATACCTCACGTCTAACCAACGATGTATTTCAATATTTCATCCTAGAAATTGGAAACCCCTCGTATTAGCCATCTAATTAATAGGTAGAGTCGTTTTCGAAACCTCTCTCCCTACATCAGGAGAGCAATTTTTTAAAAGTCACACGTTCAAATCAGCAGTATGAAATGACAAAATTACTACGGCGATTATGCATCTTTCTACCGCTTATTTGAACTTGTGATTTTCAAAAATCGCACTCCAGGTCACATGTTTTAAGTTTCTTGCACTCTTTTTATCTGTACTTACCCTTTTCTGAACAGAAAACCTAGGTGCCTATGTTGTAGTTTTCTTTGTCTTCAAATTTGTTTAATGAACAATTTCTAACTTTTTACAAAACCTAAATTATTTTGATATTTTTTAATATGTTAAAACTTTTGATAAGTTTGAGCATTTGTAATGAATATAAAACAAAAATAAAGGCGAACTAACTTTTCCGAAAGAGTGATTACTACCACAGAGTACTATAAGATATTAGCGTAAAACTATCGGTGCGTGTCCGGCTCGCGCATGACTAGTTTTTCTTCTATACATAGGTTTCTATTTACAGACTTTTTTGTCAAATTTATGTTTATTAAAGACATAACTGTCTAATTCAATCAAAACTTTCCTAAAACTATTGAATCAATTCTCAATTTACCAAATATGAGCAAATCTATATGCTAATGTAATACCTAAATATTTTCAAATTAACCATTTAAAAGGCAATTAGTAGCGATTAAGATATAATAAATTATTAGTTTAGTTGAAATAAGCCTCTGTTCGGCGTGCCTCGAGCTTATAGAAATAGCTGAGCTTGAGTTATATTTATATGTTTATTATGATAATGTAGGTGTGGCTTGGTTATATAACATTAATGTTAAAATGGTATTACTAAAGACACAACCCTAAAAGAAGTAAACTGTAGAAACGTAGGCAAGACTTAAGACGCTGTTATCCCGTCGAGGCCGTTTTTTGAACACGAACGAAAGTGTTTTAAACTGTGTTTTAAAGTCTGAAATTAAATTATGTTTATTTAAGGATCGGGCGGATGAGTGACTGTTCTCAATTACACGATTAGATTAAGTTTACTAGATAGAAAAAGATCCCAAAGTTACCCCTTTTTGTTTTGTTTTTTCAATACTATGATTAAACTGCTGATATTTAACTTTTTATTCTTGTACTTAACTAAATACATTAAATATTTCTAGTGAACTCAGAAGAATTTTTAGCTCAGAAACTCCCATGAGCAAAGATATTAACGAAAAACACGTTTTTTTGCGATCCTGCTTTTAATTGGAGCGGGATGGCTAATTGTAAACTTATGCTTGCAAGAAAGAGACGCTTGCACTGGGATAACCTAGCCTTAAACATATCTAATATCTCTAAAAAGTTTTTAAAACAATTGGCTATCCGCGTCTGTCCTCAACATTTCGGCATAAGTCCACCACGCGTGTTCGATGCGGATTGGTAGACTTCACATAGGCATCGGAATTTCTTCTTCAGCGAATGCAGGTTTCCTTACGATGTTTTCCTTCACCGTTTGAGAGCAGTCAGTAATTACTACATAAGTTAGAAAAACTCACTGGTCCATGGCATGTCCGTGCGAATTCGAACTCGGACCTCAAGATTAAGTTTCCATAGCTCTCCGCAACGCGCCTCCGACGCTCCCTTATAACATAATATTATGTGCGAGTAAATTATTTTTCCTCATATTATAGATCCCACCCGGGCGAAGCTGGGGCGGGTCGCTAGTATTTATTTGAAATAGCTCCGTGACTGACAGTCTGATAGGCGACGTGAACCAAAACATTAAATATATTCTACACTGAGCTTGGTGGCGCGCTGCGGAGAGGTATGGACTCTCAATCATGAGGTCCGGGTTCGAATCCGCACGGACAACATGCCACGTACCAATGAGTTTTTCTAACTTATGTACGTATTACCGACTGCTCTCAAACGGTGAAGGAAAACATCGTGAGAAGACCTGCATATGCTGAAGAAGAATGCAATGAAATTCCGATGCGTATGTGAAGTCTACCAATCCGCATTGGGCAAGCGTAGTGGACTAACGCTCAAACACCCTCCTAGGGACGCCGTATATCTATAGGTTGTGATGATGATGATGATGATATTCTACCAGAGAATGTAGTAGGGGAACTGAATGGATGGAGGGATGGAATGAATTCGCGGTCAAAATCTAATCATTACCTATTTGATAATTTATTGTTATTAGTGTAACATTAGTGAAAATATCGTGACAAAACCTGAATTTCGCTGGATTTGGGGATGTGTGGTGAGACATGCAGGTTGGCTTTTCAGTGAAGAAAAACGTTGTGAGGTGTGTTTGTATGTTTAAATGTCGATGCGGGTATTTTATCCACTTTCGCTCCGCCTCGGTCAACAATTACATGAGATCTGATACCTTTCTTACTTTCCTGCCCTCGGTGCGTAATCTACTATTATTCATTTGCACACTAGCGGTAATAAGCAAAAGCAATAGTAAATTTAAAAAAAAATTACCTCACATAGTCACCTACCTATCCAAGCAGGTGGTCTGCCTGTCTACCCCAAGAAAACAACTAGTCATAAATGTAGTTAAAGAACCATTCCCTTATATCAACATTTTAATTAAAAATGCGACTCATCAAACGCGTGACATCGGAATCTAGAAGGAACTTGGACACTTTAGGAAAAACTTCTGCTTTCCACTGTAATGAGACCATTAGTTCCACTATTCTACTCCACGTAAAACCTCCCTTTTGAAGTACTCTTGAGACTACTTAATAAGAATCAAATTGGCTTGATTATCGGGACTTTAATTTTTGAAACATAAAGTTCATTTTAAATGCACAGGCGAAGTCACGCAAAGCAAGCAACTATCAAACCTATTTACTTTGCCATAAGAGTTCTGATTGTAGATTTACGTAGAATGAACTAAAGAATGATGATCGACTGGTTCGATCACAGCTTTCGAATTTCGAACGATAACGGTCTTGAGATGGAGACTGCGTGCACGCAGGCTTCGGGCCCGCTTTTTGTTTGACGATGCTGAGAAAAGAACGTAATAATATGTTGTTTGTTTGTATGTTGGTAAGTATTACGGCACAATAATGTTGATTTGATTACAATCTTGGGGTGAACAGGAGTTTTGATATTTTGATACAACGCAGAGGGTTAGCTTTTAATACGGATAAAGAATTACAAGTACAAATAAGCCGGTCTTATCGCTAAAAAGCGATTTCTTCCAGACAACCTTAGTAGAGGAATTGACAAACTAAAAATAGGTAGGCGGTGTAGCTATAAAGAAAGAAATGGCAATGAGTGTATAAATATACTTAAAAATAAATGTCAAATGATGGCACGGGAATGAGAAGGGTGGAAAAGATGGAAAGAGACCTTTGCAAAACGGGTTAAAAAGAAAAAAGTTGGACTTCAGGCATAAGAATAACTATTGTCCGTTGGGACTAAACGTAAGCGTATATTAACCTGATGTCTAAATTACCTACATAAGAAGAAAGTGCATTGCACCAAACCTAAAGGCACTCTAAAATTTAGAGTCTAAATGATACCAAACATTTCAGTCCTAAGCCTAAGTGATAGGTAACTAAGCTTAGGGGTAACTTTACAATTAGTACAATCGGGCATAAGTGTATTAGGTAATTATTCTTATGCTTAAAGTGAAATTATATTTCAGGTGGTGATGGCCATAGCGGTTAGCCATCCGAAAACACTTTTGAAAAAAACCTTAAGAAGCAAAAAGTTCTAACTTATCCACGTAATACCGACTGCTTTCGAAAAAGCAAAAAAAGAAGAAAAGAGGAAAGCATCGCAAGGAAACCTGCATACGCTGAAGAATAATTTCGGATGTATCGTATGTGAAGTCTACCCATCTGCATCCACCAGTCCAGTCAGTCAGTCCAGTGCACCAGGACTAACACCCCTTTTCACGATTTGCATTCTTCTTTTTCATATATAGCATAGCATAGCATAGCATAGCATATGCTCACGACTATATTCCCCGAGGGGGAAGTCAGAGATATTCTGAAACCTCAGAACATCCACGTTTCACCAGTAGTACCGAAAAATCTGTCCAGTGTGACAGGGGGTGAGCCCGTCGCCACTTATAATGGACAGTTGGGTACAATACATGCCTCGAAATTGAAGCATGCAGGTTTCCTCACGATGTTTTCCTTCACCGAAAAGCCAGTGGTGTTACAAATCGTACATAAATTCCGAAAAACTCATTGGTACCAGTCGGCCTGGACGGGGATCGAACCATCGCCTCCTGCACGGCAGGCAAGGTTACTCGCCACTGGACCACCACGGCTTTTTTCAAACTTTTTTTCATATATAGGTAGTAATAATCTATTTTAGTACATAGTAACTCTGTGTTAGTACCTTTATAAATTTTACAATCTATATCACTTTACGATATCATAAAGTTAAACATAATAATGATAAGATCAACATAAAAATAAAGAATCTACAATTTTATGGTCACTTTACTTCGCAGACATTTTTGTACGTTTTTCCGAATTATCCTGTCGCGTATAAAATTCAATTATCTCTTCCATTATAATGCCAACGTTGTTGTACAAAGTAACTGACTGACACATCAACACAAACACTCTAAAATTAACTTTGAAAACCCGTATACAGGGTGAACTCAATATCATTATCATTGCCCTCAAGGGAGCAAAGCTGACTTAATGTTTTGATGTAAATACCAAATTTTGTATAAAATAAATTTCTTCAGTTCATATTCACTCACTATCTATCTCACTACACTCACTATATAAAATGGGGGAAGCTAGAGAACCCTCTAGCTAGATATTTCGAGAAACAAAGAGTCCTTAATATGCTGACACTTTTTAAGGGGATGATCAGGGGATGATCAGGCCATCAAACTGAACACCTTTCTCTGGGACTAACATCAAAATCACGAAAAGAAAATCAGCTGTCCCATACATTTGGCTCAAGTAGGTAATTGCAGTTTTGTTAGGAAAAGCTAATTTTTTTGCGATTTCGATATTGGTGCCATAGAGAATGTTGTACAGTTGGATGGTGTGATCATTCCCTTAAAAAATGTCAGCATATTAAGAAAGACCATGTATAAACTGACTTACAAGTTCACAACATAACCCAAGGCACCAGTTTTCTCCGGTGACTATACCTACACATAATAGCAAAATTCCTGCATACAAAATGCAAAAACGTGGTGGTACCGCACTATAGAGATGTCACGTTTAGAGGTCGCTGGCAAAATTGTAAACAACCTACATTTGCGCCCCTACAAACTTATTTCTACCTTATTCCTTACAGCATAAAGATATAGAACTGCGTAATTTGAACACCATCTGCAAGGCTATATTTGCAGTTATAAAACTATATTTTCAGCTTTATTATGACGGATTAGAGTTCAAGTTTATGGTAGAATATGTTTGGTTAAAAGACAAAGGCATGTTCATGACCCATGAACAAGATCATGTGAATATTGTATCGTTTTGTGGTTTTTGCTTTTAATGAATAGTAGATGCGTGCAATAATTACTTGATTACCTACACAAGGTCCCATACTTTTAGGTCGAGTAGTTTTGTAAGGGAAGCTGATTTATTATACGCGATTTCTATTTAGTGTAGCGATGATAGTCGTTTGTTGTTCTGATTCTTACGAGTGTTTCATTTCTCTGTAGTCTGATAATCCCATTTAAAAATCGTAATCTCTAGATAGTACAATGCACATACCTACTAATTACGCACGTGATTATACAGGGTGTAAGTGACAGCCTAGTAAATACTGACACGGTGAGCTCAGACCATCAAACAACCATTCACTATGGAATCTACCTCAGATAACACGAAAAAAAAATCAGCTGTCCCATACAAAATGCTGTACCTACCCGACTCAAATGTATGGAAGAGCAGATTTTTTTTCGCGTTTCCTGAGGAAAGCCCGTAGTGAAAGTTGTTCAGTTTGATGGTCTGAGCTCACCGTTTCAGTATTTGCTAGGCTGTCACTTACACCCTGTATATAAGGTTTAACAAAATTAGGTGAAACTATTTTAAGGGGATGGTCAGACTATCAAACTGAACATTTTTCTCTATGGGACCAATATAGAAATCGCGAAAAAAAATCTGCGGTCCCATAAATTTAGGTCGAGTAGGTTTGTATGGAACAGTAGATTTTTTTTTCGCGATTTAGATATTGGTCCCATAGAGAAAATTGTTCAGTTTGATGGTATGATCATCCCCTTAAAATAGTTTCACCTAATTTTGTTAGACCTTATATAGGGTCCTTCTTAATATGCTGACAAAAGTTCAGTACCTTTGGATTCGCTTAATCTACCCTAATACAGGGTCCGATCTTAATATGCTGACAGTTTTTTAAGAGATAATCAGACCATCAAACTGAACAACTTTCTCTATGGAACCAACATCGAAATCGCAAAATTGGGGTAGATAGAGGGTAGATTGCGCGAATCCAAAGATACCGAACTTTTGACCGCCTTCTGCAGTGACAGGTACTTCTTTCAATTTCGAAAACAATAAGAATTTCAAAAACATGAATATATTATGGCCTCAGGGCGCTTCGCGTCGTCCGTTACGAGTGGTTATAATTTCTCTGTTCCACTAATTACAAAGTTATTATACGGCTTGTCCAAAAACTGATTAGTCTTTCAATAGCGGCCATTATCTCTCGACAGATATAAATAACAAACTTCAGAAAAAACTTAAATTAATTATCTTTGAAGTCGTTCTTAGAATTAAGGGATAACTGACAACCGATGCGGAGTCCGAGCACCGAATAGAATATACTAACAGAAAAACAGCTTCATACAAGTTCCTGGCCGCGTACACCCCTACATGCGTAGCGTGCGGCAATACGTGAACGTTCGCGTACGAGAATGAGCGGCAGTTTGGTAGAAACATCGCTGCGCAGCAATGTTGCTGCTGCTGCTACTGTAGGTGTTTTGTGTACAGGAGTGCGATTTTTGAATCTCATTCGGTGAGCTCAGCAGTTGAAAATGTCAAAATTACTATGGAGATACGCATCTTTCTACTGCTGATTTGACTTTAAAAAATCGCACTCCTTGTCGCGGCGAGCGCGAATTCTGTTAGAGGGTAGATCGGGTAGTGGGGAATAACAAGTGACAGTTTAGAATCGAACATTGGTGGCTCAACGAAAAACGGGGAAGTTGATGGCGGTTAGTCGCGTGGCCAAGACGGTGTGTGATAGTGGCACGTGGCTTGCCTGAGACCAGAACCTGGTGAGTTGTCTCTTATATCTATGTACCTATAAATGTGTGTAATGTGATATTCTAAGGACATAGCATCCCTTGTGGAATAGTATTATAATCAGACTAATATGTGTGGTCGCTCCCCAAGGGATGATTATTGGGTTTAGCGAGTTATGGAAGGCTAGGGTCGGACTGTAGGGGAGGTGGAGGTCCAACTAAGGGACTGCGGTTCCGCCCCATGCTCATTAGAATGTATCACATACGCGTGGCTTTCTAGAGGACTACGAAGGCAAGTTCGTAGTCTTCACCTGGGAGCGACGGAGAGTAACCGGCCACATGCGTGTGGCTCTCCACGGGATTCTCATGATAGTGATTGTGAATCGTGATTGCTATGTCCTAAGAGTACACATCTGTAGTTAACGTAAAGTTGTCGCAATGTGAATTACACCGTTATACCCTCATAATGTGCTGTATCTATTTACCGTGGCGACACTCCTAAAGCATGATTTTTGAGAGTCAAATCAGCAGTAGAAAGATGCATATCTCCATAATAATTTTGACATTTTCAACTGCTGAGCTCACCGAATGAGATTCAAAAATCGCACTCCTGGCCTTGCCCAGCTTGTATGAAGCTGTTTTTCTGGAAGGGAAATCTATTCTGTGGCCCGAGAGGTGAAAACCATGAGCTGACAAGGCGTAGGTACCTAGTGTGGTTTCGGTCGGTAGGTACCTACATGTTTCGCATGGTAATAAAATCGGGTGCAGTTGAAATGGGTAGAATCGCGAACTGATGATAAATGATATGGTCGATTCTAAGCCTGAATCGTTCCCTTGCTCAGTAACAATTATATCAAAGGTAAATAATTAATCATAATTTTAATACAAAGCAATAATTTTATACAACTTTATTCACCATAAAGCAACAAATATCCATCCATAAAACGGTTACTAAGATTATAATAATTTTATAGTAGATTGAAAAGCGTATCAAATTCGAAAATTATATGCGAAAATTATGTTAGGTAGTTTGATCGTTATTTAAAACACACAAACTCGAAGATACCTACACATTACCCTTCCTTTGCGTCGCGCAGTCGGTTAAAAAAGAAGAATTCGTGACGTTATTTAAAACTAAAAAAAAAATGCACTGCCTTCTAATTAAAATAGTTGATTTAATTTAAAAAAACGTAAAAGCAATCAATAAATAATAATAAAATACAAAAACCCAGTGGTTCAAGACACAAACTGAACGGACAAAAAATAATACTCCAATTCAAATGAATCGAAGCAAATGAAATTCGAAAATAATTGATTGAGTCTAATTTAGATGGGCTTAATCGGTGTTTAAAGCTTCGGTTAAGCCATTAATAAGACATGGGCCACCGAGGCGAGAAGCTACTTGTACTCGGAATAATTTATACTGTGTTTAAGATTTCTTTATAAGATTACAGTTTTGTTAATGCTAAGTTTGACGTAAAAGGAAACTTGGGTTTGGTACGAAATGTACTGGTTCTTGTAAGGGAATGGCATTTTGCTATTATGTCTACGATACTGTCATAGTTTTTAGACAACGTTTAACGGACATTCAATTTCATGCAACTTGTATAGCAAGACTATTTAACTGCAATTAAAGGGAGTTTCTTCAGTTCTGAAAAAACTATATGAAGAAGGGAAACGCGCCGTCTTAAGCTATGATAAAATAAAAATATTGGAAAACAAACATGAAAACCGTAACCAACACAAAAGAACTCTTCCCGAATCACCACCTGAAACACAAACTCAAAATAAAAATGTTAAACAACCACGAAAGAAAAATAAAACAGACATAAAGGACTATCTTTTCAAGGAACAAAAAACCAATTGATGCATAACTATACCTCCCCACACGCCCCCAAACCACTTACTCTAAATGAAAGCAGAAAAATCAAAACAGTTTAAAAACCTTCTCCAATCCGGCTGGTCACCGTGGAGGAGTAAGACCACAACCCTCCAGTTATAGAAAATGAATAGAAACCAACGAAAAAGATTTCAACGCTCGGTACAAACCTATACCTATAATAAAAACGTCGCAGATACAAGCAAAACTAGAGCTGAGCAGAAAAGCAAAATAATAATTGGAGGAGGCTTTTACCGCAACAAGCGGGCCTTACAAAAAATGAATAGGTACTGAATTGGCTGGAATAGCCTAATAACACATAATAGGTAATAGTGAAATTATTATTTGTTCGTAGGTTATAGTATATAGTTTTACATACTAATATTGTACATGATTTCCTATGTTTAATTATTATGCATGCATAGTAAAATAATAAATTATAAAACTGTATAAGCAGGAAAAATTTCAATATTGCTATCTTAATTTAAAAATAATATTTTTATATGAAACAGTAATTAATAATTATATATAAATAAATAGAAACGATTGCTAAGATCAATGTTAAGATGTATGCAAAGATAAATGTCCAATCAAATTAATGTTATGAATACAACAAAATGTAAGTATGTATTAATTTTTCTTTATATTTGCAAAAATTTTGTGCTAAAAAATGTTGTAAAATATTTTGTAAGGAATTAATAAAGCTTATTATTATTATTATAAAGGGAGTTTCTAGTTATAGCGAAATAAGTAAAAGATTGTTAACTAGGTACTGCTCGCTTTGATTGTAATTTTTTGAGGTTCCTAAAATTAAATTAAAATGTCAAATTTCCGTTTATTCTCTAAAACAAACACGCATACTTTTATATAAATTTAAAATGTGTGTTCGATTAATTAAAAACTAACGTATACTATAATCAAGATATAAAAAGAAAATCATTTGATACCTCTTTAAGCATCGGTTTTGATATTTCTGTTGAAAATATTAAAATTCCATCTCTCACAAATTTTTTGTGATTCTGTCTACCAAAAAGTAGCCCAGCAGTATCATATTTCACTAAATATCTCATTACCCTTTAGCTCCCAGCTCTTGTGTACCTCTGCGCGCGCGCATGGACGCGCTTCTTAGCAGTAATTTATCAGGCTTTCAATTTATTAAGTTGACAGTTGTCAGCTGCTGTCAGAAATATCACACAGTGGCCCTGATGTAGGATCTCGACAAGAATGTAATTTGAGAAGTTTTGATCCGTTGTGATGATGGTCCGGCCCACCGGGGGAGGGTCTCGGGTGATTTTGATTTTAGATTTTTTGGATAAGATACTTAGTAGCAAGTGTCGAATTCCAAAAAAGGATAAGCAGATAATTTTTATAAACGGGTTACGTTTATATATACAAGGTGTTACAAAAATACAAATAAACCTTTAAGGGGGTGGTGTAGACCATCAAACTGAACAACTTTCACTATAGGACCAGTATCGAAATCGCGAAAAAAAATAATTTATCTTCTATACTCTACAAATCGACTAGAGCTAAAATATGTATGGGATATGAAATTATTTTTTTCGCGATTTCGATGTTGGTCCCATAGAGAAAGTTGTTCAGTTTGACGGTCTTAACAACCCCCTTAAGAGTTTCAAAAATTTATTCTTACTTATGAAACACCTTGTATATACTTTGTAAAATCAATCTTCGATCGTAGGTAAAACAAGTTTAGATACCTACGTATTCAAAATATTAACAATGAAGTCATCGAGAGCTTTTTCCACTATGTTTTCAGCGTGTTATCTTTCCATAGGTACCTACTAATTTTATTAAATCACTCAAAACGAAAGGAGGAAACATCGTGAGGAAACCTGCATACAAGCACGTATCCAGACTTTTATTGTGCTGTAATCACTTTTCCATACAAATATTTGGATTAAACTCCAATACTTACTCATCATGCAAACTTCAAGCATGAACTTTAATTAACAGTACCTATTTTATGATTTTTTCATGCCAACTTCCACAAGGAATGGAAAAATTAATCCACTTCTATTCCTCAAGCATACACACGGATGCGGTCAGTTTTGTAGCCTAAAAACACACCCAAACCAAAGAATATAAAATATATATACTAACGTAAACCCAAACAGTCGTAGATGAGTCTATCAGAAACAGTAAACAAAACCTGCGCACTGTCAGACTTTACAATTAAAATGGTATTCTAATGAAATCCCGACAGAGCCTTCTCGTAAATATTCAGCGGCTATTCATTGACGTGCGACAAGATAAGGCAGACCACACAGGGTGCAAAACTGCTACCATACAACTCACTGGCTACTGTGACCTGGTACCTGGGCGACCAAGCTCAGGAGTGCGATTTTTGAATCGCATTCGGTGAGCTCAGCTGTTGAAAATGTCAAAATTACTATGGAGATAGGCATCTTTCTACTGCTGATTTGACTTCCAAAAATCGCACTCCTGGAGAATGATTTTTGAGAGTCCAATCAGCAGTAGAAAGATGCATACCTATCTCCTTAGTAATTTTAACATTTTCAACTGCTGAGCTCACCGTATGAGATTAAAAAATCGCGCTCCTGTTCGCTGAAGACGAGTTTTTCCAAATATGAGACCTATCTAGATCCATTATTCACCCCCATAAACACCTATTCTGGAAATTTTATCAAAATCCTTTAAGCCGTTTTCTAGAAACGCGACTACAGGCCCTGTACCCGGAGTTTCAATTTTCGATATATCGCGACCGTTTCGGTCCGAACTTCATTGTTGAGTTGGCATTGGAACGAAAACGTTCACGCAATTGCGAAGTTCGAATGTCCGGGTAGACCCTCATATATAAACAAATAGCTCGTTCCAATTTCCTACGTTGTAAGAGGTGAATAACTGAATAATTCCTTAGGTATCATCAACATTATTTTGTGATGATCCTTGCGGCAGGTTAGAGTCACTGAATCCAATTCCAATTTAATGTTGTATTGTATCTAGGTACAGTATTAAGTAACATTACATTATTAGTAGTATACCTTTCGTATCGATGGTTGATTCACAAAAGCTGCAATACAATTGATTACCGCTATTACAACATAGCATCGTATAATTTGTTTACAATTACAACTTTAAACAAGAAATATAAATTGTTCTGGTCGCCATACAAATTACATGCACGCCGGACAGATGCCAGTAATTGTATGGGCAATGTCTACAGGTTGGCTGTATTAATTATAACTGTCAGGGCTCTTGTTGTTAGCTCTTAGATTATTAAACTGTTGCCTTGGGGTTTGATCGCGTTGCATTTTTACCCGGAGTTCTATGTGATACAAAAATCCAAATAAGAACAAAGGAGAAAAATCTACAAAATAACAATAAGACCAGCAGCACTCTATGGCATCGAAGTCCGACCACCGCATGGACTCATTATCGCATGTATACCTGCAAGAACTCCATCCAACGGAAATGCGTAATAGTATGCTACGATGAATACTCGCCAGAAACTAGAGGCTGTAGAAATGTGGTTCTAACGAAGAATGCTGAGAATTAGTTGGGTTCAACGAGTCACCAATGTGGAAGTTCTACGACGTGTCCGGAAGTCCCGAGAGTTGCTGCTAACCATTAAAAGGAGGAAAGTCGCCTACCTTGGTCATATCTTGAGGAATGAGCGATACCAACTGCTCCAGACTATAATAATGGGCAAAGTAGAGGGCAAAAGAAGCGTCGGTACGCCACGAATGTCATGGCTCGCGAACCTAAAAGAGTGGACAGACATCGCAGGCGTCGAAGAGCTGTTTCGTTTGGCGAGAGATAGACAGGGATATGCAGAGCTGACTGCCAACCTCCAGTAATGGAGAGGAACCAGAAGAAGAAGAAGAAGATGCTACGATGGTCGGATGGGGTGCTCAACGAATAGGATGTATGAGGAAGCTTTAAGATCACACCAAAGCTGTGATGGTACAGTCTTGTGATGAGGAGACCAGACGATCACGTCGTTAAGAAGTGCCTTTCCATTGCTACAAAGAAAAGGGGGAGAGGGAGACCTCAAACCACCTGGTTGCCGAATGTTCAGAGAGACATGAAAGCGTTAGAACTCCGCGAACAAGATATCTACCCCTGAATGGCGTCGCATGATTGGGAAAGGTCACTCGTGTAACTGGACAAGGCGAGGCAAAAGAAGATTCACAAGAATTACATTGGTGGGATTTGGTAGTGAGCAGTAGTGAGCTTATGCCTGAAAAGACTAGACCTAGCTAGAATATTTGCTGTAGCTGGTAAATTAAGATTGTTATTGTTAATTGATAAACAAGTTCGACGAGAGAGAGACGAGTTTCAGGTATCTCGCGTTTTAGGTAGTTATGCAGCAGTGGCATCGTGCATTTTAGGTACTTCGCTCATAAGGGATCTCGGTGATACTTTAGATTATAATTATTGTTCACAATAACGGCGAATGTCGAATTAATTGTATAAATAAGGAAAGTAGTTAGTAAGTTGCTGTTAAACTTTTTGAATATTATTATACTTATCAAATTAAAGATTGAAAAATTTGTCTCGGGCGGGACTTGAACCCACGCTCTTCCAAACCGGGGAAACGTGCTAACCAATTACACCACCGAGTCCACAACCCAGAGAACGAAATTTTCAATCTGTTGCGTCTTAAGGGGTTGTCTGGGTTGTGGACTCGGTGGTGTAATTGGTTAGCACGTTTCCCCGGTTTGGAAGAGCGTGGGTTCAAGTCCCGCCCGAGACAAATTTTTCAATCTTTAATTTGATTCGAAATAGCACAACATGGCTGTAACATGTTTATAATCAATAATATTGAATGTATCTTGTTAATAGCATTACCCCACATCGTGCATGTAGGACCCCACTGTGGGGTTTGTCATAAGAATAGTAAATAATGCATCGTGGATTCATGTTGACTAATTATGGAGGCATTCTAAATTTGGATTCGGAATCATAGTTAGTGGTTCTGTTGTGTCTGCCTGTTCCAATAGAAGACAGGTGAAAGTATAATGGCCTATTAATATACATATGTTAGCTAATGTTAAAAAACCAAGGACATCCCGCATAATCCAACTTCATTCATACCCAAAATGGATGGTTTTAAAATACCATAAAATCAGCGGGCGGCCACCAAGCGGCGGAATTTGAACAAATATCAAAATTAATGATAAACCAAACTAAACTTAATGATAAGTAATTATTTCCCAGCTGGACGTAACGGCTTCATTCGTGTCTGCGGAAATCGTTTGTAGATCTGTGGCCATTCTTCATGTCCACTCTAGTTATGTAATAGTCTATGGGTGGTGCTAGTTAAAATTCTTTGTAAATTTTTTGTGTATCCGCATTTTTGTAATTTAATTGGTCTTCACGTATCTTATGAACGAATCTAGTTGTGCCAATAATCTGTAAATACTCAGTTGCAGAAACGATCATTAAAGTTAATCCTCCATTAAATTAAATTAAATGCAATAGGTACATATCGAACGGTGTGCTTATGTGATGATGATGATGATGACGATGTCACTGGAATCAAGGCAGTTCAGTTTTTACTGCATTGAGATATGCGTTTTTTTAGGGTATTTGTGTCTGGTATGTGGTAGTTTCCTTCTTAATATGCTGACAGTTTTTTAAGGGGATGATCAGACCATCAAACTGTTCAACTTTCTCTATGGAACCAACATCGAAATCGCGAAATCTGCCGCTCCATACAAAACTGCAAACCTACTCGAGAAATGTAAGGGACAGCAGATTTTTTTACGCGATTTCGTTGTTGGTGCCATAGAGAAAGTTGTTCGGTTTGACAGTCTGATCATCCCCTTAAAAACATGTCACCATATTAAGAAGGACACTACCAGATACCAGACACAAGTACCCTAAAAAAACGCATATCTCAATGCAGTAAAAACTGAACTGCCTTGATTCCAGTGACTTCGAAAGTAAACACTAAAACCTAACATTAGATCATTCGTTATGTAAGCGTAACACAGGAGATAGCTCTCATTACTAGTAACGAGTCTAGTTACACATTTACACTAGTCCAGTACGGTCGGCAACAAAAGTTATAGACTCAAACTTAATGCAAATACAAAAAAGTAACAACTGTTGGCTGTCTTCTTTAAAAACACAAATATCTTTACCCCACTATAACCTCACAGAAATATTGTATGCTTACAGGGCCAAATTTCTTTTAAACTAAGACTCTACACATCAAACTGAACCACTTTTACTAACAGCAAAAGCTAAAAAAACAGTTCTTCCATACATTTGAGTCGAGTAGGCAAGGTCTTGTAATATTTTAGTATAGAGAACAACTGATTTATTTTTGCGTTTCCAGGTTTGCTCTCTTAGTAAAAGTTGGTTCAGTTTGATGTGTAGATTCTTGGTTTAAAAATATTAGGATGCCAATGATTAAAATTTCACCCTGTAATACGGTCACCATTGCGTAATTTGAAGTGCTTATTAATTAAACTAAGTATAAAGAAAATCGGAAAAATGAAAATCAATTATAATTCGCAAAAAATAAAACCCCAACATTGAGATAAGTAAAAGTTTAGAAGTGTGAATCTTTCTCTTTACAGTCCCCTTAAAAAACTGTCATTGCCGACTGTACTAATGTGTAAAGAAGTCGCCCTTTGATTACATTAATAGTTGGCCATTAATTTGATGAAAGAATTATACTAGGCGACGACTTGATGAGTGTTATCATAGCTAATAGTCATGTGGTGTTCTGCTTAAAATAGAGCTAATCCAGACGGGTGCCTTAAGAGGCGACTAGCGTCGTCAACATCTCTGATGGCCTTACCGTGTGGCCGGTTATACAGAGTGTCAAATTAAGAGGAAAGGCGAATTCCTTTTAGTCAATACAAATGTATTCCTCTGTTTCCTCACTGGATAATGACACTGGAGCAAATATTTTCTTACCATACAATTTATGCCATGTCCCTGTGCTTGGTTTTTCCATAAATTAATTACTATGAGAACTAGGAGCCGACAACGAAAATTTTTGCAATTTTTCGTCTTTTTCGTTTTGTCGCTTTGTCGTGCGTGGCATGCTAGCCCAGCCCCTCTAGCATGCCAGCGCCGAGAAAACGACAAAAATCGAGACGTGCCTCCATCTTTATTATTTTACGTACGCCAAAAAGAGCGCGCATGACGTTTTTCTCGTTTAAACGCTTTGTCGTGGGTGGCATGCTAGCCGTGCTGTAGCCCTACAGTATGATATTATTTTTAATAAAAACATTGAATTTTGACCTTATGCCCATAATTTCGAGCCTATTCTCAAGTGCACGAAACGATAATATGTTATAAGTCAGCTCATTCATTCTACGTTTTTATCTCACTCCTAGGTCAGAGTAGAAGAACTTGATTCATAGTTTATTCCTATAAATAAAAAGAACCGGAATAAAGACAAAAAAAATTCTATAATTTTCATTGACGATCAAAATAATTTCTCTTAACTTAATTCTTGGGTAAAAAAATTACCAATTTCATGGCTTACACCAATTTTCCGACGCCCCAACACCCGGTAGCTTTTTTACCGAAACGATTGTATCGAAAACGTGACCAAGTGTCGTGTCGTGACGAAATCGATGTTGTGACGAAAAAAACTGACAATTCTTGTCTCGATTCGCGGACACGCTCGGAATATTAAAACACTTGTTTCCATCCTCCATCACATTACGATAATATTGTTATGAATTATTTAATGTTTATTTTTTACGTTGGTAATTAATTATGTATGCTTTAACCAAAGTAGGCAGTGAAGTGTGCTTGCTCCCACGTTTTATTTGCCCTACTGTGGGACGATTTCCTTCAATAACTCCTGATAACAGCCTTTGAGTTTCCTGGTCACTATTTGCATACACATACCATATAAAAACGCACGACCCTGCCTTCGGGGCGATCGGTTACTTTGATACAACTCTAAAATCAATGATATTACAATTTACTTGTAATATCTATAAAGTATACAAGGTGTTACAAAAATACAAATAAACATTTAAGGGGGTAGTTTAGACCATCAAACTAAACAACTTTTACTATGGGACCAATATCGAAATCGCGAAAAAAAATAATTATGTTCTATACTCTACAAATCGACTCGAGGTAAAATATGTATGGGATATCAGATTTTTTTTTTCGCGATTTCGATGTTGGTCCCATAGAGAAAGTTGTTCAGTTTGACGGTCTTAACAACCCCCTTAAGAGTTTTAAAAATTTATTCTTACTTATGTAACACCCTGTATACAAGGTGTTACAAAACTACAAATAAACATTTAAGGGGGTGGTGTAGACCATCAAACTGAACAACTTTCACTATGGGACCAATATCGAAATCGCGAAAAAAAAAATTTATGTTCTATACTCTACAAATCGACTAGAGCTAAAATATGTATAGGATTTAAAATTATTTTTTTCGCGATTTCGATGTTGGTCCCATAGAGAAAGTTGTTCAGTTTGACGGTCTAAACAACCCCCTTATGAGTTTCAAAAATTTATTGTTACTTATGAAACACCTTGTATAAAGTATACAGGGTCCAACTTAATATGCTGACACTTTTTTAAAAGGATGATCAGACCATCAAGTTAAACAACTTTCTCTATGGGACCAACATCGGAATCGCAAAAAAAAAATCAGCTGACCCATACATTTGGCTCGAGTAGGTTTACAGTTTTGTATGGAGCGGCAGATTTTTTTTTTCGCGATTTCGATGTTGGTGCCATAGAGAAAGTTGTTCAGTTTGATGGTCTGATCATCCCCTTAGAAAAGTGTCAGCATATTAAGAAGGACCCTATACTATATATAAATATATGTATAAAGTGTTAGTTTCTGGTCATTTTCTCTATAGCGATAGCACCTCCCGAGACGAGGTGGTAGAGTAAAAAATAGAGTCATAGTAATGAAAATGGCACAACTTTTTTTAAAAAACCATTTTTGATTTCTATTGATTTTATTTCTAGTCCATATAAAGCAGTCAGACGCTTTGTAATCCGTGATTACTGACGGTGTATGAGAACGTGCAGTTATGCCTGGCCTAACATAATGTCCAGCCCATGTATGAGCGTGTATGGATGGATGGTATGCGCAGGAGTACCTACGCAGTGCAGCGGGGCGCAGGGGATGGCATCACTTGCTCATTGTTCTAGCTTACAATGGGTATTAAAATGTTATAGAGAATTTAATAAGGTTTTCTTTTTTGAATAATGTTTTTTTTTTTAATTTACAATTTTATTGTAATTTTTAGGGTTTCGTACCCAAAGGGTGAAAACGGGACCCATTCATAAGCCCTACGCTGTGCTACCTATTTATGACAGTAACTTATGAACCGTAATAGCTATATACAGTTGAAATTTTCACAAAATGTGTGTTATTATGGCGGATTTGCTAATAAAAATGAAATAAAGTTAAAAATTAAGCAGTCATCAAGAATTCAATTCAATTCATTTATTGCTTTCATGTACAGTATTAAAGGGCTTATAATATGATTAGGTATGAGTACATGAACCCTGTTGATTAGGGCATTGCAAATTAAAGGCATGCAAGATGATTAACAATAGTTTAACAATGAACGTTAAATAAATAGGTAATTAATAATTAAAAGAAACAAGTTTTATCAACGTTTATTTTCTACTCGCTCTATCGTAAAAACGGTAATACATGGTGTGATTATACAACAAACTCTACTTTATAACTACAAATAATTAAAAACGGCAAAGTGTGAGTCGGTTTTTGTAAATTAATGATACGGAACCCACGGTGCGCAAGCAGGTACCCTACTCGCACTTGCCCGGTTTTTATTTTAGAAGTTAAGTGATTAATTGATAATCAATAAAATAATCTAAGTAATTTTGTGCTTTAGTTCCATCAACATTGAAATCGTGAAAAGAAAATCTGCTGTTCCATAAAAAACCGCAAACCTACTTGAATTGTATGGGACAGCAGATTTTTTTTCGCGATTTTGGTCCCATAGAGAAAGTTGTTCAGTTTGATGGTCTGATCATTCCCTTAAAAAAGTGTCAGCATATTAAGAAGGACCCTGTAGATAGCGCAGGATAAAAAAAAAGAGTTTTTTTTTAATTTGAAAACTGATTTTCTCAGTAGGAACTTAGAAGACACGGACTATAGGTACACTTTATATTAAAAACACTGTATGTTATTTAATACCAAGTAACTTACACCATACGTACATCGACAAATAACTATAATTTACAAGTATAAGTAACTCGATTGTCTCCATTGCAAATACCGACCTTATAAACGAATCAACTTTTTTTAAATGCATCAAGAGCTTTCGCCCGTCATCGAACTTTGCGTCCATTAATCATATACCTTTCTTTCTCTTTCAGGCATACGGGGGACGTGACGTGTTAGAAAAGGAGATTACGCAAGGCTGCGTAGCGATCGAGGCGCCTTCAGTGTCAGTTGAGTGGAACCAGTGATGGTCGCTTGTCGTTTCACGTATTTTCGAGTGTATTTTTAACAAAAAGTTTTAGTGAAACTTAGTTTTTATAATAACTGGCAGTGAATGAGGAGATACGAGAAGTAATTCAGTGTTTTTACAGTAATAGTGGAACAGTATAATAATGTAAGAGATTTGCAGATGAGTGCATTGTTTGTGAAGTGCTGTATTATTGTAATACAAAGTGTGTAGTGTTTTGTGAATTTTTTGTGAGTTCCATTCACATTGGATGAGTCGGAGGTGAGTTCTTTATAATTAGTAGATTAATTTTTATAACTAAAACCTTTAGAGCTGTTATTGAATTTCACTTATGTTATATAATTCAAATGCGAATAATATACATTTAACTCCAGGAGTGCGATTTGTGAATTCAGCAGTTGATAATGTCAATATTACTATGGAGATATGCATCTTTCCTCTGCTGAATGCTGATTTGACTTTCAAAAACCATTCCTCAGGAGTGCGATTTTTGAAAGTCAAATCAGCAGGAGAAAGATGCGTATCTCCGTAGTAATTTAGACATTTTCTATATGCCATTGGCAAATACAAGACCGTAGCTGTCCACCACCAACAAGACCGTAGCTGTTAGATAAAATGATGATGATGATAATGCCATCGTCGTCCAAATAGGATATCTACGTGTGATTTCTAAATAAGCACCCAGGAGTTCTATGCTTTTTGTGGTGATCAGACACCTTGATACAACTACCCACTTAGCAAGGGTCACTTAGTCAAGTGTTTAATTTCACCACCAGGGATGCGATTTTTGAATCTCATTCGGTGAGTTCAGCAGTTGAAAATGTCAAAATTACTATGGAGATAAGCATCTTTCTACTGCGGATTTGACTCTCAAAAATCTCTCTCCTGTAGAATGATTTTTTAATGTCAAATCAACAGTAGAAAGATGCATATCTCCATAGTAATTTTGACATTTTCAACTGCTGAGCTCACACAATGAGATTCAAAAATCGCACTCCTGAATCTGATTCGTAATTCGTATACGAAAAATGCATTAATTCCGTCGGGATATTTTTACCAAAATTATCACTTCTCTCTACCATGCGATCTCATTGCAATCAATGGTTAAAATAAAACTAGGGTTCAAACTATCACAACTTGTCAATAACCGCTATAAATAAACTGTATTTTCAAAACAGTGAGAAACTTCCATACAAAAGACATCAACGGGTCTACGTTTCCCTTTTCTTTGATCGAAAACTTTTACTTCGTTTATTATCATCGAAGTCTACGTTTTATTGTTGAATAATATTTGTATATTTTTGGTTTTCACAGAAACAAAAAATAACACAACATTAGACGTTTTTCGATTTCTTTCAGACAACCAGTGTGCGTGTAGATGGAAAAAGTCGTAAAAAATGCTAAGGCTGTTTATGTGTCTATATGTATATGATATTATAATCTACACAGAGTACATTGTACACGGTGCAAGGAAAATTAACATTAACCTCTAAACCACATACCTACTCTACCCATCAAACTGAACAACTTTTACTATGGGACCAAACATGTTAGCGCAAAAAAAATTCACTTATTTTGTTCGTCACACGACTATCGAGCACATTGGAAATCTAAGGAATTCGAAAAAACATTGTCGCTTAGCGACGAGAAAGTCGGGATAAGGTAAAGGCACGGATCTGAAAAAAAGACGGACGTAATGTGACACTAAAAAGATGTGAAGCATGCAAGGTCCTACATTTTCGTTTATTCTACAAAGGACCTACACTCACACAGATGCACTAACTAGCTCTAGGCGCAGCAGGTCCGACACCCGTCACCATTATGTACCGCGTGACAGCACGCACACAAAAGAAATGGGTGCATCACTCGTGATTAGACGAGATTACGTCCGTCTTTTTTTCAGGTCCGTGGGTAAAGGTTACAAAATAAAAATACATTCATAATTTTTGACTTTTTTCAAAATGGTTAGGCTACAGGGCAAAACCTTAACCCGATCGTCTTTGTTGCAATAAACAATTGTGATCTGAGGCTTTCTTCCCAAGGTTAGTATACTATTTTTCTCCTCGACGGAGGTGGAAAGCGACAACTTCGTTTAGCGCAGCGGGACGAAAATTGACGCTTTCCATCCGGAGGAGAGAAGTAGGTATTTATTGTAAATTCAGATTCCAGCCTTTGCAGCATCCAGTAGTAACAAAAATAATAGCAACGTGTGAAATGCCGCTAAACGGTACAATAGCGGTTGACCGCGGAATTGTCTGCCTTCCGTCGCTTTGTTATAAAATAACCGTCATTGTCTCGTAACATCCTATTATATAGACTCAGTTATTATCCTACTGATACATAAATAACAGTGAAAGTGCTATATATGTTTATTTGTACGCCAGGCAGCGTGACTGGATGGATTTTTTTATTAAATAAAATACACAATCATACCCCAAAACCCAAGTGACTCATGTGGTCACCACCGCTGCGAATCTGCAGTGTGATTGAGCTGGACATCCCTTCCGCATGTCTAGTATGAATTCGCGCGCCTTTGCTCCATAGAAAATAACCTTTCGGAGAGCGAAAGCCGCGCTTGCCGCGACAAGTAGTATGGAATAAAGCCGAGAAGAGAAATCATGCTAGACGTGCAGATGACCTATGAACAAAACCCACTACTAACTCCCTAATAATCCCTAGCAAAGAAAAATCGGCGTCGATGCAAGTCCTCTACCCGGACATTCGAACTTCGCAATTGTGTCATCGTTTTCGTTCCAATGCAACTCTATAACAATGAAGTTCGGACCGAAATGGTCGCGATATAACGAAAATCGAAATTCCTGGTACAGGGTCAGACCTAGAAGAAGATAGAAGGACGAAATCACTTTGCTGCTTTTCTAACTAGCCTATAGAAACTAGCCTATCTAAGAGCAAAACCTGGGTATCTACCCGGACATTGGAGCTTCGCAATTGCGTGAACGTTTTCGGTCCAATGTCAACTCTATTACAATGAAGTTGGGACCGAAACGGTCGCGATGTATCGAAAGTCACGGGGTGCACGGGGAGAACGAAAGGAGGGCTTTGTCCAACTGTAGGACAGAAACGGCTGATATAATAATAATAAAGAAAAAACAATATTGTAATAGAATGCCATTTACTTATTTATGGTAGATAACACTTGTGAACAAAACATAAAAAAGGATACAATACAAACATACCGAATTGACAGCTCGCCGATGATGTTTCAATCGATATTTGCGCCCTAATCGATTATGGTACTGATCCGGACGGTATAGGGTTTATAAAGACGCGTACTAGCAGGTACTATGACCATAAAGGTAAAGGTAATATACCTTACGGGAATAGAGCAACAAACATGAGTTGTCAAATGAAACCGTTTTTGGATGTTTTTTGGAGACTATTCGCAGGCGAAAATTCGATTACTATCTATAATTCTCTCTCTGAAGTGGAGGTGGGCGGGACACTTGGCCAGGCGGAATGATGGCAGATGGACGAGGGCAGTGACAGAGTGGCGGCCGTGGGAGGGGGAACGGTCAGTGGGCAGACCAGCAGCCAGGTGGTCGGATGACATTTGTAAAGTAGCCGGCAAACAGTGGATGAGACTAGCGGGGACCGTTCTAGTTGGCGTGGAAATGAAGAGGCCTATACCCAGCAGTGGGGTTTACCGGGCTGATGATGATGATGATGATCTATAATTCTGAGTCTAAGGTGAAATTGTGGATAAATTAATGTCAGTATATTTCTTAAAATTATCTACAATTTCACTTTAGATTCGCAATTATTCACGGAAACCGAATTGTAAAAATTAATAAGTGACTAGAAAACGGTTCTATTGCCTCTTGTCACGTATCTCTTTCTATTATACAGTGGTGCCGCTAGGTACATCTCGCTCTCTTAGCTGTCAGTTCCTCTATTCCTGGTATAATACCTTTATTCTGACTATGACACGCCCTCCCGGCTCCCGCTCACCGCGCACGATTGACCTGTCGCAACCGCCGAGCACCCCCACTAGTTTAATTACATGCCTGAAGTAAACTGCCTACGTGGTCTAATGGTTAAGAGCATTGGGCTCTTGACACAGAGGTCGTGGGTTCGATTCCCACTGGGGACACCTAGTGATATATCACTTTGTGCGGTTTTCCCCAGTTGGTTAGGGCATTGCAGGCTGAGTCACCTGATTGTCTGAGAAAGAAAGATGATTCCGTGCTTCGGATGGCAGGATAAGCCGTTGGTCCAGGCTACTATGTTTGGTGGTAGCAGTTGTTACATAAAAACCACGTCAGAGGCCGTAAGGCGGTCTGAAAAAACTGTGACACCAGGGCTTGCCCACACGAAGAGAAGAAGATGACTGAAGTAATAAGAAAATACATTTTACAAGTACCACCTCCAAAGCCGGATTGGGAAGTAGCTCCCCCATCCGAAGTACCAACGAGTGGGCCACCACATGTCCGTGGTCTCCGAGCGGAAGAAGGGGTTCGGCATCAGCGGTGGGTCTTCTACAGTCCCGTACAAAGACACTTCGATAATCGCCTTGAAAGAGAAGTAAAATCTGAACTCGATGAAAGCCTTTGAGTTGTAGTACAGGAAGCATTCCAGTCTGAAAACAAATGCTTTGTGTAGGTAAACTGTGTTTTTAAGTTTTCGTAACCATAGGATACCTACCAACGGGACCCTGTTTGGTACACTTTGTCTCAATGACATCTCGTATATCTAATATGTTTCAGTATATTCTATATTCGGCGACGGGCTCACCCCCCGTCACACTGGACAGAGTTTCGATACTACTGGTGAAACGTGGATGTTCTGAGATTTCAGAATATCTCTGACTACCCCCTCGGGGAATATAGTCGTGAGCATATGCATGCATGCATATTCTATATTCAAATTGTTTTCTATTATAAGTACTAATATTCTATAGAGGAAAGATTAGATGTTTTGTTTGTTTGTAATGAATAGGCTCCGAAAGTACTGGACCGATCTGAATAATTCTTTCACCATTAAAGTGCTACATTATCAGTAATTAACATAGGCTATAAAAAACGGTCAAGTGTGTGTCGGGAAGATTCTAAGGCGGTACGAAGTTCGCCGTTGTCCTCTAGTAACTTATACGCGCGTAAAGCTCACACTTAGTAATGATTTCATTTTGTGGTTTTACCATAATGAATAGATAATAGTCTTAGATTTAAAACTTTTCGCTTACGCTTAAAGATGGAGCCAAGATATCGAGAGCGAGAGATTTTTTTTTTTGCCCTACCATTGCCGTTCTTTAGTCCTATCGTCATACTTGCGGTGGTCGGGAGCCTTCATGCCGGGCGTCATGCCGGTCACGTCTCGGTGGCAGTTGTGCTCGATCCAGACGGCTGCGTTGGTCCGCGTGTTCACCTCCAGGTGGACGGCGGCGCAGAGGAACTGCGCTACTTGCGACACCGATACCTGGCGATTAGTACAAGTTACCTCCTGTCGGATCTCAATGCAGGACAAAAGCCTCTAGGTGCGAACGTACACAACAGTCACAGGGGCCAGGGTATGGGAAGGGTACGGGACGGGCGTGGCACGGATAAGGCAACGACGCGACACAGAAGAGGCAAAGATACGGTAAGGTGCGTCATTATCAGGCAGATTCCGGTCACGACTGGAGGCGAGACGGCAAGGGTACAAGATGGGCAAGGCGCGGGCATCGAAGCGGCATACCTGTTCCATGCCTCTTTCGTTAAGTATGGGATTTAAGGGAAAAACATTTTTTATCTGTTTTCGGGTTACTGTTATCGATCTTCATGCCAAATTTCGATTCAATAAGTGCAAAAATAAGCGAGTTATGGTGAAATACGGCGAATCTCTTCGAGACAAGGTACAGTTGTGCGCCGCTTTTTTGGCTTGTCTTGGCGGTGTTACTGCCGTGCCCCCAGATTCGAAGTGAAATCACGCTTTACTTCAGCTCACCTGAAGTCTGATATACAGAACCTGCCAACTTTCGCCCCGGCAAATCAAATTTTCTTTAAAGTAGTTAGCTTGTTAAAAAGACCACAGGAAACTTTCATGCACTAATGAGGAACGGTTATCGACTCTCGTCTCGGTTTAAAACGAACAAGATATTTAAAATACTTACAAAGTAGTAGCCCTGACCGAAATTCTTGTTCGTCACTAACTCGTCGGCTTCCTTGAAGAGAACGTTGCCTCTCTCCTTACGCTCGCACTGTCCTATGTTTTTAGGAAGTTTTACGTCACCTGTGAACATTACAATACATACGTATTGAAGGGCATCGACAATTAGTACGCCGTACACCACGCCAACATTGTGCATTTACTTCCACCACACTGGTTTTTCATCTCCGGTAAACAGTCAGCCAAGAACAATCAATGTATTGTTCCTGATCGGCCACGGCGGGCGACTGTTTCAAATATATTGTTATCCTTCATGAGCTCTCTCCCTCTCTTAGGGTAGGCCTATGCCCTGCAGTGGGACGTATATATGCCGTGATGATGAGTCAATCTTCTTAAAGACGATCAACAGAAATAGCGGTCACGAGCACGCCGTTTTCTCATAATTATATTGTATAGCTACTGGTGGTTTTTAATTTATCATGTTTGGCACCTAGCCAAAGAATTGGCTCTGGAGTGCAATTCTCTAAGCTTCAGATCGCTGTGAAAAACATCGATGAGCTCACAAATGTAACATCCTTCTTGGATCCTTCGCATCGTCGAAGTCACAAGACAACACGCCAATGTTTCAACGACGAATTTAAGGTTGTGACGATGTATGCTCTTAGAGATTTGCATTCCTGATCGCCTAAACGATTGGCTGCCAAATCCTCCCATCGCGCGGGCAAGTACAACCTATCTAACCTTTGTACATGATGAGTTTTATAGGCGAAAGCTGCCTAAGGTAGAACGCAGTCTCGCCAGGGGGCAGGTCCGCGAGCGGGTCGTACGTGATGACCTCGTCTATCCACGCTAGGAACCTGTGTATGGACACGTATCGCGACGGTGCACCACATCCTGGTCCTCGAACCCCGAAACCCAACTGGAAATAAAAAAATGCCATGCTAAGCTCTTGTGCATACTATACGGTTCAAAGATGTACGAAGATTGGACTTCGACAGTTGTTAAGAAACTTTGGTACTAGGGCTTAAAATACCGGCATTTTTGGGAAGGTACGATTGGCCTTGGTATGATACCGTTACCAGTACTTTTGGTACCGGTACCAGACGTATTAGTACCTGTACTTATTACTTTCTATTCATAAGCATAAGCATATGCTCACGACTATATACCCCGAGGGGGTAGTCAGAGATATTCTGAAACCTCAGAACATCCACGTTTCACCACTTTCTATTCAGTATCTGTATTATACTGGTACCAAACAAATATTTACAGAAAACATTATTACAACAAGATGTATATTAATAAAAAGGATAGGCATTCTCATACGCCAGTGGGTAACGCCAAGAGTCCATCGTACTGTTTCTGTGGACTAGTCTGAAATCGACTCGGACGCAATCGATCCTTATAGAACAAATCACAACAAATGAAAGTAGGCAATTGAATTGAAGCTATTTGTATAACTGCGCGCGCCGTATACAAATCCACACAACGGCTACATCTCAGTGTACGATGACGAGATATATAGCCTATATAATGGAGCCTCACCAGCATCCAGTAGGCCCAGTTCTGTCTGGTGACGAGCACCACGCCGCAGACATGCGCTCGAACACGGCGCCACACAGGGCTCGACGGTGCTATCGTTAGTCAGGTCTCTAGAGAAGACAATGGTGCCTCACCAGCATCCAGTAGCCCCAGTTCTGCCTTGTGACGTGCGCCACGCCGCCGTCCCACACGCACGTCGCAGACATGCGCTCCGACACGGCGCACACAGGGCTCGACGGTGCTATCGTCTCTAGAGAAAACAATGTAGCCTCACCAGCATCCAATAGCCCCAGTTCTGCCTGGTGATGAGTGCCACGCCGCCGTCCCACACGCACGTCGCAGACATGCGCTCCGACACGGCACACATAGGGTACGACGGTGACATCGTCTTCAGCGACAGCTATTGAACAGATCTTTGAGCAAGACGTGTCGTATTTTCCCCGATTAGAGAAAAGCCCAGGGCTAGAAAAGGGCGATTACTTATTCTCTTGGGCGTCTCGTGCTGCAGTGATGAAAAGTTTTCCAAGGAATTGCAATAGTGTGATTCCTAGAATAGAATAGAATAGAATAGAATATCTTTATTTGCTCTGAATAGGTACAGTACAGATCTTAATATCATACAATTATACAATAATATAAAACAACCATTATACAGGGTCCAACTAAATATGCTGACACTTTTTTAAGGGGATGATCAGACCATCAAACTGAACAACTTTCTCTATGGGACCAACATCGAAATCGAGAAAAAAAAATCTACTGTCCCATACAAAACTGCAAACAGACTCGAGCCAAATGTATGGGACAGCAGATTTTTTTTACGCGATTTCGATGTTGGTCCCATAGAGAAAGTTGTTCAGTTTGATGGTCTGATCATCCTCTTAAAAAAGTGTCAGCATATTAAGAAGGACCCTATATAGGTATCACCATTCAGCTAAATTAGATTAGCATGCAAAGTTACAGTTAAAAATTAAAAACGTGTGTTAAGAAATTCTTTAACATCATAAAAACAATAGTCAATTAATAGATTCCTTAGCTTTTTAGACATTATGTCAGGAGAACAATATTTAAACTCGTCAGGTATCTTATTGTAGATTTGAACACACATACTGTAACAGTTTTTTTGGTATACAGTTGTAGACGGACAGTGACCTAATACTAGTGCCTTAGGGCGCCTGGTAGCTCTAGGATTAATAGCAGTAGCCAACGTAAACAAATGGGGATTTTTTCTTACAAACTTAAATACTTCTAATATGTACATACTCGGCAGACTCAGGATACGTAATTTAATAAATAACGGCTTACATGGTTCACTTGGACCTTTACCACATATTGCCCGAATGCACTTTTTTTGCGCTACAAATGCTTTATGTATGTCTGTACCTTGTCCCCAAATTATCAGTCCGTAGTTCAGTATTGAGGCCACATGCCCATAGTATGCAGACATAGCTATGTCTACAGATGCAATTTTACGCAGTCTCCTAAGCACATAAACAAAGTTAGTTATCCTATCACGTACATAGTCAATATGAAATTTAAAACTAAGATAGTTATCAATTGTTATTCCTAGAAACTTTGCTTTATCTGTTTCATTTATTACATTTCCATTGTGATTTATATTTAAATCAATTTTGTTTTTATTTTTCGTGAGAAATTGTACATAATGGGTCTTTGTAAGATTTGCACGTAAATTGTTAATGTCAAGCCAATTGATTTCAGATTTTAATACATTGTTTATGTCAGATTCATAGTCAACTACATTATTCTTGGAAGAAGTCACAATTATAGATAGGTCATCAGCAAACATGACACATTGATGGTTAATTACATTTGGTAAGTCATTAATATATAAGTTAAACAATAGAGGTCCCAAAACGCTACCCTGCGGTACTCCAAGCTTATTGTGTGTATGATTAGAACAATAAGTTTCAACAGTTTGATCAATTAATTTATCTATTTCAACACTCTGTACCCTATCAGTCAGGTATGATTGTAACCACGATAGCGCTGGACCTCTGATGCCATATTTTTCAAATTTTTTTAGTGAGTCAATAGCTTTAACAACATTATTAACCAGGTTGAAACTAGCCAATGTGGTTGATTTACCCTTTTGAAAACCATTTTGCTCAACTCTAATTATCTTGAATTTATCACAGTATTCTTCTAATCTGATATACATACACTTCTCAAACACCTTAGCCAGAACCGATATCAGTGCTATGGGACGATAGTTTCCCATATCCAAACTATCCCCCTTTCCCTTGAACAATGGTTTAATTATTGAGGATTTCTATCTAATCTGTCTGCTAAACTTGGGAATTTTCTTAATCCCCTTTTTTGAGAGAGCCATGGTCCATGCCAGGTCCAGTACATGTGGCCATGTACGCCCATCACCGCGGCACGAGACGCCCAAGAGAATAAGTAATCGCCCTTTTCTAGCCCTGGGCTTTTCTCTAATCGGGGGGTGTTATATTTTTTAGCGTACTTACGGACACTTTTCACAATTTCCGACATTTCCGAAACATTATATTGCTATCACTAGGTACCTACGAAACTTGAATGAAATGATAAGCATTTCGCCCACAAAGGTACTACTACAAAACAATCCTTTTCTTGTGCTTTTTATAATTCATAGAAAGCACTGTTTGATTTATCATGGACATTGTAATGTAACGGATGATGATGAGTTTTTGCAAAGAAATTCTAACATTTTTAGCAATGACCTTCTATTTTTGTTTATGTTGGAAGACCCATCGGACCATAATATTTAATAAGGTCTTACATGAGCTCGGTAGTAAAATTCTTCACAATCCTGGTCGGTGATGTAGTTCATTTTGAAGATCTGTTTCTTCATTTCCTTGGATTCTGCCAATTTAACGATGCTACAATTAGCAACCAACCCATGTTCAATCTCACAAATTTTTTTTTTTTATTAAATTCGTAGTAATTTCGTTTATTAAATACAGGGTCTTTCTTAATATGCTGACACTTTTTTAAGGGTTTGATCAGACCATCATACTGAATATCTTTCTCTATGGGGCCAACATCATAATTGTATGTAACATAATAATATGGGGACAAACATTTGGCTCAAGTAGGTTTGCGGTTTTATATGGAACAGCTCATTTATAAAAAGCCGTGGTGGTCCAGTGGCGACTAACCTTGCCTGCCGTGCAGGAGGCGGCGGTTTGATGCCCGTTCAAGCCGACTCGTACCACTGGCTTTCCGGTGAAGGAAAACATCGTGAGGAAACCTGCATGCTTCAATTTCGAGGCATGTATTGTACCCACTGTCCATTATACGTGGCGACGGTCTCACCCCCCATCACACTGGATAGAGTTTCGGTACTACTGGTGAAACGTGTATGTTCTGAGCTTATGCTTATGCTCATTTATTTTTCTCGATTTCAATGCCATAGAGAAAGTTGTTCAGTTTGATGTTCCGATCATCCCCTTAAAAAAGTGTCAGCATATTAAAAAGGACCTTATATGTAGGTGTACCTACCGTCAGACATTTTGGCGGCATACAAGTCGGTGAACAAACCAACTCCTTTAAAAGGAAGACAGATTGGTTTCACGGGAGCTGAAACAAATACGATCCTGATACAGGGTTTAAGGACAAGTATCATTAACTTTTAAACTAAATATTCTACCCATCAAACTGAACAACTTTTACTATGGGAGCAAAACTATCAGCGCAAAAAATACTGCAATGCCTGCACGGAATTAATGTATGAAACAGCAGATTTGTCAGAACAAATAAAAGGTTTAGTAAAAGTTGTTCAGGTTGATGAGTATGTGGTTTAAAGCTTAATGATACTTTTCTTTACACTCTGTATATAAAGATGTAAAATTTTTAAGAACGTGATTAATTGCTAACCAACTGGGGAAAAACACAAAGTGACATACCCTGTGCGAGAATCGAACCATTAGACCAAGTTAGCGATAGAATGAAACCCATCTAATCTAAACTATTATAAAACTGTAACTAAAGTGTAACATTGAAGATATTTACAAAAAAAAGATTACGATATGGTTTTTAGGTATCCCTGACTCGAAATCAACCTTTTTTTAGACATTTTGTCTGTCTGTTTGTTTGTGTGTTTGTTTGTTTGTTCGCGCATCACTCAAAAACGACTGAACCGATTTTGATGAAACTTTCTTTGTTTGATAGCTTATGATCTGACTTAAAATCTGGTATATAATTTGTGCGGACGAAGTCGCGGGTAAACATTAGTACATAATGTAAACAGGTCCATACCAATATTTCTGAAGTCCACCCAGTTTGCGAGTTCGAGCAGGGCGACCGATGCGTACGTCTCTTTCTCCTGGTACTCAGGGTGCAGGATGTATTCCCTCACGTCCAGAGAGAACTTCTCTTTAGCACTCTTCCAAACGATAAACTTCGTGTTGTTCCTGAAAGTTATTGTTGACATACACAAATTATACAACGTGTTAATGAATAAGCGCTACACCCCAACAAATTTTTAACTAAATCAAATGGATTGATACATTTTAAAGTTATTCGTATTTTTTAAGTTTTCATTTATAAACGATTTGTTATTATTTTAGCAATGAATAAAAGCGCTAGATTTGGTAGTAAGTAAAGTAGGGTGAGTGTACACACGGCGACACATCAAGTTACGCAAAACCAATATAAGCTGGCCGCGCGTAGGGTGAATAACGTATTACGTCGCGCGGCCATCTTATTTTGGTTTTGCGTAGCTTGATGTGTCGTCGTGTGTACCTGTACGGTGGGTTGACATCGCGTTCAGTAAATTTTAAATTATATGTATACATACAGAAAAAAAAAACGTTGTTGAAACCTTGATAATTAGATTCTGATCTCGATTCTAAACAAACCACTTTCTAGTTTTGCGTTTATTCATCAACACGTTGTATAATTCGGGTCTTATCAGCCTGACAGAAAATAAAGGGTGCAATGTATGCAAGCAAGGTGCTCTTTTTAGTATGGTATTACGTTTCATGTGGATTCAAGTGAAATCAATATTATTATTTTGACTCATACAAATTTGTATCAGATAAGCTTTTAAAAGATTTTCATGCTCACGACTATATTCCCCGAGGATAGTCAAAGATATTCTCAAAGCTCAGAACTTCCACCAAACTTCGCCACATGCGGTTTCCTCACAATGTTTTCCTTCGCCGAAAAGCCAGTAGTGTTACAAAACGTACCTACATAAATTCAGAAAAACACATTTAGTCCGAGTAGTCCTGGACGGGTATCGAACCATCGCGTCCTGCACGGCAGGCATAGTTACTCGCCACTGGACCGCCACGTCACGGCACGGAAAATAAGATTGCATTTTATAATACCTATGTAGTAAAAGTAAAAAGTACTAAGTAAAAGTATATATTTCATACACGACTTGTTCTGGAGCAATCTTGGCTATGTCTTCGGCTACAGATAGAACATAACCAGGATGGATCAGGATACCAGCTGTAATTGCGAATCTCGTTTTCCCCCCTAAATCTGTGAAAATATTTGTTCAAAAGTTTTAAGCAGGTTTCGAAAAGATCATTATTAGGTATCATTATTATGTATCAACGTATTCTATGTATTGTCCCTCCCCTTTAATCCTCCAATCATCTCTGTCCTGGGCATGCTCTGGCCACGCGTCATTGAAAGCATCCAGATCATCCCGCCACCTCTTCCTAGGACGACCTGGACGCCGACGACCATTTTCTGGGATCCAGGGCGTGACAATTCTTGCCCATCTTTCCTGATGCATTCGACAGACATGGTGGGCCCAATCCCACTTTAATGTGGCGGTTTTTACCAAAATCTACTATTTTTGTTTCGGAGCGCGTGTAGTGTTTCTGACGCGATCTGTTCTTTTAACACGTAGTTATCAAGTTAGTGAGCGGATAATTATCAAAGAAAATAATTATCTTGATAATTTTGAACCCTGGTTTAAGGTCACAGTTCTTGCAAAATATTGGGATTCTATGCAGTACTTACAGAACTCGTGTTGCACAATCCCAAGCCAGGGAAATCTGCCGATCTCAGGAACATCGCCTTCTGGCATGGTCTGCTCCGTGTCTGTGGCGCATTTCATGCGGTGCCATGCTATACCCTCACTTATATTGGCTGGAAAGAAGGCAAAGTTCATTATTTACTATGGAGTATAGAAAAAAGCCGCACCGAACCATAGAAAGAGCATAGCATATTCCCGATAGTACATTACCCGATGGTACCTAAGCTTAATATATACATAGCATGATAGCACATAACTTTTCCATTCTTTAGGAATTTTTTAGTTGGCAATGTAGTGTTATAAAATAAGTTGTCCTAAAATAAATACGAAAAAAATTAAATATCTAGGTACGTATTTGACGATTGAATCTGAAATGAAAACGTCTGTAGGAAAACCAGAGTAAACGAAATGAATGAAACGATTAGCAAGTTAAAATCGGTCGAAAATTGAATAAGCTCAAACACATACCTTGTGCGACTATATAAAGAATACATAAATGTATATTTCTCTTTGTAACCTCCATCCAATCTACAAGTCCTTATTCTAAAAACCTTAACTGTTTAAAGACAAAACTTTTGAAAGTAGTATAATATCTCGAAATTCTTGAACCAAGTGTTTCTTTCGAGAGTCCGCACTAAACTGTATAATTCACTATTCTATCCGGGAATCAAGTAGTTTACTAATACTGCCGAATGTTATCACTTATTATCATCAATCGATGCAACCAAAACTAGTTGCGTTTTCCCACAAAATGCTTTGTTTACTAATTATTACTGTTCCGATACATACATACATAAACTACATACACAAACTCACGATCTTATCCCTTTTAGTCAAAGAAAACTGATTTGAAGTTTACTACCGAAATGGTTTTTTAATTACATGTCCGTTGTTGCGAGCCGGGTATGAAAATACTTAATCTAACAGCAAGATTACTATTTCCCAAAGGACCTTTCATGTTGTGGGGTTTTTGGCCACATCTTCTCTTCGCTGTCCATAACACCACATTATTAAACATTTACATTGTGACATTTTGTGGTCCAGTGACTTGTAACGTACTCGACCTGCGCGCGGCCAGCTTATTTTGGTTTTGAATAGTTTGATGTATCGCCGTGTGTACATCTAGAAAGCGAGTTCGAAACAGAAATGAAGAGATCCGCAGAACTAGAGTAGCTGACATAGCCCAAAGAATTGCTAAACTAAAGTGGCAATGGGCGGGGCACATTGCTCGCAGAATCTATGGCTGATGGGGCCGAAGAGTTCTCTAGTGGCGACCGCATACCGGAAAGCGCAGCGTGGGTAGTTCCCCCACAAGGTGGACCGATGACCTGGTGAAGGCGGCGGGAACCCATTGGATGAGGGCAGTGCAGGACCGGTCGTTGTGGCGATCCTTGGGGGAGGCCTATGTCCAGCAGTGGACGTCCATCGGCTGAGATGATGATGATGACATCTATATTAAAATTTAAGCAAAAAAACTGACATTTGTCATTTAGCAGGTATGGAATAAACGTTTAGCTAACTCATGTTTACCAGACTATCGATTAGAAAACCAGCAAATCACTGGCCAAGTAGGAAACTTGTAGACCATTCTCAACTTTACCGTTCGCTTTCACCAAAACAAACAAAACACGCACAACCGTCGAGTCCTAACGAACAAACTCCACATTCAATGGGCTTTTGAAAATGCTCTTTAATTTCATTCAAGACATTTCAAACTCTATTCCATTGCTATAAAACGTAAATTGTTTTAGTATTTCCTTGTATGTAACATGAGATTGCAAATGAAGCGAGAAACGTAAAACCTCTGGCTTTGGTTTCGAGTGAATGCATTACGACATTGTTTTGCTGGATAACGGACCTCGGCGTGGACAGAAAAATGCAAAATTCGGCTCTAAAAGTCTTGAAATGTCAAGTACTAAGCTCTCAAAGGAAAGCAATGAAAAACCAAATATCCCACTTCTTCCGTGTCAGTACGAGCCATATCTTATGATGATAATCACTGACAATATCCGACAACGTTGCAATGTTGCAACCAAAAGAAGTAAGGCCAAGAAGAATCTTTTGCAACAAAACATTTAAGTATCTCATAAGAGTTTTCCCATCTTATGGTAGTCTGGAAAGATCTTTATTACCCTTTAGAAATAACCCTGACGAGAAAGGTACAAAACCTTTCTCGTCACAACTTCTAATCCATTTAAATTATTTTATGTAGTCGAAATCGTTTATACAACATAATTATCGGTTTTATTAACAATTCCAAAAAGAAAACATTTTAAAATTGAAGATCACGATCATATCAAATCCGGGCTTTTACGACCTAATATAACTGGTCCCCTCGGTGTCGTTATAACCGATTTAAGTAAACTTTTGGACGGAAAATTACAGAGTATTTTGCAATTTATGTTTCGACTATAAATCACCTCTCCTTCCATCCATTTTAATTTCAAAATAAATACTTATCCATTATTTAAAAATTAAACAAGGAGAGCCCTGCATCTAACTCAAAGAGGAAATGCATTGTTCTAGTGAATCACACGCACGCAACGCACGGCTAGTGAGCGGCGGGAGGTCCGACGCTATGCTAAATGAGAATCAAAACAGAGTGCTGTGCTAATTAGTGTGACGCCGAGTAAGTGCTAGGGCCTAGGGCCACCCTACAACTGCAACACACTTTTGGAGTAGAGTGTACGAAGCGAAACAGTTTAGGTGAATTAAGAATTGTGCGATCAGCAAGATCAGCCAGCATGATCAGCTAAGGTATAATATGTGTATACGTCCAATGCAGGTTTCTCAGGAATAAGGATTATTATGGTGTCTATACACCGACTATTATGGTGCCTATAACTGACAACCGATGGGGTGTCAGAGTTCTAGAGTGGAGACCGCGATCTGGTAGGCGTAGTGTGGGACGCCCTGCTGCCCGCTGGACAGACGACCTAAAAAAAGTAGCGGGGAGCGACTGGATGAGAAAGGCCGAGGACAGAGTTTTGTGGCGCGCCTTGTTCAGCAGTGGACGATGATAGGCTGTTGATGATGATGACACCAAAAGGTTCTGTGTGGACTAACCGGCGAGTTGTCGGCGGGTCGACGGCGACTTTTGTATGGGTGAAATTGATATCATCCTTTTAAACGAAGAGTCTACCCATCAAACTGAACCACTTTTACTATGGGAGCAAAATAATCGGAGCAAATAGTAAAAGTTTGATGGGTAGATTTTAGTTTGAGTGGATGCTACCGATATCAATTTCACCCTGTAAACACCAATAGAGGCAGTAGCGGGTCATATTCCACTATACGCGAGACCAGGAGCGCAGTGAGGCATGTCATTGTCTATTTACTGTAGTATTTTTCAGGCGATCCCCTCAATAGGATGCCATCGCATTGTTAAAATTAACAATGTTTTTTTGTCCAATACACCGAACACAAAATGAATTGAGTTCATATTTCTTCGCCGCTGTACGTCCTAATTTTTAACAGATCGTGTAGTGATACTAACAGATATAACAGTTAACATAAAACAAATAAAAAACGAACAAAAAAGTTACCAACCCAAACAAGAACATTTCTAAATTAGAATTCCATTTAAGGCGGGATCCGATGCGATCGACTCATCTTGATAAAGTTTAATTTCTTCGGATATCGTTAGTGCTAGGCTGAGGTTGAGGTAGAGGTAGGCAATTAACCTTCCACCTCCGTATCGGCCGCGGGTACACAATCCGACAAGCGACCTCGGTGCCTCGACTTCATGACCTCTTCTAGTATGCAATAAAACAATATTTTAATAAACTTCCAAAAACAATGGAAACAATTTATATGCTGACTATTTTTATGAGGATGACCAGACAAAGAAACAACAATATCAGCATATCTATATCTGTAGAAGGATGCGTTCATTTGTTTATTTATTCCCGTCAGTTTGAAATGAGGTGAGTAAAGTCACCATAAACTTAAATATTACGGATATTAATATTATTTATGAAAGGCACAGTACAAGAAAGAGAATCGATTACTAGATTCTAAAGTGTCGGATCACGGATCATCGTCACGAATGACGCATTGACGGAGCGGCAGACGTCACCAGTCCGTCATTTGTGAAGCAAAGAGGTGTATGTTGACGACGTCTGCGCTCCATCAATGCGTCATTCGTGACGATGATCCGTGATCCGACACTTTAGAATCTAGTAATCGATTCTCTTTCTTGTACTGTGCCTTTCATAAATAATATTAATATCCGTAATATTTAAGTTTATGGTGACTTTACTCACCTCATTTCAAACTGACGGGAATAAATAAACAAATGAACGCATCCTTCTACATGTCCCCTCTAGCATGCCACCGCCGAGAAAACGACAAAAATCGAGACGTGCCTCCATCTTTATTATTTTACGTACGCCAAAAAGAGCGCACATGACGTTTTTCTCGTTTAAACGCTTTGTCGTGGGTGGCATGCTAGCCGTGCTGGTCAGGCTTTAGAGAGAATTCAGTGTCGATGGTTGCCATGACAACCGAATAACTTCACAACATTTGTAAATTTTTAGGTTATGTTGAAAAAAAATATGGTTCAGTTAAAGTCAAATGTTTGTTAATGGAATTAAACATTTTCGTCTTTTTTTATTGATTAGTTTTGTACACTGATGGATGATTCTAATGGTGTTTATGTAAGTACCTATTTATTTGAATTAAACAAATGATTGATTGAATATTTCATGAAAACAGTTAGACTGTGTCTTGTTTTTTTTCTCTGTAAGTAATTTACTCTTTATATTTTGGTGTAAAATAAAGTAGGTATATTTGATTTGATGTTATTCAGAAACATCTACGTAATTTTTGAAGACATATCTTACCCCACGTGACCCCACACGCTTCTATTGTACGCCTTTGGCACACAGACAGAATATGTTCTGAATTAACTCATACGATACTTTTCCAAGTGGTCGCGGGAAAAAACTAGTTGTTATAAATCGTATTCAGGCATAGGTAACCCTACCTATTATAGTTAAAAAATCTGATCTAATTTAAACGCGAGCCGGTGGAGCGAATGAGACAAATGATGATCTCTAGCTACAGATATAAATAACATCAATTCATATTCAATTTAACGCCCGTCCGCTTGTTAATACTCTTTTGATTCGAGCTGACCGTTGCGTTGATGATTACCACTTGTTTTGATAGTTAGATTAAACTATTTGACCTATAGCTATAGATAGTTGATTCACTCGCTTGTTTTTAGGGTAGGTACGCTAACAAAATAGCAAAAAACTGAAAAAATTACAAATAAAATGTCCCAATGTCACATTATACTACTGGATCATAGAAAATTGATCTCAAATTATCGTAAAACATATTTACACAGTGAATCAGAAGGGAAAAGAACTTTTTCAATAAATAACGAATATTACCGAGTTTCCTAAGTGCAGCCAAATATCTAGCATAGAAAGTGTAGAAACCATTTCACAATTCGTGACTGCTTTCTCAGTTCAACCTATTAGGACGACCTCCGCTTCATTCACTGAGCTTTAACTGTTTTTAGCGTTTATTTAACAACACTACGTTAACTTTACAGAGTATACGTAGACTAAGATCTTACTGCACGTTTTCTAAACCCACATGTTTAGGCGGAACCTAATAAAATAAGGCTACGACTCTGAAGCCTGTCGCAATTCTTTTATGCAGGTGTTAATGAATAAAAACAAAACCTCATACACCCCAAATGATTTTAACGAAAGGATTGAAACAATTATTTCATTAATTTATTAATAAGTTATTCGCATTTTTAATTTTACGAGCAAAAATGATTTGTTGTTATTTCAGGAATGAAATTGTGGACAGGGTGAATTGAAAACATTTTAAAAATCTTGTTTTGGTTGTGAGTAGCGGTGGGTTGACATCGAGTTCAGTAAATTTTAAATTACTTACTAAGTATACAAACAAATTATTTAAGTAATTTTTTGAAAAAGTGTAACCTATACTTATTTGTAACATATGTTTATAGTGCGTCGATTATTTGTTAATTTACAACATAGTATTGTCATATATCAATAAATAATAATAATAATCTTAATTTATAATATGTTGAAACCTTGATAATTGGATTCTGCTCTCGATTCTACACAAACTATTTTCTAGCGTTTTCTTTTTCCTTAAAAACGATACAGTATGACCGACCGAACTGAAGTTATGAGAAAAGCATATTAGAGAAAAATTAAGCTAAGTATTTCATCGCAATCAACGCAAGTTCGTTTGTATTTCAACGCTGAAGAAGCCTAGATGTGTCACAAATGCATAATTATACCTAGACTGATAATAGGTAATGGTAATACATTTGCATTAGGTAGGTACATAATATGTAGTTATGTACGTGATGTTACTCTTTCATAGACCAATGTTTATCTCCATATTGAACCTTATAGACTCTTTATTACGTTCAACAGCCATCAATAATCCTTCAAATGTTTTTATTTAAATCGTAGTTCATTTGAAAGGATCTCGCCGCCTTGTAATTAATGCTATGAATGTTAAATGCACACTCGATCTGGATGACTTTATATTAATCTCAGACGTCCCACGTATCATGCCACTTTCGAACTTAGTGAGTTGATATACGAGATATGTCATGAGTCGTATAAAAGGGATTAACTTTATTATACGTACAACGTAAGAAGTCAGTTATAAAGGCTGTTATTTCTAAGTAATAAAGACTAAAATGGCTTGTTTCATGAGAATTTTTAAATGGAACAGTCTTTAATGCATGTAGGCGGACGGTTCAGCGCCTGGATGACTCTTTACTAATGTCGTAAGAATTATTATTCATATTTTAATTGTTTTTTGTTGTAGGTAATATTTTGTTGTAATTAAAATAAAATGATGATTTATCAAATAATCTTCGGGGGCGGTTTTGCCCACTCCTCCCCTCTTTTGGTAATAATAGCATAAGAAAGAGTACTAATACTGTGAACTCTGATTCATCCGACAGTTTTCCTTCAAGAGTCGACTCTCTTCAAATGAAGCTCATGATTACGATTAAGTTATATCGAGAATAGAACGTCAGAGTTTACGGCCTACACGACGAGTATCCCACACGACAAAGCGACAAAACCAGAAATCTTTCGCACACCAGCACGTCTAACATGATTTCTATACACGCGCGCGACTCGTCTTTTTTCATAATAGCGCGGCTCGCGCTCTCTGAAAAGCTCGGGTTTAGGTTATTATGTATGCAGCAAAGGCGCGTCGCGCGCGTGTAGAGAAATCATGCTAGACAAAACGACAAAAATCTAGATGTGGCTCTGTCTTTGTTACTTTGAGTATACAAAAGCGAGCGCACATGGTGGTTTTCTCGTTTTGTTGCTTTGTCGTGGCATGTTTGCTACACAGATCAACACAGTCACACCCCGGACACTGCCTACCTACTGCCTACAAAAAACAGAAATTGACAAGATGACGTCAGCACATGCGAAACGGAGTCTAGGGTTGCACCAAGAAGTTTGGAATAGATCCATGGGTTGCACTAACTTTAGCTGCGTGCGGTACATTTCTTTCGTAAATACTTAAAACGCATTGACACTATAATATTCAAAAAGAGTTTTTATCCTTCGTCCTGAAATTATATTCTCTTTTCGAAAACATAAAGTCTAGCGAGTCAATTGTGCTATCAATCTAGGCTTCTACAGGTAACCAGAGGGGTTGAGGTTAAAGTTGGTGGGAGGTAGGGAGTGTCCATACTGTATGTAGGTAAATAGATATACTCTTTCTTATAATGTGCAGTGCCACTCGGAATCCACTTCTACCTATTATTTTATATTCTGTGGATTTACGAGTAGGTACGACTGTTATAATTGAAATGAAAAAAGCTTGAATTTATGTTAATTCAGGAAGTAAACCAATATCATAATTATATGACACATAAAATACACGATCTAAAAATCTAAATATCGATTCAGATAGGAATCTAAACAAATTAGATTTATAATTAATGAAACCATTACCGTTAAATTAAAATCAACGTAATAAAGTTGTTAAAGATTTTATAGAAAATATCATAAATATTCATTGGACTGGGTTATAGCCTGATTTGGATCAGAAACAGCATTTAAATTGTGCATTTACGAATGTAACATAAAATGTTGATTTTGCATCTAAATGTGTCGTAAATTTTATCGCAAATTAGGGCACAATGCATCTCTAATACAGGATGTCTCAATACTTAATTTCAAGCTCAGGAGATGGGCCAGCATAAGGGCCAAAAAAAAATCGCATCCTTCACGAGATTTTTTTTAATTAAAGTAGGTAATAATAATTATGAATTGTGATCAAGGTTGATAACAAGGTTATTCAGGATTGCAACCAATCATCATCATCATCAGCCTATCATCGTCCACTGCTGAACATAGGCCTCTCCCAAGGCGCGCCACAAAACTCTGTCCTTGGCCTTCCTCATCCAGTCGCTCCCCGCTACCTTTTTTAGGTCGTCTGTCCAGCGGGCAGCAGGGCGTCCCACACTACGCCTACCAGTTCGCGGTCTCCACTCTAGAACTCTGACACCCCATCGGTTGTCAGTTCTTCGGCAGATATGACCAGCCCATTGCCACTTCAGCTTGCTAATTTTCTGAGCTATGTCAGCCACTTTAGTTCTGTGACGAATCACTTCATTTCTGATGTGATCCCTCAGAGAAACACCGAGCATAGCTCTCTCCATAAAATTGTTTGGTCAGGCCATCTAAAAATTCGCCGCAGATTGTATAAACTGGCCTATCTTCTCTTCCGGGTTTGACGTTGAGTTCTGGGACACCTTGTAGATAGCACCTTGTAGTAGACAAACATTATGTCTTCATTTCTGTATTCTGTGGTCTAAATTGACTTGTGTGTTGTGAGTGGCTTGTAATAACTGGTTTTACCGCTATTTCGGTGATACATACAACTGTCGTGGCACTGGATGACTGCTGCAATATAAGGAATTCCATAGCAGAATTTGCTGTTATCGTAATTGACTATGAGCATAAATAACATGTAACATTAAAAAACGAGAAAGAAATCAACGCAGAAGAACCAGAGTAGCTGACATAACCCATAGAATTGCTAAACTAAAGTGGTAATGGGCGTGCATACTCATCTCATCTCAGAACCGATAACCGATGGGACCAAAGATTTCTCGAGTGTTGACCGCTTACCGGAAAGCGCAGCGTGGGTAGGCGAACCAATAACCTGGTGAAGGCAGCGGGAATACGTTGGATGAGGGCAGCGCAGGATCGGTCGTTGTGGCGATCCTTGGGGAGGCCTATGCCCAGCTGACGTCATCATCATCATCATCAGCCTATCATCATCCACTGCTGAACATAGGCCTCTCCCAAGGCGCGCCACAAAACCCTGTCCTTGGCCTTTCTCATCCAGTCGCTCCAGTCATCCAGCAGACGTATATCGGCTAAAATAATGATAATACATAATCTAGGAAGTCTATGGATCTTTATTGAATTGCTATAGGCAGTAACAAGAACATTGTTTGTTCTTCAATCACAAATAAAATATACAGATTCAAATTGTATATTTTAAAATGCCCTATACAGACAAGCTAATATCTAAGGGTGCTTAGGTAGATTTGGTGTCTGTAGTATTTCCACAGAATAATAAATACTAAAAGGCAGGGCCGCTTGCGCCATTTCGTTAACAGTAAACATTTCAATTCAATTTGCTATTAATTTCTGTTAATTAACTTCCATAACTGACGTGCGCGAAGAATTTCACATTTGAAAAGAAAAAAATACATCAACAAATACCAACCAGCTACTCGTATGTAACGAATAACGCGACACAAAGTTAAAATGATTTCTTAGAATAAAGTCAGTCGTGAGATCGACTGAAGCGAATAAATCATAGTTGTAGTTAGCTTAGATCGTAAATCACGATCTAACGGACACATTAGGTATACTTCGTCTCATGCAGCCGCGTTATTTAAGCCGTAATGATAAATTGTTTGCTTTTACATCTTGATGGATTCTGTCGTTAGATTTTGAGTGAAACTTTAGATATTTGAAGTCTAAATATTTTGCCTAATAGCTAGATAATAGGTATTCAAGTTAGCCGTGCATAAACTAATGACTTTTATTTATCTTTATTTATTACTAGTGTTTACCCGCCACTTTGTCCGTACAAATTATATACCAGATTTTAAGTCAGATCATAAGCTATCAAACAAAAAAGTATCATCAAAATAGATTCAGTAGTTTTTGCGTGAGCGAACAAACAAACAAATAAACACACAAACAAACAGACAAACAGACAGACAGACAGACAAAATTTCCAAAAAAGGTTGATTTCGAGTCAGGGATACCTAATGTAATCTTTTTTTGTAAATATCTTCAATGTACAGACACACTTCAGTTACAGTTTTATAATAGTTTAGATTAGATTAGATTTAGATTACAAGTTTCATGAGATCGTTTTATGGAAATTAGAGTGTCCGCGGGATCTAGATTTACCAAATACCAACTATTTGGTAAATCCAGAACATATTCTCCATACTTATCATGTTAGTGAGTTTAGTGACGCCATCTATGTAATGTTATGTTTTTGAAAGCCATAATGAAAATTAGTTCAACCACAGACCTGAATGACGTAATCTCAAAAAAATTGCTGTCAGATCTATCTGTGGTTAGGTTTTTTCTCTATTCCCTAATTTTAGGGTTTTTTCTCTATTCCCTAATTTTAGTGTTTTTTCCTTATTCCCTAATTTTAGGGTTTTTTCTCTATTCCCTAATTTTAGGGTTTTTTTCTTTATTCCCTAATTTTCGGGTTTTTTGTCTATTCCCTAATTTTATTAAATCGCTTTGCCTACTTTGTGTATCTTTTCATAATTGTTTTTCTTAATTGTTGTATGGTGCTCAAACTTGAGAAGTGCGTTTAACAAACGATTATGGGTCGTATACGGTTTTATTGCGATTTGTTTTCCGTTGATGAGAGGTTGTTAAGTTAATTGTCAGCTTTAAAATTTTACATAATTTACGGGTGTCTTGTTTTATCCTTTACATTACATAGCCCAGTCATTTTACGTAGTTATTTTACGGGGTGGGGAGTAATTAAGAATGGTACTTTTAATCTGTAACCGGTACCATTTAGTGACAAAAAGACTATCTACAAACTTATTTTAAAAAATCACTACATACACAACATAGAAATCCAAATTGTACTTCCCAGAAGGCTTCTAATTAAATAATTTTAATACCTATGCACTCATTTTAATTAGACTCAGCAATATAAATGAGTTTTGAGCAATAAAATAGTTATTGAATTATAAATAAAATCGGTCAAGTGCGAGTCGGGCAACTCGCGCATCGAGGGTTCCGTAGGTACCACACCACCACAGAACCACAACATATTAACTTAGAAAAAAACTTTTTTTCTTCGGGACCTTATTCGTGAGACCGACTCACACTTGGCCGGTTTTTATTATTCTGTAGAGTTTGCTATATAGTCACACCAAGTTTGACGCTCGTATATATTACCGTTTTTACTGTAGAACGAGAAGAAAAAACGTCGATAAAAACCAGTTTCTTGTTGAGAACCCCCCTTAATTTGTAACTTTTTGACATTTTTCTTATTTGTTAACAAATCCGCCATAATAACGCATCAAAGAATATCTTTGAAAATTTCAATTATCTAGCTATTACGGTTCAAAAGTTACAGCCCTAAATGGGTAGGACGGACAGACGGACAACGTAGGCTTAGTAATAGGGTCCCGTTTTTACACTTTGGGTACGGAACCCTAAATAATGAGTTATTCCTTAGAAAATACAAATGCATTTTTCAAAGCTTTCTAAGTACTTAGACGAAAATATTTACACGGTTTGTGAAGTGTGTATAATGGTAAAGCCATTAAAATGTGCAAAAAAAATTACCGTCTTTTTTAGCATAAGCATATGCTCACGACTATATTCCCCGAGGGGGTAGTCAGAGATATTCTGAAACCTCAGAACATCCACGTTTCACCAGTAGTACCGAAACTCGTACCGTCTTTTTTAGAACGAGATAAATGCGAATTATTAAATTTGGGGCTGTTGCTGACGTGTTTTATCTTTTATTTATCTATATTTCTAAGCTCTAATGGGCTCTTAAATGTTATACCGGAAAAAAAACAATCCTTAATTAGTCCCGGCTCAAACCGTAAAATGACTGGGCTAAAAATACTTTTTAAACATTTACGAGAAAATTAAGTCTTTAACAGAAAAATAAGTATATAAGTGGGTATAATATTTCGATAGGTGTACTAGTTAGTTTCTTTTACGATGTTTCATCGTCTCTGTCTGTCTCCCTCACTTTCTTATTTGTGAGCTTTTTCAAACAGTTTGGCATATTAGAAATGTGTAAAGAAAAAATTAAGTACAATATGTTAAGAACTTACACAATCTTTATAAAAATTAATGTGAAAAATGTTCTCTGACTTTCGTTCCCGATTTTACCTTGCCTTTTTCATGCTACGGAACCCTCGTAACCGAATCGAGCTCTCACTTACCGTTTTTTTATTAAAAGAAGATAAAATGCTAAGGCCGACTTTATTTTGAAATAAATAAGCCGACAACTAACAAAAATATCAACTCTAAGCATAGTTTATTTCCAAAATCCTATTGTGATTCAAGAAAATGCGCTCACAGCTTACCACTTGCTACTCTAAAATGTCTCTAACCCGACACTCTTATGGCTAGAAGATAAAGTCAAAAATAGCTAGACTTAGGAGACTACTTATGTAGCATGGATAATAAATGTAAATCCCTTATATAAAAGGAAGATAAATCAATATGGCCAGCGACCATTGAGGCTGGATATAATTTATGGTGAGACGTGCGCATACGCAGGACAGTAGTGGGCTTAGGAACACGTGTTTTATTTTGAATGGTTATACTATAATATAAGGTGAAACTTCGTAACTATGTATCTCCATATGTAGGTACGACTACGATATAGAACAAGGTATGAATATAGGGTCCTTCTTAATATGCTGACAATTTTTAAGTTGATGATCAGACCATCAAACTGAACAACTTTCACTATGACATCAACATCAATATCACGAAAAAAAAATTTGCTGCTCCATACAAAACTGCAAACCTACTCGAGCAAAATGTATGGGACAGCAGATTTTTTTTCTCGTTTTTAATATTGGTCCCATAGAGAAAGTGGTTCAGTTTGATGGCCTGATCATCCCCTTAAAAAAATGTCAGCAAATTAAGTTGGACCCTTTATTTTTGAAGCAGACTATAAATGCAATATGTACTAATACTAATTATGGTAGCTCTCTTAGCACTGTATTCCATCAATGACAAAAATCTAAAGTATGTTGCTACAAGTACAAAATTGATAATCTGTTAGCACTGTAAGTTAGCATAACGCTGTCGATTTTCCATCTGTCTGTTACTTTTTCACAGCTAAACTGATTTTGAAGAAAGGTAGTCTAGAGATAGCTTTACAACCTTGAGGAACAGCTAGTAGCATAATAATAAGTCATCGTGGGTGTCCTACGAGGCGATCAGGCGACTAAGGGATACATTTAAAAATAACTTGTTAAGTATTTTTCGAAAACGAAAGGTAAAAAATATAACATTTCTGATCAACACAGAAAGACTTTTCACATTTTCGTCTTTCGTATGAGCTATATCGAATAACAAAATACTTATACACGTCTCTAAATCTTAATTCAAATAACAATTTTATACACCCATCCTTTCCTAATCTACTTCGAATTATCTAACAATTATGATCCAAAAAACATAACAACAAAAACTCTTAACAGATACTGTCATTAAAAATATATTAAAAGTTGTTCGCATGAGCACAATAAACACACACTCTAACCAAACAGTGGCGACAATGCAGCATTCCCAATCAAACAGTCACTGGCCCAGAGCAAAAATACGCAAGGGCACCCCGAGGGTTTGGCGCCTTCGGTGAACTTGTTTATATATTCCCTGTACAAATAATTGAGTTTATATACAATTTATTAAAGAAATCTATGCTCCACTCTGGTTTTTCTTTAGCTATGTTATAGCTGTACTTATTTCTTTCTCTTGTACATTGAATTTATGACAGTAAATAAATGAAATATTGTTAAGTTAGGTTAATTTTAGATACATGTTTACACTATAAAACATTGGTTCATATCAGATACGTGCGATGTCATCTCTACTCTACCAAGTGGGTTTAAAGAGTCAGTACTGCTTTTATTAGTGTGTTGTCACATAAGGCCACTTTAGGACGTAAGGCCTCTAGGGTAGAGTCACATATCACGCACGGAAGGCTCTGGCAGAACAAATACCAGAGAGGTTAATGGAAGAACAAACACATCTCAAATACTTACGGAAGTTAATGTTTGTTGGATCTATAGAGTCAAACCTTCAAAGAGGGGTCAAACCTTTTTTTTAAACTTGTTTTGAAGATTAGTCGTTGAGCTACAGTGCTGACTTCAATAATAAACAAATATCTATAAGACATTGTCACAAAAATTATCTAGTCACATTTAAAGTTCCAGAATCTAGCTTTATCGCTTTATGATAACTAGACAAAGATCACCATCATCATCTCAGCCGATAGACGTCCTCTGATGGACATAGGCTTCCCCCAAGGATCGCCACAACAACCGGTCCTGCGCTGCCCTCGTCCAACGCGTTCCTGCTGGCTTTACCATGTCGTCGGTCCACCTCGTAGGGGCCTTCCCACGCTGCGCTTACCGGACAAACGCTAGACAAAGATATACAGCGTGTAAGGAACAGTATCATTAACCTCTACCCATCAAAACTAAACAACTTTTACTATGGGAGCAAAAGTGTCAGCGCATAAAAAAATTGTTAGAAAAGGGGTACAAATATTCATATCATCATTCATACAAATAATTGTCCCTTGCGGGATCCGAACCAAGCAGGCAGGTTCACTGCCAACTAAGCGATGGGACCTAGATATGTTCTAGGTTTTGTGTATAAGAATTCGTGAGCAAAATCAAACTGTAATTCATTATTGATTAGCTGTAATCCGTTGTCCATCTCCGAATAGAAGTGCTTCATCAGATCTCTACCAACATAAAAATTGTTCTTAACTTAAATATAACCGCCTCTTTTTTCTAAGTCGGTTAGAATGTCGAGTTTTTGCCAAGTTAGCCAAAAAGGTATTATTTATATGTCCACCATGTTCACAGATTATATAATACTATACAGTACAGATGCCCAACGTCAAACAATGAAACGCGACTGCGGTTACTCGGGCAGTCTTCGGGCAAAGTAAATTGCTTGATTTTCCGAGGCTCATGAGATTTTTTATGTATTTTTAGTAACATTTTACACTTTTACGTAAACATTAATTTACAAATCGATACCATAACGCCATATTATATTGCCATTTTTTTAACTAAAATTTCATTTGTATGGGATAGGACACCATGACCATGTTGTTTTGTTTGCCAAGTCCGAGTCCCCCCATGAAATAACGTTTTTTTAAGTACCAGTATTTTTAGACCTATTTAAGATGTTTATTCCATTAGTTTATTCTGTCCTATTCTTTCTAATGAATAAGACATTTGTCGTGTCTTTCTTTTGAATGGGCACTTAAGGTGTGTTTAATGATATAATTAGCGAGAATTCTTAAATATAATAATTGCAAAAAAAGAATTCCAATTACTGCGTAATTTCTTGAAGTTTGTTTTGAAATTAGCACTCCAGTGTTTTTGAAAGTACATATTTTTACCTTTATTGCTTAACAAACTCGACCTGCGCCATGGCTTCGTTCGTGTGGCCGTGACTCCAATCCAATCGTATGTAAATTTAACGTAAAATATGTTTTGTGAAATTACCACTATTTCTGGTTGCAAAGAAGAAACTCTAACTACAGTTTTTAACAAAGCACCCTAGTAATACATAAGGGGGTTTACAACGTTCACTACGAAGTCAAATTCAATATAGCAAAAAAAAACTGCTATTTCATACAAAACTGCAGCACCGACTACTGATTTTTTCTTCGCGATTTCGATGTTGGCTCTATAGTGAAATTTGTTCAGTTTGATGGTCTAAAGTTTAGACTTTATAGGTATTATTAGGATGTATTGTTACACACCGTATAAAAAAGAAAGTAAGTTATAAGAAGGAGGCCTGTACCCAGCAGTGGGTTGATGTGGGCTAATTTGATTGATAGAATAATATCTTCAAGTTACTTTCTGGTCCACAGCCTTTTTACAAAAAAAACACAGTTTTCGTGTTTCACTCTGTAGCGATAGCGGTTTCTAAAATATTACCAGTGATTACTAATTTTGTAAACAGGGTGTAAAAAACCCCTGTTGGAGCCTTAAAAAAAACAAACTTAGTAATCGCGAAAAAAAGTTGGCTGTCCCATACATTTAAGTCGAGTTGGTACCTACTGCAGGTTTGTATGAAACTTATTCGAGATTTTGATGTTGGCTCCATATTGAAATGAAGCACCGCCTAAGGCTCCAACATGGTTTTTTGACATCCTGTATTACCTACATACCTAATTTACTAATTATGACATTTTACATTTGTATGTTTATTAATCAGATATCAATCCAGTCTCAGTGTAAATTTATGCAGAAATACGTGGGCTGTTAAAGTGGGGTATATAACGGATATAAGATAACTATACTCAGAGGTTATAATACACGTGCCATTGTTCTTACTTTCAAGCTCCGCTTCGTGGAGAGAAACTCGGAGAGAGTTGACGGCTCCTGCCCGCGGGCAGGGGTTCACAACCTGTACACTCGAATTATTATTACCTACGTGCGGGTTTACAACCTCTGCTAGTGAATTAAAATATACGTGCATCGGTGTAGGTTACGTTCAGAATTTATCTAGCCATTTTGGATACATGGATACACACTTTATGATCTCAAGAAAATATATTCAATTTAGAATTTCGAATAGACCAAACACCGTAACAACGACCTCCTTATACGGACTCCATAGTGTTACCTACTTTATCTGTCACTCTCACTGTTGATTCTGTATTGTTCTGGTGAAATAAATCAGTTATCTATCTATCTATCTAAACAGTTTCATCAATTGGGAGTCGTATAGAGACTTTACTTGAAGCGAGGTCAATCAAACGCGGTCAAATTCTAGATGGGGTGGGGATAAAACCATCAAACTGAACAACATCCACTATGAGATAAACTCTAAAGATCTCAGGTAAAATCAGGTTTTCTAAAATTATAATAAATCTACATTGTAGTTTTCTTACTCCCTGGACCATATTATTGAGCCACCCATTGTTTATCTATTGGTCTCTTAGAGCCGGGTCACAGGTTATTTAATACTTTAATAGTTACTACTGTAACAGATACCGCACTCTCCCGATTTCGCGCACTTTTTCGATTTTCGACTTCAGCACTGGTAGCATGCTACACGTGATACGGCTGTATCACGTCTTTTATCTTGTTCGTTCACGTGCAAATAGAAAGAGAGCGAAGGTGTGATAGCGCTTTATCACTATGTCATGCAGAAATGACAAACTAAAATGCGCCTTATGTCAATGCGCGATAGCCTGTATCGCATGCGACACGCGGCTTAATCCTTGCCACAATTTGCACTTTTAAAAAATTACTCTAACCAATGTTTCTATCCGCCCCAAAATTGATAAAGGTCGTGATTTAATGCTTTGTGACATGAAATCCTGATCATTCACCAGTAAATTTTCTCATGTAAGTAAATGAATTCATTATTCCTATGAGAAATAAGTTTCTTGAACTGTACACCCACCCACGCGTCGTTTAAAAAATTAAAAGTAAGTAAGTAGGTACATAATCAGATAAAGCTGGTATGTGGCACGGTAGCTCAAGTTTGGAGCTTCACAGAGAGGTACAAAATTTTAAATTATTATTAATGGGTTGTCTCGGCAATAGAGAATACAGACGTGTGGACCCCGACAGCGCTTATTGGTTTGTTTTTCTTTTGTTTCGTCTATTATAAAGATGTGACATGTGACCAAATATGATTGTCACTATTGTTGGTATAATTTAGCAGATAAACATTGAATAAAACTCTCTGAATCGAAAACTACAATTATTATTTGGTATTACAAGCCTTGTTCCGGATAAGAAAACATTTTTTTCCGTGGGTGTCTTACGAGGCGGAAAGGAACACTAAGTTTTTGTTTGCGAAAGCTTACTAGGTGGCTTACTATGGACATGATGATAGATCTATCATGAATCCTTCAGTAAATTCTAAAATTCTTGAAACGAACCTTGCTATATGGACACTCAACTAAAAAGATAATTTTATTAGTAGGTGAAGCAATGATTCTGACCACCTAGATAGGTACCTATAGTAGTAAGTATATGTTGGCTTATACAGCCATGAACATCGGTGTCTTAACCAAACAGACGCTGTTTGAAACATCTACTTAGATGAAATAAGGCCCATGATGATGATGAAGTTTATGTACCTGTGTTTGATATTTTGAATGTATTATGGAATTCATAGCTACTAAAGTTTGTGCAAGTTCATTACCTATCACAACGTCAAAGTCTCAACGTATCGTTTGCGATCATTTTTGTAACATAATTTACGGAATAGCTTCTGCTTAAGACCCAATTACCAACCAAACAACGATCAAAGCACTTATAAATAAATACACAAAAAAATGTATACAAAACCTTACTAACAGTAAACAGCGTGACAGATGCGCACACGCACGTAGGATGTGAGTGGGCGTGGCTACGAGCGTGACGCGCCGGACACATAAACATTTGTATCATAATGTGATGCTTATTTGTTATAAACAACTATTAATTCCTACTGCGCGTTTCGTAATATCCGGCATTTTGGCAATGCAATCGTGTAGGGTTTAAAATAAAAAAATATTGTTTTTATTCACCAGGTTAAATGTAGGAAACATGTTGGTGTTAAATATAAAAGACTAGAGGACCGCGGCGAACTTCGTACCGCCTTAGAATCTTCCCGACACACACTTCTCGCTTTCAGCATGAGCTCCCCAAATTTTATGTAGCAAAATTATGAGCTTGATTCGCTCACACCGGCTTTTGTCTCATGCTAGCTGGAAATAGAGTGGAAAAATCTCGAGCTCGCGTCGCTCGCTCCAGGCAAGATTTGAATCTGCTTGAAATGTTACAACGACTTAAAGATCATTTTTCAAGGGCGCAGTTATAGAAGCTCGGACAGTGCGCACAATAGGCTATTTACGGCACTGTGCACCAGGTATCAAGATCAACAGCAACGACCCATCACAACACTATACAATGAAGTCCAGCGAGCCCGGGTGACAACATAGCATAGCATATGCTCACGACTATATTCTCCGAGGGGATAGTCAGACAGAGACATTCTGAAACCTCAGAACATCCACATAAGCATGCTTATGCTTATACCGGGGGATAAAGCTAAATCTGTAGCGGGATCGCAATGATTTTAGAACCTAAACCTATTGTACTGAAACTATGGCCTAGATTTTTTTATAACTAAGAGGTACGGGTCGTGATTTTATGCATAGCTAGTGTTTTCCCGCGACTTCGTCCGCACAAATTATATACCAGATTTTAAGTCAGATTATAAGCTATCAAACAAAAGAAGTTTCATCAAAATCGGTTCAGTAGTTTTTGCGTGATGCGCGAACAAACAAACAAACAAACAAACACACAAACAAACAAACACACAAACAAACAGACAGACAAAATTTCTAAAAAAGTTTGATTTCGAGTTGGGGATACCTAAAAACCATATCGTAATCTTTTTTTTTTGTAAATATCTTCAATGTACAGACACACTTCAGTTACAGTTTTATAATAGTTTAGAATTAGAATTAGAATTAGAATATGTATGTATGTAGTCAGACATCAAACAAAATGCAATTCATGTTCGTATCTAAATCTGGCCGAACGTTTTTTGTACTCATTACTCCGATTCTAACATCACCGTGTTACATACATTACCTCTTACAAAACGCAGTTTTTTATGTTAATTAATTTCGTAACTCATACGTACGTGTATTATGAGCTCATATGTTCACAAACTGTGTAATTTTAACCATTTTTATTATCTCTACCCCACCTCTAGCAAATTAATTTTTAATGAAAACTTTGCGATGAAAACTTTGTGGTTTTAATCACTCTAGCTTAGTGATTGAGGAAATAATCGTAATTTAAAATTAATTGATTTAAATCGAACCAATCAATATTCATAGAAAAAAATTAAGTAAACTTGATTAAGTAAGTAAGTAAAGTTGATAAGAAAATACTTTACGAGTTTATAAACACTGTAATTAAGACTGATAGTGTAGTTATTTCCCGAGACGAGTTGACCCCAGCTTTTGAATCAGACTTAGGCAATGAGTTTTAATTTTAGCACTAAATAAATACTAACACCACCCGTAGTTTTAGGTACAATTTGTAACACCACTGGTTTTTCAGTAAAGGAAAACACCGTGAGGAAACCTACTAGCTTTAATTAAAAAAAATCACTGTAGCCACCTTTCAACTGGGGCCCTAGTAGGCAAAGTGACATTCTATCAGCATTGACGCTAGTAGAAAATGACAGAATGTTGGATTTGACATTGGCGATCGAAACGTTTTGACGTTTGCATTCGCCACCATACGTCAGTCCATATTTTTTTGATTTCTACTGTCCTGATACTTTGTCTAGGGGCCCTGGATAGATAGTTTATTTAACAGATACTCTATTTTCGGACTAACTATCACCTCCATAAGTGGGGGTCGAGGGAGACTCTTTTTTAAGGACTAACTATCACCTCCATAAGTGGGGTTTGAGGGAGACTCCGACGTGCGACTGCGGAGCACCTGACCAGACCCTCTCCCATGTGGTAAACGAGTGCACTCTGCGCCGTTTCCCCGGTGGAATCGAAGAACTCCACAGGCTAACCCCGTCAGCGGAAGACTGGCTGAAACACCCCCTCGGATCCAAGCAGGAAGACAAAAATGCCATACGATATGATGATACTCTATCTTATACTGTGCCTATGTTGTAATGCATCTAAAGTTGAAATCGTGCTCTAATTTTATCAAATGCATCTACCTATTTAGATAGGTATAGCTTGTACAAAGTTTTAGACCTCGGCAGACCATCAATGTACATGAAAGTATGAGACTAGATCATTTCTGCACGCCTCTAGTATAATTTCACTCCATATTAAAAACCCGTTGGAGAATATCGTCCACATCACTTAAATAGCTGTCAGGTATTGTTTTTGTCATTCTTTGAGGTGTTTTATCGTAGAACGATGCATGCCTTCCGCATAGCAAGCCAACGCCAGTGGAATTTTAATGAGGTTTTTTAACATACACACATCGTAGCGATCATATCGCTGGGTTTTTTTATGTTGCATTAGATGGTTTGTTTATTATTGCTTTGGGTGTTTTATGTTGATGCTTGCGCTTTATTTGTTGACTTTTTTACTGAATTGATTCTAAAACTTTGATATGATCCAAACAGGGTCTGTAAATAAAACCTCATAAAAATCTTATATTCTCATAGTATTATACTTAAATTAAACTACCGCATCTTTCTCTATTATGCTGTAGTTTATTTTAGCATGTACTTTTTTTCTGAATTTATTTAGTAACTATACATACTTAATATGATTTGTGACGCTTACGATAAACTCGATAAACTTGTGTTGTTTTGTTTTTGTTTACATCTTAAGATATTCTTGTTGAACTTAAACATATTCATAATTCGTCGACCAATTGAAAAAAAATGCATAAATAAATACGTCGGTTGTTCATAAATTACGTCAAAATGGTCGTCAAATTATGTAGTTTTTGAAATGCTCCATACAAAAGACATCAACGTGTCCTACACTGATAAATATACCGATTGATTTTTTTTGCCGTGTCGAATTGTCGATATTTTTAGGGGTGTTTCAGACCATCAAACTACACAACTTTTTATCATTGGAGCAAACCTGAAATATAAAAAGTCTGCTGTCTTATACATTTGAATCGAGTAGGCATTGCAGTTTAGTAATAAAACAGCAGATTGAACTGATATGTCGAACCCAATCCTTAAACGCATAAAGAACGCATCACACATGATCTTTATATCACGTATGTATCACATGTGATACAGAAAAACATATTTCGCTTTACAATCACCATCTACACTGAACTAAAACACGTCCATAACTAACATTGAAAATAAACTCCACCAGTAATCCAACTCTCTCAATCACCACAGCTAATATCCGAACTCAGTCATAATTTTAATACTACAAATAGATACAATCCGATACACTTAACGCTCTGTAATGTGTAACATTAATAAGCTTCGTTTAAAATAGACTGTAATCAGGTCTAACTAGTCTAGTCAGGGTAGTACTACCTTACCTCTTAGGTTGAGGCGTTTAAGATATATCCGATAATGTCATTTTCACCGTTAATTAGTTGTTTATGAATCTTTGAAGAGCGAAGATTTTGTAACATTTGTTAAATGATATTCACAGACTAAAATGTTACTGGTAGGTTTCCTTTGAAAAAAAATCTTAAATGACATTAGATAAAAGAAAAAAAAACTTGTTTTATTTTTTGTCAATTTAACGGTGGTCGGAGTCACGTTGCGGGATTTGCCTCGAACACTTGCCTCTCGCGTGGTCTTCGCGCGGTTCGCGTCTCAGCCTGCCACGAGGCTCCAAAATCCTTCTCAGTTGTTCTTATTCAAAAACAATCCTCGAGATTGGATAGACACTCCCTCAAAATACTTGACACTGGCGAAATCTAACAAGGAAACGCCATTAAATAAAAATAGAATAGAATAGAATAACGGTGGTCAACGATATTTTAATGGCCAGCATTATAAAGATTGTTTTTTTAAACAAAGGAGATTGTGCTAGTCTGTAAATGATACAGCAAAGAAAAAGTTAATTTATAACAAGGTGATCCATTGTAAACATTTTATAACAGCCATATTTTTAACGATATTAGTTTATAATCTGGTTTAACAAGTCTAGAACGTGGGACCTAGGTCTTGGAGAAGATAATTTAGATTTTATGATAATGTCATTTTCACGGCTAATTTATGGCGTTTGCTTCGCTTGTTATTTTATTGCGAAACAAATTGGTTACTGATTTTTAACGAACGGTAATCCAAGTGTTGAATGATTTTGATTTGTTTTGTAGAAATAAAAAGAAAGCATCTTTAAAGAATCCATCAAAAGTATCTTGCATGTTATTGTTTTGCGTCTTTAAAGTTACGAGATATTTAAGTCTTTTTTTTTAATATAGCCTGACTTGCACCAACCTCAACGACTAAAACGTTTTGACTGAACGCTGTCTCTGACACAGCCAAGACTAAGTTTTTTATATAAATAAGGTTTTTGTGATTTTAAATTTGTGATAAAATTAATGTGTAGGTATCGTCCCACTTCACTCTTCCATTAGTTTCAGTTTTATTAAACCTCTGGGCCACTAGCTGTAAACTTTATCCAGTCATCTCGCCGTCACCTCTTCTGTTGACGTCAGCTTTTTGTTTACATTTTGAGACTGTCATATTGGAATAGTATATAAAGATAAGATTACGAAATCAGGTACATGTCGTAGTGGCTAGCGGATACTTGAGCGGATGGGTGCGGGGCAAGTGAACTGTGAATAATTCCTTATTGTTACAATTTGCTTACTTAAACGGTTACATGATCTGACGAGCAGCGAGACGGATCAGGGGAGGAGCGGGAGCGGTTTTAGAATGTCATCTTTCTTTTGTAAGCATAAACTAAAAAAAAAAAAAACTCAACAAAGCAACCAAAACAAAACAAACAAAAACAAAGCGTGTGATCACGACTACATTCCCCGAGGCGAGGGGTTAGTCATCGATATTCTGAATATTATAAAGTTCGAATATTTTTCACGAATAGTGCCCAAACTCTGTCCGATGAGCTGTGGCTGTCGATGAAATACACACATCAAAATTAAAGCATGCAAAGTTGTAAATTCATCCACACTATACTTACCTTACGTAGGTACCTTACGATTTCGTAAGTGTCTCTGTCTGTCTGTTTGTAACGTTTTCACTGCTAAACCACTATCGATTTTGTTAAAATTATCTATTATGATAGCTGAGGTGCTTCCTCATTAGCATAAAAATCTCATGTAGATGAAGTCGCCGGTAGCAGCTATTATAAAGACTGGTAACGATGGAGTGATTTCATATTATACTCTTATGCCATACAAATCGCTACCTCTTATACAATGTAAATGTTACCCATAATTTCCATATGAAATAGTAACGATCCATATTCAATGATCGATAAGCAATGTAAAGCTTGTTGGATCACTGTCAAGTATTAGTTTAGATCGCGATGCGGGCGCATGCGCCAACATTGTCCTAACTCCTTATAAAGTGGCTAACTAGTGCAATATAAGTGTATCAGTAACATGGAAAGGAAGGATGAACAAAAGTGTTCAGTAAGTTTTTCGGTTTTTGGTTCAATACAATTTTTGGAAAATTTTAACTTTTGTCATGTTAATAAATTGCATAAAATATGGGAATAAAAAGAGAAATAGAGGCAGATTGTTAACGAGAGAAAATCGAACTTACCTACGTACTTAATATTAAAAATTGTGAATTGTTGTTTTTTCCTGTAAACAATAATTATTACATAAGGACTCCAGCACAGAAAATGTACCTACTCGTAGTAACTAATACTTCTAGATTTATGTCGTTTTTTAAAAAGACATAAAGATGTTGTTTATCCAAGGAGTGAGATTATTGTCAATTTGTAAACAGATACTTACAAACCACAACAAATATTCATAAAAAATCTATGAAATGCTATTAAATACAAGAAAAGAAATAAATAAAAAAAAGAAACAAAATTTTTTTTCGAAGGAATCAGCCAATGTTTTTAAATATTTTTCCCAGCAAGGAGGTTTTAAATTAGTAGAGACAATTATATTTAGATTTTGATTTTGTTAGATATTAGGATTTCTGAGAGTAAACTCAAAGGGAATGGAATCACTACGTTTTAAGTAAACTTGAGCTTATTATAAAGAGCAGACTGAGCACTCGTTTATCAAATGCATTCACATCATCGGGAAGATAGACCAGATAATTGTAACTTTTTCTTACTAGGGTTCTGCCACAGACTTAGGTATTATTGTAATACAGAAGTTCTGCTAATAATATTGTGTAAACGAGACACATAGTTCTCTAGTACCTATGTTCCGACGCCGAACTTTAGGTTTTATCGTGATCTCATACAGTACCTATTATTATTCTTTCATTCTATCAGTTTTTCCCATTTTTCCTCTGGTCTTTCCTATAGCTTTATTCTGTAGCATCATTTAAAACGTTTGGTAAAAACGAATGCAATAATAATAAGTAAGTGAGTAGTTGAAATATCTTAACGAATTCAATGAAATATCTCGTTGATTAATGGCCACTCTATCTACTTATCGAACAAACGACCTGTTACAAAACAAATAAATTATTGTCGGACAGATCACGAGCGAAAACAAAATGGAATTAATTTCGAACACAAATCATGAACAACCATAAACTACGGGCATGAAATCAATCGTGCGCCATTCATTAAATACGTTTATTCACGGTTCCTACGTAAATAATGTTAATAAAAACGTGCAAGTTTGCTATATCAATTTTACACTTATTAAACCTTTTTTTTAATCTGAGGATGAATGTTATAAAACTTGACTTGAACTGAGCTTGAACTTAATAAAAAGTTGAGCTGAATTCATGGCGGGATCTCGAACTGAAATAGTTTTTCAGTTTGATGGTCTGATCATCCCCTTAAAAGTGTCAGCATATTAAGAAGGACCCTATAGGCCTATAGGTTGATGATGAGTTTCTTTGCTTAGTTCAAGTTGTAAATAATAGTTCAAGTTATAAATATATTATATTCAAATGATAAAATACTTGTGAAATGAAATGCCATTTCGACTTTCGTTCTACACATCGGAGATTACAGTTTACTTAGTTTTACAGAAAAAAAAAATTTATGACTTGACTGAGGTCGAATTCGATATAAGTACCTACTTACTTCCCTATTTCATAGAAAGTTTAATAAGTTAAAAAAAATACAATATGTACTTAAAACAAATTTTTTACTGCCTTCTAGTTGTAGTAATGTTTCTGACCACCCCTAAGGGGATTACCGTCGTGAGTGTGTAAATACAATTTTATAGACTTACCTTCTACTCACTTACTACAAAAAAATATAGGATCCTTCTTAATATGCTGACACTTTTTTAAGGGGATGATCAGACCATCAAACTGAACAACTTTCTCTATGGCACCAACATCTAAATCGCGATGGTCTGATCATCCCCTTAAAAAAGTGTCAGCATATTAAGTAGCATACCTATGACTGAAAAATGAAGTCTTTTAAAAACAACGCTAAAACAAGACAAAAAGTCGTGACCTGTGTGAGTCGTGACCTTCATAAAAGTTAACAGTGTATGAAGAGTGTATGATTATTTCTTTTTATTGTGCTCATGTATCGTGCGATGGCGCCTGCTTTCTGATTTACACAATCTCACACTTTTTTATAACATGTAATGAATAAGGAATGGAAGCAGTAAATAGTTTCATGACTTGTAAATTTTAGCGTCAGAATTATTTAATCAAATCGCGTTATTTGCATTATTTTACTAGGTACAAACTCATATTTAATGTCGCTTTTTTGCGCACTAGTTTTACCTACGCATCTAAAAGTGTGTAGATCAGCATTGGCGTTTTAAATGTGTTTTTTTAAAGTTCAAAATACTTGGTCAGGAAAAATTCTTTCCTAGGTTCCTATTGCTGAAGAGACCTTTTCGCTACCCTACCCTTGCTGTTTACGATTAAGCACAGGTATTAAGTGTCAGGACGCTTTTTTTGACGGTAGGATATAGTACTCTGTGCTCAAAGTAGGTAGGTATCCGTCCACACTCACAAGTCTGTCATAAACTCACCTTATCATCACATGCAGCAAAAACGAGTTTTTAAATTGAACACACCACTTATTGGCAACTACTTTTGCACAGCGCTTTAAAACCTTTTTTTTTTTATTTGTAATATAGTACTCTGAGATAATACAATTGTTGAAGAAATCAAACACTTGAATATTCCTCAATTCACCTAGTCATACGATGAAACGGAGATGTTTTTGAGAGTACCTGTATGAAACATTTTATTTTATTTTATTTTCTTTATTGATTTCCCAACAGTTGTTACACTAATACAAATACAACAATATAAATCTAAGAAACTTTTAACTTTAACTTTTAACTTTTTTATGCTGATCCTCTCCGACCTTTTGAAACTCATTCGCTGAGCTCAGCAGTTGAAAATGTCAAAATTACTATGGAGATATGCATCATACTACAATTTTTTTTCAAAACGATATAACTTATCCAGAAGTGGTAAAACAGGCCCTTAGTCAATCAATTTGCCATGTAGGCCACCATAGAAGTTAGAACCATGTCACATTAAACTAATACCTGTGATTGTTGCAGTGATGGAGTGAGGCCGCATGGGTGTTGCCGCGGCGCTGCTGGAGGCGGCGGCGCGCGGCGAGACTGCGCGCCTCGCGAGCCTGCTGCACGCGGACGCGCGCGACATCAACGTCACTGACGAGGTGCGTACTGTACTGTACTGTAGTGTGGACACAGTGTGCAGTGAGGCCGCACGAGACTGCGCGCCTCGCGAGCCTGCTGCACGCGGACGCGCGCGACATCAACGTCACTGACGAGGTGCGTACTGTACTGTACTGTAGTGTGGACACAGTGTGCAGTGAGGCCGCACGAGACTGCGCGCCTCGCGAGCCTGCTGCACGCGGACGCGCGCGACATCAACGTCACTGACGAGGTGCGTACTGTACTGTACTGTAGTGTGGACACAGTGTGCAGTGAGGCCGCACGAGACTGCGCGCCTCGCGAGCCTGCTGCACGCGGACGCGCGCGACATCAACGTCACTGACGAGGTGCGTACTGTACTGTACTGTAGTGTGGACACAGTGTGCAGTGAGGCCGCACGAGACTGCGCGCCTCGCGAGCCTGCTGCACGCGGACGCGCGCGACATCAACGTCACTGACGAGGTGCGTACTGTACTGTACTGTAGTGTGGACACAGTGTGCAGTGAGGCCGCACGAGACTGCGCGCCTCGCGAGCCTGCTGCACGCGGACGCGCGCGACATCAACGTCACTGACGAGGTGCGTACTGTACTGTACTGTAGTGTGGACACAGTGTGCAGTGAGGCCGCACGAGACTGCGCGCCTCGCGAGCCTGCTGCACGCGGACGCGCGCGACATCAACGTCACTGACGAGGTGCGTACTGTACTGTACTGTAGTGTGGACACAGTGTGCAGTGAGGCCGCACGAGACTGCGCGCCTCGCGAGCCTGCTGCACGCGGACGCGCGCGACATCAACGTCACTGACGAGGTGCGTACTGTACTGTACTGTAGTGTGGACACAGTGTGCAGTGAGGCCGCACGAGACTGCGCGCCTCGCGAGCCTGCTGCACGCGGACGCGCGCGACATCAACGTCACTGACGAGGTGCGTACTGTACTGTACTGTAGTGTGGACACAGTGTGCAGTGAGGCCGCACGAGACTGCGCGCCTCGCGAGCCTGCTGCACGCGGACGCGCGCGACATCAACGTCACTGACGAGGTGCGTACTGTACTGTGTGCAATCCCCTTCCAAGATAGGGTCAACACATAGGAGTCTCTCAGCTCAGAAGCTCAGATCTAGCCCACTGATAATTTTCGATGGACGGTCCTCTGCTGGACATAGGCCATTCCCAATGACCGCCACAATGACCGGTCCTGCACTGTTCTCACCCAACGGGTTCTTGCCACCTTAACCAGGTCATCAAACCAGGTCAGAGCTTGACCGGCGTCAAAATATTTTTTCCCACATTGTACCAATTATTTATAGGTACCCAGGTTCGTTAGTCCTTGCACAATCTTGCAAAGCAGTTCTCTGTTGACCACAGAACATTAAAATACATAGGAACACGGAGCAATAAACATGATACATGGTCACTATATCACCTCACACTGTGTTGGCCACGAAACCTATTATGCAGTAGCTCCCAACACTTCGCATTGGTATAGCCTGGCAGTAGGGTTATCGACGACACTTTTGATGTCCAAATGTTATTCCTATTGCCTATATGGTGTTAAACAATACAGGGTGTAAGGAAAAGTATCATGAACCTTTAAACCACATACTCTACCCATCAAACTGAACAACTTTTACTTTTACTTTTTGCTTTTACTTTTCCTTACACCCTGTATAACTCGGCATTGTGTTTCCACCGCCAATCAAAAAATTACTTGACCTACCTTCTTATAAGCATAAAACACATAAAATACTCAACTGGCGCGCTTAAAAAATTAAGAAAGGTGATTAAATTATAATTCGGGCCTATCTATGTCCAGTCAGGCCCTTCAAAGTTTTGGTAGACTCGTCTGTCACGTTAGGTATGTTTATTTTAATGATCCTGTTAATTTCTAAGCAAGAAGTTAAAATCATATTATTTGCAATTCAAAGTTGACGACCCTACCTGGCACCCCATTGCGCTCTTGCAAATTTAATACCAACGTAATTTGACCTTTATGTCGATTGATTTAGAATTTGAATTGTGTAGTGCTTCTATTCTAGGTGTGAGGTTCCCATCGATTCAGAATGTATCGATAAATAATAACTAATTAAAATGCATCGATATTTTGCGTCGGAATCGATTTATCAAACTAGCCTGTTCTTTTGTTGTACGAATGGAAATGGAGAATTGTTTTGCTGTTCTTTTTACTTTATTCAGAGAAAAATAAAAATATGAATAGTAATTAACAATTTAAAACCATCTTGTTATCATAATTTACGAATCAGAATTGCGATATAATGATAATGACAAAAGATCACCTTATGTCTAAAATAACACTACAAAAATACTGAGGTATACCTACTTACTAAGAATTAGATTTTATTGAAATACGGAGAACAAGAAACAAAGCACAGTTAAATTAAAAAACAACACTTGCTTATTTATTTCAAATTAGATGTATACCAGCTTTACTCATGTTTCTGAAAAACTTTTCCCAAGAAAGCAGAAGATACCTTATTAATTAGAATTACCTAGGTACTAATTAAAATGAAAAACATGGATTGTCCATATGGATTGTCCATACAAACTTTTTTGTGAATTTCCTTTTGGTTCCTATGAGATATTTGAACAAATTAAAAAATAGTGTGTAGACCCTTAGTGTAGACCCAGTATTTTAATGTTTCACAAAATAAATAAATGGTGCCTTCATTAAACAAAATGGTTCCGTGACACTGGAACGCACAAACCATAGAAAACCAGCCTATTGAACCTTCAAATTGGCAGGTTTTTGTCAAATTTACCAGCGACTTTGCTCCAGTAGTAGTTAGCTCTATCGATATCGTAAACATAAGAAATTATGTTTTATACCCACATTATTATCATTTTCAACATCCCTAAGAGATTACGAACTTATTAAACACAATTTACTTAATTCAATATTTATAAATAATCGTTTGTTCATACGACGGGCACTAAAACAACAGGCTGACAAAATAATTGTATCTCACGGTCTCCAGTCGTCAATCAAAGCTATCCGACGGACCAGTTATAAAACATGATCGATTTACTTATAACTAACCAGCAGCCGGTTAAAAATTAACGGGTCTTTAGTACAATAGAATGAGTGTATTCTATTATGATAGGAAAGTGCTGTGTTAGAGCTTCTGACTGTCAGCTACTGAAATGGTGCTAGTAGAGTCAAAAAGTTTATTTCCCATAATTTTGTGCTTATGGGGTTTTATTATGAAAAGCAGAAAACGTAAATAAAAAGAAACACAATAAAATCGTTGGTTTAGGTTCTGTCTTCACTTTTTGGTTTTTCCGGACTACTGCAAACCTAAGAGGAAGGATCTATTTATTCTAATCTACAGCATAGAGGGAGCCACACTTGACACTCAAGGGTGTCCACTTTTTTAAGTGCTAGTGTGTGTAAAGTTATGTAAAGTGGTAAGACAAAATAGCACAAAAGGGACCACTTCTTCTTCTTGTCGCGTCAAAAAAAGTGGACAGAAGCAAATATCTATAGTTATATCTCCTTTTACTATTAAAGGTACGTCATAAGACAAAAGAGACTAACTACACAAGTAAAATTGATGCGGAATCTATGCTTTAGAATAAAGAGATCCTTGATCTTAGCTGCAAATCTAGGACCAAGTATTGGTCCTAGCTGCAAACAGACAAACATTCAATACAGATAATAAATTTTAAAATACTTCTAAACAGACATAAAGTAGATTACTGTAGAGAGTGTACAGTGTCTCTGACGACAGGTGGTTTGAGGCTTTTTTTTGCCCCTTTTGTCCGAGGCACCGCGTTTCAAAACGCCATCTGCATTCGAGAAATGTTCACTGCAGTTCGTAATATCGCCTTGACCCTGTTCGTACCCTAATGTAGTAAACACCAATTATTAAAATGTTAACTACGAGTTGTGTAAGTCTTCACAATGAGTTTCTTTAGAGTTCCAAGGCCTTAAGGCAGTTTTAGAGTTCTGCAGTTGCTTGTTTGAATAAGAAACCTTTAAATATAATTATACAGACATTACACGATTCTCACTAGACATCCATATACTCGTACAGGGTGTAAGTGACAGCCTATATCAAATACTGAAACGGTGAATTCAGACCATCAAACTGAACAACTTTCACTATGGAGCCTACCTCAGGAAACGTGAAAAAAAATCAGCTCTTTTATACATTTGAGTCGAGTATGTAGGTACAGCTGTTTTGTATGGAGCAGCGTATTTTTTTTCTGGTTTCCTGAGGGTGGTCCCATAGTGAAAGTTGTTCAGTTTGATGGTCTGAATTCACTGTTTCATTATTTGCTAGGCTATCACTTACAACACTGTGTACCTAGGTCTGTCAGTCTGTCAATAACATAACAGCAATTTTACTTGAAAATGTGGTCTGCACATGGTTCAACAAGTAGGTAGAAAGTAGGAATGTTTGCGTTTACTTTTGACAGTAGGTACCTACAAGGCAGGTGACAAGGCGAATGGCGAAGCTTTGATTGTACACCACATAGTCTTTTGACCACTATGTGGTGTACAATCAAAGAAGTTTCGCCAGTCGCCTTGTCACCTGCCTTATAGGTAGGTATAAAACTTGGAGCAAATATTTTTGTATATCTACCTACTTAGAAAGCTTTGAAATGTAGGTGCATTAGTGTTTTCTAATGAATAACTCATTTTTTTTTTAATTTTGATGGCGATTTTATTGCGCAAAAGTAATTTATTATTGTTGAGTCTTATTAAAATGCATTGGTTATTAGGTTAAAAGCCTTCTCGAAGATACCATTTTGATTTCTATATTGCGTAGGTAGTGAATTTTTTAGTAAGTTTTCAGTCTTTTGTCACTAAATGGTGCCAGTTACGGTTTAAAGGTCTAATTAATAATTACTTCTCACCACTCCCAACAAAACTCCGTCAAATGACTAGGCTAAACACCGTTACAAGTAGCACCTACACGTAAATTGCCAACATAAAAATAAGTAATATTATTATAAGATAATATAATTTCACCGACAAATTCTCAGCCCAATTTCTAACTGTCAAGCAATAAATTCTCAAAGTAAAAGTTTGAAATTCTCAAGATGTTATGATAAGATAGGTGTTTATTATGTTTTATAAAATGACGGTCGTTAAATTCGGTAGCCATCTTAATTTGTTTGCGGAAATCGTTCAGTCATTCGCTCGTGAATGAATGATTGATTACAGCATTTGTTGGCGGCGAAAGCTGCGTCTGAACCACGTACTTACAAAACGCTTATGCTTGCATACTTCACCTTTTAAAACTCGTTAATATTAATTACCTAGTTTAAAATTGTACCAAGGTGATGCTTTTTTAGTTTTAGTCACAAAAATCACGCCGTATAGACTAAAGGTATTGTAAAATACTATTTTGAATAAATGAACTAATTTTAATAGATTTTGGCTTTTGAGACAGTAATGTTAATAATTTTAGCCAAGCTTGGCCGAGCATCAATATAAACGTCGTCGTTAAGTCGTCATAGAACTACAAAGACTATCTTCTATTGCGATGTGATGTGATCTTATTGTAATTTTATTTCCTGTTTGAATCTGAACGTTGCCAGTACCTAGTAGCACAGGGTTCTTCCCTGCTGATAGTTGCTGGCAGCTCCCATGTTTGTAACTGATCAGCCATTTATGTGTATTATATTTGAATCTATATTAATTATAAAAGTAATATGAAAATTGTTATTGTAGCATTATCTTATATTACTGTACCTATTAGGCTGTTTTTTGGTTAAATAAAAATTCATTCATTCATTCATTCACCTATATTTTCAGAATCTTAAATAATGACGGTTAAGAGATGTAAATGGAAGAGAATTACCTATTATGCCGACCACAAATAATGAGATAAGGGTAAGAGAAATATATATGATTCTTTCAGAAGTTATTTGTAACTTATAGAAAGAAAGTGGTGGCGAATAACCATAGGTGGGTAGATAATACAACGTTTTAAATGGACACAGTAGTCAAAGCTGGATAATGTAATCTAGATACAAAGTAGCCTAGTTTAATTAAGTTTGCTATCCTCTTTACTTAACTACATATAATAAACGTAAAAGCTAAATGTAGTACTTTATAATCTTAATAATCAATATTTATGAAAGAACCACACTTAGACTTTATGACTGCATCACATATGTAATAAGGCCGATTTACACATTGTAAAGTCGCGAGTTAAATTACAAACAGATACCTATAATAACATAAAAATCTAATTATGTAATCTAACCTAACCTAACTGAAAATTATATCAAATATTCCTAACAAATTAGTTTGATTTGGAATTTGACAAAATAGTCGAAAAAGAACTTATTCTTTCAATTTTGGGATTTCATCACGAAATATGGGTTAATTTCAGGGGGAAGTTGAGAAAACGAGGATATCTCAAGCACTGTAAAAACTTAAATTGTAAATCCTTAAACGTCAAACAATTAATTATTCCACTATCGTATATTTTATCATCTGTCATCTAGGCGCAACAGAGACCGAGATCATTAAAAAACTAGTTCGATCGTTCGGTCACACAACCGGTCTTGCCGTTGTTATACTTTTATTTCACGTCGGATCGGCCGACGTCGTTCGCCTGCGACTATAGATTTAAGTGCAGTAGACAAAAACTTGATGGCGGGGCATTTTTAATTTAATACTAGGTTTTAATGCGGCTTCTTTTGCGTTCAATCTGGGGCTTCTACCTTCGTTTGTTAGTGAGAGAGTACATATTATACCCTCAAATGAAATAGAACGAGAATGATTGTGAAATTTGGCCGATTTTAAAACTTGGATGCGATTAAAAAATGACCCAGAAGGCTTTGATAAAGTTATACCTATGTCAAGATTGACAGTCGAAGATACGAAAGCGTTGAAAAAATTGGAACCAGTACTGGCTCCTAAACCCTATACATATACACGCACACATACATAATTTGTATGGGGCCTCACGCACACCAACCTAAGAAACTTGGCCCCTTTTGTTTTATACGGTAAAACAGTGAGGCTCATTCTAGACATATACTTTTTCTAAGCAAGCAGGATGATATTATTGTTTATAAACATGTTACAGCCATGTTGTGCTATTTCGAATCAAATTAAAGATTGAATAATTTGTCTCGGGCGGGACTTGAACCCACGCTCTTCCAAACCGGGGAAACGTGTTAACCAATTACACCACCGAGCCCAACTACCCAGAGAACGAAATTTTCAATCTGTTTCAGAGCGTTGGGTTCAAGTCCCGCCCGAGACAAATTATTCAATCTTTAATTTGATTTAAGCAGGATGATATTATTTAAGGAACTTATACCGTACAGTGGGTGGACAGGGTTATAGTAATACAGGCGTTTATATGAGTTATGAGTTTCTCCCAATAACCGAGATTTTCCGGCCCACCAATAAGTTAACGACATAGCATTATGTCTTGTCTGCAATATTCTATTGTTTCCGTTTCATGTGCTCTCTTTATGTATGAACAATTATTAGTAATAAGGTTTTGTCTTCATCTTAAGAAGATAAGAAAAATAAATAGGTACACCACATCATCAGCCTATGTACGTCTCACTGCAAGGCGGCCTACCCTAAAAGACTACGCGTGCCCAATGTGGATTGGTAGACTTCACATACGCATCGGAATTTCTTCTTCGGGGTATGCAGGTTTCCTTACGATGTTTTCCTTCACCGTTTTGAGAGCAATCTTTACTACGAACATAATTTAAATAAACGCCTTGGAACCTACCACACTACCTATAGCGTGACATCCGTGCGGATTTAAACCCGGACAATCTTGATTGAGTGTCCAACTACGGCCGCTGGTTATTTATCAATTTTATCATGTCAATAAATAGTAGAGATGGGCCGAATGTGATTTGAACCCAATACGAAGTTCAGCCGAACATTTGGAGAAAACAAAAAGTTCGGCTCAAAACAAAACTTCGGTTCAATTTCGCCGCGCTTTCTCAAGAGCCGTCTAACTGTCTAATTTTTGTGTCTATTAAATTTGACAAATATTCAATAAATAATAATCAGAAGACCTAATTTAATTAACACCCTTTAATAATAATAAAAAAATACTTACTTCATCATCATGGGCCTTATTTCATCTAAGTAGATGTTTCAATCAGCGTCTGTTTGGTTTAGACACCGACGTTCGTGGCTGTATAAGCCAATTCGGGAGCGACAAGACCTGCCGCATTTGCGGCACTTGAGCTGTGTGTCGGTTGGTGCAGGAGCCTGATCGTCCCTGTGTCTTTTGGCTCGCTTTACGGCCAGAGACTCGAACCAGACTTCATCGTGGGCTGTTCGACCGTCAGCTAGTACCTTCCTCCACTCATCCCTATCACTTGCAAGGCATTCCCACCTCGAGTGGTCAATTTTAAACGACACCATGTCACGCTTGGCACAGTCCTTAAAACGTAACATGGGTCTTCCGACTTTTCGCTTAGCGAAGGCTACTTGACTCAGCATAACTCTTCTGGGCAAACGATTTGCGGTCATACGGTGCACATGCCCCAGCCACCGCAAACGTCTCTGCTTAAGCATAGCAATGACACTGGGAAGCTGTGCAATCTGAAGAACTCTCTCGTTCGTTACCCTATCCTTCCATGTGATTTTCAGTACGCTCCTAAGACAGCGCATGTGGAAATTATTTAGGCGACGTTCTTGCTTTGCGTATGACGTCCAGGTTTCAGCACCGTACAAGAGTGTGCTCAAGACGCATGCCTGGTAAACAAGCATCTTTGTCCTGACAGTTAGATATTTGTTGTCCCACACTCTTGTACTTAGCTTCCCAAACGTTGTAGCCGCTTTGCCGATACGAATGCTGATCTCGTCGCTGAGACCGAGATTGCTCGACACTGTCGATCCTAGATAACAAAACTTGTCCACAACTTCTAGAGGCACACCATCCAACAAAATAGTCGGTCTGTGGTCAAACCCCTGCGCTAATACTACGGTCTTTTTTACATTAATCGACATGGAGAACAAGGCACATGCCCGAGAGAATTTATCCAGCTGAACTTGCAGCTCTTGAGGGGTTTTTGCAACAAAGGCAGCGTCGTCAGCAAAGAGCAAACTATCCAGATGCAGGTCTTCGCGTTTGAGGCGAGACTTTAGGAGGGAAGTTTTATAAAGTTTGCCGTCTGCTCTGGTGTGAAAATGAACACCCTGGGTGACATCGTCGAAAGCAACTTTCAGAAGCAGGGAGAAAAATATGCCGAATAATGTCGGAGCCAAGACACATCCCTGACGAACTCCCCTTCGCATATCAAAGGCGGCAGATGTGTTGCCATCGAAGACAATGGCGCCCTTCATGTTGTCGTGAAATGACTTTATCAGCTTCAATAATTTAGGCGGACACCCAATCTTTACAAGCGTGACATCCGTGCGGATTTAAACCCGGACAATCTTGATTGAGTGTCCAACTACGGCCGCTGGTTATTTATCAATTTTATCATGTCAATAAATAGTAGAGATGGGCCGAATGTGATTTGAACCCAATACGAAGTTCAGCCGAACATTTGGAGAAAACAAAAAGTTCGGCTCAAAACAAAACTTCGGTTCAATTTCGCCGCGCTTTCTCAAGAGCCGTCTAACTGTCTAATTTTTGTGTCTATTAAATTTGACAAATATTCAATAAATAATAATCAGAAGACCTAATTTAATTAACACCCTTTAATAATAATAAAAAAATACTTACTTACATGCTTAATTAATAATTAAACATACATAAATAATAAAAATTTAAAGCACTCGAGCCTGGACTGCGTCTGTAGGTACACCTATTTCAAGTCCAAGCTCGATTCCATGCCAGAGAATTTGTGTGACTATGTCCCCAAGATATTTATTTATTTCGAACCAAATCCGGGCGTGCGGCTCATGAATCGGTTGATATGATACGCTGAATTATAAATGAGATGGCCCTATTTGAATGCAGTTTTAAATTAACATACAAAGACACAAAGGGACATAGCAATAATTCTGCCATCTTAACTACCCTATTCAAGTTGTAATCAATTTAATGAAATTATTATTATTCTGTTTTAAATTACTGAATTGCAATGCAAGTATAATTTTATGCAAAATATCACAAGGTATGGAACCTAGTTTTAATTCAAATTCCGTCATGGACCTATCTTTGCAGTTATATTGTTTGCCACTTGGCCGCCTTACATTACAAGATTACAATCGCTGTAACTCTTGTAGGTAAGGATCTTCCAGCGGTGACCTTTCTGAAAACAGTAATTATAATTAGTATAAAAAACCGACCAAGTGCTAGTAGGACTCATGCATGGAGGGTTGGTGGGTTGTTTTCAATCGTAAACAACAATCCTTGAAAAAAACAATTCTTGTATTGGGGTTTCCTCTAAATTCTTTCCTTTTTTTTTTTTAGTAGTTTTTAGTATCAATCAAAGGTTCAAAAGATAAAAAACCCTTTAGAGTTAGGGTAGACGGACGGATGAAAGCGTAGGCTTACGAATAAGGTCGCGTTGGCACCCTTTGGGAACGGAACCCTAAAAATGAGAGAAGAACACTACTTACATACTAATTAATTTACGCTAATAGAATAAAAAAGTACTTTCCATTCACTCATAACTTGATACAATAATAATTTTATTGTGTAGGTACGCCATCTATCTCAACATGCCTACGTGAAACGTGAAATTATAAAACTCAGTAACTATAAACGGAAATGAGTATTGTATGAGATAAACCCATAGACGAAAAATTTTTCGCTTACGCTAGTAGACCGAATATCAGTTTAACCGGGTATGAGATAGCGAATTATATGAAGTGACATCTCGGAGTCAGGTGGTTGTCCCATACAATTTATATGAAGTGACATTTTGGAGTCAGATGGCCGAAGCACAAAAAAGTGGATACGTCGATAAGGACAGCAATAAGTAGCGGTCTCCTTTTTTAACTAGAGCGAATTTGCTATGTGCATCTCTTACTGAGTGATATGACAAGACACGTGCTTCCTTCTAGTGCCTTCTCTTTCTACGGATAAACCTTTTTTTCCTTATCTAAATCATAGACTAAAGATAAGTACTTCAACAATATTCTCTAGAGACTCCAATCTTGTTACTTACTTTAAAAAAGTAATTCCTCAACCATGACCATTTGCGCGAGACAATTAATTTTTATAATCAATCCACTCGAAGAATACGTGACTTGATATAATATCCCTGTATTTAATGAAAGCTCATGCTGTCTTTATCTATTCTCATGCATTAGAAAAAGTAAAACATATAGAATCGAGAAACAATCTAGTGAGTTTATAATCTATGGTCCCACCTGCAGGTTATTTATGATACCACCATGTGAACCAAATCAGAAATGACCCGATAAATATGCGTTCCATGTTACGCATCTCAGATAATTTTTATTCACTCTAATATCTACCTTATTGATTGGTTTGTTGGTTTAATGTTCATGTTAAACGATAATAACTATCTGCTACAGTTTTACTGTTCAAATTGATGAACTTAACAGGTTTTCTTGGCTAGTTAATAATGTACAATCGACCACAACGAATGTTGACTACGTCGTGATTACTATAGTTTGTAATACAGAGTATAGCCATGGGGTCGACTGTACCTCAACATAATAATTTATCAAAGTTATTTCAAAGGAAGTCGCTAATTTTGAAGTTATCGGACTCAAGATTTATGTGACAAGTTTACGAAATAAATGAGTGTCGAAATGAATATAAATCTTTAAGTTATGTGGTCAATCAAAATATATTTACTTATTTACTTGTTTAGTAAATATACTTACCAAGATATTTTGAGACGAAAATTGGTCAATTTATTTTGACATTCGATCTAAGATTCGATCGTAAAATTTCAAAAATATGAGCATTCAGTATCCTGTCCGTTGTCAGCCCAATTTTATCGACTCGATAAAATGTCTACATGTTATCATGTATAAAAGAACCAATTGCTTTCTCTTCTTGAATATAAGTAATAATATTATATCGTCAATCGATGTCAAGAAAGTGATTTGAACGAAGAAACTAAAAAGATATTTTTATTATTCTTTTCAATGTCGATTTTACTTCAATATTTTATTAAAAACGGATTAGGTACTTAAATAAGAACGTAATCTTATAGCTTGAATTAATGATCTTTTGAACTATACTAGGTATAGAGTTGATATTTTCTCAGAATTTGCTTTATCGTAAAAACGGCAATACGTCAAACTTGATGTGATTATAGAGCATAGGTATAGTCAAAAAAACGAATAACTAGTATAGTGCCAAGTGCGTTTCGGGCTCGCGCTAAAGATCCTGGAGAAACGTTAATTTTTTTGTTAAATCTCTTGGTAGGTACGGAACCCTCGGGTGCGCTAGTCCGCCTAGCACTTGTTTTACAAAGTATGCTATTATTAAGAGACGAATGTGCCGATTTGAATCTGTAGGTACAGCACACAGTACGCTTAATGTGCGCATTTATTTTAGAGATGTTCTTTAAAAAATCAATTAGGAACTGCGCGGTTGCGAATTACAAGAAAACGAAATGCATACGATTAAAATATTTAATTCAATACGATTCGTTACCTTATCCCGTGCTAATAAAGACTTTATAAATAAATAAACTGGTCCCTCTAAATTTTTATGACTTATTTTGTCACCTCTAATTGACTGTTTACTGCTTGACACTTCGGTTATCGTTAGTAATTTGTCCCAAACGAAAATGTAAGTGAATTTTTATTGTTATAGCTTCATTAATTTAGGTTTAGGTTGTTTTTGGGTAGTCGTATATGGGTATTAAGTTAAGATCTTAAGTGTACTCAAATTTATAAAGGCACCGTATAATTAATTAAACGTGTTTTCGCATTCTTTAATCTTAACGTTTTCAGGTAAATAATTTGAAATAACATAGTGATTTTGTATTACGATCATTTCAGATTCACAGTGTTTTGTTAGATTTTGTCTTATTTAAAAAGGACTTGGATGCAGCTTTAGGTAAATATACTTGAGTAGTTTTTATTTTTAGACCTGTTTGTGAATATTTTTTAAATTTTTTGTGTAATAGGTATTGTAACACTTCGTTGTAATAAAGGTAGCTAACTATGTCTATCAAGTACTTAGAGTTTTTTTATTGTTGTAATAACTGGATTTTGTAAACAATAGGTACCTAGTTACAGTGTATTCATAACAATATTCAAAGTAAAATAACAATTTAAGTAAAAGTAAGTACTTAACTACCTATAAATATTTATCGATAAAATACCAACCCTTGTTTTATAAACATGACTGCTTGTCGTAATATATTTCATCATCACCATCATCAGCCTATATATGTCCCACTGCAGGGCACAGGCCTACCCTCTAGGAGGGTGTTCGGGCGTTAGTCCACCACGCGTGCCCAATGCGGATTGGTAGACTACACATACGCATCAGAATTTCTTCATTTGCATACCTATGCAGGTTTCCTCACGATGTTTTCCTTCACCATATTTTATTAAAAGAAAAAGGACTATAAAACAGAACCACGCGGTGGTCCCACGCTAACTCAATAATGAAATGCCTACACACGTTCAATTCTCTTTAAGAGTAGGTAAGTACCTACTTAAGAAGACTTCTTGATTTTTTTATAAATTCCAATCACACTTTTGTAGCATTCGATTACGAAGCAGTGTCATTTGCCCATGTGCGGCATCCCTCTGGGCGCATTTCACGTTTTTACACAGCTTACTTAAATTAACGCGGGATTGGAAGAAGTTAGCGCGAAAAAATGGCGCGAACGACGCCATTTTGTTAGTGTTGTGAGGCAAAGGCGCGGTCTGTAATGCCAATGAGGTCTTTTTCGGTATGCACGAATAAAAATAATGATGCTTAACAACATTTTAGGATTGGGATGTGCTGGTAATACGACCATTTAATTAATGTTCGTCGATTTTTCGGAATTTTTATCGTTCGATTTTTGTGTACTTGTAGGTGTGCTTTGAATTGAGAATTAAGGCTAGGTTATCCCAGTGCAAGCGTCTCTTTCTTGCAAGCATAAGTTTACAATTAGCCATCCCGCTCCAATTTAAAGCAGGATCGCAAAAAAACGTGTTTTTCGTAATATCTTTGCTCATGGGAGTTTCTAAGCTAAAAATTCTTCTGAGTTCACTAGAAATATTTAAAGTATTTAGTTAAGTACAAGAATAAAAAGTTAAATATCAGCAGTTTAATCATAGCATTGAAAAAAACATAACAAAAAGGGGTAACTTTGGGATGTTTTTCTATCTAGTAAACTTAATCTAATCGTGTAATTGAGAACAGTCGCCCATCCGCCCGATCCTTAAATAAGACATAATTTAATTTCAGACTTTAAGACACAGTTTAAAACATTTTCGTTCGTGTTCAAAAAACGGCCTCGACAGGATAACAGCGTCTTAAGTACATTTTAAAGGCCTCCGCTCATTGCAGCGATAATATCGAGCGATATTATCGCTGCAATTTTGCGATAATTGTTCTCAGTACATTTTGTATGGGGACGCGCGCGATCCTACACACTGCCGCGATATTATCGAGCGGTAATATCGCTGCTATTTTGTTCCGACGCAATCGATTTAGTGGTGCTGCGCATGCGTGACATATCGCTCGATAATATCGCGGCAATGTGGGGAAGCCTTCATACTTAAGCTTTGAATAATGTTCCTTATCTCACTGATTATTTCAAATATGCTATAAGAAAAACAATGTTTTCTTTCGAACACACCGAATGAAACTGAGTTAGATTTTTTTTAAATTCCTGTTTATTCCCCAATAAACGAGATGAGATTGTGTGACACAGATTCATCCGATCGAAAAATGTGCTTCCTAAATCGGTCCATAATATAATAGATAGATAGATTATAACTCGTTTAGGTATTTGTTTTGTTATGATGAATTAAGAATTGAGGTAATTACTCCCAAAATAGGAATGAAATGTCTTTGTTTTTATTAAGCTTTCTTCATGATTCCGATGAGGGTTCCTTCCTATTGCTGGGTAGGTATAGTTTTTTCTTTCTTACGCTATCTACTTACAATGGTCATGTGGCTGTTTGCCGGTGACATAGGTAAAGTTAAGTTTGTTATGTACTTAGCTTTAACACCTAACATTCTAATCTTACCTACCCATATGCAATAAATTTACCTAAGCTAATTTTCGACCAGAAACCCTTGTGACAACATTTATGTTTTTCCCAGACACCCAACCAGTCACGACTGGATAATGCGACCACAACTAAACTAAACGCAAACGCAGCGAGACGTGTCAAGCAACACCAGTGAAATACGACTAACGACCTGCGAACAACCACCATAAATTCCCTAACAACATCGACAGTGTTATTTTATCGATATTTTCACATCACTAGCGGCCAGTGATGTAGAATTGCTTCGCCTCGGGGGTGTTTCGTGGCAGAATAGTTTGCGTAACAATCGACGCTCGGAGGTGGCTCTTGGACATTCCACCACGCACGACGCGGCCGCGGCCTGTTCGTTTCATGACCATTTGAGATCTACGTACTTAACACTTGGCTTGGGGACATTTTCAAGGTGATTTGTGTTGTGTTTCTGGAATTTAGAGGCGATTTTCGCTTGGATTGCGTTTCGCATTATTCTTTGTTAGAATTGTCTTATACAGGTTGTTAGTTTTAGTGGAAATTGTTAATATTTTTATAATTTGAAATAATTAATGGTATAAGCGTAGGTATATGCCCATGACTATGTTGTAGTGTGTGTCTTGCCCCCCCACACACAAATATAGCTCTTAGTTAGGATATAGGTAAGTTATATTCATGTAGACTCTACATAAAGATATCTTACGTACCTACATGATATCTCTCTCCATCATTGTTGTATTGTCCGACCATCAAACGTATCTTTCATTTATCGGGTCTTTAAGAGAATATTATTCCGAGAGCGAAAATGCGCGCTGCTACTATGGTGATATTTTCAATACTAACCAATTAAAGTCAATGAAATTTTTCAGAAAACAATCTAGAAACAAATTTCTATGCTTCTATAGAGTCAGATTTTCGTAAAAATATGCAGTTTCAATGCTAGGATTAATTTAAGATTTGTATGGAAATCTTTGAGGCACTGTAACTTGAAAACTATACATTTTAACGTAAATCTGACTCCATACAACCATAGAAATTTGTTTCTAGATTGTTCCTGCAAAATTTCATTGACTTTAATTGGTTAGTATTAAAAATAACACCATAGTACGTTTGTATGGAGCGCGCTCCGAATAATATACCTTTAAAGCACAACACCGCACAATGTTCCCAAAAGGATAGTTAGAGATATTCTAAAAATACCATATTCTGAATTTTCACACTTCACCCAATAACCAATATGTCTAAGCAAAAATGCGACGTATCTTACTGCGCGTAAGTATCAACCATTGCTATCTAGTTACAAAACTTCAACTTTACAGAAATGAAAAAAACAGAATTGTGGAGCATTTATTGATATACCTACTTACCTAGTATATCTGTGACTTAGTTATCTTCGTAACCAGCAATAATTCCAATTTTATGTTTTTGCCAACGTGTCAAACCAACAAATAGTTAGTCCTAGATTAAAACTTAGCTATAATTTCAAAAAAAATAGATGAATGTAAGTACATGGTACCTACTTAACTGTCGGTATGTATTATGTATGTGTTATTAACTTTTAAGAGTGTCTCTAACAATTTTCTGAACATTTTTTTTTTCTTAAAGCACCCTTTATTATCTGCGACATTACTGCTAGTGTGATCGTAAGACTCATAGAGTCGTCAACTTATAACGGGTTTTGAGAGCTGTGTTCAGTAGGTAGGTACCTAAACAAAACATTACGACTTACTCTATGACTTCCTTATTCTTATAGTTACCTACCTACGTTTCTGCGCACTTTTCCTTACTGCCTGATGGGTTTTTAACTACCACTTCTCTTAAGAATCCAATAGGTACGAATTTATTTTCCAAATCATCTTCATTCTCATTCGAATAAGTAAACATTTTTTTTGACGTCCCGACAGCACAGTGTGTAGTGAACCTGCCTGCTGTGCCGAGGGTCGCGGGTTCGAATCCCGTAAGGGACAAACATTTGTATGATGAATGATGAATATGAATATTTGTACCCGAGTCATGGATGTTTGTATCTATATAATATGTATTCTATATCGTTGTCTAGTTATAATAATACAAGTCCAGGCTAGATTCTGGAACTTCAAATGTGACTAGATAATTTGTGTGACAATGTCCAAGATATTTATTTATAGACACTTAAGTATAATGAAAACCTGTCTCTTGGACGCCTATCCATGGAAACTGGTATAATTTGCGTAGGTACCTACTAGTTTACATTGATCGAAGGTGTACGAATCGTACTGTATATCCCATCCAATACAATCCACAAATCACCCCATGCCTCCAGCACTGCACGCATATGCGGAGGAAAATTAGATAAAATTGTTTTCATAGACAAAGTCTTCAACTACTAGTAAAACATTGGAAAAACGATAAATATAGGGTCCTTCTTATTATGTTGACACTTTTTTAAGGGAATGATCACACCGTCATACTGAACCACTTTCTCTATTACACCAACATTGAAATAGCCTCGTTGAAGTCTTTTTCAGTGCAACACGTTTACCTTTGGAAAAGACATCAACGATTCATAATTTTTAATAAAATACTTACTTAGTTTTATTTTTCATTAAAGATTGTGTCAATCCACAATTCACAAACGTTAAAATAAATTAACTACGAGATATTATTACACATATCACTTATCACAATACGATTGTTGCGGAAAGAGAAAATAGGCAAGAGGTAGATATTTGTTTTTACAGCTCCTACTTACTCTTATTTCGTCCATGGATACCGTACCTAAGGTACACACGGCGACACATCAGGTTACGCACCCTATATACCCATAACTACACTACGTACAAAACACAAAATAGTGCGGTAGAGAGCCTGCATAGACGCGGCTGCCGGCGCGGAGACGAAAACAACAACAACATACCGCACCCTCTCGCACGATTCGCAGCGTTCAACTTCTAAACTTCTAATAGTTCAAAGTCCAAACAGGGTAGCCTGAGCTGACGCCGTGTGTACATGTATTTTGCTTCTACTTTAAAGAATCCCTGATTTCTGAGGACAATACTTTTTTAACCTTCAATATTCGTCGTTACGTTACAAACATCTTAACGAGGACTGCATCTTAATAATAAGTAACTATTTCTCAGAAATGTTTTATCATTTTTTTCTACGTTCTGAAACACGCACATACAACAACAAAATAATTAAAAACATTTACCCAACATGAATCCTCCAGCAAGCAATCGCTATTGCTGCGTTGACATTTTAACAGGCAATCTTTTATACAACGTTTATAGCAAATTCAATTAAAAATAATTTGAGGAGCGCCGGCGACGCGCCGCTATGTATCATAACATAACATATAAAAAGGCAATAAATAACCAGTTCAAGCATGACGAGAAAGCTAAATTATACTTCACGGACGTTTCGGAATTTACATTTAGTTTTGCGATAAATAAATCCCTACTAGAGCACTTCATCATCATCAGCCTATATACTGTCCCACTGTAGGGCACACACAGGCCTACCCTCTAGGAGGGTGTTTGGGCGTTAGTCCACCACGCGTACCCAATGCGGATTGGTAGGCTTCACATATGCAACAGAATTTCTTCTTCTGCATATGCAGGTTTCCTCACGATGTTTTCCTTCACCGTTTGAGAGCAGTCGGTAATACGAACATAAGTTAGAAAAACTCATTGGTACGTGGCATGTTGTCCGTGTGGATTCGAAACCGGACCTCTTGATTGAGAGTCCATACCTCTCCGCAACGCGCTACCGAGCTGTTACCTACCTTTTTTTCGGCCGTAAGCCCACAACACATTGCCGTCCCTGTAACTCGTGTAAATCAGGGTCCACAGCGGCGACCACTCGCAATACTAGACAATGAAGACACTCTAACATGTCTTTGAACTCGAATTTGATAAAAGAAATTGTAGTTACCTACCTAGAAAAAATTTACATCCTACTTTCCTTTACTTATTGCAAACGAGAGACAGCATTGATACCAATAGGAAAAGCTTTGCAATTAGTGAAGTCTTACTACACCTTCCTAAATTCATATTCTAATTGAGGGACAGAGCTATAGGTTAGAACAGGACATTGTAAGCGCGTCTTTTATTAACCTATAGCTCTGTACCTCAATTAGAATCTGAATTTAGGAAAGTGTAGCCTTTAAGCCAAATCCAGGGATCATTTGAATGCTTAGAAGAACGTCCAAGTTTGAATGGCAGGCACGAGGACTGTTTACATGACATTTTTCGATTAGATGAATGGAAGAAATAACATAGGCATTGTGCAATCCTCACCCTTTATTCGAGGAATTTTAATCATCAATGATTTAAATGTAATACGTAATAATGACGTCGATATTACCATCCACTTTCAGACAAGACAATGTTGCCATACTTGAATGAATGCTACCTGCTATGTTTAATGTTTACACCGTTAACAAACATACCTATTAAGTATAATAATTGGTTCGCTGATCTGTCAGTTATCTGGTAAAATTTTACTTTATAACTAAGTTGAGACGCAGTCTGCTAATATTAAATTAACCCCGATACAAACAGAGTCTAGAAATTTTAACGTTGTAGAAGGTAGAAACTTTGTTGCATCAAACTTTCTGGCCACCTCGACATGGGAATAAGTTCGTATCTTTATGTATTTCTATGAATCTTGCATGTAACCACAACATCGGCTAGCGCCAGTCTTGCTTTAAAAACTCATGTCGTACAAGGAATCTGACGAACCTACTTTGTACCTCCAGCTCCGTGAACGATATTTATTGCACTATAACTTTGAATGAACCGTCCACCCTTATACAGCCATCACTTTTGCAAAACCTACCGTTAATACACCTGCTTCACAAACTTTAACTCACCACTGTAAAATAAAACAACATTCGATAGTAAACTCTAGGATAACGATATAAAGATGATACGGAATTATCACCAAGGGTAAAAACCAATTTGTGTCATAGATTAAGTTATTTAATAGAGTAGAAACTGCACAGTGAATGTGTTCTGACCGATTTACTATCCAATTATGGTGGTAGCAAATCTTTTGAATGAACTATAAATTTGAGCGCGTAACGTAAGTTGGACGTAACTATCACTTACTATTTATGGTGCTGAGTTCAATTGATAGCTTATTCTGGGTAAGGGAGGGAAGTCTAAGTGAGACTTATAAACGCATTATACAGCTATAAAACGTTAACCTCCTTCTGGTACTGTCGGGTAAACATTTTAAAAGGAACAGATTGAACAGGCACGCCCGGGCAGACCATCACACGGACTTTTTAGTCCATAAAAATGCACTGCATAGAAAGTACTCTACGAAGAAATTGAAGAGTTAATTGAACTAGCAATGTAAAGAATGTGAAAATATCAGGTTTATTGCATCATTTCACAAAATGCTATTGAAACTACAATGAGTTGAGGGGAGGATACGTCAGAGAACTGGTTGAAAAAAGGTTACTATAAACTCGATTCTCGATTCTCTACAACGGAACACCTTCCGAAGCGGTGGTAGAATCAAAAATGACGTCAAAAAGTTATCTATGTGATATTATTTTGAATAAAAATTTTGACTTTGACTTGACATAGCTCAAGAAATTAGCAAGCTAAAGTGGCAATGGGCTGGTCATATCTGTCGTAGAACTGACATACACCAAACTTGGCCGGTTTCTATTATTTGTTGCTACACTGTAGAGTTTGCTCTATAATCACAACAAGTATGACGCTTGTATTTATTACCGTTTTTACGATTTTACTAGTTTCTTGTTGAGGACCCCTCCTTAATTTTTAACTTTTTGACATTTTAATTATTTTCATTTACAAAGAGCTGAAATTAGTAGAAACTATATGCACACATTATCTGTGGTTTGTTAGGAAATTGAGCCTGTTAAAATGTGTCAGGATGAGAAGATGGTAAGTACTTATAAATTATAATGCAAGCATTTTTTTCTTACCCTGACATCCTCTCAGCTTATATCACAAACCCATTTTATATAAAAAAAACCGGCCAAGAGCGTGGCGGACTCGCCCATGATAGGGTTCCGTAGCCATTGTGTAAGTAGAATTAGAAGAAAGTTAATAAAATTGATTATCTTACCTACCTTACGACAATTTTTAAATATAACGATAGCGCGATTTAATTTCCATTTGAAAAGACCTATCCACCGACACACCTCACTCGATTAATTTAAATAAAAAATAATAAAAATTAAAATTAAAATCATTTATTTCAGACAACATTACCTAGTCCAAACAAAAATGTTAAAAAAAAAAAATTTTCCAACCCCCCGTTTCGTTGTATGAGTAGTGTCGAAAAAAATTAGTTTCTTCATAACTCCTACATTTCTATTTTTGAGTTAAGGCATGGTGTCCCATCCCATACAAATTAAATTTTAGTTTAAAAATTGCAATATATGGCGTTATGGTATCGATTTGTAATTAATGTTTACGTAAACGTGTAAATTGTTACTAAAAGTACATGATCTGACTACAAAAAAATCTCATGAGCCTCGGAAAATCAAGCAATTTACTTTGCCCGAAGACTGCCCGAGTTACGGCAGTTGCGTTTCATTATTTGACGTTGGGCATCTGTACTGTATAGTATTATATAATCTGTGGTTAAGGTGAACTGTCTTCATGCAAAATTTCGATTCGATATAATCGAATAGGTGCGAAAATGAGCGATTTATTGAGGCGGGGCATACAGACAGACAGATAGACGGACAGACCGACAGAAAAAATGGACGAAAGTAAATAGGGTTCCTATTTTGAATACGGAACCCTAAAGAACTGTCGATCGATGCCCCTTAACTCTGATATGGTCTATAAGTGTTTAGTAACACTAATAATTTCTAGTCTATGATTAATTCATACACATCGATCATTAAATGGTATTAAATTAACATATTAGTGGCAACATGAAGAATGTAAAAAACTCGACCGATCGAACATAACATGGACATAACCGATAATTAAATATCAATTAAAATTGTTTGGTTGTTTAACTATGGACATAAAAATTAATACCTGTAAATAACTTACAAGGCTTTTAAAAGGGATATCTTGAATAGGCGTATCTGTTAGTTTTGAAATAGACCTTTGTAAAATTATATTTTTTTTCTTGATTTAGTTTTAGTCCTACTGTGAAAGTTGTTCAGTTTGATGGTCTGAAGAACCCCTTTAAATTATGTAACACATTTCAGTTTAAACCTATACAGGGTGAAATTTATATCATTAGCATCCTTTTAAACTAAGAATCTACCCATCAAAATGAACAACTTTTACTATGGGGGCAAAAAAAAATCTGCTGTTGCATACATTTGAGTCGAGTAGGCATTGCAGTATAGTATGGAACTGAACAGCAGATTTTTTTCTTCGATAGGTTTGCTCCCATAAAAGTTGTTCAGTTAGATGGGTAGACTCTTAGTTTTAAAGGATGCTAAGGGTTGAACCTCATTTAATAGCACCGCATCGCATTTCTCCGTCCCTCCATCCTTTTCTGTCACTCAGGAACGTCATTTGCTAGAGCACATGCGAGCATATGCGAGCATATGCGAACGCCATCGCGCGCGATAGCACGCGGCCGCGTGCGATCGCGTTCCGTCTATCTTATATGCTCTAGCAAATGACGGTCCTAAGGGACAGAAAAGTATGGAGCGACGGACAAATGCGATGCTGTGCTGTGTGATGTAGTTCAACCCTAATGATATCAATTTCACCCTGTATCTTTATAAGCCATGCATGTACAGGCTGATGATGATGAGATACTACAGACAAAAATAAAGATTGATAGAGTCCTCTATCTATAAATATCTGTAACGTCACGCCTCTTTCCCAGTGCGGTAGGCAGAGACCAGAGCGCGCCATCTACTACGATCCTTACATTACATACAAAAAAACATAATCCTCCTTCTGTCGCAGTCGGGTAAAAAGAGTCCTAATTAGAATAAGTTGATTTGCTAAAGACAAAACTATGCCAGCACGCCTGCTTGGCTACGCCCTAACGCAAACCAGTCGTTATTATATTATATACTAAGATCCGACCGCAAAATTATGCACGGTTACGAAATGTGTTTTAGCATAACCATATGCTCACGACTATATTCCCCAAGAGGGTAGCCAGAGATATTCTGAAACCACAGAACATCCACAAATGTGTTTTAAGTGAAAGTTTATACAAAACGCCGCCGCCGCCGTTCTTTTTTATCTGTTTGGGAAGTAACTAAGGTGCCATCTGATTTTTCCAGCTCTTTAGATTGGTGTCCTACAGATGGCACCTCATTTACTTCCCAAACAGATCGGTGGCAAAAATGGTACCATAAATCATCATGGTAAAGGTACTTGCGGCAAGAATTTGCTAGGCAACCCTGGGGCGTTGTTATAAGCCCTATCTACAGGGTGAAATTGATGTCATTAGCATCCTTTTAAACTAATAGTCTACCCATCAAACTGAACAACTTTAACTATGGGAGCAAACTAATCGGAGCAAAAACAAAATCAGCTGTTTCATACAGTTGAGTCGAGTCAACATTGCAGTTTAGTATGGATCAGCTGATTTTGTTTTTGTTCCAAGTCAAGTCAAGTCAAGTCAATATAATTTATTCATTATAGGAGCTTGAAGCACACTTATTAAACGTCAAATCTTTTTTAAGCTACCACCGCGTCGGAATGTGTTGTCGCTGTAGAGAAGATGCGGCCAGAAACTCTACAACATAACACGACTTAAAACTATTACAATATAAATTCTTAAGCTACTGTTATGTATACAATAATACATAGTCTATCTAATAAAATAGTTGCGGTTGTATTGCGTTGCGGATTCGATTTTATTTGTATTTCTGATATTTATTTTTTTATTCTTGTGCTTGTCTAAATAAATTTGGATAAAATAGTTGATACTTTACAGTAATGTAAATAAACTATAAGTTAGTGACCTCAGACCCAAGCATTTTGATCATTTAAATAATCATCCAGTTTATAATACGCTTTCTTACAGATAACATTTTTGATCTTAGTTTTAAACATGTTTTCGGAAAGATTCAAAATGGTCTCGGGGATTTTATTATAACAACGTATACAGTGACCCATGAAAGACGTGTTGACCCTACTAAGCCGAAAGTGCGGAGATATCAGTTTATTTTTGTTTCGAGTGTTGTAATTATGGACATCACAATTTTTTGGAAACAAAGACAAATTTTTTCTTACATATAAAATGTTTTCATAAATAAACTGTCCATAAACTGTTAAAATATTAATTTCCTTAAAAAGGTCGCGAAGCGAATCACGACAGCGCAAACCATATATTGCTCGAATTGCCCGTTTCTGTAGGATAAAGATTGTCTCAATGTCTGCAGCACGACCCCACAATAAAATACCATAGGACATGATACTATGAAAGTAACTGAAATATACGAGTCTGGCAGTTTTAATATCAGTTAGTTGTTTAATTTTTCTGACTGCATATGCTGCAGAACTTAGCCTACCAGCCAGAGTTTCAATATGGGAACCCCATTGCAGCCTAGAGTCAATCGTTATTCCCAAAAACACTGTATTATCAACAAAATCTAGACTATTCCTGTTTAAAATTACTTGATTATCTACAATTGGTACGTTCGGCAAAACAAATTTTATACATTTCGTTTTTTTTGCATTAAGTGCGAGATTATTTGCGTTAAACCAGTTCAAAACTTGTTGAAGGGTATCATTTACGTCGTCAAGTTCTTGGTCCTTCCTATTTACTTTAAAAATCAGAGAAGTATCGTCAGCAAATAATACTATGTTCGACAAGTTTTGTACCATATGTGGCAAATCATTTATGTAGACCAAAAAAAGGAACGGGCCCAAGATTGAACCCTGTGGCACGCCTGTTTGCACATGTGATCCAGATGATTTAGATCCATTCACTAGCACTTTTTGGACTCTGTTTTTTAAGTAGGAGTCCATCAAATCAAGAGCTCTACCACTAATTCCGTAATGTTTTAGTTTTAACAGCAAAGTTTTATGATCAACGCAATCAAACGACCAAGCTTTGGAAAGATCGCAAAAGACGCCTATCGCATTTTGGTGCTCCTCCCAAGCGTTGAATATGTGCTGAATCAGAGTAACACCTGCGTCTGTAGTCGAGCGTCCTTTGGTAAACCCGAACTGCTGATCATGCAGCAGTTTATTTAGATTGAAATGAGACAGCATTTGATTGAGAATAATCTTTTCAAAAACCTTGCTGAGAACTGGTAAAATTGAGACAGGTCTATAATTGTTGGGATCATGTCTATTGCCTGATTTAAAGAGAGGTACGACTTTACTATGTTTCATAAGATCGGGAAAAGTACCTTGATCGATGCAGATGTTAAATATTGATGCCAAGTAAGGTGACAGGACACCAATGACAGATCCAAACAATTCCGATTTGTTTGCTCCCATAGTAAAAGTTGTTCAGTTTGATGGGTAGACTTTTAGTTTAAAAGGATGCTAATGATATCAATTTCACCCTGTACCTATATAAACTTCCACTTAAATCACATTTCGTTCAACAAACAAACAGGTGCATAAATTAACGGTCGGATCTTGGTCTATTATTACTTACATAAATATGGAATGTAGCTAGTTACCATGAAAACTCACTCACGCATTTTTTGTGCGACATTTTAGTTAACCAATAAAATTACACACCTTGCCAGTTAAGGCAGAAAATGTTATTATAACATGGTAGTTTTAGACCGTTACCTTTTATAGCCTCTTAAACGGTTAAACCCATTTAAACTATGAGTTGCCGTGCTTTAATTTACTTTCTCGCACATTCTCGTTAAGGTTGTAAAATATCGTGAGAAATTACTTAACGTTGGGTATTTATTAATTTTATTGTATATTATGGTTTAGCTTTTGTTTAGTTTACAGTTATTTACATTACAATGTAAAATACAATGTTTTTTTTATAGAACAACCATCAACACTAAACAATGAAGTCAAGTGAGCCTCGGGGATGACTCTAATCAGTCTTGGAACCCGCAATGGATGTATTCAAATGGATAAAAGTTTCATAATCCCGGCCCGACAGCACAGTCTGTAGTGAACCTGCCTGCTGTGTCGAGGGTCGCCGGTTCGAATCCCGTAAGGGACAAATATTTGTATTATGAATATGAATATTTGTACCCGAGTCATGAATGTTTGTATCTATATATGTATTCTATATCGTTGTCTAGTTATCATAATACAAGTCCAGGCTAGATTCTGGAACTTTAAATGTGACTAGATAATTTGTGTGACAATGTCCAAGATATATATTTATCACTACATATAGTCCGTTCGCGTTAAGAAAATAGTGATTTCAGTTTTAAAATTTATTGTTGAACGAGTCACGCAAAATACACAACCGTTTTGTTCACAGTGACCAGTTCACAGTGACCAGTTGAAATCTGACCTTCGAACAAAACGGTTGTGTATTTTGCGTGACTCGTTCAACAATAAATTATAAAACTGAAATCACTATTTTCTTAACGCGAACGGACTATAGTATAAAACAAAGTCGCTTTCTCTGTCCCTATGTCCCTTTGTATGCTTAAATCTTTGAAACTACGCAACGGATTTTGATGCGGTTTTTTTTAATAGATAGAGTGATTCAAGAGGAAGGTTTATATGTGCATTGCACCCGTGCGAAGCCGGGGCGGGTCGCTAGTTTATTTATAATCAAATTTCGTAGCACTTGCCGCCTTTTACCGTATCACGGTAACACATGAATAGGGGGCTGGAGGAGTACAGAGGGCCCTCGTGAGACGCCGCCACCTCTCCCTGTCCTGCGCCTGGAGTCCTATGTCGCGCCAACTCAAGGAGGAGTAGGACAAATAAATATCCGAACGTCGCTCCCTCCTCCATAGCAAATGGGAGACAGCCAATAGGATGGGCATGGTTATTATTATTAAGCAATACCTATGCCAGCTTCCTGTTAGTAAGCCATCTTCATCAGGTATGTAAACGGGGCAAAGGCCCCGCGTAGATGTGCGTCAGTGCGTCCTACCATATACCATATTTTGTAAAACTCAAAATTCGCCTATTACTGATTAATTGAGCTGAATGCGATTTTTACATCCTACCTATCAAATTTACTGATTTATTGTACAAGTTTTTTTAAGCTTATCTCTGAGGTCCGTTGTATGTTATCTTTAACAACAACAGAAGTACGTCCGTCTGTTCTGTATATTGAAGATATTAAAAAAAAATTACGATAGGTATTGTTTTTAGGTGTCCCTGAATCCAAGCCACAAATTTTCGGGTTTTTTGTTTGTCGGTTTGTTTGTTTCTTCGTGCATCACGCGAATACTTCTGGACTGATTTTGATGAAACTTTTTATGTTTGAAAGCTTATGGTTATACTTAAAATCTAGTACCTATATATATCATTTATCTCGGTACGATGACGGGAATCCGTGCGGTAAACTCTAGTAAGTACTAAAACGATGATACCGGTGTTGGTTACAGAATGGATGCGGCGCCCTGCAGCGCGCCGCGGCGGATGGGCACGCGGAGACGGTCCAGCTGCTGCTGCAGCATGGCGCCGACCCCAACAAGCAGGACCTTGTGGTGAGTCTTTATCTACCTTCTCAGGCTTCACACTGCCAAGTGTCAATTAACCCTCATCTCATCAGTCATACGCAGTCTCTTCACTTATTTTTCCAGCTCATATTAAGATTAAGGCCCAATGGTAGGACGAAATACCTTGGAGGCTTCGATCAACAATATACAACCTTGGAGGCGTCTTTTATTTTTCATTTTACAACTAGATTTATACCATTTACCGAAACTAAAGTGATACCTCAGTATTTTTTGGATAAATTATCTAGTGAAATCATAAACTGAATACACGATTCGAATTACTTCACTCGATAGAAAATCGTCACAAAGGTGACGTATTTTCATGCAATTAAAAAAAAAACTCGTTTTAGAAGAACTTAAAATAGTTTTCAATTGTTGGTATTTATACTCACATATTCACCATTACTTTATCTAGTGAAATCATAAAAAAATCTTTAAAAAGTGCTTTTGTTTATTGTTTTTAATCGAAAATACGGCACACGCACGCACTTTTCAGAGGGCCGGGCAATCGCGTTTCTCATAGAAAATCTTCGTCGGAACCCATGGCCCTTTCCATGGTACTCAGGTATCTTATAGGAAATGAAAAAGCAGAGAGATGTGAGAATAGCAGCATGCAGTACAGGGTGTATCAAAACACCCTAGTAATACTTAAGGGTGTGCTTCAGACCATCAAACTGAACAACTTTAATTCACTATGCAGCCAACATAGAGAAAAGTAAAAAATATCTGCTTTCCCATACATTTGAGTCGTGCCGGTACTGCAATTTTGTACGAAACAGTTTAGTTTGATGGTTTAAAGCACCCGCGTAAGTACCTACTTAGCCCCTTAGCAGGGTGTATAGACCAGACCAATTACACCCTGTATAGACCAGTCATTTTATGGAATTTGCTTTCCATTCTAATTTTAAAATTGTGGCTCCATTAACGTTGATGATTTTAAATTAAAAATTAAATTAAAAATTGTTTACCAAAAGGGTCGGCACTACCCTGATCGGGCCAAACAGGGTTCGGCGTTCCGACTTTTAAGGATAGTAAATAGCTATATTTCGAAACAAAATTAATACCATCGCTTCTTTAAAAGATGAAGTACAAGATGAACAAAAAAAATTTCAGTAAAATTTCATAGTTACATCAGAAAGTAATCGAGAATTTCATGAAAAACTCTAGAATAGCACTGCCGCGTTCCGAGTCCTGTGATTTAGTTAAACAAAATAAAACAACAAAATATATTTGAAATCAATGGCAAAACATCAAAGAACACTTTAAACAAATCAGTTTTTCGATACGACTTCTAGTTTTTTTGCAATTTGTTACCAAAAATCACATATTTTTTTGGACCTTTTCTTCATACAAATTACTATGGGCCGTCAATCGTTCGAAATCATTGCGAATAGACCGGTGACCGGCAACACCCAATCCTGTCTCAGAAGATTAATGAACAGATCCATTTCGTAGCTAAGGTCGCAAAGTAACTTATAAAAAACCGGGCAAGTGGGTGTCGGGCTACATGCAGTGTAAGGTTCCGTAGTTGCCCGTCACTATATGTGGACTTAGAAGTACATTTTATAAATTGGTCGACTATTACACGTTAATTTTTGTCCCCATTATTATAACAGAATAATTATAAGTTTATTATTATTGGTAGGTACACTAGGTACTAGCAAACTAACGATTGATAATCTATTATCATCATCATCATCGTCAGATATGTTATACAGGGTGAATTTGATATCATTAGCATCCTTTTAAACTAAGAGTCTACCCATCAAACTGAACAACTTTTACTATGGGAGCAAACCGATCGGAGCAATAAAAAATACTCGATTCAAATGTATGCAACAGCAGATTTTTTTTTATCCGATCGGTTTTCTCCCGTAGTAAAAGTGGTTCAATTTGATGGGTAGACTTTTAGTTTAAAAGGATGCTAATAATATCAATTTCACCCTGTACATAAAGATGGAATAAGAGTGAATTCTGTGCCGTAGTAGTAACTCAAACGATTGTCTTCAAAAGACATTTTGCACGACAGAATTTTGCGCGAAAGGACATTGCGCGACACAAGACAACACAAAGGAATTTCACAAAATTTTCTTTCCGGGCACTGTTTGGTAGTTTTTGGTTATTTTGGTAGTTTGGGTAATTAATGGTAGTTTTTGGTTCTTTCAGTAATTTTCGGTAAATTTTCGTAGTTTTTGGTTATTTTGGTAGATTTTCGTAGTTTTTGGTAGATTATTGTTATTTCGGTAATTTTTCGTACTTTTTGGTAGTTTATGGTTATTTTGGTACTTTTTCGTACTTTTTGGTAGTTTATGGTTATTTTGGTACTTTTTCGTACTTTTTGGTAGTTTATGGTTATTTTGGTACTTTTTGTTTTGGTTCATTTCATTTCATTTATTTACCTTAAATTGTAGGTAGGTACATAAGTTACAGATGGTAAGTACAGAGTATTAGTCACATTACAATATAATTTATAAACATAAAGAAAAAAAAACAGATTTAAACAATAGGTGCCAGCCAATAACTACCACCTTTCACTACTACAATCAAATTAAATGTCGCATAAAATCAGTTAAATGTTATTAAAACACTGTTCGATTAATTAATGGCTTAATAAAAGGCTTTAATGTCATCTGGTATTTTATTATACACAAAAACAGCATTCGACTTTGTAGTTCTTTGCATCGATGCTAGTCGGTAATTTGGTACCAGTAGTAGCTCATTTTTGCGAGTTAAATTTAGTCTTTTGCTACGGAATGGGGGTTTACTTGGGAATTTGTCGGGGTATCGTCTCACGATTTTGTACAGCTCGAGGATATACAAAGCTGTCACAGTGAGCAATTTAAAGAAGGTGAACAAGGATCGGCTTGACACCCTGTTGGACTTAATTCCGCTTACGATTCGAATGCACCTCTTTTGCAAAACAAATATTTTATATGTTATGTAAACAGACTCACCCCGTTTACTTGGGAATTTGTGGGGGTATCGTCTCACGATTTTGTACAGCTCGAGGATATACAAAGCTGTCACAGTGAGCAATTTAAAGAAGGTGAACAAGGATCGGCTTGACACCCTGTTGGACTTAATTCCGCTTACGATTCGAATGCACCTCTTTTGCAAAACAAATATTTTATATTTTATGTCAACAGACTCACCCCGTAGACAATATGAATTATGAACCAAAAACTACCAAACAGTGCCCTTTGTAAGTAACTTTTTAGTTTTTAAAATAACTTTGTGCAATTCTTTTGTGTGTTCTTTTGTCGCGCAATATCCTTCAGCTTGACCACTTTTTTCAGAGAATCTACCAAAATCTACCAAGTCCTGTTTCAAATTCTACCAATTAATATTTATGTCGTTCCAGATGGCTTAATTTAATATAAAACACGTTTTTGAACAACATAATATAAATGTTATTGAACGCTCATCATGTTATTTTTGCATTTTTGTATAATTTTTATTGGTTTTCATCACTTTGTAACATGGATGCTTAAATTTTCAAATAAATCTGAATAAATATTAAAATGGGTTGTTTATTTATTTATTTATTTTATTTATTTTATTTTAGGAAGATTTACAGCATTACAATTTTATTATTAAATATTCGTATATAAATCTAAACGCCAATTGAAAAATCTCCACATTTAAAAAGCAAAAAACTAAAACTAAAATTATATTAAGTATATGCCACTCGTCTCATTTGTTACACAGATAAATTGGAAAATATATTAATCTTAACTTGTAATTGTAGTTTATCACTAACGGTCACTGGTGTTGCCAAAGTAAGCTTGTGCAATTTTGCGTTTAACGGTTGCCTTGCTCGTAAGGAATAGGTCAAAGTTATGCTCTGTGCTTAATTCGTTGAAGCTGTCACAACTACGTATTGCGAATGCGTTTCGTCTGTAATTAGTCCTTGCGAACGGAATGTGGAGAAGGGGGCGCTGCCTTAAGCTCAGGGTATTAGTGCGGAGGCCTATCATCTCTAACAAACCAGGGCAGTCGACAGAGTTATTCGCGACACCAACCAAAAAACAAACATCACTTACATTGCGTCGAATTTCAAGTGGAAGAAAGTGATATCGCTTACACCTGTGATCATAGTCCAAAGTGTGATCAGTGTGCGTCGAATTTCAAGTGGAAGAAAGTGATATCGCTTACACCTGTGATCATAGTCCAAACTGTGATCATTGTCCCTATGCAAGTTTAAATTTAGTACTGTTTTCTGTAAGTCTGGTTCACTTTTCTCTATAATTGCTATTTTAATCATTTTAGCGGCATTTTGCACGAATTTCGATGTTGGCACTCCCGAATTTGCAGACTCGAGGAAGGGGAGAGGGGGGCTCTAAAGGTGACTTTTTCAGATTTTTACGTTACTGCAAAATTAACTTTTATTCCGTGCTAAAAACATATCTGAAGATGATGATGATGATAAAAGATTACAAACCCTTAGTTTGCTTATACCAATAATATTAAACTTAGGCCCGATTCGACAAAACGCGAGTAAATATAATTCTTAGATTAAGTCACTTGTTACTATAGAGTAAGCTGATTTTGCGTTTTGCCAACCCTAATCTAAATGAAAATGTCAATGTCACATAATTAAAAAAATTATAATAAAAAGAAACCTATCAAATTAAAACTGTATAACCTCACATTGCAATAAGTACGGATACAACGACCTCTTTCTTTCGGTGAATTATACATTCGTTCTTTTAGTACTGTAAACACCAAAAGTAAAATTGTTCCTTGTATAGTTACTCTTCTATAAATCTAAGTTTGGTCGAATCCGGCCTTATAATAATTATAACATTATTCTGTTATAAGTTTTAGTTTGCTCTGTTATAATAATTTAAAGTTTTTTTTAAGCCTTAGTAATACTGTATATATGGTTGGGACCCACCAGGGATGATCTTTGATCAGTCACATTTTGGGTCCATCACGGTACTGTACTGTTACTGTAAATGTCAATTTCGACCTACGGCCCTCAAATCCAGATGCTGCAGGTGCAGGAGTATTGCCACGTACGACCAAACATTCAACATTAATTTAATGAGGTAAAATCTGCCTTCCGGGTATCGGACTTATGAACCTGCCAGGATAGGGTGCGGCCTACCAGACTTTTTAGGCCTTACTAATTGGCCTCTAGCCCAACAGACTAGATCCGTCCTTTAATTCAACGAGGTAAAATGTTGTGTCACCAGGGTTCACTTTTTCCTTCACACCAGTAAACGTGCCATGCCAGCCAAGCTGCGCCGCGGCCAACCAAGTTTTTTGCTAGTAACTTATTGCCAAATTTCGCTATAAAATTGATTTGTTCATTAATCTTATAAGATAGGGTTGAGTGTTGTCGGCCACCGGTCTTTTTCTTTTGACAGATATGTCAAACGGGCCGTAGGTAGTGCCGACCCTTAAATAACCAAAGTGCTCGACGTAGGTACGGTACTAAATATTTGGTGACTTTACGGATTGTTTTGTGCACAAAACCACCGTAAAATGGTGGAGCTTAGTTCCAAGCAGGCAACTGACACGCGTCCACCCAATAATAGACTTGCAACGAGGCTAGAAATTTGAGAGACGTCAAAGAAAATCATTTCATTCCTTTAGGAAGGATTTAGGCCTCGCCGATAACAGACGAGAAAGGCCGAGAACCCGATGCCCTTCGTTGTTCTCGCGGCATCCTGGGCCTAAGTAATTTTCCTTTGGAAGTTCTGGCCGAGAATTCTCGCCGAGAAGTTTTCGTGAGATCGTAGTGCCTGCTTAAGGAAGTGAGTATTACCCAGAAGTGATAGGGTACGGTGGTAAATGGCGGGCTCACTCCCCGTCACACGGACAGAGTTTCGGTACTAGTGAAACGTGGCTGTACTGAGGAATAAAATGGTAATAATAATGTTAATGTAATTAGTTGTTGTACATTGCAGCACGGGAACACGGCGGCGCACGAGGCGGCGTGGAAGGGCTACTCGCGCACGGCGGCGCTGCTCGCGGCGCGCGGCGCGGACCTGCGCGCGCGCAACGCGGGCGGCTTCGCGCCGCTGCACCTCGCCTGCCAGAACGGACACAACCAGTCCTGCAGGGAGATACTGCTCGCTGGCGCCGAGCCAGACTTGCAGAATAATGTTAGTCGTTTTAAAAGTTTTTAAGGTGCTTTTCAGGGTCTAAAGGTCTAGGGATACTAAAACTAGTCTTTGGAATAGTATAGTACTTAGTGGAGTGGAAGCGAAGTGTAGATACACAGGGTGTAACAAAAACTGTTTCATAGAAAATGCTACTCGACCAAAATGTATAAAACAACAGAATTATGTTTTCGCTATTTCATAGTTTACGCCATAGTTATACATTTTGATAGTCTAACACACCTCCTAATGTATGTACCTATTATGTATGTAAAATCCTAAAGGAGGACCTCCGTAACCGGATATAGACTCTTACACTTACACCCGTATTCTTAGTTGTTTCCTTGAAGCTTCCTTACTCAAGTCGAGGACGTTTTTGACGTTTTTGTCATACAAATTATGTCAAAAACATCCTCCACTGGAGTGAGGAAATGTCAAGAAAACAACTAATAATACGGGTGTTAGATTATTCTTCTAGTAATTATCTTCTTTAAATTTTAGGTTTTTCTTGTCCTCAAATTTTGGTCCCATACAATATTTTATAACTCATGCAGAACTTCGAACTTTACAGCAAAAACATCTAATCACTCAAATCGTTCATTCCAGTACGGTGACACGTCCCTGCACACGGCGGCGCGGTACGGGCACGCGGGCGTCACGCGCATCCTCATCTCTGCGCAGTGCCGCGTCTCCGAACAGAACAAGAACGGGGACACCGCCCTACACATCGCGGCCGCCATGGGCCGCCGGAAACTAACACGCATCCTCCTCGAGGCCGGCTGCGACAAGTCTCTTAGAAACCAGCAGGGAGAAACCGCCAGGGATATCGCTACGAGAAAGGGCCTAGAAGAAATAATCGCTATCCTGAACACGCCGGTCGCGAAACAATCCAAGAAGAAGGACAAGAGAGATAAGAGCAAAGAGAGAAGCGTAGACGAGCCCGACGATGGCAAGAAGAAGGATAAAGGTAAACCCACTGATAAGAAAAAGAAGAATGTTCATTTTGAGCAGACGCCGCCTAAAGTCGCGTGGTCGCCGTATGGATGCCATTACTATCCGGACCCGAAATACTTTCCTAAACCGAAGCTAAGCTCGCTACCCACCGAACCGTTACAGAAAGGCGAGCAGTACTATTTAGATTTGGCTGGGAACATCAAGAAAGGTCCGATAGGTGCCGGATACACTTGCTATTGCGCACCTTTCTTCAAACACATGGAGGACAAATTGAACGAAGACAAGAAAGATCTGAAGCGGCATATAGATAGAGCTCATGAGAGAATAGACCAAAAAGTTACGGATCTGGAAATGAAAACTCAGGGACAGATATCGCAATTGACGAGATTCGTGGCAGCAGAGAGAGCTATGTGTAAAGAGAGGCATAAACATTTGGAGCATTGGTTGACTCGGGGCATCATGTTCAGAGCTTCAGAAAGGGTAAGGAAATTGGACTTCAGTCCTAAAGGTTCACTTGATATTCCGCCTTTGAAACGCACTCGAAGTTTAGAGTTTCTGGACTCACAGGCGGAAGAGTGGAACAAAGTGAACAGGTTGATAAAGAGCTTCAATCAGAACACTGAACAATATGAGACTAATGCCAAAGACTTGAACGAGAGTAAAGCTACTTCTAAGAGTACCGAAATTTTGGATAGTAGAAGATCACCAGTCAGTCCAAGACGAGGCTATCGGATGACAAACTCTAAAAGCAGTGACCATTTAGACGCTGGTCCGAGTAGAATGTCAAGATCACCACATACCTCACATACTAGTCCTGAGCAGCATCACAATCATATGCAGAATGTAACGGCAGAAATTCACGTCAAAGCCAACAGGATTTCAGTTTCGCAGTCACCAGTTTCTATGGAAGTGCAAGGTTATAACGAAAGGTATACATCACCTAGTCGACGATCTAACACAAAGTCACCCAGCAGTAGCACCAGACAGTCGAAAGCCAGTGATTCTGAAGGAGATAACAATCGCAGAACTAATCAGCCCCAAAGCCAAGAACAAAACGTGCCAACATGGAAGAGCCAAGTTCTCCAAAGAACTGCCGATGATATTAGAAAAAGAGTGATACTCGAAAAGGAATTGTCTGACGTCATAGCCAGAAGCAACACGAAGTCTTTAGACATATCACAAGATGGTTACGTAAAGCTTCCCAAACAAGGAAATTATCACTTGAGGGAAGAAAGTACTGTAGAAAGGGAACCAAGAAAATCTGTTCAAGAGTTAGTCGCCCAAGTTGAACATCAACAAAGATGTATAACCCCCGAACCAATGCCTCTACCTCGAAAAGCGACACCCACCGATTTTCACGAAGCTCCAATATCACCAGTAAACATACAACCGATGCAACCAACACCTGGGATACTAAAAATGCCTCAACAACCGCAAAGACCAGCTCCAGTTTTAAAAGAAAAACCGCCGAAGAGTAAACGGTTCAGTTTACATAATCTTATTCCCTTCCCAACGAGAAAAACATTTCAGAACCCACCAAAGGACAACGGCAATCATTCCGAAAGCAGTGACGAAGAAGACAATCCTATTAGAACCACCGCCCAACCCGGTCCCATGAGGAACACTAACTTACTGCAAACTTTACCATTACCTAATTTTGAAACCATGTCAACCAAATCTCAGTCGCCCGCGCCTCAGATCCCACCACAAAACTACCCTCACGATCTTCGATCTATCCCAAAGGACGCGTACTTCCACGAAATTCCGAACAGACAGGTCCATCATCAGATGCCTTACAGAGAAATGATAGATAACGGTCTCCCGATGCCTCAAGTGTGCCAAAACCAATACGACTATAACGAAACAGGGTTACCCAGTCAAGTTCAACCACGAAACCGGAATCCCTTGTACCACAACCAAACTGGAGTATTTGATGCTATGATGCAAGACCACATCATGAGGGAAATGGAACGAATACCTCATTGCTACAGCGATCATCTGGACCAGAACACAGAGATAGAAATAGCTAACAATGATCACTTTCGAGGGTACTACGATAACCCTCAATCAATGTACCCTAACATGAAACCGAATCCTATGAGGAAAACACCAGATCACAACTTGCTTCACAGCCGTTTACAATCGCTAGCTATCAACACGCATTTGACGGAAACTCAGAGTCAAATCGATAGAGAATCTCACAACGATTCTGGGTACAGTACGAAAGTGTATGGAAGTTCGCAAGGCCCATCACCAAGTCTGTCTGGGCACGTTGATGACAATCTTTCTGGGCAGAGGGTCCATATCTTGCCGAATGGGAAACCGATGGGGGGTCAGATAGGCGCCTCTAGCTTAGTTTGAGGGTTCTTGGACCTGCGGATGAAATGAACGAGGAAAACTATAACTGAGTACCTACTTTAAAATGTTTTCTATGTTGATGACATAATACTGTAAAATGTTTACCGATTACCGACACCTGTGAGTAGATTCGGAAGACCATTTTCACAATTTATATAGTCGAAGTGTTAATTTTTTATCAGCAAATTCCAAATTTGCTTCCAAAGTGTGTTCAATTTTAAAAGTTTTGTATTTAGTAATTGGTTAACGTTAATTTGCTAATTGTGAATGACGTTTTTTGTTATTTTTCTTACAAATCTAAGTCATATAATTCTTATTTATGACTCTTCCTTCAATGTTTATGTCGAATCTTAAATACTCTGTTTTAGTCACACGCATAGAATTTTAGTACAAATAGTTTTTTTAGGTAAACTAAAAAAGTAGAAAAATCACACGCACCGCTGAACTGACAAAAACTTAATAATATAACTGATTATTAAAATTATTAAGAAGTACAAATTTTCAATTTATTGATGCCATGTATCACTGGTTATTTTAAGTAGATTTAGTCGATTAGTTTGGTCCATTTGCACAAAATTGTCACGAAAAATCTGGTTTTAGAAGATCGATTAACTGTTTTATTCTAGTTGGCGTTAAAACGTCACACAGCACACTGGCCCAATTCTACGTGGCGTTTTAACGATTTACAATAGTAAAACTGTTTGAAGTTAATAAGTTTTGCTGCAAATGGGCTATAGAGGGCTGAATCATGACAAGTTAACTTTTTGTATTAATTTGTATAAAACGTTAGGTTATAAGCACTTATAAAACGGTCCTCTTAGTTTTGTGTAACGTAGATTTTATAAGCACATTGTTTTGTATGAGTTTTTGTACATTAATTTATATTTATTGTGTTTGTATTATGTATGCATTGATAATTTTTGTACTGATTGATTGATTCTAATAAAAATGCACTTATAAAGTGTCACAACTATATAGCAGTTTAATTGACGTTTTCCCATACATTTTAGGCACACACAGTACATTTATGACAGTAGCTTGAACTGAGTACGTATTTTCCGTCGCATCCTATCATACAGCGACTGCGAAGTAGCAATAGCTGCGTACCTCAGTATATTTTAACTAAAGCCTGACCAGAAAAATAAAAAGCCTTCTTTGGAGGCGCTATAATAGACTATAACTATAACCTTTAATGACGATGTTTCAAGTGCAAAAATTAGTTCTAATCATTTTCCGCGACATGGCGAGGTTTTTTATTTTCCTGGTCAGGCTTTATATAGGAACACATCTGCCGAAATAAGGCGGCGTAATTGCCACGGTGACATGAAAAAATGGCACCGAAAGGTGTCGTAGGTCATTGACATAGTTCAGTAAGTCATTGGTCGAAGTACCTACCTACTTGTTAGTACCTACTAGTTGGTACCTACTAGTTGGTACCTACATGAAAAAGCGGTGCACACGTAATTTACGTCGTGAAATTAGGTTAAACGGCACGTGTTACAGAAAACTGTAGAAACAAGTGGTGTTGCCGTCGCGCGACACGTGTCATGTTCGCTGTCGCGTGTCGTGTGATTCTAAAGTCTACCTTACAGCCTCTCGTCCTTACCCTTCTGAATCTGACGGAACGGACAATCGATACTCTAAAAATAAATACTGGCACTAACACTGAGTTGCAGAAACGCTCATTAAAGTGAACCCTCCATTAAATCTCTTGCTGTCACTTTTTGTCTTGTTGTCGTAGTAAAAGCTAGCAAGAGATTTAATGGAGGATTAACTTGAATTAGCGTCTCTGAGCAGAGAACTATCACACAAGCTATTTTTGATCGTAGGCGATGTCGCAACTGAATTGCCACGATTTTTAACCGAAGGCGTTGATTGAGCTTTATTACCGCGGCAGATCGCACGACATACTCATCGATCTCCGAAATATCGCAGCGATAACGCGACGATATCGTTCCGAAAACGCCTACGCACAAAAATCGCTTATGTGATACGGCCCTAAACCATCAGAGATGTTGACGATCGATTTATGAAGAAATTAGTCGCCTCGTACTCGTAAGAAACCTGTTTTGAGTTGCAACTATTCAAGTCGAATACACAACTAATCAAACAACCAAAAACGATTTAAATATTTACTTACTCTAAAATTGCGTAAATACTACTGTAACATTTCTCTCTCTCCCCAATTCCTTTCCCTATAAAACTCTTTAATACTCGTAATATATAAAGGCAGACCGCTCAAAACCGAAGCTTTAGCTCCTAGAATCTTTACAGCAACGTAATCACCAGGTTTTATCATCCCCAGACCTCCATCTTGAGTTGAGATCTCCATTTGATCAAACACAACTTTGATGTACAATTCGTTTCTTCCTAAAAGTTGTCCAGTCTTTTTGACTACGCCTTCGACAAGGACTAGATGGGTGTTACCTATTTCTTGTTCGTTCAAAAGTTGACATTTTCGCCGGTACAGTGAGATCATGCGATTGTGACGTTCTTTCTTAATATGGTCGGGTACGTCGTCCTTGTAGCGGCGGTAGGCGGTGGTTTTCTGGAATTTTGAAAAAGGATCTGGTAAATAATTTGTCATTTCAGTGCTTCGGTGAACGGTAAGGCGATGCGGAGAAGCATGTGATTATCCGACGACGACCCTGCATACACGACATGCTCTATGTATGTTCTAATGAGTTAGGAAATTTCGTGAGAAAACCTGCTAACTAAAAATAAATTACAGTCAAAACTATACATAGGTCATCATCATTCTCTTGCCCATTTCCCATTATCTGGGGTCGGCGCAATATGTCATACATAGGTAAAGAAAAAAAAAAAACCTAAATAAATTCATCGTAAACATTCATAATCTGCTTCAGCAACATGCTTCGTCAAAATTCCTTTCAAAGCCCCTCCCCCAAGCCCAAACCTTCCTTCCTTTTCAATCACAGTTCAATAAAAGTGTCGATTACTTTAATACATACATATACATATATGCTCACGACTATATTCCCCGAGGGGGTAGTCAGAGATTTTCTGAAACCTCAGAACATCCACGTTTCACCAGTTTTACCGAAACTCAGTCCAGTATGACGGGGGGGATACATGCCTCGAAATTGAAGCATGCAGGTTTCCTCACGATGTTTTTCTTCACCGAAAAACCAGATTACTTTAATTACATTTTGTAAATCAGTTCGGGTGTATGAGGTTTCGCGCTTATTCGTATAACATAGATAAACTCACCTCCCTCATGCTGTAAGGGAACAGGAAGGTCACGTTGTAGCCGACGAGCTCCATCAGCGACAGCGCACTATGGTTCAAAAGGCCGATCTAGTTAGACAATATTATTTGACACGATTAATTAGCATTATAGCTTGCATCTATAGATCTTCTCTCTTCTTTGCCTAGCCTTATCCCATTTCAATTGGGGTCGGCTCTCCTCGTCATTCTTCGCCAGGTGTGTCTGTTCTGGGTTGTCGAGACGTCTACTTGGGTTTTCTTCAGGTCATTGTTGATTACAGACATCCATGTTAAGGGGGGTCTTCCTCGCTTTCTCGGGCCGGTGTCTTGCCGCAGGACTTGTCTGGTCATATGATCTTCTGGCCTTCTCATTACATGGCCGTACCACCTCAAACGTGCTTCGGAAAGTTTATCTTCAATTGGACGGATCTTAAAGCTTCCACGGATATACTCGTTTCTCACTCTGTCGAGCAGAGTGACACCTCCTGCCCACCTCAACATCCTCATTTCTGTCGTGTGCACTTTTGTGGTATGGACCTTTTTCATAGGCCAGCATTCGGCACCATAGATGAGAGCAGGGCGGACCGCGGTTTTATATGCCTTACCTTTCACTCGTACGGGCATCCGGCTATCGCATAACACGCCTGAGAGTTCACGCCACTTCATCCACCCTGTATTGATGCGGTGGGTTATGTCGGCGTCGATCGAGCCATCATTGGCAATAACAGAGCCCAGGTACTTGAAATTATCGACTTTCTTCAGCTGGTGATTCAGTAGTTTAACTGGGTGATGTTGACTAGATGCCGAGTAGCAGCATTCCATGTACTCTGTCTTTTGCCGGCTAATCCTTAGTCCAGCGTTCTCTAGAGCTGATCTCCAAGTTTCGAGAGACGCTTCCAGGTCTCCAGGGCTATCTCGGATGAGGACGATATCATCCGCGTAAAGTAGATCCCAAGGCGGCTTTTTTTGTATTTTTGCTGTGAGATGTTCCATCACAAGGTTAAAAAGTACCTAGTGGACTCAAAGCCGAACCTTGGTGTACACCTACTCCTACCTGGAATGCTTCGCTTATTCCTGCTGGGCTCCTTACTCTTGTAGACACGTCATTGTACATGTCGATTATTATTGCATCTATAGATGATTTGTCAAAATAGCAAAAACAATAATAGTTACCGTAATGATTGCATTTATTTTTGCTACAATTAACGGAAAAATACAAAAACCAGTATAAGTTGACATTTGCTTAAGAAGATTTAGTACGTGATAAGAAGCCAGCTTGAAATACATAATTTATGAAGAAATACAGAGCCGTAGGTATGGAAATTAAAAAATAAAAATACAGAATTATAGTTTTAAAAATTGTGTTATGAAATTAAATTAAATTTGTTAAATTAAATTAAACAATTTAATTTTTTTTTTTTATATTTATAATTAACTAGTGTTTTCCCGCGACTTTGTCCGCACAAATTATATACCAGATTTTAAGTCAGATCATAAGCTATCAAACAAAAAAAGTTTCATCTAAATCGGTTCAGTAGTTTTTGCGTGATGCGCGAACAAACAAACAAACACACAAACAAACAAACAGACATACATAATTTCTAAAAAAGGTTGATTTCGAGTCAGGGATACCTAAAAACCATGTCGTAATCTTTTTTTTGTAAATATCTTCAATGTACAGACACACTTCAGTTACAGTTTTATAATAGTTTAGATTAGATGGACTTCTTGCTTGTGCGTTAGCTTAGCACCGCATTTCCACCAATGTCAAGTGGTTTGAGGGAGTGTCGATCCAATCTCGAGGATTGTTTTTGAGTAAGAACAACTGAGAAGGATTTTGGAGCCTCGTGGCAGGCTGAAACGCGAACCGCGCGAACACCACGCGAGAGACAACTGTTCGGAGCAAACCCTGCAACGTGACTCCCTAAATGCAATTTGTATTTCTCAAAACGGTCTGTTGTTCATCCACATTTCAGCCATTTTTCAGCCAATTGTTGAGAAATTCGGGAAATATTCCTTTTAATACTTCTTATAGACTCTTTTGTTAGGTACGTCTTTAGTTTTGAATCTCATTGAAACATATATGCAAATAAACGCTATTTTTTTCATTTTTTGGGTATTTTATTCATTGTTTGTAGAACATTCTCCTAGATATAAATATTACGATTTTTGAAGAAAATCATCGTAGCATCAGCTTAACTTCAAATATTGGGAGGGTTCCGCACCAGTCCGCACTTTCTAATTTACTTTGAGCAATACTACATAAATGAGACTACTACATAAAAAAGTTGCAGCCATGGTACAAGAAGTGGCATGTAGTTTCTGGTCCAAGAAACACAAAGTTAGCATGAAAAATACAATCTCCATCACATTAGACTGAAATTTTTTCGGCAATAGTAAAGGTATTTGCAATATGATTAAATAAAAATAGTACTACTTACCATCAACTTCACGATCCATCACTAAATATATAACAAAAAATGTTATACCCACTATGAAATATCGATACAAAAAGTGTAGAAAAGCGAATGATTTCATTATGAATGCCACTCGTAATTACACTTTAAAATTAATTATTAATTTATTGGAGGGAACTTGCACAAAATTATCACCGGAATAGTGACCTCGGGAGTATCTGCTATCGCTTTTGCTAGTATTATTATAGAATTGGAGTAACCCTTTTTGTCTAGCTAAATCGGCCTTTTGAACCATAGTGCAGCGTCTCCTCGAACTCCTCCTCGCTCTCCCAACAGAAGCCGGGGATCATGTCCGTTGAGTGACCCACTGCAACATTTGTTATTGTAATTAACTAGGTACTCACCTCCCTCATGCTGTAAGGGAACAGGCAGCGAGAGCGTCTCCTCGAATCGAACTCCTCCTCGCTCTCCCCACAGAAGCCGCAGATCATGTCCGTTGAGAGACCCACTGCAACATTTGTTATTGCAATTAACTAGGTACTCACCTCCCTCATGCTGTAAGGGAACAGGAAGGCCACGTTGTAGTCGACGAGCTCCATCAGCGACAGCGTCTCCTCGAACTCCTCCTCGCTCTCCCCACAGAAGCCGCAGATCATGTCCGTTGAGAGACCCACTGCAACATTTATTTATCGAGTAGAGATTAACGCCTGCCACACACATACGGAATTCCGAATCAGAATTAGGATTTTGTATTTGATCTCATTTTTTTTTGTTAAATGATGTGTACTAACTAACATAGTGTTTAAGTCATTAATGTATCTACTAACAAAACTATGGACATTTGTCTGAAATAAATTAATTTTATTTATTTTTTATTTATAGTTCTTATAGTAATTAATTTATCGAAAAATAAAAACAAAACATAGGGACATGGGAGAGGCGATAGGTATAAAATTTGTTTGCTCTAGTAAGGCTCTAGTATCATTATTAGCCAGGGAGGAAACAAGTGAACACGTTTGAATGGACTAGACGGCACTAGCCTTTCCTCTTAAGTGCGCTTATTGGTTTCTCGGAAACGGCTCTAGCGATTTGGATAAAATTTTATTAATATAGGTAATGTTCCAAGTTGATCTGGATAGGTTTCATTCCTTAGAAAATCTATTTTCTCACATCATCACCAAAACATCACACAGTTAGAAGAAAGTATTGTTTTGTATGAAAATCTATTTAGGTATGAAACCAGATAGATTTACTTCGAAGACGCCGAGCATAGCTCGATCCGCCCAGATACTGTATACCTAACATTTCTGGATTTGCCAATAGGCTGTGTAGCGACAGATTTCAGAGGGCACGCCGTAAGCCGTCAAGTCCGTGGTAGATTATGGATTACTTTTGGATAGACAGAGTTTGATATCTATCTATTAAATGTTACGCAAATATCCCACCTCCCGGCACCCTCCGTCGGGCGTGTTCAACGAGCTGCAGGTAGGCCTCCCGCGAGTACCCCCTGCGCATGCGCTCCAGCACCGCGCTGGAGCCCGACTGCGCCGGCAGGTGCAGCATCTTGCAGATGTTCGGTCGCTCCGATATTACTTGTAGCACCTGGAATATTACAAATTATATTAGATAAATGGCTATATCTACAAAATCTACGTATTTGGTATATAGGTATTGATATTTAATAGGCATTATGTACCACACTAATTTAAATGTGAATGTGGGTCCGTCTATCTGTAAGATCTTGGTACAATTTGGGAGATAGTTTGCATCCTGAAGACGAACAAAGACATAAAAGTCCGTCAAATAAAATATAGATATTTACCTCATCTGGGAAGTCTTTAGGATGTGCAGCTGTGAACCTGATCCTCATCTCAGGGTCTATTGACGACACCTTGTCCAGAAGATCTGCAAACCTTAGACCTCCTTTCTTATTTTTGTACACCGTTTTGAAACCTGAAACAAAAGGGATATCTCTGCAACTATTGACATTCTGTCCTAGCAGAATGATTTCTGTATCTACCTGGTTGGCCAACTGTTTGACTTACCTTTAGCCCACTGTGTGTCTTACCTTTAGCCAGCTGTGTGTCTTGCCTCTCGTCTTCAGAGATATTTCTATAACTGTTGACGTTCTATCCTAGTAGGGTGACCTCTTAAACTTTCTGGTTGGCCAACTATTTGACATACCTTCCTTTAGCCAACAATGTGTCTTACCTTAAGCCAGCTTTGTGTCTTGCCTCTCTGTGTTCAACGAGATATTTCTGTAACAGTTGATGTTTTGTCCTAAAAGAGTGACTTCTTAAACTCCGGCAAACAGTTTGACTTACCTTTAGCCAACTGTGTGTCTTGTTTCTCTGTCTTCAGAGAGATATCTCTGTAACTGTTGACGTTCTGTCCTAGCAGAGTGACTTCTTTAACTCCCTGGTCGGCCAACTGTTTGACTTCCTCCTCTATGGAGGCTATGGGACGGGAACGTTCGCGGCCGCGCGTGAATGGCACTATGCAGTAGGTGCACATGTTGTCACAACCGCGCATTATTGAGCTGTAGACAAGAAGGTAACTGAATCAAGTTCGCCCTTATCTTGCCTCCATAAATACACCCTTTTTAACAATTATTCGTGAGACATGCACCTTGCAGTCAGACGTAATTTTTAGGTAGGAAAGGATGTGACTAGAAAAGACCATTTCTTGTGCTGCTCACATTGCTCGCAGAACCGATGGCCGATGGGGCCGAAAAGTTCTCGAGTGGCGACCGTGTACCGGAAAGCGCAGCGTGGGCAGGCCCCCCACGAGGTGGACCGACGACCTGGTGAAGGCGGCGGGAATCCGTTGGATGAGGGCAGCGCAAGACCGGTTGTTGTGGCGATCCTTGGGGGCCTATGTCCAGCAGTGGTCGTCCATAGGCTGAGATGATTATGACATAAATAGGTAGTTGAAGAGTCAGAGTAATAAAGGCAACTACTTAAATATACGACGTCGAACCTGAACACTTTGAAGTTGTGAAAACGGATTGCTTATCCAGCACTGATCACCTTTTGCCTAAAATAAAAGCGATGATTTCTTCGCGATAAGCTACGTCTAAGACTGTATTAGGGTATTAGGTTCGAACTCACATGAAAGCCGAGACGCTGCCCGTGTTGAGTCTGACGGGCATCACGTCGGCGTAGGTCTCGTCCAGTGAGAGCAGCACGTTGACAGCGGCCTGCCCACTGCTGGTCACCGCCAGCAGTCGCGGCAAGTCTCTGTAGCTGTCCGGTCCTGCAACTGTTTGGGATTTCTCCGCGATAGGCTACATCTAAGACTGTATTGGATACAAACTCACATGAAGGCGGAGACGCTGCCCGTGTTGAGTCTGACGGGCATCACGTCGGCGTAGGTCTCGTCCAGTGAGAGCAGCACGTTGACAGCGGCCTGCCCACTGCTGGTCACCGCCAGCAGTCGCGGCAAGTCTCTGTAGCTGTCCGGTCCTGCAACTGTTTGGGATTTCTCCGCGATAGGCTACATCTAAGACTGTATTAGATACAAACTCACATGAAGGCGGAGACGCTGCCCGTGTTGAGTCTGACGGGCATCACGTCGGCGTAGGTCTCGTCCAGTGAGAGCAGCACGTTGACAGCAGCCTGCCCACTGCTGGTCACCGCTAGCAGTCTCGGCAAGTCTCTGTAGCTGTCCGGTCCTGCAACTGTTTGGGATTTCATTTTTAACTAATTTCATTAAACTAATAGGCCTATATAAGGCCTATATCCACCAAGGACAATGTGACAATTAAAAATTTTAAGAAAAACATTTTTTTGCTTATCATTGACCTCTTGGTCAATGTTGCTGATGTATTTTAATTAGCTAATAAGAAGTCAGTGAATAAAGGCTATTTTATTTATTTATTTATATTACCAGATGAACAGAGGGTAGGGTTCTGCCCAGCAATGAGGCAATGAAAAATTAAAAAGATATTCAATGAAAAAGGAATTATTCTAGGATTCTCTGTTAAGCGGGCAAGAGAAACAAGTTTTTGATTAGTTTTAGCAACTTTAAAATTTTTGCATACATTAAAAAACCAGAAACTTTGCTACAACCTTTTTAACACTTTCGTGGGCAGTGAATCGCTATAGCAGTGAACGCAATAGAAGTTCTAATGTGCCCTTCACTGCCCATAAACGTTGCATGAGCATGCAATGTTTATGGGCAGTGAAGGAAACTAAACCATATTTTTTTATATCAGTAGCATATGCAGTTTGCCAACCAACAACTTGCAATCTTTTTAAGCACTGCCATTGAAATGTAGATATTCAGATTATGCTATGTTTAGAATACCTCTGTCTGACAAGTCCCGTGACTGACCATAATAGTCATAAGCATACCGTACGTACATTTATATGAAGGTGAAGATGATTTGTAAATCAAACCGTCAAATTTAATACTACAATACCTATGTATAGGAAATATTTAAAAAAGCCTAAAAAAAAAAAACAATTATTTTTATAAAAGCCTTTAGTGCTTAGTTTGGGATCATTACAATGTATGTGCCTGTGAGCGTTATTTATTTCATTTATTGTGTGCCACCTTGCCGTTCCCCATAGCAGCACTAGAAAGATGTCGCCGAAACTCAGCTATGTGAGCTTCAAGTCAGCTTCTGCCAAGTTTGCACAGAATAGGGACAGGAAAATGATGTTATCGTGTTTCCGGATCTCTGATCCAGCAGAGTTAGAGCCTATAAAAGGTCATTCTTACCAACGTCAACAGCTTTTTCCTTCTCAACCAACTTCTCCTTCAGCCTCTCCGCCATACAGCCCAGGAGCCCGATCTTCACCGGCCTCTCCTTGTCCCTCGCCGCCCGCCGCCTCTTGAACCCCCTGAGGTGATCCAAACGGTGCCAGATCTTACTCTCCGCTCCCTCCCTTATAGCGCACGTCATCACGAGGAAGATATCCGCCTCCTCTTCCACTTCCGTCTTCTCAAAACCTTCCTTCTTCAATATAGACCACACAATTTCTGTATCACTTAAGTTCATCTGACATCCGTACACGTCGAAGTAAACTTTACTTTTATAGGCTATTTGAATGTTATCTGGCAGGTACGGTATGTGAGGTCGATCTAGAAGGACTGGTTCTGAATCTCCGGCTATAAATTCTTTTAAACCTGGTCCATGTTTTATTTTATTCTTGATGGAAGTTAGGCGAGTAGCGTCTGAATAACATCGGCATTTTTTGTATGAAACATTGTTGACTAGTTTAAACAAATGTTGCGTGGGTCTCAGGAATAACATTATGTAAACACAAGACAGTTTTATTTGTTTTAATATGCAATGAAAAGCTCATAAAATCGTTACAAAATCACATAACCTCTAAAACAAGTCAGATGATCACAACATAATACGAATAAATTTAAAAGTTTTAATGGAACTGTCAAATTTAGTTTTTATATGGCAAAAATTTGTGAAAGAAAGAGAGGTAATGGAATCCAGATCACCATTTCTTTTTAGCCGGTTAGTTGCATTGAGTGTTCGTTTCAAAACATGTAAAAATCACTTGGGGAGTATATCTATCTCACTCTAGGTCACAAATCTTTGTATCCTTTTTCTCTTTCGTATTCACTCCTCAGAGTAATTTTTACACGTTTTGAATCGGACCCGTAAATTCGAGTCATACCACAGATTATTGAATGCTATTCAATATTGTAAATAGCAAACACAAAACGCAATCTGAAGAGCACTCAGGCACATTAAAAATAGTCCCTGCATCCATCTGAGCAGAGGAATAAAAAATTGGCTCTAGCTCAAGAATATTATATATTCAAATTTTTGCTCTAGCTAGCCTCTACCCACCCCACTTCAAAGGAGGCTTGACGTTATAAACGGATATATTATAGAAAATTGAAAAGACAGAACTTGTAATGAACAAAACGTAACAATTTATGAAAAAATCTTTTTGACGTTTAATTCAAAATGGCGGCTGAATGACGTTTTCCGATAAAAAAAGATCAAGGAAAGTGAATTATTACGTTTTTTAGTGTCCCAAAAAATCCCAGAACACTATTACTTACAAAAATACTAAAACTAAAATGAGCAGTCGATCCTACAATAACGACAAAGGTATTCGAATATCTTGAGAAATATTTCAAAAACCCCACTTCTGCGACGCTTCGCTAACCCAGCTTTTTTGATATTGTTCATAAATAAATATGTTTTATTTATCTTTGCCAGTGTTTTCGCATTGGCAGGGTCGTCTCGATCCACGCGTGATGATTCTAGGACTCACAAGGAGCGGGAGTGGGGAGGAAGGGAGAGGCGAGGCACTAAGTCGAGGTCTCGTTCCCCCGTGAGGCACCACACACCCTCAGACAACTCGGGGTCGAGCAAATATTCGTCAGAAAACTCTTCAAGGGACCGCCATAGGGATTATGAAGGTATGACTTGGGAGTTTAAAATCTTTAAAAGCTTGGTAGAGATGAAATCCTTTGTTCTTGACAAAATGATGAATCAAACATTTTAGGTTAATCTCATTACATTGAGACAGTGTTTACTAACCTACCTATAAAAAATAATAAAGAATGATTGAATTTCATGGATCATTTGGTTCTCTTTTCTTGTATTTATACTCGTAAGATATGACACGATTTTGGGAATTTGAGATGCGATAAAAACACGATAATTTTGCGGTCAATCTGGAATAATTCTTACTCATGTATCTGGCAACACTGCATTGAGAGCGTCGGTAGCACGTTGTGGAGATGGACACTCAATTATGCCGGTCCAGGTTCTAATCCGCACTGACCACTTGCCATGAACCAATGAGTTTTTCTAACATAATTATGTATGTGGTACAGACAGCTCTCAAACGGTGAAGGAAAAAATTGTGAGGAAATGTGATTAGACTGAAGAAGAAATTCTGATGTGTATGTGAAGTCCATCAATCCGTATTGGGCACGAGTGGTGCTCTGAAGCTCACACACCCTCCCTGAGGGTAGCCCTGTGTCCTGCAGTGTAATAATTATAATCATGAGGGTAGAAAACGCATTCAATATTTATTGCATTTAATTTTACACTCTTATAGGTTGATGATGAGTTGCGTTGTGGGTCTGCTATTGGGCGGTCGCTTGTCGGTTGTCCCATCCCCGGCCTACAGCGGAATTCCAGTGGTGGCTCAGGATATTGTTCTTTTATAAGAACAACCCTTGAAGTCACCAAAATATCTATATAACCGTACAACGTCAAGCACTTTTGCTACAAAAACTCGTCATTGGCAAAATCATCTACACCCGTAGAAAGAGAATCAACTAGAAAAGGCATTAAAATAATAATAGTCACGAAAACGAGACAGCCTTATACGCTAATTACACAGAATGAATGCGACAAAATCCATGTCATTTGTCCCTTTCTGCGTATGCGATATTTTTGTTTGCCACAGTTGAAATTGCATACAAAATCTTGCAACTATGGCAAACAAAGGCACAATTTCTCATACATTTTTGTCATATCTCTGTCCCTTTCGAGTATACGCTGTCAGGAAATCTATAGAATACTCAACCTACGTCTACACCAAGATGGATGCCATAACCTTAAAAATAGAATAGAATAGGTTGATGATGATGATGATCATTGCATTCTAAACAAAATTGGTTATGAGACTATTTATTAGGTATACCAAATTTTTGAATAATTTAATTATATTTGGTAGACATCCTACAGATTATTATCAAATCCTTTATTTACTACATAAACAGCATTCTCTCCATTACAGAGAAACAAAGTCACAAAAAATCAACATCGTGGGATAACTCTGAGTCGGACGAAGATGTCCCCGCTCCGCCACCACCGCCACGCATCAGCAAGATCTCCATCGGCTTCACAAAACCCAAAGCGCCCATCAAGATGAACATAGGCAGTACTTCTAAAGCTGCTCCACTGCCCAAACCGAGCATAGCATCAGTGTTTAACGCTGATGATGACGATGAAGATGAGCCCGAGGAGATGCCGGCCGAAGCTAAGATGAGGATGAGGAATATTGGCAGGTAAGGATTGAGTTTTGAGTCTGGCAAACATTTTCAGGATTAACTGTTTTGAGGAGCCTCTTAAATCTGTTGTTATCTTGATGAAAGTCTGACCAGCGATGGCTTAAAAGTCACCCAAAGGGCAATGGGGAGGACTGCTCAGAGTTTCCCTGCGTAATAGCATCAGAAATGAAGATTCACAAAAGAACCAAAGTATCCGATATAGCCCAAAGAATTGCTAGACTAAGGGTGCCTGTCCACTGATGCGGAGCTAGCTGGCGGAGCGGAGAAACTGAGTTTTATCAACCAATAAGATTGCATGAAATTTCGGAGCTGAGATTTTATGCAATCTTATTGGTTAATAAAACTCTGTTTTCCCGCTCCACCAGCTAGCTCCGCATCAGTGGACAGGCAGCCTAAATCTCACTGGACTGACGACCTAGTGAAGGCGGTGGGAACCCATTGGATGAGGGCAGTGAAGGACCAGTCGTTGTGATGGTCCTTGGGGGAGGCCTATGTCCAGCAGTGGACTTCTTGGCTAAGACAATTATGATCCCTAAGGTTTAGTCAAGAATAATATATTGCCTTGCTATATTTATTATGTACCTGTGTAACTGTAATAAGAGACAAATAAATACTTTTTAATTTAATTTAATTTAATTTAATATCATATTATTTAGAATCTGAATATCCACATTTCATTAGCAGTGCCAAAACTATATACCTATTATTTTATCAAAACAATATCACTTTTTCAGGGAAACACCAACATCGGCCGGTCCAAATTCCTTCGGTAAAACCAAACAGGGCTTCTGTGACGCCAAGAAAGTCTTCGAGAAGAATCTAAAGCAGGCTCTAGAGACTGCGGATAAGCCCGTTATGCCCAAATTCCCACAGACCATCTACAAGATCAAAGGGCCTTGATGGCAGACGAAATAATGTTTTTAACGTATTTCTTGTATCTATGGTAGAATAATTAAGTTTGTTGATAGTAGTTTTGTTTTTATCATGGATGATGTATTTAGTTTATTTCATCTCTGTGTAACTTGACAATATACTGAAATTATTTCCTATAAAAATACATGAAACTTTGATTAAATTTGAGCTCTGTATTGTAGTTACCTACTGTAGAAAACTAGGTTCATTGAAATTAACTGTAAAGTGTATAACATTCGTTACATAAGATTTTAAACAATGTATTGTTTAGTTTTACCTATGGAATATTATTATAATATTTTAATGCTCAGTTTGCTTTCATTTCTGTAATTATCTCCTATGTATAGAATAGATAATAATGATTGATGTTGTAACAATATTAAGGACCTGTTTCACCACTTCTGAGTAAGTTCTTGTTAGCTTATCCGACAGATAGTTTGACGTATTTTGTATGAAAATATGTCAAAATATCTGTCGAATAAGCTAACAAGATATTATACTAAAGTCGAATTGTAGTAAAACATCGTGAGGAAACCTGCATGCTTCAATTTCGAGGCATGTATTGTACCCTACCCACTGTCCATTATAAGTGGCGACGGGCTCACTCCCCGTCACACTGGACAGAGTTCCGGTAGTTACTACTGGTGTGGTGAAACGTGGATGATCTGAGGTTTCAGAATATCTCAGACTATCCCCTCGGGGAATATAGTCGTAAGCATATGCTATGCGAATTGTAGTAAGTAAGGAAAATAAACCGCCAAATTGTATTGATCACATCACATCACTGTCTTATCTTGTTGTGGGGGCTGGCAAGCCAGCAACACTTCGACCCAGTAGTGGGATCTTTTGTGTTAGCCTCAATACATGGTTAACCCTTAATCAGGCATAGTACGATTTATCGACCACATAAAAGTAACTGACAATGTACCTACTAAAAACTTACAATAAGGTTCATTATTGAATTTAAATATGGTGGCCAAGGCCTGATAAAGGGTTAATGAAGGAGGCAATAACCATTGAGGGCAAACATGTCAAACTCAAAGTCACTAGTTGACTAGTGGGCCAAATGCATAACGATAGAATCAGTGACCTGCAAAGAACGCGGGCCGCAAGAAATCGTACTGCGGGCCGCATATTTGACATGCCTGTTTTAAGGGAAGAAACCTAAGATTCTAAGATCTCTCTCGGTTTTGGGTATCCATCTCCGAGGAGGCACATGCGTTTTGCCGCGAAGCCTTCACAGTCACAAAAGGTATGTTCAGTGGTCTCCTTCTCTCCGCACGCTCAATAGCTGGGATCTAGGGCGTCTCATTTTGTGCATCATCGTGCCTGTGGCGTACCTAGTGCCCAGTGAGGGCTCCGATGATGGCACTAGCCTTGCTCCTCCTTTAAAACCTAGAAGTGATGGCAGGTGGCTAAAACCATGGCGTAAATATAAGTACTTTGCTAAAACCTTAATTTCGATTTTCGTAGGTATACTAGCACTCCAGAAGCCGTAGCATGTTGTTATGCATGTTCGTTAGCGCTCTATATCACGCTGCCATACCTACTACACGGCCGCAGAAGCGTACCATGTTGCGCGTGATAAGGCTATATCACGCCTTTTATCTCTTTCCGTTCGCGCTTAGTTAAATAGAACACGCTGCCATACTACGGCCGCAGCACCGGCTGCATAGCAGCGTGTGTAGCGCCTTAGCTCTTTCTATTTGCGCGTGAACGAACCAGATAAAAAGGCGCGATATTGGATTCTGGAACTTTTGTCCGATTGTCTTATCCCGCGCATCAGTGCAGGTTTGCTCTTGGGTTGTATGGGATTTTGAGCAAAACGGCCACTGGTAATTTCGATTTTCATATTTAGTAATAAAATAATAAAAGTGAAATGTTCTTTATAAAAGTTGTTGCGACTGGATGGGGAAAGCAGAGGACAGTCTTGTGGCGCGCCTTGGGAGAGGCCTATGTTCAGCAGTGGACGATGATAGGCTGATGATGATGATTATAAAAGTTAGTGGAACTTTTTTATTATTGGTTTTTTTGATTGATAAATCTTAAATATTGTGCTGAGGTGCGCCACTAAACGGTAAAAGGGCTGTTAACTTGATTTAGGTATTTTATTTGTAGTGGGAGTTTGTTGAACATTTCTGTGGAAAAGGTAAAGAAAAAATCCAAATAAAACGGGTATATTTTACTTATATAAAGTGTTTATTGATTACTTCCTCTGCACATTCTGTGGGCGGTTCATGTCGCGCGGGAAGTTGCTCTTGGGCGGCGTGCGTATGCGCCTGTCCTTCTTCGACCTGTTGCGCACCACCTTACTGTGGATCGCGCATGACACGCAGTAGTGAAGCTTTGCATACAGCTTCGGCAGCTGGAATGCTGTGAACAAAGTAAAAAAATTAAAATTTTTTGCTAGGTATACAAAATGGCACTTACTGTAGAATTCAGTTTTATCAGAGTCCAAATACAAAATTCATTTTTTTTTATTCATTTCATGATGGCTAAAAATCAATCAGGGAGTGTATTTGTCTCTAGCATACCTATTTTCCAATGTGCAATTTTCACACATAATGAAATGGACTCCAAATGAAAAGAACTCAGTATCTAAGAACCTGTTGAAATCACCATTATAGACAGCTCTTAAAAAGAAAAAACTAATTCAATTCCATTGCTGGTCAGGCCCTTCCCTTCGTCCTCCATGCAACCTTGTCAAGGGCTAACTATCCACTTGACCTCAAAGACCTTCATGATCTTCAGGTCATCCCATCCATCTATCACTTCAGAGGTTGACATGGATGATCCCTGGGATCCAGGGTTTTACATTGATGATGATGATGATTTATGAACTATGTAAACTCATATAAGGGACTGATTCTAATGAGAGAAATAATTATGGACTTCTATGTATAAATACCAGTATCTGTGCAATAACCAACATACTAGAGGGCTTGTATGATTTCTCTACCGTGCAGACATGCCATTGCTTTACAAGGTGTTTCATAAGTAAGAATAAATTTTTAAAACTCTTAAGGGGGTTGTTTAGACCGTCTAACTGAACAAGTTTCTCTATGGGACCAACATCAAAATCGCGAAAAAAAAAATCTGATATCCCATACATATTTTAGCTCGAGTCGATTTGTAGAGTACCTATAGAACATCATTTTTTTTTTTCGCGATTTCGATATTGGTCCCATAGTGAAAGTTGTTCAGTTTGATGGTCTAAACCACCTCCTTAAATGTTTATTTGTAGTTTTGTAACACCTTGTATAGGAAATGACTTCTTAGTACGGAAAAAGCGAAGTCGCATGCAAGAACAAAAATCATACTAGACAGGCTGTAGTTGCAGTAAAAATGCTAGCTATTGCTCCACCGAGAATGCAATAGTGTAGAAACATAGAAAGAAGACATGAGTGATGTGATGTTAAGTCTTCTTGAGCCTTTAAACCAATGGTCTTACATCCCAACATTATAAGTTACTCGCTTTTGCCCATGACTGTTCTATGAACAGAAAGACATGAAGTGATGATACGATAATACAATATCATTGTACAATTTAAAACTCAACACTTTCCTTCAGGATTCAGTACTTCGGTAATGTCTAGTTGGAGATTGGTTTGCTGTAAGGATGAAATAACACCCCTCTTTTTGCGTCAGGGGTTAAAGAGTTTAATCTGGACCAGTCTTGATTGCGCTAAAACTTATATACAAGACACTGCACTGTTTTTGTCTAAATACACTTGTTTGAGCCGAGCGCTCAAGATCCATGCCATGACATATACTTATAGAACTTATTGGATATGTCCACGTTCATCCAAGAGCCCTGGATTCGAAACTACACTAACCGGCAACAACTTGGCAGACCTTGACTGCGCAGAACAAAATTTGTAGGTGAATGCGCTACTGCGCACACCCGTCACCGCTGCCCCATTAAAATAAAAAATGACCCACTGACCAATATCTTGGACATAGTCACATAGATTATCTAGTCCCATTAAAAGTACCAGAATCTAGTCTGGACTAGCCACAGGTGGTTTGCTGCATAGTTTACAGGAATAATGCTGCTAACTTAATTTTTTGTGGTTAAATTCCAATTAATATTTCTTATAAATGCAGATTTTAATTTGTCGTTCTTATCAGCACTGTACTCGTGTACACTGTACTGGTGGAATAAACTTACATGTGTACACAGAGGCTTCGTTGATGTCCCTGACGGCAGCCGCCTCAACAATATTCCTAATCACGAACTTCTTGATCGCCTTGTCCTTCGGCACGCATCGGGCGCAGTTGGTGCACCTCACAGCCTTCACGTGGCCGCGGCCGTGCTTGGCGCGTCCTCCGTTACGGCGTTTACGAGTCTGAAAACAGAAACCTAATCTTCAGGCCACATGTTCAAACACTCACTTTCATTATACATGCTTTACGATCACTAAAGTTACGATGCTAAGCCGGAAACCTTTCACGGGTAACTTTATCTTGAATATTGTAGGAGAATTTCTGTGTTTTTAGTAGTAATAAAGCATATTTCTTTCAAAAATGATTACGCACCATGATTATAACCTCCTATACGGTAAACGAAGAGCGAGGAAAAAGAACTTTGGGGAGGTCATAGACAACTGTCAAGGATGGCTTCCGTCGGCCATAGACAACATATTTAGTGTTGCCATTTGATGGGTGGTAGAATCTTTAGTGCTTCCGGTAGAAAAGTCAAATCAAATCAAATCAAATCAAATGTTTATTTGCGTACTAAGTGTACAATATGTTCTTAAATTATGTTACAGTGCACTTATAACTTAGCCACCTTTTAAGGTATTGCAAAAGAGTCAAGGGAGTTAATCAAATTAACTTTAACTTATAACTACTTGTTTCCAACATTCTTGTTGATTTATACAACATACTTATTTAAATATTCTTAGTGATAAGATAAAGTTTACATTTTTATTTCATGGGTTAAGGTACTCTTGTAGACAGTAGAAACATTTAGAAATTAAATATTTTTTTAAATTTTTTGAAAAAGTGTTAACATTGTGTTCGTTTTTTATATCTCTAGGCAGCTTATTAAATATTTTTACCGCCATATAATAGGGGCTGCAGTTTAACATTTTGATCCGAGATGGTGGTAGGTATAATCTATCTTTGTGTCGGGTGTTACGGTTGTGAGTGTCCAGGAGGCCTACTCCCAACTTTTAAAAAACCATCCTTAAACAGTGCAGTTTTTAAGCAGGCCTTAAACTGAATTGTTTAAATTCGTACCATGACGGCCCTAAAGGTGAACTGCTATTGCACTGTTACTCCGCTAGGTGAACGGTTGGTTGTCTCTGGTCTGCTAGCTGTCATTCAAGACGTAAACAATATGAATGAAACAGTGCTATACAGAGTCACATAAGCGTCTCTCTTTCCCACGAGGAACGTTCAAAACATTATATTGCAGTATTTTTTATTAGATTGCCGATTTTATAAAACATGAAATAAATTTAAGTTTTTTAGGAAAATTATTATAAAATGTACAATAAACATATTGTAAGCATTAAGCAACTATTTTCAATTTGCAAGAAGCACTATTTATGGAAGTAAATTAGGTATATGAGAGAATTTTAATGGGATGAGTTTAAGAACGCTACTTAAAAATTGGCCAAACAAAAATGTTTACGATTTTCAAGTGTTTTTATTAGAAATAAGTATTAAAATAGATAGGTAATTTATTATTTTTATTAATTGATGTTTTCAAGTCACATATATAACTGTTCCTTGCTCAAGTAACGGATTCGGTTCTTCCTGTGCCTACCTAAAAGTTCCTTACCTATAGAATGAGCTATTTTCTTTGCTGTTTTTATGTTCGGTGACCACTATTTAGGGATAAAAGAAGCAAGGTGAGTCTCAAGTATTAAATTATATTGAAGATCATTCATAGGTACTTATACCCGCTGACACATGAACCGATACATAGAGGATTCAGAACCGATACATACACAACCAAAATAAGCTGGCCGTGCGACGTTATACGTTATGCATCCTACGCGCGGCTAGCTTATCTTGGTTTTGTATAGCTTGATGTGTCGCCGTGTGTACCTATTATTACCTACTACTAAGTGAAAAAAAAACTACTGAAAATGAAATCAAATATTGTTTTATTTTACACCAAAACATATAGCAACATCAGAGAAAGAAAATTATGTAAGAAAATAAGAATACTTACAGTAAAATATAATTTATCTTATCTTATTATACCTAATAAATAACATTTAATTTTCAGGTTGCCCTGGAACGCTACCGTGGACGAGTAAAAATATCATACTGTGTGGCTATACCAATCTGCAACTCTCTATTTTGTTGTCCATCCGGTTCTATGTGAGATATACCATCTGAAATTAAATAATATGTATAATATGTTGCATAAGTTTATTATACCTAGGAAGGCAACAATTTAACTTTAGGCTTAACTTTAGTTGGTTTTAAGATATTACTTATTTAGTATCAAATGTAACACCAGTCTTGTTTGTTTTATTGTAAATAAAGAAGATAGTAACCATTTTAATTAATAAGTACTGTAAGTATAGAATTGTAAGAATAATTTAGTTTTAAGTTTTGATTGTAATCTTCCTAATTAAAGTAAGTAATTTCTAATTTTTTTACATAATTTCTTTAGGTACTCTTGATAAACAAGGGAAAATTGAGCATTAATTAAATTTCAATTGATGAGGTACATACACCATCTGCCTCACTCTTGTAATATGGGTCTGCTGTAGGAAATCTCTTCAGGGATAAACCTCATCCTTCTTTTACATTATTCTGTTATAATTGTCAATGTGTTCTTTTCATGTGTACAATTAAGTGTTAAATAAATGAATACTTAGGTAGATATATTAAATAAAATTTTATGTTTTATTTTACGTAAATAAGGATGTCTTACCAACTCAACTCAACATTCATAGAACGATAATGTTTTCTACGGAAATAGGTACCATTCCTCATGTTTTTTAAGTATTACGTTACGATGGCTACATGAGTGCCATCAATACAGCCAGCCAGCCAGCCAGGGATCCCAAATTTCTCATAAAGTCTGTAAACATAAATTGTGATTATAAACACTTGAGAATCATAATTATGTAAGGAATGTAATTACGTAAATTGTACACCTACGCAAACTAAATAGGATACAAAAACAATACTTACGTCGATTACAAAATTTTGAGGGCGCAAATAAAAAACACTCTTAAAACTTGAAAAATTTACAGTGAATCCACCAAAAAACCACAATAAATTACAAAACAATGTTGTTAAAGCTGCCCGAGAGTAACTTTTTAAAGATTGCTTTATTTGACATTTCAGACGCGCAAAAAACGTTTTGCTGCTGTCAAACACACCGTCATGGTACGAAATGTCCATACAAAAAAAAGGTGAACGGTTTTTGAACGCTGCCCTGCCGCAGGCCTGCTAATAGTTGTTCATGGTACGAATAAGCAGGGCAGTTCTGTTTAGATCCTGCTTTAAGAGCTCGGAGTAGGCCTCCTGTACCTTTGTGAATGTATTTATATTTTTAAAGCTGACCATAAACAAAATTAATCCAGAATGAGTAGGCTTGAATGAATCATTCACTTTACAGACAGAAAAAAAAACTGTCACGTAGAATTTCTCTGTGGTCACGAAATATTTCTTTGAGTAAAAATATATTTTTGTTGCAAAATAACAAAATAATTCGTATAAATTTTACATCGTTTCGCTTTTCACCGTATTCGTTAAACAACAGTAACAAATGTGCACACTGTTTGTTGAACAGCAACAATAAATTTATTCTAATTCCGTCATCGAGTGATTGTCCGAGAATTATCCGTAACATTACTTTATTTTTATAACTCCCCGTGTTGTGCGATGTTGTTCAGATAGTGTTAGTGAATCGCGTGTGAAATGTCACAACATGGATGTCCCGAGAGACTGTCGAATAGGTCTAAGGGATTTCAGGAAGATGGAGCGAGTCAGCCTACGATGGAAGTGTTGGTGGAGACCCTCACTGGCACAGCGTTCGAAATGACAGTGTCGCCGTCCGACACCATATTTGCGATCAAATCCAAAATATGCAGAGTGGAAGGTGAGTTGACCATTCACCATAGTATAGTTTTAAATTATTACACAACTTGTAAGAGTTGTTGACAGGGCACGTTTGGTGCGTCATATCACACCACAAAGGATGTCGTGGCTATTGTGCTCGATAACCCATCTTACAATAACAATTTGATCAAACATTGTTACTTTGTGAGTGTAAGGAAAGAAAACATTGAACAGTACCTGGCAATGTCCTGGAAAATGACAAAAAATACACTTTTGCTCTGTCTTGTGAAGACAGTAATCTAATTTACCTGAATAAAACTGCTCAAATAAGTCTAAAATACCACTTCTCTAGCTAAATATAATTACCAGTTCCTTAACCTATAATTTTGCTAGTAACATGTTGATAAAACCTATCCATACATATGTTTACAAGCATGTTTTGAAAACAAACTGTTGATTCTTGCACTCTATAATTAGATATAAGACAGTCTATTCTTATTTATAAACCAAACCAATTACCTGAACTCTCTAAATAATTGAAATGGATATTTAAAAAAAATTTGCTTGAAGAACATGTGCAGTAGACAAAGAAAATGTGTTGTGGATTGATCTAGAAACAACACACAGTACATATGATTAGATATATATGCACTATACAGGGTGTAAACTGCTCTACATGCTTAATGAATATTGCTTCAGACTATCAAAATTAACTCACTATTGGACCTTATTGAATTTGTGAAAAAAAGTCATACAGTCAAGTAGCATTTTTTATGAAAGCAAATTCGATGATTCAGTCGTAAAAGTTGTTCAGTTCTCAATTCAATTCAATTCAAAATAATTTATTCAATATAGCCTGCCTATAGTGTGCCTGAAGCACACTTATTAAACATCAATTCTTTTTTAAGCTACCAACATGTCACTGTAGAGAAGATGCGGCCAGAAACTCTACAGCATATTTCTGATCTGAAGCACTCAGTAAAGTTAACACATTTAAGTTAACAACCTGTATTTGTTTGAAATTTGAACATCAAGATGGATTGGATGTAACTCAATCATGCTGAAACTATTTCATGAATTTCATAAAAATTTGGCACTGAGATGAACTATCTCTGTGCTTTATGCCAAATTCTTCTATTGAGTTGTGATGGCATGCCATAGAATTTGACTTGTCAGTTGTCATCATGGGGAAGAGATTGCCAATCAGCAGTAAAATCTTGATGATAGCTCAGGTTCTGCACCATGTATCAGGTGTTCATGCACCCTATAGAGATACCTTGTTTAAAAGCTAGAACAAAACATTAATTACATTGCCGCATGGATAACACACTAGTTTCTTGCAAATACCAACTAACTTTATATATTGTATACTGCATTCCAAATAAGGACCGCAAGATTTTCCCATTCATTATTAGCTTTCTGGCCAATTCTGTTAAGCAAATATAATTTATGTATCAGAAAGATGTACTATCCGACATATCTTGGACGTTACTAAAGCTGTTCTAAGAATAAGTGAGAGTAATTGTTTCAAATCTCTGTGTCTGTAATTAAAAATGGTTTTAAATTTTCGTTGCTATTTTGAAAGGAGTATAGTTCTAGGTGATTGTATTTTCAATATTTGTCTTCATCTTTAAAGATATAAGGCAATTCTTCAATTTGGATGGTTTTACATCTCACTACCTCTTAATCAAGTAGGTGGGTACCTTAGTCCGTTTTACTAGACGAAAGTGAACTCTTATTTACCAAAAATTTTTCAAAATTTTGATAATTTTGTGTTAAGTAATTTGTGAACAACCCCTAATACCTAAATAAAAAAAGGCTATTTGTCTCATAACTTCATAAGTTGATATTACAACGTAATCTAAACATCATTTAATTTAAGTCAGTTAGCAAAGTATTGCATAGAGTCACTTTGCAAGTTTTGCTGCGAGCAGTTGTCTATCGCGTGGTGATCACGTGGTTTGTGTTTGTGCCTGCCATGAGGCTCCGCAATCCTTCTTAGATGTGATTCTGCTCAATAACAATCCAAGAGTTTGAGATAGACACCGACACTTGACACTGGCGGAACTGCAGTGTTAAAGCACAAGCAAGAGTCCAGGAATTTATAAATTTAAAAACATGGCTGCTACAGTTCTGTCCTAGTCCTAATTAATTCTGTATTGTGTATAATATGTATATACTTACCTGAAATTCATAACACAAATCCAATAATGCAATAAAAATGCAACACGCGTTTATCATGCTTCATAATCTAAGGAATGTACGCCTTGACTGCGGTCTGTCACTAATTAAATGCATGTTTAGTTTATTTTATGTAATCTAATGATGTTTAAAGTGTGACACGCGTGAGTAAATATTGCAGTGAAATGATGTTTGTCTCATTAAGTATTTATACCAGCTAATGGCCTAATTTACGAATTTTCTTTGATCTTTGAGTAAAATCTGGCCTGTAGGAACAAACCATTCGAATATCATATGGAATACATACACAACTGGCCATAATCATTTTCAGGGTAGTCAAAACTTTTCTACAAGTACCAATCTATCTTTTTAAATGTATATTTGCAACGAGGCTCACGGCTAAAAGGCTAGTCTTTCCTCCACAAAATTTACCTTAGCCTATTTCATCCCACTGCTGGGCAAAGGCCTCCCCTCTTTATCCTCCATGCATCCCTGTCCTGAGCCAGTTCCATCCACCCTTCGTCGAAAGGCATCCAGATCGTCTCTCCATCTCTTCCAGGGCAACCATGACGGCGACGCGTCCTTTCTGCGGGATCCAAGGTGTTAAGACTTTGGCCCATCTTTCCACAAAAACACTCTGCGAAAAACCTTATTCCTTAGTTGCCTTGTACGACAATGACACCCACCAAAAAAGACAAAGAGATGGGGTGGTCTTTTCTAAATGTAAAAGAATAAATTACGTGTTCTGTGGAAAAGTATCAAAAAACTAAGAAAGAAATCATGTAGATCTTGACTTTATAAAATGTTATCACTATTCGATATTAGTTCACCTTTTTCTAATTTTGTCTCACCATTCATCACCTCATTACAATATTACATAAATATACAAAAACAACACAACATTACCTAAATGAATACATTCACCAACAGCTGATCTTATTTTAAGCTCCACCAAGGTGTAGAACGCCATTTTTAAATATTTTTTTTCTTTAAGTCAGGTCAATGAGATTTACATTGCTTCTTTTGAAATAGTGCCAGAACGATATATTTTCGTATTTAAAATGTGTTTCGAGGAATCAGATTGTTTGATATTGATTTATTGTTTAGATGTACGGCCTTGGTTGTCAGGTTGTTGGTTAACTTCTCTAATTTGACAGTGATTGATCATAATGCCTATGATTTTTGATGACACGAAACCAAGAGTCGCGTTGTCGATCTGCTATAGGGCAGTCACGTTTGTTGGTTGCCCCCTCCCAGCTCGACAGCGGGGCTCCTGTGGTGGCTCAAGATAGTGTTCTTTTATAAAAACAACCCTTGAAGTCACGAAAATATCAAATATAACCGTACAACGTCAAGCACTTTTGCTATAAAAACTCGACATTGGCAAAATCATCATTAACCAAAGATGGCAGCCATTTTTTTAAAAATAGAATAGAATAGACACGAAACCAATCTTTTACATAAAACCAGCATGGCTAGCATGGCAGCGTGATTTAGCGCTATCACACCTTCACTCTATTTCTATTTGCGCGAGAACGAACAAGACGATAAAAGGCGTGATACAGCCGTATCACGTGCAACATGCTACGCCTTCTGATGGTGTACGTACACACGGTGACACATCAAGCTACGCAAAACCAATATAAGCTGGCCGCGCAACGTTATACATTACTCTAACTACGCGCGGCAAGCTTATTTTGGTTTTGCGTAGCTTGATGTGTCGCCGTTTGTACTTGCATAAATTCACGACCTTATGGTTTCTGACCACCCTATGGGATGTTCAGAAGCTTTGCTAAGACCACCAGTTATCTTTTTAAGCATGCAGTTGTAGCAATGCTCACTTTTAGGACGGTTGCAAACTGATATTTAAAAAAATTGCTATTAAAGAAAATTTCAATCACAACTCAACCCAAATTTCTACGGAGAAATCTTATACAAATACATATGGAGAAATGTTAAATGAAATATTGTAAACATCTGAATGACTCAGAGCTGTATTAATTATATCAATGTTAATGATTACTTTAATTACCTACAGACCATACCACATATAAAATATTAGTACTATACCTACATAATTCCATACAACTCCGTGCAGCCCGGCAAGTTCGCTGTACATTGAGGCTTCTATAAAGTTAAATAGTAACAATCACTTTACAGACGAGTCGATGTACGGCGAACTTCTTAAGGTGGTTGGAGAGCTGTCAATTTCATATAGAATTTTGTCATAGAACACTTGTAGACGGTGTTAATAAAAGTAATGTTTTATATGGGTAGATCAACTATTTTTTGTCCTCACAGTACTGTTTAAAAAAAAGTTTTTATTCCTTTTTTCTTGACATACATTATTTTTTAAAGATGGATGTTGTATCTAATGATATGATTCTTCTACACACATGAACATTGCACCATTTGTGTTGAACTACTAGAAGTTTTTAGCGGTTGTCCAATAGACCAAAAAGCGCGGGGACAACGAAATAAAGCGTCCATCGGACAACCGTCAAAATTCAAGTAAAATTCAAGTAATTTTGTAAAACCGTGTATGCATTTAATAAATGCAATCCTTAGTTATACAACAAACATTAATTTTTGGGGCAAGCAAAACCTGAGCTTGAGCCTGAGCCTGAACATTGAAAAAATTTTATGCAGATGACTGGGACTAGGTATGGACAAAAAATAGTTGATCTACCGATATATGGAAAAATATCTTAGAAAATCTATATTGCGCGTATCAAATAATATTTACAATTTATTTAAGCTTTGAACAAAGTCTTATATCTTCGTAATCACTACATAGTATAAAACAAAGTCGCTTTCTCTGTCCCTATGTCCCTTTGTATGCTTAGATCTTTAAAACTACGCAACGGATTTTGATGCGGTTTTTTTTAATAGATAGAGTGATTCAAGAGGAAGGTTTATATGTGCATTGCACCCGTGCGAAGCCGGGGCGGGTCGCTAGTTAGATTATAAATAATTGTGAATGTTATTTCATACACGCAATCTAGATTTTCTAAGCTATTTTTCCATTACTTTTATTAATACCGTCTACGAGTGTTCTACGACAAAGTTTTGTATGGACGGAAACCACCTTAAGCTTGCCGGGCTGCACGGCGTGCGTGTGAACATTGCATAAAGTTGATAGAAGTGGTATTGGTGGGTGATGCTGATGGTTGAAGTTGAGTGGTTAGTTGTATGAAATAATTGAAAGATTACTAACTTTTGTGCTACTAAAATAGTATAAAATCATCCAATATCCCTATTTCACCACAACTAGAAACATCATTAAATTAAACACGATTAAATAATGAAAAAACCCGTAATGGATTGTTCACTCCATTTAATTGAATTAGGATGACCACCTAAAATGATTAAGAGCAGGTAAAACACAAAATGGTGTAACAAACATTATAGTTTACCTACACCTACTTAATAAAAAGAGTTGTTTTCATTTCACGTGGCTTTGCTCCAATAGGTCCACTGTTTGACAAATAACTCCCTTCATTCGCACAATTCAATCGGCTAGTTTTTGATGTAGTAGTTATAGAATCTAGGTAGACTATAAATCTGTTGATCTAGATCTAGAACACATAAATAATTTTAATTGACTTTAAACATCCCAAACACTGAAAAATTGTTAGTTATTGTAGACAGTTTCCGACCAATTGAAAGTGATTATGCCCATAGAGGTAGGAATAGAGGAACATACAGCTAAGAGAGCGAGATGTACCTAGCGGCACCACTGTATAATAGAAAGAGATATGTGACGCTAGGCAATAGGACCATTTTTTTTAGTCTCTAATTATTTTTTTACAATTCGGTTTCCGTGAATAATTGCGAATCTAAAGGTTAATCGTAGATAATTTTATGAAATATACTGACACTACTTCATTAATTTATCCACAACTTCACTTTAGACTCGGAATTATAGACAATATTCGAATTTTGCCTGCGAATAGTCTCCAAAAAACATCCAAAAAAGGTTTCATTTGACAACTCATGTCACTGCCTCTATTCCTGTAAGGTATAATAACTTTATGATTATGCCCATATGAATTTAATATCCAATTTCCTAGACATATTTTTGTTTCGTATCTTTATCATCGTCATCACACTCTTTGAAGGTTTGAAACTTTGAACCCGCAACCTATGGCTCCAATACCAACTATAAAAGGCCTATAGATGCCTATAGACTTTAGTATGTTTCATGCAAAACTAAGAGTCCTACTATAATAGCTTTAATCTTTATCTCCACCATAAATCAGCATTCCAACGTCATAAAATTATTTTTATGCTCACGTTATGTAAGATTACTATATTTTAGACTGCTCATTTATGCACTAGAGTTCGTTTCCATTACAGTATGGTCTCACAACATAGACTGTCAACTCAATAGACTTCTAATTTTTTCTAATGGGAGTCTGAAAGTTATTTACAGATATTTTTTCTTTGCAAGAGCTATCTTTGTAATATTACATATATTCCAGTATGTACACTATAATTTTTAAACCTGCTAGTGCTAGGTAGTCCTATTCTATCCTACTAATATAAAAAATGAGAAAGTTTGTGACAATGTTTAGTTGTTTGTGACTCAGTCACGCATAATCAGCTGAACAGATTTGGGTTAAATTTGATCTGGCACACAGACATCTCCCTCCACAGCAGCTCAGGTACGCTTGACGGCCGATCCCCACCGAGGGGTGAGTGGTCGCTCAAAGACATAAGGCGCATTTTAGTATCCGATCCTGAAGCGCAAAGTTCTAAATTCGAATAATCGGGTCGACGGTATTAAATAATCTGTGACACAGATATAATATGTTCTGGATTAACATAGGTACAGGATACTTTTTAAAAGCCAACATAGACTATTAAAATGTATACAGGCCCTATAAGAAGTCTGTAGGATAGGTCTTCTGTCGTCATCAGGTGACCATCGTGGGCCGCTTGTGTCACCACAGCTCTCCAGGCCGCTCGATCTTAGGCCTCGTTTATGCTGGCTTGTAGTTTTGTCTCGGTAGTTTCTTTGACCGCATCGGTCCATCTCATAGACATGCGTCTCTACCTCTCTTTCCCTCCATACGTCGGGTCGGAAGTCTATAACTATTAGTAAGAGGAAGATAAAGCACTCAGTCATAGCGACCTTGCTGGCTTATGTAATGTAATTCTATCAGATTAGAAGCACTAGGACGCTGGCTCATAGATTTTTAATCATTATTATGCAACTAACTAGTTTTTATTTGTGCTGGTTTCTTCTGATTAGGAATTTCTCTTTGTTTTAGAATTATGCAAAAATCTGGGTCTGGTATCATTTTAATTTATAAATTCTTGTATTTGCATAGGTTTCAATATCATTTCCTCCTTCAGATTATATTAAAATCTATCATAGGCCTTAGGGTCTTTGTGCACTGTATACCTACCTATGAGAAATAACAGTCCGTCATGAAATTTATTGATTTTGGTAGAATCCGAGATATAAATAATTACGTGAATATGGAGGAGTTTTTTTTTTAGATTTTTATGCAAAACTAAGAGTGGTGAGTGCCTTTTATACGTCCCGGTTGCCGGGGATCCCGTGCCAGCTACCCGTAAAACGGCAGCTTGTATTTCAGTTATGGAAGGTTTCACACATATCGGCGCAATTTACCCGGCAGGCCTATACATTCGCAGCCGGGTACCTGGCCGCGGGTATACGGCAACCGGAACGTGTGAAAAGGCACTAAATGTAAAAACTTAAAAATTCCAGATTTTTTTCTAAGAACTATGTTTTATAGCATTCGGTTCCCCTAGTATGGTTTCTATATTTGCGCGCGATGCGTCTTCGCTGCATAGAAAAGGACTTCTTCGGGCTCTTACAGACGAGCGACACTTTGCGGTCACCGTGGATCGCAGAGGGTCGCGCTCATAGACTTTACGGTCGCCGACGTCGCCCGACCCTCTGCGACCGCAAAGTGTCGCTCGTCTGTAAGAGCGCTTCCCGCGCTTTTCCAAGAACGATAGCTGTTCTTGTCGCTACATGTAATCTGGAAAAAAACCAAATAAAGAAAACATGCTAGAGTAAAGGAACTGATCACAGAACATAGCTTATATTTTCTGTTTTTCGGACGCAGTGCATGACTGGTAGTATCTGAAGACACTATGCCCTATTCTATTTTAAAATCCACATACAGACATAGCCTCACTGTAATACTGATGTAAAGATATCTTGAACGCTGATAAATTCTCATAATAGATTCAAGTGCAAGGCCACTCATTGTATCCCAGTGTAGAGTACATCAATTCACTATGTGTTAGGATAGGATTGAAGTTTGATTAGGTACTAGATTAGTTGTTTGTTCTAGATCTTTATTTAGTTCTAGACCCGTGCCATCGCTTCAACTTATTCAAAATATGCATAATCTAAAACTTAACAGATAGATAGACAATTTCGTATGTTATAAATTAATATGAGTATAGACTGTTGTATGTAGACTGATCTGCGGGGCTAGTACGCCAACCCGCGATAGCGTGATATAGCGCTATCACGAGTCCGCTCTCTTTCTATTTGCACGCGACAGAACGAGACAGAAGACTAAATTTGACAGATGGATGTGTTAAATGTGGTTGGCGTACTAGCCCCGCTGGTCACTTTGTAAGGTCATTATATCGTAGAAAGATTCACATACATATTCAAGTGGTTATAGGTGGCAAAGAAACAGTATTCCTTAGCTGATTCGTACGTCACCCACAGGAAAAAGGAGATCCCAAACCACACGCCACACGTAGACACGAAGGGTAATCTCTATAATGAAATTCTGTTGTCATGCATTTTTCATGTGACTATCAAATAGTTATGTTTGTTACTAGCTTCCGCTGCTATCTTTTGTCGGAATCTTTGCGATAATCACAATTGTTAAAACCTGAGGAGCTGTGGTGGTCTAGACGAAAATTTTTTCGCTTACGCTAGTAGACCGAATATCAGTGTAACCGGGTATGAGATAGCGAATTATATGAAGTGACATCTCGGAGTCAGATGGCCGAAGAAAAAAGTGGATACGTCGATAAGGACAGCAATAAGTAGCGGTCTCCTTTTTTAACTAGAGCGAATTTGCTATGTGCATCTCTTACTGAGTGATATGACAAGACACGTGCTTCCTTCTAGTGCCTTCTCTTTCTACGTGTGGTGGTCTAGAGGTCGTGGGAGTAATGTAGATACGCTTAGTCGATATGGTGTGAAATGTATGATGTATTGTTATGTATATGAATAAATGAAAAAGCCTTTTGCCACCACTGAAACGCTGGCCGTAGCCACCTATCATTACTTGACACGTTATTTCATAATATAGTCGTGGGCACATGCCATATATTAAGCTATGTTATGCTAAAAAAAAGGAGATCGCTACCTTATTGCTGTCCTTATTGACGTAAGTGTAACCATATATTTGTTCTAAGGCTGGGCACATGAGTCAGGCAGGCGCCAGAACATAGCCGCCGAGGTGTGTTCAAAGCATACCTGTCTTTTTCCTCCTCCATAAAGATAAAATTCTAGATTTTGTAGGTATTTGCGTACTTTATCCACATGTCTGGCGCCGGTATCAGACCAAGACGCTGAGATATACAATTTACATACAATTGTATATCTCCAACCCCATATCGCTTTCTCATACGTGGCGTTGTACGCCCACTAGCGTAAGCAAAAATCCTAAGTCTGTGAAAAAATTGTATTGTTTGTTAAACAGACTATAAAATGCAATCTGTTTTTAGATTAGAGGTGTAAAAACCCTGACCGTCAGTAGCCATTGTCAACTGTGTTAAATAATAGACGAATTTCCGGAAACCTACTCGTGACTATGAATAGACGTCATTATGTAGCGATAAGGCCATCTGCGTAGGCGCAGGTAAGCTGGCAGAACACGATTCTTTTGGCATTTTATTGAAACAGGTGCTTTTGGCGCAGATACGTTTTTATAAGCATCGAGTATAAAATGGAAATTAAATTGCGCGTTAGGTACAATCGAGAACAATAGTTGATCATTTGTCGCCTTCATTTGTATGGGAGTAAGGTTAAAGTGATCTATTGTTGCCGACCGTACAAGGAATGCGTTCAGAATGACGTAGTTACTAATAAATAATCAGTGATAATGGTTTGAAGTTGGTATTTACAGTTCATATGATTTAGTTATTGTAAGAAGCATATACTACTTACAGAGATATTTTATTTTTACTGGCTTTTGCTCGCGACTTCGTCTACTTTGACTTCAAGAAAATATCCTGCACTTGTAGCATGCTACACGTGATACGGCTGTATCACGTCTTTTATCTCATTCGCTCGCGCGCAAAAAGAAAGAGAGCGAAGGTGCTATAGAGCTATATCACGGTGCCATGCTACCCATGCTGATGTAGAACATATTATATCGAGGTGCCAAATTTAATCTAAAACCGTTCAGCTGTTTATACGTGATCAAGCCACAAATATCAAAATATCGTCACAAACTTTCTGATTTATGGGCTTTTGTAGGGGTGGCCTTTTGCTGTGAAAATGACTGCATTTCTGTCAATGTCAAATGCGTTTTGAGGGCATCGTAATCTCAAGAATAGTTTTATGAACATAAACACATTTGAGCACGACCTACACGACCGTCCGCGAACACAGTCGCCCCGCGACTCCCGGTCAAGGATTATTTATTTACTCCACGTTAGATTCTGATCAACATTCCTTTCCTAATACATACATGGTACTACTAGGTAATAAACATTATTGATCGTGTATTAAACATACTGCTGTCGACACGGACCTGAAAAAAAGACGGACGTAATCTCGTCTAATCACGAGTGAAGCACCCATTTCTTTTGTGTGCGTGCTGTCACGCGGTACATAAGGTGGCGGGTTGTAGGACATGCGCCTAGAGCTAGTGCATTTGTGTGAGTGTAGGTCCCTTGTAGAACAACAAAAATGTAGGACCTTGCATGCTTCACATCTTTTTAGTGTCACATTACGTCCGTCTTCTTTCAGGTCCGTGGCTGTCGATAATAAATTGTAATGCTTTCGGCCTACCAACCGTGTCTTGTTAAAAATTTTCATATTAATATTAATTTCTCGCTTTATCTTGTTTGTTAATGCAGAACATATTCAATCTGTCTGCCAAAATCTTATCCAAATCAGTTTAGCCGTATATACTCGTACGTGAGTGAGCAACAAATACAGGGTCTTATGATGACACTTTTTAAGGGGATAGTCAGACCATCAAACTGAACAACATCGAAAACGCGAAAAAAAATCAGCGGTCCCATACATTTGGCTATAGTAGGTTTGCAGTTTTGTATGGAACAACTGTTATTTTCGCGAATTGGATGTTGGATGGTGTCATGAAGAAAGTTGGTCAGATACACATCTCTACACACATCATAAACATTTGTATTATTAGTAGGACGTAGGTTAATAGGATTAAACTATTGCTATGTTTTGTTAAAAAGAAACTAGAACAGACTCTACTCTAGACAGGTGCTCTTTAGGATTCTATTTCGAAAGGTTTTACTGGTACCGATTGTACTAGTATGACTTTCCGCTCTCACTTTCGGGTTTGTGGAAACCGTCCATGCGGTCGGGTCCAAGTTATTTACGACCCGCCCCGTACAAACAGAACCACAAATCAGAGACGAACAAGAGAGAAGACCATACTCTTAAGCATAACGCGCACTGGTGATTTTAGTCACCGTGACTGTTTCGTCACTTTCACCAAATCTATGGATCCTATTCCTTTCCCAGTTGTCACGTATTCAAGTGTGCGCTCCTCCATTAGGATCCACGTGGTGACAGTGACGATACAGTCCAGTGACTGAAGTCACCAGTGCGTGCCCGCTCTTAAGCTCATAGAGGAAAAGCGCGAAACGATTCTGCAGTTTTCATCTGATGCGCATAAGTACCGGCAACTCATTATTTAACCGATCCTACAGGCTATAACTTTATATTCTTTAATCTTCAGGTATTCCGGTATCGCAACAGCACCTGCTGTACAACCTGACTGAGCTGGAGGACGGTATGTCGCTGCGTGCGCTCGGCATCGCGGACGGGGCGCGACTGCGGCTCGTGCTCGGCATGCGCGGCGGGCCTATCTCCACGCGCCGCCTCCCCCCGCCCCCCGGCGAGCCCTGGAGGGACATCGAGAGGCTGCTCGATAGCAACCGGTATGTATCATCCTCTTTTCCAGCGTATAAGCCTCATAAACAATATTCCACTACAGGGTACAGCTCTCACGCATAAGCCCATAAGGGGATGGTGGATGAATTAGTGGTCAATTTGCTGTGGAAATATTTCCACCCGCTTTAGTAGGTCTGATGGCTATAGGCCTCAACCTGATCTTCATCAACCACTTATACTGACGGCTGGGTCATTTTAGAAATCTTCACCCATATCCATCTTCTTCTATCGAGTCGATGACATGTCCTTGTCCTCCATTATCTTATGGCCCATATAGACGACTTGATAACTACAAAAAACTATGAATCTTCTTCTTCGGGTTCCTCTCCATTACTGGATGTAGGCAGCTCTGCATATCCCTGTCTATCTCTCACCAAACGAAACATATCTTCGACGCTGGCGATGTCTGTCCACTTTGTCAGGTTCGCAAGCCACGACATTCGTGGCCGACCGACGCTTCTTTTGCCCTCTACTTTGCCCATTATTATACTCTGGAGCAGTTGGTATCGCTCTTTCCTTAAGATATGACCAAGGCGACTTTAAAACCTATGAATGCTGCCGGTATTAGTATCCGCGTGGGTAATTTCCATGCCTACATGCTTCAAATTCGGTTGGCAAAGCAGGCCCATTTTCTGCAACTCGACGTCTAAGGCGTATTGTGGGAATGACGCTACTTTTGCCATCCCAGTTCCTCCAGGTAGCCAATCAGCTGGTTGATGTTATAGAAGACTTCTGGGGGAATGCCTCGGCGGTCCGAGACACTCGAATGTCATCGACACAGTTACCAATCAACAATAAACTCTATCACCATTACTTAAAGTGTTATTGTAACGTTTCAGGGATGAAGGTTGGAGCGGGGGCGGGAGCGGGAGCGGAAGCGGGTGCAAGGTGACGGTGCTCGTGTTCCGCGACGGTGAGCGAGTCAACATGCTGCGAGTGAGGGAGAACAGAGATGGTTCCTACTCGCCCATCGAACACACCAAGTGTTAGTATCTGCTTTTAATTAAATTACTGTTTTGAACATAGAATAATAAGATATAAGCGAAGGTTATAATCTCGCTAGAGGGAAATATTTATATGATGAATATGAATATTTATACCCGAGTCATCGATGTTTTTATACACCAGGACATTAAAATCACGTATGGAAACATGGTTGATTATCAGTTTTTTTATTTTGTGATACTAATGGCCTATTTCACTACTACTGGATAAGTTCTTGGTAGTTTGTCTGACAGATAGTTTGACATGTTTCGTATGAAAGATATGTCAAATGATCCATCAGATAAGCTATTGGAAGTTTATCTTGAATATTTACAATTTATATAAATGACACTATTATGATGGGCATACTGGTCGCGTACTACTACGCTACTCATGTTATGATTTATATTAAAAATAAAAAGAGCGAGCATGGCGTTAGAAATATGAAATGATAAATGAAAAATAGTTATTTGTTATTATGCTAGGCTGCAAAGTTGCTTTTTGGCGCGAGTACTTTTATTGAAACCTGAGCAAGCGAAGGATCCTAGGATTGAACCACGAGCGAAGCGAGTGGTTCAAATAATAGAATCCTGAGCGCTTAGCGAAGGTTTCAAAGGTACGAGACGCAGAATAACTTTGCAGCCGAGCGAAACACAAAATTTTTCACCTCACAACAGCGAGGAAAAAAAAATGAATGAATTACTAAAAAAAACATTTCGAAAAGTTTTTTTTCGTGCTGGCCAGTGTCATGAAAAAGTTAGTAAGCATTTTCAGTCGATTGGCGGTATATAAAAATATTGAAGACAGATTCGAATTTCAAAAACTCTTTCCACGCTAGCGGATAAAATGCCCTTTTGCACTCAGATTTCGAATGATAAACAGAATCTTTCCGAGCTTGTGAGGTGAAAAATCATTTATTATTGATTACAGACGTGTCAGACGCGCCGTCTCTCTCGCACGCGGCCGCCCGCCCGGCGACAGAGCAGAGCGGCGCGCTGCAGCAGAACGCAGTGACGCAGGGCAAGATGCTCGACCTGCGCCGGCGCATGGAGAGCCTCTCTGTCAGGAGGCGCGTAGACGTGCCCGGTTAGTCTCTGCTATATTATTGGCTATGTGCGAAGCTGCGAAGTGATGGGAACGCTCGGGAAGGATGGCGCTAAATGTATGTTCGTTTTGTGAGTGCACTGTAAACCAGGACTAGCAGAATTCCCTTCTTGTAGCACCCAGGGAATACCTTAATTGACCAATAGGCCATACGATATCATCTTGATCTTATCTTGTGGGCAGCAAGCCCTGGTGTCAGAGTTTTTTCAGACCGGTTTGTATGTAACGATTACTACCACCAGAGATAGTAGCCAGGACCAACGGCTTAACGTGCCATACAAAGTATGGAATCTTTTTTTCTTTTCAGACAATCAGGTGATTCAGTCTGCAATGTCCTAACCAACTGGGGAAAAACGCACAAAGTGACATATCACTAGGTGTCCCCCGTGGGAATCGAATCCACGACCTCCGTGTCAAAAGCCCAATGCTCTTAACCATTAGAACACGGGAGTTATGACGATATGGTGACTTTAATTGAACGAATCACAAATGCCAAGGTCTAAAATTTCATTATTTACCAACAGGCGAAAAACCAGAGATCCAAAAGACTAGAAGCGAGGAGACCCTATCCGTCCCAAGCCTGCTGGACGACGGTTCCAACGAACCCTTCAACAGGACCTATACCCCCTACAGCGAGGCGGAGGACACCTTCACCCCCCTCTACGACGGCAACTACACTAGATACGACTACGACTGCTCCTTCGCTGACCGCTACACTCTGCTGCCCCCTATAGGTGAGATATCATCACGCTCAGGACTACAGCGAGGCGGAGGACACCTTCACCCCCCTCTACGACGGCAACTATGTACTTTACGATACGTGTGAATTAAGTAGTCCATTATTGCAAGTAGTGAAATTATCGCCCAAGCGCAGCGAGGGATATAAACGCCGTGTAAGGGTGCATAAAATCTCAGCTCCGAGATTTTATGCAATCTTATTGGTTAATATTTCTCAGTTTCTCTGCCCTGCAACCTATCTCCGAGTCAATAGACAGGCACCCTAATAATGGACTTAAGTCACGAGTATCATATACAATTTTATAGCTCGTGTGACTTAAAACCGCAAACTTTTTAATTTATTGAAATTCTCTTTAATGATTAACTTTTCGCGACTTCTATGTTGGTTAAGCTTAATGGGCTGTGTGCCCTTAAAATACTGTCAGCGTATTAAGAACTATATCATCATTATCATCTCAGCCGATGGACGTCCACGTATTAAGAACTATACAGGTTGTAAGGACCACAGACTCTACACATCGAACTGAACAAATTTTACTATGGGAGCAAAACGATCAGAGCAAAAAAAAAAATCTGCTGTCCCATACGATTGCGTCGAGTAGGTATTGCAGTTTAGTATGGGACAGCTGACTTTTTTTTTTCTCTCATTGTTTTGCTTCATAGTAAAAGTTGTTCAGTTTGATGGGTAGAATATGTGGTTTAAAGGTTAATGATACTTTTCCTTACACCCTGTAATATGTTAATGTAAATACAACACTTTTCCAATTTGACAGGAACAAGAACAGACTCGGAGCAGTCTATACAAGAGGAGAGCGACCGCCTCAAGCTGTCGGACGCGCTCGCCGGCTCGATCCTCGTGAAGGGGCGGCGCGAGAGGGAGGACGAGGCCATCCTCGAGGAGTGCCTCGAGGGCGTGGAGGAGTGCCACATCCGCCAGGACTCCCCCCAGCTCGCTGCGAAGAACCTCGCGCCTATACCCGCCGCTGAGTATGGTGAGTCGACATTATTACAGTCTATACAAGAGAGCGACCGCCTCAAGCTGTCGGACGCGCTCGCCGGCTCGGTCCTGGTGAAAGGGCGGAGGGAGAGGAGTGCCTCGAGGGGGTGGAGGAGTGCCACATCCGCCAGGACTCCCCCCAGCTCGCAGCGAAGAACCTCGCGCTCATACCCGCCGCTGAGTATGGTGAGTCGACATTATTATACTAGCAGTCTATCCAAGAAAGCGACCGCCTCAAGCTGTCGGACGCGCTCGCCGGCTCGGTCCTGGTGAAGGGGCGGCGCGAGAGGGAGGACGAGACCATCCTCGAGGAGTGCCTCGAGGGCGTGGAGGAGTGCCACATCCGCCAGGACTCCCCCCAGCTCGCTGCGAAGAACCTCGCGCCTATACCCGCCGCTGAGTATGGTGAGTCGACATTATTATACTAGCAGTCTATCCAAGAAAGCGACCGCCTCAAGCTGGCGGACGCGCTCGCCGGCTCGGTCCTGGTGAAGGGGCGGAGGGAGAGGAGTGCCTCGAGGGGATGGAGGAGTGTCACATCCGCCAGGACTCCCCCCAGCTCGCTGCGAAGAACCTGGCGCCTATACCCGCTGCTGAGTATGGTGAGTCGACATTATTATTTTGACTTTTTACCCAGCTGCCCCAGAAGAAGGGTTATGTTTTTCGAGTATATGTATGTAATTATCGATGATAAACAAATGACCGTCCTGACTTTTCAAGGGTACACAAATCTTCCTCGTGAATCGATCTATCTACAGTAGTTAGTAAATTCAAATTAGTTTATTATGAATAACATAACACAACAATAACATGAAGTGCTCGTTGGCGTAGTGGAGCTTCGGTATTGGAAATGATCACCGAAGTTAAGCAACGTCAGGTCCGGTCAGTCTTTGAATGGGTGACCGTTTAGTGGTATTTCATCTCGAGCGTTTTCGTGCTTCGGAAGGCACGTTAAGCAGTTGGTCTCGGATAGTTCCGTCAGATGGCGTTGTAACTATTCGTTAAGCCAGGTCAGAGGCCTATTGGCGGCTTGAAAATTCTCTGACAGCAAGGTGACCACTAACTTGCTTCTACCAACACGCACTGGGCCCGCGTGGTGGAGTATGGCCCACTCCCTCTCACCCTTATTCGAGAGAGGAGGCCTTTGCCCTGCAGTGGGATTCTACAGGCTATAAATTTTATGAATAACATAATAGGAAATGTCAAGCCATTACTTATGAAATAAACAATAAAAATAATACAATAAAACATTCAGAAAAAACCTTTTGGAGTCTTAAGCGGATGCTTCAGACCATCAAACTGAAAAAAAAAAATTCCTCTTACCATAAATGAATTAGAATGATGTGTCCTCCCCACAGGTGCAGTAGTGGGCGGGTCGGGGTCGGGCTCGGGGTCGGGGTCGGGGTCGTGGCTGGGCGCGCTGGGCGGGCCGCCCGCGCACGCGCACTCCGCCTCCTCGCTGCACGTGCGCGCGCGCAACACGCACCCCCACCCACACACACACACTCACGCGCTCCCGCACACACACGCGCACGCGCACACACACGCGCGCGTCCCGCTGCCCCTCGCCGACGCGCTGTTCAGCTCATCCACGTCGGACCTGGAGAAACTGCGCCGGAACAGGTACCATATCAACACACCTAAGGGTGCGTCCACTTCTGGCGAATGCCTCACGAACGGCGAATGAGCTGCACAGTAGGGACCCACGAGCATAAAATAAACCCGCGCAGATCGCGAGCGGTTCGCGAGCTGCGCATTCACCGCGCGTTTCCCAGATGTGGACGCACTTTTACACTGCACACCTCACAACCGCACATGCCACCCCCAAGAAAACGACAATTCTTATTATCAAAAATGACAAAATCTTTATTATTTTACGTATGCCAAAAAGAGCGCACATTAAGTTTTTCTCGTTTTTTCATGGGTGGTATGCTAGCCGTGCAGGCACCACCGAGAATGAAAGTGTGAATGCCCTTCATTGTTCTCACGGCGGCAGCGACTGAAGCCGTAGCAATTTCAAAAATATACGGTGCGACGCCGCCTTTGAAACGATTTTAATGCAACTTTCACTAATCAAACGTCACTTCATCTCTAACTCTCCCGGTATTGAACTATCAACCTGAATAATATTCAGAGATGGACTTAACAAATGTGATATTCAGCAGAATCCTACCGACGCTGAGTAGACATCGCAACCGAGAGCACCTGCACCTCAGCGACGAGGGTCTCGACCGGCACGAGCCCCGCCACATCCACAACATCGCAGAGATGGACTCCAGGCTCTTCCGCTTCGGGGACCTGGACCACGGCCACAAGGAGCCCCAGCCGGAGCCCCAGCCCGCTGAACATGTTCCTGAGGTTTGTATTTATTTTAGAAGCTTGCGTTTGTCCTTAATCACCATCTTGGTAAATGTAAAAACACTCCTTACCGCAGTTACGCTGCCGAAATGCGATGATCCCTGTATGCTTTTTAAATAAACGTGGCTACAATTTGGGGCCATTTTATCAAGTGAAATTATTAGTCGCCGAAGTCAAATCGCCTAATTTCGGCAAGTGTATTTTTTGTTTTACTCACCTCATACAAGCCTCATACCTGTGAAGATTGAATAGGCTCTATGTATCCTGAAAAATATTGTTGGGGAAGGCATTCTATTTCACTTGATTGCTACTTACTGTTGCTTAGATCTAATTAATGACACATTACGTTCCTTTTCAAAAAATAAAAAAATTGGGATCGAATTTTCGTCGAGATGCCTAGAGCAATATTCATGCCAAATTGCAAGTCTTTATAGTTTTCAAGTGAGTTTCGAGTGAATGCAGTGGAAACGCGCTCTTTACGAAATATGTGTGGTGTTAAAGTGACCGTCCGAATTAAGAACAGTGTTATAAGGGATTGGTGTAAGTTGAAGGATAATGTGGTAACCAGGATTGTAAGAGGTATTCTTAGTTGGTTCGGTCACGTTCATCTCTGTACGTCATCGGAGCAAAATGAAAAGCGGCTGTACATTTGAGTCGAGTAGGTTTGACCCTGTATGTATAGATCTAACAATCAATAATACTTTATTGCACACCAAAACAGATTTTAGATGTTATCTTATGTCTCGCAGATAACGCAAGACACAACTAAAGACAAAAAGATCCGCATCCGGTGCGGGTTCTGTCGCAAGCGGCTCAGCATAGCGACGGTGCACCGCTGCCGCTGCGGCGCCGTGTTCTGCGCGCCGCACCGCTACGCCGAGGTGCACGGCTGCGCCTACGACTACAAGGCGGCCGCGCACCGCGCCCTCGCGCAGGCCAACCCGCTCGTCAGCGCGCCCAAGCTGCCCAAGATATAGGCGACGCGGTGAGCCTGATGCCGAGGCGTCAGCCTGCTGGCTGTTTGATACGTGTGTTACTGTTGGTTGGTGGGAGTTGAGCGCGGATAGTAAAATATAGCTACACGTTCAAAGTCACTATACATTAGGGTAGACAGTTGCTTACTTTAATGGGTGATTGTGCTAATGAAACGGAACAACGTTCACTAAGAATTGTATTGGCAATTTGCAAAAAAATATTATAGGATTTCCCATACTCAATGCAATGTAATCGAACGTTTAGTGTGAGGAAATTGTTTTTTGCGAATTTACCTTATATTCCTCTGGGAAAGTTGTTCAGTATCATGGGTACAATCACCCATTAAAGTAATGCAACTACCTACCCTATACAGGGCGTAAACTATAAATGCGTTACATATTTTAATGAATGCTTCAAAGCAACAAAATGAACATCTAAACTACGGAGCCAACATAGAAATCACGAAATAAAACGTCGAAATTAACAGCAAATATCTTAGCTTTTGATGTACAATTTTGATGTTGGCTCCACAGTAAAAGTTGCTAAACCTCCCTTAAATATTACTAGCGTGTTACACCGTGTATAAAGCAGCCAGCAAGTATAGTCGCTGCATCACAGTGGCACCTGGCACGTATGCCTGCCCTTGTACATAGCGCTCGGACGGAGCGAGGCCACACCAGTAGCGAAATTAAACACGTACGCGATACTTCAGTACACACATTGATATTAATCGAGTGTCTTATTGGTCGCTTTAGGGATGTGTCGCGGTGCGGGGTGGTGGAGGGTTCTTTGATGATGAATAATGATGATATTAAATTGATAGCAAATCTATGGTTTCTTTAAATTCTCGTATACAGTACGAAAATAATTCCGTTCGGGCAGATACGGAATTACGCAATTAACATTTCCCGACGGTAAATGTGGCTACGGTTATGGCTACTCTGTGCAGTCTAATGACCGAATGTAGATGGCGTCAGTCATGCGTCAGGCTCGAAATCAATCGATAAATAGCAGCAGATCATTTGTGGCGGGTAACCGTAGAGTCAAATAGTTTCGATAATAGTCAACTGCGCAGGAGTATATCCGTAAGCATTGTAAACCTGGTAATATTGTGCCATACACTCGAACAGAGTTAACCTGTCGTATGCCGGGAAATACAGACACAATAGAAATCAAAATTGTTTTCATTACGCGGATCTGGGTTCCGGCATACGAGAGGTTACTGCCGGTGATGCAATCCGTGTAGGAAAATACTGGGCTGGAATTTTTTTTATGACATGCCCTCGAGAAGAAGATCAAGATGGAGAATCAATTTGATTTTGTTATCTAGAAAAAAAGAAAAAGAAGAAAAAAAGATCTGTGATAAAGTTGTAGAAATATTCTTGTGGGAAACATAATTACTTCTTATTCATGAGTATTAAGTAAGTAATGAAGTATCCAATGATATTAGTGTTCGCGCGAATATTTCGCGCCCTGTTTGAAAGTCTACCTCGATACCCCCGCACCGCAAAACCATCATTATTATTTCAAGCTATTACTTTAGATATTCTAATCCAATTTATTTTCCAATTAACTGTTTGTTAGTTTATTATTATTACTATACGATTATTGTAATTTCTTTTTTGTATCGTAACCGGGCGATGGAATTTTTGACCTAATCATTATCCGCTATTGAATGTTATCTTAGAATAATATTTTGTTAGTTGTACGATGCTTGTACTAATAATTTTTCATATCGATTCGAGGCTCGGCTCGGTTGTAACACGAGGTAAGACCGCAGCCGGCCTCTCTCGCTACGGAGTGTGGAGTCAAACAAATTGTGATATCATATTTTGACCTAAATTAAGATGAAAATGTTAAAAATCTTCTGCCATGTGTGTTTTGTTTTTTGTAAAGAAATTGAGTAAAAATTATCAAAAAAAGTAATTATTATTATAATGATATTGCCCCTTAGTAAACAGAGGTGCTTTATTTTGTGCTAGATCACTTGTATTGTATTGTATGGGTTCTAGCGGGGGTGAGACCGGGGCGGGGAGGGTTGCAGTACGGAGCAGTGTGTGGATGTCTTGGAAATAAAATCATTATCTGAGATTTATACACGTAAAAGGAACGTCCGAAAATAGTTTCTCTAGAATATGTTACTGAGCAACATTTGAGAAATGCATTACTTTTTGAAGATATAAAATCGAGTTAGGACCAAAAATTGGCCCTATTTATTTTTGCATTCAATTTGTAAAGACGAAACTTTTCTGCGAATTTCAAAAAGAAACATTAAAGAATAGTTATCAATTTTGTTTATCAGTGTAATAATTTTTGTGGACAATGGTAGATATTTCCGTAACAAAACGTATAAATTAATTACATTCATTATTAATATTTTAATTACACTGCTTTTAAACATCCCAATTTTTTGTAGGGAACCAGAGTCCCCCCCGCGGTCCCACCCCCGCGTTCTGTAATTTGTTGTTGTATATTTACATTATATAACACTTAGATTAATTATTGCTTAATACATTAATATTTGTTCAGTGTCGGACGCAAAGCGCGGTTGACTTATATTCACATTGAACGGTCCACTCGCACCGATTGACGCTCTGTTAAACTTTACTTTTAATCTGTGATGCTGAATCAAATTATGAAGTCTGGTTTACAATAGGGTAAGACACTTGCCTAATTTTTACTTAAAATTAAGCTTCTAGTTCCATATTTACTCTTTTTAAAATACTTAAAGTTTTATACCCAATTGTAAACCAGAATTTGTGAAGTCTATACGATATTTTATAGATGAAAGATTAGTTTATTCACTAGTTTTCTAGCTAAAAGTTTTTAGTCTTAACTAGTTTATTCAAATATATAATGCGTATAGATATTTTGATGAAATCCTTGCGATCTGGGCCAATCTTACCAGATATGAAAAATAAATAAAAACATTGTGAAAATGAATTGTTTGGCGAAAACTTTTATTTAACGTTTGGAACTTTACAATTAAACTTTCGATATGGGATGTTTCGCAAATTAAAGAAGCATGGTTTTATAAATATTTTCCATTTCCGATAATCATTATAGAGTTTGTATAGATGTGAACATAAAACAACGTACGTTCGGCCGGGTGTGCCACATTATTATTTGATTTTCGTACTAGATTGTATATTTAAGTTTATAGATAATTTTTATTTGGGAAACAAATAATTTTGGCTGATTTCGAAATAAATATTTATAATGCGAAAGCGATTATTTCGTACTTATTTTATTCACAAAATATTGTAACAAATTAATTATATTTTAATGCAAGTAAAACATACATTTAAGTACATACATGAGTTATTTATCAATTTACACAATTGTATAGTCCCTTTATAAAATTACACTATAACATACTTAAGTAAAATTCATATTAAATGCAATGGAAGAGTTAAATTGTAGTATAATATTTACATTAATACAGTATTTTACATTTCAACGTCACTCCGTATACAAAATATACACTGAATCTAAAAATATAGATGCATCAAAAACTCGTCAAACGTCAAAAAACTTGATCAGAAGTTTCTCTCAAGAAAAACTCGAATATCTCAACGAAATTGTCAATACCTTCTCTAAAATTATCATCCACGGTCGCATCTTCTTCCTCATTGAAGAACGCATGCGCGAAATCTATAATCTTCACCGTGCCCCACGGATTTCTATTAGTGGATTCATCAGACAGCTGATCTAACATCGCCCTATAGTTAATTTTAATCTTGCACAGCTTATCTTCATAGTTGTGTTCGAAAGAGTGATTGTGGTTAAGTTTCTCGAGGGCGTCTGTCCACGACGAGGTCACGGGTGCCGGGGGGCTGAAGGTGGATTGTGCGAGGGCGAGGGGGGTGAGGGGGACGGGGGAGAGCTTCTTGTAGACCGGCCCCTTGGCTGAGAGCTGGCCGCTGAAGTTGGAGCCTGCGAGGGTGTCCAGAGAGATGGACTGGCGGCGCGGACGTGTGGCCGGACGACAGTTTGCTTTGGAGCTGTGGGTAAGAAGTGGTGAGTTGGTAAGTTTCTGATATGTCTAGGAAATTTTAGGAGAAAAAAAGGACGAATTAGGTCCTGTTTCATCACGCTGAACAAAGTCTAAATAGCTTATCCGACAGATCGATCCACCCTAATTTAAATATGACCATGTTATCCTGTAACATTCTGTATACAGTGTGTTTGTATGCATGATACAGTTCCTTGGAAAACGGGTTGAAAGGGATTGCAAAAAAAAATCGTTTCATACAAAAGTTCGATCAGCTGGTTACATTTAGCACTTTACTAAGGCTGGTTTCGCAGCTGTCCGGGAGAACCGTACGGTGTACGTACCGAAACCAGCCTTAGTAAAGTCCTATTTTTATCTTGCTCATATTCTCAAACAGTTGCATTACTTTACGGGGTATTATACCCATGATACAGAACAACTTTCCCTAAGAAACCAATAGGAAACTTTCCATACTAAATGCAATCCACAGATTGAACGTTTGTAAAGCCCGACCAGAAATATAAAAAAACCTCGCCATGTTGCGGAAAATCATTGGAACTAATTTTTGTACTAGGAACACTGACATTAAAGGTTATAGTCGATCGCAACGCCCCCAAACCAGGTTTTTTATATTTCTGGTAAAGCTTTAATAAAAGTTGAAATATTTATTTTCGAATTTTGGAAAAGTTGTTCAGTATCTCAAATACAATCACCTTTAAAGTAATGCAACTGTCTACTTACACCCTGTGGTTATAGTAAAGTTTCTACACGACTCAAAATAGATTATTGCATGATTGTATAATAAATAAATAAATATAAATATCTTGGACATTGTCACACAAATTATCTAGTCACATTTAAAGTTCCAGAATCTAGCCTGGACTTGTATTATGATAACTAGACAACGATATAGAATACATATATAGATACAAACATCCAACTCCGGTACAAATATGCATATTCGTCATACAAATATTTGTCCCTTACGGGATTCGAACCCGCGACCCTCGACACAGCAGGCAGGTTCACTACAGACTGTGCTGTCGGGCCGTAAAGACTGAACTGACCTGTCTTCGCCGCAGCAGGCGCGCACTCTGGCAGCATCATACACGAGCAGCAGCGAGGTCGCGTACAGCCGCACGCCGGTCTGCCGCGAGGCCCACTTCTGTATGCGCCACAGTTCTGACAGGAACTGCAGAACGAGGTCCCGGCAGATCCGAGCACCGATGCCGTTCAGGAAGTTCTTTATTGCTGGGGGAATAGAGTAGAGAATAGTCTAGAAATTGTTAAGTAGCAATGATTTAGGTAAAACTGTTTTTGACCGCGACATATTTTTTAATCAGCGTTTTTCTTTTCTTTTTTTTCCTATAAAACTTGACAGATGGCATGTTTATCGCTCCATAGATCCGTTCGCCAGATCCTGTCAATATCTTTTCAAGACCTATGCCTGCCTTTTCTTTGGAACGCCAAGGGATCGAGCCCTTACAACAATGTCAGACGTAAAAGTTGCGAATTTTCGATTAAAATGAATGAAATATGTCATCAAAAGATGCGTTGGCATCAAACTATTCAAACCTAATTTATAAATAAGAATTGAAGTCCGCGTAACCGTGTTTGTGGTAAAAAAAACCTCGTATTTGTACGTCATATAAGTAATGCCCAAAGCCGAAACATGTTTCTATAGGTCCATTAGTTCAGGCAGGCGGTTGATGAGTCATAAACATCATAAGTAAGAAGTTATTTATTTATTTCTCATCTACACAACAATAACACTATAAAATTAATCCTACTAAATAATACAATACCTAACCTAACATAACCTAATCTAAACAATACAATTATTCATTAGTAATAAGTACCTACTTGTTTTTACTTATTTGTAACATTGACAAATCATCAATGAGAGGACTTTAATATATTTTCCTTGGTCTTGTTTTCCTCTTGCCCAGCAATTAGGGTTCTTAATTTTCCCAATGCGTGAAGTGACCAGTAATCATGGGGAAGAAATAAGTTCTCCAACTGCGCAGTCATGGGGATTAAAACCGCAAAAAGTACCTAAACCGACACTCCACGCCGGAAACGATCATGCCTAGACAACGTTTCTATATTACCTGAACATATTCCATCAAATCAGTGATTCTTGAAAGAAAAGATACTGTCGGCGGTGGCGCGTTGCTGGCAGCTAGTATAGACACAGTCATTTGGGTCAGGGTTCGAATCAGCACTTACTTAAATCAGCTTAAATATACCTACGTAACTACTGCTCGCTAAACAAGGACATTCTGATGCGTATGTGAAGTCCAGCAATTCGCATTGGACTCTGGTGGTGGACTAGCGCCCTTGAGGGTACACCTGTAAGCCTATTGTCACACCTTGGATACTTACCTGTCACTTCATAAAAACTGACAAGAAGAGGTAAGCATGTGCTATACTGAGTGAGTGCGAGCGAAACAGGAATACCACCTACTTTTTTTCTACAAATAAGACGCTAGCATGCCACCCAAGACAAGCGTTTTAACGAGAAAAACGTCTTGCGCGCTCTTTCTGGCATACGTAAAACAATAAGGGTGGAGGCTTAGATCAAAATTAAATTAATAGATAGGCCTTACGCGAACATTTCAAACCAGAAAAATGAGGCAAAACAAATGAAAGGTTTACTTCAAATTTGTACGCAAGTGCCCTAGATTTGACAGATAATGGCGCTAGTTTGTATGGACCAAGTGCACCAGTAGTGTGCTTCAACTTAAAGCTTGGCCATAAAGTCATGAACGTGGTGACGGTGGAACTAAAATTTGAGTATGGTGGTGTTGCCAGGTTATGCGTGATTTTGACGTTCTTGCGTGGAGGCAGCGCCCTCATTTAATTTCTACTCTTTTTGGCCAAGCTGTACCGCGCTTTAGGCCTATCCATTAATTTTATTTTGATCTAAAAATGGAGGCACATCTCGAATTTTATCGTTTTCTCGGGGGTGGCAATCGAGGCCTACTGTACAGACACAGCAGTGCTGACAGTTACAATCCAGTAAAACACTCGACCCTCAACTCACCAGCTCTGACCATATGTCCGTGCAGCTTCTTGCCGTACTCCTTGTTGTACTTCTGCACCTTGCCGGTGGTCAGCCTGAACACCTGGAAGCCCGGGATGCAGAACCCGAACTCCTGCTTGCACTGCGCGTACTTGGACTGCTCGCTTTGTTTCTTCTCTTCTGTTGCCAGCGGATCCCAGGTTCTTCTTCCTGGGGGGATTTGAAGGAAAAATAAGAAGAATGGGTAAGGGCAACTTCAAGAAGCAAAGTGACTAGCTAGAAAACAGTTTAACTATTTTTTCATTAAACTGCTGGGATATCAGACTTTTTTTAAAACTAAGCAATAAGAATATTCTCACGATTATATTCCCTGTGGAGGTCACGGACTTGAAAGAAATACGGACCGAATATTGCTCTAAAAAGATGTGAATCATGCAAGGTAATACAATCTCGTTTGTTCTACAAGGGACCTATGTCGCGAAACGCGAGGATATCAGCCGCATGGTAAGTGTACAGTTACACTAATGATATTGTTCGGTGGCAACATTGAACGGCGATGACTTTGACATTCTTTGTCTATGGTCACTTTGTGGCGCGAAATCGGGACGGCGATGCCGCGAAGTTGAAAATGTGTAGTGTGGCCGTCAGCATACGGAGACTACGCAGGTGGATGAGAATCATCCTGGAGAGACTCCCAACGCTGGAGCCAGGTGAGTGTTCTAACCGTTGATAGACCGTTTTAGCTATAAGACATGTAACTATGAGGAAATGCCGCTTTCCATGAATCATGTCTGCTCGCGCTAAAGGGAACAGTCCCATGCAATATGCATGAGACTCTCTGGCTAAAGAAGCGGGGAGTGCGTAGGTTGGCTGCGTAACTCGAGCTACCAGTCAGGGAGCCAAATGGGACACATAACGGTCGGTAGACATTCGATGGAGACAGGGGCGTGACTAAGGGGACGGAGGAGGTCACCGTGGGGGCACGTGCAGCCCTCACGTCCGCTGGTGTCATGAAAGAGTTGCTCTGCATAGCAACAGGGACACCGCAGGAGCAGTCTATCGACCGTCAGTGGCTATACCACGTGCGTGGACACTGGTCTTGATTCAAACTAGCGAAGCAGATAATATATAGATTAACTAACGGTCAACTCATGGTTACAAGTTTTATGGTATTCTTGACTTAAGTGTACCTACCTACCCATTCTAGAAAGTGTAATGGACGGAGTGTTTCTGTGCGGAACCCGGAGCCTACAGCCTGGGAGAAGTGCGGAGGCACTTCGTCTATCATATTATGAGATAACTTTGTAGTAGACGCTATTCTGTACTTGACCCAGGCCTACAGCTCAAGTAAAGTACGGAAACTGCTACAAAAATGGTGGAGAGTGCTACTGTGAGAAAAGGAAGCCAGATACGTTCAGGCTTTCCTTAAATTCATAGCAATTTTCAGATTGTGTTTTTACAGGTAAAAGATACCCAATGATTTTGAAACCAATCCAATTTGTTGTTTTATTTTGCCTTATACCCGCATATTACCTATCTTATCTAAAAAATTTCAGCTCTTTTTACTTTTTTATTTTAGTACTTGATTTTGGAGGTACTACTGTTTGTTTTGTGTGATGTGTATCGACCTTTTTTTTCGTTTGGGAGGTTATGTTGGCAGCATTGGTTTCGCTGTGGAATAGTGTTGGATGCATTTCCGTCTTACCCCTTTCGATAATTTTTGATTGGATTTCGGTTTTCGTTTTCGTTACTTATAAGGAAATATCGTTAGTTATAAGTAATGTAAGATATTATGTAAGATAAGTTAGATATAAGAACTGAATATAGATTATTACGTTTGTTTACTTTAAATTTGAATGCATTCAAATATAGTTATAGATCGGCAAGATTGCAGTGTCTTGAGTGGTGGCGATAATTTCTATTGTTTGAATAAAGTCATGTTTTGTTGGAGAATCATATAAGTGGTTCCAAATTCCGCCACGCTCGACACATGCAGCTGCAAGGTATTTGTGATGATGACATAGATGTCAATGGATGGCGTCTATTAAGACTTGGCTGTATGGGCTAAATCTCTTTGCCAACGAAAAACCGGTAACAGTGTTTTACAACACTAGACTTTACGTTGTTTATGGTTCGTTGTTTACCAGTAAAATTTTCTTTTGAGTTTTCGTTTTGTGCAAAATTGCGAAAAAGTGTAAGATTTCCGTGTTTTACGTGCTATAAGTGGAAATAACTGTTTAAAAAGTCTAGTGGCAAGTTTCTTTATCGTACTTCTAAGGTTCCCTCTGGCAAAACGTCGAATATCTTGCGGTGAGTGACCACGCTATTAAAACAAGTTAAAAGAAACTTTTCCGTTAGTTTCTATGATCATCTTCATGTTATCTTTGCAATTTTCAGTCGACGTCAAAGAGCCGTGAGCGGCCAAGAGGGAGAATTCGAGAATTCAAGTGGAAACTTTGGTAATCGCACTGCGAGGTTTTTTAGTCAAATTACCTTCATATTTAAAATCCTCTCATCAAGATGGAAGATTCTCTCCTTCATCGCCTCCATGTACGTCGCGACCGCCTGGCGACGAGGTTAGAAGCAATATTAAGTGAATGTACGACGGGCGTACCGGAAAATAGGATCAAAAAGTTCGCGATGGAATTAAAGGACCTAGCAGATAAACTTGAAGTCGAAAGTAGGTTCTACCTGACCACATCAAAGACCATAAACAAAGATGTGGTCAAAGAATGCATGGACATCCAGATTCGTTGCGAAGATTCCATCGCAACTCTCGAACATCATATGGTAACAACAACCTCATCCAGCAGCACCAAACTCCCCAAGTTGGAACTGCCAAAGTTTGACGGCACACAGATAAGGTGGTATGAATTCTGGGATAAGTTCGAAGCTAGTATCGACAAAAAGGATATCCCAGATTCTGAGAAATTCACATATCTGTGTAGCTGTCTGGTAGGGGAGGCCGCCAAGGTGATAGAAGGACTGACTGTTACCAACGAGAACTACAGTGTAGCTTTGACAAAACTTCAGAAACGGTATGGAATAAAAAGCCATATAATCGATGCTCACTATAAGGCCTTATCTGCGTTACCGTTAGCGAAGCCCCATGCGACCGAGTGCCGAAGACATTTAGACGCCATAGAAACGCACCTGAGGGTGCTGCAAACCCTAGGGGAAAACGTAGAAGGCAGCCACCTAAGGGTGATTATCATGGAAAAGTTTCCAGATCATGTTATGTACCAGGTTAACCTGCAGGCGGGAAAGGAACCAACGGTGTCTGAAATTCGAGAAGTACTAGAACTGGTCATATCAGCTATGGAGAAGTCGAGCTTGGCAGGGACTGAACAACAACTAGATAAAGCGGTTACGAGTGCTACGACCGAGACTCTTCAAGTGAAAGTTGAAACACGGAAGCCGAAGAACAAACCTACTAATTTTAGTGATCGAAAGGGTACAAAAAGACCTAGTAATGACAACACCCGGTATTCACAACCTCCTAAGAGAGAGAGGAGACCTTGTCTGTTTTGTGACCTTGTAAATCATCAAAGTGCAGACTGCCGGCGGTTCAAAACAGTCAAAGCGAGACAAGATAAACTCAAAAAGACAGGCAGATGTCTAAAATGCTTATCAAAGCAACATACAAATAACTGTTCAAGAAAAATATCTTGTTTTCGGTGCAGCAAAGACCATTTGATGATGTTCTGCCCAGAGTTTGAAAAGAAAGGTGAGAAATTTTGCAATGATCCAAATCTCTGTAACACAATTTGCAATCTATCTAATTTTACGTATTTGCAGACGGCAGTGGGAAGGTTAAGAAACCCGACGAACCCCTTAAAGCAATTGAAGGGGCGCCTCCTTCTTGATAGTGGAAGTCAACGAAGCTATATTACAAAGAAGATTGCAAATGATCTTGATTTGATTAGTGATAAGGAAGATTTATTATTGATTTACACTTTTGGTGCCACAAGTCCTAAGGAGATATCAAGTCCGCTTGCTGAAATTATAATCGAAACAAAGAGAGGAGTTTTTAGAAAAATACAGGTGAATATTGTTGATCAGATAACTGAGAAGATTCCGATTGCAAAATTTGTAAATAATTCAATTGACATACCTGCTGATGATGAATCTGCCGGTAAGGACATACACCTTCTCGTCGGAAATGATTACTACAGCTCATTCATGAGAGATGAAACAATTGAAATGTCACCAAACCTGTTTTTGATCAATACCGACTTTGGGTGGATTCTCTCAGGCAACACCGATGTTAAAGAAGAGACTTCTGCTTTGACTGTGACCACATATTGTCAATGTCACATACCGAGTTGCCCATACTTTGCAGAACCCGACTTACCGCTGAGAAGTATTGATGTAAATTTTTTATGGTCACTGGAAAGTATCGGCATAACGGACAATCCTAAGGCCACGAGACAAGAAGAAGCTGTGAAACACTTCATGGAAACTGTCCAGTATAAAAATGGTCGTTACTATGTGAAATGGCCTTGGATACAGTACCCACCGGAACTATCTTCCAACTTTGGTCTTGCAATTGGTAGACTAAAGAGCATGTTGAAGAAGATAGATGAAGAAACACTTCATGAATATGACTACATACTGAAGGATCAATTACAGTCTGGAATAATTGAAGAAATTGATCCAAAACTGGACCATCGATCTGAGCAGCCGATTCATTATCTTCCACATCATATGGTCAAACAAAAAGGAAAAAAGGGAAGACTTGTTTATGATGCTTCGGCAAAGACATCAGGCCAGAAGAGTCTCAATGAATGTCTCTACAGCGGACCCTCATTCCTCGAGGACCTGACAGCATTGCTGCTTAAGTTCCGGATGAAGAAGATAGGAGTGATGGCTGATGTTGAAAAGGCGTTCTTACAAGTCGGCCTCCAAGACGAAGACCGTGATGTGACAAGGTTCTTATGGATCAAAGACTTGAGCAAAGAACTGAATGATGATAACTTGATGTACTTACGATTTTGTCGTGTACCCTTCGGTATCATATGCAGCCCTATGTTGCTCACAGCTACAATCAGACATCATATGGCACAGTCAACGAAAGGAGACCTGCTGAGAAACATAGCAGACAAATGTTATGTAGATAATCTTGTTACTAGTGCTGACACTGTTCATGAAGCTCGACAAATTTACGAACAAACAAGAGATACATTTGTACAGCTTGGAATGAATATCAGAGACTGGATCTCTAATGATGAAGAACTCATGAGTACTATTCCAAAAGCTCATCAAGCAGAGCAGCAAGGAATAGTAAAGGTACTTGGACTTTCTTGGAATGTGAACAATGACACTTTGGAACTGAAGGTATCCGAAGACAATTTTCAACAAGATCCACTAACCAGTACGAAGAGGACAGTTCTTCGTGATATGGCCAGAGTCTATGATCCTCTTGGATTTGTTTGTCCATTAGTACTGCCCATGAAAATACTTTTTCAAGATATCTGCAAACTTAAGCTGAAATGGGATGTAGAGCTACCTGATAACCTGAAACAAATGCTGAAGGAAAACCTTGACATTCTAAGACAAGTGAAGAATGTAGAGCTCCCGAGATACGTGGGAACTGGCTCCCATGATACGAGATATCAGGTGCATGCTTTCACTGATGCTTCGAAAAATGCATATAGTTGTGCTGTGTACATTCGAGGCCAGTGTGGTCACCAAGTGACAGTATCCTTCATGATGGGCAAGTCCCGTATCTCCAGGATTGAAGACAAAGATGACCTGAAGATCCCTAGGCTGGAACTCTTAGGATTCTTGATTGGCAGCAGAATGTTGACATACTTGAAAAACAACATAGATTATGAAATCGAAAAGCAATATCTGTGGACTGACAGTCTTGTAGTACTTGGCTGGATGAATTCTAACAAACTACTTCCTCCGTTTGTAACAAATAGAGTAAACGAGATCAAGAAGAATCACCCTGATACAGAAATGTGCTACATTAATACTAAGTCAAACCCTGCAGATGTCGCCACCAGGCCAGAACTCTGGGAAGAGAAGAAGGAACTTTGGTTCAATGGTCCGGATTTCCTGAAAGAACCTGAGACACAATGGCCTGAGAATCGACACTATATTATTCATCAATCGCTTCTTTCTCTCGGGGAGGTCCCTGATGGGGAAAACCAGAAAGAGAAGGACGCACCTCATGAAAAGAATACAGAGGAATTAAGTACTCAGACCAATGAAGATAAAGATGTCAATGGATCAATGGAAATTGATAATCCTGAATCTGGACAAAAGCCTGAATGCATATTCAACAATGAAACCGTAACAGAAATTAAGAAAGTTCAAGCAAAACACTTTCCAGAAGAACTGGCTGGTAAGAAAACACATCTTTCAAGGAATTTAGATCTTTTCCTTGATGTAGACGGTGTGCTCAGGTGTCGAGGTCGTATGGCTAATACTTTGTGGAGCTACGACATGAAGTATCCGGTTTTGTTGCCCAGAGATTGTGAGTTTACGAAGAGGATCATATCTGAAACTCATGGAAAAAACTATCATGTTGGAGCATCTCACACTCTGAGTCTCATTCGAGAACGATACTGGATACCTCAAGGCAAGTCTCAAGTGCAAAAAGTAATCAGAAGATGTGTACAATGTACGAAACATGGTGGTGGACCCTACAAGCTTCCACCTACTCCAGCCCCCGGAAAGAGTCAATTACAGTGATCCTTTCACATTTTGTGGCGTGGATTATTTAGGACCTTTGCTTGTAAACACACCTACTGGAAAAGAGAAGAGGTGGGTAGCGTTATTTACATGCTTGGCTGTCCGCGCGATTCATTTGGAAATTGTAAAGGATCTCACAGCTGAAGAGTGCTTGCTAGCCCTACGGAGATTTGCAGCAACACGACGAGTGCCAAAACGCATATATTCTGATAATGCTACATGTTTCAAGCTTACATCAGAAGTAATGACAAAACCATATTGCGTGGAAAATAAAATTGAATGGAGATTCATTCCGCAATTGGCGCCATGGCATGGAGGATTTTATGAGAGGTTGGTTGCTCTAGTGAAAAACTGTCTAAAGCGTACTCTTGAAAAACACTTGTTGAATGACAGCAAATTGCTCACTGTGATGAAAGAGATAGAGGCAGTTGTAAACTCCAGACCGATAACTCAAATTGGAACTGAACTGGAACACATATTGCGACCAGCTGACTTCCTTAGTCTGAAAGGGTGCTTGATGGTAGAACCCGCATCTTTTGAATTAACTCCTGAGGGTACTACAGCAAAAATTGATCTCATCCAAAGTTGGAAGAGAGGGCTAAAAATCATCGAGGAGTTTAAGCGAATGTTTATTGGACAATATCTGATGGGCTTGAGAGAAAGGTCTAAGCATTTGCCCAAACAACCGAGGACTAAGTCTCATCGCAACCCACAGATAGGCGATATAGTACAGATATGGTCAGATTCAAAGAACAGAGAATTTTGGAAGACCGGGAAAATAATCGCCTTGATGAAAGGCAGTGATAACGAGTGCAGAGTGGCCAAGGTGAAGACTAAGGACTCTGTCCTTATACGCTCTATTGGACATCTCTATCCACTGGAAGCAGATGACAATGAAGAGCTAGGTCACTATGAAGTGGGAAGCAAGAAGTCTGAAGCAGTAAGCCAGAACTCAGAAATGAATCGCATCAACTTGGAAGATCGGGTTGAATTTCAAGAGATAATAGAAATCCCTGAAGTCCAAGACCGTACTGACACTGCTTGTGAAGAGTCTCAAGGAGACCGAAATGGTTTCTCTGATGCACCAGATCAAATGGAGATTGATACTGATGCGACAGAGATATCTGAAAAGGAAGATGATGATGGCGTTGACACTCAGCAGGATACCCTTGCTGCGGAAGTTGAAGTAGTGGATCCACCGGCTGTGGATGGTGCATTGAGGAGCAGAAGAGGCGCAGCCATTCGTGCCTCGGAGCGGATCCGAGAGTGGCCGCGTCACCTGCTCACTCTACTGCAATGATGTCACTTCTTCTTTCGTGGGAGTGTCGCGAAACGCGAGGATATCAGCCGCATGGTAAGTGTACAGTTACACTAATGATATTGTTCGGTGGCAACATTGAACGGCGATGACTTTGACATTCTTTGTCTATGGTCACTTTGTGGCGCGAAATCGGGACGGCGATGCCGCGATGTTGAAAATGTGTAGTGTGGCCGTCAGCATACGGAGACTACGCAGGTGGATGAGAATCATCCTGGAGAGACTCCCAACGCTGGAGCCAGGTGAGTGTTCTAACCGTTGATAGACCGTTTTAGCTATAAGACATGTAACTATGAGGAAATGCCGCTTTCCATGAATCATGTCTGCTCGCGCTAAAGGGAACAGTCCCATGCAATATGCATGAGACTCTCTGGCTAAAGAAGCGGGGAGTGCGTAGGTTGGCTGCGTAACTCGAGCTACCAGTCAGGGAGCCAAATGGGACACATAACGGTCGGTAGACATTCGATGGAGACAGGGGCGTGACTAAGGGGACGGAGGAGGTCACCGTGGGGGCACGTGCAGCCCTCACGTCCGCTGGTGTCATGAAAGAGTTGCTCTGCATAGCAACAGGGACACCGCAGGAGCAGTCTATCGACCGTCAGTGGCTATACCACGTGCGTGGACACTGGTCTTGATTCAAACTAGCGAAGCAGATAATATATAGATTAACTAACGGTCAACTCATGGTTACAAGTTTTATGGTATTCTTGACTTAAGTGTACCTACCTACCCATTCTAGAAAGTGTAATGGACGGAGTGTTTCTGTGCGGAACCCGGAGCCTACAGCCTGGGAGAAGTGCGGAGGCACTTCGTCTATCATATTATGAGATAACTTTGTAGTAGACGCTATTCTGTACTTGACCCAGGCCTACAGCTCAAGTAAAGTACGGAAACTGCTACAACCTACACTCACACAGATGCACTAGCTCTAGGCACAGGTGCTGCAACCCGTCACCATTTGTACCGCGTGACAGCACGCACACAAAAGAAATGGGTGCTTCCACTCATGATTAGACAAGATTACATCTGGTTCTTCTTTAAGTCTGTGTTGGAGGTATTCATATTCCGAATAGAATAGAATAGAAATCATTTATTCTAAATATAGGTACCATATTCATTTCCAGTTAGTGACGACAACATTTGCATTGACCAGTTAGTCACTTTTTGTCACAAAATTGTGTATGGAAAAACCACAATTTGGTGACAATGTTACTGATTAGTTATCAGTAATTTTCTAAAACTGCCTCTTCGCACTAGCATTTTCTCTTCTATTTCTCATATTCACGTACAGCTTTGAAATCACGGCGAGTGTGAAAGGGCCTTTAAGTTAATAATCACCTTATGATGGTGAATCACTTATACTCGCGGTTAGTGGCCGCAGCTTTATCGTATAAGGTATAAGTATAATCAGTTAGATTAAATTGGGTAGTAATAAAAGCTCCGATAATAAATTTAAAAATGTCCTTACTAAAAATATAATATTTACTGCCCGAAATACTAAATCTCCGACTACTTCTGTCCGACTAAAAATGAAGAAACGACCGAATGATATACTTAAATCTCAGAAAAAATCTTATGACTATTAATTGCTGTAATACTTTTTTACCATATAAAATTATGTTCTACTGATAACAATGCTTTGTAATTATTACCTTTACTTGCCAACTAGAAATTCATCAATTACATTTAATTTTTCATAAACTCTGTGCTATTTTTACTACAATGTTATACTTAAATTTCTATTGTTGGCGCTTGTCCAGAAAGTTATTAAAAATACAAAAATGTACTTACTATAATCATGAATTCTAGTTACTACTAATCTAATCTATCTAACCTAACCTAACCTATAACTTTTAAAAAAAAATCTCAACTTTAAAAAAAAAAAGTTTTTTTTTTTTTTTTTTCCTTAACCAAACCTAACCTAACCTAAGTTTTTTTTTTGTAAACATTTTTTTTAGTCTACTATTTAAAACAGTAGCGATTCGGTTCTGCCACTCGCCGGCCGCTGCCGCGGCACGCTCGCTGCGCTCGCTCGGCTCGTGGGGCTGGTCGCAAGAAACCTAACCCGCTCGTCGCTTCGCTCCTCGCTAACCCAACCGAATGCATTTTGCTCAAACGCCGTTCGCGCGGTCCGACCAGTTTCGGTATTTTCATCAATGTTGAGAGTTAAAAAATATATTTGGTAACCAACACTAGAAAATTAAATAACTCATAAAATTCGTAAAAGAATGATTATTTTGACATGACCTCTGTTGTCAGTAACCCAGTAATCTCGTCGGAGGTTCAGTATTTTATTCAGAAGTTTAGTTTTGTTATTCAAAGTTTAATATATTTATAAGTAGAAATGTAATTTGATTGTGTTCATAGGTGTCAGCAAAATTTAGGTATTTTATTCGGTATGCTTTGAATTTTTTTGTCGGTATATTATTATAACGCTGGTAAATTAGAATAAAAGTCGGACAGAGATAGCTGGAGATTTATTTATTTGTCGGAACCAATATTATTTCCCGATTAAATTATATTTTAACAGATCATAATTAGAGGATAACGTTTGGAAATTTATCATAATTTATAGACAGGTAACCCGTAGTACTTGGGCACGAAGCTCCTCAACTCCACCAGAATACTCACCGATCTTAACATCCATAATGCAAGGCTCCAGCATCTTCTCTGCCAGGTGATCCAGCACAATGTATTCCTGCTCGTAGCCGTTGTAGGTGAACTTGCGGCACCCGTAGTACTTGGGCACGAAGCTCCTCAACTCCACCAGAATACTCACCGATCTTAACATCCATAATGCAAGGCTCCAGCATCTTCACTGCCAGGTGATCCAGCACAATGTATTCCTGCTCGTAGCCGTTGTAGGTGAACTTGCGGCACCCGTAGTACTTGGGCACGAAGCTCCTCAACTCCACCAGAAAACTCACCGATCTTAACGTCCATAATGCAAGGCTCCAGCATCTTCTCAGCCAGGTGGTCCAGCACAATGTATTCCTGCTCGTAACCGTTGTAAGTAAGCTTGCGGCACCCGTAGTACTTGGGCAAGAAGCTCCTCAACTCCACCAGAAAACTCACCGATCTTAACGTCCATAATGCAAGGCTCCAGCATCTTCTCAGCCAGGTGGTCCAGCACTATGTATTCCTGCTTGTAGCCGTTGTAGGTGAACTTGCGGCACCCGTAGTACTTGGGCACGAAGCTCCTCAGCTCCACCAGAAAACTCACCGATCTTAACGTCCATAATGCAAGGCTCCAGCATCTTCTCAGCCAGGTGATCCAGCACAATGTATTCCTGTTCGTAGCCGTTGTAGGTGAACTTGCGGCACCCGTAGTACTTGGGCACGAAGCTCCTCAGCTCCACCAGGTCCGGGTGGCGGGTGTTCGCGAGCCGCGTGTAGAAGTCCACCTCGCGGCGCTGGCACGGTTTTATGATCGGCTTGAAGATCGTACCGTTGTTGCATTGGAGGATGCCTGCGGATTACATTGGGTTTGTACAGACTAGTAAGGGCACAGTACAGGGTGTAACAAAACAACATAGTCATACTTAAAGGGGTGCTTCAGCCCATCAAACTGAACAACTTTGACTATGTTGCCAACTTCGAAATGGCGAAAAAAAAATCGGGTGTTCCATACAAAACTGCAGTACCTACTCGACTAAAATGTATGGGACAGCAGATTTTTTTCCCGATTGCGAAATTGGCTCCATAGTGAAAGTTGTTCAGTTTAATGGTCTGACTGAAGCACCCCTCTAAGTATTACTAGGATGTTTTGTTACAGCCTGTATAACTAGTTAGAGTTAGAGTATTTTTTTTTCTTTGACAGGTAACTTAGATTAAAAACTTCGCTTCCGCTGAAAGATGGAGCCAAGAAACAAGAGAGCGAGATAGCTAGTATGAAACCTTAATTCGGGATGTCAAGTTTTTTTTGGTCATCATTTTTATATTTTTTACGGATAGAAGACATAATTTTAAGACACCTATTTCATTCTTATTGCTATTCATCGAGTTCATCAATATAAATTTAATTTTTAAATTATTTTGATCTGTAATCTCTAAGTGCAAAAATGGTGGAGAGAAAATAATTCGAACTCCGTGGAGAAAAACTACCTACAGCTGTATTTAAAAAAAGTAAAACCTGCCTCCTCTTTCTAACTCTATGCTGGAAAAAGATACTGCAACATCAAATGTCAAATTCTGACATTGTGAAAGTATTTTTTTTCTTAATGGCCGGTTATTTTAAGTTGATTTTATGTTTACCAAGGAGTTCACAGGTATGCCAGTGACGTCACTGCACGGACCGAAAAACGACGTTATTTTATTAAAAATATCTGTAATCCTTTCATTTTAAAATCTCTGACATAGAAAATATGATTAGTGAGACAATTATCTCGAAATGGTTTTCGATTCAGCCCTCCAAAAAAAAACTTGACATACCGAATTATGTTCAAACAAAAAATGATTTTTTGTTTCGATCACCGTGGCTTGATGATCTGAAGCATCCTGTTTAATATGTACCTAACGCATTCAATTTTACACCCTAGGGTGTAAGGATAAGTAGTATGGAACAGCAGATTTTTTTTGCGCTGACAGGTTTGTCCCATAGTAAAAGTTGTTCAGTTTGATGGGTAGACTCTTAGCTTAGAAAGATGCTAACGATATCAATTTCACCCTGTATAGATAATACTGAATTATCTATACAGGGTGTCAGATTTTTATCAGACCGCCTTACGCCTCTGACGTGGTTTTAAATAAGCTTCAGAATGAACGAAAACATTGAAAAAGTCGTAACTACTCGTAACTCCTCACCTAAAAACTTTCGATCCTCAGTCTTCATGTGCCCGGCGACCTGCAGCCCGTAGGCCTGCACCTCCAACGGGTCGTTGGGACCAGACATCGGTCTCGGCAACTCCTCCTCGCGTCTCCTGATGCAGTAATGCACCTCGTATATAGACCGCTGTCGCCGCACTGCCTTGCGTTGTGTCGAAACATCGCTCATCTAGTCAGGCAACTGCAAATAGATTGGTTTGTGACCACAGGTGTTTAAGTTAATTGCTGTGTTAATTACTAGGTCTTTGGAGGCATAACGTTGTGTTATCGACAACATTGTACCTAGTATGATTCGTCCCACTTGGGTAGGCAGAAAGAAAGAGTCAAACCAAAGCATAACTATACTTCTCACAGTTTGGCATCGCTCTTGATACACCGCGCCCCGACGCCGCACCGTTGTCATGCGCAGTCAATCCCAAAATATTCATACAGATCTTGGGAAAATCCGCGCCACCGCAAGTACTTGCTCTGCGCAAGTACATCAACCTTGACAATCGAAGTGCGTAAGAACAGTACGAAGTCCAAGGTGTCTAGCTTGACGTGCTCTTGACTGTACATCCGTTGCCGTACCGTACTGTGTGATAGTTATGCTGTGGTCAAACGCTGCAAACTGTAGGTATTCTTAAGAGGGTACCGAGCCTATTGTGCGGATTGGCTTTCAAATTATCGAAACATTACGGATTATTATGTTTTACGCTTGTAGCTATTATCGTTAAAACCGCCAAAAGTGGCCACTGACGGTTTTAAATATATTAACTACAAACATTATAAAAACAAATCCGCAGTGACCTGATAAATTGAAAATCAACGATGACTACAATGTGACATTCTTGTTTTTTGGAATGTTGTTTAATTGTTTCGAAATAAAAAAATACGATTGAGGGCAGCACAAAAGGCTCGGTGCCCCCTTAACGACAATAGTCTGATAGTGAGCTTTTACATCTGCATGCAAGACAGCTGGAACCGGACCATCAAACTGAACAACTTTCTATAAGGGACCAACATCGAAATCGCAAAAAAAAACAGCTGTCCCATACATTTGGCTCGAGTAGGTTTGCAGATTTGTGTGATACACCTGATGTTTTTTTTTTCGCGAAATCTATGTTGGTGCCTAAGAGAAAGTTGTTCAGTTTGACGGTCTGATCATCCCGTTAAAAAAGTGTCAGCATATTAAGAAGGACCCTATATGTGTGTGAATGTAAAAAAATATAATAGGTACCTTTTACAATTATGTCACAAACTTCACTATCACTTCTAGATACTGCGCGAAACAGTACCTTCCGTCACTATATCTTATTTAAAACAGATCTTTGGGGTAGTATACAAATAAAAAATACAACGTTATTTCAAAAAATTTCACCGTATCTACCTTTATCAACAAACCGTTTACTGGCTGGTAAGACAATTTGCGTTATTTATATAACATAAGTACCGCACAGTTGGGATTAATATGAATAGAAACAACACACAAATTACGTGTATCACTCATTCACAATTTAATAGTTTTCCTTATTTATTTACAAAGCAATAATTTTTATAGCAACATGAACAGATACATAGCAAGAGTGACTTTGGTACTATTATGTAGGTACCTACGAATATGTAAGTGTTTATGTACAAGACCGTCTGTAGAATGTAAAAAATGTTTTTAGCAATACTATTTTATCTAATCGTGTTTGTAGATTGACGGTATTTTATCATTGATAGCATATTGGCGTTTTACGATGCTATATTAATAAAACTTTAAGGGAAAAACCTAAAGGATATCTTTAGATCTAAGTATAAGTAGGAACGATTAGTGAAATATTGCTACTTTGCTTTATTAAATACCAATTTATACTTATTTATAGAATTCCTATTAATAGGTGTAACAGATACCAGATAGAAAATACAAAATAGATATTTTATTTAGTTATGCTTCTAATCGCCACACGTATATGACCATAAACTTAGACTCTTATATAATCCGTGCCATAACTTAGTCAGAGATATTCTTAAACAAAAATAAAAGACTATAACATAAAATAGGTAAGACTTTACTAAAATATTTTTTATTATAATCATAACTTAAGTTAACAATATTTAGGTACTTAATTCAATGGAATTTAACTTTATACCTACACACAATTTTGATACATTGCAAAACCTACTGTTAAGATGGTACCTATTAGAGGTTATTCTATTTCAAATTTCCCCTTATAACTAACAATTACTCTAACTAATCAGTACTTATAGAACCCCTCCCCGCTCTTCCTCCCGACCTTCCCCTCCGCGACCAATCTATCCAACAGTGGTATCGGTTCAAACACGGTATTTCCCGTCTTTTCCAGCATAATGTTCAGGATGTAAGTCTTGGTGTCTAGGCCGGTGAAGTCAGCCAACTCCAGGGGACCCATGGGGAATCCTGCACCCAGCTTCATACCTGTGTCTATGTCTTCAGCTGATGCATCTCCTGAAAGAGATAATGGTTTGGTAGAAGTAGCCAGACAACTATTTAATCAAATACCAGTGATTTGAAGTGTGTAGTGGTCGAACTTTAAAAGGGTGGATTACAGTATCTTACTGAAGAAATATAATATTAGCTTTGATAAGTTATTTATAGATATACAGTCGAAGCTACGAACGCCATCTCTGGGTGATAAACCGTGTCGGTATACACGCACACAGTGATAAGTTGTATGACGCCTCACGCACACCAACCTAAGAAAGTTGGCCGCTTTTGTTTAATACAGTAGAAGGGTGAGGCTTAATCTAGAATAGCTTATCTAAGAATATTAGTGAAGCAACCCATTACGTTTCCCTCGGCAGGGCACAGGCCAACACGCAATGGTGTATGGGCGTTAGTCTACCACGCGAACCCAATGCGAATGAAATAACCCACACATACCAACAGAGAAAGAATGCGTGTATTCCCAGTTGTCGCCACGGCCACCGTCGCCACTGCGGACAAATGGGGAAAAAAGTCCCAGTTGTCGCCACTGGTGACAAATGGGAAAAAAAGTCCCAGTCATCACCACTGCTTTGTCACCACAGGCGACAAATGGGAATAAAAAGTCTCGATTGTCACCACTGGTGACGTATGGGAAAATATTTTCTCACTTGTTACCAATGTTACCATCACCGTAAAAGATGTAACAAAATTTCGTAACTGATTCAAAATTTTTGTTTATTTGCAGTCAAACAAGAAAAAATATGTACCTATTGATTTTTAGTTAATATTTAAGTTAGTGAAGATAAATATAGTTAGATACCTTAGTAACCTTACATCATTTTAATTTATCTACTTACTGGATTCCCCACCTACAGTTGGACCTATAGTTTAAAATAGCTTTTGAATCATCGATATTTCGCTATTAATCAAAACAATTTTTACTTTTGTTTTTAATCAGCATAGCCAAATAAATTCTACTGACTCTTCGATAAATTATTAAGTTATTTGAGGAAAAATTTTCCTTTGCCTGTTCTTTTTGCGCAGTTGTTTTATTACAAATTTTGTTAACGTCAGTTGCGATTTTGTCTCTATTCAAGAATTGAAAACAAAGAGTTCAAACTACTCCACCAGTAATCAATTCCAGGTAAATTTTCAGCGTACCCTTTTGAAAAATATTAGAACGTGAAATATTAGAATTTATTGTTTACGTTAAGTTGTGGTTTTGTTTCTATTGAAAAATGGAAAACAATGAAAGATGATTTTTTTAATGAATAACAGGTAAATGCTGACATTTTTGTCTCCTCCATTCCTGCTCTCGCGCAAAAATTGCTAAACTTTATTAGTTCGCGTCCAGCCATGTTGGTAATAAGTACGGCTCATCTATTTCTTTCGGTCCAACTTCATATTTTTTTGTTATACAAAACATAAGTACCTATAATAAACCAAATTTTGAATCACCTACGCGATTTATTTCATTTGAAAACGGTGGTAACAAGTGAGAAAATATTGTCCCATACGTCGCCAGTGGCGACAATTGACACTTTTTTTTTCCAGTTGTCCCCACTGGCGACGAATGGAAAAAAAAGTCCCAGTCATCACCACTGCTTTGTCTCCAGTGGCGATAACTGGGACTTTTTTTCCCATTTGTCCGCAGTGGCGACGGAGGCCGTGGCGACAACTGGGAATACACGCCACAAGAATCGTGGGGATAGGCTGAAGAGAAATTACTACGTTATCTTGCTCACTCTTTAACAAAAGTTAATTGGACAAATTCTACTTTTGTTTTCAGCTAATTCCATCATTTGCGCAAATAATACAAAGCTACTGACCCACAGAGGTTAAACAATATCAAAAGAAAACAATTTAAGTAAATATGAGTCTATCTATCTCGTGAGTCAATATTATAAATCAGTTATGTTTACTAATTATATCAGCATTCGTTAGGTAGTTAAATAGAACACGTCCAAAAGGACGAGGTCACAGGCACAGGCAAACGTTTGTCATAAATAACTAATGGTCATATAACTAATGTTAAGAGCATTGGGCTCTTGACACGGAGATCGTGGGTTCGATTCCCACGAGGGACACCTAGTGATATGTCACTGTGCGTTTTTCCCCAGTTGGTTAGGACGTTGCAGGTTAAGACGTTGGTCTCGGCTAATATCTCTGGTGGTAGGTAGTCGTTACATAAAAACACGTCAGAGGCCGTAAGGCGGTCTGAAAAAACTATGACACCAGGGCCCAAACGATAAGAACAAGAAGAATACGCTGAAGAGCCTCTGATAAACACCATAAAGTATTATGATAATTGCACACTAAAGCTACTTTTGACAAAACAAGTTGCCTAAAACTAATTTAAAACTACTTTTACGCATAATAAATCTATTACCATATCAACAAGTATGCATAATTATTGACTGATAAATTAATCAGCAGATTTAAAAGATTAATTTATGAATTACTTATAGGTGTTACTCGAACATGAAAACGTTTTAGTTCTCTATTTACATAATTCACGATCACGAGAAAAGTTGAGATTAACTTACGATACGTTTATTTTTATTTCTACTTATTATTTCCTTTTATTATTGTTTCTACCTTCGTTATAGGTGTCCTAGAATAGTCATGACATAATCATAGCAAAACGAAACGAAAGAATTAATTCAAATTCATGATTTTACCGGTCTTATTATTTGACCCATGGTCATTTTGTGTTTTTGTAAAAACCTTAGTGTTACGGCACACCTGCTTTTCATGAAAAGCGTTGCACGCGTGTTCGACGGAACGTTCGGCGCGGAACGTTCAGCAGAAGACGTAGCTAGCATGAAGCACGCTACACGGTCGTATCACGTCTTTTATCTCGTTAGTTCGCGTGCAAATAGAAAGAGCGAAGTTGTGATAGCGCTGTATCACGGTCGCATGCTACCCATGCAGGTGTGCCGTAACGCTTATTATCCCAAACTACTTTTATCGTAAGTTTCGATAGCTTAATTAATCGAAAGCATATCCCAGGATCGACAGGTTGCAGTTTCAAGTCCCATGCAATACAATTTTTTAAATTTATTTGAAATAGCACAACATGGCATATCAATAATATTTTAAGTAATAGATGTTTTGATTTTATGTTTTAAGAATGTACTATCGAGTAGAATAATATACTTACGTAAGGGTTTTTTAAGTTGACATCATACACGCACAAGATAGATTAACGTACTAGGTAATAAACTCACACATTATAAGAAAATATAATTTTATTACATTTAATAATAGCCAAAGTACATACTTATATTATGTATGATGTAAGTATATGTTTCTTATGTATGATGTATATCCATAAAAACCTTAGTAACATAAAATAACTACAAGATGAAATAGTTGGTAGTTGTAGCAAAGTGTCTGACCGCTCCGAAATGGATTACGGTTGTTAATTTATGTACACACGGCGACACATCACGCTACGCAAAACAAACGTAAGCTGGCCGCGCGACGTTATACATTACTCTGCCTACGCGCGGCCAGCTTATTTTGGTTTTGCGTAGCTTGATGTGTCGCCGTGTGTACGTAGGTACGATTCGTTTTTTTTACAAAATCTGTAGCACGACTCACCAATTATGATATTACGTTGTCAGAACATTATCTATACAATGTCATGGATCTTAGATAACAGTCAATACTCAAAACAGGAAATTATCTCTTACATAAAAGAACTGATATTGTTTAGCTTAGTTGTAAATTATTATTAAACTTCTTAACAAAATATTCAAGATAAAATGCTTGCAAATAAAGGCTATAATAGACCGTCGATAACCAGACCCCATAGGGTACAATTGGTAAAGAAAGTTAATTAACAATTGTCAGCTTTATTTATATGTCAATAAGGTACAGAAGTGTTGAATCAACTTTAGCATTCTAGAAGCAATGTAAAACTGTCCAGCAGTGGTGAAATTGACATTAAAGTTACTAGAAAAATTGGTCGGAATTGAAAACCTAGCATGCTAAGGAATCAACATGGTGTTTTCGACAGTTCTTGGTGATTCTACTTCTTAATATTTAGTCTCAATTTCAGACAGTGGATATGACGATCAGAGAAACACAATACTACTTAAAAATTGGCCAGGAGTGCGATTTTTGATACACACTTAAGGTAACTCCAGAAAAGTCATAAATATGTGATCGATTTTGTATTCGACATAATCGGAAGCTTACACAATGATATATGTCCGATTTTCTAAGTAAGGTTGATTCTAAGTTACTAGTATTATGATCAACATCTATAACATGAAATTGCCAACAAAATATAAAGTACCAGAATCTTCGGAAATGTCCGAATCGATCGATCATTGTCAAGTACCATGGTTGTTTATTTTCAGGTTGATCTAGAATTGATTTGTTTCATGTCTTTTTACTTCTTGTTATACTTATAGAATCCCTCGCCACTCTTGATGCCCAGCTTCCCTTCAGCCACCATCTTGTTCATGAGTGGGATGGGCTCAAATATAGGGCTGCCAGTCATCTCGCGTAAGACTCCGAACACGAACAGATTTGTGTCGAGGCCGGTGTAATCGGCGAGCTCGAATGGACCCATCGGGTAACCTGCACCTAGCTTCATGCCTATATCTATGTCTTCTTTACTTGCGTCACCTGAAAGTTTTATAGACGTGGTAAGTGCTGATCAAGGTAAAGCCTATGCGTCAATTTGATTATATTAACTGTAGGATGAATTGTTTTTTGATGATTTTGGCACGTAGGATGCACGTACATAAATATTTTGAACACTTTGTTGTTATCGATGTAAAAGGTAACTTTGAACACAGAATATATTTATAGGGTCCTTCTTAATATGCTTTTTTTCGCGATTTCAATGTTGGTCCCATATAGAAAGTTATTTAGGTTAATGGTCTGATCATCGACTTAAAAAACAGTCGGCATATTAAGTTGGAACCTGTATATGTTAGCAGTCAAACAGCTTCATTCAAGCTCGCGGCGGCGGCCAGTACACTCCTACAAGCGCAGCGATGTTTCTACCGAACTGCCGCTCAGTCTCGTACGTGAACGTTCACGTATTGCCGCACGCTGCGCATGTAGAGGTATACCGACAGCCACGAACTTGTATGAAGGTGTTTGTCCTGTAGGATATCTATTCGGTGCTTTAAATGTGTAGATATATTTGGGGGTGCTCATCTCTTTCTAATGATACTTTTGTTCTTTATTTATTTATATGGGGGCTTTTACCCCTGGTGTTGTGTGCCCATAATATACTTGGTTTCAGCTTCTCTTATTACCGCGAGTAATAAATGGTAAAGTTGGGAAATCCCAGCTTAAGAACTAAAACAAAGACAGTTTGTGTGAATGTGGTGGATTGATGTTGTATTATTGTTCCCAACACCAGAGTGATATATGAAATATAATTTTAATATAGAAACCAAAGTTACTTACATAAAACCACATGCACCCAAAACATTTAAATAAAAAACTCGTTTTCTTTAGAAAAATAAAACAGGAAATCTCAGATGAAAAATAGTACGAAATTGAAAAGCTAAGATATTTTTCAAAAATTTACGAATAACACCAAAACAAAACTCATTCTGAAGTTTGAAATTTGATGAAAAAAGTTCATGATTAAAAAAAGAAATGAATAGACACGGCGACACATCAACCTATACAAAACCAAAATAAGCTGGCCGCGCTACGCTATACGTTATTCAACCTACGGGCGGCCAGCTTATGTTGGTTTTGTATAGCTTGATGTGTCGCCGTGTGAACATGTCGCGCAACGAATCATGAACGCTGGGTGAAAGTGGTAGGGATTTTCGCGAGGGTTTATTACGTCAAATAAAAGGAGCCAATGGCGTTCGCGCATCGGCCGCCTCCCGCTTCCCTCCGCCAAATAAACGTACTTATTTGATTTCTGCGCTTTTAAGGTCATTTATTTATTTAACACTTTATTATTTAACACTTTACACACGGAAATATACATGAAAACAGCATAATAGACAATTACAAAGGGCGAGCTTATCCATAAAGAGATTTCTTCCACCTAGTTGAATGGTTTTGATTTATGACACTTTTCTATTTACTGACCCATAACTGTAAAAAGCAGAACAATAACAAACAAGACCCACCTCTCTCATACATCCTGACGGCCTCAGCACTGTACGGCGCCAGAAGCCTGTTGACCACAAATCCGGGGGTATCCTTGCATGTGATGCAGGTCTTGCCGACCGACTTGCCCCACTCCATCATGGCCTTGTAGGTCTCCTCGGAGATGTGGTCTCCTTTGATCACTTCTAGCAGACGCATCACTGGCACCGGGTTGAAGAAGTGGAGGCCTCCGAATCTGGTGAGTGGCTTTTGTAATTAGATAGGAATATCTCGAGGCGTCATGCACCATCTTATACAGGTTTAAACTTAAATGCTACTCGACCCATATGGACGGAGTAGATTTTTCGTGATGTCATTGAGGGTCCTGTGTAAAATTGGTTCAATTTGGTGGTCTGAGGGAGGGAGCGTATAATTTCTGTGTGGATCTGAGGCACCAACGCCCACCCTTAAGTGTAAGTATGTATCTTGAAATACCTTTTTAATTTTAATTAACAAAGAAGAATTAAGAATATAAGAATTAACAAATTTAATTTAGAATCTTTACCATTTCTATAGTCAACAAAACACATATGCAAAAGTTAAGAAAAAAAAATGGTTTTCTCATAAAAATCTATCTGTTTTTAAAATCTATCTGTTTTTCGAATATTTATATTGTAGGCAGAAGGTCACATCTTGTTTTCGCAAAAAGCCCGTAATCAATGCCCTGTTTTTCATTAATTTTCTTTAAATTACAGGCCTCTAAGCCCCACTTGCGTCAACAATTGGTAACCCATGATTTTTTGTATAGAAAAACAATTGAGAGAGCTATTTTACCCAGAGTTAACTGGTAACCTAGGTTGACGCAAGTGGGGCTAAGCTAACTAATACTTCATTCCAAATAAGGACGACAAGATTCTCCGATGCCTGATCCTTCAGTGCCCGCTGCATGGTGCCTCGATAAACATTTTATCGCGCCTGCTAACTCGTTTGTTCGCGCGCAAAAAGAAAGGGAGCTAGGGTGCGATAGCGCTTTATCGCGCCAACATGCCGCGGGCGCTGATCATGTAATTTATTTATTAGATAGATATACTATCCGACGTATCTTGGACGGTACAAAAGCAGTTCTAAGAATAAATGAGAGTAAGTGTTTCAAATCGTTGTTTTTGTAACGTAAAATAGCCTTAAAATTTCGTTGCTATTTCGAATGGAGTATAATACTAGAGGCGCCCTCTACTAGCACTCAAAGTAAACAATTTTAAAGACATTGGAACATACCTGTCTTTCCTTTTGATACCAGCTCCAATCTCATTGATGGAAATTGATGAAGTGTTGGAAGCAAGGATCGTGTGCGCTGGGCATAACTGGAATAACATCACAAGAATTTATTACCATATTTTATTGTAAAGGGTACAAGTTACTTTAAATTTAACACATTACACTCAATTTAAAAAGATGATTTGTCATTATTATTTATTCTAATTACTTTGGACATCACAATACAATTAGGTTTACAATTTAGATTGTATTTCAATTATGTCGCTAGATCATGTAACACGCGACGATGCGCGTAAGCATGACCGAAGGCTACTGAAAATTTCCGAGCGTCCAAACTTATTCAAATCAATTTACATATAATGTTTATGTGCTAGCTAGATCTGAAGAGCGTTGGTGGTGCGCTACGGGGAGAGTTCAAATCCGCACAGACCACATGCCATGTACCAATGAGTTTTTCTATCTAATGTATGTAATACCGACTGCTCTCAAGCGGTGAAGGAAAATATTGAGAGGAAACCTGCAAGATGAAATTTATATGCGTATGTGAAGTCTACCATTCCACATTGGGCACACGTGGTGGACTAACGCCCACAGACCCTCCTGGGGGTAGGCCTGTGCCCTGCAGTGGGACGTATATAGGCAGTGATGATGATGATTTTCCTGTATAACGGTTTTTGGGGCAGACCCTTGACCTCGAGTAATTAAAAAAAATTCAAACCTATGAAGCTGGTATTGTCACTATCGGTGAAAACAAGAAGCTTTGAAAAAAATTACAATAAATTACCTGGTCAAGCTTATTGAACAGCTCCTGCTTAACTTCCAGTTTCTCAACGATAGCTTCCACCACCAGGTCTACGTTCACCCCATCTTCAACCTTAGTTGATACCTTGACCCGATCAAATGAGTCTTTGACAAAACTCTCTACTTTGGATGGGTCATCTTTGTAAATCTTCTTGGCGACACGGGTCAGGTTGTTCTGAATGGATTTCTGGGCTTTCTCGAGGAGCTCTGGCTTGAGGTCAATGATGGTTACATTTTGTCCGGCTTGAGCTGCTACCTTTAAATAGATTAAGGTTAAAGAACTGGTAAAACTAGGGTTGCCACCTCTCAGTCTGCCGCAACTCTAGGGTTGCCAGGTTCAAAGAAGTCATAGCCACTTAAATCATATTTTGTTTACCAAATAAATAGGTGCATAAATTTACGGTCGGATTTTGGTCTATAATCCAAATTAATATAAAACTGACAGAAGTTTGTCTGTATATAGAAGATATTTACAAGAAAAAGATTATGATATGGTTTTAGGTGTCCCTTTTTTAGACTTTTGTCTAGGTATCCGTATGTTTGTTTGTTTGAAACAGCATCACACAAAAACTACAGAACCAATTTTAATGAAAGTTGTTTTGTTTGATAGCTTATGATTTGACTTTAAATCTGGTAACTATATAAATTGTGCAGACAAAGTCGCTGGTAAATAGGACATCAACAATTTTGCCAATGTCTAGTTTACCTAAATAGCAAATGTACTTGATGTTGTTCGGTAATAGATATTTGTGTGATATCAAGGATAGAATATACTTGAACCATCACTAAAAATAGCAGAGCCACGTGGCCACCTAACCCGCGCGCTAAACACGTCCGCCCGTGAATCCTCTAGCCACTAGACTCAAGTATATCTACAGACTATACTTCACAAAAACACTTGAAAAGTTTGAATAATAAAATTACTTCGGTACTTACCTGTGCGATCCCAGAGCCCATGAGGCCTCCACCGACCACTGTCACCGTTTTAATTGCATTTAGCGACGAAGAACTAGAAAAATTCCTAGTTATTCCTATTAGTTTGTTCATTTTGTACGATTTTACGGAGAGAAAGCTGCCGGCAGTGACTGTGACGCGACAAGTAGGTGTAAACAACCCGTGAGCGCGAACGTTGGACCCAACGACGGCCGGAGCGAAGGCCAATATACAATAAATGATAATTTAATGATAAAATACCGCACGAACAAACAAAGTTTTCAAAGTAAAGATAACTCGACTCACCTGAGATAAAAGGATTTGTTTCGCGATAAACATCTTACACAACACATTTTGACTTAGGTTTCTATGATAAAGAATTTCAAAATGATAAGGAATTACCACGGCTGGAAATGTTCCATACATTCGCTCCACAGACTTAATAGAGAGTACTACGTACTCAGACGAACATGTCCCATTCATTCGTTTTGTCGTTAAAGACGAATGAATGTTTTGATGTATGACATTGAACGAATGAATGGAGCTGAAAACGACGGTCGCTTTGTTTTTTTTTTTTTGGTAAGGGAATAAAAGACATTCTACCGGTTTTGTAGGCCCCGGCGGGGCGGGCCCATTCAAAATTAATGATTTTTTTTAAATTTTGGTTCGAAGAAGAAAAACACAATTTATTTGTTAAATGATATATTTTTCAATTTATTTTAAACTTATTCAAGTATATTACAAGCTTTTTCTTGCGTTAATAATAACATTTGTTTCATATAAGATAACAAATTAATGATCCATGTGTTAGTAACAGTGTTTGACTTAAGAGCTATGTTAGTAGGTACACACGGCGACACATCAAGCTATGTAAAACCAATATAAACTGGCCGCGCGACGTTATACATTACTCTACCTACGCGCATCCAGCTTATTTTGGTTTTGCGTAGCCTGATGTGTCGCCTTGGGTACACACTAAAATAATATCATCACTTAAACGCAGTGTGCGATGATGGGGCAGTCAAACCTTCCAGCTATCATCTCCAGAATGCTGTTGTGGCTTGGACAACAGCATTCTGAATATGTTGTATTGGACACGCAGGGCATTCAGAGTATGCAATTGACCCACAGGCTGCAAGCGTAGAATGACTGACAGTATGCTTTGAACTTTGAAAAGTGTCACTTTTACTGACCTTGTACAGCCATTGCACCTGCGGACCAGCCAACCCTGACTGCCAACACCCTACGCTCCCCTTCTACGTTGAAGTCGTCCATTATGGTCTTCAGAGACAATGTGGTCTAGGTATTTAAATTGCTGGACTCTCTTTAAGAGGATTGGCGGGTATTGTTTAGTCCGTAATGACACTAGAGCCTTTGAAAAAGTATATGTCTAGAATGAGCCTCACACTTGTTCCGTATAAAACAAAAGGGGCTAACTTTCTTAGGTTGGTGTGCGTGAGGCGCCATACTAATTATGTATGTGTGCGTGTATATGTATAGGGTTTTGGAACCAGTACTGGTTCCTATTTTTTTCGACGCTTTCGTAGCTTTGACTGTCTATCTTGATAATCTAAGACTAGAGCAAACTAAATTTAATCACATAATATTGCCTCTGCCTGCCATGTCCGTTTCATTTTTTTTCGATAAATTAATCACTATAAGAACTATGAGGCTTCGAAAATGACGGAAAATTGCTCAATTTTACCGCTTTGGTTCAGACATCAAGCAAGCAAATTTGACGAATATAATAGGAGGCTTCGAAAATGACGGAAAATTGCTCAATTCTACAGCTTTGGTTCAGACATCCAGCAAGCAAATTTGACAAATATATTAAGAGGCTGCGAAAATTAAGGAAAATTGCTCAATTTTACCCCTTTTGTTCAGAAATCCAGCAAGCAAATTTGAAGTAATAAAATTTAAAAAACCTACAGACAGTCTTTCTTAGATTATTCTTAAAATAATTATTTAAAATCGGTTTAATTTTGGAGGAGGAAACAGGGGGATACGAAACTGTCCACGCTGCAGTTGTCACTTTCGCACTGGTAGCTCGGTTGCTGGGGAACAGCGCGACATCAATAGATCTGTTACATTTATGTTGATCTTAAAATTTCTTGTAGACCGTGTATCATCTTAGAGGTACACACAGCGCGACACATCAAGCTAAACAAAACCACCATAAGCTGGGCCCGCAACAATATACGTTATTTAGCGCGAGCTTATTTTGGTTTTGTATAGCTTGATGTGTCGCCGTGTGTACACCATTAAGTTTAATTGGAGGCACATCTCTGCACTTAACTACTGCTCTGAACACCATAATTACGCTCTTCTTGACGTTATAATTATATGACTGCTAGCAAAACCCTCAAATATCAATGGCAAATGTCTGATACTATTCACTGGCGGGACCAGAAACACCATGTCGACACACCACCTCTGGGTGATAAACCGTGTCGGTATACACGCACACAGTGATAAGTTGTATGACGCCTCACGCACACCAACCTAAGAAAGTTGGCCGCTTTTGTTTAATACAGTAGAAGGGTGAGGCTTAATCTAGAATAGCTTATCTAAGAATATTAGTGAAGCAACCCATTACGTTTCCCTCGGCAGGGCACAGGCCAACACGCAATGGTGTATGGGCGTTAGTCTACCACGCGAACCCAATGCGAATGAAATAACCCACACATACCAACAGAGAAAGAATGCGTGTATTCCCAGTTGTCGCCACGGCCACCGTCGCCACTGCGGACAAATGGGGAAAAAAGTCCCAGTTGTCGCCACTGGTGACAAATGGGAAAAAAAGTCCCAGTCATCACCACTGCTTTGTCACCACAGGCGACAAATGGGAATAAAAAGTCTCGATTGTCACCACTGGTGACGTATGGGAAAATATTTTCTCACTTGTTACCAATGTTACCATCACCGTAAAAGATGTAACAAAATTTCGTAACTGATTCAAAATTTTTGTTTATTTGCAGTCAAACAAGAAAAAATATGTACCTATTGATTTTTAGTTAATATTTAAGTTAGTGAAGATAAATATAGTTAGATACCTTAGTAACCTTACATCATTTTAATTTATCTACTTACTGGATTCCCCACCTACAGTTGGACCTATAGTTTAAAATAGCTTTTGAATCATCGATATTTCGCTATTAATCAAAACAATTTTTACTTTTGTTTTTAATCAGCATAGCCAAATAAATTCTACTGACTCTTCGATAAATTATTAAGTTATTTGAGGAAAAATTTTCCTTTGCCTGTTCTTTTTGCGCAGTTGTTTTATTACAAATTTTGTTAACGTCAGTTGCGATTTTGTCTCTATTCAAGAATTGAAAACAAAGAGTTCAAACTACTCCACCAGTAATCAATTCCAGGTAAATTTTCAGCGTACCCTTTTGAAAAATATTAGAACGTGAAATATTAGAATTTATTGTTTACGTTAAGTTGTGGTTTTGTTTCTATTGAAAAATGGAAAACAATGAAAGATGATTTTTTTAATGAATAACAGGTAAATGCTGACATTTTTGTCTCCTCCATTCCTGCTCTCGCGCAAAAATTGCTAAACTTTATTAGTTCGCGTCCAGCCATGTTGGTAATAAGTACGGCTCATCTATTTCTTTCGGTCCAACTTCATATTTTTTTGTTATACAAAACATAAGTACCTATAATAAACCAAATTTTGAATCACCTACGCGATTTATTTCATTTGAAAACGGTGGTAACAAGTGAGAAAATATTGTCCCATACGTCGCCAGTGGCGACAATTGACACTTTTTTTTTCCAGTTGTCCCCACTGGCGACGAATGGAAAAAAAAGTCCCAGTCATCACCACTGCTTTGTCTCCAGTGGCGATAACTGGGACTTTTTTTCCCATTTGTCCGCAGTGGCGACGGAGGCCGTGGCGACAACTGGGAATACACGCCACAAGAATCGTGGGGATAGGCTGAAGAGAAATTACTACGTTATCTTGCTCACTCTTTAACAAAAGTTAATTGGACAAATTCTACTTTTGTTTTCAGCTAATTCCATCATTTGCGCAAATAATACAAAGCTACTGACCCACAGAGGTTAAACAATATCAAAAGAAAACAATTTAAGTAAATATGAGTCTATCTATCTCGTGAGTCAATATTATAAATCAGTTATGTTTACTAATTATATCAGCATTCGTTAGGTAGTTAAATAGAACACGTCCAAAAGGACGAGGTCACAGGCACAGGCAAACGTTTGTCATAAATAACTAATGGTCATATAACTAATGTTAAGAGCATTGGGCTCTTGACACGGAGATCGTGGGTTCGATTCCCACGAGGGACACCTAGTGATATGTCACTGTGCGTTTTTCCCCAGTTGGTTAGGACGTTGCAGGTTAAGACGTTGGTCTCGGCTAATATCTCTGGTGGTAGGTAGTCGTTACATAAAAACACGTCAGAGGCCGTAAGGCGGTCTGAAAAAACTATGACACCAGGGCCCAAACGATAAGAACAAGAAGAATACGCTGAAGAGCCTCTGATAAACACCATAAAGTATTATGATAATTGCACACTAAAGCTACTTTTGACAAAACAAGTTGCCTAAAACTAATTTAAAACTACTTTTACGCATAATAAATCTATTACCATATCAACAAGTATGCATAATTATTGACTGATAAATTAATCAGCAGATTTAAAAGATTAATTTATGAATTACTTATAGGTGTTACTCGAACATGAAAACGTTTTAGTTCTCTATTTACATAATTCACGATCACGAGAAAAGTTGAGATTAACTTACGATACGTTTATTTTTATTTCTACTTATTATTTCCTTTTATTATTGTTTCTACCTTCGTTATAGGTGTCCTAGAATAGTCATGACATAATCATAGCAAAACGAAACGAAAGAATTAATTCAAATTCATGATTTTACCGGTCTTATTATTTGACCCATGGTCATTTTGTGTTTTTGTAAAAACCTTAGTGTTACGGCACACCTGCTTTTCATGAAAAGCGTTGCACGCGTGTTCGACGGAACGTTCGGCGCGGAACGTTCAGCAGAAGACGTAGCTAGCATGAAGCACGCTACACGGTCGTATCACGTCTTTTATCTCGTTAGTTCGCGTGCAAATAGAAAGAGCGAAGTTGTGATAGCGCTGTATCACGGTCGCATGCTACCCATGCAGGTGTGCCGTAACGCTTATTATCCCAAACTACTTTTATCGTAAGTTTCGATAGCTTAATTAATCGAAAGCATATCCCAGGATCGACAGGTTGCAGTTTCAAGTCCCATGCAATACAATTTTTTAAATTTATTTGAAATAGCACAACATGGCATATCAATAATATTTTAAGTAATAGATGTTTTGATTTTATGTTTTAAGAATGTACTATCGAGTAGAATAATATACTTACGTAAGGGTTTTTTAAGTTGACATCATACACGCACAAGATAGATTAACGTACTAGGTAATAAACTCACACATTATAAGAAAATATAATTTTATTACATTTAATAATAGCCAAAGTACATACTTATATTATGTATGATGTAAGTATATGTTTCTTATGTATGATGTATATCCATAAAAACCTTAGTAACATAAAATAACTACAAGATGAAATAGTTGGTAGTTGTAGCAAAGTGTCTGACCGCTCCGAAATGGATTACGGTTGTTAATTTATGTACACACGGCGACACATCACGCTACGCAAAACAAACGTAAGCTGGCCGCGCGACGTTATACATTACTCTGCCTACGCGCGGCCAGCTTATTTTGGTTTTGCGTAGCTTGATGTGTCGCCGTGTGTACGTAGGTACGATTCGTTTTTTTTACAAAATCTGTAGCACGACTCACCAATTATGATATTACGTTGTCAGAACATTATCTATACAATGTCATGGATCTTAGATAACAGTCAATACTCAAAACAGGAAATTATCTCTTACATAAAAGAACTGATATTGTTTAGCTTAGTTGTAAATTATTATTAAACTTCTTAACAAAATATTCAAGATAAAATGCTTGCAAATAAAGGCTATAATAGACCGTCGATAACCAGACCCCATAGGGTACAATTGGTAAAGAAAGTTAATTAACAATTGTCAGCTTTATTTATATGTCAATAAGGTACAGAAGTGTTGAATCAACTTTAGCATTCTAGAAGCAATGTAAAACTGTCCAGCAGTGGTGAAATTGACATTAAAGTTACTAGAAAAATTGGTCGGAATTGAAAACCTAGCATGCTAAGGAATCAACATGGTGTTTTCGACAGTTCTTGGTGATTCTACTTCTTAATATTTAGTCTCAATTTCAGACAGTGGATATGACGATCAGAGAAACACAATACTACTTAAAAATTGGCCAGGAGTGCGATTTTTGATACACACTTAAGGTAACTCCAGAAAAGTCATAAATATGTGATCGATTTTGTATTCGACATAATCGGAAGCTTACACAATGATATATGTCCGATTTTCTAAGTAAGGTTGATTCTAAGTTACTAGTATTATGATCAACATCTATAACATGAAATTGCCAACAAAATATAAAGTACCAGAATCTTCGGAAATGTCCGAATCGATCGATCATTGTCAAGTACCATGGTTGTTTATTTTCAGGTTGATCTAGAATTGATTTGTTTCATGTCTTTTTACTTCTTGTTATACTTATAGAATCCCTCGCCACTCTTGATGCCCAGCTTCCCTTCAGCCACCATCTTGTTCATGAGTGGGATGGGCTCAAATATAGGGCTGCCAGTCATCTCGCGTAAGACTCCGAACACGAACAGATTTGTGTCGAGGCCGGTGTAATCGGCGAGCTCGAATGGACCCATCGGGTAACCTGCACCTAGCTTCATGCCTATATCTATGTCTTCTTTACTTGCGTCACCTGAAAGTTTTATAGACGTGGTAAGTGCTGATCAAGGTAAAGCCTATGCGTCAATTTGATTATATTAACTGTAGGATGAATTGTTTTTTGATGATTTTGGCACGTAGGATGCACGTACATAAATATTTTGAACACTTTGTTGTTATCGATGTAAAAGGTAACTTTGAACACAGAATATATTTATAGGGTCCTTCTTAATATGCTTTTTTTCGCGATTTCAATGTTGGTCCCATATAGAAAGTTATTTAGGTTAATGGTCTGATCATCGACTTAAAAAACAGTCGGCATATTAAGTTGGAACCTGTATATGTTAGCAGTCAAACAGCTTCATTCAAGCTCGCGGCGGCGGCCAGTACACTCCTACAAGCGCAGCGATGTTTCTACCGAACTGCCGCTCAGTCTCGTACGTGAACGTTCACGTATTGCCGCACGCTGCGCATGTAGAGGTATACCGACAGCCACGAACTTGTATGAAGGTGTTTGTCCTGTAGGATATCTATTCGGTGCTTTAAATGTGTAGATATATTTGGGGGTGCTCATCTCTTTCTAATGATACTTTTGTTCTTTATTTATTTATATGGGGGCTTTTACCCCTGGTGTTGTGTGCCCATAATATACTTGGTTTCAGCTTCTCTTATTACCGCGAGTAATAAATGGTAAAGTTGGGAAATCCCAGCTTAAGAACTAAAACAAAGACAGTTTGTGTGAATGTGGTGGATTGATGTTGTATTATTGTTCCCAACACCAGAGTGATATATGAAATATAATTTTAATATAGAAACCAAAGTTACTTACATAAAACCACATGCACCCAAAACATTTAAATAAAAAACTCGTTTTCTTTAGAAAAATAAAACAGGAAATCTCAGATGAAAAATAGTACGAAATTGAAAAGCTAAGATATTTTTCAAAAATTTACGAATAACACCAAAACAAAACTCATTCTGAAGTTTGAAATTTGATGAAAAAAGTTCATGATTAAAAAAAGAAATGAATAGACACGGCGACACATCAACCTATACAAAACCAAAATAAGCTGGCCGCGCTACGCTATACGTTATTCAACCTACGGGCGGCCAGCTTATGTTGGTTTTGTATAGCTTGATGTGTCGCCGTGTGAACATGTCGCGCAACGAATCATGAACGCTGGGTGAAAGTGGTAGGGATTTTCGCGAGGGTTTATTACGTCAAATAAAAGGAGCCAATGGCGTTCGCGCATCGGCCGCCTCCCGCTTCCCTCCGCCAAATAAACGTACTTATTTGATTTCTGCGCTTTTAAGGTCATTTATTTATTTAACACTTTATTATTTAACACTTTACACACGGAAATATACATGAAAACAGCATAATAGACAATTACAAAGGGCGAGCTTATCCATAAAGAGATTTCTTCCACCTAGTTGAATGGTTTTGATTTATGACACTTTTCTATTTACTGACCCATAACTGTAAAAAGCAGAACAATAACAAACAAGACCCACCTCTCTCATACATCCTGACGGCCTCAGCACTGTACGGCGCCAGAAGCCTGTTGACCACAAATCCGGGGGTATCCTTGCATGTGATGCAGGTCTTGCCGACCGACTTGCCCCACTCCATCATGGCCTTGTAGGTCTCCTCGGAGATGTGGTCTCCTTTGATCACTTCTAGCAGACGCATCACTGGCACCGGGTTGAAGAAGTGGAGGCCTCCGAATCTGGTGAGTGGCTTTTGTAATTAGATAGGAATATCTCGAGGCGTCATGCACCATCTTATACAGGTTTAAACTTAAATGCTACTCGACCCATATGGACGGAGTAGATTTTTCGTGATGTCATTGAGGGTCCTGTGTAAAATTGGTTCAATTTGGTGGTCTGAGGGAGGGAGCGTATAATTTCTGTGTGGATCTGAGGCACCAACGCCCACCCTTAAGTGTAAGTATGTATCTTGAAATACCTTTTTAATTTTAATTAACAAAGAAGAATTAAGAATATAAGAATTAACAAATTTAATTTAGAATCTTTACCATTTCTATAGTCAACAAAACACATATGCAAAAGTTAAGAAAAAAAAATGGTTTTCTCATAAAAATCTATCTGTTTTTAAAATCTATCTGTTTTTCGAATATTTATATTGTAGGCAGAAGGTCACATCTTGTTTTCGCAAAAAGCCCGTAATCAATGCCCTGTTTTTCATTAATTTTCTTTAAATTACAGGCCTCTAAGCCCCACTTGCGTCAACAATTGGTAACCCATGATTTTTTGTATAGAAAAACAATTGAGAGAGCTATTTTACCCAGAGTTAACTGGTAACCTAGGTTGACGCAAGTGGGGCTAAGCTAACTAATACTTCATTCCAAATAAGGACGACAAGATTCTCCGATGCCTGATCCTTCAGTGCCCGCTGCATGGTGCCTCGATAAACATTTTATCGCGCCTGCTAACTCGTTTGTTCGCGCGCAAAAAGAAAGGGAGCTAGGGTGCGATAGCGCTTTATCGCGCCAACATGCCGCGGGCGCTGATCATGTAATTTATTTATTAGATAGATATACTATCCGACGTATCTTGGACGGTACAAAAGCAGTTCTAAGAATAAATGAGAGTAAGTGTTTCAAATCGTTGTTTTTGTAACGTAAAATAGCCTTAAAATTTCGTTGCTATTTCGAATGGAGTATAATACTAGAGGCGCCCTCTACTAGCACTCAAAGTAAACAATTTTAAAGACATTGGAACATACCTGTCTTTCCTTTTGATACCAGCTCCAATCTCATTGATGGAAATTGATGAAGTGTTGGAAGCAAGGATCGTGTGCGCTGGGCATAACTGGAATAACATCACAAGAATTTATTACCATATTTTATTGTAAAGGGTACAAGTTACTTTAAATTTAACACATTACACTCAATTTAAAAAGATGATTTGTCATTATTATTTATTCTAATTACTTTGGACATCACAATACAATTAGGTTTACAATTTAGATTGTATTTCAATTATGTCGCTAGATCATGTAACACGCGACGATGCGCGTAAGCATGACCGAAGGCTACTGAAAATTTCCGAGCGTCCAAACTTATTCAAATCAATTTACATATAATGTTTATGTGCTAGCTAGATCTGAAGAGCGTTGGTGGTGCGCTACGGGGAGAGTTCAAATCCGCACAGACCACATGCCATGTACCAATGAGTTTTTCTATCTAATGTATGTAATACCGACTGCTCTCAAGCGGTGAAGGAAAATATTGAGAGGAAACCTGCAAGATGAAATTTATATGCGTATGTGAAGTCTACCATTCCACATTGGGCACACGTGGTGGACTAACGCCCACAGACCCTCCTGGGGGTAGGCCTGTGCCCTGCAGTGGGACGTATATAGGCAGTGATGATGATGATTTTCCTGTATAACGGTTTTTGGGGCAGACCCTTGACCTCGAGTAATTAAAAAAAATTCAAACCTATGAAGCTGGTATTGTCACTATCGGTGAAAACAAGAAGCTTTGAAAAAAATTACAATAAATTACCTGGTCAAGCTTATTGAACAGCTCCTGCTTAACTTCCAGTTTCTCAACGATAGCTTCCACCACCAGGTCTACGTTCACCCCATCTTCAACCTTAGTTGATACCTTGACCCGATCAAATGAGTCTTTGACAAAACTCTCTACTTTGGATGGGTCATCTTTGTAAATCTTCTTGGCGACACGGGTCAGGTTGTTCTGAATGGATTTCTGGGCTTTCTCGAGGAGCTCTGGCTTGAGGTCAATGATGGTTACATTTTGTCCGGCTTGAGCTGCTACCTTTAAATAGATTAAGGTTAAAGAACTGGTAAAACTAGGGTTGCCACCTCTCAGTCTGCCGCAACTCTAGGGTTGCCAGGTTCAAAGAAGTCATAGCCACTTAAATCATATTTTGTTTACCAAATAAATAGGTGCATAAATTTACGGTCGGATTTTGGTCTATAATCCAAATTAATATAAAACTGACAGAAGTTTGTCTGTATATAGAAGATATTTACAAGAAAAAGATTATGATATGGTTTTAGGTGTCCCTTTTTTAGACTTTTGTCTAGGTATCCGTATGTTTGTTTGTTTGAAACAGCATCACACAAAAACTACAGAACCAATTTTAATGAAAGTTGTTTTGTTTGATAGCTTATGATTTGACTTTAAATCTGGTAACTATATAAATTGTGCAGACAAAGTCGCTGGTAAATAGGACATCAACAATTTTGCCAATGTCTAGTTTACCTAAATAGCAAATGTACTTGATGTTGTTCGGTAATAGATATTTGTGTGATATCAAGGATAGAATATACTTGAACCATCACTAAAAATAGCAGAGCCACGTGGCCACCTAACCCGCGCGCTAAACACGTCCGCCCGTGAATCCTCTAGCCACTAGACTCAAGTATATCTACAGACTATACTTCACAAAAACACTTGAAAAGTTTGAATAATAAAATTACTTCGGTACTTACCTGTGCGATCCCAGAGCCCATGAGGCCTCCACCGACCACTGTCACCGTTTTAATTGCATTTAGCGACGAAGAACTAGAAAAATTCCTAGTTATTCCTATTAGTTTGTTCATTTTGTACGATTTTACGGAGAGAAAGCTGCCGGCAGTGACTGTGACGCGACAAGTAGGTGTAAACAACCCGTGAGCGCGAACGTTGGACCCAACGACGGCCGGAGCGAAGGCCAATATACAATAAATGATAATTTAATGATAAAATACCGCACGAACAAACAAAGTTTTCAAAGTAAAGATAACTCGACTCACCTGAGATAAAAGGATTTGTTTCGCGATAAACATCTTACACAACACATTTTGACTTAGGTTTCTATGATAAAGAATTTCAAAATGATAAGGAATTACCACGGCTGGAAATGTTCCATACATTCGCTCCACAGACTTAATAGAGAGTACTACGTACTCAGACGAACATGTCCCATTCATTCGTTTTGTCGTTAAAGACGAATGAATGTTTTGATGTATGACATTGAACGAATGAATGGAGCTGAAAACGACGGTCGCTTTGTTTTTTTTTTTTTGGTAAGGGAATAAAAGACATTCTACCGGTTTTGTAGGCCCCGGCGGGGCGGGCCCATTCAAAATTAATGATTTTTTTTAAATTTTGGTTCGAAGAAGAAAAACACAATTTATTTGTTAAATGATATATTTTTCAATTTATTTTAAACTTATTCAAGTATATTACAAGCTTTTTCTTGCGTTAATAATAACATTTGTTTCATATAAGATAACAAATTAATGATCCATGTGTTAGTAACAGTGTTTGACTTAAGAGCTATGTTAGTAGGTACACACGGCGACACATCAAGCTATGTAAAACCAATATAAACTGGCCGCGCGACGTTATACATTACTCTACCTACGCGCATCCAGCTTATTTTGGTTTTGCGTAGCCTGATGTGTCGCCTTGGGTACACACTAAAATAATATCATCACTTAAACGCAGTGTGCGATGATGGGGCAGTCAAACCTTCCAGCTATCATCTCCAGAATGCTGTTGTGGCTTGGACAACAGCATTCTGAATATGTTGTATTGGACACGCAGGGCATTCAGAGTATGCAATTGACCCACAGGCTGCAAGCGTAGAATGACTGACAGTATGCTTTGAACTTTGAAAAGTGTCACTTTTACTGACCTTGTACAGCCATTGCACCTGCGGACCAGCCAACCCTGACTGCCAACACCCTACGCTCCCCTTCTACGTTGAAGTCGTCCATTATGGTCTTCAGAGACAATGTGGTCTAGGTATTTAAATTGCTGGACTCTCTTTAAGAGGATTGGCGGGTATTGTTTAGTCCGTAATGACACTAGAGCCTTTGAAAAAGTATATGTCTAGAATGAGCCTCACACTTGTTCCGTATAAAACAAAAGGGGCTAACTTTCTTAGGTTGGTGTGCGTGAGGCGCCATACTAATTATGTATGTGTGCGTGTATATGTATAGGGTTTTGGAACCAGTACTGGTTCCTATTTTTTTCGACGCTTTCGTAGCTTTGACTGTCTATCTTGATAATCTAAGACTAGAGCAAACTAAATTTAATCACATAATATTGCCTCTGCCTGCCATGTCCGTTTCATTTTTTTTCGATAAATTAATCACTATAAGAACTATGAGGCTTCGAAAATGACGGAAAATTGCTCAATTTTACCGCTTTGGTTCAGACATCAAGCAAGCAAATTTGACGAATATAATAGGAGGCTTCGAAAATGACGGAAAATTGCTCAATTCTACAGCTTTGGTTCAGACATCCAGCAAGCAAATTTGACAAATATATTAAGAGGCTGCGAAAATTAAGGAAAATTGCTCAATTTTACCCCTTTTGTTCAGAAATCCAGCAAGCAAATTTGAAGTAATAAAATTTAAAAAACCTACAGACAGTCTTTCTTAGATTATTCTTAAAATAATTATTTAAAATCGGTTTAATTTTGGAGGAGGAAACAGGGGGATACGAAACTGTCCACGCTGCAGTTGTCACTTTCGCACTGGTAGCTCGGTTGCTGGGGAACAGCGCGACATCAATAGATCTGTTACATTTATGTTGATCTTAAAATTTCTTGTAGACCGTGTATCATCTTAGAGGTACACACAGCGCGACACATCAAGCTAAACAAAACCACCATAAGCTGGGCCCGCAACAATATACGTTATTTAGCGCGAGCTTATTTTGGTTTTGTATAGCTTGATGTGTCGCCGTGTGTACACCATTAAGTTTAATTGGAGGCACATCTCTGCACTTAACTACTGCTCTGAACACCATAATTACGCTCTTCTTGACGTTATAATTATATGACTGCTAGCAAAACCCTCAAATATCAATGGCAAATGTCTGATACTATTCACTGGCGGGACCAGAAACACCATGTCGACTGCGTAGATTATGTTGTTGACGCGGGTGTCCCTAAGGGTGCGTCCACATCTGGCGAATACACAGCGCAGTAGAAACGCACGAGCATAAAAATGCACCCAAGAAGATCGCGAACGGCTCGCGGCGCGCGTTCGCCAGATATGGACGCACACTTAAGTTGCATAACAGTCATAACGTTACTTCAAAAAACAATTAAAATGTGTAATGTGAAAATGTACAGGGTGTAAGGAAAAGTATCATTAACCTTTAGGGCTCGTCCGCACAGCACTCAGTTTATTTTTTCAATTCAATCCAAATAACAACTTTCGTACTTAGTTTCTTGACATAAGAGTCTTATCAGAAGTCATCCTATGTTATCACTTATCACATTCACATCATTCAGCGAATAAAAATCGCTGTGCGGACGAGCCCTTAAATCACATACTCTACCAATCAAACTGAACAACTTTCACTCTAGGAGCAAACCTTTCAGAAAAAAAAAATCTGCTGTTCCATACTTTGGAGTCGAGTAGGCATTGCAGTTTAGTATGGAACAGCTTAGATTTTTTTTTCTCTTACAGGTTTGCTCCCCTAATAAAAGTTGTTTATTTTGATGGGTAGAATATGTGGTTTTAGGGTTTTTGATACTTTTCTTTACACCATGTTACTGAATACAACGTGTTAATGAATTAACGCAAAACTAGAAAGTCGTCTGTTTAGAATCGAGAGTAGAAACGAATTATCATGAGTAGTAGTAGGATATTGGGGTTCCTAGATCAAAAGAGATCTAGTCACCCCAATATCCAGTTTTCATTTATTCATGTATTCAAGTTTTCATTTTATAAGTTCTCGAGTTTACATGATTTCATGGAATCATGTCCCCAGCTATGTATATTTCATATTCTCATTATTCGTCGTTGTGTATAGATAGGAACCAGCATAATACCTAATTATAATCATAAACTACGAGTACGTACTCATACTTTTCTACTTTTCATTTCTTAGATCTTAATAGTTTTTTTTTTCTTTCATACGCACATAACGTTTTCACGAAAATATTTTCGAATCTAGATATACGCATTTTGAAGTGAAGGGTGTCTACATGCCAAGTTCCGAATCTGTCTTCTTCTTTTCCAGGCACTGAGTTGTATACGACAGTTTCATTAAAAACTAAGGATCGATGCTTATTTTTCTTTTTTAAATAATCGCTAGTTCTCGACATGTAAATATGGTAACATTTAGGAAAACACATTACGTGTTGATCCCAAGGGTCATCCTCAGCCAGCCAATTATTCAGTCCACCTCCACATGAGTAGCACTTCGTCTCATCAGTGAGTCCGTCTCCACAGTAGAAAAAACCTGCGTCAGCTAGTACCATACGTTTCAAGTTCATGTTCTCATCACGACAGTTTTGAAACGAATCCAAGCGACTTTGATATGTCTCGAACATCGGCCATGCATGTGTAAATTGATCTGTCATAATATTGTGCCGAAACACGAGCGATCGGTATGAATGAATATATTACTCTATGAATCTAAGAGCTCTAATTACTAAATATATTTCATTGATTAATTTCGACGTTGTGTTATGAACTATAATGACTCAACACTAAATGCCGAGTCAAAGTTCACACTTTTTATTGATTACCTACTTCGATTGCGGATAGTGAGCTCCACCTAGGAAGGACAGTAGGTGGTATATTTTTATACTAATAAGGTTTCTGCGAGTAAATAATATTAATGTCTTAGGAATGAAAAAAAAAAAAAAAACATTAATTAGTATAAAAACAATTTATTTTCGAAACACCATTTTCTTATACACATAACATTTTTCAGAGCACAAATTGTCGGATGGTAGAAACATGTGAATACATCAGTAGATGAACGATATTTTTCATATAAACTTAATAAACTAGGACAATTTTGGTCTTCTACATTATACACATAACCAGTTTTCAATATGTTCTGTAACCATTTAACTTTTTCAATACCTTTAACGTAAATAATTTTATCTTTTAATATTGTAGTCAGAAGATCTCTGTGACGATGATGTGGGATCAAACCATCATTCCAGTTTATTTTTCTATTTCTTTCTATCCAATCTACTTGTCTCTTTTCAGTTTTTGTTAAATCATAAAACCGATATGGTGGTAGAAATAAAAATTGCTGTATTTGATCGCCACACAGGACTGCTATCTCTTTCAAAATAAAGTTATTGGCGTCATCCTTAAATCCTTGCAGATCTACAATAGCTTTTGAGTAATTCATGATATCTTTCTAACTATGTTGCTCAGAGGTTTATATTCAATCAAACGATCATTTATAATAAGGCAGTACGCTGTCGTATTATCTGGAATATCTTGTGAGGTTTCTATTTCCAAACGTACATCCACTGGTCCAGTTTTCAAATTCTCGTTCTGTCGTGAACAATTAATAACAAATAGGGGAGCTTTATTTTTAAAGCTGGTCAAGTCGAGCAACGGGTCCGCGGGAACGTTGTAGTAAGACTGACGGAATTTCGTATACATTTCGTATAAAATACTGTATTTGTTATCATCAAATTTCAAATTTAATGACTCATAGGGATAATATTGCGAATTCAAAAATAACTTTATGTCAGTAACTTTACAATGATCGAATATAGAACAGTCTTTATCCTTTTTATTTTTTCTCCCACTTTGCAAACCAAAAATCACGTAACGGGGTTTTTCTAACTGAGAAGCAGTTTTAATTGACCAGGTGTGTTTCGTAGTTTTTGGTAGCAACGGATATTCATATAAGTCCCAGTTTCTAAAAGCCAACTGTATCGGTTTATCTTTTTCTAATTGTTTAAGTAGTGACAGTCTTTCACGATCGGATACCTTTATGTGCGGCACGCGCCACTGTACTCTCTGTATATTTATCTGAACATGTTCAACCTCATCCGTAGTTTTAACGCTATTTAAATTAGCATTACTTCTGTTTAATATAAGTTCATGTTTACAATTCATTATGATTTTATTATAATCTTCAGCAAATCCCATTATTCTGCTTAATGGCACAACTATACTAAAGTAACCATTACTTTCGAATCCATCTAATTTCCATCCCCATAAAGCAGCAACTTTATTTTCTCCAGTGTTCATTGAAATCATCGATTTTATTGTAGTTGTCATGCCAACATTTTTTATACGATCTATTTCAACACCGTTTAATTCATATCGGATGTCTTGAAACAAAAACATGAAGGGGTTGTTTGTAAAATTAACATTTTTCGCGATTGGTTTTTGATCTTTTCCAATAAGTTTGGCATGCCCTTCGATGTAGATGGAGCTGGCGGATGGTAAGACATAAATGTCTTGTTGATGTATTGGAATTCGTATTTCATCGTTTTCTTTAAAGCTATTATTGTAGGGGTTATAAGTATGGACTTCATAGCTTTCGATTGAAGTATCGAAGTGTGGTAATTCCGTAACCTGCAGTATACTCATATTTTAAATCCAAGTGCCCGAAGAAAATCTTTATTGTTTTTAGTTATCTTCTTGATAGTGTGATTACGTCTACGCACTTTAACAGCTTTAGGAGAATTAATACGTTTAACATAAGTATTTGACATTTTATAGAATACAATCATCTTTTCCTTCGTAGATGAAGACGTAGAATAATGTTTTCTTCTCGAAAATCGATGTAATTTCCATTCAAGTCAATAATTTTTAGAGTTATCTGTGATATATTAGTTTTATTAATGGGGAAGTAAACTATGTTTTGCGGTAATTCAATAAATCGATGACCGGGGGGTACGTGAGGTACAAATTCATGTAATATATGCGATGGGAATCCGTTCGTATATGAACCTTGCACGAGATCACATTCGATCCTTATCACAGTCAATGGAAGAATGTTAACTGTGTTCTCAGATTCATGCCATTTATTAGCTTCTAGCGTCACATTCGCAAAGCCTAGCAAGTTCCCCATACTATTATCGACGTCAAAATGGATAGTTTCAGAACAATATATTGAGCATTTTAATGTATTACTATTTGGCTTAATTTTGATTTCACAATTGTCTAGCTTAGTCGTGAGGCAATCTAGTAAATCAAACAAATCGTAATTACCATGTGGTATATTTATTTTTGTAATATTTTTACCATAGGCAAATACATTGTTATGTGCATGTACATTAGGAATAGAGTTTAATGCTGAAAAATACACCAAACCACATTCATAATTGCCTTCTAAATTTAAAGGAGGTTGATAAGAAGTTTCTAACAATGACTTATTGCCTGTGATTGTAAGCGTTAGAGACATGGCTGAATAATGAAGGTAAAGTAACCATTCACGGACTATTTATGTTGATTTGCTGCCAGAAAGTTTTCAAAAATTTGAGACAGAGATGCCCGCAGTTATAAGGATGATTTTGCTGAATATTATCGTAATTATAAAAAATATCGGATCCAATGTACTTGGTTAATTCTTTTGGTGGTTTTAAATTTCCATAGCTATCAAAATATTCGATGTAATCTTTAAATTTAACGTAGGCTACCCAATGAGAACCAGGATTTTTCGAACTATCTAAATTAATAATTCCACATTCTATATCTAATGGGAGATTTGGCAATTCATCTCTCATAAACACCCCACGAAAGTATGGAATGTCACTCGAATAGTTCAAAATATCAATATTTGTAAGAGCTCGTTTAGGTAGCCGACGATTCAGTTTTTTTTATCAGTAACGTGTATTCTTAAACCATTTTTATGTGTTTTGAGGTGTATTCCTTTCCCTATACATAAGGCTTCAATTTTTCCACTATGACTTTTCATTTCCGCTAATCGTTTTTTGGCAGCTTTAAACTCGTTAATAGCTTTTGTAATTCCAGCAGCACCGCCAGCTAAACTCCCAACTGCCGACAACCCAGCGAATATAGGTACCAGTGGAAGAACACCTCCAGTTTTAGGTACCGGAATTACGCGTGGAGGCTTTATATATGTATCTGACGATAATTCTTTAACAGCCGCAATGGCCAGCTCTATTGCTGCTTTCTTACACTTAGGTTTTAATTTTTGTAAATGTTTTCTGGTATGGGTAATGATACTTTTGAACTGTTTCTTTAAACCAGTACCAGAATGAACCGTCGAAGTTTTACATCTCTTGTTTTTCTTTAAACCATACCCGATTTTTGCCAACATAGCTTTATTCACTAACTTTGCTGCAATTTTTTCTCCCCAGGTTGCATCGGGTGCAGAAGCACGACTTTTTGCCATTTTCATTAATTTTATATCCGCTGTATGACGGTCGCTTAGAAGAGATGATCTTTGGTAGGATATATCGTGTTCTTTACAGTATTCGTCTAATTGATTGATACCTTTATCTCCACGAGCAATTCTTTCGATTAATCTGGTTCCTGGTCCGCAGAAGTTGTAGCCAGGTAAATGTAGTTCAAATGGTAAGTGATTTATGAACCAATTTAGAAGTCTATCTCCTTTCATTACCTATTTAAGACTGAATTAATTGAAGTACACTGATGTTATTATAGCTATAGTACATTCGATTTAGCTATCCAACTATTTTCACTTGGTGGTAAGCCCAGCCATTTCACGAGAACCTTATTACCTTGTTTCTTTAGCACTTTTTCAACGAGATAAATATTCGGGTGTTTGGTTTTTTGTAATTCTTGTGCATAAAAGGCTCCTAAAATAGGTTGACGCCTAACATCTTCTATTAGATAAGTCACGGGGCTTGTATTTTGTTTACTTATTATTTTAAACACTTCCGTTGACCAATTAGGAGTATAGCCTTTTTCAAATGTACCTTTGTATTTACTTATTCGTACAAAGTCTCCTGCATTAAACATTCTGTATTGTCTCGAGCCTTTTGATTGATTTGTGTTCATATAACGTAATAATAAATCTTTTCTATTAGATTTGTTTACATCAGCAGGTGGTTGACCTATAGTTCTATGATAGGTGTGATTATAATTATTTACTACTTTTTCTAGTGTACCATTTATCCATCTATAATTCCCGTTCTTACTAAACTCCTTAAACAAATTTGATTTCAATGTTCTAATGAACCTTTCTGCTATTGAAGCTTTTTTCGTAGAGTATGTAGAATAGTGGTTGATATTATTGGTCAAAGTTATTTTTTTAAATTTGTCGTTATAAAACTCTTTTCCGAGATCAGTTTGCAAGTTCTTAGGAATTCGACCTTTCTTTAGTAAATTATTAAAAGCATTGGCCACAATATCCTTCGTTTTACGTTTAAGAGGTAATGCCCAACCGTACTTCGAAAACGTATCAATAACCACTAAAATATATTTGTGTCCCCTATTTTCTTTTGAAAATGCTTGAATATCAATAAGATCAGATTGCCATAAGTCATCGATATCTTTCATTACTACATGTCTCCGAGGAAAATTTCTTCTTGCACTTCTATGTATTTCATTCACAATTTCTAACTTACTCATTTTATTTCGCTCTTTGACTTACATAAATTTTCTCTAATTTAGTTAATCTCTCAATAACTTTAGCTAAGGACTGATTTAAAGTTTTACACATAGTTATGCAATGATCTACATGCTGATCCACATATTCTTTCGTTGCAGCGTCTCTAGCATCAACGGGTGATTGCAGATTTTTAAATGTCTTTTCACAAGCGTTTAGATTCCCATCTCTCGTATTACCTAAATTATTGTTTATAAATACTATATCTTCAATTCTCTGTTTTTTAAGCACGTGATGACCAAACTTGTCGACATTCATGATGAAATGAAACTATAAAACTGAAGTTTTAGTTGAATTGTAACATGTTTTATTGTTTAATTATGTTGGCTTCCTTGAGTTCTTCAATAATTGATATAATTTCGTTATCATGATTGGTATTTCCTGCATTTTTTGATGCCACTAACAGTTTTAATCTTTCTATCAATTCGTTAGGATCGTCCCAGTACACTAAATCTGTATTACGATTGTATTTCTTTAAAAGCGGTAATTTACCTCCGATTTTTTGACTCATTTCAGTTAAAAGTTGGTCAGCGAATAATGGTTTGATAATTTCTTTGTATTTTATACTTTTGTCTCCTTTGATTTGGTCGCGAGGATTAAAATTTCTCTTGTGTGCATTCGTAAAATGCAGCATATCTTTATAAGCAAGTTTGTCTTTATCCGAAATAACCTTTAGGTTTGGTTTTTTGCGCAGCAAGAGTTCTTTTAAACCAGGGGTTAATTCATACGGCCGATCATCTATACTAACCATATGCATTTGTTTTCTATTCTCCGAATCATCAATTACAGAAAAATTCACAGTTGAGTTTCCCATTTTAAAAGTTTTATTTTCATGACGTATACCAAATGGAATACTGATATTTCCATAAATATCAGTAAGATCCTCTTTAGTAATAGATGTTTCCATAGATTCGGTTTTGTGTGGGCTTTTCTTAGTGGTTATATCGTCTTTATCGAAAGTTTCTGAAATATCCGAGCATTCGTCTGTATAGTCAATTTCCGTGTTAGCGTCGTCATAATCTTCGCAGGAAGCGGTGCTATTAAAATCGTTTAATAGGACAGATTTTTCATTAACATTTTCAAATGGCTTCTGATGTCTTATTTCTTTTTCAACGTGAACTAAGTCTTGTAAAGGACCAGAAATAGGTTTAAAAAATTTTTTAAGCGCTTCATTGTTATTGTCTTCATGATTTCGCAATTGTTTTATTTTACTTTTTATTGAGTTGACTGACTCTATTATCTCTTTTTTCACGTGTTTGTCCATTTTAGTTTACCGACCGAATTTCATGAAGGAATAAATTGGAATGATATGACATTAAAATTGTTACTCTATAAAAAGCGTTCACTCGTTCAAGTTCATAAATATATCAAATGTTTTTCTGTATCTACCATTGTTTAAGGCACAATCTTTATTTATTATCAAAAAACCATATGGCTCTTTCCATATATCCAAGCAAAGTTGTTTAAATTGTGGCCATTTGAGATCAGGATTGACATGCTCATCGTAAATATGTTTCAAATTGACATCGTCTTGTTTGAAAATAATTAAAAAATTTGTATTGTCACGTAATAGCTGCTTAGGTATTTTCGAGTATGTTTGAGACAAATAAAAACAATCTATTCCCTTATGTCGTCCCATCGCAAAATAATTCCGAATATTGATTTGATTCTCTGTCGCCACATCATCAAAAATAAACACAGAATCTATTAAGGCATCATCCGGATGAACCACTTCATTATTAGCGTGGAATTTAAAAAAATTCCCATCTGGAACCCTGTTCATAACTTGATCTAAATAACAGTATTTCGGTTGATATGCAGTCTTGGAATACAAGTAAATGTTTTTAAACTTTAGGCCATTTTTATGCAATATCAAACTGAGCATAACGTTAGTTTTACCACAGTTGGAGGGACCACATATTATACTCCGAATAGAGTTAGGTAGAAGTGCACTGTGTTTAATATGTTTTTTGTCTTCCGTAACGTCTATATTAGATACTTCCAGCGATAGAGGTTGCTTCGTCCACTTCATATTCATTTCTGTTGTTTTACCAGAGTAAATGAAGCTTATAAGTGCTTACCATATTTTTTTTTTTTTTTTTTTTTTTTTTTTTTTTTTTTTTTTTTTTTTTTTTTTTTTATTAATTTATTCAACAAAAATCATGGGCAATAATGAAATATATTAATGCTACATTATGTTAATATCAGTACTTAGCAATTTATTAAATAACATATTATCTGCTGCTTGGCAAACTGTTTGTTAACTGCACACAGCGGATGATGACTGCAGATATTAATTTAGATCTTCTGTTCATTGCCAGATTAATTATTTAGTAAAGGGGAGATGTCTACAAATAATACAAAAAGATTTAGCAAGTTAAGTTTTATTGAATTTGAAAACACATTTACATAGGTTCATTCATAAAACACCATAAATTATTGTAACATTTTATTTTAATACAGTCTTATAGAACTAAATAAACACAATTATTAAAACAATAATTTTAATAATATAACCAAGATACTTATCAAAATCAGAAAATTCTATCACAGTGACCCCAAGGCAAGGTATGAATTCTATCACTCTCCACTTGCCTTTTATCATCATTATTTCCCAGAATTCGTTTATTTAATTCCTGTGTATATAACACATGTTTAATAGATCTTATCAATGTCATTTTCCTTTTCACATCGCTACTATCATCATAGAGGCTTTTACTATAATCACTTATTTTCAAATGCTTAGTAACCGATTTAGTAATTCCTTTCGCTTTCTTAATACTCGACTTTAAACTATGTATACAGTACAATTTTGCCCTTAGACCAACAAACTCAGTAATAATGTCACCACCTAATTCATCTTTAAATAAACCAGGGATTTTTTCATTCACTTTAGGCATATTATAAATATTATTTAGCATAAAATTACTGGTATCGAACTTCGAAATATTATTACGCATGTCACTATAAAAATCTTCGGTAAATATTAAATATAGCAAACTGTCAGTATCCGTATAGCAAAGCTTGGCTCGATCTTGGTATATACTTTTAATGAAATTGTAGTGAAACTTATATAAATGTTGTTTAGCGTACTCTAAAACGGTGAATCCGATATAAATTGGTCTGTCTAACATAATTTTTTCTCTATTTAATTGTATAGCTACAAAGTTTTCTGAAAAAATGCTGACACTATTAAAATTCGGCTTTGTTATTAACTTCTCAGCAGTAAGATGCTTTTTTGTAACGTTGTCAGTATCTAACCATCTAGTAACTAATTTCACATCAACTTGTTTTCTTCTGTTTTCTATCGTTTTACCAAATATGGAATTATTAAGCAACTTGAAAAAGTCTTTTTCAAACGTTGTTTTCGATGATTGCCGTAGAGAAGTATTCAGGTCAATGTACTTTTTCAAATAATTTTCTTGTCTGAAGCAGAGAATACGATGTATTTTCATCAATACCAATCCATTTCTTAAACATTCCTTTAAATGAACGTAGTGAATGACATAATCGAATTTGTCGTAAAGGCTTGCTATTAACTTTTCACTTTTACCTCCCGGAGGTATAAATTTCTCAGCAGCGAAAGGTAGATCTCGGTGTAAGTCATGCAAGTGATCTGGGTAAGAAAGATCGACTTCCAGAATATAACCGTAATCACTTTCATCAGAAATGTTCATTAAATCAAAATGTTTAATTTCCCATGGAGATAGAAATCTGAATTCAGAAACGGGATACTTTTTTGTCATAGCGTATCCGTATAAATTATTGCAATCTAAATAGATCAAATAACTGGACGGTTTAGATTGATCATAGTTCGGTAAATATTTATTTGACGCCTCGGCATGGCGCAGGGAACACTGAGCTAGCCCACCTCGTATGCCTTTTTCCAACATTTGATACATTTCTATATCATCGATCAGTTCTAATTCAACTTTCGTATGAAAGAGCATCGCATCCCAACTTAAGCTCGGTGATGTTATGTAATAAGCAGGATCTAATTTATAATACAGTAGGCTAGTACATCTAAATTTTTCGAATACATCGCATAACAGTAACACATCACTTTTCAAATATAAATCAGTATATTCTCCAAGGTTTTGTATATCAAATAAATTCCACACTGAGCGAGCGTGCTCGTAATCGGTATCACCGATATGTTCCTTAGTTAAATGATTAAAAAAACAATCTTTGGGTGGAAGTTGTGTTTCATCAAATTTTGAATAGCAGTCCATGTAATCATATGGATAAATGCCTTTTTTCATAAGTAGATCAAATTGTTCCTTGTCACTAAACTCATCGGATAAATGTGTAAAATCACTTTCAGATAAACTTTTGCTTAGCATATCAAGACTAGAACTTAAAAATTGAAAAGAATCGATAAATTTTAATTGAATGGGATGAAAATTATTGGTTGTTTCAATTACTTTTGTAATAGAAATGTACTTTTCTTTTGATTGTGGAATTACTTTGATATCACCTTCATATTTCATCAACTCTTTGATAAACAAATGTGAATCATAACCAGATAGATTATGAAACACTACAGGAATAAACGGGCACACTCTATACATCAAGTTACAGTGAGAATGCGCCGCCCCTCTGAATTCAGACGTGATATGGTCATGATCTCGTACCTTGTCATCAAATAATACTTCATTACATATGTGGCAGACAGTAGCACTTTGAAATATAAATTCTTGATCAGGTGTTAAGGTAGGCATCGGATTTATTTTAAATATTATAGCATGAATGCGTTTAGCATCTTTTATCAAACATTTTATGAATACTTCAACGCAATCGACGCCTCTGTATGCTACATATTTGTTTAAGCTGGAATCATGTGAGCAACAAATATAGTATCCGAAACAAGATGGCTGATGTAACTTCAAGGTTTCAGTATTTTCACAGCTCTTTTCATTTGAATTTAACAAGAGACATTCAAAGTCAGCATAAATAATAAAATTAATTCTTTGCTGCCTTTCATGGTTTTTAAATTTTAATACAGAATTCTTTGTAGGTAAAATGCTTATAATTCGATTGCAATTGTGAGACTGGTATTTAGATTCATTACTGAAAAATTGTAAACAGTCTTCACATAGGAAAAGTTTTCCTTTATGCTGAGTAACTTGACGGTGCACTAATCGTCTGAGATCTTTGATCAAACAGTAATGCCCCTTATTATCACGTTCAATGTAAAGTAAATTAATGTGATAAGTTTTACGAGTTTTCGTCAAATATAGAGGTCCAGTCACACAATATTTATTATCCAGGCCATAAACATTAACACTTATATTGGGATTGTTTTTTTCAAATAATCTTATATCTGCGAACGTGGGTGGAAAAGACATTCCCTTTATATTCAAAACAGAACAATAGTGGGGATACGACTTTACTCTGCATACGTTATTGTTTGCAGGATACAGACCAGCAACTATAGACCAAAGAAAACAGCAATTATCAGTATTTTTAATATTAATACAACTTTTCGACTTTTTGATAGATTGCGGTAGATCAATGAACGTACCACCTCTCATAGGGCTGTATTTATTTATATTGATCTCTAAATGACTCATTGATAGATAAGTCCAACCAGATTCGCATTGTTCAAATTCTGCTAGTTTTGTCTCAAAAATGTGGGACAAATTTGAAAATAATTCATTTAAATCAGTGCTCTGATAAATAATTTCATATTTGGTACCAAACGACTTAAGTTGTTGTTCACTTGATTTCGGTAATATAAAGTACGCAAACAATTCAAAATTAATTTTGATGCAATTATGTTTCTCTAAAGACTTCATTATTAACTGCGATAGAACTTTCTGATTTTCACTGAGGAAGTCCACTGATGTGAGGTACTCGTGTTCTTCAGTGGGGTTCAAGCGGTAAGTAACTATTCGATTCTTAAATGCTGTGGCTATAATATAAATATTATCAAAATCTGTTCTTAGTAAACAATTCGATTTATGTAAATTAGTTCTCGTGTGAAATCTGTATTCATTCGGTACTATTTTAATTCGACATTTTTCACATTCAATTAATTTATTCATTTGCTGGAGCTGGACAGGGTGTGATAAAACTGTAAAAAAAACAAAGGAAAATAATAGTAATGGTAGGTATAATGTATGTCATAATCATAATATAATAATATAATTGCAAAGAGTAAAGTTATACAAAAAATAAATGTTTGAAAAATCCATTATAAACATAGGTACATTGATTAAACATTAATGTAAATACGAGTACACAAGTTATTTAAAGTAAGTACGGATATTCTCGAACTTATTCTTAACATGTAAAATTAATTAGTTATTGATTTCAAGAATATCCGTAACCGCTTATTAATTCAGGTCGACAGTCCTTAAATTCTGCTCGAGTGGCACCAATGAAGCCAGTGAGATGTGTCCACGCTTCACTATCGACGTTAGTCTTATTTTTTATAGTTACAATTGCATGCCTCCATCTATTCATGGGCTGAATATTTCTAATCTCATCACAGTTATATATTTTTAGTTCGATGTAGTGTGAACCTTTCTTTTGGGCATCCGTTTGGCGTGATAGACCGTGAGGAACCCTTTTAGTGAAGTGAGAACAAATAGTTGGTGGCTTTTTACCGGGTTTTGATAAGTCTATCTCTTCATCGTCACTATCAGTGCCGAAAATGTCTCTCGCAGAGGTCCTCTTGGTAACTTCGGTGCTGGGGCCGGGGCAAAGATCGGAGTCGTGGGCGCGGACGGAGCTGCTGGTCTTGCTTTTCTTCGGCTCGATCTCGACACTGCTGCGAGGCGGCGGCGACGAATATTTTTTCCCCTTCCGAACACGGGACTCGTCCGTTTCCCGTCTTTGATCTTTAAAGAGATGAGATTCGTTCATTAGTGAATATTCCTCGTTCAATAAATTAAACATTGTGCAATATCTGGTTTGTCGACGAGCTGCATTAATAAATTTTAGAAGATGATACCAGGCTTCAGTGTCACAATTTGTCCTATTTTTTATCAAAATATCTGGTTGTGGTCGCTTTTTCGACAACTGAATGCGTTCTATTTCAGAACAGTTGTATGTCTTAAGCACAACATAATGTTTTCCAAATTTAGTCATATCTGTCTGTCTGCTATAAGCTTTCGGATATTTGTTTATAAAATATGAGTACATGTAGTGTGTTGTGTGTTCCGAAATTTTATTACCGTTTGTATCTTCTTCATCCTCACTGTCCGTCCCGAAAAGATCGTAGCTCGAATATTTGGACGGGGTGACAGGAGCGACGTGATTCTTGCGCTTTTTCGCACTCGAAGTACGCGCAGCGGCGGCTGGGGCGCGTGCGGGCAGCGAGCGTGCGGGCGGCGAGCGTGGCTTCCTCGAGCTTGAACCCGCGGCGGTGGAGGTGGAGGCGGCAGCGGCAGCGGTCCGACGCGATGTCGACGGTCGCTCCACGTTTACCTCTTCGTCGGAGGACTCGAATACACCATCAATTACTTTAGGCCTGAAATATAGAACGAGAATACTTGAATAGATGAAAACAAGAAAAGTGAAATGAAGTAATTAAATAAAACGAACGAAAACAAAGTAAGAGAACTAATTTGAATAAATTAAAGGTGAACTTACATCTCGAATTATTTCTGCAACTTATTTCCTGTCAATGATTCTCGAAGATGAGGAGGCTTCTGAGGACGACTGTGACATCTTTAGTCCCGGTCCCGGCTTAAATACACACACTACACGTGCTCATCTTCCATATTTGAAAAACGCCACGCACTCAAAAATGCATTGCAGCAGTGCGTGTGATCAAAGTCCATCAAACCACCAATTTGGTAATGAGTGACTATATTGATCTACTTGGTTTGCTTACATTAATAATAGTGCAGTTTATTTGTATACTTAAAACGAAATACATACAATTAAAACCTTATAACTTAAATCATAATCATTCTAACTATGTACTTACCCAATATTGACATGATTGCTACCATAGTAAAAGTTGTTCAGTTTGATGGGTAGAGTATGCGGGTATCTAATTTTCCTTACACTTTGTCTAATATAAAAATGAAAAACGTAATTGTCTGTTTTGTTATTAAAGTTCGAAGATAACTGGAAATATTTGCATAGACGAGGTTTCGGGAAATTATTATGTATATTTTTTTTTAAAGGGATGATAAACTTATTGTGACGTGGGTCGCATTAATGTATATTCACACACCATTATCCCTGGAGGTAGACAGAGACAATATTCCTAACACGCTTCACGATTCTGACATACAATACCAGTGTAATATTATTTCCCAATTTTATAACCAGTTTCGTACGCGGCCGAAACGATAAAACCATCGAACTAGATAAACATGTCTTTAGGGAAATAATATTTAATATTATCAATAAAAAATTTCGCCCCGCGATTTTGTCAGTAACGGTAGCTCCCCCATCGTAGCGAGATAAGATGTATTATACCAGTTTTTAAATTAAATCTTAAGCTTTCAAACTCAAAAAGTTTCATCAAAATTGGTTCAGTAGGTTACGCGTGACGCTCGAACATATACCGAATTTATGAGTTCGTCTTGCGGGCGGTGACAAATAGTAATTGACACCTCCTGACTGAAATAGATTTGTGCTGACGAAAGATTGACGACCGATTTGCCTACCATTTTTGTAGAAATAAAAGTAATTGATTATGAACTCTATTGACGCGTAATTTATGATAAAAGGAGAAATTTTTTTTTATAATATTCAAAAGCAGTTTTACAAGTTTGAGGCACAGTCGAAAAATGGCGGTGAGTGATTTTTTATTTTATTAATCTATGAATGTTCAAATGAAGTCTTATTTATTTGTGATTGTATTTTTTTTTTTCAGTATTCCAGTTGGATTCTGTCGCCACCAATCACTCCTAATGATCAAGATTTGTTTGGAGACCAAGACCACGCACGTGAAGTTGGCGGACCCACCTCATCTAACAGTATCTTGAAAAGCAAGCTGTTAGCGTCAAGTTTGAAAACCGGTGTACAAGGGACTAAAATAATTCGCATTGAAATATACGATGCCAACCAGTTTTCAAACTATGAAAAATCTATATGCAAGTGTAATGCAGAAATGTGTGCTCAACATGTAGTACCGAATATATATTCCGACAATATTTATGCTAGAGTTAGGGACATCCTAAAATCATTTGATAACTCTTTATTTGTAAGTTTATGAATCAAATTATAATAATCACTCTTCAGAAATGTAGTTTTATTAATATTGATTATTATTAATTGTTAATTTCTTTGAGAATTCCGAAAGATGATGTGAAGAAAACTTGAAAACATTAAAAGTTTAAATTGTACCTACTTAAGTATATTAAATCCTAATTATGAAATGATGTAAACTTGGAAACTGGAAATTGTAGTTCTATTCATTCCTAATTATGAAATTATGAAAACTTGAATACATGAATAAATGAAAACTGGATATTGGGGTGACTAGATCTCTTTTGATCTAGGAACCCCAATATCCTACTACTATCATGGTTTCAACATAGGTAATTTTTTTTTAAATATTAAGTAGGTAAATAATTTGTTTGTAAAATTTAAAATTTGCTTATCTCGATCTGAACCCACCGCACGGGCACGTTCACTCTACTTACTACCAAAACACGATTACTAAAATGTATCCATGAATATGAGTGCTTTCTTGCATTGCTGAAATAATATGATAACAAATAATTTTTGCCTCAAAACTTAAAATGTATTTGCATTTTAAGTTTTGAGGCAAAAATGATTTGTTATCACTTTAAATTTTAACTATCAAAATAATGAAATTATTGTTTCAATCTAATTATTTTGTTATAAATCAGTTGGGGTGTATGAGGTTTTGCGCTTATTCATTAACACGTTGTACATTATTGACATAATAATGAAAATCCATAATTTGAAAACTTTACATAAACATAACTTTGAATAATTCGTTTTTAGACCTCTGAAGTGTAATTTTTGAAATGTTAAAATGTAGGTATATGCTTCGATCAAAATAAAAGGTATATGGAGATTATGCATCTTACTACTGCTGATTTGAACGTGTGACTTTCAAAAATCACACCTCAAGGTCCTGTTTAATAAACGCGATAAGTGACAATTGACAATGACCGTAAAATTCAGAGGAGGTACATTGCTGAGAATGTTAGGACACATGAAGCACTTCATGTTCAGCATAATTAGTAAACAGCAATGTACTTACTCTGAATTATAGAAATATTTCAGTACACTTTCGTTGTGAAAGCCACAGCTTTGGAAGTCGATCGAATACTTAACTTTTTTAATTTTTATTGAATATAATATTGTAAAAACTTTAATTTAAAATATTGTCATGTAAGTACTTATAAATATATTTTTTTGCATGCGTAGGTAACTATTATTAGGTAGGTAATCATTATTATAGGTACTAGGTATTCGGTCGACTCCTTTACAATCGTAGGTAGGTATACTCAATAACCGCACGGCTTAGCCTGATGGATGGGATAATTGGTTTTCTTCAGCATATTATAATATTCTCTTTGACTTTCCCATTGATGAATAACAGATTCTTGATCAGTAGCAAAATCTTGTTTGCAATTTTCACAGCACTTTTAAATAATTTTCTCGTAACCCATCGAGCAGTGTAAGCACGTGATTGTACATGTGATGAGACGTTCACATAATGCCTGACTTGAACGTTTTTCCCATTCAAACACGTATCCAGACTTTGTAGGTTCGGGGGGGGGGGGATTGTCATTGAAAAACGATGAAAAATGTATAGCTGTAATCATTGCATTGTTCCATACATTCAGATTTCGGGGGGGGTTAAATCCGCCTATCCCCGGCCTGGATACGTGCTTCTCCATCAGCATCTGGGCCACTGTATCCGTGAAACTATTGACCAATGTGAGGCAGATCGTACAAGTCTTTCCTTTAGTATTTTTGTGAATTGTACTTGCACCATTGACGCTGTCGAATAGGTCGTCGAAGAAGTTTACCGTTTCAGCAGTATTCTTCAAAGTTGGGCTCACTTTTTCCATCAGCATAGTAACTGTAAACACATTTTAAGCATTAAAATACACTGAAAATAAAAAAGTTTTACAATAATTTTCTTCATTTGTGTTTTACATCTCATAGTAAATTGAAGCGTATTTTTCAACTCAATACTAAAACACTAACTTTATTTATTTAGCACCTACTATTAGTATACATACATAAACTCACGACCATAATCCCTTTCAGGGTGGTCAGAAGCTCTGTTACAACTACCGACTAAACTGTTTAAGCATTATTATTATCCTAGAACGATTTAACCACTCGTTCTAGTTATTATCTTATCATCATAATTTGCAAAATCTATTTTTAGTTGTGAAGGAAAACACAAGCATCAAATTAAAGATTGAAAAAAACACAAGCAATTTTTGTAGACAGTTCTGTTAATAGAAAAGACCTGGTTGATGAAGATAAGTAGGTATTTTAGTAATATATATTATTGCTAGTCTAATAAGACTTATCTACTTTTTAGTAGCCTAATTCATCCCACTGCTGGGCAAAGGCCTCCCCTTTAATCATCCAACCATCTCTGTCCTGGGCATGCTCTGGCCACGCGTCATCGAAAGCATGTAGATCGTACCGCCACATCTTCCTAGGACGACCTGGACGCCGATGACTGTTTTCTGGGATCCAGAGCGTGACATTCATGCCAACCTTTCCTGATGCATTAGTTAGACAGACATGGCCGGCTCAATCCCAATTTAATCTGGCGGTTTTTTCCCCCTACATCGGCTATTCGTGTTTTAGAGCGCAGTATAGTGTTTTTGACACAATGGCTTTTGGCTGTTGCCTGCGACTCCGTCTGTGTGGACCTTAAAAAAGGATCCTGTGTTAATCCTGAACACATTCTTTCTGGGTGCCATATTTCATCCAAATCCATCCAGTCGTTTATGCGTACATCCAAACTTTGTCAAATATTAAATTGAGATACAGATTTTGTGCCTGCTGTAAGAGACGATTGGGGCATTGGGTTTCTTTTAACACCCAGTATACTACGCTCCATTGCCCTCTGGCAGACCTTGAGTCTAGACTTTTGAGACTGAATCGATGCAAGAAGGACGTAACCTTAGTGAACCAGGCTTGGGCACCGTAGGTTAGGATAGGCAGGATACACATGTCGATGAGTCTTCGTTTGAGGGATAGCGGGAGTTTACCCTTCATTAACGCCTTCATGGACCAGTAGCTCTTCCAGGTGTTGTCGACACGGCGTGTGACTTCTTTGTCTTGCCTGTTTTCGAAGGAAACTATCTGGCCCAAGTAAATGTACTCATTAACATAGTGTAACCTGCCTATCTACTTCGACTCTACGTTTGGTGCTGTTGGTCATTATTTGCGTCTTCGATCTGTTCATTGTGAGTCCAATCTCAAGGCTTGCCGTGCTCAGGTCTTGAAGCATTTGTTTCTAGACTAAATACAGGATGAAATTGATATCACTAGCATCCTTTTAAACTAAGAGTCTACCCATCAAACTGAACAACTTTTAATATAGGAGCAAATAACGATCGGAGTAAAAAAAATCTGCTGTTGCATACATTTGAGTCGAGTAGGCATTGCAGTTTAGTATGGGACAGCCGCAGCCGATTTGTTTTTTGCTCCGATCGGTTTGCTCCCATGGTAAATGTTGTTCAGTTTGATGGGTAGACTAAAAGGATGCTAATGATATCGATTTCACTCTGTAGACAGAATATAAAAAATACATTCAGTAATTTTTGCACATACCTGTAGCTTGAACAGGGTTAAGGATATCGGAGCAAAAGTAGGCTGGTACAGAGGTACTGTCAGAAAATGCAGACGCAGCCTGATCTGGTGGCGTTGTCTTCTGAGTCGAAACTGAAAATTTAAAACATATTTTTTTTACTTAAACATAAAACCAGACCGTTATAATGGAATAACTAGCTGTTGCTTGCGACTCCGTCTGAGTGGACCTTAAATAAATAATAAATAAATAAATAAATATCATGGACAGTGTCACACAAATTATCTAGTCACATTTAAAGTTCCAGAATCTAGCCTGGACTTGTATTATGATAACTAGACAACGATATAGGATACATATATAGATACAAACATCCATGACTCGGGTACAAATATTCATATTCGTCATACAAATATTTGTCCCTTACGGGATTCGAACCCGCGACCCCCGGCACAGCAGGCAGGTTCACTACAGACTGTGCTGTCGGGCCGTCGTTAAAAAAGGATCCTATGTGTTAATCCTGAACACATTCTTTCTGGGTGCCATATTTCATCCATATCCATCAAGTCGTTTATGCGTGCATCCAAACTTAGTCAAATATTAAATTGAGATACACATTTTGTGCCTGCTGTACGAGACGATTGGGGCATTGGGTTTCTTTTAGAGAATTTTTCTTGTTTGTGGACGAATGGTTAAACACCTTTTATTATAAATATTGATACGCATTGGATAAGTTTTAAACTGTGACCCCACAGGTAGGTAGTTATATAGCATATAAGCATATGCTCATGACTATATTCCCCGAGAGGGTAGTCAGAGATATTCGGAAAACTCTGAACATCCATCCACGTTTCAATAGTAGTATCGAAACTCTGTCCAGTGTGACGGGGAGTGAGCCCGTCGCCACTTGTAATGGACAGTGGGAACAATACATGCCTCGAAATTGAAGCATGCAAGTTTCCTCAAGAGGTTTGTTTTACGGAAAAGCCAGTGGTGATACAAATCGTACATAAATTCCAAAATACTCATTGATACCAGTCGGCTTGGACGTGGATCGAACCAACACCTCCTGCACGGCTGGCAAGGTTAGTAACTCGCCACGACTTTTTTAGGTAAATATCTATCTAAAAAGAGTAAAAATAGGATATCAAAATATACTTAATGTTTTTAGTCATGTACCTGTAGCCTGAACAGTGTTGAGGATATCGGAGCAGAAGTTGGCTGGTGCAGAGGTACTGTCAGAAAATACAGACGCAGCCTGATCTGGTGACGTTGTCTGCAGAGTGGAAACTGAAAATCAGACGTACCTATTATGGAATAATGCACATTATGTGTCTGCTGTAGGAGGCGATCAGGGCATGAGGTTTATTTTGGAGCGTTTGTCATGTTTGCGGACTAAAGGCTAAACATCTTTTACTATATTTTGACATGTATTGGATAAGTTTTAAACTGTGACTTTACACTAGTCTTGAGGTCTGGTCTGCATTTAGTGTTACGACTTAAATACGTAAATCTATAATTTTCTAATATTCGTGCTTTTAAAGAAGTACTAAACATAATTTTCACTATACCTGCAAGCAAGCCTGAGCAAGGAATATCAAAGTGAAGAGCTGGTGTGGTAGTGTTCAGTCAGGAAAGACGCAGTCTATTCTGGTAGGCCTTGAAGACACGAACCTGAAATATTATAATAATAATACAACATAGACTCAGAAAATAACTATAAAAAAAGGTTTACCTACATTTTACGAGATTTGCCGCGTTTTTAATTTAAATCCTTGTAATTTTCAGACTTTTTTTCCTACTGCATATAAAAAATTTCAATCAAGATTTATAAACAGGGTCCTTCTTAATATGCTGACACTTTTTTGAGGCGATGATCAGACCATCAAACTGAACAACTCTCTCTATAGGACCAAGAATGAAATCACGAAAAAATATCTGCTGTCCCATACATTTGGCTCTAGTAGGTTTGCAGTTTTGTATGGAACTGCAGATTATTTTCGCGATTTCGATGTCGGTACCATAAAAAATTGTTCAGTTTGACGGTTTAGTCATCCTCTTAAAAAAGTGTCAGCATAATTAAGAAGGACCCTCAACATCTTCATCAGCTTATACACGGCCCACTGGAGGGCACAGGCCTACCCTCTAGGAGGGTGTATGGGCGTTAGTCCACCACGCTTGCCCAATGCGGATTGGTAGACTACACATACGTATCAGAATTTCTTCTTCTGCATATGCAGGAATCCTCACGATGTTTTCCTTCACCATTTGAGAACAGTTGGTAATACGTACATAATTTAGAAAAAACTCATTGGTATATGGCATGTTGTCCAAGCGGATTAAAACTCGGACCTCATGATTGACAGTCCAACCTTTTCGCAAAGCGCCACCGAGCTCTCTAAGAAGGACCCTATAGGTATGTAATTAATGAAATAAAAAAAAACAATGCATTCAATAAAAAAATTAATGAATGTCGTTATCACTTTTCAAATAAATGATTTACTTATTGCCCTGATTAGTCTAGGAACGAGACATTATTACTATCACCATTGTGTGAATACACAATGCGCACATAACACAGTGCGAGCTGCTGCCTGGCGAGTAGACAGCTACTCGGTTTGTCTACTCGTACGCCAGTAGCTCGGCTCGCCTTTGCTGTATACACGACGCCTGCTACTGCCCAGTCCGAGTCGAGTCGCGATGTTCACAAAAACACGGGTTCCACTCACAACTGTCCGGCTGGCACTGGCGAGCTACTGCCGAACGCGTCTAAACGATGCGAGCGACGGCCAAGCCGCTGTCATGTGCGAGTTGCTGCCGGGCGAGCGGGCGAGCGAAAACAAAAAATGTTGAAGTAACTCGGATGCGAGCTACTGACCAACTCGCACGTACGAGTTACTCGCAAGTTACGTCCAAGTGGTGCGAGTTACTGCAGTGCAGCTACTCGGAAGGCTGACTCGGACGCCAGCTCGCACTGTGTAAACTGGCCTTAATATCAAAATGTCAAGATTGACAGTCGAAGCTATGAACGCGTCGAAAAAAATATCTGGGAAATGTTAGTTGTAAACCGTGTCTGTATACACGCACACGGAGATAATTCGTGTGACCCCTCACCTCACATACTCCAACCTAAGAAAGTTGGCCACTTTTGTTTTATACAGTAGAAGCATGAGGTGCTATCTAGACATATACTTTATCTAAGATACAGGCTACGAATAAGAATAAGATACAGGTAGGGTAACTAAAGCTCGCGCGTGTCATACATTAACACAATGCATTTGTCTCACTGCATGCATAGTAAAAAGTTTATCCATCTATATCAAGCACGGACGTAGTGACAGGAAAAACGCAGTTGTGTGTAGGTATCTGTGAACGCGACAGCTTTAGTTAGGTAACCAACCTGTACTTAGATATTTACCTGTTGAAATGGATGCTTGTGGCTGTTGCTTGCCATATGAGTGATCAGATCACAGTGCAGGTATTTTTCTTGAATAAGAATGCTCGATCATGGGCGCAATGTTTTCTGAAAATATTAACGTACGTAAATTAGAACTCTATAATAGTAAAATACATTTATTACATAAGCTAATGACAGGCTTCCTTTTACAGGTACCTACCTAGTCAGAAAGTTTACTACATGTAGGTGTCTACTTTTATTTTAAGGATGGATCTATACTTATTCTATGTATGGTTTAAGTATGGCCAAAAACGTTAAGATCATATGTTAGGTAACATTGTTATGAACATGACTGTCTGAATCAGAACTTTCACTATAGCGCGTGGTGTTTTTTGCTTGTGGGGCTGCATATAAAATGAACAAAAAGTTGTTCAAGAAACCAATGTCTGTGTCGGTTCGGTACCATCTCAGATTTTAAAATTTTACATTTAATTAATTTGTAGTTCACTTAACTATTGATTTATTTAAGGAAATTGAACTAAAATGTGCTTATGCAATTGCATGCTTTCGATCTCTACTGGCCTTGTGGTCTTTTTAAACTATAATAATTATAGAAATGTATAAACATACAATTAGGTTAGGTTCTTTAGTATCATGATTACATTATTATATTTCTTTTCTATTTAGGTAAATATCTACTGAAACTCACCTTTTGTGTCATGTGGAAACGATGGAACTCCACTTGTTTGCAATTTCATTAGAAGTGAAGAGTGTAGGATACCCATAGATATCTAATCTATGAGGATACCTATGCATACCTGTACCACAATATTTTGACCTTTTGGAGTAGATAACTTTTGATCAGTAGTTATGATGACACACATAAAACATTTGTAGCTGACTTCCATCCAACGATCATCACATCACAACCGACCAGCCAACGTTTGCTCACAGGTTCCTTGGAAATATATGAAATTTTGCGTCCTTTTGCGTTTTTACACAGAACTTGTAAAATAAAAAGGCTGTATTCCAATTACATTTAAACGGAGAGATTAAAATTAATGGTGGAAATAGGTAAATCAACAACGGACTCGATCAAACTGTAATGACGTCAAAATGGCCGCTTCAATAATCAGTCATATCGGTCGCTTCGTTCATTCGTGGGTGACATTGACAGTTTAGGAGAAATAGGGGGAAAGCCGGACGAAGTGGGGAGGGTAACACTGTCATACATCACCCTTGAACGTTCTTTCTATGGTCGAGAGCGAATCACGGCTGGAAATGTTCCATACATTCGCTTGGTCAGTAGCTCGCATCCGAGTTACTTCAACATTTTTTGTTTTCGCTCGCCCGCTCGCCCGGCAGCAACTCGCACATGACAGCGGCTTGGCCGTCGCTCGCATCGTTTAGACGCGTTCGGCAGTAGCTCGCCAGTGCCAGCCGGACAGTTGTGAGTGGAACCCGTGTTTTTGTGAACATCGCGACTCGACTCGGACTGGGCAGTAGCAGGCGTCGTGTATACAGCAAAGGCGAGCCGAGCTACTGGCGTACGAGTAGACAAACCGAGTAGCTGTCTACTCGCCAGGCAGCAGCTCGCACTGTGTTATGTGCGCATTGTGTATTCACACAATGGTGATAGTAATAATGTCTCGTTCCTAGACTAATCAGGGCAATAAGTAAATCATTTATTTGAAAAGTGATAACGACATTCATTAATTTTTTTATTGAATGCATTGTTTTTTTTTATTTCATTAATTACATACCTATAGGGTCCTTCTTAGAGAGCTCGGTGGCGCTTTGCGAAAAGGTTGGACTGTCAATCATGAGGTCCGAGTTTTAATCCGCTTGGACAACATGCCATATACCAATGAGTTTTTTCTAAATTATGTACGTATTACCAACTGTTCTCAAATGGTGAAGGAAAACATCGTGAGGATTCCTGCATATGCAGAAGAAGAAATTCTGATACGTATGTGTAGTCTACCAATCCGCATTGGGCAAGCGTGGTGGACTAACGCCCATACACCCTCCTAGAGGGTAGGCCTGTGCCCTCCAGTGGGCCGTGTATAAGCTGATGAAGATGTTGAGGGTCCTTCTTAATTATGCTGACACTTTTTTAAGAGGATGACTAAACCGTCAAACTGAACAATTTTTTATGGTACCGACATCGAAATCGCGAAAATAATCTGCAGTTCCATACAAAACTGCAAACCTACTAGAGCCAAATGTATGGGACAGCAGATATTTTTTCGTGATTTCATTCTTGGTCCTATAGAGAGAGTTGTTCAGTTTGATGGTCTGATCATCGCCTCAAAAAAGTGTCAGCATATTAAGAAGGACCCTGTTTATAAATCTTGATTGAAATTTTTTATATGCAGTAGGAAAAAAAGTCTGAAAATTACAAGGATTTAAATTAAAAACGCGGCAAATCTCGTAAAATGTAGGTAAACCTTTTTTTATAGTTATTTTCTGAGTCTATGTTGTATTATTATTATAATATTTCAGGTTCGTGTCTTCAAGGCCTACCAGAATAGACTGCGTCTTTCCTGACTGAACACTACCACACCAGCTCTTCACTTTGATATTCCTTGCTCAGGCTTGCTTGCAGGTATAGTGAAAATTATGTTTAGTACTTCTTTAAAAGCACGAATATTAGAAAATTATAGATTTACGTATTTAAGTCGTAACACTAAATGCAGACCAGACCTCAAGACTAGTGTAAAGTCACAGTTTAAAACTTATCCAATACATGTCAAAATATAGTAAAAGATGTTTAGCCTTTAGTCCGCAAACATGACAAACGCTCCAAAATAAACCTCATGCCCTGATCGCCTCCTACAGCAGACACATAATGTGCATTATTCCATAATAGGTACGTCTGATTTTCAGTTTCCACTCTGCAGACAACGTCACCAGATCAGGCTGCGTCTGTATTTTCTGACAGTACCTCTGCACCAGCCAACTTCTGCTCCGATATCCTCAACACTGTTCAGGCTACAGGTACATGACTAAAAACATTAAGTATATTTTGATATCCTATTTTTACTCTTTTTAGATAGATATTTACCTAAAAAAGTCGTGGCGAGTTACTAACCTTGCCAGCCGTGCAGGAGGTGTTGGTTCGATCCACGTCCAAGCCGACTGGTATCAATGAGTATTTTGGAATTTATGTACGATTTGTATCACCACTGGCTTTTCCGTAAAACAAACCTCTTGAGGAAACTTGCATGCTTCAATTTCGAGGCATGTATTGTTCCCACTGTCCATTACAAGTGGCGACGGGCTCACTCCCCGTCACACTGGACAGAGTTTCGATACTACTATTGAAACGTGGATGGATGTTCAGAGTTTTCCGAATATCTCTGACTACCCTCTCGGGGAATATAGTCATGAGCATATGCTTATATGCTATATAACTACCTACCTGTGGGGTCACAGTTTAAAACTTATCCAATGCGTATCAATATTTATAATAAAAGGTGTTTAACCATTCGTCCACAAACAAGAAAAATTCTCTAAAAGAAACCCAATGCCCCAATCGTCTCGTACAGCAGGCACAAAATGTGTATCTCAATTTAATATTTGACTAAGTTTGGATGCACGCATAAACGACTTGATGGATATGGATGAAATATGGCACCCAGAAAGAATGTGTTCAGGATTAACACATAGGATCCTTTTTTAACGACGGCCCGACAGCACAGTCTGTAGTGAACCTGCCTGCTGTGCCGGGGGTCGCGGGTTCGAATCCCGTAAGGGACAAATATTTGTATGACGAATATGAATATTTGTACCCGAGTCATGGATGTTTGTATCTATATATGTATCCTATATCGTTGTCTAGTTATCATAATACAAGTCCAGGCTAGATTCTGGAACTTTAAATGTGACTAGATAATTTGTGTGACACTGTCCATGATATTTATTTATTTATTTATTATTTATTTAAGGTCCACTCAGACGGAGTCGCAAGCAACAGCTAGTTATTCCATTATAACGGTCTGGTTTTATGTTTAAGTAAAAAAAATATGTTTTAAATTTTCAGTTTCGACTCAGAAGACAACGCCACCAGATCAGGCTGCGTCTGCATTTTCTGACAGTACCTCTGTACCAGCCTACTTTTGCTCCGATATCCTTAACCCTGTTCAAGCTACAGGTATGTGCAAAAATTACTGAATGTATTTTTTATATTCTGTCTACAGAGTGAAATCGATATCATTAGCATCCTTTTAGTCTACCCATCAAACTGAACAACATTTACCATGGGAGCAAACCGATCGGAGCAAAAAACAAATCGGCTGCGGCTGTCCCATACTAAACTGCAATGCCTACTCGACTCAAATGTATGCAACAGCAGATTTTTTTTACTCCGATCGTTATTTGCTCCTATATTAAAAGTTGTTCAGTTTGATGGGTAGACTCTTAGTTTAAAAGGATGCTAGTGATATCAATTTCATCCTGTATTTAGTCTAGAAACAAATGCTTCAAGACCTGAGCACGGCAAGCCTTGAGATTGGACTCACAATGAACAGATCGAAGACGCAAATAATGACCAACAGCACCAAACGTAGAGTCGAAGTAGATAGGCAGGTTACACTATGTTAATGAGTACATTTACTTGGGCCAGATAGTTTCCTTCGAAAACAGGCAAGACAAAGAAGTCACACGCCGTGTCGACAACACCTGGAAGAGCTACTGGTCCATGAAGGCGTTAATGAAGGGTAAACTCCCGCTATCCCTCAAACGAAGACTCATCGACATGTGTATCCTGCCTATCCTAACCTACGGTGCCCAAGCCTGGTTCACTAAGGTTACGTCCTTCTTGCATCGATTCAGTCTCAAAAGTCTAGACTCAAGGTCTGCCAGAGGGCAATGGAGCGTAGTATACTGGGTGTTAAAAGAAACCCAATGCCCCAATCGTCTCTTACAGCAGGCACAAAATCTGTATCTCAATTTAATATTTGACAAAGTTTGGATGTACGCATAAACGACTGGATGGATTTGGATGAAATATGGCACCCAGAAAGAATGTGTTCAGGATTAACACAGGATCCTTTTTTAAGGTCCACACAGACGGAGTCGCAGGCAACAGCCAAAAGCCATTGTGTCAAAAACACTATACTGCGCTCTAAAACACGAATAGCCGATGTAGGGGGAAAAAACCGCCAGATTAAATTGGGATTGAGCCGGCCATGTCTGTCTAACTAATGCATCAGGAAAGGTTGGCATGAATGTCACGCTCTGGATCCCAGAAAACAGTCATCGGCGTCCAGGTCGTCCTAGGAAGATGTGGCGGTACGATCTACATGCTTTCGATGACGCGTGGCCAGAGCATGCCCAGGACAGAGATGGTTGGATGATTAAAGGGGAGGCCTTTGCCCAGCAGTGGGATGAATTAGGCTACTAAAAAGTAGATAAGTCTTATTAGACTAGCAATAATATATATTACTAAAATACCTACTTATCTTCATCAACCAGGTCTTTTCTATTAACAGAACTGTCTACAAAAATTGCTTGTGTTTTTTTCAATCTTTAATTTGATGCTTGTGTTTTCCTTCACAACTAAAAATAGATTTTGCAAATTATGATGATAAGATAATAACTAGAACGAGTGGTTAAATCGTTCTAGGATAATAATAATGCTTAAACAGTTTAGTCGGTAGTTGTAACAGAGCTTCTGACCACCCTGAAAGGGATTATGGTCGTGAGTTTATGTATGTATACTAATAGTAGGTGCTAAATAAATAAAGTTAGTGTTTTAGTATTGAGTTGAAAAATACGCTTCAATTTACTATGAGATGTAAAACACAAATGAAGAAAATTATTGTAAAACTTTTTTATTTTCAGTGTATTTTAATGCTTAAAATGTGTTTACAGTTACTATGCTGATGGAAAAAGTGAGCCCAACTTTGAAGAATACTGCTGAAACGGTAAACTTCTTCGACGACCTATTCGACAGCGTCAATGGTGCAAGTACAATTCACAAAAATACTAAAGGAAAGACTTGTACGATCTGCCTCACATTGGTCAATAGTTTCACGGATACAGTGGCCCAGATGCTGATGGAGAAGCACGTATCCAGGCCGGGGATAGGCGGATTTAACCCCCCCCGAAATCTGAATGTATGGAACAATGCAATGATTACAGCTATACATTTTTCATCGTTTTTCAATGACAATCCCCCCCCCCCCGAACCTACAAAGTCTGGATACGTGTTTGAATGGGAAAAACGTTCAAGTCAGGCATTATGTGAACGTCTCATCACATGTACAATCACGTGCTTACACTGCTCGATGGGTTACGAGAAAATTATTTAAAAGTGCTGTGAAAATTGCAAACAAGATTTTGCTACTGATCAAGAATCTGTTATTCATCAATGGGAAAGTCAAAGAGAATATTATAATATGCTGAAGAAAACCAATTATCCCATCCATCAGGCTAAGCCGTGCGGTTATTGAGTATACCTACCTACGATTGTAAAGGAGTCGACCGAATACCTAGTACCTATAATAATGATTACCTACCTAATAATAGTTACCTACGCATGCAAAAAAATATATTTATAAGTACTTACATGACAATATTTTAAATTAAAGTTTTTACAATATTATATTCAATAAAAATTAAAAAAGTTAAGTATTCGATCGACTTCCAAAGCTGTGGCTTTCACAACGAAAGTGTACTGAAATATTTCTATAATTCAGAGTAAGTACATTGCTGTTTACTAATTATGCTGAACATGAAGTGCTTCATGTGTCCTAACATTCTCAGCAATGTACCTCCTCTGAATTTTACGGTCATTGTCAATTGTCACTTATCGCGTTTATTAAACAGGACCTTGAGGTGTGATTTTTGAAAGTCACACGTTCAAATCAGCAGTAGTAAGATGCATAATCTCCATATACCTTTTATTTTGATCGAAGCATATACCTACATTTTAACATTTCAAAAATTACACTTCAGAGGTCTAAAAACGAATTATTCAAAGTTATGTTTATGTAAAGTTTTCAAATTATGGATTTTCATTATTATGTCAATAATGTACAACGTGTTAATGAATAAGCGCAAAACCTCATACACCCCAACTGATTTATAACAAAATAATTAGATTGAAACAATAATTTCATTATTTTGATAGTTAAAATTTAAAGTGATAACAAATCATTTTTGCCTCAAAACTTAAAATGCAATTATTTGTTATCATATTATTTCAGCAATGCAAGAAAGCACTCATATTCATGGATACATTTTAGTAATCGTGTTTTGGTAGTAAGTAGAGTGAACGTGCCCGTGCGGTGGGTTCAGATCGAGATAAGCAAATTTTAAATTTTACAAACAAATTATTTACCTACTTAATATTTAAAAAAAAATTACCTATGTTGAAACCATGATAATTCGTTTCTACTCTCGATTCTAAACAGACGACTTTCTAGTTTTGCGTTAATTCATTAACACGTTGTATTCAGTAACATGGTGTAAAGAAAAGTATCAAAAACCCTAAAACCACATATTCTACCCATCAAAATAAACAACTTTTATTAGGGGAGCAAACCTGTAAGAGAAAAAAAAATCTAAGCTGTTCCATACTAAACTGCAATGCCTACTCGACTCAAAAGTATGGAACAGCAGATTTTTTTTTTCTGAAAGGTTTGCTCCTAGAGTGAAAGTTGTTCAGTTTGATTGGTAGAGTATGTGATTTAAGGGCTCGTCCGCACAGCGATTTTTATTCGCTGAATGATGTGAATGTGATAAGTGATAACATAGGATGACTTCTGATAAGACTCTTATGTCAAGAAACTAAGTACGAAAGTTGTTATTTGGATTGAATTGAAAAAATAAACTGAGTGCTGTGCGGACGAGCCCTAAAGGTTAATGATACTTTTCCTTACACCCTGTACATTTTCATATTACACATTTTAATTGTTTTTTGAAGTAACGTTATGACTGTTATGCAACTTAAGTGTGCGTCCATATCTGGCGAACGCGCGCCGCGAGCCGTTCGCGATCTTCTTGGGTGCATTTTTATGCTCGTGCGTTTCTACTGCGCTGTGTATTCGCCAGATGTGGACGCACCCTTAGGGACACCCGCGTCAACAACATAATCTACGCAGTCGACATGGTGTTTCTGGTCCCGCCAGTGAATAGTATCAGACATTTGCCATTGATATTTGAGGGTTTTGCTAGCAGTCATATAATTATAACGTCAAGAAGAGCGTAATTATGGTGTTCAGAGCAGTAGTTAAGTGCAGAGATGTGCCTCCAATTAAACTTAATGGTGTACACACGGCGACACATCAAGCTATACAAAACCAAAATAAGCTCGCGCTAAATAACGTATATTGTTGCGGGCCCAGCTTATGGTGGTTTTGTTTAGCTTGATGTGTCGCGCTGTGTGTACCTCTAAGATGATACACGGTCTACAAGAAATTTTAAGATCAACATAAATGTAACAGATCTATTGATGTCGCGCTGTTCCCCAGCAACCGAGCTACCAGTGCGAAAGTGACAACTGCAGCGTGGACAGTTTCGTATCCCCCTGTTTCCTCCTCCAAAATTAAACCGATTTTAAATAATTATTTTAAGAATAATCTAAGAAAGACTGTCTGTAGGTTTTTTAAATTTTATTACTTCAAATTTGCTTGCTGGATTTCTGAACAAAAGGGGTAAAATTGAGCAATTTTCCTTAATTTTCGCAGCCTCTTAATATATTTGTCAAATTTGCTTGCTGGATGTCTGAACCAAAGCTGTAGAATTGAGCAATTTTCCGTCATTTTCGAAGCCTCCTATTATATTCGTCAAATTTGCTTGCTTGATGTCTGAACCAAAGCGGTAAAATTGAGCAATTTTCCGTCATTTTCGAAGCCTCATAGTTCTTATAGTGATTAATTTATCGAAAAAAAATGAAACGGACATGGCAGGCAGAGGCAATATTATGTGATTAAATTTAGTTTGCTCTAGTCTTAGATTATCAAGATAGACAGTCAAAGCTACGAAAGCGTCGAAAAAAATAGGAACCAGTACTGGTTCCAAAACCCTATACATATACACGCACACATACATAATTAGTATGGCGCCTCACGCACACCAACCTAAGAAAGTTAGCCCCTTTTGTTTTATACGGAACAAGTGTGAGGCTCATTCTAGACATATACTTTTTCAAAGGCTCTAGTGTCATTACGGACTAAACAATACCCGCCAATCCTCTTAAAGAGAGTCCAGCAATTTAAATACCTAGACCACATTGTCTCTGAAGACCATAATGGACGACTTCAACGTAGAAGGGGAGCGTAGGGTGTTGGCAGTCAGGGTTGGCTGGTCCGCAGGTGCAATGGCTGTACAAGGTCAGTAAAAGTGACACTTTTCAAAGTTCAAAGCATACTGTCAGTCATTCTACGCTTGCAGCCTGTGGGTCAATTGCATACTCTGAATGCCCTGCGTGTCCAATACAACATATTCAGAATGCTGTTGTCCAAGCCACAACAGCATTCTGGAGATGATAGCTGGAAGGTTTGACTGCCCCATCATCGCACACTGCGTTTAAGTGATGATATTATTTTAGTGTGTACCCAAGGCGACACATCAGGCTACGCAAAACCAAAATAAGCTGGATGCGCGTAGGTAGAGTAATGTATAACGTCGCGCGGCCAGTTTATATTGGTTTTACATAGCTTGATGTGTCGCCGTGTGTACCTACTAACATAGCTCTTAAGTCAAACACTGTTACTAACACATGGATCATTAATTTGTTATCTTATATGAAACAAATGTTATTATTAACGCAAGAAAAAGCTTGTAATATACTTGAATAAGTTTAAAATAAATTGAAAAATATATCATTTAACAAATAAATTGTGTTTTTCTTCTTCGAACCAAAATTTAAAAAAAATCATTAATTTTGAATGGGCCCGCCCCGCCGGGGCCTACAAAACCGGTAGAATGTCTTTTATTCCCTTACCAAAAAAAAAAAAACAAAGCGACCGTCGTTTTCAGCTCCATTCATTCGTTCAATGTCATACATCAAAACATTCATTCGTCTTTAACGACAAAACGAATGAATGGGACATGTTCGTCTGAGTACGTAGTACTCTCTATTAAGTCTGTGGGAATTACGCTAAAAATAAAACAAAACAAGAAAATCTAATAGTCAAACAATTTGCAATTTTCACTTGGTTACGTTTCATTTCATTATTCTTTTTATTCCCAAAATTGGAACTTTATAATGTTTAAAATGCAAGAAACTCACTTGATTATTATGTTATGCCATATAATATTTTCGTTAAAATAAAATATCATGTGCCCAGAAATTTCAATTTTCAGGCTTGTTCTGACTATTTAAAATTGATGATTTCCAATGATCCATGAACAGAAATTGCGTGTAATGAACCGTAGATATCGTCACTTTGACATGTTCGTTCAAAAAAATATAGTTTACGTTTTTACCACAAAATCGTAAAACTTTTGAATTTGTTTTCAGGATTAGATTACATTACAGCAAACATTGCAAACGTATTCTGGCTTATAAAAGTTGCAGAAGTTACTGACTGACCAGTATAAAAGTATCGAATCATGCTTGAACGGCATACGAAGATGTAATCCTTGATTCCTTTGGCAATATTATTTTTTCTCAAAAACGATTTTGAACGAATTTCTACCAACGAAGTCAAAGTGGAACCATCATTTTCAAGTACTTATTCGATTGTTTTTATCACTTTCTAACATTTGCATTTGTTTGAAAAGGCCTCAGTTACGATCGAGTTTAGAAACGTGAGTAAATCGTGTTAAAAGAGTACCACTTCACTATAATTTAACACTTTGGGATCTATTCTTCCGATAGGTGAGTGAACTTTGGAATTTGTATTTATTTCTCCTTTTCCTAATATTACATTACTCTCATATAATTGATAATTTGTACATTAATACCTTATCTTCCCTTCTAGACATACGTCCAACAAAATGAGCCAGTTCAGGGTAATCGCTAGAAACTTTTCAAGTTCATCTGCAGTTCAAAGTGCGATAAAAAATGTAACGGTAATCGGAGGTGGCTTGATGGGCTCCGGGATCGCCCAGGTAACGTACCCTCGTCTACATTTTCCCCGAGAACTAAAAAAAAAGTTTATAAAAAAAAATCTTAACTTTTTTTCTAGGTTGCCGCCCAAGCTGGTCAAAATGTCACCCTGGTAGACGTAAGCTCAGATGTTCTGGCTAAAGCTCAGAAATCGATCGGCGCGAACCTTGGCCGCGTCGCTAAGAAGGTGTACAAGGACAACCCGGCGGAGGGAGAGAAGTTTGTGGCGACTGCCCTGGCTAAGATAAAGACTTCTTCGGACCCCGCTGCTGCTGTCACCGCGGCCGACCTGGTCGTGGAAGCCATTGTCGAGAACATTGAAGTTAAACATAAGCTGTTTAAGCAGCTTGATGAGGTTTGAGAATGTTGATTAATAAATTGTGTCCTACAAAAAGGGGAGGTGCGGAGTACTCGCAACTGACGGGCTTGTATGATGTGATGTATGGATGTGTATGAGGCAAAAGAGGTATGTAAGGATCATAGTAGATGGTGCACCCTGGTGTCTGGCACCCTGGGAACGAGGCGTTTAGTAATAGATAGATAGATAACAAAAAGGAATAAATAAATTAAATTTTGTTTACACTCGATGCTAAGCTCAAAACCATGAAACTCGTGCAGTGCTAAAATCTACGCCACTCATAGGTTGTGATCACAGTCGTAATGGTGAAACAATAAATATGGGTCACCCGCAGGGGTGTCAGGTTTAGGTGACTCACGCACGCTGTAGGTCATGAGCAAAGGTGAAATGCAATAGAAATGATTTTTTATGTGGTGAGGGTTCTTGACTAGAACGATGTTCTTGAGCACTGTGGCCCGTTTGTCGCTGAAAAGTTTTAGTCAACTCAAGTCGGCCGAAGTAAAGCCTCATATCCACTAATGTGCGACATTGCTTCTTTCAAAGTTTCTTCTTTTTGCAAAATAAAGCGACATCACGCGTTGTGTAATTTTTCATTCAGTATATTAAAAAATAAAATTTCTTTCTACTAAACAGGCAGCTCCAGCACATACAATCCTTGCTTCCAACACCTCCTCACTCTCCGTCAATGAAATTAGCTCCGTGGTGAAGAGGAAAGATAAGTAAGTTACAAAAAGGTTTCTGCACAATATTTTATATATGCACTTGAACTTGATGCTCAGTAAATAACAAAATAGGTGCCTGTTTCGCATACATATAAATCAACATAAATATCTTCCTCAGATTCGGAGGCCTGCATTTCTTCAACCCGGTCCCAGTGATGCGCCTCCTCGAAGTAGTGAAAGGGGAGAAGACTTCAGAGGAGACGTACAAGGCCATGATGGCGTGGGGCAAGGCGGTCGGCAAGACCTGCATCACCTGCAAGGACACCCCCGGCTTTGTGGTCAACAGGCTGCTTGTGCCCTATGTTGCTGAAGCTATTAGGCTTTACGAGAGAGGTATGGAATTGCCCATTTTGAATTAAAATTTTCAATTGGGGAACATTACATTCCACCCCATAACTTTTTTTATCTTGGAATTTGAAAACCTTTAATATAAAGGTGACATACCAATCAGTACAACTATATGCTTAACATGTTAAAAAACTTTACTCTAGGTTGCCATCCAAGCCAACATTTGACCCTTGTAGACGTAAGCTCAGAAGTCTGTAGACGCGAACCTCATAGCAAAATTAATGTAATTCTGTCAGACAGAACACCTATGTCGTGAATACCATATGTAAAGTTTATAAAATTATTTCTCAGGAGATGCATCAGCCCGCGACATCGACATAGCCATGAAGCTAGGCGCCGGCTACCCCATGGGACCACTGGAGCTCGCTGACTACGTCGGCCTGGACACCAACAAGTTCATCCTCGACGGCTGGCACAAGAAGTTCCCCGATCAACAGCTGTTCAAACCCATCCCACTGCTGAACAAACTGGTCGCTGAAGGCAAGCTCGGAGTCAAGACCGGGGAGGGAATCTACAAGTATGAGAAGAAATAGACGAGGAATCAAGTATGAAGAGAAATCGTTATGAAATCATGTTTAGATGTAAGAGAAATGAGATGTTATATTTATATTTGATATTATTACATTTACAACTTGTTTGAGTATTTGCGAAATGAGCCTTTTATTTTACATAGTATTAGTAGTGGGTTCACGCGTGATGGACTGACGCCCATACCATATCCTCCTTGTGGTAGTCTTGTGCCCTGCCATATGTAAGCAAAATCCACTACGGGAGTTTTTGACGCGCGCGCTGATTGGTCAATAAACTCCCGTAGTGGACTTTGTCAGCAAAATCTACTATCGGAGTTTTCCCGTAGTGGTTTTTGGCAACAAAATCTACTATGGGAGTTTAGAATACGGGCTGTGATTGGTCAATAAACTCCCGTAGTGGACTTTGTCAGCGTAAACCACTATCGGAGTTTTCCCATAGTGGGCTTTGTCAACAAAATCTACTATCTGATTCGATCATTCGATCGCGTGCGGCCATGTGTAGATCAACCCTAAGAAGATTTGTGAAATAAATTTTATGTAGGTATGTACTTAACAAAACAGAAATTTAAAGTAAAAGAACTGTAAAGTAACAGAAATAATATGTACTTAATGAAATGTAACTCTTCAACAATAAAGGTTGTAATAAATAAATAATAAAAATGTAATTTGTGTGGATGAAGTCACATGTAAACTCTAGTTTCATATAAATGTTCAGGCAGTGACTTAACCGCTTGCATCCCGGCTTAAGATTACAATCAATTAAACAATTGATATCGGGCGATATCGCGACCGCGGGACTTGACGGGTTAATGAAAACTAGCACTATTGTAAATGTTCGAAAAAGATCTGGGTTGATAAAATTTAAATTTATTTGTGTGTTTCTATTTCCAGCAGCAGTGGATAATCTTTCTCCTGAAACTGATGATTTCTTATAATAACATTATAAAAACATTACTATACTTTACCAACAATACATTTACTTAAATAAGGCTAAATTAAAATACTTAACTAAAACTAACTAGTTACAAATCATAGTCATCATCATCTCTCTTCCGTTTCTGAGGCCCTAGCTCGTCCACCTCCATCTTGACCTGTGACGATGGACCGGCAGTCACTCGCACTGCTGGCTTGGCTACCACCTGCAAAGGGACAATTGAACAAATTCACAGAAATTACTTAGCACCAAAAATGAGATGGAATGACATATTTGTCCAAATATGTGACATAGACTGGATGAGGAAAGCCAGGATAAGAAACAATACTGAAATGGGAGGCCTACGCTAATGAAGCCACTTCTATGGCCCTTCCATAGTACTTGAATATAAATGTGCAGAGATTATAAATTTTAAGTGAATATAATAAATACTAGCTGCGTCTGCGACTTCGTACGCGCAGATCGCACTGACTTTATACATTCATAACTTTTGATTGAGTGAACCAATTGTGATTAAATAATTCTTAAATGTCAATCAAAACTAAGCCCTTGTACTTTGTGTCGATACATCCATATAGCGTCAGTAGTTTTTAAGTGATGCATGCAGAATCAAACAGACCAAATTCTAAAAATAGTTTTAATTCTCACCAACTCACCTTGGTTAAACTCACCAGGTTATATATTATAACCCCCCCAAAAAAATTTTTTTTGCAAATATCTCCAATGCTATCCAGTTCGAATACAAACTCCATCTCACCTTACTACCAGAAGAGAACTTCAGCACAGGTTTAGGCACAGCACTAGGTTTAGCAGACACAATAGTGCCGGACGGCCGCTTCACCACCACATTTTGGTTGGGCTGAGGCTTCGGCGTCGTGACCGTCTTGATGCTCGGAGCCGAGGGGATGGTCGCCTTAGTCATCACCTTCTTGGTGGCGGGCTTGAGACGGTAGTTGCACGCTGACAAGCAGTAGCTGGAATGTATGATAAAATTATATAATTCACAAATTTTTGAATGGACCTTTCAATTGACTTGAATTCTGTGAAGCAGATCAGAGAGCTTAATTACATTTTTGGGGCTGCCCCTTGACACCGGATAATTTAAAAAAAATTCAAATCAAGGCTAGCATAGTCATTATTAGGGATGGGCCAAACATTTGTTTTACATTCAGTATTCAGCACATTCGGCAGGTTTACTGAACATTTGTAATCGGCTGTTAAATTTTATCAAAAGAAAACAAATTATACTTAAGTGAATATAAGATTATCTCATTGATCATCAAGATTATTGAGTTTTTGTTGAATGTATAAAGAAATAATTTATTGATAATAATAATTCATGAATGCTACACAAATTAAGCAGTCAGCACAAGCTTCGTTGTTGTTGAATGTACAGAAATGATGTTACTGATTAGCAGAGGGCCCCAAACATATAACTTAAATCCGGACTTGGAATGACCGACAGATTCCAACCTTTTCTGATTAACACTTTCGCTACTGACGACCTACGGCGTGGCACGGCGACAAATGATCCCAGTGCTAAAGAACCCACGTAACGAGTCAGTTATATTGCATTTCGGCTGTGCTTATGACTTACCGCGCGAGTCGCCGACAACCTTACGCCTGCGCGGGTGACCCACGAGACGAGCCAGTTTATCATTTCACGGTTACGACTATGCACACGACCTACGAGGGGGGTCAAGCTTCGTCTGTACGATAAACTGGCTCGTCTCGTGGGTCACCAGCGCAGGCGTAAGGTGGTCGGAGCAGAGGCTCATGACCTACAGTGTGAGTCACCCAAACCTTACGCCTGTGCGAGCCAACCCACGGGGTGAGCCGCTTTGGTCGTTTTATGTTACGACTGTGCGCACGACCTACGAGGGGAGTCAGTTTTAGCACTGCGCGAGGATCATGATTTTGAGCTTAGCAGCCAAAGTGTTAATAAAGTTTCGAGTGTTTAAAAAAGCCAAAAAGATCTTTCACGCAGACGAAAACAGACAGTGCGCTATGACACTCGCCTTGACTTTTGGCGCAGGTTTCATTTGATTGAGAGAGACTGATATCATAAATTTAAACCAATCTATCGATTGGAAAACTTACCGATCAGGAGGCAACCGTAAACCACAATGTGGCTTGATCAAAGGCAGGGGGTTAACGTTCTTCACTCTCGCTATCTCCAGCAGCACCTCCCGCGGCGGGGGGCTCGTGAACGACTTGTCCAGCTGCATCTGTACGGCCAGGCGCACATCGTCCAGATCTATCGTCTTCTTCTTCGCGTGATTCGCGAACACCCTAGCGTCGTCTAATATTGATGCTACGTATCTGTAGGTGAACTCGAGGAGCTGGTTCACGACGCGAGGCTCGTACTCCGTGATGCCGACCTCTTTCATTATCGACATTATCACTTGGGCATCCTTCGGAACGTGTTTTGTTTGGGTACTAATTTTGGACTTGTCTTTTTCGGACATGATGAGGCTTTTGTTTCGTTTTTTTTATTTGAGATGATGAGGAAAGTTCTTATGTATATGTTTTGATTAAAGAATTCATAGAAATCTTCACAAATGTACGTGAAATTGAAAAAAATACACAAGCCAAACAAAGTAAGCTCTTGCTTACATTTTCGTTTTTGACGTTATTGTTTACGTTCAGAAATTTACAATAGGATAAGCCCATAGACAAAAAAAGTACAAAAATGACAGTTCATATTTCTGGACGAAAAAAAGGGTTGCCATTTAAAAAGGTTTCTACTAAAGTAGTAGGAAAATCAAACCATGCCACGCATTGACTACGTATCACGTTGCATCATATACATTGGCGTATCTAGGGTTATTTTCTGGGGGCCCCAGGCCCCAAATGGCTTGACGTAGTTTTCTGCCACTCGGGGCAGAGACTGCCGCCCTAACAAAATGAGCGAAGCGGGCTCTTAATTTTACCAAAACCTACTTACTCGGGTGTGGTCAGAAAGCTGTTGGTGTAAACCCCTGCGGACCCACCATACCCCTGGGGGTAGGGTGGGACTCAACCATACCCCTATACAATCCTATAGGGATGGGACCTAGGGTATGGTGCTACAATTAAAACAAACTTAGAGCGAGCATGAGCGCACGTTTTCTTCGTAATAAAAATCGGTTGTATTATATATTACGTGCGAGTAAAAACTATAGAGCGAGCGAAGCAAGCACCACAAATTCCCCCGACTGGGCTGTAGTTATTTAAAACAACTCTTGAATGATGTATGCACAGAAACATTTCAAAGTTTTTATCCACCCTAGAAGTTGGGAAATTTTTAACCCTATATCCTGAGGTGAGCGTAACTAAGCACCAGATAATTCTGGGGTGGGCTGTGCTACTATGAACTTTCATGATGCTTGTGCAGTGTGCTGTGTTGTGACACAACATAACGGGACTATTCAAATCAATTTCTTGAATTCCAATCTGAGAAAATCTAAGAGAAAGAAAATAAAACAAACCATTTTATAATAACCATTTCGATTTTATTCAGTTAAAATATGAAATAACTTACGCGTACAGTAAAAATAAGTTGTTTTAGATAGTCATCAAAGTGTTAACTCAAGTGTAAGTATGTATATCGCTAAAGCCGCGCGGCTCGCGTCTCAACGTGGCGACTACCTTAACTCTTGTTACCAAGTGTACTAAAATACATTCTAGAGATTACATTATTGTAATTTGTATTAGGTACATTAACATATAAATGGACAATTTGGACGTACAGTTGTGAATTTTTTTATTTTCTATAGTGAAACAGAATGTATCTAAGATAGTGTTATGTTATCTTCACTTTCGTTCCATTTTAGTTGTCAACTTTACTGTTAATATTTACAAAGTTTATACCTAAAATATATTTATTATTGTATACTCTGAATGATTAATTATATCTTTCCTTATATCAACACAAAAGCATTTTATTAGTTTAGTTTAGATGTTGATTCAACCTTATGAGCGATATTACTAAATTTTGCATGACAGGTGACACAATTGACTTCGAATAACATGATTTTGCTTTTATAATTGTGTGCCCTTTAGGATGGAACAAAAGTAAAGCAACATCTCTAACAGTACAGTAGAGCGGTCAATGGATCATGTGACAACAAAAACCTTTGTATGAAATCATTATCTATTGAATCGTCGGTGATATGTTTTAGAGCCGAAACGAGACGCAAATTAGCACAGACATTTAACCGCTCGAAGGAAGTAGAAAGTAATGAATGTATTATTGCTTCCGTAACAACATTAATGGTTATACAAAATGACACTACCATCACAAACGTGTTACCGCCCAGCTTTACTTTATAGCTAATAAATTGTGCTATTTGCCGAATCCACCCGATAAGACTATCATTCTTTATTATCCTTAGTTTATTTATATCACCTAGTGAGGTTTCAAACAATAACCTACGACTTTCCTCACACGTTGTACCGATTACTGGTAAAAATCTATAAACATACTCTAATTTTATTAATTCTAGTCGAAATCAGATGAATAAAATATTAGGTTGTCAAACGCCGTAGATTCACCAAAGTCGCTTATTTTTTTTTTCAAACGTATTGCAAGATTATTATCACCACAAACAAAGAAAAACAAACTCTATTCGAAATGGTTATAAATAAGATTGAATCTCTATCAAAGTTTACTTTTAATTGCGTGTGGTTATAAAACGTTTGTTAGATTGTTGGTTTACGTATTTAATTTCAGTCGGTCACAGCGTGTGAGGGGGACCTATAAGATACTACTTATGTAGAAATGTACTTATTGATCTACTCTCATACAGTCATTACAATATTATCAACAACGTAACTAGGGGCTAACTACTTACGAAACGCTATAAACATCACAAAATCCCAAGTAACTATGACGATGTGTATGGCTAAGAGACAAATTAATTAAAAGAGTTATACATTTAAAGATCACTAATTGCAAATTCATAAAAGAAAAAAAATCACTAGTACTCGAGTACAAATGGCAAAGAAATTGAATGGCACTGTACATAGATTTGTTACTGAAGTTCATCAATCAGTAATTGGCAGATTGGGACCCAAAGAGAAATATGTATTTAATATTGAAAATTTACAGTAGGTATGTATAAGTAATAATTATTAATAAATGTAGAATAATATTAAATTAAAATTGCACAATTAAAACAAAACTGACAACAACACATATTAAGCTCAACTTCCTATTATTTAATATTTCATTTAATTCTACTATTACAATATTATAATGATAAATTAAAAGAAAAAGCACAAGACAAAAATATTGTATGATTCATTAAGAAATCACCATTGCAATTTTTTTATTAAATGTTATTTTATTACAAATATATCCAAACATATCAAAGTCAGTCCATAAGCTGAAAATCACCAACTTTTATTCGCAAAAGGCACTCCATAATGCAAATCAAATTTAGAAAGTGGAGTAAGTCGGGTGGGGCGAATAGGAACCAATCAAACTGTTGAGCTTTTCAAACGAGAACACGATTCCACTGTTAATGTTAAATTAAATTATCACTTACATTAAATATCATAAGAAACAGGAAGATACTACGAGAAATAGACAAGATAATAACAGTTTAAAATGATACAAACAAATAAGTACTAAACAGTAGGTACTTCAGCTACACTAGGGATTATTATCTGTAACACTGCCTAAGCTTACGTTATTATTGTTGTCTCTGAAACATTCACTCTCTGTACACAAAGAAAATGAACGAGTCAAATTATTTTTTATTTACTTTGCACTTGATTTCATTCCGTCGAGTATTGCACAAACTTCACGATAAATATATACATCAGTTAGTTACGGTATGTATAACAGATTATATTGGATCACTTGTAGCTTCACGCCGCGGCCGCCGAGGGTGCTACCGTCCGTCGTAGGCAGTAGCCGGGTGTCGGTTCAGTGCTCGCACAACACAGTGTTGCGCTGACATTGTCCTTGCACTGTACCCGTGGATTAGATCTCGGCGGTCAGCTCGGCTGATACCTAAAATTATAATAAATTCATTATAACCAATAGTAACAATTTTCCATTCCAAATATCTTTTGAATTTTTGATACTAAAAAAAAATATTGAATTCCGATTATTAAGTTCAAGTATATTTACTACCGAGATTAGTCGAAAGATCAGTGCTGCCAATGTAAAATTCTCGATTCCCCGCTTAAATAGGCCCAATTCCCCGATTTTTTCCGATTTCCAATCATGCATTCCCCGAAACTATAATATTCATGAAATAAAGCATTGTTTCATGCAAAACGTAGTTTATGTTTATTTAAATTAGCTTAACAACTTCTTTTTCTTCTACTTTATAACTAAAAAATCTACTTAAATGTTTAGAATACAACACTTTTGTTCTAAGAATAGTCTGATTTGGTTCGAATTTTAACAATTTCCTCTTTTTTAGACCACCTTTGTTGGGTATCTATTACAAATAGTCGATTCCCCGAAATTACCCGATTTGAATCATTCCCCGGGCTGTCCCCGCACATACCCTCATTCCCCGAAAATCGGGGAAATTCCCCGGAATTGGCAGCACTGATAGATGTGCAAAGTGCATGATCACATTTTTGTCATTATGGTAGAATTTAAAACAATAAGTTGATATCCCTAAAAAAATCTATACTTACAGCCAAATTTTTTCTAAAAACTAGTTTTTTGCGTTGATTGTAGCGGTGATTGAGTATTTTAAAGATTCGCTGCGCGCGTATACTGGAAAGGGATGGAGATATGACAAAAATGTATGAGAAATCGTGCCTATGTTTGATATTGTATGCAATTTCAACTAAGTCAAACAAAAATATCGCATACGCAGAAAGGGACAAACAACATAGATTTTAATAATAATAATAAAATAAAAAAATAATGCTCCCAGGCACATAGGTACATTGTAATGATCCGAAGTAAGCCTCAGGCTTTTTGTTGTGGGAACCATGCAACAACGGCACACACATATGTATAACATCCGTTACCGGATCGGGATTCGAACCCAGGACCCTGGTTTGGCAGTCCGGCGTGGTAACCATTACACCAACCGGGTAATCATCGTCTCTCGCTCATTCTGTGTAATTAGCCTATAAGCCTGTCTCGTTTTCGCGACAATTATTATTTTAAGGCCCGTTCTAGTAATTCTCCTTCTACGACCTAAATCAACTTTTAAATTAAATTCCTTTTTGCCATAACATATTTACATAATAAAGCCAGACCAGAAAATTAAAAAAACTAAACTTGTACCAAACAAAATTAGTTCAAATAATATCCGCAACATGGCGATGCACGCCAATGCGCCAACGCGTTAATGTTTATCTACATTACGGCACATCAACGGACGGACGCGCGTCGAGTTCAATACAAAAAGATATTTATTTTTATAAGAGTACATAAAATGACATAGATAGCAAGTCCGTCGCCCGTCCCGCCCCGTACCACCGCCCGCGAACATTTTATATTGAACTCGCGCCCGTAAATGCCCGTAAGACAAAAATAATGTTATCACTACTAGGGGAGCTGCATTTGGTACAATTATGTGATGATGGTACCTATGTGGTGAGGGCAGGCTGGGTGTGGTCGGGCGGGGGCTGGAGGGGCGCGGAGGGCGGTGGACCGTTGTACTCGACCACCTCCTGGTAGATGAGCTGCTTCCACTGGTCCACCGTGTGCTCCCGCTCGTCCACCGAGTGGTCGTACGACGCCGGCGCGGGCTGCAACCACAGATAACCAACCCATTAATTACTACCTTTAGTTCCCCTTCGTGCTTCGGTGGTTCCGGATGGTTCTGTCTGCCATAAACCGGCTTGAAAAGTGTCTTACAGGAAGTTGAACAGTAACTTGCTTTCACCAATCCGCACTGGGCCCTGGTGGTATATGGCCCACTAGTGGGATCCTACAGGCTATAACTTACTGGACTGGAGCACAGCCGTCATTGTGAGATTGTATGGACGATGGAGGTAAACACACGCACGCATCAAACCGAATTTATTGAGTAACCTAACTGATATTGGATTTAAAATAGTAATTAAAAATGAATATTTCTGAAACTGTCGGACAGATGGATACCTACAATACAACACGTTTATTACTCGTGTCGTCACTCTTGATTTGCGCAGACAGGGACAAATATTTCCCGATTATACTTGAAACCATTGATTATACGAAAGACGACAGGTTGCTACTCCAAGATCTACGGGGTTTGAGTGGGTTTTAGGAGAATCGTTGTCTCAAGGATTATTTTATGAACAAAAACACATTTGAGCCGATACAAAGGCGGAGCTTCGTTGCCACAAACTATCATATGTGCAGTCTAAATGCGACCGGCCGATAATCCTTTCGCCGTTCATCCTTCTTAATAAATATTTTATATTTCTAACTCTATTTAATATGTGGTTACGCTGAGATAACCAAACAGACGCTGTTTGAAACATCTAAGATAAAATAAGGTCCATGATGATGACGCTGAGGTAACGTCCACTAGCGTAAGCGAAGTCTATGGGGACTATAGTTCTATTTCGATCATCAGTCATAGTCATAGTCATAGTCATAGTCATAATAGTTTATTGCTTCATGTGGTTACATAAGGTGTTCAAATATAAAAATAGAGCGCACATGAACCCTGTAAGGGCACTGCAAACTAAATGTAAGTGTAGTTGTAACTTATTCATTATTAACTTAACTTATTACAATATTTATCTTATCTAATCCATTATTTCTTTACAACTTTATTTTACTGTATTTGTATTATAATATTATATATTTTATAATCTAACTACACGGCTTCCTACTTTACACAATCAAAAAACTCCTGCAGGGAATAAAAGCATCAGTGTTATGGACTGCATCAAATATATTTTAGTTTTATCTTCTTGTCAAAAAACGTTTGAAAATAACGCTAAACTCTCATTTTTAACCGACTTCAACAAAAGGAGGAGGTTCTCAATTCGACCCGTATGTTTTTTTTTTTTTTTTTTTTTTTTTTGTTCTGTAAATCTTTAGCTTGAATACTATTTTTAATAATAGGATGAAGTATTATTTTATCTTTTATATGTAATTTATTAGGTTTTTCTTTAGCTTTAATTTCAAACACAATGTAATTTGTTTATGAATAAATAAATATAATATGATATGATATAAAAAGTAATGAAATGTTCATGATGTCACTTGTGGGTATCTAGTACAATTTTTCATACAAAGCGCACGTTTTGACATTCGATTAAGAGTTGCTAATTTGACTAGTAGTCCGATCCCCTATTGGCGATGTTATAAACAACAAAGAGCAATACTCACGGCGTTGACCTCGCCCTCGTCGTACCACACGTTGATGTAGGGGTGCAGCAGCGCCTCGTCGACCGAGATGCGCCGCTCCGGGTCGATCACCAGCATGCGCGAGAGCAGGTCCCGCGCCTGCGACGCCTGCACAGTGAACATACAATTAGATACTTGTTTTATTTACACATATATGATCATGGATTCCCAGTCTATTTCGACTACGGCGACTGCAAATCTTTACAGAAAAGCAATCGGGTACAGTGCGACATAAAAGAGTAGAAAACGGCGACAGCAGGAACTAAATATTTTAGTACAAATTGTAGGTCGGTCTTGGGTCTTGCCAGCTTATGCGTGATTTTGACGTTCTTGCGTGGAGGCAGTGCCCTTATTTATTTTCTACTCTTTTATGTCGCACTGTACGCAAGATATTTTGAAGTGTATATGTGTACGCGCTAAACACAGATGCACTCTGTCGTCCTTACCCTTCTGAATCTGATGGAACGGGAGCCCAATACGAACGATCAGATGTTGGGTCGGATGTGGTGGCTATAATTTGAGAGGCTGTTAGTGAGAAGGTTGATGTTGCTTAAGTTGGACAGACCCAGTGTCGTAAATAGGGCAGTGCCAGAAGTGGCACAGGGCGCAGAAATGACCAGAACTAAGTTACATGCATTGGTGTGTGAAAATTCGGGCTCCTTCCTTCGAATGGTATTTTCAGCATACTTAGGGCCATGAAATTCGTACCAACACCATTATTGAGTCTTGGTGTGTGAAATTTCGAGCAAGCTTCGCTAGCTCTAGCCTTTGTATATTGGCTTAAGCTACTTTAGGCTACTGGAACTCATATTATTGATTATAAACATGTTACAGCCATGTTGTGCTATTTCGAATCAAATTAAAGATTGAACAATTTGCACGTCCCCTTAAGACGCAACAGATTGAAAATTTCGTTCTCTGGGTTGTGGGCTCGGTGGTGTAATTGGTTAGCACGTTTCCCCGGTTTGGAAGAGCGTGGGTTCAAGTCCCGCCCGAGACAAATTTTTCAATCTTTAATTTGATACTGGAACTCATACCACCCACCACCGTTTTTAGTCTTGGTGTGTGAAATTTCTGGCTCTTTGCTCACTCCAGCTTTTGAATTGTGTTTTAAACATACAAAGGCACTAGTACTAACTACCATTTTGTGTCATGATGTTTGAAATTTCGAGCTCGCTACGTTCGCTCAGTTTCTTTGCCCTTGTCTTTCCTGGAGGGACGATTTCAGAATTAGTTTGCCTACCCAAAAGACTGTAGGTGACCTTTTACTTCCACCCTACCATAAACTTCGTACCCTATTCACTTACCTAATTCGATTCTAATTATAGGCCCTGTATCCGAGCCAGGTTAGACTAGAACATTATTTAAGGGTGCAGTTATAGAATCTCACACCGGAAGCATAAAAGGCTAATTACGGCACTGGGCAGACCAAGCGTAGCATTAAAAAATATTGCATTAATTACTATCTTAATAAATTATCTTAAAAGTCGAAGAATGAACCGGATACCAAAGCTATGGACCTCCGGCACTTGCCATGGGTACCAGGTTAAGAAGCCCTGATGTAGACGAACTACGAAGACTGACCTTGAGCCGGTTGTGTTCGTTGCTGTCGCTGGGGAACAGGATGTCGGGGAAGAGCCGCTCGAAGCTGTAGCCGGCGTAGCGCGGCCGGTTCTCCACGTAGTTGCGCACGGTGGGCTGCAGGCGCGCCATGAACGCCGCCGACGGCGTGCCCAGTTGCTCTGCGGGAGGGAGACGTAGGAATCACATCAGGACCCCATTTTAAGAACGTGACACTAATTTACGATGAAAATTCAGGGTATATTGCTGGTTACTAATGACGCAAACCAAGCGGCAGGTAAAATGTATCCTATCATTCTCAGCAGTGTATCCTGAAATGTCGTTGCAAATTAAAATTGTCTCGTTTATTAAATGATTATCTTTTAAACTTAACGCAGATAACTTGATGTTTATTTAACTACCTTCTTTACATACTCGTAGCTATTGTTTTTTAATATTTCAATAATAAACAATATTGTAAATATTGATAATCAGCCGGGATTTGAAAAAAGTAACATTTACATCCTCATTTACAAACAATTCTTTTCATCATGCCCACCCATACCTACCATCTTAGATTATCAAGATAGACAGTCAAAGCTACGAAGCGTCGAAAAAAATAGGAACCAGTACTGGTTCCAAAACCCTATACATATACACGCACACGCCATATTTTGTATGGCGCCTCACGCAAACCAACCTAAGAAAGTTAGCCCCTTTTGTTTTATACGGAACAAGTGTGAGGCTCATTCTAGACATATACTTTTTCTAAGCCTACCATTTTGCTCCTATCGGGATGCCAACATGCCCAATATAACCTTCCCTTTGAATTTTTGTTACACCCGCTGTATTCATACATATGTTCACAACCATTTCCCACTGGGGTAGGCAGAGACAATAGATTGCCTTGTGTTATGATTCTGACACACATCTCTCGCCTCTTCAACATCCATAATTGAAATTGAAATCAGTGAAATTGATCTAATTACAATGCAAAGAATTCATTCTAGTCTCTACATACAAATGCTCGTCGATTCCTTTTCATTTTATTTGGCCCGATTATGTATCGTTTTATTATCAATTTACCATATAAACCTTCCTCTTGAATAACTCTAACTATTAAAAAAATCTTTTAAATCCGTTGCTTAGTTTTAAAGATCTAAGCAGACTTTAAAACCCGCAATAGAGATTGATTCTCACGTTATAAAAATTCGGTTTCTATCATAAAGTACATACATACATAAAGGTGTACTAAATAATAACAAACCAATGATCTTGTTCCACTGGTCGATGTGATCTGTCCCGGGGAAGAGCACCCCGCCGCGGATCATCTCTCCCATGATGCAGCCCACCGACCAGATGTCCACGTTCTCTGTGTATCCCATGCCCAGGATCACCTGCGCAAATAGGAACGATTAGTTAAGGTTCGGGATAGTAGTAGCGCCCTACCTCTGGTGGTGAAGGTTCTGGATTTGGCTGAATCTGGTTTGGACAGAATCTTAATAGGGCGGAAGTACTGTTGCATGAATAAAATAGGTACCTTATTATGTAATGTGACGTAAGTAAGTAGGTACTTAGAGTACCCAGAGGGTATCGCATGAACAACCATCCTTTTTAGCTAAGTAAGCTTTTTTCCATACAAAAGTGCCGATTAGGTGATACATTTTTTTTTGGGATTTGTTTGGTTTCAGAGTTGTTTCTCTTCTTTGTTAAATATTATGCTTCCTTAAAAACTTAAATGATGGCATGTTTATCGCTCCATAGAGAAGTGTGCGAAGTCATATCAAAATCATGTAAAGACTGCTTGCATTTTTTAAAGGCCGGGGGTCGAGCCCATACACACATACATTGAAAGACGTAAACAGTTAAATTTTTTTTATTAATATGGTTCGTCAATACTGACATATGCCGTTAAAAGATGCGTTGGCATATTTTTGATCATCCTTTCCAACTCATTTTAAAATGTTGCCCTTTATTCGTGAAGACCGTGGGTTCCATCTAGCGATCCCCTGGAACAACACAGGAAAAACGGGAATATAATTATAATGTCCAGCACATACCTCTGGCGCGCGGTAATATCTGGTGACGACGTAGGGCGTCATCATGAAGGTGGTGCCGGCCGTGCGCGCCAGCCCGAAGTCCAGGATCTTGAGCGTGCAGTCGCTCTTCACAACTATGTTCGACGGCTTCAAGTCCTGAATCAAACACAATCTACATTAGGAAAGAACATAGAAGATTAGCCCAAAAACTATTTGCTGTAAACTATCTAACGGGATCACGCCAGAAATGACACAGAACCGGCAAGAGTGGAAATAGTATTTAGGAGAGCCCAAAATCCTAATACTTGGGAACATCGAGAAAATCACTACGACTCGTTCGTCAAGTCGTGGAACAAAATCAATACTGAAGCGAGCTCGAAATTTCACAGGTCTGCACCGTGACTGCAGCTAAAACTCTGTCAATAAGCATATTATAATGCTCACGACTATATTCCCGGGGGTAGTCCGAGATATTCGGAAAACTCAGAATATCCACATTCCACTAGTAGTTACAAAACTCTGTCCAATGTGACAGGTAGTGACGTATAGAAGATTTAAGAGTTTAAAAATTAATGAACTTCGAGTTTCAGTCTTAGATCAAAATAAAATTTATTTTGATCGAAGGTTTCAGTGCCCCGTGAGGTTCGGGCATCTGATGTGGTGTGTGTGTGTGTGTAGAGTGGAGGGTCGGGTAGGGGCACTAGGCGCGTGCCCTACATGCCCGTAATGTAAGAAGGTGGCATAGATAGTTCTTCTTATCGTGTGGGCAGCAAGCCCTGGTGTCAGATTTATCAAACCACCTTACGGCATCTCACCTGTTTTGTTTAATGTAACGACTTACCACCAGAGAAGCCGAGACTTTCTCATCTCATCTTTATTTTCAGACAATCAGGTGATTCAGCCTGCAATGTCCTAACCAACTGGGGAAAAACGCAAAAAGGAACATATCCCTAGGTGCCGCCCGTGGGAATCGAACCCACGACCTCCGTGTCAAGAGCCCAATGCCCTTAACCAATAGACCACGCAGGCAGGTGGTGTAGTGAAAACCACATTTAACATTGCCTCTCGATACCCCTTCACCTATAATTGGACTCATGTCTAGCAGACTTCTTGAAGCTAATCAAATGTAGCATACCCGGTGAATGATTCCGGCAAGATGCAAGTGTTTGATGCCGCACAGCATCTGGTAGAGCAGGTAGCTCATGCGCTCGTGGTCCAGGTCCATCTGGATGACCTGGCAGAGGTTCGCGTCCATCAGCTCCATCACCAGGTACACGTCCTGGAACTCCTCGAGGCTCCGTTGTGGCGTGAACGCGTTTAGTAGTCCGATTATCTAGGGAAATCATTCATTATTAAATTGGCGCCCAACGTGGGACGACGCTAATTAACTACTAATACAGGCATTTTTATAAACTGACGTGTGAATACACAGTAATGCTTAGGGAAAGTATGGGCACAGTGAGATTAATACAAAATAAAATATGTTTAAGTATTTAAAAAATATATATAAACCGGTCAAGAGCGTGTCGGACTCGCCCATAATAGAGTTCCATTGTACTCGTATAAGGACAGAAATGAAAATCAATTTATTGAACAAATATATAAGTATAAACCAGTTTTATGAATTACTATAGTTTACCTGCGACATCATCCGCACAATTATATACCAGATTTTGAGACTAATCATAAGCTATCGAACAAAAGTGTAATTAAAATCGGTTCTTCAGTTTTTGCGTGATGCTGTTACAAACAAACATTTACTTACAATACCATAGAAGTTGTATGGATGTGACTGACGCGAAAGAGGTGAGGTATGTAAGGTTCGTAGTAATCGCGCCCTAGTTTCTGCCTACCCCACTGGGAATGAGGCGTGACTTTACAGATAGAGATACACCAGCGCCCGCGGTGTGATGGCGCGATAAAGCGCTATCGCGCCCTTAAACGAGTTAGCAGGCGTGATAAACCATTTATCGAGGAACCATGCCGCGGGCGCAGGTATACATTATGACTTACATTTTTATGATTGACGAGCTTCATAAGTTTGAACTCGCGGTAGGCGCGCTTCGCGTGCGTAACGTTCTGGAACGGCCGCGACAACTTCTTGATGGCCACATTCTGTTGGGTGACGGTGTCGTACGCGGCACTGTAGACAATACACCACTCGTTGTAGCAACGAAACCAATATACTAGGTTACGGTCTATTCAGATCAGGCCGAAAAATGCTCGCACATACGCAATGTCCGTTGGATCAGATTTTATTGTTGCATACTATTTTCAGCTCGGTTTGAATGAAATAAGGTTGATATTTAAATAACACTTAAGAGTGGTCGAACATTTTGCCGCCTTTGGCCATTACAAATGAACGCCAAACCTGGAAACTTAATTTAAACTGTAACTTGTTTAGACAACCATTAAAAGTGGCTGGGCACTGATAATGAAATTCTGATTATATTCGCATTTCATTATCAGTGAAAAGGATAGAACCTATCCTATTAAATTTGGATCCGCAACCGATTCTGTAATAGGTTTCCAGTTTTTCTGTTCATTTGTAAACACTTTACACGGAGTGCAAACATAAATGTGTTACATGATGGTAACATGATACTTTAGGGCAGGCATGTTAAACTCAAAGTCACTGGTGGGCCAAATACATAAGGATAGTAGAATCAGTGGGCCAAAAGAACATCAAATAAAACTCATTGCATCTATCGTAGTCGTAGATCAGGACGATTAAAAAAGGACAGTAGTACACGACCTACTTATATGGCAAGGGCAAAATATTCAGAACCCTTTTAAAAGTTGCTACATACCATTAATAAAAAGTGAGCGAGCGGAGCGAGCTCGAAATTTTGTACATCAAGTCTCAATGCAGTGGTAGGTACAGGTACTTACATAATATGAGTACAGAGTACCTACCTACGTCAAGTCTGCACGCTTGTGGGCCGCATTGTGAACCTATTCTTAAAATTGGATAGGGCCGCAAGAAAGAGCACTGCGGGCCGCAAGTTAGACATGCCTGCTATAGGGGTTGCTTCAGACCATCAAACTAAACAACTTTTACTATACGACGAACATCTAAATCGTGAAAAAACTGTTCCATAGAAACGTCAATGGCTAGTCAACCCCCCAGATATTTTTTTTACGATTAAGATGTTGTCTACATAGTGTAAGTTGTTCTATTCGCGTAGGTACCCAAGGGGGACCCGCTTAGGTATGTAACACATTTATGTTTAGACCCTGTATTTGAGACCACTCTTGACTAATGTAACCCACAAAAATCCACTTTATAAATAGAGTACAGCTCAAACGTCGAGTAGAATATATATAATAAAGGGTGTAAGGAAAAGTACCTTTAAACCACATACAATACACTACACATCAAACTGAAAAACTTTTACTATGGGAGCAAACCTCTCAGAGCAAAAAAAACTGCTGTTCCATACTAAACTGCAATACATACCCGACTCAAATGTATGAGACGGCTGATTTTCTTTTTGTTCTGAGAGTTTTGCCCCACTGTAAAAGTTGTTCAGTTTGATGGTTAGAGTATGTGGTTTAAAGGTTAATGATACTTTTCCTTACACCCTGTATACATTAACTTATGAATTCGTCGTTTTCATACGCCAGTGATGAGTGACGGAGGTAAAATTTTCAAAAGTGGTCTTTATTATTTCCATTATTTAAAACATGGTAACGTATAGGTAAACTGTGAAATTCAAAATAAAACATTACTTAATAAATTGTTAACATACACATGCGTAATTTGATTCTTTTAAAGTATTTTAAAATTACTGTAATTCTTCAAGCCAAACTCAATTTAGCATAAAACGATTAAATACAGTCTGGTAAAAGATCAAGCATCTCAAAAATTGTGGTAAAAGATCAATTAAGCAGAGTGAACGAAGGTAGGGAAACTTAAAACAAACGTACCAAAACGCATGCATACAAGTGCGGGAATCGCATGTGTAGGTAATACTGCCCCGCTAGTTTTGTGGCTAACGTTAGCACAGAGAGATAATGAGCGTTTTTCTTTTCTTTTTTAAATGTAGTTCCTAAAAAACTCGACAGATGGCATGTTTATCGCCCCATAGAGCCGCTCGCGAGATCCTGTCAAAATCTTGTCAAGACTGTGCCTGCCTTTTTTTTGGAATGCCAAGGGATCGAGCCCATACAGCCATGTCAGGCGTAAAAGTTTCTAATTTTCGATTAAAATGATTAGTAAATAATGAAATATGTCATTAAAAGATGCGTTAGCATCTTCTTGATCATCTTTTCACTCTTTATTATTTGAAAGAAACGCTTTTTGAAATGTTGACGTTTCTTCGCACAGACCGTAGCGCCATCTATCGATCCCCAAGAAAACAAAAAGAAAAACGCTCATTACTTGCAATTACTAGCCCCTCTTATTGTAAACACAGTGCCTGTGTGCTTGCGTTTCAAATCACTTGTCTAAAATTTCAATACTCTCGTTCACTCTGGTTAAATGCATAATAATTTAGAGAGTACTTCGTGATGAAGTTTTTTCTAAAGCATTAATTAATAATAATAATACATAAGTATGTATATTCAGTCAAATGCTCCTAAGAGGAGAAAAGAGTTACAAATACAATATTAGTGCATTGATCATGCCAAATGAACCCATCCAATGTCAGAACTGATTCCATAGTAGCGGGAAGACATTAAATGATACAGGGCCAGGGACCCAAACTTATGTGGAAGGGTCTACAGCCTTAATAGCAGTGGTTCTTAATAGTTCGTGGTATCTTGATCAAATGTGGTCCGCAGAACAACGATATACCTTATACGATTCATGGTAAAGGGGTCCTTACATGATCCCTTATATTCATGAATCATGGGTGCTCACGTGAAAGGATATTTTCATCTTCTTAAAGTTCTAACTACTTTAAGTAAAATAATTTAGTTGGTCTGCGTGGATTTCATCCCATTAAAGGGGCCTATTGTGCTGCCCTCAATCGTATTTTTTTTATTTCTAAACAATTAAACAATATTTAATAAAACTGAATGTCACATTAAAGTCATTGCTGATTTATCGGATCACTGAATATTTGTTTTTATAATGCTTGTAGTGGCCACTTTTGGCGGTTTTAACGATATTAACAACATGGAAAAAACATAATAATCCGTAATGTTTCGATAAATAGAAAGCCAATCAGGACTACAATGTGACATTATTGTTTTTGGAAATTTTATTTAATTGTTTAGAAATAAAAAAAATACGATTGAGGGCAGCTCAATAGGCTCTTAAAAAGGTTAAGAACCACTGCTTGAGATTAATGAATAAGGCATAAAATATGCCATAGATGTTAGGAGTGAATTGTAAGAATTAAATATTAGTTATTAATGAAACCAGCACCTAGTTTAGTGACAGGAGTTATTGAGTTAACAAACACGCGGCCACTCAAAATGTTTCAACTCATGCTTACGTTTACAAACTAACACTGAATGATTGAAGATGACAGTGCCGTTTTAAAATTGAAATTATGAGTGAAATAACGACACAAGTTTCAATAAAGTCGGAAAAAATAAATCTTCTACTATTCGAAGATGTATTTAGTCGCATGTCTTACCTATTTTAAGGATACTGAGTTTTGTTAACATTTATTACTTAAAATCAGTGCTATGAAATGAAAAGCTTTTGTTAGTCACCAAAAAACGAAGCGGATGAGTCAAAACATTTAAAGCCTTTGCTTCCCAAAATGGCGGACAAATCTTAAAATGGCGTCCTTACCACACCATGCCCTGTGCGCCCGCGCCGCGCACCACGAGCTCGGTGTACCGTGTCGGTATAGTGAACACCGTGTCACCGAAAGAGACTGAGTAAAACTGAATCATCTCTAGTGAATACCGGCTAATTGGATAATAGACCGGATCAGCTATAAAGAGAAACACATTATATTGGTGATGGTGTTCGAAGCTTCTACTTTGCGTGTACTTGTGTGCATGATTTGTTTTCTTATCATAATTCTCATAAGAACATTGTACCTATTTGACTTGTGTCACCTTGTATTTCCACTGTTACGTTTTGTAAAGGTACTTGTCGTCATTGGATAATCAGAAGTTGAAGAAAGATAAAGAATGATTTAGATGTGCTTTTTAACGAAAAAGGTGCTTTACCTGTACCTTGTTTGAGTTGAAACTTTCGTGCTGATAAAAATGTATGGCTGTGCAATACACATGCAGAGAAATAATGCGTGCGTGTACTAATTCTACTTTATATAAAATATCATGAGTTGTTCGATAACATGCGTATTGTAAAATGATATAGAATTTGAATAATATTGCAATACTAAAGAACCCAAAATAACTGAAACATGAAACTAAAAGTGAAAGTAGAGGAAATAGTGTTGAAATTGTCTAGCGATTTTTCAAGTTGTAGTACAAGAGAATTTATTTGAGTGATTTGTAGCCTTAGTCATTTAAGAAAAAAATATTTAAGATGTCAGAATAAAAAATATTTATAACATTATTTCGCCATTTTGCGGGAAAACTAAGAACTAATTTCACCGACAAAATAGCTATAAAAAAAAAGATAAAGCGACATATTGCAGGTCCTTTGATTCCCATGTTCGGGTTCCGAATATTACATTATATCTAAGAATCCGTACTGAATAAAAATCTACCTACTAAAACTTCTTACCCTTAAATTCTTTGCATGTCTCAAATCTAACATGCAAAAGGAAAGTTGATATTAAGAAACAAATCGTAAGCTTAGCGGATTGTTTTCGCCTAATAACGTTCATTTGCGAGAATAATGACACAATTCCAAAGATTTCACAGAACGCTTTTTGCAGAAACTGATATCATTAAACGTAAAATCTTTCTATGTATAGTCCTTTACAGCTTTGAATACAGGCATACATTACAATTTCTACTAGATTTCACTACATGCCATACTTAAAGCCGCAGGTGACTGTTTCTAATAATATTATCACTCATCACTATCGCAAATGAATGACCGATAGTTAAATAGTTTCGCAAGCTTTCGATTTGTTCCTGACTGTTGCCTTGTAGTGTACGTACCATACTATGCCTTGGGCCCCTGACCCGATGGGCTTGAGGTTCTGGTAGCGCTTGAGGATGGTGAAGCGAGTGTCGCCGACCTCGACGGTGTAGAAGTGAGGGTGGCGCGGCGGGGCCGACATGGCGGTGACGGGAGCCGCGTGGGGCATGGACCACCCCTAACTGTTGACACACAAGGACATTAGTTTGGTCTCTACCTGGATTTGATTAATATTTTTACCGATGATGATAATTATAATATCTGATGACATCATTAACTTCATGATAAAAGTAATCTTATTAGAAAATTGGACGAAATGGAAAACAGCAGTATAAACTAACAGGTCCGATACGTGAAAGTGGACCAAACGGGAAAGTTGGGGAACAGTTGAATGTTTGTATCATTACGAGAAGATTCCGTTTGGCATGATCAAAAACTTTGATACAAGTAGTTACCTTGGCTAATTACCGTTTCATGTCTGTAAGGTTCACCTTAGCATATTTCGTTAATTTGTGAGAAGGGTGACATAACTCAAAACACACAGAGATTTGTCTTTTTAAGTACATACTTACTGTTTTTTTCACAAATTATAATTAAAAATGACTTGTTTTAAATTATGCCATTATTCTCGCAAATTTACGATTTTAAGTTTCGTCTACTTACGGCAGAGCCTAGAGAGCAAAGAAATCGTATAGGATAGGAATACCTTAGTCGGCGCCTCATGCAACATGCACTCTGCGAGCTTAGCCTGTTCAGTGCCCCATTGCGGGACTAAACAATAAAAAATAGAGCAACTAACTTTACAAAGATGTCCTTATAGAGGGTGTCCGTTGCTCCATAAAGCGTCACGCGGTGGGGTGGTGCGTCGAAACAGTGCTCTTTATTATCACAGGTTCAGTCTTGCTGCCGTTTGGAAGACCACGTTGACTGTTACGTCTGGAATCAAAAAGACATACTTCATTTAATACATTTCATTGCAATTTCTACCGTGATCTACCTCAAGCGCGCTCCATAGAAACGAATTTTCATTATATTTTGGATTTGAACCAATTAAAGTCAATGTTATTGTTAAATTGTTTTTTGAATTTTAATTGTTAAATTATTAAGGTGGGATCAGTCTATATAAAACGTTGACGCAGAACACGCGTAGAGGGTATTAATAAAAGTACTTAATATTTTTTATATGGAAAAATATTTTAGAAAAAACTGGCCAAGTGCGTGTCGGGCCACGCGCAGGGTAGGGTTCCGTAGTTGCCCGTCACAATATACGAACTTAGGAGGGGGCTTTTTGTTTTATACTACGGTTTGACGGCTAATAAAGTCTAAAAAGTTCATTTTTTAAGTTGGTCGACTATTAGGTACTCGTTAACTTGTAAAGCTAACTTAGCGGTGATAGTTTTCCTTTTAATTTCATTATATACACTACTGCTATGAATTTTTTCACATATCTAGAAACAACCGTTTAGCTGGCAGAGGGGGGGGACACTCGACTCAAACAAAAATTAGCACCTTAAAGCTTAATATTTCGCTAACGGATCCCTAAATCGAAAAATGGTTTTCCCACACCCACCGTATTTTTAAAAGACCTATCCAACGATACCCCACACCATGGGATAGACGAGAAAAAAAAATTGCATCCCCACTTCACGGGTAGGGGAGGTACCCTAAAAAAAAATATTTTTCAAAATTTTATTTTACCACTTTCTCGGCGTGATTAATATATGTACCCATGCCAAATTACAGCTTTCTAGTACTAAGCGTCTCTGAGCTAAGCCGCGGACAGACGGACGGACGGACGGACGGACGGACGGACATGGCGAAACTATAAGGGTTCCTTGTTGACTTCGGAACCCTAAAAAACTAGATTGCGCTTCTCAAATAAGTTCGTTCGTTCGCGCGTCGTTTTTTTGGTGTCACAATTAAAAGTTACTCGTGTAGAACCAAACGAATAAATAAATATTATTCAAACAAAGTAAATATAACTAGGAGGTTGAAAAAACAGACCGTCAGCAAACGTTATCTGCCCACATAGCATACATTACGTAATTTTGTTTATTTGTCCACCGAAAACATACAAAAACCTGTAATGACATGAACAAGGGTGACCTACAAAAATAGAGACATGTTTTTTAAGGTTCCGTACCCAAAGAGTGCGAACAGGATCCTATTCTAAGCCTACGCTGTCCTTCCATCCGACCGTCCTAGCTCTAAAGGCCTGTATCTTTTTAACCGTAATAGGCGGCGAGTTGAAAGTTACACATAATTGTGTTATTATTATTTTAGATTTGCTAACAAATAATAAAAACAAAATATTTTACAAAATACGAGTTATTTCCAGGTTTTTTTGCTTTTGCTCTATTATAAAAAGGGCCATACTTACATGCGTCAAACTTAGTGTGATTATTATTAGATCATTAGTCATTACTCTTAAGTAAAACAATATAACTTAATATGCTGACACTTTTTTAAGAGGATGATCAGACCATCAAACTGAACAAATTTCTCTATGAGACCAACATCGAAGTCGCAAAATAAAAATCTACTGCTCCATACAAAACTGCAAACCTACTCGAGCCAAATGTATGGGACAGAAGATTTTTTTTTCGTAATTTCGATGTTGGTCCCATAGAGAAAGTTGTTCAGTTTGATGGTCTGAACATCCGCTTAAAAAAGTGTCAGCATATTAAGAAGGACCCTGTATTATAAAAACCTACCTAGCAAGTTTTTTTACTTAAGAGTTCTTCCATCCCATGGTTGTCTGGAAGAAATTGCTTTTAGTGATAAGACCGCCGTTTGTACCCTTACGTTCTTTTTATTCTGTTTTGCTGCTGTATGTTTTTGGTGTGCAAATAAAGAAAATTTATGATTTTTATCGCCGATTTTTTAAATATTTGTACGGAACCCTCGAAGCGCGGCGAGTCCGACTCGCACATAGCCGGTTTTATTACATAGTGATGAAAGAGCTACATATTTAATAAAGGTGTTTCTTGTATTGCGTGGGCTGTAGGCATGAAGGATGATGAAGGTTAATAAAAAACTGTCTCGAAAATAAAATAAATAAAGGTAATAATCTCTCTGTTTTTTTTTATTGACTAATACAGCGTTGCTCAGGGAGCAGTCACTGCTTTTTTCTCCCCTCCGGACGGAAAGCGTCAATTCTCGTCCCGCTGCGCTAAACGAAATTGCCGCTTTCCACCTCCATCGAGGAGAAAAATTGTAAGTATACTAATCTCGGAAATGAAAAAAATGAAAATGAAGAGGCCTATACCCAGCAGTGGGGTTTACCGGGCTGATGATGATGATGATGACTGATCTAGGGCAGTAAATATGAAAGCCTCAGATCTCATGTAATTGTTGTCCAAGGCGAACCTTTCTTTCCTGCCCTCGGTGTGTAATCTACTACTGAGCCAAGTGAATGAACTTATGCAACCGACTGTGGGGCACCCAGAGGGATACGTACGAACCTCGGTATAGGACGTTGCTGGGGCTACGCGGCGGATTGGGTAGCGGGGATCGTAAGAGCCCCAGCTGAGTGTGTGCACCAGTTCGCACGTCCTCGAACGCGCACTATGTGTGAGTGCACCGACAGCAGCCGCTTGTATGTAGCTTGGTTTCTGTACACTGCACTAAGTCGTAGCTTCATGAGCTACAACTGAGCTGGGGTAGAACTTATTACTTTTTTTCCATCAGAGTAAAATAATGTTGTATACAAACTTTTTTAGAGCAAACAAAATTGGTTTACATTTTAAATTATTTCGGGATCACACCCAGGGATCGCAAAATTGCTTATTTACATTTTTAAGTGGCAATTTGTAGGCTTTCGCGGCGACCCGTCATAACTAGATCATATAAAATTTAATTTTACGTCAAAAATGAACCCATATAGTTACTTCACATTTCATGAAATATGATAGTCTTATGTGGTTAGTGTGGTACGGTTCTTAACTACCCTGAAAGGTCTTGGTTTAAGGACAGAATAGATACAAAAAATAAAATTAATAATTTGACGATCAACTTTACGTAAGGGTTGAACCTCATTTAACAGCACCGCATCGCATTTTTCCGTCGCTCCATCCTTTTCTGTCACTCAGGATCAGGAACGTCATTTGCTGGAGCATATAACATAGACGGAACGCGATCGCACGCGGCCGTGACATCGCGCGCGGTCGCGTTCAGTGTATCTTATATGCTCCAGCAAATGACGTTCCTGAGTGACACAAAAGGATGGAGCGACGGAGAAATTCGATGCGGTGCGGTGTGATGTAGTTCAACCCTAAGGCCGAGATTCAGAGACGATTTGTAAGTCATAGTTTGAACTCCCGTATGTCAAAATCCATACATTTCGACCCTACTTAGCTCGAGCTACGACGGAAAAAATCGTCTCTGAATCTCGGAAGTCATGAATGGATCGATTCATAGTTCATGTAGGTATATGTAAGTTACGTCAAAATTTTGTTTTTTAAATAAAAATCCTGGGATGTCCATGCTAAGTGAAATGTGGGAAATGCATTGATGCATTCAGTCGTTGATTTTGATCTTAATTTTTATTGAGTTTGAGGTTTGAAGGGACTTATCTACTTTGGAAAATCATGTACCTAACTAGATTTTTAATCCAAACTTGGCGCCTTTTATAAGTTCAGTGTTGGACTATAGCAATGTGAATTACCGGTTGTTGACATTTAGCAACACAATTGGTCGTCTTATTATGATTTATAGTAATTTGTAGTAGCTACTTAACTACTACATACAGAATGGCTACTTCCTGTCCCTCACTGACTCTAGATACCGCACATCACACCCGCACTTCGAGTGTAACTTAAAGGGAGCAGAGAGAGAAGCAGAAGCACATATTTTTTTAAGAAACACTACTTTTTAAGAAAACAAGGGCGTGCGCGTGCCGAGCGAGACGGCGTGAGTGCCGACGCCATCTTGTTAATAAGGGGCTACCTGCCGGTTTTGGGTAACTTTGTTACCATTTAATTCATTAACTATGGCAATTTTTGAGCTGAAAAATAAACTGAACCATCTACAGGATATGAGAAGTGATGTGGTTTTTGTAGAAATCGATTTTAATAAATAAAACCGAAGAAAAGGGACTCTGAAGTCACCCACCAGTTTTTTCCAGTTGTAACCATTTACTCTTACATTTTGAATCGGAAGAAAATGAAAATTTACAATATTGTTCACAATACAATTTAGAATGATGTGGTTTTCTTACTATTTAGAAATTAATAAAAAATCATCTAATTTTTCAAAGAAAACAGGTAAATTCTGACCGGAGCCACGCGCTCGTTCGCATCGATTAGTATGGAGAGTTTGGTCCAGGGCAGATACGCCTTAAGTATCAGCCTGCCTAGCCTGGAAAGATCTTCCCTTTTCAATAAAGAAACATTTCACCTAGCGCATAACTATGTCAGCTCGACATCTATCTTGAAATTCTTGAATTTCAAACAGAATCCTTCAACTATGTAAACAAGTAACAAGAGATAATTTAAAACAAATTATTCACTTCTAGACTCCCGCCCACTGAAGGTATTCATTAATTGAAACTAGACCGTAGCTGGTTTATAATAGGATTGCAAATACTGTGACTAGTGCAGATGGAAACTTATAACTATGTACCATTATAAGTATTACTAGTTGGTCCCTCAGGATAGTGAGGTAGCATAATGGACGTAGTTAGTTAGTTGTTTCTCTAACAATTAATGCAGAATACCGATACACAATCTACAAAACTCTACAAAATACTAGTATAAGGGCCTGTTTCACCACTTTTGGATAAGTTCTTGTTAGCTTATCCAACAGCTCATTTGACATATTCTTCATACAAAATATGTCAAATGAGCTGTTGGATAAGCTAACAAGAACTTATCCAAAGTTCGGATAAGCTAACAAGAACTTATTCGAAAGTGGTAAAACAGGCCCTAATAGTTTTAAAATGGTTAAGGGAATATAATTTGGAGCGCGCTCCATACAAACGAAGTATGGTTATATTTTCAAAACTATCCAATTACAGTCAATGACATTTTTCAGAAACAATCTAGGAAACAGAAATCTTTTTTTTTACGAAAATATGACAATAAACAAGTATAGAGATTAGTTTCTAGATGTTTCTGAAATATTTCATTGACTTTAATTGGTTAGTATTGAAAATAAAACCAAACTTCGTTTGTATGGAGCGCGCCAATGGTAATATCCCCTTAAATACTCGGCCAAAATTCTGATACGACCTTTAAGAGAAATTCGTCTTTAAGTTTTCACAGTCATGAAGAACACGTTTTTCTGAAATCCAAACAAGTTGACATGAACACATTTTTCTTCATTGAAATACAATCGACGAACGTTATTACAAATTATAGTTATTTATCTATAATAAATCAGAGAATGTATTGAGGTCAGTAGGCAAACCTGCCCGGTCGCAGTCGGCTAAGTAATTGATTTCTGTTTACCTTTGTGAAGATTCAAATCATTCAGGTAAGCATGAATAATGAAAACATTTCAATTTTGTTAAATTCCACACATTTGGCCGCGGGTTTGACGTATTGAATTCTAAAAACCTTTTCTGCAGAGCTATAGGTATATAAATCTACGTTTTTTCTATACTTACATACTCTATTCTGGAAATCATAATTATACGACATGTTTTGATGTAACTTGTGAATGAATTTTTTTTATTTTTTTTTATTTATAATTAATGGCTTTTTGCTTGTGCGTAGCACCGCATTTCCGCCAGTGTCAAGTGTAATTTATGGGAGTATCTATCCCAATCTCAGGGATTGTTTTTGTTCAAGAACAAGAAGAGATTGAGGATTGCGGAGCCTCGTGGCAGGCAAAAACGCGACGCGCGAAAACCACGCGAGACGTGTGCTCGGGTCAATTCCTGCAACGTGAGTCGTGAATGAATTTATAAATAATCATAAATTACGTCAAAGTTCTAAATTAAGATTTACAGTTTAGATTTTAAATTCAGTATCATATTATATTATTATTAGAATGTTTTTCTTTACTCCTAAGTGTTCTCTGTTCACCAAGACAAAATGGCCTAAAGATAAAACTCAAAATAATTTAATTCTTTTTTAATCTACCACCACGTCGGTAAGTGGTGTCGCTGTAAAGAAGATGCGGCCAGAAACTAGATAAAAAACCGGGTTGACATTTGCTACGACAATTTCAAAATAATCACCGTAGCGCACAGGTATCCGGACTATCCAGTTACGTGACAAGATTCAAAGCTGGCAACACTCGCAGCTGCCTCTTATAGCCACTAGTAGAGCTAAGCACGTGTATGAAACCTTTGACGCCGCGTCGTCTTCAACTATTTTTAGTAAATGAAATTCTTATCTTAGTTTCCTTATAAGCATGCTCATCTAAGGCTTGTGGAAAATCTTCTTTAAAGTTTTTTAAATAGAAATACATACATACATACATACATATGCTCACGCCTATGTCCCACTACTGGGGTAGGCAGAGACAATAGATCGCCACATGCTACGATTCTGACACACATCTTTCACCTCCTCAACATTCATAAGTCTCTTCATACAAGCTCTTCGGTTCTGGGTACATTTTATTTGGCCCTTCGTCAGTATGCATCCTATTTGGTCAGCGTACGTGCGGCTAGGGCGACCCCTTTCAACCATTCCATTCACACTTTCCTTGTAAATTTCATACGTCAGCCTACTTTTTAAATAGAAATAGAAAGATTTATTTACATTAAATAGGGTAGGTACATATGCGTGGGGGTAATTAATCTTATCATCAAAGGCATATATGCCTTTCCTGGAGTCATGCTAAAGATTATTGCGCCGCGTAAGATCCTGTTTCGAATAGCATCAACCCAGACGGGTGGGTATATATTTAAGAGCGTTTGAACTCCCAATTTATCTAGCCGAACATTTTCATTTTGTTCATAACAAAAGGGATTATTATTATTTGTGGTTGGGCTATTGCAAGCAAAGTTCGTTATGTAACACTTAAACCAGCGCTGGTCCTTTGTGTTCGCCCCAAGCTCACCCATATTGTACGCATACCTCCGAACTTGTGGTATTTTCTTTTCATTATCGGGAATGCAGGTTTTCTAACGATGTTTTCCTCCACTGCCACGCTGGTAAATGATAAATACAACCGTACATTAATTCCGAAGAACTTAGTGGTACAGGCCAGGAATCGAACCGTCGCCTCATGATTGAGGTGCAAGCTCTCTTCTGTATGGGCTATCATCGCTCTCTAAAAACAAAAGGCATACAACACCCCTGGACCTGGCCCCTCCCGGTCCCCGCACACCGCGCTCGATTGACCTGCCGCGACCGCTGAGCTTCACCACTATTACTATTTTTACACTATGGTTTGATTGTCACCCTGGACTGCCAAACCAAAGATCCTGGGTTCAAGTATCGGTTCGTTCATGAGCTTCATAAAGTTGCGCCAGTATGTTATATTCCCATAGTAACAAGTAACAACCTTGTAGCTTCAGTTTCATGTCGGCCGTGATTTATTAAGTTAATTAATTACAAGTGTAATGAAACCCTTCTCTCACCCTTATTCATGAGACGTGGCATATACCTAGGGATATATACAGGGTGTAACAAAACACCTTAGTATATTTAAAAAAACTGTTTGGATTATCAAACTGAAAAACTTTCACTACGGCGCCAACATCGAAATTTCGAAAAAAACTGCCGTTTCATAGAAAAGTGCATGACTTACCTACTCGACTCAAATGTATAGGACAGCAGATTTTTAGACTCAAGTCTCGATAATGAAAATAGTTTAGTTTGATCACTAAGTTGTTTTGTTACACCTTGTATACAGGGTCCAACTTAATATGCTGGCGGCTTTTTAATAGAATGATCAGACCATCAGGTTGAACAACTTCATCTATTATAGGACCAACAACAAAACAATTTGGTCCAGGTGGGATTGCAATTTTGGATGGAATAGCTATTATTTTTCGCGATTTCTATGTTTGACCCCAACGGGTCTTATGGGTATTTCGCTATAGACAGTTGTGCAGTTTGATGGTCTGATCATCCCCTTGAAAAATGAAAAGAACATGTATGCTGATCTTCTTCTTATCGTGTGGGCAGCAAGCCCTGGTGGTATGATGATGATGAACATCATCAACAAAAGGGTAGGGAAAGGGAACATCAAGAGGTAGCCGTAATTAATTAACGTCAAGATCCTACACTCATGAATAAGGGTAAGAGGGAGTAGGCCATTCTCCACCGAGTCCAGTGCGGTGGTGGAGGCAAGTTGGTATAGTCTACTTCTAGTAGCTACCTACCACTTCATCATCTCAGCCGATGGACGACCACTGCTGGACATAGGCTTCCCCCAAGGATCGCTACAACGACCGGTCATGTGCTGCCCTCATCCAAAAGATTCCCGCCGCTCTCACCAGGTCGTCGGTCCACCTTGTGGACCCTACCCACGCTGCGCTTTCCGGTACGCGGTCGCCACTCGAGTACTTTTCGGCCCCATCGGCCTACCACTTATTCGTAATGAAACTGATATCGTTTTCGTATCTTCACCGGCAGACTGAAACTAATTTGTGCAGGCCTCCATTAAGAAAATCAATTTGTAATTCAAAACTGACCGCTCGCTCCTTATCTCTAAAGTTCTAATTAGTTTTACTTTCCAATTAGTCCTGAAAGCGGCTAGAAGCCGCTATTAGGATCAAGTTTAGCACGAAAGGGTTTGTTAGGACTTGTACCTGATACGTAGGCATATGTCTATTTGTAAAGATTCTTACCTAAAAGAAAAGGTTTTTTTTAGATTCATTTGTTGGCTCTATAGCGGTTTGATGGTCTGATCATAAAAAAATCGTCGGCATTTTAAAAAGGACTTGGACTAAGAATTCTAGTAACGATACCACAATTCTAAATAATATTCGATAGACTGTACCGATTTACAATGTTCAAGAAGTTAAAATTAATTGAACCTTAATTTATGTAAATGATCTTCACAACTAACTCCAGTGTTATCCCGAATGGAACAAGTATCATTATCAAAGTGGATAAATCCAGAAATAGACTGCTTAAGGAAAATGCCCGGGGCATGAGGCTTTGTTAAAATTATCGCTACCTAATTAACGTTACAAAGGACAATGTCTTGGAGAAAAGTCTCTAATTCCTAGGATTTTCAAACCTACGCATTTTTCTGAGAAAAACGTCTTTAAAAATATTCATGACAACCTTGGAATATCTAGTTACTTACAAATCTACTTGTGTTGTTGTATCTGCCTACATAAAATCGTAGGTGGCTCCCAATCTTTAGAGATACTAAAATGGTAATAATTTTTTTTCCTTCAGTAAATTCTTTCCATAAATCATTTATGATTCAGGTAATGACCAATTTACAAATATAATTTATAAACCACAGTAATATGCTATGAGATAATGAAAACACAATTTGATTATCAAATTTCGTAATATTCATGCTTGGAGAATAGCAAAGAAACGTAACTATAAGTTCAGTTCGCTATAAGCTTATGAAATAAACTTATATCTATTTGAAACTATACACATAGCAAAAAAATACAGAAATTAATCTGGTATGTTTATCAGGTAAGAATGCTGAAGTCGGATAAGGCCGAAGGGAATAAAACAGCTGAAGACACTGATTTAATACAAACGTAAATGTTAAAAGAACAATGTCCGATACATGTCTAGATATACTCGCGAATTATCCGCGTTTCGAAGACAATTGCTTGTTCCCAGCAGTTGCATTGTGACTGCACGCGATACTTCCAGCAATATACTTCAAAACGCGTTAACATTCGCGCGTAAATCGCCTCATCTGGACAAGCTCTAAGTGCTGCGAAATATCATATCTACAGACCGATCCCTCCCGGTAACCAATGTACGTGCTTATTACCTGAGCGTTGAGAATATATTTTAATACAACCTCGCAATCTTACGTTAACAATTTATGACACTAAAGCTCATGCAAATTCCAACGAACAGCATTTGTGGTGGAGTCTAGCTGTCTATAATCCCGATGCCACTTACTGCACAGTGCTCCGCAACGGGAATTGCATCAGAAAGGCTCTGAATGTAATAAAAATGAAAGCTTTACGCCGCAGAACTCCTTCGGCGTCAGGATGCTGGCGCGCCGAGCTACTGAGTAATAAAATATACATACTGAATAGTGGCATCACTGGTACGAAAGTGATCTATACTGTATGCGCATACAATGCAGTAGCTGGCTGCAATGCGCATGAATGCGATTGAAAAAACATAAAACTTTCAATGATGGAACTGCGCTTGGTGATGATTGTTCTGTGCATTATCCGTAAAAAGAGAAGGCACTAGAAGGAAGCACGTGTCTTGTCATTGTTTCAGTAAGAGATGCACATAGCAAATTCGCTCTAGTTAAAAAAGGAGACCGCTACTTATTGCTGTCCTTATCGACGTATCCACTTTTTTGTAAAGCCTGACCAGAAATATAAAAAACCTGGTTTGGGGGCGCTGCAATCGACTATAACCTTTATTGTTAGTGTTCCAAGTACAAAAATTAATTCCAATGATTATCCGCAACATGGCGAGGTTTTTTATTTTTCTGGTCGGGCTTTACTTCGGCCATCTGACTCCAAAATGTCACTTCATATAAATTGTATGCATAGGCCAAGTATTTCGCTTACGCTGATAGACGGAACATCAGTGTAACCGCGTATGAGACAGCGATAATTTCATCCAGTGATACCATAGGAAATCAAACTCCCATAAAAATGGGTAAATGAACTATGCTATATTATGTACACACGGCGTGTGTGTACACAAGTGCAATTTTTGAATCTCATTCGGTGAGCTCAGCAGTTGAAAATTTCAAAATTACTTTGGAGATATGCATCTTTCTACTGCTGATTTGACTGTCAAAAATCATTAATCATACATAGCGATTTTTGAAAGTCAAATCCACACTATAAAGACATTTACAACTGCTGAATTCACCGAATGAGATTCCCGCGCCGCTCGTAGGGTGAATACTTACAGTCCTTTGAGTCTAGTACGATTTCACTACATGTGCGCACCGCGCCTTCGGCTGCTTAGAAAATAACCAGGGCCTCTAGAAAAAGTACTTTCGATTAGCATTAACGACAGTAGAAAAAAAAAATAAACGTATGGACTTGACGTATGGTGGAGAAAGAAAACGTCAAAATGTTTCGATCGCCAATGTCAAATCCATACATTCTGTCATTTCTACTAGCGTCTACGCCAAAAGAAATGTTACCTTGTCTATAGCCCCTGTAGTGCGATTTTCGAAAGACACCCGTAACTCGCTGTAAACAGCAGTAGAAAATGTTAAAATTACTATGGACATTATGCGTCTTTCTACTGCTGATTTGAACGTGTGACTTTCAAAATTCGCACTGCTGTTCTCGCGCTTTTCAGAGCGTCGCGCTTGCTGCGACAAGTACTTAGTATGGAAAAAATAGAGTCGGCACGCTAGTAGAGAAATCATACTAGACGGGCTGGTACCCATTGAACATAATCCGCCTCCGTGGAACTGCCTCCGTGGTCTAATGGTTAAGAGCATTGGGCTCTTGACACGGAGGTCGTGGGTTCGATTCCCACGGGGGGCACCTAGTGAAATGTCACTTTGTGCGTTTTTCCCCAGTTGGTTAGGACATTGCAGGCTGAGTCACCTGATTGTCTGAAAAGAAAGATGATTCCGTGCTTCGGATCGCACGTTAAACTGTTGGTCCCGGCTACTATCTCTGGTTGTAGTAGTCGTTACATAAAAACCACGTCAGAGGCCGTAAGGCGGTTTGAATAAACTCTGACACCAGCACGGCTAGCATGCCACCCACGACAAAGCGTTTAAACGAGAAAAACGTCATGCGCGCTCTTTTTGGCGTACGTAAAATAATAAAGATGGAGGCACGTCTCGATTTTTGTCGTTTTCTCGGCGTTGGCATGCTAGAGGGGCAGGGCTTGCAGCCCACTCGATAAGAAGTAGAAGAACATAATAATAGCACATTATGCAATATGCAATTTTCAATTTATTGTTACCTTTTGTGTCATTATAATAACGAGAATACATTTTAATAAAGTTATTTATTTGTATTAAATCATAAATTATGTTGTTAACTTATAGAACATTATCATATTTAATGTAAGATATGATACACACCTTTTCTGGTAAGCTATAGACGCTCATATTCTGTACTATAATTGTAAGACCTTGCTAAAACCTACAGTAAAATGTCAAAATCCATACATTTCGACCCTACTTAGCTCGAACTTAAGCATCAATTACATTGAACAATTTGCAGGGAGCCAACATTTAGTGTATGGTAGGTAAGGTAACCTAGTTTAAGGTGAACAGAATCAAATGAGATCGAAACCCGAACCTGATTTTTAGTAGGCTTAAGTAGGTAAACTGGTTTTCGCTTCTTGTATGACAACAATCATCTCGAAAACATTACTAGAACTAAAAAAAGAAAGCAATGCTACCTAACATTATTTAATAAAGAATCTATCCAGCTTTACCGACATTGCCCAATTAGGACAATGCCTTAGGGCCTGTTTCACCAATTCTGGGTAAGTTCTCGTTAGCTTATACGACAGATAGTTTGACATATTTTGTATGAAATAATGTCAAAATATCTGTCGGATAACCTAACAAGAACTTATTCAGAAGTGGCCTTAGTCTTCCAGTTAACAAATAATAAATGACCTATACTCTTTCCTACCTAAACTAGATATACCTACTTTGACTATTATAATTATCTACTTGTGTAGGTACTATCTACCGACATATTGAATTTACCTTTATATACCGTGTTGGAGTGTCACTGTATTCCATTTCTCTTATACGTATATTTTCAATAAACAGATGTTCTTCAAATACGCGAATTTATAGTAGGTGACCAATTGAGTCTGCCAGTTGCGAAGACCCATATATTTTTAAAATATTCGTCGCTTGGAAAACTGAAGAAAAAATACATCACTTAAAAACGCAAAAAAGCTAAAAAAATTGGTAAAGTAGTTTTTACGTGATGCTCGAACAAACAAACAAACACACAAACAATCAAACGAATAGACAAACAGACATAAAAAAAACCTCACTAACTATTCTTTATGATCCAACCTTAGACGATTTATATAGGGACCGCCTCGCCTTAGCATTTCCCCTCTGCCAACGTGCCAGATCAAACAATCTTACGCATTTACATACAATTTTATACCTTATCTATCACTAAACAGCCTTTAATTGCGGAACAATAATTTCGAAGCTATCGCGTTTGGGGTTCACACGACACAGTTTTTCATGAATTTTAACATTCAAAATTAAAATCTAAAGTAATGGAATAAAGTCCAAAGTTGCGGATTTCATGCTGCCTCAAACCAAAAACAACCATGCTACCAAAAAGTGGCAGATAAGTTTGTTAGTAGAATAAATAAATACTCTAAGGGCCTGTTTCACCATTTCTGAATAAGTTCTTGTTAGCGACAGATATTTTGACATAATTTCATACAAAATATGTCAAACTATCCGTCGGATAAGCTAACAAGAACTTACCCAGAAGTGGTGAAACAGGCCCTAAGGATTCAACTCACGTCAACGACATCTATCATGGTATGTTTTACAGGTTAACCTAACTAAAGCTGCTGGCACGTTCACAGACACATACAAATGAGTTCGATGAGACATTCTGCGTGCAGTGAGACAAAGGCATTGCGTAAATGTGTGGCACGCGCCAGCTTTAGTTAACCGACCTCTATTTTTAATGCTGTTTTTTGTTGGAGCTTTTAACCCTGAGGCAATGACAGCTATCCATGGTATGGTATGCTTAACTACGTTTAACTAGCGGTTACAAAATACCTCATGAAACCTCTTCCGGCTTACCCTTGGCACAGCCCTTGGTGTACTTACCTTATTTTCAAGGTGAAAACAGGGTAATTTTAATATGACATCTGACCACCCTTATTGAGATTACAAATCACAAAATTTAGCTTTAACTTTTAAATTATTGTCTTTAACACTTGCCCGATGAATGAAACTATTAAAATGCGTTTTATTATTAATGTTTCAAGCTATAAAACGTGAATTAATGTTAACATACCCGTGGAATGAAATATTTTCTTTGCAACGTTCAGTGCGGCTCTTGCATCCTAAAACGCTGCACGCTACCATGTTGTGAACTTAAAGTCACCCACTCGCAACAAATTACAATGAATTAAATTATTACGAAATAACTATTCATCGAAATATAGAGCAACAAACATTTTTATGAAATTTTTGTTGTCTGACTCCGTCTGACTCCGATGTCAGACCATAGAGGCTAGAGCAAAAATATGGCTACGTCAATAAGGACAGCAATAAGGTAGCGATCTCCTTTTTTAACTAGAGTGAATTTGTATTATGCATCCCTCAATGAGTAAATGAGACAAAACACGTTCTTCGTTCTATTACTTGCTCTTTCTACGATTGTATGAGACAACCACCTGACTCCGAGATGTCACTTCATATAATTCGATATCTCATACCCGGTTACACTGATATTCGGTCTACTAGCGTAAGCGAAAAAAAATTCGTCTATGGCATTATCCTTATTTTGGTTTTCACTGCAGGCATTCTGTTGATATAAATTAGGAAGGCACTTTTATCTACGATCAAATATTCACACTTTGAGCCACCGTCTCACTGCATTCGAATTCGAACGCTTCTCTGATCGTAGCAGATCCCAGTTCCAATAGATTCAGGGGGATAAATGCATCTGTTTTCAGCTCCCACATTCACGTAGGTATTCGAATATACAGGGTGATTTTTTTGCTTCATTATTCAGATTTGTTTCCTAAAGTTGTTTAGTTTGATGGTCTAAATCATCCCTGAAATTTACGAAACGGTAAAGAAAATAATCCTGTATACACCAATAGTTTTTAATTATTAAGGCTAGGTTATCCCACTGCAAGCGTCTCTTTCTTGCAAGCATAAGTTTACAATTAGCCATCCCGCTCCAATTGAAAGCAGGATCGCAAAAAAACGTGTTTTTCGTCAATATCTTTGCTCATGGGAGTTTCTAAGCTAAAACTTCTCCTGAGTTCACTAGAAATATTTAATGTATTTAGTTAAGTACAAGAATAAAAAGTTAAAAATCAGCAGTTTAATCATAGTATTGAAAAAACATAACAAAAAGGGGTAACTTTGGGATTTTTTCCTATCGAGTAAACTTAATCTAATCGTGTTTTTGAGAACAGTCGCCCATCCGCCCGATCCTTACATAAGACATAATTTAATTTCAGACTTTAAAACTTTCTGACTTCAGACCGACCGATCTGAACAACTTTCTGTAAGCAACATGGGTTAAAAAAAAATTTTGGACCTCACAGAAACAGTGCGGATAGGCCGATCGATTTTCTATGGGTCCAAAAATATTTATCGTTTTTATTGCGTATCTGGCTGCTTCTATGTAATCAGATAGGTACTGTAGTCTGAATCTGAATCGAATACAAGCATATATTATAAGAGATAAGTGTACTTTTTGCAACCATCAGCAGCAAGGCTGATTCAGTGTTTATGTGGTGTAGAGCATCTCTGTGATGGGGATGGACCAGGTCTGCCTGCATAACTTCAGTCGGTTTAGGAGTTACAGACGTTTAAAGGTCTGGAAAAAAATTACGAACAGCTGCAGGGCTGATCGTATGATATTATTGTAGTATGCACTGTAGCCATGTGAACACTACAAAAACTGACATGGTTCATCAGTCGGTTTCGGAGTTACTGACGTTCAAAGGTCTGACCTTTGAACGGCTGTATCTCCTAAACCGACTGGCAGTTCATGTCAGTTTTTGTACTTTTCGCATAGCTACAGTGCATACTACAATAATATCATACGATCAGCCTTGCTGTGGATCGTAATTTTTTTCCAGACCTTTAAACGTCTGTAACTCCTAAACCGACTGAAGTTATGCAGGCAGACTTGGTCCATCCCCATCACACAGATGCTCTACACCACATAAACACTGAATCAGCCTTGCTGCTGATGGTTGCAAAAAGTACACTTATCTCTTAGTCTAATATGATAATGCTCCACAATTTGTATCGTTCCGACTAGGACTGCGCCTACCGCGCGCTACGCTCGCTCCGGGCCCCAATTACGGCATCTTGCTCTCACTTGACACGGTTTCAGGCACTCTTGCCTCGGGGGGACTTGTACCACATCACGGTACGATGCATCGTACACGAGAAAAAGTTTCACGTTCTGATAGTGCTTGAAAATATAGGTACAAGCCTGAAAATTCGTACAGAATTGATAATTGGACGTGGATGGATAATTATCTTTTTCGTCAATTTTTATAGACTTATAGTACTGTAGCCGGGGGACTTTTTAATTACCAAAAAGATTTCCAATTGCCGTTTAGAAATTGTTGTAAGGTACTAAATGACTAATATAAAAACCTAAGTCTTACAGATCACAACCCGCCGTAGAATAAAAAAATGACACCTTAGTTCAATACCCATACAATAATAGTAAGCCTTTCTAAAGTTGCCATACAAAGCTATAAGACCAGATGAAAAATTCAACTTTCATTGGTCTTAAAGCTTTGTATGGCAACTTTAGATTGTCTTACTATTGTATGGGTATTGAACTAAAGTGAAGAACATGACAGTATAGAAAAAATATTTTTTTTTTCCTACGGCAGGTTGTGATCTGTAAGACTTTTTATATTAGTCATTTAGTACCTTACAACAATTTCTAAACGGCAATCGGGTAATCTTTTTGGTAATTAAAAAGTCCCCTGGCTACGGTACTATTACTGGGTGTCTTGTTTATCCAAATGACGAAATACCGGGTTAGCAACTTATAAAATGAGATGCCATCTACTCCATAGAAGAGAAGAGCCAATGCTATGTAGAATTATGTAATGTGCCAATACTAAAGCACGAAATAGGTAATAGTATATGGTATAAACAACTAAAGTCTACGTAATACCCAAGTCTTAAAAAGACGCGGCAGATTTCTATGAAAAGATATATTTTTTTGTGAAAATTGTTATTATGACGTGTCGGTTTCTCCTTTGTATAAGGTGGTACATACATGGTGGTAAGTGACAGCCTAGAAAATACTGAAACGGTGAATTCAGACCATCAAACTAAACAAATTTCACTAAGCCTAAGGAGCCACCCTCAGGCAAGCGAAAAAAAAATCTGCTGCTCCATACAAAACTGCTATTCCTACTCGACTCAAATGTGGGTGGCTTCGTAGTGAAAGTTGTTCAGTTTGATGGTCTGAATTCACCTGAGTCTGAGTTTCAGTATTTGCTAGGCTGTCACTTACCTACACTCTGTATAACTCTATGTTGAGATAACCCTCAGCTTTCGGTCACTACATGTCTACTTGAAGCATTAAACGTAGTTGCTCAATCACGCTCCAAGAGTTACGGATTCAGTGAAACTTAACAGACGTGTACTTAATAGGCTACGAACTTTATTGAAATTCAAAGGAGACGAACTTTTACTAAGCCTAAAAGCTTATTTTGTACACATCAACACTCACGTTTATATCGATTAAGTAAATACGTTATAAGTATAACAGTTGTAAGCAATGCCGAACAAAAAAGTAATGTTAACACAATAAAACGAGTTTTTGTTAAATCTTGGTTAAATTGTGTTTTGTGATTATCCGCAGGATATAATTTCGTTGTAAAGAACTTCCAGTTTTCAAGTTAGGATAGGTGACTGCGGAATAAAGTAAAATGTTGACCGATTGATTGATTGACAGATTTTTTTATTTTTTCGTATTTTCTGGTTAGGCATTAACTAACCTATCAGCATCCAACGGGTTGACGTCGGTTTACGATACACCCTGTATATGATCTGGATCCTTTAGATAAGCCGATGCTGACGTATAAAGGAGAAATCTCTGGTTACCAAAAAGTAAGTTAAACTCTAAAGAAAATCCCGCAGGTAACATATCCAAGTTTCCTAAATGTTACCGAGTTAGTAAGAGTAACAAATGAGAGAAGAATGTTCCAGTGATATCCATCCGAGGCGTCCCCCGGGAGCGTTCCCACAGTCGGACGGTAATAAGATGGGATGGCGCAAATGAGCGATGCTCGCTCCCGACGTTTAGTATCCGCTGGGAGCCGGGCCGTCTCGGACAAATGCTTTGTTATAAATGGAGACCATTGTGATGAGCACACTGATTTGTTTTGCTAGATTTATTCAAATAGGGCAAACACAAGGTGAAGAGTCACGTTGCAGATTCAGACACGAGCACTTGTCTCGCGTAGTTTTCGCGCATCACGTTTTTGCTTGCCACGAGGCTCAGCAACCCGCAGTCTCTTGTTCTTGATCAAAAACAATCCCTGAGATTGGGATATATACTCCCACAGAGCTAACGCACAAGCAAAAGTCCATTCATTATAATAAAAAATAAACAGGGTGTTAACTTAAAGTCGTCCATCGCGCGATAACGAGGACACTCGACGAAGATTTGTAAAAACGTTTGATCTTACGATCTTACCAACGCGCTATTAAATCACGTCACTCGGGCGATGACAGATTAGGACAAAAGCCTACGAATAAAGAAATAAATATGGAACGATAACTCCGAACAAAATCTCCTTAATTTTTGGCACCATGAGTTTTGGCGGCAAACGCCGTAATTGGAGTCGCCATAATGATTGAGTCTTGCGCGCTTGCGTGGTGTACACCAAAGTTCGTGGGGTAATTTTTTGACGTGAATTATATTTCCATATTTATTTCTTTATTCGTAGACAAAAGCACAGAATAGGTTTGGTATATAGTTCTATATAACAAAAGCCAAAAGCCTTACAAAAAGCGGGTGTTTCAGACCATCAAACTCAAAGTAATAAAGACATTGATCAATCTGAACAACTTTCACAATGTGACATTGAAAACGATAACACTAATTTGTTTCTAGAAGTGCTATTGTACTATTTATCTATAATGTCACACTTCTTTCCTAATGGTGTAAGCAGAATAGAGGACCTCTTTCGCCTCATCCACGTCCATACATACTATACTACATGTCTATTAAAATTTTTAACAAACTCCCTGTATATATTATAAATATAAAAGGCATCACTGTTCCACAAAACTTTAAAAGACTTTTTGATAGATAAATGTTTCTATAACATAAAGGAATACTTTGAATACAAAGATTAGTACACTAGGATACAGAAAAATTTAATTCTTATTTGTTTATTAAGATTTTTTGTTTTTAGATTTTATGTGTTGTTTTTATTAGTTTTAAGATATTGCTGTGCCCTTCCAGGGTTTATGTGAATGCTGTACCATATTTTTAAGATCTTATGTAAAACCACATAATGCAATAAATTATATGATTATGATTATGATTATGATTACATCTTCTACAAAGAACTCCACACCGTTAATTAGGACGAACCCGATTTTAGAGTACGATCACATGAATAAATATCCCTACAGATCGAAAGCTTCATACACTGGCCGCTTTCGGTACACTCCAATACGAAGTCCTTGGTGCATACACAGCGGTTATACGAACAGGTGTACATACTCAGCTATGGTATACGTTCATACAGCCTGTTCATACGACCTTTTACGCGAGCTATGTGTGCACCGACAGACCGACAGCATCCGCTTGTAAGCTATCAATCTGGAGAGGTATTTTTGAACTCGCGTTCAAATCAGCAGAAGAAAATTTCAATATTACTGTGGAGATTATGCATCTTTCTACTGCTGATATGAACGTGTGACTTTCAAAAATCGCACAACTTACTAAAACCAACGAGGGCGTTCTCATTATCAATTTAAAAAATAATAGAAACAAGTTAATCCCACGCATTCGTTTGCTAGAAAAAATGTAGACCAGAAAAAAGTAACACACATAATAGTTTTCTTTTTGGAAGCAAACCTTCACAATATTCCGTTTCAAAACATAATTCTGGCACATTGCCAAGGGCGTTCCATTCGTAGGCGTAAGCGAAAAATACTTCGCCTATGTTCGTAGGCGTTTGTTGGAACATTCGTGTCCTTCTCTATGGCAAATAATATTATTGTGCCGTAGGTTGAGTATTCTATAGATTTCCTGACAGCGTATACTCGAAAGGGACAGAGATATGACAAAAATGTATGAGAAATCGTGCCTTTGTCTGCCACAGTTGCAAGATTTTGTATGCAATTTCAACTGTGGCATACAAAAATATTTCATACGCAGAAAGGGACAAAAGACATGGATTTTGTCGCATTCACTCTGTGTAATTAGCGTATAAGGCTGTCTCGTTTTCGTGACTATTATTATTTTTTTAATGCCTTTTCTAGTTGATTCTCTTTCTACGTATTGTGCCCTTAGTAACAGATAAATAGTAAATAGGTTGATATTGTTGTGCGTGAATCTGATGTTTATAAAACCGGTCAAGTGTGAGTCGGGCTACTCGCGCAAGACTGACTCACACTTGGCCGGCTCGCAGTGATATAAAATTTAGAATAGAAATCTTTATTTGCACATAAATATTAAAGCTAGTTTATACAAAGTTTAAACCGTAAATTTAACCAGTTTAAACCGTAAATTTAACCCGTATAATCACACCAAGTTTGACGCTTGTATATTATCCATAATGCCACACCTTATGTATGTATTCGTTTGGTAAGTCCGTTTTTACGATAGAGCGAGAACAACATTTGTTGATAAAATCTGGTTTCTTGTATGAGGACCCCTTTCATTTTTTAATTTTTGTCACCTTTATTATTTTTCGACAAATCCGCCGTAATAATGCATATTGTTTGAAAATGTAAACTGTCTAGCTATTACGAGAACGGTTCAAAAGTTACAGAACTAAATAGGTAGGACGGACGGACGGACAACAAATGCTTAGTAATCGCCTTAGAAAAAGTATATGTCTAGAATGAGCCTCCCGTATAAAACAAAAGGGGCTAAGTTTCATAGGTTGGTGTGCGTGAGGCGCCCTACAAATTATGTATGTGTGCGTGTATATGTATAGGGTTTAGGAACCAGTACGGGTTCCAATTTTTTTCGACGCTTACGCGCTTTCGTATCTTCGACTGTCAATCTTGACATATACTTTATCAAAGGTAATAGCATAGACGAAAAATGTTTTGCTTACGCTAATAGATACATACTCTTTCTTATGCTGTGGTAATAGGGTCCCGTTTTCACCCTTTGGGTACGGACCGAAAAAAAGATAATAGTACTCTTTGCAATTTATTGTAATTTCAAATTTAGTAAGCAAAGGCCTCCTATGAATAGGGGTGAGAGGGAGTGGGCTATACTCCAACACTCAACTATTATGTACATACTAAAACTAACATGAAGATGATGAGAGCGGGTGAAAGAGAGAGTGATAGTGATCTACTTATAAAGTGTGGCGATATAGCCACAAAGAATGGGACAACGTTGTGACGTGAAGTGTTGTCGTTGGTATTTTAAAAGCTTTTATGCTTTAAACAAAATTATTTTAGTTTGTAACAACTTATTTTATGAGAACCTATCTAGGCATTCCGCAAGCAGCAGTAACTTTCGGTATGCGAATGTTTATTTCACAGAGAAAAATGATAAAAGACCATTATTAAAGCAGCACAAAGCCAGAGCGAGTCTCAAGTTTTATACGAAAGTAAAAAACGCAACGATAAAAAGCGTGTTGTCTCTGAAAACAACTGATAGCATTTTGAGAAAATGTTTTAGGCTTTGTTTTATTCGTGAATTATGTTAATCCGCGTCTAAAGCCATTTATCACCGTGAGTCACTTCATTAGGCTTATCTAAACATCGCAGTTTTAGATTTACATTTACTCTATTAATCTATTTTGTGCAAAAGCACACGACATTGTTGGTGATAAAATAGTAAAAAATCGTTTTGCAGGAAAACATGAAAGGATAGAAGGTATTTCGTGATGATTATGATGATATATGCTTCACTGCTGTGGACTACATGTTCCCAGCCGCTAATAAAAATGAAAATAAATTAAATTGAATTAAATTAAATGGATTATAATGTAGAACTGCTAACATCTAAGAAAATTATGAGTCTTGTGTTACTTGAAATAGCTCACGACTATATTCCCCGAGGATAGTCAGAGATAATTTCTTTCATAACTTATTGCTTATTTATATTTATTGTTTAAGACTTTTATAGTAGTAGATCTCCTTTTTTATTTAATTTTAAGTTCGGCTGTGACAATAATAGCAGTGGTTGTTGGTCTGACCAACAACCGTATACTGATGTCACAGACCATTTTGTCTTGAATTATGTTTATTGTTGTTGTTTTTTTTATGTATTTTTAAGTACTGACTGTGTATTTTTTTTTTTCGTTATGTGTTTTTTTTAAGACAAATAAAGAAAATTCTGTTCTATTCTATTCTATTCTGAAACCTCAGAACATCCACATTTCACCAGTAGTACCGAGCGTCCGTGATTAATGGATTGATTGATTACCAACGGATGCGTCAAATTCGGCGACATCCATGTGTATTACTAAACAGTAAAGTATTCGGAATAAAATATTTTAAGTAATATTGTATGCTGGTGGTGGTGCGCGAGTCCGAATCACATTAGGCCGATTTTTTAAACTAGCTCTCAGAAACCTTTTATGTTGTTTCGGTATGCGTCGTCTGCGCCGCGTTGCTGAATGGCATGGACTTTCAATCAGCGAGAGCTCCGGGTTTGAATCCACAGGCAAAAATATTAGTTTTTAGGTTATTCAAAGAGCTTTAAAATTCACACACATTCATTCACATTTTTTAACACCACTGGCTTTTCGGTATTCTACCTACTGTCCATTACAAGTGGCGACGGGCTAATTCCCGTCACACTGGACAGAGTTTCGGTACTACTGGTGAAACGTGGATGTTCTGAGGTTTCAGAATATCTCTGACTATCCCCTCGGGGAATATAGTCGTGAGAATGCTAGCATGCTTTGCTTTATGCTTTAAAATTAAATTGTTATTTGGAAAAAAACGTTAATTCTACAGGGATTAGGAATTATATACCGCCGACATCTGCCGCGGATACAGCCCAGTCACCAGGCACTAGTTCCGCAAACTTAGTAATATTCTCGCATTGCTATGTCAGGAAATGGAAATTTTGTCTCGGTACAGTCACAAATATGCTACGAACTAAACTACAAACTAAACTTACTTGTCATTTGCATTTAGGTATTCTAGCTTAGAGGGTATTATTTAGTAAGTATCTTGGATACATATTAATCATACCGACGATCTTAAACTCAAGCGTAAGCGACAACCAACGAAATCTGAGACACTATCTCTGTAATTAGTGCGTTCACACACGATGACGCATTGACGCAGCAACAGACGTCAGTCCGTCATTTGTGAAGCAAGGAGTTGTATGAAACTGCACGTAGAAGCACTCACGGTGACACATTGACACATCGGGTGTGGTTCTATGGACTGACATCTGCCACTCCGTCAGTGCGTCATCGTGTGTGAATGCACTTAGTCATCATCACAGCCTATCATCGTCCACTGCTGAACATAAGACTCTCCCAAGGCGCGCCACAATACTCTATCCTGGAAATTCCTCATCCAGTCGCTCCCCTCTACCTTTTTTAGGTCGTCTGTCCAGCGGGCAGCAGGGCGTCCCACACTACGCCTACCAGTTCGCGGTCTCCACTCTTGAACTCTGACACCTCATCGGTTGTTAGTTCTTCGGCAGATTTCAATTGAGATAATTTCCACGAAAGTGGACTTTATTTTAAGCATTTGTAGCCTAAAATATCTAAAAATAATGAGTATTCAAATTGAAAAAGTTACAGCGGTTCAACAATGTAGCAGCCAGTCTTTTGTCGCAACTAGTCACAAGGACAGCACCTAACAAGATTGTTAGTGCAAGCAGTAATACTTATCAGTTATTTATTTATCGTCCCAATGTAGGGCTCATGCCTAGAGAGGGTCTATGGCCGTTAGTCCACCTCGAGTGCCCAATGCGGATTGGTAGATTCATATACATATCGGAATTTCTTCTTCAGCGTATGCAGGTTTCCTCACTATGTATTTCTTAACAGTTAAAGAGCACTTCTCCGTAGTATTATTAGAGGTAAAGAAATAACAAACAAAACAAGATTTTTTGTTATGTGAATTGTATTGTAGTATAAACTACATTTTTTACACCCCGTACCTATAGGGAGGGAGATAGATTAACAATCCCAGCTGAAACGAGCCGCATCCTGTGCTGAATAACTAAAAGTTTAAACACTAACCATTCCACTTCCCTCCCCCGGGGCTAACTCGTTCTGACTACAGAATGACAACATGTACTAGTAGACTTAGGGTTGTCACATTTTTTGGAGACTTTAGATTTATAAAAATGTCTAAAAATTAAGTATCTACTTCCAGAAAATTGCAGAGAAAAAAAGTATGTATCACCTATTGATTTGCGATGATTTTTAATTTATTTTTCAAACGTTGTTGTTTTTTATCTCATTGTTTGGGGTTGGAGCTATATGTATTGTTTATGCCTATCTTCTCTTCGTATGAAATTGGAATCATGCACAAATTAACATTTAAGAAAAAAATGTTTACGTTTGAGCTACGTGCTGTGCATTTATTTTACATTTGACAAGAAATAAATTACGTTATATGAATTACAAAAACTGAAATTTAATTTCATGATCAACAAATTGAGTTATAAAATAAAGATTGAGTACCGGTGGCAACCCTAAGTAGACTTGACACACACTAAACTAGGCTAGACCTAAACAAGCGACCTAGTCTGCAAGTACGACCGCTGGGGAAATGAATGCAAAATTTAGTATTCCAACTCCCTGATATTGCGTTTGGTTTTTGATATTATTTTTCTCATCCGTCCGCGTAACGTGTGGTCGCAAACGAATTGAAAATGAGTGAAAAAGTCAAATATTTGGTTAGTATTGATAATAGGATCAAACTTCGTTAGAATGTAACGCGCTGGGGCGCCTTAAAGACGAAAGAGACTGCTAAGGTGCAAAGCAAAGCCGGTAAAGTGCGGTTGATAAGAAATCGGTTTTAAATGTCCAACACCTCATTTTTACTCTGATGAGAACGAAAAAAGTCAATCGGTGCTACTACTAATATTCAATTTAAATTCACATAAAACACTGCTGAATTCTCTATTGCATTCACATTTCTCATAGAGTATTATGTCATGAATCAATTCATGATAAAATGAATCGAAATATTTCAGAAGATTAATTCTAACCTCATCGCTTACATTTGAATTTGATTGCGGTGGTGCTGATATACGACAGACTTTGAAAAAATAAATTTTAGAATAAAAGAAAATTGGCTGACTATTTAAAAAATCATATTATTATGGGAAATAAGAGATAGCTTTAAAAGTGTGTGTGAGTGTGTGTTTGAGCATAAGTATGCTCAAAGCTTTACATGAAATATAAACCGAAAAACCAAGAGGATACGTTTATGGAGGTGGTACTTGGGAATGTTCCTCCATTGAAAAGGGAATATCTTCCACCAGGCTTAGTGTGAAGCCTGGGGACCAGCCGTGGTCCAACAGTTCTTAGTTGGAACTTGCATATATCGAATCTCTGTGATTATTTTTCTTGCGCGATTTATGTCTTGCATTCGATAACGTCTCAAAACGTGAGGAAAATTAATCAACAAGCTAAGATAATGGATTATCGCAGTGATGTCACTGTTATTTTAAAGCTAAGCTGAATACGCCGTGAAAATGTGGTTCTAAGTTAAGCCACGAGGTGATTCGGCGTCACTACTACTATACAATAGATACAATTACATTAGACACCGGCATACTTTTGCCTACTAGGTTCTTATGATGATTCCCTCACCTTTTTCAAAATAACAATATAAAAAAAAAAATTTATGTCTTGTCGGGAAAAAAGGTTTTTTTCCAACTTTCGTCCCGCTGCGCTAAACGAAGTTGCCACTTACCGCCTCCGTCGAGGAGAAAAAAGTTTACACACCTTGGGCAGGAAATATGAAAGCCTAAGATTACACCTGATCCGAGACCTTTCTTACTTTCCTGCCCTCGGTGTGTAATCTACTCACCTCTCCGCATAACAAATACCACTAAAAATCGCTATGTAAATGAGGAATCGTTGAAAAGTCGATAATGTGAAAAGAATAAAAAAGTTACCAAACATATGGTGGTGAAAATAATTTAGTTTCAGTGTGTTGTTCTAACTGTCCTATTTGAACGTTTTTATTCAACAATGTCCGTCATGTAAAAAAAGGACTAGAAATTTTGTATTCCGCGAGTTTCCATTTAAATTGGACATGGGACGAGCACCGCACGAATATGGCGGACAATATTTTACGTTCGGACAAACAGGAATGTTATTATTGTCAGAATGATTTCAAATATTGCAATACTTTAGTGGGACCAACGAGAAAGTGACGTAAAAGTGGAGAAGACGAGACGAAATTGGCTTTCCTTTGCATTTGATTCGAGTATCTTCATATGCTATAGTCGATGAAAATTTATGATCATATGGTATTACCGGACGAAGTTATGATGTATCGGTCATAAATTCAGTCTAGACATGTGCACTTGCATATCAAAATCAAGACAATAACAAAGGATTTCTCTAAAATTCTGTTCAGTAAAAATCATATGAAAATTAAGTGTAGGTACTCTGAAACGCAGTATTTATAAAAGATTAGACGCAGCTTTAGAACTGTGATTGTATCTGTGTTAACTTTGTTAGTAATCCTAAATCTGAATAAATAAATAAAATAAATAAATTGCTTGGGTTTGAAAATTAGAATCAGACTCAGTATTTTGGCAACAAATGCGAAGTAATCACGCGTTTCTAAAAACGCGTGATTACTTCGCATTTGTTGCCAAAATACTCGTACCAAAACCGTGAATTTTTTGTCGCAGAATAGCTTCAAAGCGATACGTTAGCTGTAGGCAGACCTAATAAATAAATAAATACGTTATTTTGTGATAATAATAGGTATCATTTCTACCACGGATTCCCCACAGTTCTAAAGTCAACGTTGCTCAGTTTAATATGCAACGTATTTCGGATAACACCATAAAAATAACTTATTTTTCACAAACGAAACGTTAAACCAATAGTATATTATGCACAGAATTAAATGAGACCAAAACCACGGACCTGAAAAAAACCGGACGTAATCTTGTCGTATCACGAGTGAAGCACCCATTTATTTTTGTGTGCGTGCTGACGCACTGTCGCACGGTACAAAATGGTGGCGGGTTGTAGGACCTAAGCCTAGAATTGGTGCATCTGTGTGAGTGTAGGTCCCTTGTAGAACAAACGAATATGTAGGACCTTGCATGCTTCACATCTTTTCAGTGTCACATTACGTCCGCCTTTTTTTCAAGTCCAGGTCCAAAACTATAGATTTTTGTAAAGGTTTTCGAAGGGTTACAACGTCTTTGCTTTTTATATGAAGACTGCCAGCTACTCAGTCCTCTTAAGAAGCACCGTGTATACCTACATAAGGCCTAACTAGCTACCCTCGGCAGGTGAACAAAGCCTGCGGCTATCGTCGGTTATCCCACTGTTATCTTGATTGGTCGCGGTGCGGGCGGAATGGTAATGCGCACGATCAATAGACCAAGCTAGAATCAACATGTAGGTGTAGGGTCCTTCTTAATATGCGGACACTTTTTTAAGGGGATGATCTGAACATCAAACTGAACAACTTTCTCTATGGCACCAACATCGAAATCGCGAAAAAAATCAGCTGTTCCATACAAAACTGCAAACCTACTAGAGCCAAATGTATGGGACAGCAGATTTTTTTTTCGCGATTTCGATGTTGGTCCCATAGAGAAAGTTGTTCGATTTAACGTTCTGATTAATATCCTCTTAAGAATATGAGTTAAGAAGAAATAGTGAAAGATGTTCATTTTGATGGTCTGAAATCACTGTTTCAGTATTTGCTAGGCTGTCACTTACACCCTGTATTTCGTGTTGATTTACGTCAGCCGTCAGTTGAATCTTACGGCTTAGCAAATCGACTTGAATTCTAAGGATTAAAATTTATTTTTATTTTATGTTTCGATAGAACATTTTGGGTTAAGTCACACATTATTGCAGTTATTTTTAAAACTTTAAACTCACATAATTTTTCTAATGTTACTTCTAGTTTGTCTATCGTTCCTACTTCTAGTCAAGCAAGCCCTCGTCTGCCTTGAAAAGGTTTACCAGTATTTTACCAGTCACCTTGTATACATTCAGGGCGTAAAATTAAATTAAAAAGTTTCAACGAACAATTTTCACTTTGGGACCAACATTGAAATGAAATGGCAAGAAATCTGCTGTTCCACACATGTGAGTCGAGTAGCTATGGACATTTTCTATCATATTTTTATCATACCATGATTATGATATGGAACAACCTTTTCTTTTATTGCGATTTCAATATTGGTCCGAAAATGGATGTTGTTCAGTTTGATGGTCTGATTTTAGTTTACAGCCTGTACCTATAGATATTATAAACCAGAGAGTGCGTTTGTTCTGACCCATATAAAGTGAATGCATGAATACACAGGTATTACCTAAAAAGAAATATACAAACCAAACTGTTGGTTATCAAGCCATTAAGCCATTACAGAGGAAAATGACCCTTAATTGCGGAGCTATAAAATAAAATCAGAGCGAATCTACAAATTCCACACGTTATCCGAGCTTAAAATTCGTGTGAGCATCGATAACCTGAAAACTTCCGCACTGTAGGGATGTTACGGACACGAAATTTCGGATATTAGACAATAGAATTCAATTAGTACGTTCAAAAAAAAATTTTTTTTTGACCCCGAAGAATCAACAATTCTCCATAAAATATGACTAATGAAACGATGCTGACCGCTGAGATATAAAAAGTTGTTTAAATTTGATACTTATAATTACACTATTTTATTTATATTTTCTGTATTCTTGTCTACATAAAGATTCAATGGATGCGTTTTTTCAGATCAAATGGATCTTTTCCGCTCATTGCGTGACTGGCCTTCCATCATTATATATTTAGATATATTTCTGCCATCAGTTCGGACCAATTTTAACAGCTATTGTATATTCCTGAAAAGCATCGCCAACACCTAATCACGATAACTAGTTACTAACTAACAGATCCATCACATCCTTTAAAAACGATAAATTTACCCATTAATTACCTAATGCCATACGGTAGTGTAAAAATGTATCTAATGAAGCTTGACTCAGCGTTTTTATTACTTCGTACATCGCGCGACGTATGCGAGTTGCCGTCTGGCGAGAGTGGTAGAAATCAAGCAAAGTGCATAGATTACGATGCACGCTTCATGCGATGCACATAAGTGCAGGTTTTGTCTCATTGAGGGTGGGTGACTCTGTGTTTCATGTGATAGCAGAACAGCATTCGTTCGACTTCGAATATCCGATATCTGGAGCAACAATACATCCCTAGTACTGGCTGAAAGAGGAATAAATATTCGGGCCTAAAGGCTTCGCTGATAAATGAGCGTTTCTACCCGGTACGACGTCGAGCATTTCTCTCAGAGTTTCGCTGATTTGGGAATTGGGGCGTTTTTGAGGTTAAGACTTTATTCATTAGACGGATTAAAGTATTGTAAGCTTTTACAGGACACTCGTGTTCGGGAGAGGTTAAATGAGGGCGATTTTATTATTACTATTTGTATATTCACATACATTTAGTATTTATGTAGGTAAGTAGTATTTTTATCACGGACATTTAAAAAAAAAACCAAATCGGAGCAGTTTTATCCGGTACCGAAATAAATACCTACCTTCAGGTACCTACTGTATTAAATCGGTGTTTTATAAAGGTATGTCCTTAGAAAAAGTATATGTCTAGAATAAGCCTCATGAATATCCCGCCCGTATAAAACAAAAGGGGCTAAGTTTCATGGGTTGGTGTGCGTGAGGCGCCATACAAAATATGTATGTGTGCGTGTATATGTATAGGGTTTAGGAACCAGTACTGGTTCCAATTTTTTTCGACGCTTTTGTATCTTCGACTGTCAATCTTGACATATAACTTTATCAAAGGGTATGTCAATATCGCGGGGAATTTCACAAGAAAAATAACAGATGATAACGTTTTATAATTTCCTTCAGGTTTAACATCAAAACAAGCTTCATCTTATCTTTTCCCAGCCTCCGGCTACACCTTTATGAATGAGAGGCATCTTTACTTCAGTTAGTTTATTTCTCAACTGAGATAAATTTAACTTCACCTGGTTATTTCAAGAGAGAAGCTAAAAGAGATTTGTGGAATTTATTTTTAAAAAGAAGGACGAGAAATTGTGTTATTTTACTTTTCTCTCCTGATTAAAGTTATGGCAGAATTTCTGACCGCCATTTATGTAGAGACGTTCTAGAAACGAATATGCCTATAGTTTTTCCGTTTTTCGTTTAACGAATATAGAATGAATATGATTTGAATTTTGAAACACTGCACCAGGTTAAATAATGGAAAGATTTTTGGTAGTTGTGGCAAGGTTCCTGGCACAATCCTCAGGATATACTTATACCATATAAAGGGTACTCCTTAATATGCTGACACTTTTTTAAGGGGATGACCAGACCATCAAACTGAACAACTTTCTCTATGTGACCAACATTGAAATCAGCTATCCCATACATTTAGCTCGAGTAGGTTTGCAGTTTTGTATGGAATAGCATATTTTTTTACGCGATTTCGATGTTGGTCCCATAGAGAAAGTTGTTCAGTTTGACGGTCTGATCATCCCCTTAAAAACGTGTCGGCATATTAAGAAGGATCCTATATTTACAAAATTAAACAAAGCCCGTTTCTCATCTTGCGTGTTTACGTAATGCTTATTTAAAATGAAACAGAGAAAGCTAATCAGATAAAGTGGCATTAAATATTATTAAAGAAGAATGTTTCACTCACCATAAATTGCATGTCATTTTGTTTATTCAAATTCCACCTAATTCACACGACATCTGAAACAAAACAAAGAAAATTATATAAAATGTGCGCATTATGTTCGAAACAAAAATAGAAACACCGTCAAAAACATGCTAAAAGAAATATCTAGTACCTTTGTACATGTCTTCTCTGTTTGTGTCACTGTATTCACATATACAGTTAAATATTAATCAAAATTATAAACAAACTCAAGAAAATAATATCCTTAGGGTGGTCAAAAGCTTTGCTACAACAATCATCTTTTTCAATCAAGCGTGTAGTTGTAGCAATGCTCACCTCTATCACATTGAAGGTTTCAGGAATTTCAGGATATGGAATGGCATGTCAAGTGGTGATAGGAGGCTAGCCTAGTGTGGGCATGCATGCATGCATATGCTCACGACTATATTCCCCGAGGGGGTAGTCAGAGAAACCTCAGAACATCCACGTTTCACCAGTAGTACCGAACTCTGTCCAGTGTGACGGGGGGTGAGCCCGTCGCCACTTATAATGGACAGTGTGTACAATACATGCCTCGAAATTGAAGCATGCAGGTTTCCTCACGATGTTTTCCTTCACCGAAAAGCCAGTGGTGTAACAAATCGTACATGAAATTGCAAAAAATTTGGCTTAGGTCAAACATCCGCGCAGAATTTTTCGAAGCCCTGCCATTTCACGAATTTCATTTACAGAATTAGCCTATTCTTTATCGAATTAGCGATTTCACGAATTAGATCTTAAACGAAGTGGCCATTTTACGAATTAGTCTTTTCCAGACTCGGTAGCCTTTTAGCGAATTAGGTAATCCACGACTAATTTATCCATTCGTTCGCCATTCCGTATCCGTTAGAATAAATGAGAAAGTAATATTCAAGAATCTTAAACAACCTAACTAGGTCCGTAATCATTTCATAATTTAAACCCTTGACACAAAGGGACAGAGTACAAATTCCGCAAACAAGGTCGTCGCCGTTACATATTACAAAATGCGGCGACCTCATATTCATGGGTCCTACGCTGTGCTATGTTATGAATGTTTTAGGTTAAGCTATGACAAATTACGTGCTTACTTTATGCTACATGGTTTTGCCGTGTGGGGTCCGAATTTGAATAGTATCAAGCCGTTTTAATCTATCTCATTTCGCATTTTCCTAGCTGTTGTCCTGCTAAGTAACGGGGTCTGCTTTCCTTGGTTGCAATCGCGGTAAATATTCGGTGATTGAACCGTGATTGGACTACGTACGAACCATAACTTTTGACACATTTGGTATTGCGCTAATCGCGGTACTGCTCTTGACAGACGTTAGAGCCGTTTTGACAGATCGCTCAGACGTTAAAGGCTGTCAGTTACATAGAGTTTATTGCGATGCGGAATTCAGCACAGTTGAATAGTAATTGGATTGCAATATGATTAGAACTGAAATTGGATAAGACAAGAACTTCGATGTTTTAACTTGGCTCAATCCATGTCTTTTTCCTCCACTTCGCTTTATCCTAGCTCGCACATCAGACCCCCTGAGATTTGGCCTGTCTACAACACGTTATAATGCGGATAATCATAATCATGGGATTCATGGGTATCTATTCATCTATTCTAATTATGAGTGTAATAAGAGGTTGCTTTGTGAGAAAAACAGTCAGGTAAAGTAGTACCAGGTTTATGTTAGGTTTCTTGCGAGTGCCAGAACCGAATTGCTACTGTTTATTCGAAAACATAGTTATGTCTAAGAGCATCGGTCAAAACCACTTTTGCCTGATCTTTGCAGTCAAAAGTAGTTTTGACCGGTTGAGTTTTGACTGTAACACAAAGGGTCCTTCTTAATATGCGGACACTTTTTGAAGGGGATGATCAGGCCGTCAAACAGAACAAGTTTCTCTATAGCACCAACATCAAAATCGCGAAAAAAAATCTGCTGTTCCATACAAAACTGCAAACCTACTTGAGCCAGCTGTTTTTTTTTCGCGATTTTGATGTTGGTCTCATAGAGAAAGTTGTTCAGTTTGATGGTCTAGTCATCCCCTTAAAAAAGTGTCAGCGTATTAAGAAGTACACACTCATGAATCTGATGGAAGGAACAACCAATACATTCAGGGGTTGGGACGGATGAAGTGGCCATAAACGGCAGCCACACGGTGAGAGCATCAGAGATGTGGATGCATGAAGGAATTAGTTAACTAAGCGAGAGTTGCAGAAACGCTCATTAAAGTAATCTTCCATTAAATCTCTTGCTGTTTCTTTTTTTCTTATTAGTTCGTTCACACACGACGACGCACTGACGGAGCGGCAGATGTCAGTCCATAGAACCATAACCGGTGCGTCAATGCGTCACCGTGTGTGCTTCTGCGTGCGGTTTCATACAACTCCTTGCTTCACAAATGACGGACTGACATTTGCTGTGAGTTGCTTGTGTGGAAAATGTGAGTGCAAAATGTGAGTTGCTTGTGTGGAGCTCCACAAACGATGGCCAATCTCACATCGTGCGCTGCGGGCCCTAACACCTGTACGCAGGAGGAGCTCATGACCGCTAGCGACGGTGCAGTATCGGTTGCCCACTTCTGGCAAGGTACTATTTAGCGACTTTGTTCAAAATTTGAAGTCGACACGATAAGAAGAAGAAGTGCGTCATCGTGTGTTATTCGAAGCAGTAATATAAAGTAGCTACGTGGTAGCTACGCAATAAAAACAACATCACGAGGAAGGATTGCATTACACTATGCTCCAAGGTTTACACGCTCGTACGAGGTATAACACACACACACACACACACACACACACACACACACACACACACACACACACACACACACACACACACACACACACACACACACACAGACACACACACACACTGGACAGAGTTTCGGTACTACTGGTGAAACGTGGATGTTCTGAGGTTTCAGAATATCTCTGACTACCCCCTCGGGGAATATAGTCGTGAGCATATGCTTATGCTTACGAGGTATAAGGAATTAAGCCGGGTAAATTCGGTGGGCACACTAAACTTTCACTGGGGCGTGTAACTTGTGTGCCACTCAAATGAACCGGATAACCGTTTGAAGTTCGCGTTGCTACGCTAGCTCTTCATAAAAGAGATATTTGATCGTTGTTTCATCTGAGTTTTCCTCATATATCTATACAGGGTGTCCCGTAAACCGATGTCAACCCGTTGGATGGATGGGTTAGTTCATGCCTAACCAGAATATACGAAAAAATATCAGTCAATCAATCAATCAGTCAACATTTTACTAAAGGAAAAGGTTCTTAGTTTTCGAGATAAGGACAGTTTTACGAAATTCGTGAAACTCTTTAACTTAGTCACTATTTTGAGTGCCACGGCTACAAATGTTCTATGCAGTATCTGTGTTAAACTGTTAATATCTCGAAAACTAAGACACTTTTACTGAAGATAAATTTTGATATTCTGCTTAGTCATGACCTAACCTATCAGCATCCGCCGGGTTGACGTCGGTTTACGGGACACCCGTATATACACTGTATAATATGTACTAGCCCGTATATACACTGTATAATATGTACTAGCGTATGTACTAGCGTGATGTAAGACAATCTTAACTATTATAAAACCGTAAAATCATGAGGAATAAAAAAGTAGCGGTTCTCTTCATGTAAATTCAAATAACATTCGATAGCGCGATTTAAAAACGTGCAGCGCCATCTATTGACAAAATTGTTAGTTTGTTTGTTTGTTCGCGCATCACGCAAAAACTACTGAACCGATTTTGATGAAACTTTTTTGTTTGATAGCTTATGATCTGACTTAAAATCTGGTACATAATTTGTGCGGACGAAGTCGCGCGAAGACACTAGTTGGAAATAAAATCGGATGTCCCGGCCGTGATTCTTATCGTCTGGGCAAGCCCTGGTGTCAGAGTTTATTCAAACCGCCTTACGGCCTCTGACGTGGTTTTTATGTAACGACTACTACCAGCAGAGATTAGTAGCCGGGATCAACTGCTTAACGTGCCATCCGAAGCACGGAATCATCTTCCGTTTCAGACAGTCAGGTGATTCAGCGTGCAATGTCCTAACCAACTGGGGAAAAACGCAAAAAGTGACATATCAATAGGTGTCCCCCGTGGGAATCGAACCCACGACCTCCGTGTCAGGAGCCCAATGCTCTTAACCATTAGACCACGGAGGCAGTTTCCGGCCGTAGTCGTGGCACAGGTCGTGGCGTACTAGCCCTACCGACGACCGTCCTAAAACAATACGTCGCTAGCCTTACTAAACGACGTATCTGTCATTTTTGGCGTAACTGACTTATTAATTGTGGGCGAATCCATTATCCAAGACGCATCGATCGGTCTAATTGACTTATCTGTATCTTCGAGCGTTACCGAGAAAACACATTTTGAAAGGTGACGTAACTAACAATTTAAGGCCTCCGCACATTTATCGCTGCGATTTTGCGATATTTATTTCTAGTACATTTTGTAAGGGGACGCGCGCGATCCTACACACTGCCGCGATATTATCGAGCGATAATATAGCTGTGATTTCGCGATATTTGTTCTCAGTACATTTTGTATGTGGCCGCGCTCGATCCCACACACTGCCGCGATATTATCGCAACCTGACGCAATATCTGTAAATATTTGCATGCTTTTGTTAATGGCTGAATCAGGAGATCTTGTATAATTGTTACGAATATCCGACAATATTGTACCCTGTTCAAGAGCAAATAAATGATTTATGATTTATGATTATTTATCTCTTTCGACTACATTCAGTGGTGGGGCGCATGCGTGACGCGAATCGCGGGATCGCTCCAGTGTGTAAGGTGTCGCGATATCGCTCTCGATAATATCGCTGCAGTGTGCGGAGGCTTTTATACGTAGCGCTCAACCGAAAAAAGCTTTTTCTGTAAAACACCTTACGTTGTTTAGTAAGGGTAGCGACGAAAATGTATACAAGTACGGTATACGGTATTACGTCGGGACCTCTCAAACCGGACGACGGTGATATAAAACCGACGCAGGCCTTCGTTAACTTCTTATTGAGATCATTATTATAATTTATACGGGGGATGAGCGGGGAGGGTCGAAGGGGGGCGGGGGAGTGAGAAGTACAATATTGTTGTTTTGTAATTATGTGCTGTGGAGCTTAATAAGTGAGGTTGTTTGTTCTTTCAAGAATGGTTTCATGCTAAGAGCATGACATTTTGGGATACTTTGGTAACCAAGAGAACCATATTGAACCAAGGAGCCATTTCGGGAAAGGGACATTTTTAACCAAGGAGATATTTTGGGAACGGTCATTTTGAACCTAGGAGACATTTTGGGTAAGGGGCAGCATGGGAAAGGGACATTTCGTGCTTTCCTTCAAATAACTGTTTTATTTGTAGATTTTTTAACTGCAAAAAGAATCACAGCAGTAGTGAATGCTTGGTACAGTCAGCGTCAGAGAAATCTGACCCCCTAAGTATTAAGAATTTGAGGCACAAGCTTCACGTTAGGTGAATCAAGTGCCATCTATTGGTAGACGTTTCCAAGCGATAAACCTGTTCTCGCACTTCCTTTGCATTTTAGATACTAGAGAATCATTCTGCATATTCTAAATTTTACAAACACAGTGAAAAATTTATAAAATATATCTTTCCATCCATGACAGAGATTTGAACTCAGAACTCGCAAAATTCAACTCCATTAATTCAAGCGATCTTACCACTGAGCCAAGCGGTTACTTACTCAATCACGTGAAATTGTGAACTGCTTGGTATCAAACTACGATAATCGTTATAATTTTATTAAATATGTTTGAGGGTAATTCAGTATGGCTCGATCCAAGTTGTTGCAATCCAGTGCATACTTTCACATGACGTATCGGAGGAATCATGTTTAGTTTTTAGATTTTTAACTATTGATTAATTATTGGTGCGATTAAGTGGATTCTTAAAGGCTAAAATGATTGTTCTTTGGGAGCAATACGAAAGTATTAACGAAATTTCACGAAAATTGGGCGTGACGGTAAGTAAATCTGAATAACATATAACCGACGTAGAAAATCTATTGTTTGCTAATTTAATTTTTATTTACTGTTTATTAAACGTTTACAGACAACTGTTCGCGTATGGATACAAATACATCAGGAAATAAGCGATTGTAAAGTGTAACCGCCAAGGACCACGGCCAGTCGTTCGGACAGATTCGAACGCCACCAAAAGTAATCAATCAATCAATCAATCACTCGCTCAACTGCCGAATTGTATGGAATTTTGCTTAGAAGACACTTGCATGCCACAGGCATTCACATAACGTAGGTAACATATCATTATTTAGATATATAATATAAATTTATATACCTTATAACATAACATTATATATTTATAAAATTTATATACTTACTTATATTATATACTTATATATAACAGTTTAGACTCTATATATATATATATATATATATATATAATTATTTAATACTTATAGCATATTATATACTATTTGTTTTGTGGACGTTATTTAGTTTACATAACATGATTTATTTTTCAGATTTTCTACATAGGTGCAGCTTGAGAGCTTATTGAAGTATGAACCAGCTACAATATGGAGATATTGAAAGATTGGTAATACCAGGATAAGCTGGGACCAGATATATTTCGTTCAAGATAATTGCTCTGTTTAACCTTCACGACGCGTCACGCAGTCGCTTGCTTATATAACTATTGTAAATAAAATTGGCCATTCAAAAACCCCGATTTGAACCCAATCGAAAATGTGTGGGGTCAAATGGTTCTGAATTGCGATCCTAGTGAAGCCCAAACCAAATTTAGATCAAAAAGTTACAAGAATCTGAGAGTTAATGCGATATGATATTTGTTTCACTATGGTTTCGAATATAAACGAAACCATAGTGTCGATCAGATATTAGGATTTGAAGGTCACCCTATCCCTTATTTAGCTTTTCAGAATCGTTTGACTCCTCAATTATAAAGGGCTAATTGTGTAATTTATATCTTTTTCCTTAATGTTTCTGTTGTATCAGATTGCGTGCGAGAGATGTAAATTGTTATCATGTTAGTTATTTTGACTACAGTTAACATGTTGGTTCTCTCGCCAAAATCTAAACATCATTAGCTGTCACAAATTATATGCTTTTGTTTATTTTCTCGAAAATACTTTTAATAAATGTTTAAAACTTATAATTGTTTTCTATTTCGTTGTTATCCCTTTTTAGTTTAATTTGTTCTTAGCCAAATGGTATGAAAAGTCAAGTTTAGTATTTTCACAAATTTAAAAATAAAATTCTCTTCACAGGTTTTGAACTCACGTCAAACTGTTCTCTTACCAAGCACCTTTAACAACTGAGCTACGACTGCCATATAATTACCGACGTAAATAGGCATATCCTCCGTCACGATGAGAATTTGGTTCATTTTATTATGGTTAAGTTTCTAGAGATGTCGCTTATTGTAAATCAACAAAGATAGCAGTTTTATGGTTCACATCTGCTTCGAGGAACTTAAAACCATTTGATTTTAGTTTTACAATTTGTCACAGATGGCGCTTAAAAGGTTTAGATGGGGGGGTCAGGTTTCTCTGAAGCTGACTGTACCACACCCTTGACTCTTCATATTTCGAAGCCCTCCCATAAGAAGTTTCACTTCAATAATTGTGGTGAATAGTGGTGTATAGAAGTTTTTAGTAGGTAAAGCCCGACCAGAAAAATAAAAAACCTCGCCATGTTGCGGAAAATCATTGGAACTAATTTTTGTACTTGGAACACTAACATTAAATGTTATACTCGATAACAGCGCCCCCAACCCAGGTTTTTTATATTCCTGGTCAGGCTTTAACATAATCGTTCTGTGACGTAACTGTAACACACCGCTCAATATAACTGCGGGCATTACTCATAATGCCCGTCCTAAATGACATGTCGTTCCAGCTTCGCCCAGACAAGGTCCCTGCGATTTATAGAAGCAGATTATAAGAGGGATCAGTACCGTTTTGACGTACCATTTTGATTAGTGACAATTTTTTGGTCTGTTGCTACGTACGACAGTGCTACGAGTACATTACTACGTCGTAGCTCGTAGCATTAGTAGCATTTTGTTAACGACTTTTGCTATATTCTCAATACCTATACTATTTATTATATAAGATGTTTTTAGAGTTCAGTACCCAAAGGGTGAAAATAAAATAAATAAATAAATAAATTTATTTATTTTCTCCAAAAATTGTTAAAATACAAGTACACATAGATACACAGGAATAATACACGCATTAGGGTCCCGTTAGTAATAACTAAGCTTACGTTGTCCGTCCGTCCGTCCGACAGTCCGCCCGTCTGTCTGTCTGTCTGTCCTACCTATTTAGGGCTGTAACTTTTGAACTGTAATAGCTACAATATAACATTTGGTTCGAGTAGATTTGTATGAAACTACTGATATTTTTTCGCGATTTCAATGTTGACTCTATATTGAAAGTTATTTTGCATAACTTTAGTGTATTAACGAGAGCATCAAACTGAACAACTTTCACCATACAATCCAACTTAATATGCTGTCGGTTTTTAAGAGGATGATCAGACCATCAACCTGAACAACTTTCACTATAGAGTCAACATTGAAATTGCGTAAAAAATCTGCTGTTCCATACATTTGGTTCGCGAAGGTACCAAAAGTACCGGTTGTATAAAACAACAGATATTTTTTTCGCGAGTTCATTGTTGGATCCATAATTCTTAACCATATTATAATAATGCATGCACTAATTCAACTATTTCGTCAACACACAAAACTATCTAAAAACAACACACCTAAAAACATAGCCATCTCTCTCCATCCCATACAGTTTATGAGAACAAACACAATTTCCCTGAAGACTGTTTGCTTTAGCGCCGGCTTTGAAACTGTGAATGAAAGCTCAATTCTTTGCTGAAAGATATGTAAATATAGAGAGGGGATACAAGTGGTTTAGAAAAGTATGGAATGTGTATGGTACAAAGGGAAACTCGCAAAAAAATCATCAAAAAATCAATCAAATCATTAATCTTTTGATTCAAACGTTCAATCAGCTGTATGCATTTAATAATGGAAAGTCCAACTTTTCTTTGGTGGGGGACTCTTTCTTAGTGCGTTCACACACGATGACGCACTGACGGAGCGGCAGATGTCAGTCCATAGAACCACACCCGGTGCGTCAGTGCGTCACCGTGTGTGCTTCTACGTGCGGTTTCATACAACTCCTTGCTTCACAAATGACGGACTGACGTCTGCCGCTGCGTCCATGTGTCATCGTGTGTGAACGCACTTATACTGTGAAGACAGTAAGCAGTGGTGTATTCCTATCTCACTCGCACTCTCTCAGCTTACAAGTGCATGCCTCTTCTTGTCAATGCGAGCCCGTTTGTATGAAGTGTTTAGGGTGTGTCTGAACCATTATGAACAATGATCGTGATTATGTATAGGAACATTGTACAGCAGTGTAGAAACAATAGGTAACCGTACGTGCGTGCCAATAGTGCGGCAACCGCATAGCGAGTGCGGGATCGATACCCGGGCAAGGCCAAGCGCTACGACAAATGTTACTTAGCTAGCTATATTATTTTATCTATGTGATTATATTGTGTATTGTGTTCTGTGTGTTATTGATGGCCAGCTGTTTAACAGTTTTCCCCATGGGGATTGCATTTGGGGATATTCTAGTGGATTTTATGATCACCAACAGCTAACTAATACTCATGACATGTATCTTATTCAATTTAGAATTCTGTAAAAAAGTAATAAGTGATAATGTAGGAGTCACGTTGCAGGAATTGACCCGAGCACACGTCTCGCGTGGTTTTCGCGCGTCGCGTTTTTGCCTGCCACGAGGCTCCGCAATCCTCAATCTCTTCTTGTTCTTGAACAAAAAAGATCCCTGAGATTGGGATAGATACTCCCATAAATTACACTTGACACTGGCGGAAATGCGGTGCTACGCACAAGCAAAAAGCCATTAATTATAAATAAATAAAAAAGTGATAATGTAATCTCAAACTCTTTCTCAAATATTGCAGTGCCGCGATGGGGTGCGACATGTCTAAAGGACTATAAATAATGTTTTTAGATCTAGGACAACCAAGTGGCTATGCAATAAATTAATATGAATATGACTAAGAAAACTGACAAGGACATAGGTAGGTAATGAATTAGTTAATTATTTCATCATCTCAACTAGTCTCAAGTGGATAAACGTCCACTGCTGGACATAGGCCTCCCCAAGGACCGTCACAACGACCGCCCCTGCGCTGCCTTCATCTAACGGTTGCGCGCTTCCTTGACCTTCTGGGGGCTTACTTCCTACCCACGCTGCGATTTCCGGTACGCGGTCGCCACTCAAGAACTCTTCGGCCCCATTGGTCATCTGTTCTGAGAGCAATGTTCCCAACCCACTTACCACTTTGCAACTTTAGTTTAGCAATTCTTCGAACTATGTCGGATGCTTTGGTTTTCCTTGCGGATCTCTTCATTTCTGATTTGATCCCGCGAATACATTTCCCTTTGGGTGACTTTCAGCCTTTTTACTAGGCCTTATTTACTAGTTATAATTAACTTTGAATAAATATAAAATCAAACACATGCAAAGATCCGTTGTGTGCTTATGACTTTAATTTTATTTATTTATTTATTTATAAAGGACCAGTCCATTTGTACGGGACAAGGCTCTCATAATGGAATTGAGAAGGATGACTTAACTTCGCTTCATATGACAGACAAGATGATGATGATGATGATGATTCATGATCTAAACTATTATAAAACTGTAACTGAAGTGTGTCTGTACATTGAAGATATTTACAAAAAAAGATTACGATATGGTTTTTAGGTATCCCCGACTAGAAATCAACCTTTTTTAGAAATTTTGTCTGTCTGTTTGTCTGTTTGTTTGTTTGTTTGTTCGCGCATCACGCAAAGACTACTGAACCGATTTTAATGAAACTTTTTTGTTTGATTGCTTATGATCTGACTTAAAATCTGGTATATAATTTGTGCGGACGAAATCGCGGGTTAACACTATATGAAATATTATCATACGTATTCGAATTAAAATAATTCGTTGAAAAACTAGCATTGCGTGTCCATTGAGCGTTAGTAAAGAAGAAATAGATGTAATCAGAAAACATTGCCGCCGATGGATGCTATAAATAGAAATATGCCGAGACTACCTCCGTTAGGCAACGCGTTTCACGTGATTTATTGTACTCATTATTATAATTTGTAAATAATTTTACTTTTATAAAAGTAAATTTTTTAATAGTTTATGTAGCTAATTTTCTAATATGATGGGGCTTGCTCATAGGCGCCGCGCGCAAAACGAATGACCAGGAAATGTGATAATAGATCACACAAAAAGAACGTTCGTCTGTTAGAAGAGTAGACTGAGAGGGAAAACTAGACTGCTGGCATAGACTTCCTATACAGTAGCAGACTTAACACTTTTTACACTCACTAGTTTATTATTTCTATCTCTAATAGGCCTGAGAGAACTCGTATAGCACTATCTCTGTTTAGGAAGTCTGTGACTGCTGGACACTTTCTCTATCATACACACGAGAAGAGAATGCTTATTATATGCCTCGTTTAGAAAATGACAGATTTCCGATCTTCTGTCCATCATCGTGAGTCTTTTCAATTGCTTTGTATGTTTTTCAGCATAAACATTTTACGAAACAATTCAACAGATTCCATCAATCAATTATGGCGTTTCAGTTTCGGCTACACGCGTGGTGCTTATCTAGACCTATACTCTATCTATGGACAGAGGCTATAATGAAACCGAACGAAATGTAAAATCAATAAAGGAATCACGGCCTGTCTACTGGTTTAATATGCAAACACGATTATATCTGCAACGGGACATGCATGTCCGATGTTCCATGGGTCCCCCGCGTCACAACAGTAATTCAATAAACTAGCCTCTCTACGTAACTCTAACTCCTACGCTACATGGACGAAAATGGATTGATTCGTAGGACATAGTAACAGGGACGAACTAACGATGACCAATCAACAAGGGAGTTCGAAATGCAATTTGTAGTTGTCACTGTTTGCAAGTATTGCCTAGGGAGCAGTCGGTTTAGTGTTAAAGTCAGGCCGATGTATACTCTATTACAAAGAGAAAAGGAGCCTCTGGTGGATACTTGATTGACGGCTGAAATGTATTCAGCGTAAAAAACTATAAAATAGCGACATATAGTTTTATATCTTCATATCTTCGATCACGAATAAAGCGTTTGGGTTCATTATGTTTCCCCACACTGGGTTCTAAATGTTCCTTTCCCTTAATGTCAACCAAATATTCCATTCCTATACTGCATTCCAAATAAGGACGAAAAGATATTCCGATTCCCGTATAGCTTTCCGACCAATTCTGATTAGCAAATATGATTTATTTATGAGAAAGATATACTATCTAACATATCTTTGACATTACTAAAGCTGTTCTAAGAATAAGTGAGAGGAAGTGTTTCAAATCTCTGTTTCTGTAATTCAAAATGGCTTTAAATTTTCGTTGCTATTTGGAATGGAGTATAGATTAACCTTTTCCCAGAATGTCCCTTTCCTAGAATTTCCTATTTTGGTAAAGGGACATTACGGGAAACTTAAACAATTTCTGGATCCTCAAAGACGGGAGAGATACATTTCGAGAATAAGAATAAGAATAAGAATCATTTATTGTTAGAGCTGGTGGTATACAAAGATCTTATAGTAAAACAAAGTGAGCAAGCAGCTCTTACCATATCAGGCATACAATAATAGAGATAAAACATAAACCTCAACAAAATAAAGATTTGCGATTTAAGATCTTCCCCTTGTAAGTTTTTACTCAACTAGTCAGTTATGTAGGTATGATACTCGTATAACCTGATGGTACATTACCATAGCTAGGTAAGGTACCTACCAGGTTAACACTACAATTGTAACTTAGGCCCTCGTATTTACGACGCCCACGGCAGACAGAACTTAATTATTACTTAAGAGGTTGCCCTGACCGAACGACATTGACCCTTTCAGAGCCTGACCCTTTACTAAACTTCGTTATTTTAGTAGGTATACCTATTTTTGACTGGCTTGTCCTTCATTAAGTCACTGTGGTGCCATCATTCATTCATCATTGTTATATTTTTTATTAATTTGTATGTCTTTCAAATAACGAGAAGATAGCTTCTAAAAACCAGCAACATAATTATGGCCCGGCCCTGCGTTTACCTATGGGGGTGATCTATTCAATTAATAAGTCTATTTCATAAACTTAGGCTTACTTCGGCTACTTAGTTTAAATATGATGCTGTCACTGTCATTTGTATGAGCAGTGTGAGTGACAGAACTATCACTAAACCAAGACTAAACCGGGCTAAATGTTTGATCGAATAAATTCTTATCAGTGGGTGAAATTTTGATAAAATTAAGTATATATTTTTATTAACTGTTATAATTGAAACACTTAAGAGCATTTAAGCTAAACGAAAAAATAATAACTTCATTTCAAAACAGTCTGCGTATTTAATATTTTAATTCTCAAAAGAAATGAAACTCATTAACTTTTTTAATTTAAAGTTCATTCAGTCATTAAGGGTTTAAATTACTCGTAAAAAAACGAAAATGCAACTTTTTCAGCGAAATACTTTAGGAGATTTGTAGGAGATTGAAGTAGGGACTCTAAAGAATTTTATGAGATCGCATGACAAGCCCACGGACCTGAAAAAAAGACGGACGTTATGTGACACTAAAAAGATGTGAAGCATGCAAGGTCCTACATTTTCGTTTGTTCTACAAGGGACCTACACTCACGCAGATGCACTAGCTCTAGGCGCAGGTCCGACACCCGTCACCATTATGTACCGCGTGGCAGCACGCACACAAAAGAAATGGGTGCTTCACTCATGATTAGACGAGATTACGTCCGTCTTTTTTTCAGGTCCGTGGAGAAAAACACAATGTTGTACTCATTTACAAAATAGAAAGCTGTTCAGTTTGACGGTCTGATCATCCCCTTAAAAAGTGTCAGCATATTTTATTAAGAAGGACCCTGTATTGCTCGTACGAATAATTCTTTTTTATTCTTTATTTGCTTACATTAAAATTAAATGTTTACCTACACATAATACACAAACAGTACTTCTACAACGCAAAGAACCATCACCAAGATTACAGCACAGCGTTAATCTCCTTTACTACAGCTGTTAACATTTCAAACTTTACTGCTTCCACTTAACAAGTCCCCTGTATCACGCTATAATAATCCTTACAGTGTAGACCTAAGGATCTTCGACATGAGACCTTCCACCAGACATTAGTATAATCTGTGCTGAGCCCATGCAAAATTAGAAGGTGGAAGAAATCTGGCAACGTCGCAATTTCACGTCACCCTAGTCACCCCAGTTTGGCAACAACGGGATGATTATGCATTCCAACCCCGCAGCGACCCAAAGTTTCACGACTATAGTTAGGGTTGTATTTAATATTATCGATATTTAATTATTGTTTTGAAGGTTTGATGAGGCGGGTACATTAATTATGTTATGAAGCTACGTAGGACTTTCTACTGGTTAATAGAGTCGAATTGATAACGGTACAGTAACGGCTAAAGTGCTGGGAAGTAAGGTCAGGACATAAAGGGAAGGGGCCAGAAAGGGACCAAAGATGTATCTTTAACCTTGTACCGGTCAGTCTACCCAAGTCCCTCATCTTAACTCAGTGATATATTTTATAATACTAAGATAAATTATTTTCACACAAATAATATCTTCAACGATGTTATTAATTCACTTCACCTCGGTCAACAATTACATGAGATCTGAGACCTTTCTTACTTTCCTGCCCTCGGTGTGTAATCTACTACAAGGTGAAATTGATATCATTAGCATCCTTTTAAACTAAGAGTCTACCCATCAAACTGAACAACTTTTAATATGGGAGCAAGCCAAACGGAGCAACAAAAAATCAGCTGTCCCTCATTTGAGTCGTGTAGGCAGCGGCGACGCGGCGGGTGCAGTTTAGTATGGGACAGCAGATTTTTTTTTGCCCGATTGGTTTGCTCTCATAGTAAAAGTTCTTCAGTTTGATGGGTAGACTCTTAGTTTAAAAGGATGCTAATGATATCAATTTCACCCAGTATATTCCTCGTTATGCAAATAAATTATATTCTATTACAATATCGAATATCTGAATGCACTATGATCTTGTAGTATCGCGCCATCACCCACAAAGATTTGCTAAAATTTTACTGGAAATTGTGCATCTAGTTTGTTATCGATCGAAGTATGAAACCCATTTATACACAAACATCGATAACCCCTACATATTCACCCCTACCACTAAAATTTCCGCGAATCGGCCCATTGCCTCGTATCGGTTTCAGAGGGGATCAATTGCTACACTCGCGGTTTGTAAGCGAGCGAGCGACAAATCACGGGTACAAGCGCCGCGAGCGAAATCGCTTTATTAATTTATAATTAGCTTCCACCGTATTTATAGTAGGGGAATAAAGGTAGGGTAACAGGAACACAGGAAATGAGTGATTTTGTTTGTCATTCGTGTTGCTAGCCTATCAACTGTTTTATCATTACATCATCATCACAGCCTATATACGTGCCACTGCAGGTCACAGGCCTACCCTCAGATTGTTAAACTTCACATACGCATCGGAATTTCTTCTTCAGCGTATGCAGGTTTCCTCACGATGTTTTCCTTCACCGTTTGAGGACAGTCAGTATTACGTACATAAGTTAGAAAAACTCATTGGTACATGGCATATCTTCCGTGCGGATTCGAACCTGGTCCTCAAGATTGAGTTTCCATAACTGTCCGCAACGAGCCACCGACACGCTCTCCTCTGTTCATCAAATTTTTATAAACAACTAAATCAAGCTGAATTGAAATCCCGACCACCTGTGGCTATATAATATCACTATGAGAACGACGTGCTCACGTGCCCGCTATGTGCGAGGATCTTCTCCAAGAAGATTGGCCACATGAGAGCTCATCAACGCCAACAACGGAGTTCAAGCAGTCGCCGTGGCCGGTCGGTCAGGAGCATTACTGAATCAACTTTAAAAAAAGAAAAAAAAGAAAAAGAAAAAAAGAAAGAAAGAAAAAGAAAGATAAAGAATATTTGTACTTATTTGTATTTAGGAAAAACGATTACCCTCCTATCTGTATCAAAATGTTGATATTTGATGATATTTAAGATCATACTTTTTGTCTCGAGTCGATGGCATGTCATTTGTAACCGACTTCAACAAAAAAATATTGTTGTGTAAAAAGGAGGAGGTTCTCAATTCGACTCGTATGTTTTTTTATGTTATGTGCCAGCCAAGTGTTTTGTCAAACGGATTGCACGATCGATCGGCAGCGGCAGAACTTCGCCTGCAAATGTCTTGTCGGGAAAGACAGGAAATGAGATAGGGCTACCGAGAAATGACAAGCTCCTCTAGGATAGGACTCTATGAGGAGTAACGTGGCAATAGGTAAACTGCAGAATACTGGGTGTTCGGATTAACAGCTGCATTACTTTACGAGGTGATTATGCCCATAATACTGAACAACTTTCCCTACTAAGAAACCTACCGGAAATTAATGTGCAAAAAAAATTTGGACTTTTGAATTCTGGACTACATGCAATCTAAATCCAACGTTTGATGAAAATATTAGAAAAAATGTGGGTACAATCACCCCTTAAAGTAATGCAACTGTTTACCCTAACACCCTGTATAGAGAACACTCCATACAATTTTTTTTTCTGCTTCGTTATCAAATCTAGCAATTATTCGACTACACCATCATTAATTTGATTTACCAAGCTATAAAATTTCAATTAAATCAAAAATTGTGTATATTGTCACACAGATTATCTTGTCACATTTAATGTACCAGAATCTAATCATAGGTCGTACCGTGGTGGTCCAGTGGCGAGTAACCTTGCCTGCCGTGCAGGAGGCGATGGTTCGATCCCCGTCCATGCCGACTCGTACCAATGAGTTTTTCGGAATTTATGTACGATTTGTAACACCATTGGCTTTTCGGTGAAGGAAAACATCGTGAGGAAACCTGCATGCTTCAATTTCGAGGCATGTATTGTACCCACTGTCCATTATAAGTGGCGACGGGCTCACCCCCCGTCACACTGGACAGAGTTTCGGTACTACTGGTGAAACGTGGATGTTCTGAGGTTTCAGAAGATCTCTGACTACCCCCTCGGGGAATATAGTCGTGAGCATATGCTCTAATCATAGGTTTTGAAGAGTGCGGGTTCTAGTCCCGCCCGAGACTTAATTTTTCAATCTTTAATTTGATTGGAAATAGCACAACATGGCTGTAACATGTTTAAAATCAATAATATTTGACATCAGAATCTAGCCTGGACTTGTACAATGATGAATAGAAAACAATATAGAATATGTATGAACATCCATGAAATGGAAGCAAACATTCATATTCATCATATAATTCGCCCATTACCGGATTCGAACCCACGACCCTTAGCACAGCAGATAGGTTCACTATGGCCTAAGCCGTCGAGCCGTTGATAATCAAAAACATCTATAGATTATTTTAAAATGCAATCTTATGATGCTGCAACCACCGCTACGCGCAAAAAATATGAAGCTATTTTAACCTCCCATTTTTTCCTAGACTAAACAACCGCATAGTTTTAGATTCATGAAGGGTAAATTCCCAATCGGTACCCCGAATGGGGAGTAAATCTAAACGGCCCGTGACGAGCGCAACCTACAGCCCGCGGCGGTATTTTATACCTCTCTTCCAACTTGCCACAAAATATATTGTACTAAAGCAGAGGCTCTCAAACTTAGGCCGGACGCGTATTATTGCTGGTAGAGATCACTCTAAACATCTTTGCTGAATTATCTCACGTTTGTTTTCGGTGTAGCATGGAGTCATCCACCACTAGCTTTACAAAAGCTTAGCTTTAGCTTTTGCTTTATTTATGAAAAGTTTGCTAACAAGCATCAAAATCATATAATTCGGAAATCCATTTTCATTATGAGGCTTCTGAATAACAGTTATAACTATTTCGTAGCAAAAATGATTATAGGTAGCACTCGCTGGTGAAGCAGAATAAATATTAATATTCTCGAACTGTACATGTAAATATTTTCTCATGATACGCAAGGTTTATTTTAAAACGATTTGTCTAAATTCCTCGTTTTTAACGCCACTTTCTTTCCCTTAAGATTTTAAATTTAGTGGTACACAGCTGTGTTCCACAGTAAATAAGTAGGTACGTTAAAAAGATTGAGAACCATTGTCTTAAAGTGCTTTCCGTGGTTCAAGAAAATAATAAGCTTTCTCCAAAGAAATGGTAACACAAATGACGTATTGCTAAATCGCGACTGAGTTTATGATCAAGTCAAGGGTACATTTTGCAATAAACTATAACATAAATACTTTTGTGGTTCGGTAACTGATTCTGAGCCTTATTTCCATGTCCATAGAAAAGATTTTTATTGTTTCTTTTGATCATTTATTTCTTACGTGCAATAAATTATGAGGTTACGTTTATAGACATAGTAGCAGTTATTGCCATTCTGTAGCCGGTTAGATCGATTAATAGGAAAAGATTAAAACGCGCTCGACAAAGTTATCCTGCGTCTTTTCTTTCACTCGCTCTACGTGCCAAATGAAAGAGAAATAAGGCGCGACTTTGCTATACCGCGCTGCCAAATGAACCCGTTCAGACCAATACACTAAAGAGCTTTCACTATATGGTCAAAAGTGAAACCGCGACAAATAAACAGCTTTTCGATACATTCGCATAGAGTGGCCATTGACGTTTTTACAACAAGTTATGTACACACTAGCTGACCCGGCAGACGTAGTCCTGTCTAAAAAACAGATTCGGACTATGGCGAACGCGTAGAAAGAGAATGTACTAGAAGGAAGCACGTGTCTTGTAATATTCACTCAGTAAGAGATGCACACATCAAATTCGCTCTAGTTAAAAAAGGAGATCGCTACTTATTGCTGTCCTTATCGACGTAACCACTTTTTTGTTTTACGACGGCTGTCTGACTCCGAAGTCAGAAATCTAGCTTCATACAAATTGTTAGAATTTTATGATTATCGCTATCTCATACGCGGTTACACTGATGTTCCGTCTACCAGCGTAAGCGAAAAAAAATCGTAGTCTGGGCGAACGTTAAAAAAAAGGACATATACATAGAAGGTCGAGCCGCTCTAAAGTGATGCGCTTACCAACGAAAATAATTTAGTTTTTATTTATATTATACATCGATAATGGAAAAAGCGAACAATCCGTAGGTATACAAGGTGTTACAAAAATACAAATAAACCTTTAAGGTGGTGGTGTAGACCATCAAACTGAACAACTTTCACTATAGGACCAATATCGAAATCACGAAAAAAAATGTATGTTCTATACTCTACAAATCAACTAGAGCTAAAATATGTATGGGATATGAAATTATTTTTGTCGCGACTTCGATGTTGGTCCCATAGAGAAAGTTGTTCAGTTTGACGGTCTTAACAACCCCCTTAAGAGTTTCAAAAATTTATTCTTACTTATGAAACACCTTGTATAGAGGAAAAGTATTATTCATATGTTGAAGATATCAAAAATTATACTCTTACCTTTAATAGGTTAGTTCGACATATCAAACTGACTTATACTCTCAGTAGATCAATCGATCAATCTAAAACCTCTATCAACCCATAACCTCAAAACAGCTCTCCTATCCATCAATCCGCACTACATTTCCTCCATACAGCACTCTGGGAAGCAGTCAGAACGTGTCCCGTTTGGCTCGACGCCTGCGACCTCATTACACGAACACTCGAGCTGAAAGCAATGCCCAGAGTCCTTGTGGTTGCACAACTCTTTCACTATAGGCACCCACTGTACTGTAGGTAGGACATTATGTGAATATTCATTTTTATAAGTTCGTGACTTCAAATGGTGAAGGAAAACATTGTGAAGAAACCTGTACACGCTGAAGAAGAAATTCAATAGATGGCGCTGCACGTCATTTAAATCGCGCTATCGAGTGTTATTTGAGTTTATATGAAGTGAACCGCTACTTTTTTATTCCTCACGATTTTACGGTTTTATGATTATGAAGATGATGATGATGATGATGATAGTTAAGATATGATGATAATAGTTAAGATTACTTTGTGGATGTAAAAGTAGTATAAGTAGATACCATAATAATAGCCAAGCAATTATCGTACACGAATGCGTTTGAAAGTACCTTTGGATAATTTCTTTTTTATTTTAACAACTTTTTCTTGTTTTACTCTTAAAAGGTGTCTTTTTAAGCTAACCTACTCTTTTTATTACATTCAATTTTGCAACGCTTTATACTAACTATAACAAAATATCACAACGAGAATCGCAATTAGTACAGTAGCCACCCACTAAATTACGAACCACTGTGCGAGCCAAAACTCATCGTATTTGAGGCAACTTGGCAACAACGCACAGTGGGGCCCTATTGCACGAGCACAGTGTGGAACACTATCGTTCCAGGACATGAAAGCGTAATTAATGTCACTATAGTTGGATGCTCAAACATAGCTTATTGTACCATATAATAAGCACACCTTGGACACTTGGAGCTGTCATTTTATACAAATGGGAAAAATTAACAAGAGGTAAGCAAGTGCTATCGCACTTGAGCGAGTTCGGGCGAGACGGAATACACCATTGCCTACTTTTAGCCACGCTTCCTGCCAGAGGGGGAGAGGTTAAGATTAGTGGCGGGCAGGGACTGTCCGTGCTGTATACTATCAACAAAAATCAGCTGACTCATACATTTTAGTCGAGTAGGTATAGCAGTTTAGTATGGAACAGCTGATTTCTTTTTTACTCTGACAGTTTTGCTCCCATAGTCGAAGTTGTTCAGTTTGATGTGTAGAGTGTATGGTTTAAAGGTTAATGATACTTTTCCTTACACCATGTATAGTACCAGATACTCTTTCTTATACTATGCCATAAGTCAGTGTACTAACACTCTTTGACAAACTCTGTTCAAAGATGCTGTGCACTCTTTGATTAAATTTAAATAGCGGAAGATAAGTGACGTTCTTGAATTACGAATTCGAACATTGGATCTGCTTTTCACTAACGAGTGAAAAGTAATGCCGTTTTAATTTTTTTTCTTTTTGAATAATTTGCACAACGAGTAAAAGCACACGATGGCATTGTGGTATCTTTATTCCGCCTTAAATAAAAAAAGTATCTCAATCACGCAACGATTGCGATTAAGTAAATTAGGCGACTGGGGCTCAATTTATGCGGTCTATACGCTGTAAGCTAGTCACCTATCTTCCGCTATTTTAATTTAATCAAAGCACTATCATAATCATAATTAACTAGTCTCTTTGAGAACCTCTACTCATAAATGTTAGCAGGAAGTTAGGTCTTGGTAAACTTCCGCACTTCGCTTCAATAAATTAATTAATTAACGCCTAATGAGAAGACAGGATGCGGATTCCGTTTATTCTATCTCGTTATCGGTTCAAACTCCATGGTTCAGGATATATTTGATTTCATACACAGGTTTTATGATACCTAGACAAGAATTTTTTTTTTTTTATTTTTTATTTATTTATTTAGGCAAAAATAGTACAAAGAATTTTGTTTACAATACGCTCTGCCAAACTGTGAGAACAGTTTAACGGCAGACGAATGACATCACTGTTGTTCTTAAATTCTAAACTAACTACTATTTCGTACATTTAGGTAAGTAGGCAAGTACAATACAATACGATACAATACTTGTAAAGTTTACTTTTACACTATCTACGCAAATACAATGAGTAATGCAGACATTTGAAACAAAATCCAAAAAAGTAGGTAGTAGCACAAATATGCGTTCTTTCTATTGCACCAGCACAACATCGTCATGCGCCCGGCCCGCCCGACGACAGTACAGAGTACCTACCTATCGGCCGGCGGCCGGCCGGACAACGAAGCCGCACGAGCCGCATTATGTGCGTTACGACAGAAGGTCTATCACTTTAAGTGTTTAATTGCTTTTTATTTCAATCTACAGTTAGTAAAATGTATTTGAAAGATTTCTGTTATCTAGGTAAGTCGAATGAATTATTCAAAAGGAACATTTTTAATTGCTTCTTAAATTTAGGTGAATTACATTTTTTACTATTTCTGATATCTTTAGGTAATAAATTAAACAATTTTGGAACAAGGTAGTCTTTGGTACGTTTTCCATAAAAATTAGTAAATCTAGGTACCACAAGTTGTTCTGACGTTACACTCCGAGTATTATGTTTACTATTCGATTTTTTCTTAAATTCATCGCTAAAAAATTCTTCTAGTGTTAGTAAATACAAACATTTCTTATCTACTGGTAACATGCTACATTTAATAAATAGTTTTTCATAGTCGTCTTTAAGTTCTGATTTGGTTTTTTTAGGAACAAGCAATTTTAAAATTCGAGTTTGAAGATGTTTAATCTTATTGTAGTGCGTTTTAAACGTTAGCGCATAGCAATTTGCGCCATATGACACAACCGAGTCAACAAGAGCATTATACAAAAGGTATAATACAGATCTGGGTACAGTGTAGCTGAGATTTTTAAGTTTGCCGAGTAAAATTCTTAGTTTTGAGCATACTATATCTATGTGTTGCGTCCACAAAAAACGGTTATCTACAGTTAAGCCTAAGTATTTGTATTTTTCAACGATTTGTAAATTTGCACATTTACAATATTGATTTTTATGCAAAGTATGTAAGCAATCGTAAGAGTGCCCGACAACATCCAGATTCACATTCGATTGTTTTCTAAAACTTGAACAAATATGCAATAGTTTTGTTTTTGATATATTTAATATGATACCATTATCGTGAGCCCATTTCAATATGTTGGTCAAGTCCATCTGTAAATACTTTTGTATTACGGTTGGGTCTGAGTGTGCATACATAATGCATGTATCATCGGCGAACATGTATTTCTGACAGTGTTTTATCACAGAAGTCATGCTATTTACATGCATTATGTAGCAGACTGGACCTGTAACTGAACCCTGTGGTACGCCGTATACTACTTCTTTCTTTACACTCATAGATTCGCCTACTTTTACTGAAAACGTTCTATTTGATAGGTACTCTTTAAACCAGCTCAGCAATGAACCTCCGACACCACATGATTCCATTGCATTTAAGAGGGTGTGGTGATCTAGCGTGTCAAACGCTTTTTGAAAATCTATGAAAATTATTCCTACGTGTTTCCTATTATTCAAGTGATTGTTGACTTCATTTGAGAACCTAGACAATAATTGTTGCGTATTTTTCTTTCTTTGAAAACCATATTGCGTGTCTATTATTATGTTATTTGCGTTTAGATGGTCAGAAATTTGGTTCACTATTGCTTTTTCTACTATTTTATTTATGCTTGATAATATTGCGATAGGTCTATAATTTTGTGTACTACAATGAATGCCAGCTTTGTACAAGGGTCTCACAATTGATGTTTTGAGAAGATTTGGATATTTCTGTAAATTAACTGATATATTTATGAAATGTGCTATAATAGGGGAAATTTTTTGTTTTAAATGCTTAATATCTCTAATCCGGATATTATCAATTCCTGGAGATTTATTTTTGTTCAATTTACTTATGATTGTGTCTATTTGTTTAGGAGATATCTGTTTAAATCTCATTGATTTGTTTTGCACTTTAGTATAGCAATTTCTGTCGAGGAAAGTTATATCACATTTGTGTTTAATTTTCTCAATTTCTTCACTGAAAGCACATGCCAAATTTTCACATATGGAGTCTGTGGACTCTGTTTTACCCATAAACCTCAGAATAGTATCATCTATCGATCGGTTATTGCTACCCAGCCAGTTATTTATGTGTTGCCAAATTTTCCTTACATCCCTACCTGCATCTGTAATTTGACTTTTTTTGTGTCTGTTTTGCGCTAAAATGATTGCCTTATTAGTTCTGTTTCTCCATCTAGTGTATTCCAATCTGTATAATAAATTACTACTGTTACTCTTCCAACGTCTGAATAGATTGTCTTTGCAAGCCATCATATTTTTGAGATCTTCTGTAATCCAAGGACAATTTTTGCGCCGAGAATAATCATTACCGCTAATTACTTTTGTATTTTGCTCATAAATTTGATTAAAAACACTATATAGCTTTTCGTACAGCACCAATGGACAATCTATTTTAAGCATTTCACTCCAGTTTACTTTATCGAGTTGATCTACTATATTTGTGTTATTGCATAATTTGATATCCTGTTTCTGCTTTGATTTTAATACATCCAGTGCCAAACAAACAAAATAATGATCCGCTAGCTTACTATCGATAATAGCTGACGTACAACTTAATGAACTACGTATATAAATATGATCTAAACATGACTTACATAACATGTCTAGTCTGAATTCTTCCCTTGTGATACCATATATTTTACGATAAAAACCATACTCACTCATCATGTCCTCGTAGGCAATTGTATATTTATTTGATTTTTTACGTAAATCGATGTTCATATCTCCGATTAGGATATTATGATCACTGCGTGAAAGGTTTGCAAGGAAATCATTCAGACTAGCCAAAAAAGGTGGAATACGAGTCAGGTCTTTACCAGGTGGTCTATACAGACATGCGATACGAACTTTTCCATTCACAGTTTTAATTGTTCCTGTCACGTTTTCGCACTCACTTATTGTTATGTCTTCACTCTGAAAATCAAGACCTCTCTTAAAAAAGACGAGTATTCCTCCACCGCTTCTGTTTTTTCTTGTGTCATGGAATGTTTCATACCCATCCAATCGGAACATTGCGACTAAGTCATGGGATGTGTTTATTTCTGTAAGTACTATCACGTCTATTGGCTTCTCTAGACCTTGCAAAGTTACCAGTAGTTCTCCAAAGTGTTTCGTTATTGACCTTATATTCAAATGTATAATTGTTAAGGAAGGTTCTATTTCTATGCTCTCATACCATTCTGGCATGCTGTTAAATCTAGGTGTTTCATCAATTGGTAAGAAATCAGTTGATGTAGCCATTTTTAGTTTTCAATTATATTAAATAAAGTATAAGTTTCAGCAGTTTACTTACTAATCAAGCTGTTCCTTTGTTTTCGTTTTCGTTCAGCTTGTCAATATCTGCGAGGCAGAACAAGGGGATTACTTTAGCCATCTTCTCACCATCATCTGCTTTTTTACAGTACACACGTCCATACTTGACCCAGATATACTTGTAATGTTGTTTGAGCTTCTGCTTGGCGTTCCACAGCAATTCCCTGACGTGCTTTGTCAGGTCTTCATTGATGTAGACATTTCCATCTGAGCCGTCTTGAAACACATCTTTATTTTTCTTTATGTTTTTTCGTTTTTCAAGCCATGTGTCTCTTGCAGTTACGGTTCGAAATTTCACTAGCAGTAGTGGAGCAGTATTTTTTTGCTTTTCCTCTTTGGCAGCATTTTTATTTATTGGTACCCTCCAAGCACGTTCAATTTGGCTTGTTTCTACTTCGAGTTTATCTGCCAATGTAGTAATAACTTCTTTTATGTTTTCGTTTGGCTGTAGCTCTAAACCTACTATGGATAGATTGCGGTTTTTTTCAGTTTGTTCCAAATTATGAACTCTCATCTCCAATGCTAAGTTCACCTTCTCTAAATTTTTACATTTATTAGATAGATCTTCAATTTTTGATTCGCTTTTTTTGAATGCTTGCAGCAGTTCCTTATGCATTTTCAGTAGTTCGTCATACTTATCTGCATAAAATTGAGTATTGTCGCGGATATCCATTACTGCTGCCATTTTCTTGTTCAACTCGACCAACAGTTTCTCCGTTGTAACATTTTTTGGATCCAAATTTAGGATCATGCTACTCGGTGTCTGCTGATCTTGGCCGCCGGAGCCAGTTTCGCCGCCTTGCGGTGTTTTCGGGAGCTTTGGTTCTGGCTGAGGCTCCTCGACGTCTTGACAGTTGATGCACTTTCCAGATGCTACGCATCTAGCCATGTCCTTCATACATGTTTTGTTTTTATGGTAATATCCTCCACACTTTCCCTTACACAAAAAATATTCTTCAAACTTTTTTGTAGATAAAAACAATTTGCACTTTTTACACTGTTGCTGCATGTTTCACGCACACTTGTTCTTGCCGTATTAGTTTTTTCTAAGTATCGTATCTTTATGAGTTTGGTAGATACGTGTTTACGCTTCGGCGTCCAACGAGTGAATTCTTCGGCGTCCAACGAGTGAATGAAATAATTGGAGGCCCATTACACAATGTGACCTCCTCCACAGACTGAAATGGTGAACTCAGACCATTAAACTGAACAACTATCACTAATGAGCCTGCCCCAAGAAACGAGAAAAAAAAATTTGCTGTCCCATACATTTAATTTGGGTAGGTTTTACAGAAGTTTTGTATGAAAAAAACGAGTTCCTAGATTTTCTTACATACTTATAAGTTAATGAATGAATGAAATGAATGAATGAATGAAATATACTTTATTTACACCAAAAACACCGTAGAAAGAGAATCAACTAGAAAAGGCATTAAAATAATAATAGTCACGAAAACGAGACAGCCTTATACGCTAATTACACAGAGTGAACGCGACAAATTCCATGTCGTTTGTCCCTTTCTGCGTATGCGATATTTTTGTTTGCCACAGTTGAAATTGCATACAAAATCTTGCAACTATGGCAAACAAAGGCACGATTTCTCATACATTTTTGTCATATCTCTGTCCCTTTCGAGTATACGCTGTCAGGAAATCTATAGAATACTCAACCTACGAAAAACACAGATACAGCATTGAAAAAGAAAGAAACAAGCAGTGAAGCTAATATAAGCGTGTTAAAAAGCAGATTTTATTTTGCTTTACCTGAGGTAGGCTCCGTAGTGAAAGTTGTTCAGTTTGATGGTCTCAATTCACAGTTTCAGTATTTTTAGCTTCAGGCACACCACACATTCCCACTGCTGTAACTCCTGTAAACCAGGATCAACAGCGGCGACCATTCACAACACTAGACCAATGAAGTCCAGCGAGCCCGGGGGATGACTCTAATCTGTCTTAGAACCCGCAATGAATTAATCAAAGAATATAAGAGGAGTGGGAAAAAAGACAATTTCTTTAAAACCATACTGGAAGGGAAGATAGAGGGGAAAAGAGGCAGAGGAAGACCCAGACAGAGTTATCTAGCCCAAGTGAAGGAAAAGGTTGATGTCGTGTCGTATCAAGAACTCGAGACACTAGCGGAAAACAAACAAGAGTGGCGAATACTACACCGACAAGAGCGTAGCTCTTAAATAAGATGATGATGAGGAAAAAAAGTACAGTTTCAGTATTTGCTAAGCGGTCACTTACACCTATACTTACACTTACACGTATATGTATACTTCTTTCGGTACGTTATTCTTATTTTGGTACGTTATTCTTATTTTCAGAGTCACTGACCAAGAATTTTAGCTCTACGATTATTCGTCTCGGAACACGGGCGAGTGTGCAACGAACAACGATATCAATGTACTAAAGTACTAGATACGGTGATCAGTAGGAACTGCATGTTACTCTTAAATGGGGTGGTATGCACCTGATTGATGTTAGTCTCCTTTGCACTAATGAGAATGGCAGACCATCTGTTTGACAATCTGTCATTTTTTACAATAATTTATAACAATTTATTTAAATATTTTTAATAAATAAAAACCACCTGTAATCTTTTGTAAGATAAACTACTATTCTAATATAAGGTCAGTATGTAAAATTATAAGGAAATGTAATTATTAATTTAAATTTGCGAAAATAGGAAAGTCTATTAATTTCCTCAAGATTGGGTAAGTCCATTACATTTTGTCTCATTTCGGCACCCAAAAAGTGATATATAAGAAAAAGAGACAAGGTATAATGATCATAGATGAATCAAGAGACTCAAATCAGAGGGCACAAAATAGGCACAATTTATTGAACTTATCGCGGTTGCCAGACGAACATTGAAAATCACGCTAAGATCGTTGATACTTGAGATTATATTTTTATACCACTTGTTTACGGGATAGAAATTATGAGAAAACATATATTTTTTACCTTGAGATGAACATGATGAAAAAATCAGCTGTTCCATACAAGCAAGCCTACTCGAGCCAAATGTATGGGACAGCCGATTTTTTTTCGCGATTTCGTTGTTGGTGCCATAGAGAAAGTAGTTCAGTTTGACGGTCTGATCATCCGCTTAAAAAAGGGTCAGCATATTAAGAAGGTATACAGGGTGTAAAATTAAATGCGACACTTAGTTAAAGGGGTGCTTCAGTCAGACCATCAAACTGAACAACTACTACTACTACTCTACTAAGGGACCACAATATCGAAACGCGAAAAAAAAATCTGCTGTCCCATACAAAACTGCAAACATAACTTGACTCAAATGTATACACCAGTTTAAGTATGTGTCGCATTTAATTTTACACCCTGTATAAGGCTTTGCTTGGGAAACATTTTAATGTTTGTTTCATAGCAATCTGTTCACAGTTCACACAATCAAAAGTTATGGCGACAAATCAAGTTACGCAAAACCAAAATAAGCTGGCCGCGCGTAGGTAGAGTATTGTATAACGTCGCGCGGCCAGCTTAATATTGGTTTTGCGTAGCTTGATGTGTCGCCGTACGTAAATACGTACAGTATTTCAGTGTTCTGCGCGTAGGTAGTCGAGGGCACCACTAGTATTTAAACAACATTGCACATATTCATACACACATTCTTGTTTTCTCAGATAATAGGTATAATACCTAACATAAATATGAACTGTCGCATCTGTGTTGGTCGGTCATGGTCTTTGACCAAATTATAGTAGTTTCTGTTTATATAAACTAGATGGCATTAATGTTCCCGAAGAGTTTTGGAACATGTTGTTTGTATGAACGAGCAAGTCTATCGCTAGAGTATAGGTCTATGGCAACGAATTTTAAATGTGGGCGAGGCTAGATAGCTCGTCAGGAATATTCTGGTTGCAAGCAGGCTTGTATTGAGTCCGGTGTGCATGAATGTCTGGTCGATATTATCTTTATCTTGTCACTCAATGCTCTCCTCGCCATGGAGTGAATAGGTAAGGAATACAGGGATGTCGACATCGAGAAGTTTGGCATGATATTAACAAAAGATCTCTTCTTCTTTGCCTTATACGTTTGTTTGGAGATTTATAATTGTGATTATGATAATACCAACTAATAAACATAATAAATTCTAAAAATTGGCAAGGAGGTCATTCCATAAGTTTTCCGTATGTCAACGAAATGGAATGAAGAAGTCAGGATGAAAGAAGCTACGAAAAAACATCTTCAAAACAAGAAATGGCTTGTAAGTCTTGTAACCTGCAGAACTATTAGGAAATGTAAAGTGCAAGTGACACAAGCATGCAGTGAGAGCAAAGTAAACATGCCTCGACAAAGATGCCGAGACAAAACGCATTCACGCCGCGAGATGATCACTTCAGATGCATGTGTCGAGGGATGTGTACTTACATGTGACATGTACCTGTATGGAGGCTTGGAATAACAAACATATCCAGCTCTTGGTGAAAGTATTTTACTAGTGAACAACTTTAAATGTTCTAGCATAAAACATTCAAAAGTGACACTTTATTCCCAGACTGTTGTGAAAGTTGTATGATTAGTCCAGACGCATCTGTATGAGTCATAGAAATATAGGTTCGATTCGATAGGAGTTACTGAAAGCCATTATTAACTTTTGAAACTTTGCAAGTCGCCTGGAATGGATATCGTCTATGGTCTAGGTGTTGTAGGCTAGGTTGTAGGATACAATGAGTAATTGAGAGAGATCGATGTAAATTTAAAGAAGATGTTGTGACAAGAATAGAGAAGGGTATGCTTCGTTGGTTTGGTCATATGGAGAGGATGAGTGATAGCAGATGTACGAAAGAGATATATGGAGCTAAAGTGAGTGGATGTGTCGGCAGAGGGCGCCCTCGTAGGACGTATTCTGATAAAATCAGTTGCTTCCTACAAAAAGCGGAGGTGCGGACTACTCGAAACCGACGAGCATGTATGAAGAGATGTATGGATGTGAATGAGGCAAAAGAGGTATGCAAGGATCGTAGTAGTTGGCGCGCTCTGGTCTCGGCCTACTCCACTGGGAAAGAGGCGTGACGTTATAGATAGAAACGATAGATTGGTATTGACTTATTAATTATATGATTGCATGACGGCATTTTAGGTCTGAAATAATGCTAAAACTACCGACTATGTTTTTCTACGTGGAGTTGTTTTCATATTGAAAAAGTTTCATGGTAGAGCCATGTCTCAAATAGTAATAGGTTATTAGCAATATTATATTTTACCCCATACATGATATCATCAAAATAATCAGCTAAGACAAACAAACGGATAGAAAACGAAGTCGTTTTTAGAAAGGAACATCCGAAATTATTATAAAAGAAAGAACTCGCAAATACAATAGACAGGCAGCGGAATCGCTTTAACTAAGATGTCGGGTGTTTTCACACAAAATATACTTGAGTGAAATTGAATTTCTCTCGCGTGAACAACGTATTGAATTCGTCGGAGACACGAAATACTTATTTAAATAAAGGCTTATCCTTTTTCCTATATTTGGCCCGTCCAATAAATACCTAAAGGGTTTATTCAATATTGTTTCAATAAGATTGAACATTACGGTTTAGATGTATGTTGCCAGAGGCGGCGCCTTGTGATTCGAAGGGATATTGCTGACCACCCCTAAAGGGAGTATGGTCTTGAGTATTATGTAAGTATTATACAGGGTGTCCCGTAAATCGATGTCAAGCCGGAATCGGGTGATAGGCCAAATCATAATAGTTACCAGAAAAATAAAAATAAAAATCTAAGTCATGAACTTTTTCAATTATTGGCATTTTTAATGTATTTCCTGTGATCGTTTTTTAGCCCCTACTGCTACAAATCTTTACTTTTTTTTTTCAATTTTATTTTTCTTATTTAATCTAGAATAGTGCTTATCTAACCTTTGAATTCTCAGGGTGTATATTTTCACGAAAAAAAAATGCCTATAATAAAAAAAAATATTATGACTTAGATTTATTTTATTATTTTTCTGGTAACCATTATGATTTGGCCTATCATCCGGTTCCGGCTTCACGTCGATTTACGGGACACCCAGTATGTGTGTATATCACAGTAATTATATTACTCTGTGATATCACTATCCTATTCGTAGCACGTATCGGTGGCGCGTTACGGAGACCTATGGAAACTGAATCTTGAGGTCTGGGTTCAAATTCGCAAGGACTACATGTCATGTAATGAGTTTTTCTAACTTATTTACGTAATACCGACTGCTCTCAAACGGTGAAGGAAAAATTCGTGACGAAACCAGCAAACGCTGAAGAAGAAATTCCGATGCGTATGTGAAGTCTACCAATCCGCATTGGGCACGCGTGGCGGACTGACACCCATACACCCTCCCTGAGGGTAGGCCTGTGCCCTACAGTGGGACGTACACAGGGTGTTTCATATATGTTTCATAAGTAAAAATACATTTTCAAAACTCTTAAGGGGGTTGTTTAGACCGTCAAACTGAACCACTTTCTCTATGGGACCAACATCGAAATCGCGAAAAAAAAATCGGATATATAATCGGATATCCCATACATATTTTAGCTCTAGTCGATTTGTAGAGTATAAAACATCAATTTTTTTTTTCGCGATTGGGATCTTGGTCCATAATGAAAGTTGTTCAGGTTGATGGTCTAAACCACCCCCTTAAATGTTTATTTGAATTTTTGTAACACCTTTTATAGGCTGTGATGATGTTGATGTAGAGACTGCAGCTTGCCCACACGCTTCAATTCTGGCAGATTACTTTCGCCACACGCATATTTATGCAACGATATTAATGTACAAAGTCTATGTCTATGTATTTATACATCTTTTCATGCACTTCATTTGGTTGAATGCTACTTGTCATTTTAGGAGATACATACTCTTATGCTCACACCTTTGTCCTACTGGAGTAGGCAGAGATAATCGATCTGACACACATCTCCCGCCTCATGTTGTAATTTAGCTCCTTTTTTTAACCGACTTCAACAAAAGGAGGAGGTTCTCAATTCGACCCGTATTGTTTTTTTGTTTTTTTTTTGTTTTTATTGGATGGTTTTGCTATTGACCTCAATCCAGTCTTTAGATGGGATCGCAGATGTAGCGAGCTAACACATAAGAAGCCTATTCACTCGTATTTTAAAGGAATTCCTTTCTAAACTTTTAGCTTATACTCTCCAATCACAACTTCCATGCATCGTACTGATACCGTTTACATCGTGCGACACAAAATTACATTTCGTCTATCGAATTTGTGAATCCATCGCTCGCTAAGCGACCTGCGACGCGGCGCGATGGAATTACGTTCACGACGTTGTGACGTCACTGCTTGTTATTGCTTATTAGAGGTATGAGGGTACAATGATGCTTCTAACGTATTATGAAGAAGTAGGTACTACCATTGTCTCGCGGTTTCACCTAAGATTTCGTTAAACTTTTCGTTTTACGGATTTGTGCCAAATAACTACTTTTTCTCCCCTCCGGACGGAAAGCGTCAATTGTCGTGCCGCTGCGCTAAAAGAAGTTGCCGCTTTCCACCTGCGTCGAGGAGAAAAATAGTATACTAACTTCGGGCAGTAAATAAGAAAGCCTCAGATCACACATGAGATCTGAGACCTTTCTTACTTTCCTGCCCTCGGTGTGTAATCTACTATTATGCTATCCTGGACCGTTATGATTGATGTAAATAAAGTATATCCATAGTCAAGTGATCATAGGCTAGCCTTCTGCATACTAAAGAGTTTGGTCACGAGCGGATGTGTGTTGTCCCGTTCGATCTTGCCACGAGGCTACCGCCATCTTATCAAATAAGTTTTTGCTCAAAAAACAATCCTTGAGATTGCGATAAACTATCACAAACCATTGGCAGAATTGAATTGCTAAGCATAAACAACCGACCATAAAAAGAAGATTCCTTTAGCATGTTAAAATAAGTTTCATTCATTCATAGATTCAAAATTGCCTCTGAAATTTTATAACATAAAATACCAGAAGCCTCACGTGAGATCGAAGCATAATTTCGCATATAAACATATCTCCTCCGCTGGGGAGGGTGAGCAGGCGAGAAATATGTTAAATCTAATATAACGCCGCTGATGCAAGACTCGTGAGCCACTGAAGGCAATTTCATGCGCGTGCCTTTTTGCTAGGTGTACAGACATCAGAAAAGATGCATTAATGAAACCGGTCAAGTGCGAGTCGGGCTATTCGCGCACCGACGGTTCCATAACACACCATCACACAACATATTAACTTACCTTTTCTCTTTAATCTCACCAAGTTAGACGCTTGTATGCATTACCATTTTTACGTTAGAGCGAGTTTCTTGTATGAGGATTTTTAACTTTTAGACATTTTCTTATTTAAATTAAAGATTGAAAAAGTCGGGCGGCGAGCGGGATTCGAACCCACGACCTGCCTATCCGGGGAATGCTCTACTCCAACAGAGCTGTCGTCGCCCCGCAAGCCACGGCGATTACGTCTTAAAGGGACGTCAGCGCAAGCGCTATCTATTTGATTAAGATACATGTAAAATAATAACATTCGATTTTATTATTTGTTAGAAAATCAGCCGTAATAATGGAAATGTGTTCAACTGTCTTGCTATTACCGTTCAAAAGTTACAGCCCTAAATAGGTAAGAAAGACGGATGGACGGACCACGAAGTTTTATGAATAGGGTCCCGTTTTCACCCTTTGGCCCCAACAAGTATATTAACTCGGGAAAGAAATTAGACTAAAAAGAGGGATGCAAGGAAAGACCACATAACACATAACTTAAGTTCGTCAGGCGCACGCATGGCAGTCAGCCTCGATACTAATATTGCTGACTGACTAATCTTTACAATACAGCATGAGTGATTGTCATGCGATGTGGTTCATGCTAAAGCGAAAGAAGAACCCTTGGGTTGTAACATGCAACTAAGTGCACACACGATGACGCACTGACGGATCGGCAGATGTCATTCCATACCACCACACTCGGTGCGTCAATGCGTCACCGTGTGTGTTTCTACGTGCGGTTTCAAACAACTCCTTGCTTCACAAATGACGGACTGACGTTTGCTGCTCCGTCAGTGCGTCATCGTGTGTGAACGCACTAAGAGAGGCCGGAGGCGCACACCAACTTGCGTCATAATGGTCATCCATATACTATAGGGTGAAATTGATATCATTAGCATCCTTTTAAACTAACAGTCTACAACTTTTACCATGGGAGCATACCGATCGGAACAAAAAAAAACAGTTGTACAGTTTAAACTGCAATGCCTACTCGACTCAAATGTATGCAACATCAGATTTCTTTTTTACTGCGATCGGTTTGTTCCCATAATAAAATTTGTTCAGTTTGATGGGTAGACTCTTCGTTTAAAAGTATGCTAATGATATCAATTTCACTCTGTCGTGGCAGGGAAGACAACAATTGCATTCCCAAACGGGATTGGCGTCAAGTATTATATGATGTTAAATATCTTAGAGGGTGCTTCTTCTTCTTCTACTGAACAACGTTTATTATCGAACATAGAAAAAGCAAAAAAAAACTGGTTTTAGATACATTTGGGTCAAATAGCCGGCCGTTGACGTTTTCTATGGAAAAAAAATTTTCACGATTTCAATTTTGGTCTCATGGTGAAAGTGTAGTATTATTGGATCGAAGATGTAAAGGAATGGTATAAATTAGTAAAAGAGATGTTACTGACACAAGTGTTTATATTGAAGTGAAGTAACTAACCAAGTAATAAACTTTAAAATAGGAATAAAAGAATATGTCACATAGATTATTCCAAAAAAAGAAAATTACTTATAAAGAGTCTACACAACAAGAGATTCATACAGACAGTATCTACAACAGAAAGTTCTTCAGTTTGATAGTCTGAAGTACACTGTACACGCATATAATTATATACCCTGTATTGTTCACGCACGAATAATCGTGTCCCATAACGTACTCGTATATGTAATAAATTTAACAACCAAATTATTCACAAACTTTCCCCACGTTTCTCCATTAGCCATGTGTACCGAACTTTATCCGCTTGTAGACAATTTACTAGCTACCCTCGAGGCGACGCTGCTCTTATATTATACCGACATATCGTGGATATAAATAAAATTATCTTGGTGCAGATTTTTCTCAAAACTTTTAGATTTTTCAAGGTACTTTTTTTTTCCTGCGTCACCAATTGATACGTCTTTCCAGGCTGAATGTTGTAATTATGTTTCTGAGAACCCCGCAACGGTACACGGTCGTGACCTTCCTTTATGTATGATATTAGATGCCAATTGATGTACATTAAGGTATATTTTCCAAGATAAATACACTTTAAAAGGTAATCTCAGTTTTGATATTCTAGTCTAGTTATAGAGTTTAAAATCTAAGTAGGTATACAAGTATTATAGCTTTTTTATAAGGCTCGATAAGAAGACAAATAAAAAAAAAACAATACCTAGTTGTTTGTGAGAGTTTGAATTTCAAGGCATGTTTTGTACCCACTGTCCTTTAAAAGAGATGACGGTCTCATTACCCGTCACCTGGACAGAATTTCGGTACTACTAGTGAAACGTGGATGTTCTGAGTTTTCAGAATATATCAGACTATCCCCTCGTAGGGGGAATATAGTCGTGCTTATATGCTTATACTAAGAAAGGTGAGTTTGTTTCACTTTTAAGCCGTTTTTTAACCGATAAATTAATCAAATCGCCTAAAAAGTTATGCAAATAGCCTATGGCGTTAAGACAGACATAATACTACTTACACCCCGAAAACTAATCGAATTCTAAGAAGCCGCGGGCTAGCCCCAGTTCCTTATAAAGGAGATAAAGGAACAAGTGCAATTAAGTGCAGTCAGCCAGGAGGGTCTCCCTGCGGTGCAATACGTCATGACCGCGGCTCGCGGCTCGGGCACGGCGTGCGGACTGCGGGGCCCGGCCGGAGTTAGGTACGCCAAGTAGGTACCGCTACTCACAGCTTTACATTGTGGCGAATACGTTCTTAGTATAATTGAAAGGATATACCCGTCAGAATACAAACAACATACAACGAAACACACACAAACGAAATTTGATCCCATTTTCAATATTAACCAATTTTTAAACACGATTTAAAAACTAATGTATGTGTCTGTGGTTTGTCAGATTTCCGTTAATAGTAGATTACACACCGAGGACAGGAAAGTAAGAAAGGTCTCAGATCTTATGTAATTGTTGACCGAGGCATAGCCGACGGCTAGTCACCTATTTTCCGCCATTTTTATTTATAAAAATAGATAGATTTTATAGTTTCTCGGAGGTGGCATGCGAGGCCCACAGAAGAACCCATTGACGGATAAGTTTATGTAACAAGTCGAAATTCATGTAAATTAAAGTAAAATTTTAATATTAATATTTTCACGCCTTAAATGGCAGAATATGCTGGATTTTAATATTGTTATACCTATGCTTGTACCATATTCTGGAAAATAAAGTATTCTATTCTATTCTAACAACGATTTAAAAATAAACATTTTTCATTTTCAATTATTCGCAAATATTTCCACCCGTGTGTACACTCCGCACATGGCTCCAGATTCACTGACGCGTGAACTCCAATTACAGTTTTGTTTTACACAACTTTAACATTGCATCTTCTTCCGTACAAAATAAACCTTAACGTTTAAACAATAAGTATCAATGCAACCGCCTTCACAACATTGCAGGGTGGAATAGAAGTCAGGTTGGTGGCCGTTCCAAGAAGTCCCTTAAAAAACTTTTATCACAACTAGATAAAGGCTAAAATGGCTTGATTTAAAAGACTTCTCACGTGGACAATAACTGAGGATGTTTATTATTATTGGAGTCGTAGGGATGCTGCAAAGGTCGTTGATCCCGAGCTACGTAGCTGCTACGAATGTGCTACGTCGCTACGCCGTAGCATTGTCTGTTGTAATTTGGTTTTACGATGATTTAGCAGTTTAGATGTAATGCTAAATTGTGATGTTGTGTGGTTGATAATACATATTATACAGGGTGTAAACTTAAATGCGTAACATACTTAAGGGGAAGCTTCGGGCCGTCAAACTGAACAGCTTTCACTATTGGACCAACATTGAAATCGCAAAGAAAATCTGTTGTTCCATACATTTAGTCGCAATGGAAGTTTTCTACGAAACAGCGGTTTTCTTTTCTCTATTTCAATGTTGATGTTCTTCCCATCAAATGGAAGCACCCCCTAAATTTTGTTACGTATTTAAGTTTACACCCTGTATAAATCCTCGTAGTTGAAGTGGTGTTTAGTTGAACATACTGTATTAAATCAGTATTTTTGGTAAAAAATAAAATCTATTTTTGCTCTACTGCGCCAGAAGGATATTTTTAGGAATTGGGCATCTTGCGAATATGACAATATGCGATGACCTTTAGCGCCTAATCCTCTAGGCGTTATTCTTCTCTTTACAAATCACATAATTCACTGCTCATTCCCGTTACAAACACAAAAGCACTACCACCCTTACAACACACTCCTATAATTTACAATTTGTGTCTGAAATTCTAGTCTAGCGCACTAATAAGATAAATGCGAGACCGGAGGCGCATGCTAGGCTAAGTTACAATCCGTGTACCTGTTACGTAACTGACGTACCTAGTACCGGGTACTGTGACTTTAATGTGATCGTCCCAGTGACTTTAATTACTTTGGTTTGTGATTCATGAAAGTAGTTGTTTTCTGCTGTGAACAACAGAAAGTATCCTGAACAATACAATACACAGGGTGTTACTTTAAGGGGTTGATTGTACTAAACAACTTTCCCTAAGAAACCTAGCAAAAAAATGTACAGTTTCCATACTATTCTATTCTATTTTTATTTAATGGCGTTGTGCAGTGAAGATATATTTATTAGATATTGTACGGTAATAGGATATGGCGATCTCAAAGCCCCGTTTATAGACAAAAACACACACTCGAAACCGCCATAAAACAGCGGAGCCACGTGGCCAATCAAATCGCAACCCGACGACACGTCTACTTGTTACCCCCTTAGCCACGCGACTCCGATTCCATACTTAATGCAATCGGATCGGACGTTTGTACGAAAAGTACTTTTTTTTGCTATTTACGTGATTATAAGTCATTCGATCATGATATTGAACCTAGAAGAATCCTTCTCCTGACTTGATAATACATTTCGCCATGGAATCGAATTAAGTGTCTTATTGATCCCTCGCTATGTTTATGTCCCATGTTCGAAGGAACCGCAAACAGCAATTTTAAATCAGTAATCAGTAATTTTAAAAGGGCAAAGGGTATTTTTTTTTTTAAATATCGTTGTGTCGTTGTAGACTTCTAGATAATTTCACATGTACGTATTCTAACTCCAAATTGACCTAGCTATACAGTAGTGCGTGTGGGAACAACTAGCAAACATTCCAGTAGGTCTTTAGGACTAAGACAAAATTGGAGAATTAACAGATTGTAAAATAAATTCTTCGGAAAGTAATGTTTTAAACATTTGCAGTCCAGATTCAGTTAATCTTTTGGAATTAGCCTTAATATGAAGGCCAAAAATGGACGAAAACCAACAAAAATCCGAACTGTAGTTTGAACTTCCACGAACAATAGGTACTGTATGACCCCTATTACAAAGTTGATTCAAGTTAATTTGGTAATGGCTAAAAAAAGAAACAAACTTTTTTGCCAATAAATAATCCATCCAGAGAAAAGTACCCGCAAACACGTAAACGATTACAAAGAAAACCATAAATTCACTCCCCCGCAAGAAAAAAATGTTCATGAATTTCATAAAGTTAGCAATAAGATTTATTCCCTATCACATTCCGGCGAGGCGATCCAAGATGGCGGCTCGTAAACCTTCGCGTAATAAATAATTCCCAAAATATTACTCCAGAGTGGACCGAGCCTAAAATCTACCCGCACTAAATGTTGATAGCCTTTCGTACCTACGTGTTTAGCTTAGCAATAATTACATCATCATCATCTCAGCCGATGGACGTCCACTGCAGGCTTTGTTGAATGTAAATTGCACATGATCAATTGTTCTTATAACATGGCAGAGGGGAAATGCTATTGCAAGACGAGTCCTTATAATAAATAGTCAAAGGTAGAATTACACGCGTTACTAGTTCACTCACATACAAGGAGTTACAAAAATACAAAAAAAACATTGAAGAGGGTGGGTTAGACCATCAAACTGAACAACTTTCACTATGGGACCAATATCCAAATCGTAAAAAAAAATTATGTTCCATACTCTTCAAATCGACTCGAGCTAAAATATGTATGGGATGTCAGATTTTTTTTTCGCGATTTCGATCGGTCTTAACAACCCCCTTAAGAGTTTTAAATATTTATCTTTACTTATGTATGTACTGTATAAGTAGTCAGACTGCAGGACATAGGCCTTCCCCAAGGATCGCCACAACGACCGGTCCTGCGCTGCCTTCATCCAACGGATTTCCCGCCGCCTACACCAGTAGGTCTACCATGAGTTTTCACCGTACGTTACTGCTGTAGTTAAGTCACCAATTTTGTATTGAATTTCGTACAGCGCTCATAGTGGTTACTTTGAGAACTAATTTCTGTCATACGAATTGGCGACGTAACTACAGTAGTAAAAAACGGTGAAAACTCATGGTAGACCCACAGGTCGTCGGTCCACCTTGTCCACCACGCTGTGCTTTCCGGTACGCGGCCGCATCTCAATGTTGAAACATGCAGATTCCATGGTCTACCTTCACCGAAAAGCCAATGATGTTACAAATCATACATACATAATTACATAAATTTCTAAAACTAATTTGTACGAGTTGGCCTGGACGGGGATCGAACCATCCCCTCCTGCGTAGCAAGCAGGCATGGTAACTCGCCACTAGACCACCACGACTATTCTATTTTCTATCTTAACTATTATAAAACCGTAAAACCATAAGGAATAAAAAAGTAGCGGTTCACTTCATATAAATTCAAATGACACTCGATAGCGCGATTTAAATGACGTGCAGCGCCATCTATTGACAAAATAGTGTGTTTGTTTGTTTTTTCGCGCATCACGCAAAAACTACTGAACCGATTTAGATGAAACTTTTTTTGTTTGATAGCTTATGATCTGACTTAAAATCTGGTATATAATTTGTGCAGACGAAGTCGCGGGAAAACACAAGTTAATTCTAAAATAGCACTCCAAGAGCCTTACATTAGTATGATGCACGCGACAACGGTATCCCACGCCCTTTCTTTTAGCTCTATTACGTGCCAAGTGAAATAGAGATAAAGCACGACTTTGCTACATCGCATTTCCATGCTAGCACCACTAGTGGCATTACCGTAATACCTATAAAAAGGTTAAATATACATTTACAGAGATCCAACGCGTGGTAGACCCAATGGAACAAAAACAATTTATCCACAGTGTAAATGAATACAGTGCAATCCAATTTAGGGACGACCCTAACTATTATTTGTCCTCAGTTCCCGGCTCGGTGCGTGCGTGTCAATTAATACATGCTGATGACCCTTGAATGACACGGACGGAGGGTCTGTTTATTTTTGTGATTTGATTGTTAGCTGATATATTGCAATTTTATTATTGTTCATCTGATTTGACGGCCCGATAGCACAGTGTGTAGTGAACCTGCCTGCTGTGCCGAGGGTCGCGGGTTCGAATCCCGTAAGGGACAAACATTTTTATGATGAATATGAATATTTGTACCCGAGTCATGGATGTTTGTATCTATACATGTATTCTATATCGTTGTCTAGTTATCATAATACAAGTCCAAGCTAAATTCTGGAACTTTAAATGTGACCAGATAATTTTTGCGACAATGTCCAAGACATTTATTTTATTTTATCTGAAAAATACTTTGTCATTAACTTGTAACCTTGGATGAACTTTCTGCAATATCAGTTAAAATATCACCATATTTTTCAAGCAAATCAACCCAATCTCAACCTTGTACTAATGACATAACGATATATCTCCAAACGGATCCGGGGCGCAAGATACTACTACTGGTTTGGTTACTGTAGTATACTATTGACATCTCGCTTATTCTAATGGAAGTTTGTCTTTTGATGTCTTGCTTTATATTATTTACCTACCCTATACTTTATCTTTGCGTTCATCATTTACGCCACAGACTTAAAAGAAGAACCAGATGTAATCTCGTCTAATCATGAGTGAAGCACCCATTTCTTTTGTGTGCGTGCTGTCACGCGGTACATAAGGTGAGGGGTTGTAGCACCTACGCCTAGAGCTAGTGCATCTGTGTGAGTGAAGGTCCCTTGAAGAACAAACAAGATTGTATTACCTTGCATGCTTCACATCTTTTTAGTGCAATATTCGGTCCGTATTTCTTTCAAGTCCGTGATTTACGCTTGTTAAATAAAAAAAAGATGCAATGTGTAAATGTATTTAAGATATTTGCTGCGTACGTGCGACTGAGACAAGGCTGTCCTGTCTTTGTCACTCTTTCTGTGACTTGTTGTTGTTTTGTGATGGCGCTAAGTGATGGCGTGATATTTCACTTTAAGAACCTTTGTCTAAAATCCAAGAGTCGATTAATTAAATTCCTGAAAGCTCAAAGCTTATTGGTTACATAGTTTTAGTCATTATGAATTTCTATCACGTCTGATATAAACTAAGATCACATTAACATTGTACTTTGGTATCGTATTAATTTCTATGAAATCGAGTGCCAGATTAACAATTTGGTAGTGGTTTGAATTTTATACAGTGGCGTGCAAAATAAAGTGCCTACAGTTTAAGTAGCCGGAAAATAAATGGCAAGGTCGCTAAAAGTTGAGAAGATACGACTTCAATATTCCGCAATGCGCAACTATAATTTAATAAAGGAACATTTTACTAGTTTTTTTTTTAGGGTAATGTTACAGCACTAGTACTTTAACTGTCTGTTTGAAGATATTTTGTCTTATATTTTTTTTTATAAACTCACTATAATAAGTTAATGTTCCAAGTTATGAAACGATTTGCTCACTTACTGTAAAATTGTAATTTTGGTAGATACGGTATTGATTCTTAACCATCGTCGATAGGTTTCGAATGTATATCAAACTACGGTGGATGTTAAATCGGTTGACCTCAAATTGCATGCGATCGTTTGCACTGTGTAAATCGGCTTTTAGTAAGTATATAGGGTTTTAGAGTAAACTGTTACATTACTTTAGGTGGTGATTGTGAAACCTATAGGAAATTCGTAACAAAATTATTGGACTTCCCCGTTGACTTACCAACTACTGAACGTGGGGTCCGCCATCAAAAGAGTACGAAGCAAAAGAGCACCAAAACGTATAAAGAGAACCAATTACGAGACAGTCTTCGTTTGATCGGCCGACTACGCGCACCGTGCCGCGATGGGGTAAAAACTACGCAAGCAAAATGAAAAATAATTTCAGCATTTTCAATGTTTTTAGTTGATCAATATTACTAAACACGTAATTTGGTGTGTGTAGGTTAGTCTCGGATACTTTTTTCGAGAATTTTGTGCTAGACCCAGCGTCCATTATTTTGTATGTCAATGGACTTCCCATACTAAATGCAATCAGCTGATCGAACTTTTGTATGAAAAGTTGATTTTTTTTGCCTTTTTCTTATTAGGTTTCGTACGAAAAGTGGTTCAGTATCATGGGTGCAATCACCCATTAAAGTAATGCAACGTTTACCCTAACATCCTGTAGATAAACTAACCACTAAAGTATCAATTGATAAATAGAAGATACGACGTACATTATTGAATACAATGTGAACATAAGTGGCTTTACAAAATGGACTTGTATTCCCGGGGCATCTACAATAAAACTGTAGCGGACTTTCCATTCTTGTCGTCAACTTTCAAATACGTTTCGAGACTTATTTTTATAACGTTGTTAAACGTTTATTATTCAGTAAACATTGAGCATTGAGCAATAAACATGTTTGTCGTGTTTATGTGTATTATTAATAGAAACTTATTGAAAGTCTAATTGACAACAAACATTTTCTTTCCTATTTTTACTGTGAATAAGATATAGATGTATTTTAGTTTCCAGTATATGCGTGCTTTTCAACATTGTACGTATTGTACATTTGTAAATTTTATTTTTCTGACGAATTTACTTTAGATTAGAATAATTGTTAATTGGTGACGAAGCATGTTGCGGATCCCTGATTGTTAATAAATATTTTTCAAATCGTTATTTTTCTTAAAATTTAATTACAATCATCATGATCATCACAGCCTAAATACGTCCCACTGCAGGGTACTGGCCACCCTCGGTGAATGGGCGTTAGTCCACCACGCGTGCCCAATGCGCATTGGTAATTAATATAATATAAATAATTGTAATAATAGAGAATAAATAAAACAGGCTTATCTATGCACAAGGTAAATCCTAAAGATTCTTAAGTCTGGCACTCAAAGGATCAGATCAGGATCGGATAACATTCAGCTAGCAAATACAGCAGTTAGGGTTATCAATCAATATCAAATTACAGGTTGACCGTAGCTTAAGAATTTATATTGTAATAGTTATTATATTATGTTGTAGAGTTTCTGGCCGCATCTTCTCTACAGCGACAACACGTTCCGACGCGGTGGTAGCTTAAAAAGATTTGATGTTTAATAAGTGTGCTTCAAGCTCCTATATCGAACAAATTATATTGACTTGACTTGACTTGACTCTATACCTACCGTAAATTTAACACCATAAATTTACAAAGCAATGTAGATACTTGCAACTGTTACATCAAAGTTTGCCCAGACGGCAACCAAACATAATTAATATAATTAATGCTATCAACCGTCGCGCAGTGCAAAAGCACTCACTCAAACCACAAATTAAACATTCTCTCTAGGTACCTAACATTGTCCTCATGTGTACAGAACCATTAAGCAAGCAATTTATACGTGGCTTAAGCAGATTCCGAGCGTGGGAACGCAGATGTAGTAAGCCAATAGATGACCAAATAAATCGGATTAATGTTTAGCTGAACGCTCCGATAGTGTGTGGTGTTGCGTGGCCGACGGTGTACGGTCATTGGTTTTGTTTTGCGATAATGTAAATTGGTAAATTAATAATGCTCATTAATTTATCCTAGCCTAGACTGGAAAGAGAATAAAATAATAGCTGCAATACTTGCTAGAAAATAATACTAGCTAAATTCATGCTTTCTGAAGTGAGAGCTAGACAAAAACGCTCTTTAAAGCTAATCCTCCATTAAATCTCTTGCTGCCTTGTTTTAGTCTTGTTGACGTAGTAAAAGCTAGCAAGAGATTTAATGGAGGATTAACTTTAATGAGCGTTTCTGCAACTGAGTGTGAAAGAAAATTTCTCTTAGTTCAGGGGAACAGCATAACCACATATTACTGTCATGTTTCTATATTTATTTTCTTTTCTATTGAATCAATTTGTTACACAAAGTTTTATGTGGAGAATATTGAGTGTTCGCTACTGATATTTAAGTTTTATGTGGAGAATATTGAGTGTTCGCTACTGATATTTATGTTTTATGTGGAGAATATTGAGTGTTCGCTACTGATATTTAAGTTTTATGTGGAGAATATTGAGTGTTCGCTACTGATATTTAAGTTTTATGTGGAGAATATTGAGTGTTCGCTACTGATATTTATGTTTTATGTGGAGAATATTGAGTGTTCGCTACTGATATTTAAGTTTTATGTGGAGAATATTGAGTGTTCGCTACTGATATTTAAGTTTTATGTGGAGAATATTGAGTGTTCGCTACTGATAGTGCGCCTAATGTCTTGAAAAGCATTAAATTTCGATACTACTACCACTGTGTACTATTGCCTCCGTGGTCTAATGGTTAAGAGCGTTGGGCTCTTGACACGGAGGTCGTGGGTTCGATTCCCACGGGGGACACGTAGTGATATGTCACTTTATGCGTTTTTCCCTAGTTGGTTAGGACATTTCAGGCTGAATCACCAGATTGTTTGAAGAGAAGGATGATTCCTTGTTTCGAATGGCACGTTAAGCCGTTGGTCCCGGCTTCTATCTCTGGTGGTAGAAGTCGTTATATAAATACCATGTCAGAGGCCGTAAGGCGGTCTGAAAAAACTCTGACACCGGGCTTGATACCCATACGATAAGAAGAAGTATACTATTACTACTTAAACAAATAGCACAGAACTATAATCACCAAATAGTAGCCGAACAATCCACACATTAATTCACTCAAATAATTGTTTCACCCATCAACCTATACCCAAACAGAGAACGTTACATTCGGGATTGAAAACGGGCGGCTCTCGTCTCGTATAAATATTCAACAGGCAGTTAAAGGATGCGGGGACAAATATAAGACCCTTCTCTGGGATCGTTTGCCGGGGACGATGAGGCGAACCTACATTTATGTATTCAGTAATATTTGAATGAGTTATATTTTGTATAGGTGACTGATGTTAAGGTAGTCAACGTGTGATTGAGTGAATTCCCAAGTGCTTCTGTTTTGATCTTATATGACTTACCACTAGATGAAGCCATAACGTGGCCGCACATGGAACGGCAATAGTTTGACTTTTGCATACTAAAAGACGATTTGATTGTCAACTATTCTATAGGATTGACATCTTGACAAACACAAAAATCGGCCACGGTGACGGAAACAAAAATAATGTTTTGTCTTTAATGCTTACATAAGGTTTCATAACTGGCTATCTCGCTCTCGATTTCTTGGCTCCATCTTTCAGAAGTTTTAAATCAATGGTTTTGATTGAAAAAAAACCGACCAAGAGCGGGAAATTAGGGTTGAACTACACATGGCCGCACGCGATCGCGCTTTTCCGTCGCGTATAAGATAGACGGAACGTGATCGCCTGCGGCGTGCGATCGCACGCGATCGCGTTCCGTCTATCTTATATGCTCTAGCAAATGACGTTCCTGAGTGACAGAAAAGGATGGAGCGGTGCGGCCATGTGTAGTTCAACCCTTAATTTTCCGTACTACCAGTAGTTTTTACATGGTTCGTAAAGTTCGTAAGTAATAGTCGAAGTAAAGTTACACAGTAACGGAAGATCAGTTTACACTGGTCTGGTAGTATCTTAATGGACGTAGAAATACAATTATCGAAGGTATAGTGCCAACCTGTAAATTTTTCCTTTTACACCCTTTCATTTAATTAGAACACACATCATCAAATAAACAAACAAACATTAACATAAGATCAGTATTTTTTTTTAGATTTTACATCGCTATACATTTTGAAATGTAGGAGAGGACTGAAATATTTTTTTAATCTTGAAAAAAAATTTACTGAAATAATTAAAAAAAACATATTTTTGGCATCGCATTTTCGTAAACTTTCTATTTCATAATATCACCAAAGACTATGGTTTCATTTCATTCATCGCATTTTTATTATGGTCCCCACAATATAATGTAAGCACAATGTTTTTAAGCCGTCGAAAAATCGTGTTACGAATTACATTTGCGATTTAATAGTAAACCAGGTCAATTGGAAACAGGCAGCACGCAATGTAGGCATAACTTATCGATCTATCAATTAACTACATTCCACACATAGTGGAACATGCGGCAATTTGAAATATTATTTGTGAAAAACAATTATAGGATTTATTTAATTTTAACTTTTTCTACGAATAACATTGTTGAGTCAAAAATGTTGAAGCGAGCGTTCTACAACCCTTTCCAAGTCCTTGTCTATTTATCATCGGCACAGAATTGTTTTTGGGAAAGAAAGACTATACAGGGTGTTTCATAAGTAAAAATAAATATTTAAAACTCTTAAGGGGGTAGTTTAGACCGTCAAACTGAACAACTTTCTCTATGGGACCAATATCGAAATCGCGAAAAAAAAAAACTGATATTCCATACAAATTTTAGCTCTAGTCGATTTGTAGAGTATGGAAAATCTTTTTTTTTTTTCGCGATTTCGATATCGGTCTCATAGTGAAAGTTGTTCAGTTTGATGATGTAAACCACCCCCTTAAATGTTTATTTGTATTTTTGTAACACCTTGTATACCGGAAAAAGAAAAAACCGGTCAAGTGTGAGTTGGACTCGCGCACGGAGGGTTCCGTACAACCATATTTACTAAAAAATGAATTCTCCGGGATCTTGAACGCGAGCGACACACACATGGCCAGTTTTACTATTTGTTGTTTTACTTTAGAGTATGCACTATAATCGCACCAAGTTTCACGCTTGTGTATTACCGTTTTTTACTATAGAGCAGAAACAAAAATCCATGAAGAAAACACGTTCGTTGTATAGGGACGTCCCAAATATTTTAAGTTTTTTTTATTTCTTTTTTGCCAACCCAAAATAATAGAATAAATAATAATGGTTTTGTAGGACTTTATGTAAAAAATGTATTTCGAAAATTCTTATTAAATAAAATAAAAAAATAATAATAATAAAAAAAAGATACATATTCTTGAAAATTTCAACCCGCTACCTAGTACAATTCAAAAGATACAGCCCTTCAGAGTTAGGACGGACGAACGGTCGGACAGCCACAGGCATAACAATAGGGCCCATTTGCAACTTTGGTTACGGTACCCTAAAAACTGATTAAAGCAAAATATTAGAACCCTCTAAAAGCCGCGGCCAGTTTACTAAACGCATTGTGCTAAAAAGAGACGCAGCATCTACCTGAAGGGGAAGCGAGGGTGGAGCGAATAATGTTTGAAACAACAATGTAGGTACTTTAACCCTTATTCCCCGCAGGTGCGCCTGATAAAGTGCCAACAATCTCTTTTTGAGTAAAAATTCAAAGCTTTGAGGTTGAAGTATTGAAATGAATAGCGGACTATCAATGCCCGTCGGAATGAAGAAGGGTTATCTATGAAGATACTTTGATGGAGTGAGAGTTTTAGCGGAACAACAGACAATAATAAATAACAACAATACAGGGTGTAAGTGACAGCCTAACAAATACTGAAACGGTGAACTCAGACCATCAAACTGAACAACTTTCACTATGGAGCCTACCTCAGGAAACGCGAAATAAAAATCATCTGTCCCATACAAAACTGCAAACCTGCCCTCCTAAAATGTATGGGACCACTGATTTTTTTTATGGTAGCTGTTTGATGGTCTGAGTTCACCGTTTAAGTATTTGCTAGGCTGTCACTTACACCCTGTATAGCACTATTTCGGTTAAATAAGGTTTAGAGGTTTATGTTTTTAATTAATAAAAAGAGTGCTATTTGTACACACTTTACATTAACAGTGCATAACTTCCACTCACACTTGACGTGTTTTATACAAGTTTATGTTTTCTAGTTACTCATAGTTTGTAGATTATCCCACTTCAGACCCTTATGAAGTATTCTCTCGAGGCAGTAGTCAAGTGTGAGTCTCGACAACATCATTAGAGCGGTATTCAACTCGTCTCATAATCGATACTCCTCTCCCCACTCTCCCCTACTGTTTAAGGTAATTTTATCTTTATTTGTTTTATTTTTAAAGTCTGCTTTTACTTTTACTTTTTGTTGAAACGGAAACTACACAAATTTTCAGAAATCAGTTGTTCGTGTTTCAAGAAAGCAGTCTTTCAAGTCTTATACAGCGTTCAGCTCTGTTACTGGGCTGTCGCGTGTCAGCTGCCTGCTCTCCGGCCTGCTACGAAGCTCTACCATTTTGTGGTGTATATGTAAAAAATAAAGCCGATTGGTGGAGGCAAGATGGCTGCCAACTTGCTGGAAAAATTTAATGTAGTTACCAATATTAACAAAAAAAAGAAATTCTCTTCATAACTTTCCTTTGGCTCGAATGGCTCGAGTTCTTTCAACTACATACTGTAATTAAGTTATCCATGTTTTCCTTAACATACATAATATTCTAGGAAAAGCTACAGTTAATAAACTTCGAGTATGTATGAAATTAATACATCAATGGAAACTTTTGATTAACTTGGCAAAACAAGCCCAAAATTAACATTCTCATTCAATTTCCATCCCAATAAAACGTGAAAGGGAAAATGTAATTAGGCGTAGGTTAGAAAAGGAAGGTGAAACATATTTTATTTATACGGGTAATTCGTGACACTGATCAAACGCGGGGGAACATCAAAGGCGTGAAATTGGTTTATTTTTAGAATTTTATTCATAACCCAGCCAAGTTAAAGTACGTGGAGGCACATACTGATGATGGGGAAGATGAGAGTCATTAATTTTTCAGTATAACATTTAGAGGACATATCTGCCGCATGCATCCGGAGAGGTGGACCAAGATGGCCACAGAATGAGTTCCACAAGATGGTTGCCGACGCCGTGGAAGGCCCAGAAGAAGATGGAGCGATGACTTGAATACCTGCCTGAAGGGTAGGCCAGAGATTGCATTGCAAAGGGAGGATTGGAGAATAAGAGGTGAGGCCTTTGCCCAGCAGTGGGGCACAAACGGGCTTAATAAAAAAATTAAGAGGATTACCTAGGAAGAGGTGGAGGGATGATCTGTATGATTTTTATGACAGAGCTTGCCCAGAACAGAGATGGTCGAAGGATCAAAGGGGACGCGTTTGCCCAGCAGTGGGATGATATAGGCTATGAAAAAAACATACATTTAGAGGACTGTCAAGCTGCTAAGCCCCATACTAAAGAACAAAAACGTTTTTACAGTCAAACCTTACAGCATTTTTACGATTTTACTACACGCATAGTTTTTTTGTCTATTATTATTATTCGTGGTTGGGCCATTGCAAGCAAGAGTCGTTATGTAAGACCTTAGACCAGCGCTGGTCTTTGGTGTTCGCCCCAAACTCACCCATATTTTACGCATACCTCCGAACTTGTGGTATTTTCTTCGGGAATGCAGGTTTCCTCACGATGTTTTCCTTCACCGTCGAGCTAGTAAATGATAAATACAACCGTACATAAATTCCGAAGAACTTAGTGGTACAGGCCAGGTATCGAACCACCGCCCCATGATTGAGGCGCAAGCTCTCTTCCGTATGGGCTATATAGTGTTTACTTATAGGTTTATAGACTGTACAAGGTGTTTTTTTACACCCTGGAGTGCAATTTTTGAATCTCATTCGATTTGACTTTCAAAAATCGCACTCCTGAAGTACGATTTTTGAAAGTCAAATCAGCAGTTGAAAGATGCATATCTCCATAGTAATTTTGACATTTACAACTGCTGAGCTCACCGAATGAGATTCAAAAATCGCACTCCTGTACATACAAAAGACTTTAAAAAACCCCAGGCAATAGAGTACTACTTTGCTATAGAACAGATTGTTCCTGGGGCAAAAAGCACTCCGCGGTTCTTTATCCCGCGGGAGCCCTAAAGCAGTAGAAAATAAATTAGCTTTCAAACTGTACTAGTGCTTTCATTATAATTGCTCGGCCTATATAGCTCGGGCGGCTAGATCAGAAGATCAACTCAAGTAAACGTACGTATTTTCCTAGAATTAATTCTCATTACGAGGACACAGGTTGGTCGAGTTTAGATGGTCTAAACGAAATGAAGTGAAGCAGACAATCTTTATCCTACAGAAACGGGCAATTCGAGCAATATATGGTTTGCGCTGTCGTGATTCGCTTCGCGACCTTTTTAAGGAAATTAATATTTTAACAGTTTATGGACAGTTTATTTATGAAAACATTTTATATGTAAGAAAAAATTTGTCTTTGTTTCCAAAAAATTGTGATGTCCATAATTACAACACTCGAAACAAAAATAAACTGATATCTCCGCACTTTCGGCTTAGTAGGGTCAACACGTCTTTCATGGGTCACTGTATACGTTGTTATAATAAAATCCCCGAGACCATTTTGAATCTTTCCGAAAACATGTTTAAAACTAAGATCAAAAATGTTATCTGTAAGAAAGCGTATTATAAACTGGATGATTATTTAAATGATCAAAATGCTTGGGTCTGAGGTCACTAACTTATAGTTTATTTACATTACTGTAAAGTATCAACTATTTTATTAGATAGACTATGTATTATTGTATACATAACAGTAGCTTAAGAATTTATATTGTAATAGTTTTAAGTCGTGTTATGTTGTAGAGTTTCTGGCCGCATCTTCTCTACAGCGACAACACGTTCCGACGCGGTGGTAGCTTAAAAAAGATTTGACGTTTAATAAGTGTGCTTCAAGCTCCTATATTGAATAAATTATATTGACTTTCACTTTGACTTTGACTAAAAAAAAAACATCCGTTCCATACAAAAGTGCTAATCTACTCGGCATGTATTTTTTTTCGCGATTTCCATTTTGGTGCAATGATGTGCGATGATGTTAATGAATGATGATAATGAATCCTAGCTTTCAAACAATATTTTTACGGAAATCTGATAAACTCCCTCAACTGCTTTTGGAGTGGCAAAACCATTAAATAACATATCCTGCCATACCATCTGCCAATAACATAAAAAACAGTAGCTTACCAAATTATTCTTCTTGTTTATAATATGTAACAAGTAAAAACAAATAAGTAACAATTCCTGTCATATTCGTAAGATAAATTAGATACTTGTTGTGACAAAATAACCTACAGTTTTCACAAAATTCAAGTTGTAACAAAATAACTTAGTAATATTTAAAGGGGTGGTTAAGTTAGACCATCTCAGATTGAAAAAATGACAATATTGGAGACAATGCTGAGATGAAAAATTAACTATAACATTTGAATCGCATAGATACGACGGGCATGTATGAAGAGATGTATGGATGTGAATGAGGCAAAAGATGTAAGTAAGGATCGTAGTAGATGGCGCGCTCTGGTCTCTGCCTACCCCAATGGGAAAGAGGCGTGACATTATAGATAGATAGATAGATATAAATATGGCTACCTACATGGCTATGGCTAACTGTTGTAATTATCTTATAAGTTCCTGAATAAATTCATCACACATTTGAATCTAGGTACCTACTGCAGTTTTGTACGAAACCTGCAAATGTTTTTTTTTTTACGTTTAGTTCCAAAGTGAAAGCAGTTTGTCTTGGGAGTATAAACCACACTTTTAAATTTGCTAGGGTGTTTTGTTACACTTTACCACCGCTTTTTATATTAATGAACAATAACATAAAATTCACAAAAAACAACAACTCAAAATATTACCCCGAGACGGCGACGTCGAGAATTTGCACAAAAAATAAATTTATTAAGACAAAAATAATCTCCCTGCAGACAACCCTATTAACTTGTATCTCACCTCACAAGCCGCAATACAAAAGTAATCTGCCGCGGGTCGTTGACCTATCTAATTCGTAGCGCCCGTCTGGCTACGCCGTAGCTCGTAGCCACCTCTACGCGGCTCGTAGCACGGTCGAAGACATCACTGGTGCTATGTGTTTGTATGTAATGTATGTATTAATAGCCACAATATGGTGACTGGCCGTTCACATTGTCTCGCACGTGACATTGCGTGAATAGTTTTTTCTTTTGCACATTTTTGCAAAATCATTCGGAGCGTTAACACGAAGTGTGCATTGAGACAATTTTTAAAATTTTAGTCTTTTATCTTGTGCACGCATCACTTAAAAACCGCTGAACCGATTTGAATGGGGTTTTCACATAAGCTTAGGGCTTAGTGGATTACCATTTAGGCATTATTTCATCGCAATTGGTTCATTCAATCAAAAGTTAGAGTATATAAAGTCAGTGGTCCGCGCGTACGAAGTCACAACGCACTACGTATCGAAAATACACAGCATTTGACAAAAATTACGCTCCTTACACCATGAAGTTAGTTTTTATTGTAGGCGGCAGTATAGGCCGGTCATATCTTACACAAAAAATCGCTAAAATAACAAACTAACGTTTAGTTCTGATTTTTTAATATGTTGTTAGGATCACTACCAGTAGCGTATATCCAAGTTTGCAGCTTCGTAAGACCTGTGCTAACTTTGCAGCACTCGAAAAACCATCCCGTTTTTTGCTTATATCTCGAAGTCTATAAGTCGTATAGCAAAGTTTTCTAGGTACAAATTAAACCTGATAAAATTTCCATACGTTCAAAACTCGAATCAAACGTATGGATCGGCAGACTTTTTTTTTGCTTGTAGTAAAAGTTGTTCAGTTTGAGTAAGTGGTTTAAAGAGTAATGATACTTTTCCTTACACCCTGTATACAAACGTATAATTAACCTTTAAACCACATACTCTACCAATCAAACTGAACAACTTTTATAAAGGGACCAACGAAAAAATCGCGAAAAAAAATGCTGTTTCCCTCCCACATTATTTTCGAGAAGCTATTGACCTTTTCTATAGAACAGCAGATTTTTTTTCGCGATTTCGGTATTGGTTCCATTGTGAAAGTTGTTCTATTTTCGAACGTGTAGATGCCGAACACACTTGTCATTGTCACATTCGACGACGAAGGTAAAGGTCAAGGCGACCCTCATTATTTTTAGATTCAGGTGCGTCTACTTAGTTATTTTCACACGCTATTTCAGTTAATGTCAATATTAGGGATAGTGAAAAAAATTCCTTTTTTTAAAACTAAAGTGAAATTCCTTTTTTTAAGGCCTCCGCTGATTGCAGCGATTTGATAAAATGCGATTTTGCGATAATTGTTTCCAGTACATTTTGTAAGGGGACGCGCTCGATCCCACACACTTTCGACTACATTCAGTGGTGGGGCGCATGCGTGACGCGAATCGCGGAATCGCTGCAGTGTGTAAGGTGTCGCGATATCGCTCGATAAAATCGCTCGATAATATCGCTGCAATGTGCGGAGGGCTTTATTCTTTCTTTTATCGCAATTAATCGGTCCAACTCCATGCAATCAAAAGTATTTAAAGTCAGTGGTATGCGCGTACAGAGTCGAGGGCTCTTTGAATGCCACATTTTAAGGCTAGGTTATCCCAGTGCAAGCGTCTCTTTCTTGCAAGCATAAGTTTACAATTAGCCATCCCGCTCCAATTGAAAGCAGGATCGCAAAAAAACGTGTTTTTCGTCAATATCTTTGCTCATGGGAGTTTCTAAGCTAAAAATTCTTCTGAGTTCACTAGAAATATTTAATGTATTTAGTTAAGTACAAGAATAAAAAGTTAAATATCAGCAGTTTAATCACAGTATTGAAAAAACATATCAAAAAGGGGTAACTTTGGGATGTTTTTCTATCTAGTAAACTTAATCTAATCGTGTAATTGAGAACAGTCGCCCATCCGCCCGATCCTTAAATAAGACATAATTTAATTTCAGACTATAAAACACAGTTTAAAACACTTTCGTTCGTGTTCAAAAAATGGCCTCGACGGGATAACAGCGTCTTAAACTTGCAGTCATGAATTATACTTTTCTTAGTACGCTCATATAAATATCCGTAACGTCAACCACACTAATATAAAAAATTTCTGTATTACGGTCCAGAAAACGATATTTTATTAAAGCCTACGAATAAGAGAATGTATAGAAGTATAAATGAAGCTCAAAAAGTGGCACCAAAAAAATTGTAACGCGTTCTAAATTTGTTCTTTAAAAATTGTAACTATAGCCGCCAAAACTCATACAAAATGTCATTTTTCATGGGGTGCCAAAAATGATTTCGATTTTGTTTGGAGTTATTCTTCCATATTTATTCTCTTATTCGTAGATTAAAGCTATTAATAAATCTCCATTGGTCCCAGTAATTGAAACATTTCAATTAAACTGTGTTTTATTGCTGGAGCTGTATGTGCGAACTGCGAATGGAAAGCTTGTAACTGGTTTTATGTCCGAAATACTCAGAAATAGTTTCGCGGTTTGGTACAGATTATATATAAATTTTATCCATTAGTTTTCATTGTTAAAAATAAAATAAAAATATCCATCAAATGCAATTTGCTGATTGAACGTTTGTATGAAAAGTCTTTTTTTTTAGGACGCTGTTATCCGGTCGAGGCCGTGTTTTGAACACGAACGAAAGTGTTTTAAACTGCGTTTTAAAGTCTGAAAACCAATTATGTCTTATTTAAGGATCTGGCTGATAGGCGACAGTGCTCAATTACACGATTAGATTAATTTTAATAGATAGAAAAAAATCCCAAAGTTACCCCTTTTTGTTATTTTTTATCAATACTATGATTAAACTGCTGATATTTAACTTTTCATTCTTGTACTTCTTTTTCATTTTACGACTAGATTTATACCATTTACCGAAACTAAAGTCATACCTCAGTATTTTTGGATAGTTCATCTAGTGAAATCATCAACTGAATACACGATTGGAATTACTTCACTCGATAGAAAATCGTCACAAAGATGACGTATTTTCATGTATTTTTAAACATTTTTCTCGTTTTAGAAGAACTTAAAATAGTTTCCGATTGTTGGTTTTTATACTCACATATTCACCATTAGTTTAACTGGTGCAATCATAAAAAAAATCTAGAAAAAGTACTTTGGTTAGTTCTTTTTAATGGAAAATACGGCTCACGCACACACTTTTCGGAGCGCTCGGCAATCGCGTTTCTCATAGAAAATATTCGTCGGGACCTATGGCCCCTTAACTAAATACATTAAATATTTCTATTGAACTCCGTAGAATTTTGAGCTTAGAAACACCCATGAGCAAAGATATTGATGAAAAACACGTTTTTTTGCAATCCTGCTTTCAATTGGAGCGGGATGGCTAATTGCAAACTTATGCTTGCAAGAAAGAGACGCTTGCACTTGGATAACCTGGCCTTAAATTCACTACAGGTTTCTTAGGGAAAAATGTTAAGTATCATTATTTAATTTATTTATTAAAGTAGTGCAACTGTTTACCCTGACATCCTGAATTTATCATGATAATTTTATTAAATAGGAATGGAATAAAAAGGTAAAAGAAAAAACACTACAGCAAACAAAACTTAACCTAAACTTAAATAATTCTAGACAGAGCCACTACGCCAGGGCTAAGTTCCTTAATTGAAAAGCCCGCCTCTGGTCATACCTGGCCCGAAGGTGCCCATAATACTGGCCGCGTTTCCGCGTTGAATCGCTATTGATATGCGTTGAGCCAGATATGACCCAGCACGAGGACCGTTACCCGCATCCCGTAATCGTTTGCCCAGGTCCCTCACGAAAGTCTTTGCTTCGTGATGATGATCATGATAATCATTTCCGAATCTGTTAAAGAACTTTCAAATAGATATTCTATGATGGAGCATTATGCTAAGCAAAAATAGTTGTATTTCAACCACACAATACAAGTCTACCAAAATAAAACGACGCAGAACCCTCGAGTTATTATTTATGCCAGGTAAACGTTTTAACCCCTAAATATGTATGAGAACCATTCCGGAGTAACATGAATAGGATGCCCGAGGTCATTCACCTCGTTATAAAACCTTTGTGTCCGCATCTAAAATAAACATCCTGTAGGGGTACGTTTTTAAAAAAAAAACGTATTTCAGGAAGGAAGTTAAAAAAACAGTTTTATTATTATACTAGAGGACCGCGGCGAACTTCGTATTGCATTAGAATCTTCCCGACACACACTTGGCCGTTTTTATAGCCTATGTTTATCATTGATAATGTAGCTTTCTAATGGTGAAAGAATTATTCAAATCGGTCCAGCAGTTTCCTATTTATTACCCACCAACCATAAAAAAAAAACAAATCCTTTTATAGTATTAGTATAGACTACGAGCTACAATATTATGTTATTATTTATTATGTGGAGTACCTAATAGAGGTGACGGGACAAACGCCATGCGCCATATGCGGATGAGGAGCGTGGATGGGTGAATGAGCTTCTTTTTTCGCAAATCGTGATCGGATACACATGCTGATTTTTTTTGTTCTGACAGGTTTGCTCCCATAGTAAAAGTTGTCAGTTTGATGGGTAGAGTATGTGGTTTAAAGGTTAATGATACTTTTCCTTACATCCTGTATTATTTATGTGGTCGCGGGTAACCTCTAGTTCGTTATAAAACCAGCATAAAAAATAAACATTCTAAAGAGGAGAATGTTTTAAAAAAAATGTTTTTTGTTTCTGAACGCAGTATGAATAACTTAACAAAACGGTACTATGAGGCTACGAGCTACAGTATGCTACGCCGTAGCAACGTAGCAATTTCGAATATTTACAATATTCGTGTTTTTATACTTTTATTTACTACTACCTAGTGTTTTCCCGCGACTTCGTCCGCACAAATTATATACCAGATTTAAAGGCTAGGTTATCCCACTGCAAGCGTCAATTTCTTGCAAGCATGTTTACAATTAGCGATCCCGCTCCAATTGAAAGCAGGATCGCAAAAAAACGTGTTTTTCGTCAATATCTTTGCTCATAGGAGTTTCTAAGCTAAAACTTCTCCCGAGTTCACTAGAAATATTTAATGTATTTAGTTAAGTACAAGAATAAAAAGTTAAATATCAGCAGTTTAATCATAGTATTGAAAAAAACATATCAAAAAGGGGTAACTTTGGGATGTTTTTCTATCTAGTAAACTTAATCTAATCGTGTAATTGAGAACAGTCGCCCATCCGCCCGATCCTTAAATAAGACATAATTTAATTTCAGACTTTAAAACACAGTTTAAAACACGTTCGTTACTTTTCGCGACCGCGGCGATTCATTCATTACAAACAAACAAACAAAAAATCTAATCTTTCCTCTTTATAATATTAGTATATACTGAATATAGACGTAATAGAGTATAGACTATCGTTTTTGCCGGCGCAGGAGTCTCGTCTGCTGTCTATAAAAAAGTATACATACATATCACGACCTTAATCCCTTTCGAGGTGGTCAGAAAAAATCCTACAACTGAAAACTATCTGTTTAAGAATGTAGTCTCACCACGTGTCAAGTGGTGAGAGGTAGCTAGCCTTTTGCCCACATGAATACTCCTTTAATCCCTTAGTCGCGTCGTACGACAACCACGGGAAGAACTGGGGTGGTCCGTTCTAAACCTTAAACACACGGCTAAAAAAGTAAAAAAAAAGTATCCTACGTGTTAATCCAAAATAGTTTTTTCACCTCACAAGCTCGGAAAGATTCTGTTTATCATTCGAAATCTGAGTGCAAAAGTGCATTTTATCCGCTAGCGAGGAAAGAGTTTTTGAAATTCGAATACGTCTATTCAATATTTTTCTATACCGCCAATCTACTGAAAATGCTTGATAACTATTTCATTTCACTGGCCAGCACGAAAAAAAAAAAACATTTTAAAATGTTCTTTTTAGCAATTCACTTTTTTTCCTCGCTGTTGTGAGGTGAAAAGTTGTGTGTTTCGCTCGGCTGCAAAGTTATTCTGCGTCTCGTACCTTTGAAACCTTCGCTGAGCTCAGGATTCTATTATTTAATCCTAGTATCCTTCGCTTGCTCAGGTTTTAATACAAGTACTCGCGCCAAAAAGCAACTTTGCAGCCTAGCATAACAAATAACTATTCTTTGCCTTATTTCATCCAAATCAGTTGAGCCGTTTATGTGTGAATTGAGTCGCAAACATACAGACATCGTCACGAATAATATTAATAGGATAGGAGACCATTCCGAATATTAAAGTACTTTGATCATATTTAAAGCCAATTTTTTATGCGTAAAATTCAATTGAGAATGCGAAACTATTTATAGGTACGTATTCTTCTCTTATTTAACTTCTAAGGCATTAAAGGACAAAACAAATAAATGAAAAAACTAATCACGCAATTTCTTAGAAAACTTTTTTATATTCTTATTAAGTAAGGAGACCATTCAGAATGAATATACAAGGTGTTTCATAAGTAAGAATAAATTTTTAAAACTCTTAAGGGGGTTGTTTAGACCGTCAAACTGAACAACTTTCTCTATGGGAGTTATGGGACCAACATCGAAATCGCGAAAAAAAAAATTTGATATCCCATACATATTTTAGCTCTAGTCGATTTGTAGAGTATGGAACATCATTTTTTTTTTCGCGATTTCGATGTTGGTCCCATAGTGAAAGTTGTTCAGTTTGATGGTCTACACCACCCCCTTAAAGGTTTATTTGTATTTTTGTAACACCTTGTATAAAAATTCTTCCAAATTCAAAGATTATTTTTTATTCGTTAACATTCAATTCAGAATACGAAACTGTACGACTTCTCTAATTAACTCACTACTAAGTCATTAAAATAAAAACAATAAAAAAAGCTATTCACGAAATTTCTTGGAAAACGTAATTTGGGGTAAAGAATTCTTTTGTTTCGAGTCAAAAGAGCAGATCGATGGTCCGATATGAAAGGGGATCAAAAGACCATTAGTCGCCGATCCGTGGGGATACCGAAATGTTTGCGATTTATTGTGGAACAAAACCGGTCAAGTGAGAGTAGGTCTCTCGAGCCGAGCGTTCCGTGCCATCATATTTAAAAGTTAAGTTATAGCCTGTAGAATCCCACTGCAGGGCAAAGGCCTCCTCTCACGAATAAGGGTGAGAGGGAGTGGGCCATACTCCACCACGCGGGCCCAGTGCGTGTTGGTGGAGGCAAGTTAGTGGTCACCTTGCTGTCAGAGAATTTTCAAGCCGTCAATGGGCCTCTGACCTGGCTTAACGAATAGTTACAACGCCATTTGACGGAACTATCCGAGACCAACTGCTTAACGTGCCTTCCGAAGCACGGAAACGCTCGAGATGAAATACCACTAAACGGTCACCCATCCAAAGACTGACCGGACCTGACGTTGCTTAACTTCGGTGATCGTTTCCAATACCGAAGCTCCACTACGCCAACGAGCGCTACCATATTTACAAAAACTTAATTCTTCTGGATCCTTAGCGCAAGCCGGACACACACTTGTTCAGTTTTTATTATTTGTTGTTACGATAGAGCACAAAACCAAACAAAAACCTTGAAAAACACGGTCCTTTGAACGCCCTAAATTTTTTTAACTATTTGTTAAAAAATAAAAAATAAAAACACACATTCTGTGCAAACTCTGTCAACCTGTTTTAGTTCAAAAGATACAGCCCATTATAGGGTGGGACAGACAGACAGACAGACGGAAAGTACAGAACCCTAATTTTTTTGTATAATACAAAATTACAGTTTTGTTTTTTTAGGACGGACATCGTACGCTTAGTAATAGGGTTCCGTTGGAACCCTTTTGGTACGGAACCCTAAAAAACTCACAATTTCACAGAAAGCCTCCGTAAGAGGATTGATTTAAGAGTAGCCGTAAGAAACGTTCTTATTTTTATAAAGTAAAATAATCCTTGAAGGATTTAAAACCACTTTTCTACCATAGTCTAAAAGTTTCTTTAAATTTTTTAGCTTAATAAGTGCCTAGACGGAGTCACGTTGCAGGGTTTGCCCCGAACACTTGTCTCTCGCGTGGTGTTCGCGCGGTTCGCGTTTCAGCCTGCCACGAGGCTCCATAATCCTTCTCAGTTGTTCTTACTCAAAAATAATCCTCGAGATTGGATAGATACTCTCTCAAAACACTTGACATTGGCGGAAATGCGGTGCTAACGCACAAGCAAGAAGTCCATTAAATATAAATAAAAAAAAAGTACCTAGACAATTAGCTACTTATAAACTAAAATATTATTTTATATTTTTTTTATCACGAGGGCAGGCCTTTGCCCAACAGTGAGAGTGACACAAAAAAGGAAAAAAAAACATTGTTTTATTAGGAACACCAACAACACTAGTCTGGTCTGATATACAGGCTGATCCAAACCGTACTGTCCAAAAAATATATAAGATTCCTCACATACAGGGGCATGCAAATATACCCCATGTTAGTATGTACCTCAATTTATTGTAGTTTTCGATAATTTTTTAATGGTTCTTTAAGAATTTTCGGCAGGATCAGCTTAAATTTATATTGAAATTTTCTTTTTGGGTTAAGTATCCCTGTACGGTCCAACCACCGAACATTTGCTTGCGCACGCGGTGACCTAGTTTGGCCGCGTGGAATAGCGTTTATTATAAATATGCATGTATCAAGTAATAATCATGAGAGACTATATTCAACTGTCATGCAAGACACATTAGAGAAAGATTCGCCAACTTAACTTTGTTTCTTTACCTATCTTCAAGTAAAACTTTATATCTTCAACTACATCTTCTTTCTCTCATCTCTCCTCAACTACTATCAAGCAACTTCACTACAATCAAGTGTACGCGCTAACTGGCCCGTACATTTAATGGTCCTTCGAGCATAACCAGCAGGTACGAGGTGTTCTTGTGTCTCTCGATACGGTAGCGAATCGGTTGACTGGCCTCCCACCAGCGGGTCTCACCAGTTTAATTGAGAACTCGTACTTATCGTAAAGAGAGTGCAGGGGCATCGAGTGCCGTCCAGCGACCATCATAAATCAACTTCGAGTCGGAGTTTCAACTACTACAAGCTACGATTTGAGAAGATTTACACGAAGACTGCATCAACTGAGTGGACTTCGGGTCGCGAACCAACGAACACCTTCTTACTACACTGCGTCTGTCAACGTAAACTTACACGTGACAGGCCCGCCGAGTTATCAAGCTACAAACTAACTTCAAAGAAAATAACTACAACTCACCATGAGTAAGCTACAACTACAACAAACTTGCTTCGAGAACATCAAAACTCTATGCACCAACTACAAGAAAGACAGCTCGTCAAGAAAAACTCAAGATTATCTCAACAAACGACTATCATCTCTTCAGTCTCAATGGCAGGACTTCAACGAGCGACACAACACACTTGTCGAAGAAATTGAAGAGAAGAACATTCACTACTTCGTGGAAGACATCTACAATAAAACTAAAGCGCTGTTCGAGTCAACCAAGACCGAAATGCAACTCCTCCTGCGGCGTCTTCAGCAAAACGAAGACGAGAAAAAGATAACTTTCGATCTGACAGGAATGTTAGACGAAGATGCTGAGGACAACGTTAGAACTCTACTGAACAAACAGGAGTGTAACTTTAAGGCCATTGACCGTGCCTTATCTAAAATCAACATCGAAACTGTGAAAGAAAAATGGGAGCTAGAAGACCATCTGAACATTTTGAAAAAGAAATGGGAAGCGGTCGACAAGCAACACTGGGAGATAGACGCTGAACTCAAAGGAAACAATGAACTATACTACAACACGTTCGCAAATATCGAACACGAATACGACGAGATGCGAAGGCTTCTTAACAACAAGATCTGGTCCAACGTTCATCATCAGCAGTCTGCGCCACGAATCGAGATCCCTGAATTTTCTGGGAACTACCATCACTGGATATCTTTCAAGGACCTCTTCCAAGAAACTATCCACAACAACCCTACTATCAATAAAGCACAGAAGATGCAACATTTGAAAACTAAACTACGAGGAGAAGCTCTCAGAATGGTCCAGCATCTATCAGTCTCAGCCGAAAACTATGACTCGTGCTGGGATATACTGGGTCAACGGTACGACAATCGACGCCTTCAGTTCAGCTCTTTTATGAATACCATGCTGAACCTGCCTATCATACAACATCCAGATGCTTACAACATCAAAAGAATGCATGACGTACTCACAGAATGTTTGAACGGTCTAACTAACATCGGTTTAAACATTACTACGTGGGACCCTATCATCGTGCACTTAATGTCGCAAAAATTGGACGCTGCGACCTACAACGAATATATGAAGGAACTTCAACATCATAGAGATTTACCTAACTTATCAGAATTCTTATACTTCCTTGAAACCAAGTTCATGGCCTACGAAAACATGAAAAGCGTCAAGAAAGAGAACACTGTACCGAAAAAACCATTTTCATCTTCATACAACCAACATCCTGAAAGAAAACAATATTTCGATACGAAAAAAGGTTATTCAAAAACCTATCATACCTACTTCGCTAATGAAAAGTGTCGTCTTTGCAACGGAAATCACGTTCTGATGCAATGCCCACAGTTCGTTGACATGGATCCTGTACAGCGAAGCATTACTGTAGTCAAATTACAATTATGTCAAAATTGTCTATTTAGCCACGGCGACGCAGAATGCAAGTCGACAAAAACCTGTAAAGAATGTAACCATAAACATCATACTTTGTTACACACCACTGCACGAAAATTACCCGTAAACAATAATTCGGGGCAACGACCGCCGCCATCGACAAATAATAATCAAAATCAAAGTTCTAACCACTTATCTAACGGCGAGATGGAAGTACTATTGACAACTGTTCAACTGAAAATTAAAACTTACAACGGAACCTACGTCACACTGCGAGCCTTACTAGATCAAGGTTCGCAAGTTAACTTGATTACCGAGAACGCAGCACAACTTTTAAGGCTACCGAGGAAGAAAATGAACGCCACCATATCTGGAGTGGGGGTGGTATCAGGAGACTGCAAGGGACGCCTGCAACTAACCTGCAAATCGATACATAACGATTATACTTTTGATGCGGACGTTTTAGTTATGAGAAAACTAACTAATAACTTACCTAACTCGTCCTTCGAAAAGGCTAACTGGCCTCATCTGGAAAACTTAAAACTTGCCGACCCTGAATTTAATATCTCAAGTCCTATCGATCTTCTGCTCGGAGCCGAGATTTACTCCGATATTATCCTGGGAGGAGTCCTGCGAGGCGACCAATGTTCACCCACTGCACAACAAACGCACTTAGGATGGATTTTGTGTGGCAAATTGAAGAAAGTTTTTAATTGTCACGTAACTTTAGTTGACATGAACGAACTAACTAAGTATTGGGAGCACGAAGATATACAACAAGGCAACTCAGACACTCCCAAGGACGACCATTGCGAGGAACACTACAGCAAAACTGTGTCACGAGCTTCAGATGGAAAATACATCGTAGAGCTGCCACTTCAACCTGGTTTTGAAAATAAATTGGGAAAATCTAAATCTATAGCCATCTCTCAATTTCTTCAGTTGGAAAAGAGGCTGGAGAGAAATAAAAAACTCGCCCTTATGTATCGTGATTTTATAAGGGAATATGCCGAACTTGGACACATGATACCGTCAACTCCGGTCTCATCAACGACCACCCAATGCTACTTACCACATCATGGCGTCCTGCGGGAGAGCTCAACTACAACTAAACTGAGGGTTGTTTTCAACGCGTCTCAGAAGACTACAAGTGGCTACAGTTTGAATAGCGTGCAAGAAAAAGGTCCCAACCTACAAAAAGACATACAAGCGTTGCTCTTAAAATGGAGGTCATATCAATACGCCTTCACTGCTGATATTGAGAAGATGTATCGCTGTATCTGGACCTCAGCAGATCATCAACAGCTGCAAAAAATTATTTGGAGAGATTCACCCTCACAAAAGCTACAAGAATTTGAACTACGTACAGTAACGTATGGGATGAAAAGCGCACCATGGCTAGCAATGAGAACTCTCAAGCAGCTAGCCATAGACGAGCGTCACCGATACCCAGCAGCTGCCGAAACATTACAAAATCAATTTTACGTAGATGACCTTGTCAGCGGGCATGCGACGCTTGAGGAAGCTAAAGAATTGCAGCGATCATTAATAAACTTACTAAAAAGCGGCGGTATGAACTTACGCAAATGGTCAGGTAACCATCCCGCTTTATTAGAGGACCTATCGGATGATCAGATATCAAAACAAGCTATATTCGATTTCAAGCATGAAGATTCAATGAAAACGCTCGGACTGAGCTGGAACCCGCACACAGATGATTTTGTGATTAACTGGGATCTCGAGCAAAAACCTCAATCATTAACCAAACGAACTCTACTATCTGAAATCTCCAAACTATATGACCCTTTGGGATGGTTGTCTCCTATAACTGTGACAGCTAAACTAATGTTCCAAAGGGTCTGGCTAAGCAAGCTCGGGTGGGATGAAGTCCTACCCAGTGACATACAAAATGAATGGAGAAAATTCAAAGCAGAACTACACTACATAAAAAATATCAAACTTAACAGATGGATCGGCGTCAAAGGGCAAGAGATCGACCTATTAGGTTTTTGTGACGCAAGCGAGAAGGCCTATTCATGCGTCATATACAGCCGTGTGCCCGACGTGAACGGCGAACAAGCGATAACACTACTCGCCGCCAAAACTAGGGTTGCTCCATTAGCTCAGAAAACTACACTACCGAGGTTAGAGCTATGCGGGGCACTACTTTTATCTCAACTCATGGAAAAATGTAAAGAAGCCTTTTCTAACTACAACATAAGAGTTCAAGCATGGTGTGACTCGCAGGTGGTTCTGGCGTGGTTACAAGGAGATAACTCAAGGTGGGAAAAATATGTCGCTAACAGAGTAGCAAGAATCAAGCAAATCATCCCAGCTGAGCAATGGAACTATGTGAAGTCTGAACAGAACCCTGCAGACTGTGCGTCGCGAGGACTCTACCCGAAAAAACTTACCGACTTCAACTTATGGTGGCATGGAGCCGCGTTCGCTAAAACTCATCAACATTTCGAAAATACGAAAACTTCAAACTGTCTATTTACAACTACATTGGGAACAGAAAATCCAATAGAGCCAACCCTACCAACTCAACTGAATGAACATTTTGTTAATAAATTGCTACAAAAATGCAGTTCATTAACACGAATAACCAGGGTCACGGCATATGCAATACGATTCGTTGCAAGCGTACGCGGCAAGAAATCAGACACCGACTACCTAACTACAAATGAATTGATCGTCGCTAATGAACAAATAATAAAATATGTGCAAAAATCAGCATTTCCGGCTGAATACGAACAACTTAGAAAAAATACAAACTTGAACATGAAAAGTATCCTGCATAAACTCAACCCTTACATGGATGATAAACAAATCATTCGAGTAGGAGGCAGGTTACAAAACTCTAACCTACCCTTCGAGATGAAACATCCCGCAATAATACCGAAGAGTAGCAGATTCACAGAGCTGCTCATCCAACAAGCACATACTTCGCTACTACATGGTGGAGCCCGGTTAACCCTAGCCTACATAAGACAGCGATACTGGATAGTGGGTGGCAACAGAGCTACTAAGGATCACCTACGGCGCTGTGTACGCTGTCATCGTTACAAGCCAACTGAAAAGAACCAACTCATGGGTAACCTGCCTGAGTACCGAACCATCCCTTCCAGGGTCTTCTCACATACAGGCGTTGACTTCACTGGGAGTGTTGATGTCAAACTTAATAAAGGAAGAGGTGTGAAAACTAGCAAAGGATACATCGCGATCTTCATATGCATGGCAACGAAAGCTGTGCACATCGAGCTCGTTTCTGACATGAGCTCTGAAACTTTTATTGCTGCATTCCAGAGGATGTGCTCTAGACGCGGGACACCCAAGCACATGTACTCGGATTGCGGAACAAACTTCATCGGGGCATCAAAGCTACTACACAGCGAATTTCAAGACTTCAAACAGATTTTGTCTCCCGAATTCTTCAAAGAAATAGGGAAGATGGAAGTGGAGTGGCACTTCAACGCCCCCGCATGGCCAAGTGCGGGCGGTTTGTGGGAGGCAGCGGTAAAAGCTATGAAATATCACCTTCGCCGGGTACTGGGCGACCAGAAACTGACCTACGAGGAGTTTACGACGCTGCTGACCAAGATCGAGGCATGCATGAACTCACGACCGCTGTGCCCTCTTACTGAAGACCCTGATGAATTCTTCAATTACTTAACGCCTGGTCACTTCTTAACGGGTGGCCCTATGACCTCACTACCATTATCTGATTATAGTGACGTCACAAACATCGATATACGTCGTCGATGGCAACTAACTGAACATATGTCTCAACAATTTTGGAAATCATGGTCGAACGAGTACTTAACCCAACTCCAACGACGATGCAAATGGAACAAACCAACTGAAAACATCAAGATAGGTGACATAGTGTTGGTAAAAGAGAACAACCTGCCACCTGGAAAATGGGCCATGGGCCGGGTACTAGAACTACATCCCGGTTCAGATGGCCTCGTTAGAGTAACTACTCTCAAGACTCAAACTGGAGTCATCAAACGTCCCGTCGTAAAGCTATCGCCGCTCCCGATGGAAACTACGACCAATACTGACAAGAAAGAAAGTTCTAACTGTAGAAGAGAGAGTAAAATAAACCAAAATACTTCAACTTATTCAAAAGTTAACAAACTTAAAAAAGGATGTCTCTCGATATTGTTGACAATTTTGTTATCGCTGTGTGTAATAACAAACGGAGCACGCGCCACAGGCGGCGGGATTGACTCGCCGTCGTCAAGGGCTCATATTACACGCTTTGAAAAAGAACGCCCGATTTATTATGATACTATTGGGAAGTTACAAATTATTCATAATGAATGGAAACTACTTATGTACTATAACTTAACGAATTACTGGGAGGGCATCCGACGCATCGAAACTTATGTTCAGAGTTTGGACGACTTATGTCAAAAAACAGACCCAAGATACTGTAAAATGACACTTGAACAGATTCATCATGAGACTGAACTAATGAACTATTACAACACCATTCTTCTCACTCCACACAAACATGTGACCAAGCGCAGAAAGCGAGGACTCATCGACGGAGTGGGATACATAGCTAACAGTCTGTTTGGTGTCCTGGACCAACACTTCGCAGAAAAATACCATCAAGATATAGAATCGCTGCAGAACAACGAAAACTACCTACTCGACTTGATTAAAAATCAAACATCCATAGTCGAGCTGGAGAACAATGCACTGAAGAAGAGCGAAGACAACATCCAGCGTCAGTTCGACTTAATTAATAACTACATGAAACTAACTGACACCAACTTTGCGAAGGTCGAATCAGAAATGGAGATAGTAATGTCAACTAGTTACTTTAACTCCGCATCCTTATCAGCTTATCTACTAATAAACAGTTTAAGAAGGATTCAAGAAATGCTGTTTAAAACTATCACTGAAGTCCACAAAGGGCACCTGAACGTCAATCTCATCACGCCTGGAAACTTGATCAAACAGCTGGAAGACATCTCCGGTAGACTTCCACCAACTCTATCTCTACCCGTGAGAAACGTGCGACAGGATATAAAGGAGCTTTACAAACTACTTTATGTGAAGGCACGAGTAACATCCAACTACTTTTTATTTGAAATTCACATACCACTGACTTCGGATCAAGATTATAATTTGTATAGAGCTTATTCGTTACCTATCACTACAAACGATAGTGTAACCACTCTTCAATTAACTTCAAGAAACATTGCCGTGAACTTCAAGGAGAATACTTACATGTCCCTGTCAGAAGAAGATATAGGACAATGTATGCAGCACAAACTTGATGAATTCCTATGCAACAAGAACCTACCAACTTTCAACCTACATAATCCGCACGCTCCCTGCGAAGCCACTCTACTGAGCCACAGGCCATCGACGTCATCGTGTGACGTACGGAGCGCACCGTGTAAGGATGCATGGATCGGGTTGCACGCGCCGAACAGCTGGCTTGCGATATGTTGCACAATCTGCACAATGCGGACGATATGCGAGAGTGACGTCGCATCACACACTATAACTAATTCTGCGATAGTGACTCTGGCTCCGGGATGTATGCTGCAATCAAAGGACTTGACTATTCACTCGCATAACGAATTTAGCAGCAATCTGAAGATGGAGTACGAATTCACTGTACCTTCTCTGAATTCTACTGTCAATAAAATTGTAAATATTGCACATTACAATGCAACACGTCTGTCTCTGCCTACGCACCCGGAACTTCAAGACATCGATAAGCATTTGGGCATACAGAAACGTCACGAAGAACGACTTCCTTCGACAATATCAAGCCATGACCTACACCAATATGTAATTTGTTATGGTCTACTAGGCGCAGCTATACTTACAGCCTTATGGCTAGCATTGAGGAAGTGCCGCCAACGTATTGGCTCTAAGAGAGAGCCGAACACGACGCGACACGAGAACATCGAGCTGCAGTGCCGGCGTGCCGCCGCCGAGCCGCTCGCGACGCTGTCACCGCCCGCGCCCTTCAACAACTCCACGACGAGGACGCGACCGGGAACCGGAGCAGCAGAAAACTTAGCTTTTAATTTTGATTGAATTATTTTTATTTTGTAATGGCGAATTCTTTTCTTTTGTCTTTGTTTTATCCTTTTGGGGTTGCCAACATGTACGGTCCAACCACCGAACATTTGCTTGCGCACGCGGTGACCTAGTTTGGCCGCGTGGAATAGCGTTTATTATAAATATGCATGTATCAAGTAATAATCATGAGAGACTATATTCAACTGTCATGCAAGACACATTAGAGAAAGATTCGCCAACTTAACTTTGTTTCTTTACCTATCTTCAAGTAAAACTTTATATCTTCAACTACATCTTCTTTCTCTCATCTCTCCTCAACTACTATCAAGCAACTTCACTACAATCAAGTGTACGCGCTAACTGGCCCGTACAATCCCCTTAGACTTAACAAAGATTTAGGATTATTTTATCACGAGAACGAATCAAACATTACCCTAGCGAGCCACTGGCAAAAGGCAGCACTTTATTATACAGTCGGCAACGCAACTTGATAAACATTTGTCATCCTCTGTGTCTATGAGAATACGGTTCAAAAGCGTTCAACAACTTTGCCGACCGTACAAAAACCCGCTCAAAATCAAACCGCACTTCACAAATCCTCCAACACATCACCAAAACCATTTGTAAGAAAAAACGGACCCTTTATCAAGCCTCACCATAAAGAGCTGGTTGAAACGACGTCGTACGACCGGTCCCCCATGTTGTCGTATCTGCTCACCCCCTAAAACAACAAGCGGTGTGATCCGGGTCGACTACCCCTTGGGAATAGCGCGGGATGGCTTCTGATGCCGAGTATTGATAAGTTTCCGCTACTGCTGTCTTACATTGTGACATGTTTTGTTTCGATCCTGTGATATTGCTGTTTTAACCCCGGCCGAAAAAAGATAGGTGTTATAAGTTTGGAGCCTATGTCTGTCTGTCGGTCTGTGGCATCATATTATTGATTATAAACATGTTACAGCCATGTTGTGCTATTTCGAATCAAATTAAAGATTGAAAAATTTGTCTCGGGCGGGACTTGAACCCACGCTCTTCCAAACCGGGGAAACGTGCTAACCAATTACACCACCGAGCCCACTACCCAGAGAACGAAATTTTCAATCTGTTACGTCTTAAGGGGACGTGCGAACCATCTACTGTGGCATCATAGCTCCCAAACTTGTGGACCGATTTCGATGCGGTTTTCTAATAGAAATCAAATTTTTGCGAAAGTGTTCTTAGCTTCGTGATTTAAAAAAATCTATGTTCATTTCATAGCGGTCCCCTACGAATTAATTGACATAAATAAGAACTAAAACATAGATTTGCTTACATCAAAAATAATAGGTGACTGAATTATTTTTTACTTTTAAAAGTTTGTTTTTGGCGTTGGGGGTTTTTACGTAAACTCACGACGATGGTCCTTTTCGAGGTAGTCGGAAACATTGTTTCAACTACCAACCCTCTCTTTTAGGAGAGGAAGAAATTGTGGCTCATTCTAAATTGGTGCCACACTAGACCAGAGAATCGGTTTCTACCGGGTGAAATTGATATCATTAGCATCCTTTTAAACTAAGAGTCTATCCATCAAACTGAACAACTTATACTATGGGAGCAAAACGATCGGAGCAAAAATAAAATCTGCTGTTCCATACTAAACTGCAATGCCTACTCGACTCAAATGTATGCAACAGCGAATTTTTTTTACTTGGATCTGTTTGCTCCCATAGTAAAAGTTACTGAATAATTTTTGGGTACTCATAGTTTGAAAGGATGCAAATGATATCAATTTCACCCTGTATAATCTCGGCTATGAACGTTACCTAAATACCAGCAAAAACCTACATTCCAAGTGGCAATAAATAGTCACGCTTCCCCATAAAGCATTGTCTTACATCTCCTCGCTGACGTCACGCTTATGACGTCATTTCCCGTAAATTTCCTCCCTGAAGTTACTGCGGGCGCTGGCAAGATTTATATCCTGAATATGTTACTGTTCAGTATGACGGCTTTTGGCAGTGTGGTTTATGTACATTAAGGTTTCGAGGAAATTCTTAGATCGTTATTTAAAGAGGTGTCGAGGCCAAAACTGTGTTTTCGGTACATATAGGTTTATATGACGAATATGAATATTTTGTACCCGAGTCATGGATGTTTGTATCTATATAATATGTATTCTATATCGTTGTCTAGTTATCATAATACAAGTCCAGGCTAGATTCTGGAACTTTAAATGTGACTAGATAATTTGTGTGACACTGTCCAAGATATTTATTTATTTATTTTATATACTTCTTGATATCCTGACGGTTTTTTATGAGGATGATCAGACCATCAAACTGAACAACTTTCTCTATAGGACCAACACCTAAATCACGAAAAAGAAATCAGCCGTTTCATACAATACGGCAATACTACTCGACCGAAATGTATCGGACAGTAGATTTTTTTCGCAATTTCGATGTCGGTGCCATACAGAAAGTTGTTCAGTTTGATGGTCTGATAATCCTTTTAAAAAACCATCAGCATATTAAATTGGACCCTGTATAAGAGTACTACCTGCCCCATCAATGTTGACCCCATCCCCTCGGTGGCACTGGAGGTGGACGCCACGACAGTAGGCAGTGGTCGACAGTAAGCAGTGGTCGACAATTTTTCTGTGGCAGTCGTGTATTCCTCTCTCACTCGCTCTTATTCGGTGTCTTGTCTGCACCACTAAAATCTCTATTCAAGTGCGGAGTGAGGCAGGGATCATTGAGGCAGGGTATCAGAAGTAAGTGAGAAGCATGGAGGGAGTATTTGAATTGGGGATCTGGATGAAATAAATACACCAGCAACTAGGATTAGGATATCAGATTATATTGATATATTTAGATCATTTCAACTAGGATGATGTAGAAGTTGGATCAGAGTGACAGATGACAGACAAGAAGAAAACAATAAATACGAATAGATTCATTTTTGTATTCTAAGGAGACTTTAATCCAACAGGGAGTAGCCATTCTGCACTGAAGAAATTAAAGATAGAAAGGTGTGATGCATGCAAAATAGTTGATATCTACCAAAAGTAAAAGGATAAAAATATACTTTTAAATGATACAACGATAACGCAAAATGAAATGAATGGTATTCAGATGTTACCAACCCGAGGTGTCGCCCCGGATTCACAAGATGTGGGTTCAAGATAGAATTCCTACGAAAACGGAATTATCACCATCTCTTTTTAAAACATCGTGTTCTAAAAGACGTGACACTCTTCCAATGGGTATGATTTTAAATGGAATCCTGATTGAATCGATTTAATAGCAGATCAGCGACCCTATGAAATGACGGATAAATTGCAGTGAGACTGTCATTTGAAGTGCACCCAGTGATTGAATCGCTAACGACTTAGCAATTGTACTCGTTTGCTATTTCAGAGTTACTGGAAAGAAAAATTGGTCGGGAAAATCTATTTCGAAAATGATAGAAAAAATATATAAAAGTTAGATTGTTTTACAGTTTCAAATAGATTACCTATTGATGGCAAATGTGGTGTATTGCATAAGCATATGCTCACGACTATATTCTCCGAGGGGGTAGTCAGAGATATTCTGAAACCTCAGAACATCCACGTTTCACCAGTAGTACCGAAACTCTGTCCAGTGTGACGGGGGGTGAGCCCGTCGCCCGTCGATAGGCACGCATTTAAGTTTAAACTATGTATACACGTGTGGACTATGAAATGTGTTAGTTGTAGCACTAAATTCTTGACCGCTTCGAACGAATTTAGTGTCGCTTTATGTCTCTATGTTTCAATCCGACAGAACTGTCTTCACATGTTCACAAAGTGGTAAAAGTTGTCAGAATTGTTTATTTAGTATTGAACTCTATAAATACATCATAAAAACAAACGACTTCGTACTATCGCTTTACATTTACAACCCTATTTTTATTAACAAACACGAGACAGTATAAAATAAACCTAGATTGTAGTAAAGTAGCTTGACCCCGTTTCAAAAAGAATCCACACTAGCATGCTATAAATAAACTCGGAGTGCGCATTAAGCTGCTCGAACGAGCATTAAGTTCCACAGAATACTAAACTAGTTTCAATAAAGACGTATTGCTTCAGTAGCTGTGTACGCGCACGCGACTAATTGCATTTTTAAAAGCATTCCACTTCGATCCCGTAGGGGTGGGAAATGATATGACGATTTTTATGACTCACGAATTCACTATTGTGAATTTCAATATATTTTTTTGTGATTCATATAGTTTCAAGCATAGCATATGCTCACGACTATATTCCGCGGGGGTTAGTCAGAGATATTCTGAAACCTCAGAACATCCACGTTTCACCAGTAGTACCGAAACTCTGTCCAGTGTGACGGGGGGTGAGCCCGTCGCCACTTATAATGGACAGTGGGTACAATATACGCCTCGGAATTGAAGCATGCAGGTTTCCTCACGATGTTTTCTTTCACTTAAAAGCCAGTGGTGTTACAAATCGTACATAAATTCCGAAAAACTCATTGGTACGAGTCGGCTTGGACGGGGATCGAACCATCGCCTCCTGCACGGGAGGCAAGGTTACTTCGCCACTGGACCACCACGGCTATAGTTTCAAAGTCAACATAATTCATTCAATATAAGACATCGACGATTTTTTTTTTCGCTTACGCTGGTAGACGGAACATCAGTGTAACTGCCTGTGAGATAGCGATAGTCAGAAAACCCTATACAATTTATATGAAACTAGATGACTGACTCATCAGTCAGACAGCCGTCTTAGTACAAAAAAGTGACTACGTCGATAAGGACAGCCATAAGTAGCGATCTCCTTTTTAAACTAGAGCGAATTTGCTATGTACATCTCTTATTGAGTGAATATGACAAGACACGTCCTTCCTTCTAGTAGCTTCTCTTTCTACGATATAAGAGCTTGAAGGCCTCCGCTCATTGCAGCGATATTATCGCTGCGATTTTGCGATAATTGTTCTCAGTACAATTTGTATGGGGACGCGCGCGATCCTACACACTGCCGCGATATTATCGAGCGATAATATCGCTGCGATTTTGCGATAATTGTTCTCAGTACATTTTGTATGGGGACGCGCTCGATCCCACACACTACCGCGATATTATCGCAACCTGACGCAATCTCTTTCTACTACATTCAGTGAAGGGCGCATGCGTGACGCGAATCGCGGAATCGCTGCAGTGTGTAAGGTGTCGCGATATCGCTGTCGATAATATCGCTCGATAATATCGCTACAATGTGCGGAAGCCTTTAAGCTGACTTATTAAACGTCAAATCTTTTTTGAAGCGCTTGCATTTTAGGTGATTTTGTAAACACTTTCAAAATCAGGGGTGATTTAGACCGTCAAACTGAATAACTTTCTCTGCTGGACCAAAGTCGCAATCGCGAAAAAAGAATCTGCTGTTAAGTGCTGTTCCATACCAAAACTGCAAACATACTCGATCCGAATTTAATTTAAAAATAATAATTAAATTAATAATAATTAATAATTTTTTTTCCGCATTTCATGATGAGTCTATTAACCGAGTCACATCGCATGATCAATGTTGCCCATCCCTCACCATACACATAACTTACATCTATCTATCTATCTATAACGTCACGCCTCTTTCCCATTGGGGTAGGCAGAGACCAGAGCGCGCCATCTACTACGATCCTTACATACATCTTTTGCCTCATTCACATCCATACATCTCTTCATACATGCCCGTCGGTTTCGAGTACTCCGCACCTCCCCTTTTTGTAGGACGCAACTGATTTGATCAGAATACGTCCTACGAGGGCGCCCTCTGCCGACACATCCACTCATTTTAGCTCCATATATCTCTTTCGTACATCTGCTATCACTCATCCTCTCCACATGACCAAACCAACGAAGCATACCCTTCTCTATTCTTGTCACAACATCTTCTTTCAATTTACATCGATCTCTAATCACACAATTTCTCACTCTATCTCTCAGCGTAACTCCACACATGCTTCGCAAGGAACGCATTTCAACAGCATTAATTTTACTTTCATGCTTCTTCTGCCATACCCAACACTCACTGCCATACATAAGTGTAGGCACCAACACACCATTGTGTATAGCAAGTCGCGCCCTTTTGGACACCAATTGGCTAGCCACAATGGTATGCAAAGCACCGTTCACCTTATTTCCCGCTGTTACTCGCCTATGCACATCACCTTCACATTTCCCGTCTCTAGTAAACATACATCCTAAATACACAAACTCATTAACTTGTTGCACTTTTTCATTCTTAACTTACATATTTATTAACTTACATATTGTATTGAAACAGTAGAACACCTGGCGATGTTTTATTTTCGTCACGTGAACTATTTGAGCGCAAAAAGGTCATCGAATTGTTTCATTGTAAGCAGGAATATTTGACTTCAAAAATTGTTTCACTGTAGGCTTTTTGAATACCTACCCTTTTTTAGCAATCAAACATTTTTCCAATAGAGGAAAACTCATTCATGATTTTTTGTTACAACCTTCATCGCCGATATCAATTTTTATACACGAGTTCGCTGTTTGATTTTCCCCGGAGCGAAATACTTTCATTCAAAGCTTCATTTCGAGGAAAAAATCCTCCGTAAAAAAAACATTTTTAGTTTTGAAGTTAGTTTTTTTTTATTTTTCGAAACGAAATCAATACAGAAGGTATAAATAGTGAAGTAAAATCATCCCCATCACGCGGGAGTGGAAGCCTGTGCCTTTCATTGGCACATATTGATGAATATTTAAACTAGGACTAACAAGAGATTATCAAGATAATATCTATTGTCTCTACCTACCCCAATGGGAGACAGCCGTAAGAATATGTAAATAGCTGAATTTGTATGCCTATGTACGTCTACAGGATGCAAGTTAATTTCTAGCTAAATATGATCAAGATCGGTTCAAAGGTTTAGCCGTGAAGTATACAGACGGACACACTATACCATTCACAACATCACTGTGGATAAAGGTTCCCCAATGAAACCACATACATACAAGACATTCATACATTAAAGATTTATTACATCAAGCAAGATATAAGAGCAAACCAGCAGTTACCGCTAGTTTACAATAAATCTACGTGACACATGCAAACTAGTGATGCCTAACTAACGACAGTTTAACTCGATAGTCGTCCTCGAAAAATTGTAACAATATCGATAGTATCGATACTACCTACTGATGGTCTACCCGGACATTCGAACTTCGCAATTGCGTGAACGTTTTCGTTCCAATGTCAAATTTTTGTGTTGACTTGAGTATACTATTTTTCGCGGTCACGATAGTATTGATTGACTATCGATAATTTGACTATTGTTAGGCAACACTAATGCAAACAGCAGTACACGCCATTATTGATCTACAACAGTAGTAATTTGTGAACTCTATTACAAGGACATAAGACAGGAAACCCTGTGGTAAATAACGGCTGGTCTGGGCTAAACTTGTAGCATTGACGTGACCGTGGACATTGTTCCCCACTATTAGGGAAGTTTGTCTCTAAAGCCACAAGCCCTAGGAACTGGCTGTATGCTAAAAACAGTTCAACTAAGTAAGCCAGCGGACTGGACTGGATCAGAATAGTATAGTAGACCTTATTAATAAGATCCTAAAGACAAATATAACTTCATAATGTTGATAACTAGAGAATAAGAACTTGGGTGGCCGAGCTCTGCTCGCTTAAAGGCCTCCGCACATTGCAGCGATATTATCGAGCGATTTTATCGAGCGATATTATCGACAGCGATATCGCGACACCTTACACACTGCAGCGATTCCGCGATTAGCGTCACGCATGCGTCCCACCAATTAATGTAATCGAAAGAGTTACGATAATATCGCGGCAGTGTGTGGGATCGAGCGCGTCCCCATACAAAATGTACTGAGAACAATTATCGCAAAATCGCAGCGATATTATCGCTCGATAAAATCGCTGCAATGAGCGGAGGCCTTAAATCGAGTTTTTCCAGAGATGAGAACTATGCAGGAGAGACATTTATGAAAGTCATAGGTACGTTGAAATCAGCAGTAGAAAATGTCAAAATTACTATGGAGATAATGCATCTTTCTACTGCTCGATTGAACGTGTGATGTTCAAAAATCGTATTCCAGGGTGTAAACATAAATACGATACAGACCTAAATACTTTCTTTGTTAAATCAATTAAATTAATTAATTAAGATCATCAAACTGAACAACTTATCGTATGGAACCAACATGGAAAACGCGAAAAAAAAAACTGCCAGCTCCATAGAAAAACGTAAACGGCCACTCGGCCCAAATGTATGTATTCTAGATTGTTACTGAATAATTTCATTGACTTTAATTGGTTCATCATCATCATCATCATCTCAGCCGATGGACGTCCACTGCTGGACATAGGCCTCCCCCAAGGATCGCCATAACGACCGGTCCTGCGCCGCCCTCATCCAACGGTTTCCCGCCGCCTTCACCAGGTCGTCGGTCCACCGTGTCTCTACTCACCGGGGCCTACCCACGCTGCGCTTTCCGGTACGCGGCCGCCACTCGAGAACCTTCCGGCCCCATCGGCCATCGGTTCTGCGAGCAATGTGCCCCGCCCACTGCCACTTTAGTTTAGCAATTCTTTGGGCTATGTCAGCTACTCTGGTTCTTCTGCGGATTTCTTCATTTCTGATCCGATCTCGCAGGGAAACTCCGAGCATAGCCCTCTCCATTGCCCTTTGCACTGCACTTCCATTGCACTTTCAGCCTTTTTATGAGGCCTTGAGTGAGCGACCACGTCTCTGTTCCATATGTCATCACTGGCAACACACACTGATCGAAGACTTCCGTTTTAAGACACTGCGGTATTTGGGACGTCAAGATACTACGTAGCTTCCCGAACGCTGCCCAGCCGAGTTGGATTCGACGGTCGGATTTTAATTGGTTAGTAAAGAAAATATAATCAGACTACGTTTGTATGGAGCGCACCCCGAATTATATCCTCTTAAGTTTGCACCGACTGAAGAACTGACAACCAATGGGGTGTCAGAGTTCTAGAGTGGACACCGCGAACTGGTAGACGTAGTGTGGGGCGCCCTGCTGCCCGCTGGACAGACGACCTAAAAAAAGTAGCGGGGAGCGACTGGATGAAGAAGGCCAAGGACAGAGTTTTGTGGCGCGCCTTGGGAGAGGCCTATGTTCAGCAGTGGACGATGATAGGCTGATGATGATGATGAAGTTTGCACCCTGTAAAGATCGAATTGTACATAATATGCAACTAACGTCTTTTAATACAGATCTAACCTCTAAACGGCAAAATCGTCTCGACACGGCACATAAATTGTCTACACCGAACTTTGTGAAAAAGTATATCCTTAAAAGAATTTGTCTGTACTTTCGTCCTCTAGGATCTATAAGTTTCTTGGTAAATAACGTGACTAATGCCAGGCTAATGCCTGAAGTATGATAATTTGTTCGGTCGATTTTTTAAACGGTCTCCGCTATCTTGCTCTCTCTTTTTCATTTCTCCGTCTCAGACATGCTTTTATAACTGTCTGCAGAAATATATTTAACATTTGCACCCGACTTCGCTCTCTCAAAATTAGTCTCATTTTCTGAATAAACGGGTGTAAACTTAAAAGCGTTACTTACTTATAGGTGTGCTTCAGACGGTCAATCTAAACAACTTTCAATATGGGACCAACATCTAACATAGAAATCGCGAAGAAAAACTCTGCTCCTTTAGGTCATTGACATTTTCTATGGAACAACTAATATTTCGTTCGCGATATCAATATCGGTTCCATACGAAAAGTTGTTCAGTTTGATGGTCCGCACACCCCTTTCAGTATGTAACGTTTGAAAGTTTTCACCGTGTATATTAAGGCAAGCAAGTTGTAAGTTCAGCAGTATACCTAGTATGGAAAGTTTCAGTTTTCTTTGGGAACGATATCAGAATAGATACGCGACGTAATAATAACTACGATCTCATTCAATATTCCTTGATAACTACGAGATTCTTACGTAAATAAATGTTCAATCTACCTAGTTACGACAATCTAACAGTGGATTCTAAGAATAGTGTACTTTAGCTAACTGAATGAAGACAGAAATAATGGAAATATGAAGCACATAAAGTACGTTAACATATTCTTTATTTAGACACCAAAAACAGACAAAGAACATACCTATTCAACCAAGAATGAAAATGGTACAAAAGCAGAAAATTTCTTCCGAGATAACCATAGCATTAGGTACTACTCATCGACATGTGTATCCTGCCCATCCTCACTTACGGAGCTCAAACGTGGTCACTTACTGAGGCCCAAAAGTCCAAGCTTAAGGTTTGTCATCGACATGTGTATCCTGCCCATCCTAACTTACGGAGCTCAAACGTGGTCACTTACTGAGGCCCAAAAGTCCAAGCTTAAGGTTTTCCAGAGAGCTTTGGAGCGCAGCATTCTAGGTGTTAAACGAAAAGACCGGGTCAGAAACACAACGTTGCGCCCCAAAACTCAAATAGCCCACGTCGGAGAGAAAAGCGAAAACTTAAATGGGAGTGGGCCCGTCATGTCTGTCGGATGCAATGGGCCTGAGGGCGCAATGCCTGAGAGATGGGCAGAAATCTTCATGCGCTGGAACTCAGAAAACGGTCAGCGGCGTGCAGGATGACCTGGATAAATTTAACGGCCAGTGGCCAGAAGTTACCCAAAACAAGAACGAGTGGAATCAAGGGCAAGGGCGAGGCCTAAAATAAAATAAAAAGGAATAAAAACCATAGCATGGAAGCACTAGTTGAAGATTTTGCCTATAAATCTTTTTTATTTTTTTCTGCTATGACTGAACTAACCATCGCCATTGTCCATTATAAGTGGCGACGTAACTCTGGACATAGTATCTGTACTACTAGCGAATTTTCAGAATATCACCCGACTGCCTCCCTGGGGAAAATCAGAGTAGTCAGAAACGTTACTACCATCACCTTTTTAGGTAAAAACATATTTTTTTTACAAAAGAAACACAAAGGGTTAACTGAAAATATCCATTTACATATTTCGTCACGCAATGCTTCCCATCTTCCACCCTTTGAATACAATCCGTACCTATAGTAAAAAATAGCCAATGAATGCCCTGGAGTCTAGAATACCTAAGTGCTTGTGAGTGCGTCTTTTAGTCGAAGTGCTATCGCCCCTTAGAGTGGATGTACCTTTGCTTTGAGTAAAGTTACTTAGTTTCCTATAAGTTTGTCGTGTGGCGTCCGCTTAGAATAGCCCTTGAGGCGTAAGTCGATAACTAATGATGCCCACACCTTCACTTAATAGATCCTTAAAGGCATGTCATTGAATCGATAGAATTACCGTAATGGCGTAACTTATGACTGAACTTTGAATGGAGCGTTCGTGGGTTGCGTCGGAGTTGGTCGTAGGACTATGAATATACGTGATACGGTATGTAATATTATACCAATACATTACAGAATGTAAGATTAAATGAGTTACATACTTCGGACGGTGCTTCAGACCATCAAACTGAACAACTATTACTATGGGACCAACATTAAAATTACGAAAATCTCGAGTCTACTCGACCGAAATGTATTAAATAACAGTTATATCCCGATTTCGATTTTTGGCCCTCGCAAAACCTGTATTTTGAATGTCTAAAGCACCCCCTAAAGTATGTAACGCACTTAATTTTACACCCTGTATAAACTGTGGTACTACACATTATCTTTTCAACCGCCATCTATCATTCAAAACCATAAACTTTCTGCAATGCCTAACTGACGAACGCTGAGCTTTCCCATAACGAATACCTCCCTATTTGCTTCCTTGCAGCAAAGCCATAAACTTTCAAAGTGTATCCATACACAACAGCAACATCAGTAAATAAGTGAGTATGTCCATAAACTACAGACACCGTCGTCTGAGCTGTGTGCCACATCTGGAGCTTGCTCGGTACGGTAAGCAGCTTCTGTTTATCAATTGTCTACTGCCTTTGCCAACGTGAATTCAAACACAAATATCTTTTGTAACAAACAATACATGTCATAAGAAAACAATACAATAGATCCCGCACACGGCTTGCCTGAATCACGAGTAATCTTTCAGGGTGGAACGAAAAACCTTAGTTTTATTTAAAGGGGTAGTTGAGAACATCTGAAACCTCAAAACATCCACGCTTCACCAGTAGTACCGAAACTCTCCAGTGTGACGGGGGGTGAGCCCGTCGCCACTTATAATGGACAGTGGGTACAATACATGCCTCGAAATTGAAGCATGCAGGTTTCCTCACAATGTTTTCCTTCACCGAAAAGCCAGTGGTGTTATGAATCGTACATAAATTCCGAAAAACTCATTGGTACGAGTCTGCCTGGACGGGGATCGAACCATCGCCTCCTGCCCGAAAGGCAAGGTTACTCGCCACTGGACCACCACGGCGTACTCTAAAAAAAAGATAGGGCGTTAATAACAGAGATCTACAGCTAAGATTCATTCCAGTTTCAAACAAAAACAGTTTTGAAATCCGTTTCTTCGTTTTGGAGCTAAGACATACGGATTATACACAGACGGACAAAGACTTTAATCTCACATAACGCTCTTTTAGCTTCCGGGGTTAAAAAGCAAATAGTAATTTGAGTGAAAATGTTTGCAGGATTTTCCTACAGGCTAATATTAAAATACTCCCTACCTAAATAACAAGTCGAACATCCATTACGACTCGGAGGCCGTGAGCAGTCATAATATTACATTCATGATACGATACTAGTCGTTACCACACTGGGAACGACATTGTTCGTGGTAGGAGGTGAAATATTGACTGACTTAAACGTAGAGGAAAACTTTGTATGTGGTAAATTATATCCTTGTAATACCTATTATGTTTTCTGTTTTTTCGTTGTTTGTTCAACTTATGGCATGGCGAAGTTTTTTTTTAAATGGTCATAACAGCATTACTCCCTGAGCATCGACTGCTTGTAACTGTGGACTATGGTGGTAGGAAAGATAGCTGCATTGGGCGTTGCTGAGACTACGCGGCGGATTGAACGGACGAAATTGATCATGCCCAAAATTCTATGAAAGTTAGGCTGAACATGCTTTTGGTCAAATTGTCACCTAAAGATAGGACATGTAATTTTATTTTAACAAGAAAATCGCTAAATAATTGATGGGTAATATTTAAGAAATCCTATGTTAAAAAATAGATAGGTTATTAAAACAAAAACATTAATTCCATACAAAAAAATACTATAAAAAGTGCATTTTATTTTTAAACCCCCATTCCTATAGGGCCAAATATACCTTTAATGGGATTCATAACTAAGACCAAATATTTTTTAAATAAATGATGATGAAGCATTGATGACGCATCTTTAGCCTGGTTTATTATTCTTTGGTAAGTTCACAGGGTGTTAGGGTAAAAATGTGAATCACTTTAAAGGGCGATTGTACTGATGATACTGAATGACTTCCCCTAAGAAACCAATAGAAAATCCGCAAAAAAAATGTTTGAACTTTTCATACTAAATGCAATCATCTGATCGAACGTTTGTATGAAAATGAAAAGACAATATTTTTTTTTTCAAATTTCCCTTTTTTTTTTAAAGTTGTTCAGTATCACGAGTACAATCACCCATTAAAGAAATGCTACCCTAACACCCTGTAGATATAACTTGAACCGTAAGAAAGGAAATTGGCATTAAAATTCCACTTTTAGTCGTAGAAGTTAACTGTTTGGATAAGTAAAATTTGAAGAATTCTTCTTCTTCTTCTTCTTCCTGCCCTTATCCCATTATTTGGGGTCGGCGCAATATGTCGTCTTCCTCCATTCATCTCTTTTAGCCGTCAATTCAGCTGACACACCTTTTTTACACATGTCATCCTTCACACAATCCATCCATCTTTTCTTTGGTCGTCCTCTCTTCATGCAGCCATCCACATTCATATTTAACATTCGTCTTGTAATATGACACTCATCTCTTCTCATAACATGTCCATACCACGATAATCGATTACCGCGCAGCTTTTCATTCACAGGAGCCACTTTCAAACTTCCTCTAATATACTCATTCCTAATCTTGTCCATTCTAGTAACACCACACATCCATCTCAACATTCGCATCTCTGCTGCATGCAGTCGTTTTTCATCCGTCACTTTAACGGCCCAACACTCCGAGCCATGCATGACGACAGGTCTTATGATGGTTTTATATATTTTCCCCTTCAATCTGAGGGGGATTCGGGAGTCACAGGTCATTCCCGTAACCTGTCGCCATTTCATCCACCCTGAGTTTATTCGGCGTTTCACGTCTCGATCTATATCGCCATCGCTTTGTAGAAGTGAACCGAGGTACCGGAAATCGGAGCAGACTGGCAAAGGTACGCCATCAAGCGTAGTAGGCACAAAACTGGAGATCCCGCCGAAATCGCAGAACATACATTCGGTTTTCGTTCTACTGATTTTCAAGCCAACATTTTCCAGCTTTTGCTGCCATTTTGCCAGTCTGTTCTGGACCTCGAGTCCATCTTCACCGACAAGCACAATGTCATCGGCAAATAGCATGCACCAGGGTGCCTCCTCCTGAATGTCCGATGTCAAAGCATCCATTATCACCAAGAAGAGGTATGGACTTAAAGCCGACCCTTGGTGCAAACCAACAGCCACGCTGAACTTGTCGGTGGTACCAGCGGCCGATCGTACGCATGTACTTGATTTGCTGTACATTGCCCTAACCAACTTTATGTACTTACCGGGCATACCTTTCTCTCTCAGGGCCCACCATAAAACCTCTCGAGGTACTCGATCGTATGCCTTCTCGAGGTCAACGAAAACCATGTACAAGTTCTTTTGTGCACGTTTATACTTCTCGCACAGTTGGCGTAGCGCAAAAACGGCATCCGTTGTCCCCCGACCAGGCATAAAACCGAACTGGTTTTGCGTAATTTCAGTCTCTTCTCGCATTCGTCTCTCTATTACCCTTTCCCATACTTTCATACTGTGTGACATGAGCTTTATTCCCCGATAGTTATTGCAATCCTGTATGTCACCCTTATTTTTGTAGATGGGCACCAGTAAACTGTTGCACCATTCATCAGGGATCACTTCTTCTTGCAATAACTTATTAAAGAACAAGGCCAGCCACTTAAATCCATCCACACTCAACAATTTCCATACTTGAAGAATATTTTGTGAATATTTCTCATCATAATACTAAAGTCTACCCAACCAGCCACGTAGAGTAAGTACAAACGACCATCATAAGAGAGGGCCACGTGCAAACATAATGTCACATTTACGATACGAGTGTCGTTAGCAAGCCTGCCTATTGTTCGCGTGAAGGCTGAAATATGCACTGTCTTGTAGGAGGCACTTGAGCAATTTACTTAATGTTTCACGAAAAACAAGACATTTCATGTTTGTTAATATTTATCTATCTATTTATATTGTATGAATTCAAGTTGTAATGCTTGACTTGCAAGTTGGTTGGTTGTAATACTTCCAGTAGATGGCGCGCACGTCCCCTTAAGACGTAACAGATTGAAAATTTCGTTCTCTGGGTAGTGGGCTCGGTGGTGTAATTGGTTAGCACGTTTCCCCGGTTTGGAAGAGCGTGGGTTCAAGTCCCGCCCGAGACAAATTTTTCAATCTTTTATTTGATTCGAAATAGCACAACATGGCTGTAACATGTTTATAATCACTAATATAATATTTATCTTCCTTCGTAGCAAAGCTAAAGAGTCAAATCGTAAGGTAGGTAGGTATTCGGTTGGATTGCACGGGATCTCAGTATGTTTTGTAGTTTTTAATATGAGCAACCCATATGATGTATATTGCTGTTTGTTGAAATTACCTATTCTAAATATACAGGGTGTTAGGGTAAACAGTTGCATTACATGAAGGGATGACCCATGATACTGAACCACTTTCCCTAAGAAACCTATATAGGGTCCTTCTTAATATGCTGACACTTTTTTAAGGGGATGATCAGACTATCAAACTGAACAACTTTCTCTATGGGACCAAAATCGAAATCGCTAAAAAAATTACAGCTGTTCCATACATTTGGCTCGAGTAAGTTTGCAGTTTTGTATGGAAGAGTTGATTTTTTTTTCGCGAATTCGATGTTGCTGCCGTAGAGAAAGTTGTTCAGTTTTACGGTCTGATCATTCCCTTAAAAAAGTGTCAGAATAAGTTAAGTTAAGTTAAGTTGGACCCTGTATAGAAAAAATTTTGGAGTTTCCATACTAAGCCCGGCTTGCACCAACAAGTATTTTGGCTTTTAAACATATTTAGTGATAGTTCTGTCTTTCACATTGCTCATACAAATGACAGTGACAGCATCATATTTAAACATGTTTAAGCTTAAATACTTTTTGGTGCAAACCGGCCTAAATGTCTCAGCAAGCTGATAGAACGTTTTATTTATATGAAAAATAAAAAAAAATCGAATTTCCTATAAGATACTTTGGGAAAGTTTTTCAGTATCATAGGTATATATAATATCCCCTTAAAAACTGTTAACACTAACACCCTGTAGTTATAACTTGATGGATAATGGACCAGTACACGCATAGGCATGGTTATTTTTCTTTTATTTAATAAGATGCAAAACTCAAGAGTAATAAAGTTTTACTGAAACTTTCAAAGAAGTCTCACACCTGTTTCAGCGAGTCAGCCACAGCTGTTTAAGATAACCTAACCACCCTCCTCTCACTCCCCCCTCTCCATTCCTAAAGCGTGGAACTCGCGTAACTAACCCAAGCGCCAACACTATGAATATCATACATAAATAATCAAAGTTGTTGATTCTTCATCGCCTTTAATGTGGACCGAAAACCAACCCGGAACTCGTTAAAATATACAGCGCAAAAGAATGACCTGTGCATAGCTGCGCAACTTTTTGACACTCCCACTACTTGCTACTACTACTTGCTGCTACTACTAAGTACTTGCTGATACTACTACTTGCTGCTACTACTAAGCACTTGCTGCTACTACTACTTGCTGCTACTACTAAGCACTTGCTGCTACTACTAAGTACCTGCTGCTACTACTACTTGCTGCTCTTGCATGTAGGAAAGTAACAAGGCTCACTTTGGCCTAGTAGCACTTTTCTAGCATATCACAGGTTTCAAGATGAAATATAAACGTGGTGATTCTAGCATGTCGCCGACAAACACACTGTGTACGAGTATAAAACCTTTATCCCTCATTCGAAACATTCGACATCCACGCGAAGAAATAGGTTAGTCCATTCTTAGCCGGAACCACATCGCTCCGATAAGAAAGTCCTAGTCTAAAGGTAGCAGAAGTAAATCAAAGAAGGTACTCTACAGGAAAATAATGCGAGCAAAACAAATCCAAGAGCATTCCTATCATTCCGTTTAATCTCTCAACTGTCCCCATACCAGTAGTTAGCATAACATTCGGCGCCTGTCTGTACTCCGGTCTAGACTAAAGTTCATTCTTCTTAACCAATACCCCGAGAGAAGCCTAATATCAAAGACATAAGCGTTGAAATAGCTTGATTTACAGGACTTGGAGAGTACTGAGGTCGGTCCCACCTTGACATGTTCGAGGTTGCCAATAAGGCATTATTCCAATTTTCTTTTTGCTGTCGTCACGTAAATTATCATTGAGTTTCCTTTTATCTTGGCTACCTTATAAGAAACTTTTATAAGTTGAATTGAACGGTCTTACACAACGGGTGTAGTGTTGTTAGATTTTAAGATATCTAATTGTAAGCCTGGCGTGGATTTACATTGAAGACATTTGCAATAAAATTAATTGGGGGCTCTTGTTTCTACATACTCTAAGATTTGGGGCGTTTATGATACAGGACGAATGCGGGCCAACCCCCTTCACTAACAGCCGATCCAAAATGAAGGAAAAGTAAAAAATGAGAGCGCGAATCCATTATGAATTCCTCCAGGGTCCCAACTTGCGTCATCAGTCATAATGTGTCAGAGACCCGCTGGTTAGTGCGCTGCTACTGAAAGGATGCGTCAACTAAAAACAAGGGTTGGGGTCAGAGAGTATACTTTCATATTTGAAGAGAATTTTTAATTTTTTAGAGTTATGTCATAGACTAATTAAATACTTATACTAACCAGGGTAACAGAAAAGGTATGTTTAAAGGGGTGCTTCAGACCATCCAACTGCACAAGTTGAACAACTTGCACTATGGAGTCACATGTACGTGTAAATTGTATTTGAACTTGCTGATTGCAAGAAGCTGATTGAACGTTGATAGAAAATATGAAAAAATTTCCCCCTTAGTTTTCTTGGAGAAAGATGTTGAATATCATGAGTACAATCACCATTTATAATAATAATCCGTCTACAGTGTAAGTAAGTGTACAGTGTAACTAGTAAGTTGTATTATTTTCTTCTGCTGACTTTAATTGGGGGCACTGCTAATTATAGACTAAATAATGAAGCAACTCGAATGTCGCCTTCTAAACTTGACCATTACAAGTTTCTTCATATCGTGTACATCAGGACCATATCGCCGCCAATGGAACCTAAGCAAGTAATATCTAGTCTAGACTGGAGACCAGACGCTCGGCCGTCTACCTGATATATGGCGAGATCGTGTCCCGATAGCCAAATATACTGATTGTGTGATGTGAGTAGCGAGGCGATAAGTGCCTTCTTTAAAACGACCACTTCATTCCAAGAGCGCATTCGTATACGAAATTGGCATAAACTCTATGGAATTTGTGCATTATTCGCATACAAAACAGGGTGTGTGAAATAAAAAAAATACATTCTTTCATACGTTCACGCCTGTCTCCCACTGGGGTAGGCAGATACAACGGAACGCGACCTGCTACGATCCTGACAAACCTCTCTAGCTTCCTCCACATTAACTAGTCCTTTCATTAAATCTGACCTGGCCCTTTTTAAGCACGTCGCCAATTTGGTCAGTTGTACGTCTAGGCCGTTCTTTCCCAATATTTCCACTGCATATTCGCAAAAATAAATGATATTCTATTCTACGCTTGCCTTATAAATTGCACTCGTCAATCTGCTCTCATCTAGGCTCTCATCCATTCTTTCCATATGACCAAACCATCTCAACATACCTTTCTCTATCTTTGTCATTACTCTTTTAGCCCAATTAAAAATAGCACTACAGATAAGTATAGAAATACAATCCGATTCGAACTCGACCAAGTAAAATTAGCCAACGGCCATTCAAGGTTATGCACATTAAAATTTTCTGGTCTGAAACGTTGCCACAACTACAAATGAATGACCAAAATGTTAGGTTGAAATGTTTCTATTATGCTTGCTAGCAAGCCTTGCTACATAGGTACAGATGTAGCAGAGTTTCTGGCCACCCCGAAAGGTATCATGGTCGTAAGTTTATGTATGTATGTTTCTTTTTCCTTTTTGAGTTTGAAATAACGCTAAGCATGTTCTTCGTACCAAATATTGGCAAATATTAGACAGTGCCTCCATAATTTCCTTATGGAATAGGTATATCTTCAGCTGTTGAAATTTCCTTGTGAAACTTACGGATGGTAAGTGATTTACTAAATGTTACGTATAATATGAGCTGTGAAGAACAATAGCTCCTGTCGAAAACAACTCACGTTGACTCTTATGAGGTAGGTAGTATAACAATTAATTACCTCTTGTTGAATCTTGTTATTGTCTGTGTTTTCAGATAATTCCAATTTGTATTCGGAAGGGTAGCTGAAGATTTCAATAACAAACGATTCGAAGAAAATTACACGAAAATCTCAAGATCTTATTGGTATGGTTTTATTTGATCCTTACTGATTTTATTACGAAAGCAGTTCTGTTAAATTGTTGATTTAGATTATTTCGTGAGTTTATGGATGTGTGTGTGTATGTGTGTAAATTGCTGAATTGTTTACGAATGAGACGTTTTGACGATAAATGATATTGCTATGTGACTTTTTGAGAATCAGACTTTTTCGAGTGTGACATCCTCCTGATCCAATTTACGGAACATCTTCGTAGGTCCTACCGATAGGCGTTTAGGTCATCTTTACCGTTTCGAAATAGAATAAATTAATAGAGCACTTATAATTATTTTATATCATTAAGTATGTCTATACTGAGCTATAGGAATGACGGCGTTAAAACGTCCATTGGAATGTAACGTGACTGGTCTACAAATAATGTAAACTAACTCAATCGATGGCTGCGACCGCTGGCCTTCAATTGATATCTAGCTTCGGTATTGAGTCGAGTTTCTATTATGTGAAATACTAATATCTTGTATATACTGAGAAATCAAATAAAGTCTACGAACTACCAAATTATGTTGGGAATTCGCATGACTAATAAATTATCTTGGGAATTCGAAAGTCTAAATTATCTTGGGAACCCGCATAACGTAAAAGTACTTAACATTTTTTAATAGGTACTCATTACTTTTGAATCAAATTAAAGATTTAAAAATTTGTTGACTTGAACCCACGCTCTTCCAAACCAGGGAAACGTGCTAACCTATTACACCACCGAGCCCACTACCCAGAGAACGAAATTTTCAATCTGTTACGTCTTAAGGGGACGTGCGCGCCATCTACTCATTACTTTTGATTGAGTCAGCCGATTGCGATGAAATAAATAGTAAATCATACTTTAAGTTAACCCCTATGTTTTTCTGAAACCTCTACTTGAATCGGTTCAGTAGTGATGCTTGAACAAACAAATAGACAACCACTTATTTTGCACAGAAACTATCTCGATCACTTAAGCCCAGTGTCTGTACTGGTTGATTAGTATATGGGGCCTCACCTTTGTAAGAGTACACCATAAATTATGTTCGTTCGTTCGAGGGCGCTCCCCTCGTGCCTGGAGGCCCTGGAGGTGTGATGGGGCGTCGATTGGACTCGTTAGAGGTGACTATAGAGTACGGTTGACGGCTGGTAGTCTAGTGCGCCTACGGAGAGTGTCGCAGGTTCAAATCCCGCGAGAGACAAATAAATAACACTTACATGTACATACAATTGTGATCCTATTGGAAATTTAATTATCACATTTGAAATTTCGGTCAAGCAGATCTGTCTTATCTTCTACGTGTCTGTTAAAAATAAATCCAGATTATTCAAAACTGTCGTAGTTTTCTACTTTGCAACCTCAAGATTATTAGAAGTACTACAGATCCCAAAATTAAGCTTCTCGAAATCAAACAACAATGACACAACAACCAAATACTGAATACCATATAATACTGGTATCCGTGACCGTACCGGAATTCAAACCCAGGACCTCTAGTTTAGCAGTCCGTCTTGGTAACAATCACACCAACAGGATCATAAAATAATGATCTATAATAAATACAAATACTTAGATACAGATACTTCACTTGGTATGGAACTAGATAATGTATGTGACGACGTACCATTTTATTTTTGTACGATTAAAAAAATAGCTAATTACATAGTGAATACATATATTTGTACAATTGTGTGTAATTTTTGCCTTATATTCTATATCGCTATCTTGTAACCATAATACTTCACTTGGTATGGAACTAGATAATGTATGTGACGACGTACCATTTTATATTTGTACGACTAAAAAAATAGCGCAAGGGAGCTTCCCTCATGAAGCCCGCAGGTGAGGGCGTCGATTGGATTCGTTTGTGGTGTCTAGGGACTACAGCATACGTGTGTAATTATTTAGACAATCGGCGAGCGTCGCTTCAGCTCTGAACATGGTAAAAAATATATGTTTCGTAATTATGGAATACGGGTAGTACTTACTAGTATTTATTCTGTGCTTTTAGTAGAGAATCCACCAAGATTGTTCTCTAATCTATACATATAGGACCTTCATAATATACTGACACTTTTTAAGAGGATGATCAGGCCGTCAAACTGAACAACTTTCTCTATGGCCTCAAAATCTTGAAAAAAAACAGCTGTTCCATACAATACTACAAACCTACTCGAGCAAAATTTATAGGACAGCAGACGTTTTTTAGCGATTTCCATTTTGGTGCCATAGAGAAAGTTGTTCAGTTTGATGGTCTGATCATCCCCTCACAAAAGTGTCAGCATAAACTGCTAGTGAAATGAGGATAACCTGGAAATCTAGTCTTTACAATATCTCTATGAGAGGATATCTCTGAGGGAATACAGTCGTGAGAATAATATTCGCATGTATGTTATCAAATAATACATCAGTTCATATAAAATTCTACTTCACTGTCCTATTTATAAAACATAGAATTGATCGACGCATTGTCTTCATTGTCCCACTACCTATTACGTTTGCGTTTCAATTTCATGGAAATGTTTATTGAAACGTAACCTAAACTAAAACGGAGAAACCAATTGGTGAGAGACTCAAATGGAAAACCTTCATACTCGATGGTAAATATTTTTATAACTTTTGATGTGCAATTTTCAAATTGGATAGTGTTTCAATTTTTCCCTGAACATGTTAGATCCTAAATTGGACCCGACACGTAGGCTGAGTAGAAGTTATCAGAAACGAAACAAATATAAATGGCTTTTGGGGAACTACATGTTTCCATCACCTTTTTAGCCTTTTATCCTGTAACTTTTGGCAAGTCAAGAAAAAGATCACTGTTCTGTACAAAATGAGCAGAACTTTCTTAAAATACAGGGTGTTTGGGTATAAAGTTGCATTACATTAACGGGTGATTGTTCCCATGATACTGAACAATATTCCCTAGGAAATAAGCAAAAAAAAGTTATGGGCATGGGTACTAGACACAATCAGCGGACCAATTTTTTTTCCTAAAAATTTTTGTCCCTTTGGGAAACTTTTTTAGTGTCATGGGTACAATTACCCCTTAAAGTATAGAAACTGTTTACCCTAACATCCTATATAAGTACTAAGTACAATGCACAGTTTTATATGAGGTCAGATATTATTTTTTAATCCAATATTGTTGGTGAATTCGGTCCGACTCTTTGACTACTTATATGAGGACTGGTAACGCGTGTAATTCTACTAACAAACATTTCTGACACTTTTTACATGCAATCTGCAACTTTGGATTTTATTCCCCATAACTTTAGATTCTAATTTTGAATGTTAAAAATCATGAAAATTAGTTTCGTGTGAACCCCAAACGTTCTAAGTTCGAAATTATTGTTTCGCAATTATAGGCTGTCTCGTTTAGTTATAAGGTATGCAATTTTATGTAAATGCACATGATCAATTGATCTTATACCGTGTTATAGGGGAAATGCTACCGCAAGGCGAGTCCTTAATAAATAGTCAAAGGTCCGAGTAGATTTCGGCAAACCTCAACAATACCTGCATAGAGCAGCGTAACGCTTGGTACCTACGGAGTGTTTTGGGATTTTATCTAAAGTTCAGTTAGTCCTTTTTTTGGTGCTTTGCACCGCGATTTCGCTGTGAACCGAGTTGGACTATAAGGCCATTATTTATCAGAAAACTCATTATACAAGAGTAGGAGTGGAGAACCAATGACCGTAAAAATAGAGGGTGGAAACAATTAAATAGGTCAACAAAGTAAAGTACTAACAAGTGCGTAATGGATAAAGTTTAGATGAAATTCAGAACGAAGACGTAATAACGGCAGTTCGGTTTATTTATAGCTCAAGTTAAATTGAATAATCGCGAGCATTAGCATAAGGCGGTATTTTCAGTGACTCTAATAATTATAATGCTACTCCGAATATAAATGGATTTCTTTTCAACGAAGTATAGTTTAAAACTGTAAGCCCCACTTGTGTCAACATGGGTTAGCAATAAACTCCAGGTTAAGTTGGTAACCCATGATTTTTTGTATAGAAAAACAACTGAAAGAGCCATTTTATCCGGAGTTAATTGCTAACCCGTGGTAGGCGCAAGTGGGTCTAAGTTGTGTAACATTTAAAAGTTGAGCGCAGAGTGGCGATTTTTCCAATGTTAAAAAAAAGACAAAATCTCGAAAACTATCAAACTTGGATTTTTTTTATTTTTACCTGAACATTTATAAATTTACCTATCTCCTGTTTTCGGCTGGACGTTGAACTTTGGGACAACCTTTATAAAAGTTGTAACTACACTAACGAAACACCCTATAGTAATATTTGACCATCAAACTGTACAACTTTCACTTAGAAGACATAGTAAAAAAAAAAACTGCTGATTCATTCATTTGAGTCAAGACGGTACTGTGTTTTGTACGAAACATAAATTTCTTAATTTTGTTTCTCTATATTTATTTCAATGTTAGTTAGTACCATTGGTAAAGTTATTCAGTTTGCCCCTTTAGTCATGAAATGCATTTATTTTTCCAGCATAAATAGAACTTTAAACCGTCTTTCCTTCCTCCATACAACAACGTACTAACAAGAGTGCTTCCAAAACCTAATAATGGGTATGTCATGTCACCTGCCTCCCGTTCACTAATTCAACCCCTCCCCCCAACCGCTCACCGCTCAGGGTCCAAGCTCAAAGGGCCACATTCTTACACTCCATTGCCCCGGCCGTTTGAGAGCCATGTTACGACGCTAAAGTTATACGTTAGCTTAGGGGTTTATAAAACAGTCTGGTTATGGTATTGTGATACTTTCTACATACCCACAACTCAGAGGCGGTACGTTCATAGAAGCCCAAAAACCAAAACAATACAAATCTCGATCAAGAATAAAAATATCAAACTTATCGAACTATTCAAAAGTTCGCGCTCTAATAACTTTCCCCTGAGTGCAGGCCTATGTCCTGTCCCTCGCAAGTCTATTTGTGAGCGTGATTGGGACATAAATAGGTGATGATGATTTATAAAAAGACAATCAGAAACTTAGTTACAATCACGAACCACTTTTAACGTGTAGTTATGTTTAAGTTAACTTTTAGAATAGGTACTTTAGGGTGTTTTGTTACAACCTTTATAGTTCTTAGCCCCACTTGCGTCAACCTGGGTTAGCAATAAACTCCAGGTTAAGTTGGTATAATAACAAATGAGAGAGCTATTTTATCCGGAGTTAATTGCTAACCCGTGGTTGGCGCAAGTGGGGCTAAGAACTATAAAGGTTGTAACCAAACACCCTAGTTGTTAGTACTAACCCATTTAATGGTGGGTGTGAAAATATATCCAAATACAAAATTATCAAGTATAACGCAACATTATTGTAAACAGATTCCTGTCGATGGTTTATAATCACCACGGTCTCCTCACAAGGTAAGACTGGAATGTTCCAATCAAGTTACGAACTTCAAAGTTCATCTAGCCTCAGATAATCTAAACTCTTAGATTATCAAGATAGACAGTCATAGCCACGAAAGCGTCGAAAAAAATAGGAACCAGTACTGGTTCCAAAACCCTATACATATACACGCACACATACATAATTAGTATGGCGCCTCACGCACACCAACCTAAGAAAGTTAGCCCCTTTTGTTTTATACGGAACAAGTGTGAGGCTCATTCTAGACATATAGTTTTTCTAAGTCTAAACTATTATAAAACTGTAACTGAAGTGTGTCTGTACATTGAAGATTATATACAATTAAGATATGGTTTTTAGGTTTCCCTGACTCGAAATCAACCTTTTTTTATTAGAAATGTTGTCTGTCTGTTTGTTTGTTCGCGCATCACGCAAAAACCGATTTTGATGGAACTTTTTTTGTTTGATAGCTTATGATCTGACTTAAAATCAGGTACTTATATAGTTTGTGCGGACGAAGTCGCGGGTAAACACTAGTTTTAAATAAAATGATAATGATGTCGTGTGGTGTCATAACATAACTTCATAACTTATACTTTCCTTCCTTGGTTTATATACTTTTGACGTTTTAAAATGACTTTAGAGAAATTTATTCCCAGGGAGCGCTGAGAATTGCCAAGAAAGTTACACGAAGAAAATTCTTGATATTTCTAGAATATATTTTAAAACAAGAACGCATAGAAGTTGTTATATTTTCTTGTTGGCATTAAATTTTAGTAGAAGTTAAGGGAGAATCTTGACAGGAACCTGTCTAAAGTCGTTCATCTACTGAGGGCCTACCATGAGTTTTCACCGTACTTTACTGCTGTAGTTACGTCACCAATTTTGTATTGAATTTCGTACAGCGCTCATAGTGGTTACGTTGAGAACTAATTTCTGTCATACGAATTGGCGACGTAACTACAGTAGTAAAAAACGGTAAAAACTCATGGTAGATTGGTGTCTACCATTAGGGATTGCAATCCAGCAGCATTTTAACAGAACACAGAACATAACTACAATAAAGTTAGTCAAATCTGCCAAAACGTTTCCAAACGTAGTCTCTAGACTTGTTTCATTCACATTTTGATGGTATTGAGTTGAGTTGTAAGATCCAACGACAAGGCATATTCCATCTAATAAATAAAGTAATGAGGCGTTTTCAAAGACTAGTAAAACGAAAATGCTGTAGATGGCAATATGAAAAGTTTATGTTTTAATGTGAAAGCAGGAGAAAAATATAAATAAAATAAGATTTAGCCAAAAGGTCTAGTAACCAGGCTAGTAAATAAATTGAAAAAAAAAGAAAAACTGTCACTTTGACACTAAAAAGTCTTGTTTTTCTATGGTTTTCATAACGTCTGACTGGTGATGTTTCCAAATAATAGCACCGAAAACGTTATTTTTTTAACATAAATAAATTTTCACACCACAAAGCAAGCAAGTCATTATAGCCCGGTCCATAATGTGATTTCAATTCGGAACCGCATCCACAGACTATTTAATAGTTTCTACGTCCTCAACTCAAAATTCACATGAAAACATATCATAGGGACCAGCACCAAAAAGAACTTATTCGAAAATCGAACTGGCCACTTATGAGTAAAACACAGAAAAAGGCGCGAATACGTTTCTTTTTGATGGCATTGAGTTAGTTGTAGGATCCAACTACAAGGCTAATTCCATCTAATAAATAAAGTAATGAGGCGTTTTCAAAGACTAGTAAAACGAAAAAGCTGTAGATGGCAATATTAAAAGTTTAGAAAAACCTGTCACTTTGACAGTAAAAAGTCTTGTTTTTCTGTGGTTTTCATAACGTCTGACTGGTGATGTTTCCAAATAATAGCACCGAAAAATGACCGAAAATGTAATTTTTTTAACATAAATAAATTTTCACACCACAAAGCAAGCAAGTCATTATAGCCCTACGGTCTATAATGTGATTTCAATCTGGAACCGCATCCACAGACTATTTAATAGTTTCTACGTCCTCAACTCAAAATTCACATGAAAACATATCATAGGGACCAGCACCAAAAAGAACTTATTCGAAAATCGAACTGGCCACTTATGAGTAAAACACAGAAAAAGGCGCGAATACGTTTCTTTTTACTGTCTCGCAGAAGATGTGAAAGTAGAGTATACTCCTCGGAGATAAAGGCGTTTTCGTCTTGGGCTATCTTGAGCCCCTCGCTTCACTCAGGAAGTCTTAACTCTTCTGAAATGAAATGAAATGAAATGAAATGAAATGAAATGAAATGAAATTTATTGCGATAAATGTGGTACATACTGGGTAAATAGGTGGTAACTTACAAATAGATCAGCACATTTAGTCAGATGTCTGACATACAATATTATTCTGACATACAATATTATTCATTTTACTCTACTAATAAATTCATTCTACTCGTCTTACCTCGCTCCGCTCGGGAGTTAACTATAGAATCCTTCGTTACGCTCGGGATTCAATATGCCGGTGACGAAAGACACTGCTTTATCCCCGTAGTACATAATCTACTATTTTTTACTTTTGTGTAGAGGTTAATTATTACCCAACTGCGCCAGAAGGAGGATAATGTTTCCAGTGAATCAATTTTACAACTTTGTACATTACAACAACTTCAGTCCATCACAATAAACGTCCTTTACATCGGGGAAGGGAACGTTAAACTGAATTAATGACATTTACTTAATGACACCGGACGAATTTAACTGCTCGGAAGGTAGACGTTAATTAATTTATACTTGTTGGATTTATTATTGATATTGAGATGTAAATGAGTTTAGTGACCTGTTTGGATAATAGGGGGATTTTATTAGCAGTTAAAATGTTTATGTACATAGATAACTCGTAGGTGTTTATGATTTTAAGAGGATTATACCCGTAAGAGCCACTGTAACATCTAAAATTTTAAAGTTACAGTGGCTGTAATATTTCCATACAAATCTTAGATTGTTCCTAGCATTGAAACTATAGTAGATTAGATTACACACCGAGGGCAGGAAAGTAAGAAAGGTATTAGATCTCATGTAAATGTTGATCGAGGCGAAGCCAAGGTCAAGGCTTCCTTATTTACTGCCCGAGGTTAGGTTTCTATTTTTCTCTTCGACGGAGGTGGAAAGCGGGAACTTAGCGCATCGGGACGAAAATTGACGCTTTCCGTCCGGAGGGAAGAAAAATATTTAAAAGAGACTAATTTCTAGATCGTGTTTAAAAAATTTCATTTATTTTAATTATTGGTTAATATTGAAAATAGGATCAAACTTCGTCTGTATGCTGTATGCTGCGCTCGCGCAGGATTCTGACAACTTTTTGTATTAATGGTTTATAGTTTCGGATAGATATGTCTATGACAATTAAAAGTGTCACTGATGTTAGTGGGTATAACGGTAGTTCTCTTATTAGTTTGTGGTGGGTATTTATAAAATCCTACGATGATGACAATACGGTCAAGTGAGGTAAACACTTTTTTTTAAATTAATTTTTTCTAATAAGTAAAATTTGAGTTTTGTTAAATCCACCAAGCACACGAATGTGACAAGTCTTTCTTAGCTTTTATCGGACAAATCGGTGTCAAGACCATTTCGTACCACCAAGCCAAGCCGGCTTGACAAGCTGCACGAAGCCCGGATAAACCGATATTTCGCTTTGTCTGCGACAAAAGACGAATCGTAAGAGAAAGCTCTGGAAATTTAATATTTTCTCTTTGTAGAACTCACGTTTCTCAACTATTACGCTGATTGCATAGACGAAGGTTTTCCAGATTCATAAAAATAACTCTACTTATAGGATTTAGCAGGGTTCTTATTCAGCGCAAAAAAGTTTACACAATCGCAAACTATTTTCAGATAATGTTTGGCATAAATCACCACCGTAGAAAATATACTGACGATTGCAAGTCGAACTCAACAGAAAGAGAGAATGTTTCACTGCAGTTACAATAATCTGAGGTGTTACAATAGACCTCCGACTACCCCCTCGAGGAATATGGTCGTGAGCATATGCTATAATACAATAAGATCATTACAAAACTGGTGACTAAATTAAAAGACTAAAACTACTTCTTATATAAAATTTTCGACACTAAATGTGTTATTTTTGACTGGGCTATTGCAACCAAGGTTCGTATTACAACCGTACATAAATGCCATAGAACTTAATGGTACGGGCAAGGAATCGAACCGCCGTCTCGTGATTGAGTTGCTAGTTTTCTTCCGTATGGGATATGACCGCTGACAATGACATGACATGATGAAACACAATTCAGAGTGTCGATGTTAGGGCCTTAAGGGGCCATGGGTTCCGACGAAGATTTTCTATGAGAAACGCGATTGCCCGGCCCTCCGAAAAGTGCGTGCGTGTGCCGTATTTTCGACGAAAAGAATGAAAAAAAAACACTTTTTAAAAATATTTTTTATGATTTCACCAGATAAACTGATGTTGAAAATGTGAGTATAAATACCAACAATCGGAAACTATTTTAAGTTTTTCTAAAATGAGAAAATTATTTGTGACGATTTTCTATCGAGTGAAGTAATTCCAATCATGTATTCAGTTTATGATTTCACTAGATAAACTATCCAAAAATACTGAGGTATGACTTAAGGTAAAGGTATTTCGTCCTACCATTGGGCCTTAAGAAACAGAAAGTATAAAATACATCCATGGTGGCCCCCACCCCTTCGTTCTGCACTATGCAGCATTAATATTTAAACATACAAACTACCTGCTTATATAATATTCCCTTTAAGGCGATGCTCTCAGCGACTAGGTCCCCCTTGCATCATCCATCATATTTGAGACATTTTCCATAATAATTTATTCAGGGTGTAAGCAACGTTAAGTCAGCCTATCAATAGGGCGAACGAAGAAATAAAACTTAGTAAATATTTATCATTGAATTTTCCGTTCGGACCATAAATCAATCGCGCATTTTTGTAAGAGTCCGAGACAAAGGATCTTTATTTTTGAGCCTATTTGATCTGGCTTCTAAAGAAACGTTTTTAATGAACACCTTAAAAAGGTCCTCGATAACCTGTCAATATCTCAGAGGCCCTATGATGCTTCCATGAAGAACCAAGACCGGACTGATAGAAAGTTATCAAACAAAATATTGCGTATTCCTTCACATTAACAACTAAGTGCGTTCACACACGATGACGCACTGACGGAGCGGCAGATGTCAGTCCACAGTACCACACGTGCGGTGCGTCAATGCGTCACCGTGTGTGCTTCTACGTGCGGTTTCATACAACTCCTTGCTTCACAAATGACGGACTGACGTCTCCCGCTGCGTCAATGCGTCATCGTGTGTGAACGCACTAAGTTGGGTGTCGATAAGTGAAAGTACCAGAAAATTGTGCCTCGTTCACAAAATATATACAATACTTGCACCCTAGCTGAATTGCTTAAATAGAGACGCGATTCTCTGCTTTGTCTTATCCCACTATGAAAGCATTAGAACAAGTGCGCGATCGGTCTTCTAATAAGTACATGGTTGCTTCATACGAAGTAAAAGGTACAAAATGTTATTAATTTGAATTTCCGGGCATACTAAACACCCTATGTGACAAGATAAAGGCGCACCCAGGGCAATCAGCAAGCATCTAATACTGGTTGGAACATCTCTTCTGGAAATCAAAACGTGCCATGCTATTTGTTAACACGGTATACGAGTCGAGAATAGAGAATTTATAGACCAGAGAATGCATGAAGAGAATAATGAATATGGAGAAAGCGAAAGAAGTCTGTCAGGATCGTTAGCAGGTGGCGTTCCATTGTCTCTGCCTACCTGTAGGTCACAGGCGTGAGAATATGAATGTAGAATGAAAACAATCTAAAAACCTATCAAAAATTCTGTAATAAATCTTCAAACTTTACAAGCTGAACCTCGAAAAACAGCGACATTAAAAGTTTTTCTTGGAGTTTCATCATACTAAATCATTAGTTACGCCGCGGACAGCTGTACGCTGCGCTGTGCGGCGCAACATTATCCCGCTCCAGGAGACACGAGCCGAACCGTGACAGCCGAAAGATTTATTTATAAAAGAACTGTGAGGAGGGACGCTGCGGAAATATTCCTTGTTTGGTGTTGAATTTTAAGCTGTGGAGATTTGAACCTTGTGCGCTGTGTTTTACTATCTTATGCCAGTACCACCTAAGATCAGAAAAAAATAATGGATACCGTAAAGTTGAAGCACACAACTAGGGCAATTGCGTACAAATTTGAAGTATACCATTCATTTCTTTTGCCTCATTTTTCTGGTTTGAAATGTTCGCGTAAGGCCTATCCATTAATTTTACTTTGATCTAAGTGTACCACAGAATAGCTACGGGAAAAACAGCTTCATACAAGCTCGCGGCGGCCAGCAAACCCCTAAATGCGCGTGTAGGGATGCACCGGCCGAGGCAAGCTTGTTTAACATTGAAAATTATTTTGTCATTTCGGTATAGGCCCGATTTTCAGCAAAAGCGCGCTATCGCCCTGGTGTCGTGGGTTTTGGGATTGCGTGGCTGAATGGGGTGTCAAAAGACTCGTCTCGAAAAATCTTCTTGAATAACTCCTAAATTGTAATACCTAAAACAAAACCCTGAACAACAAATGTAATTAAACTTATCTGAAGTGAATTCTGTTGTTTAGTAGAACAGTCTAGACCGGCGGAGTCCGGACCGAGAGCGGCACTCGACACTCGACTCGAGAGCACAAACACGCCAAATAATTAGACAAGACAAGACCGAGACAGCTGCCTTACTTACTGTTTACATTGTTATTCATTTGTTTGAAACTCGCGACAAAACTGCGGTGTTTGAAACGTTCGCCGAAGTTAAGCAATGCCATTGACTTATCAACTAAAGATCGGCAATATCAATTTAACTAATGCCTCAACTTTTTTAACCAATTTCTACCTTAAACTAACGACACAACGAAAAGCCTCCAGCTGGATCCGGCACGCCAGGGTTTCAAGATGGCACACATTGACTTCTACTGGACGAAAATTCCGCGCTCAAAAGTGTCCGAACCAAAAGAGACCTAAAACGTATAAAGAGACCTAATTACGCGACAGTCTTTGTTTGAACGGTCGTCGACGCGCACGCCAGCGCGCGCGGTGCACGCCTTGCCGCGATGGGGTAAAAACTACGCAAGCAAAATGAAAAAGAATTTCAGCATTTTCAATGATTATATTACTATACAAATACACGTAAGTACTTAGGTTTGTGTAGGTTAGTCTCGGACACTTTTTTTGAGAATTTTGTACTAGACCCAGCGTCCATAGTAATCTACGTCAATGTTGGCCAATAAGAAAATTGTAAACTTGGCGAGGATATACATTAAAAATATTTGCAATTTCATTGGAGGCGTTTAGGATACGTAGGGTAATGTATTGAGACCATATTTAGAATTTTTGTCTGAATATTTTGATGAGGTTTTTACAATAGCATAGGTCTAAGTTTAGATCCAAATTTAGGCTTTATTATATCGCAATCGGTATCTCCAATCAAAAGTTATGAGTAACTATTTAAAGTCAATGGTCTGCGCGTGCGAAATCATGGGCGCCGCCAGTTTATAATTTTAGTGAGATATAGGTATCGATTTGGTATTGCCACGACTTAACTTAACTAAATTTATTCCTGTCATTTTCTAACATTCGACTAAGAAAAGAGACAGAAAACCAAGAACTGACTTTAGTGCTGTCAAAGTGACGCTACACGCCCAAAATAAGATGGCATCATAATGCACGCCATCTTATTTAAGTCGTTTTTGGGCGTGTAGCGTCACTTCGACAGCACTAAAGTCAGTTGTTGGTTTTCTGTCTCTTTTCTTAGTCGAATGTTAGAAAATGACAGGAATAAATTTAGTTAAGCTAAGTCGTGGCAATACCGAATCGATACCATAAACTATAAACATTGCATTACAGAAGAAATGTACTTTATAATAAGAAGAACCCGTAACACACAAACGAAACACATAGTCCTGTAGTTCCTGTGACGTAACTACGAAGCCTAGCGAAGCGTCGGAGGCGATGCGACGCGACGCCATCAAACTAATGCGTTTTAAAGCTGTCCTCGTAAACTGAACCTTCCCATATCGCTCTCCGTAAACGCTCCTACCGTTTAGGCTCAACTATTTCTGTGACGAAATAAAATAGATTAAATATACGACGGACTTTTAGCCGAAATAGAGGTAAGGGTCATTCTTGATATGCTGACGGATTTTAGGGTTCCGTGGTCAAACAAGGAACCCTTATACTTTCGTCCATTATGTCTGTCTGTCTGTCTAAACAGACAGCCCTACCTCGATTACTCGATCATTTTTCACGTATTGAAATTTGACATAACAATAACCCAAAAACAGAAAGTTTTTTTTTTTTGCGATGGCGAGTCCGACACGCTCTTGGCCGGTTTTTTAAGAGGACGATCAGACCATCAAACTAAACAACTTTCTCTAACAACAACGTACAATGAAACATGTAGCAATGTTTCCAATCAACTGAAGGAGAAATGGTCAACCATCAACCATTTCCTAGCATTTTGTAAGTTTCAGGTTGAAATAACGTGTCAAGTGGTAATATAGTTTCACGAAAAAACTGCATTAGAAACTTTATCCCTTAGTCGCCTCGCACTATACCCACGTCAAGAATCTAGATGGTCCAACTAATATAAGCCAGACCACCATAGGTATTAACTCGTCTGCCTACGATTTGAAGAGCTTTAATGTCAAAAAAAATACCAATCAAAATTCACCTTTATATCTAACGAGCTAAAGTTCAAACACTTTTTAAATAAAAAACTAAAAGAGTCCAGCAGGTGTCTATCTGCCTATCCAAAGGCAAATATAAACTCTTAACTTGACACAAAAGTTTGCTACGAACAGCTACACTCCGTAGCGAACTGCTACGGCGCTACGTGTCGGCCGCTACGAACTTCGCCAAATTGTCCGGAACTTTGTCTTGTGGGAAAATGTTTACGTTTTTTCAGTGTTTAAAATTAAACGTCGGTAAAATAAAATATTAAAAGTTGTTTTTGAAATTGTTTCTAAGAGACCTATCACACCAGCTATTTTCGAGCTCAACTACGACGTAGCGACACCACTGCTATGTCGCAACTGAATCGCCTAGATTTTTGAAGCACAGGCGCTGACTTTGCATTTTCTCCGCGACACTGATTCATCTAAATAATCTTAGTCTCATCCGAAATATCTCAGCGATATCGTAGCTATAACGTACCGGCAACTTCTGGGCTAAAAAAGCGCTTGTGTGATTTGACTCTAAATAGGACTTACGTACGTGACTTAGCTGACCAAAAACTCGCTTACCTGAAAAATATAAACATAATTAGAATTTTATCAAAGTTGTGAAGGTAAACAAATTAAATCCAAATATAAAAATAAAACAAATAAAAAAACAAATGGTTTCAAAGGGGTAATTATAGTATAGTATAGCAAATGCTGACGACTATATTCCCCATAAATATACCATAATCAGAAATCCACATTTCACTAAAAGTGCCCGAAATTTTTCAAGTCAGGTAACTAGTGAGCCCGTCGCCAGTTTGAGCCTACCTTGAGTTTTCACTGTACTTTACTACTATAGTTACGTCACCAATTTTGTATTGAATTTCGTACAGCGCCCCTAGTGGTTACGTTGAGAACTAATTTCTGCCATACGAATTGGCGACGTAGGTAACTCTAACTACAGTAGTAAATAAAATACAGTGAAAACTCATGGAAGACCTCATGGTTAAGAAGGACCACTAGGCCCTGTTTAATAAACGCAACAAATGACAATTCAGCGTACATTGCTACTCACTTATGACACAAAATTTCCAGTTATTCATGAGTCCTAGCATTCTCAGCAATGTACTCTGACGTGTCAATTGCCACGTTTAAAAAATAGGGCCTTGATATCCAGTCACTGGGAGCCGAAAGGTTAAGGTCTCATTTAGCCGGGTAAAACAAAGTTGTTAACGAACAGTGAACACAACAAACATCTCAAAATTTAAGCATGTAAGCTTTCCTCACGACGTTTTCCTCCACCAATAAATAAATATCTTGGACATTGTCACACAAATTATCTAGTCACATTTAAAGTACCAGAAGCTAGCCAGGACTTGTATTATGATGACTAGACAACGATATAATATACATATATAGATACAAACATCCATGACTCGGGTACAAATATTCATATTCATCATACAAATATTTGTCCCTTACGGGATTCGATACCGCGACCCTCGGCACAGCAGGCAGGTTCACTACAGACTGTGCTATCGGGTCATCTAACCTATGCCTACCAGAAAATGATCGACTATCTCACTAAACACTTCATAACCCCGCTCTATTTCGATCACAATCTAATAAAGGCTTCCGTTTCGCACGGCTCACTATAGCATAGTTAACAACAGTGTAGCGCAGTTAGCCTATCGATCACGGGATGCTATCACGATGTTGTTAATTACATCTCAAGTCTCAGGGCGGCTATAACACCTTGTTCACAAAGCAATAAAACAATAATTAGACATTTTAACGGGTTCAATAATAACCGCTTAACTCTCAAAAACTGAATTAGCATAAGCTATACGACTATATTCCCCGAGGGGGTAGTCAGAGATATTCTGAAACCTCGGATTACCGTCCCAATGCTAATTGAATATCAAACAAAAAGTGTATGTAACACATTGAATTAGAACACTAATGTAACAAGATCGAGGGGGAAATAACTCTGCGTGCACAACCCTATCAGCTCGTACTCGGGAGTGACTAAGCTCTATAGTTCGCTTACGTGACTTGCGACAACCCTTTGCCCCGAACACAATTACTACTCGCTTCTATAGGGCGCTAATGATATTAGTTCTATAGGGCGCTAGATATTTGCAGTTAGGTCAAGAAGGGAAAGAGAAAAGTCTTGATACGCTATTTTTAGCACCACATATACATGCATTAGATATTTTCGCTTCAGACCCACCGTACCCCTGGCTACACCGCACCCCTGGTGGTATGGTGGGTCTTTTAAAGTTAAACGTTACCACTGAGTGTAGTGAGGGTCACTACCTACCTATCCCTTTTATCCTTAACTAGCGATCCCATCTCGTCCGTTGATCAGCGACATATTTACATACAAGGTCCTTTTTAATACCTATACTGACACTTTTTTAAGGGGATGATCAGACTGTGAAACTGAAAAACTTTCTATATGGCACCAACATCGAAATCGCGAAGAAAAAATCATCTGTCCCATACATTTGACTCGAGTATACAGATCCCCTTAAAAAGTGTCAGCATATTCAGAAGGACCCTGTATGTGTATGGTTACAGGGTGTAACCAAATATACTATTACCTATTCTGTGGTGTAAAGCCCGACCAGAAATATAAAAAACCGCGCCATGTTGCGGAAAATCATTGGAACTAATTTTTGTACTTGGAACACTGTCATTAAAGGTTATAGTCGATTGCAGCGCCCCCAAACCAGGTTTTTTATATTTCTGGTCAGGCTTTAACTGTAAGCACTGAAGACAAAATACTGAAGGCCATACAAGGTGTAAGGAAAAGTATCATTTATAACCTTTAAACCACATACATACTCTACCCATCAAACTGAACAACTTTTACTCATCATCATATCGTAAGGTCTTCCTGCTGGGATCCAGGGAGGTTTAAATTTCGAGGTCAAGATGTTTTAGCCAACCTTCCGCTGCCGGGGTTAACCTATGGAGTTCTTCAATACCACCGGGTATTGCAGGTTCTGACAGGTTTGCTCCCATACTAAAAGTTGTTCAGTTTGATAGGTAGTATGTGGTTTAAAGGTTAATGATACTTTTCCTAACACCAGGGCCCCTAGACAAAATATCTTTCGATTATCGTTAACGACATTAGAAAACATTAAATTGTATGGACTTGACGTATCGTGACGAAAGTAAACGTCAAAATGCCAATATCAAATCCATACATTCTATCATTTTCTACTACCGTCAACGCCAATAGAATGTCACTTTGTCTAGGGCCCCTGTATCTAGATAGATATGAATTGACATGCCATCGGCAGGACAGAAGTCGATATCGTTCTTTATTTCTAAAAATTGAATTATTCGTTACAGAGTTAGGCCTTCCACGCAAACATGATTGAGACCTCAATAATCGAAGTCTGAATTCTGCCAAGAAATAAAGTGGGAATTATCTTGTTTTTCCCATCTGCAGTAGAGTGGAACTAAAGAGAAAACTTCCACTATTTCACGCGTTATGAACACTGAACACGGGTTCATGTTCTACCTACACACGTCCGTAGAAAATTTGAACCTATAAATAAATCCATCAAATTAGGACTTAGACAAACCACCACAAAAAAATTCCGTCGAACGAAAAGATGCTCTAAAAAATCGATAGGTGTTTGCAGGGAGTCGCGTTGTGGATCTGCTAGTGGGTGGTCGCGTGTCGCGTGTCGCTCGTCGGTTGACCCTCCCGGCTCGACAGCGGGGCTCCTGTGGTGGATCAAGATAGTGTTCTTTTGTAAGAACAACCCTTGAAGTCACCAAAATATCTTCATAACCGTACAACGTTAAGCACTTTTGCTACAACTCGACATTGGAAAAATCATCACAAACCAAGATGGCAGCCATATTTTAAAAATAGAATAGAATAGAATAGGTGTTTGCAGCAACCATTGTCGGTCACCGTTTTAAGGGTTCCGTACCCAAAGGGTGAAACCGGCACCCTATTACTAAGCTTACGTTGTCCGTCCTACCTGTAACATTTAAACCGTAACAGTTAAAATTTTCACAGAATGTGCGTTAAATTTAATTATGTGCTAACAAATAATGTGTCAAAAAGTTAAAAATTAAGGGGGCTCCTAATACAAGAAACTATTTTTTATAACGTTTCACTCTTCGACGCTGGCGATGTCTGTCCACTCTTTCAGGTTCGCGAGCCATGACATTCGTGGCCTACCGACGCTTCTCTTGCCCTCTTGTTTCTCCTCCTCTCCTCTCAGTTTGCCCATTATTATAGTCTGGAGCAGTCGCTATCGCTCATTCCTCAAGATATGACCAAGGCGACTTTCCAGATTTTTTATATTAGCTTATTTCTATAGCCTCTAGTTTCTGGCAAGTACAAGATAATAACGTAATTTAATTTAAATACTTTATTATTCACACTGGCTATGTGCACGACACTAGCGCCCCTAGCGGTGTTGGACCGCAGTGAATTATTTCAAGTAACATGTCGCACGTTAAAACCAATACCGTCACTAAACGAAAAACCCACATTTTTAGATTTTCGCACCACGTCCCCCACCAATCAGAGCTTTGTCCAATGCAAAAACACCTGTAACGAAATTCCATGTAATTCTTATAGATGTCAGTAGTATCGCAACGACTTTAAACAAAATTCGCCCGCCGACTAACCGCTTTACCGACACCATTTGGGTAGTGACTTGAACGTCAGACATACCAGAGTACTTTCTAAGCGCAAGAGTGTAATTTTTTGGATAAGAACGTTATTCCATTAAATAGAACAGCCAATTGAATGTACTTTGATGTGTGGAGTACCGTCATTTTTTGGTTAGTGTCATTTTCACGTTAATTTAATAGCGTAAATTTGTTACAAATAAACGCAATACTGTCCGTTTTTGCATTGAGCCATATTTGCTTTTACTTTAGGCTAAAAATCTGTTGCAGTTTCTGGGAATAGTGTATTTTTAACGATTAAAGTCGTTCTTTTTGTTAGTTTTTGAGCGTAAAACGCATAGGGATTCAAAGAAGACTGTCATTTTATGTTTTAAACCTATTTTGCCTTTACTTAAGATAAAAGATCTGTAGATAATTTCAAGAAATATTGACGTTTTTTATAAATTCATACAAAAATGATAACATTTTCTTAGAGTCAGTATTGTTTGTATCTTTTATAAGTAAACCGTGTCATGTTTCGTTTGGTGTCGATATAACCAAAAATTTATTGTAGACTGTGAATGTTAAAAATAAATTAGAACACATTTTAACTTTTTACTATTCAAGTTTTGTATTCTTTTGCCGAAACCAAGAGCTCTTTTACCTTGATTTCATAGGTATTAAGCTAACTAAAATCTCAAGTGAATTGTAACTTGCAAAGAAATCGGGTTGACTTCGGCTTTTAGAGATTCCCAAAACTTAATCAGCCCCGTGGTATAGAATTACGTAGTACATTTTAGCTCATAAGCCGCAAAATAAAATCTATGCCGAACAAGTGCGTAGCACCCTCAATCGACGGAAGTGCATGAAGAGATGTATGAATGTGAATGAGGCTAAAGAGGTGTCTGAGAGTCGTAGCGTGTGGCGGTCCGTGGTCTCTGCCTACCCCCATGGGACAATTGCGTGAGCTTATGTTTGTATGTATATAGAATATGAGGTGTATTAGATTCTCGTAGGACAAAGTACCTAAGCCCCATTTCAGATCATGAAAACAGTATTTGATTTCAATCAAGACAACAACGTCCCCAGCAGTTGTCTTGCCAAAACTTTCTACAGGAGTCAGGAAAATTGTAGTACCAACCACCATACAATTTTACGACGGCCGTCTTTAAGATCTAAATAACATTTGCAAGATTATGCCAGTATCAAACCCAAAGCCCTTCGTCAGTCAAGATCAAAATACCAAGTCATAAATCAAACTATTCTTCATCAGAATCCGATTTTGTTTTGGAAGAAAATGCAATTGAAAAGCCATCGTTGGTCAAGAGTTAAATACCAAAATCTAAACTAAACGGGTGGTCAAAATGAAGCCCGTCAGACCTTAAATTCAACTTGGAAAGAGGTGTCATGAAACAATGTTAGCGCTAAACCAAAATGTAGCCCGATCCAGTTATCTAGCTCTAGCTCGTCATCAAAATCAGATTAGGTTACAGAACTCGTCTTTAAACTCTTACTATATAAAAGTGGAGTAGGACCCAAAATTACTTTGTGCCTAACACAAAGTTATTTGGGGAATTAATTTAGTGTAGTTTACTTTTACATCTACACAGTTCCTTGTACATTTTCTTTATACCTATGTTTAAGTGCTATTTATTAGTTTACTTCTTCCTTTGAACACGGTGTATAAGTGTGAGTATCTAGGATAGCCCGCATGGACATAGAAGTAGTAACGATGCGTACATGGAATAGCAAGAAGTATTCATATTTCTGTATTAGTCCTATTGTAACACTTATTATACCTTTTGTACCCCTCTTTTTACGTCGGTGCTTAAGAACGGTCTATTGACAACTGTTTTTTATTATTTACACCAGTTAATTGCTCATACAATGTATGTTTTTTTTAAGTTTTCTTAATATTTACTAGAATAGTGTCAGTCAATGTACCCTATTCTCCACGACATACTATGTAAAAAAGTTAGAGGAATAATGACACTAAAGTAGATATTTTTTAATAACTGCATGAAAATGTAATATACCCTGTACATCCTAGAACTAATAGCAAGATTAGTACCCAAACTATCATTTAAATTGATAAAATCATAAAAAACCACTAACAAAAAAATATAATTAAATAATTCGTTTTGCAAAAACTTTGAACGCCATTTCCCGAAAGTTGCATTTTTTGCATAGTGACGGTAATGGTTTTAACGTGCGATGTTAGTTAAAAGTTTGTTATTTTGTAGTAAAATAATGTAAAAACTAAAGAAATTAGCAACATTATCGATATTATAATTTTAAAATACCTATTTGCTAGAATCCACAACTTGCAGTGCCAACTTCCGTACAAACTTTTATCCCGGGTTTCACACCTTTGGAGGTAAAATGTTAAAAAAACCTTTTTAGTGAGCTTCCTAGATGCCAATAGAAACTTCCATGCCAAATTTTAAGTTTGTAGTTTTTACAGTTTTGGAGATTTCGTGTTGAGTTAGTGTGTGGATTTGCATACATTCAAGCATATTTTACACTGCTTGTCCGACAAAAGTACACATTTCTGCCACCCCGGGCGCTGCGATCGATCTGTCAGTTCCCATCACCACTTCGCACATAGCCAATACAGGGAGTCGCGTTGTGGATCTGCTATTGGGCGGTCACGTCGCTCGTCGATTGTTGGTTGCCCCCTCCCAGGTCGACAGCGGGGCTCCAGTGGTGGCTCAAGATAGTGTACAACGTCAAGCACTTTTGCTACAAAAACTCGACATTGGCAAAATCATCTATACCAAGATGGACGCCATAACCTTAAAAATAGAAATAGAATAGCCAATACAGGTAGGTGGTATCACATAGGCCAACGGAAACGTTAACACCTTGTAGACAACAGAATCAATGTTACTACATACAATCTTGAGCAGCAATGGCGGACAGGAGGGTTCCGCCTCAATGGGTATTTATTACCGAGACGCGGTACTGTGGAATCTCACCCATAACTCGCTTACCACTAACGAGTGACGTGTCAGCGTGTCAGACAGGGCGTTGGCGAGGCAGAGCTCAGTATTACAGGTGGGGTAACTTAATGGACGGTGATTACAACATAAGAAGTGCTACTAGTGATTCTCGACTGTAACTCGACACAGAAATAAAGGTAGGTTTTTTTTGCGATTTCGATGTCGTCGGTCCCGTAGAGAAAGTTGTTCAGTTTGACGGTCTGATCATCCCCTAAAAAAAAAGTGGCAGCATATTTTTGAATTGAAACTTCTTATGGGAGAGCTTGGAAATTCTGATCCGCAACGTTTTTATGTGACGGAAGTTCGAAAATTAAATTGGGAGAATTTTCACATCTGCCGAGCGGGCGTCCCGTGTGGCGGCCAACTTTTTTTTATGTTCACTCACCCATACTACCTCACTTGGTAAGCAATCTTGATTTTATCATTCAATTTTTCCATTGCGACCACAAAGAAATGACACGCTCACTGCGATAGACTCAATCAGAAACGTTCGAGAACAATTAGTACGGCACAAGGGAGCGTTAATGCAGCACGGTCGTTAGCGTCCGTTTGAGAAGGCGGCGGTGTAGTGACACTGCAGCACCGGCTACAATCAAATATTGACTCGTCTTTTTGCGACTGACTCGATTCCCAGTCGGATATTGGTTTCGCACACAGAGGACGTTCGACTTCCACTGAGTCACGTTACGATTGAGAGTTGCAGTAATTGATGTAATGCTTCGTTCGCACGTCGAGTTGTAAGTAGATAGAAGAAAATAGATTTATTTTCATTGTACTGGAATCTCAGTTGTTACAGTGTAGACTGTTGTGTAGTTTCTTTTTCTTTTAACTTAAGGAAGATTTACAATTGGGGGTAGTCAGAGATATTCTTAAACCTCAGAACATCCACGTTTCACTAGTAATACCACTGTCCAGTGTGACGTGGAGTGAGCCCGTGTCGCGACTTATAATGGACAGTGGGTACAATACACGCCTCGAAATTGAAGCATGCAGGTTTCCTCACGATGTTTTCCTTCACAGGAAAGCCAGTGGTGTCACAAATCGGACATAAATTACGAAAAAATCATTGGTACGAGTCGGCCTGGACGGGGATCGAACCATCGCCTCCGCGGCAGGCAAGGTTACTCGTCACTGGACCACCAAGGCTTTATCATTTTTTCATTCTGCATTTATAAATTACTAGTGTTTTCCCGCGACTTCGTCCGCACAAATTATATACCAGATTTTAAGTCAGATCATAAGCTATCAATCAAAAAAAGTTTCATCAAAATCGGTTCAGTAGTTTTTGCGTGATGCGCGAACAAACAAACAAACTAACCATTTTGTCAATAGATGGAGCTGCACGTTTTTAAATCGCGCTATCGAATGTTATTTGAATTTATATGAAGAGAACCGCTACTATTTTATTCCTCATGATTTTACGGTTTTATAATAGTTAAGATTGTAAACAGCTAAAGTCTATTCAAATTATTCAATAATATATTTATAATATATTATTAAATATTTAATATATTATAATATCATTCGTGAAATGTATAAAGGTCGTACGGTCACAAATGGTACAATAATAGTACCATAGTTATAGTATCAAATATTCAAAGAACATTCACCAATAGTAGACGAATGAATACATTCATTGGCGTTTTACGGGCGGTTGTATTGATTTTGGACAAAGTCCACTATGGACGTCACTCTATACAGGGTGTTAGGGTAAACAGTAGCGTTACTTTAAGGGGTGATTGTACCTATGATACTGAACATCTTTCCCTGAGAAACCGATAGGAAATTAGATTAATTGAAGTAAAACTTCTTAACGCACCCTTGACTTGGGGAGTAAACTGGTGAATGCGTGACGAGAGCGTTACGAAAAGTGTGATCGGTCGTGGCGAACGGAAGTTTTACTTCAGTCGTGTGATCTATTTTTTTTTCGTATATGCCAGTGTTCCTTTGAGCAAGTTGTTCAGTATCATGAGTAAAACCACCCCTTAAAGTAATGGAACTGTTTACCCTAACATCCTGTATATCATTTCATGGTTTGGTTGGTGACTGATTAAATGATAAGTAATATGGCTATTCGGTGAAGGAAAACATGGTGAGGAAACCTGCATACGCTGAAGAAGAAATTCCGATGCGTATGTGAAGTCTACCAATCCGCATTGGGCACGCGTGGTGGACTCACGCCCATACACCCACCCTCAGGGTAGGCCTGTGCCCTGCAGTGGGACGTATATAGGCTGTGATGAAATCAAAAATACCCTAACCACCGAACCATATTTTGCGGTGCTAACAGAATTAATAGCGTGTGCATACTTAATTGGTTTAACAACGTAACTAGGTGGTTTTACAAAACAATCTACAGGATGAAATCGTAATAGTTGGCATCCTTCTAAACCAAATTGAACAATCTAAATATATAAAAGAAGAAAGTGACTGACTGAATGACTGACTGACATATCAACCCACAGCCCAAACCGCTGGGTCTAGAGATTCCAAATTTGGCAAGTAGGTTCCTTATAAGGTCAAGAGGTGCACTAAGAAAGGATTTGTCAAAATTCACCCCCTAAGGGGGTGAAACGGGGGTCCAAAGTTTGTATGGGGAAACAACATTAGTTGGACTATATTATTCGAAACTTCACAGGAGTACTCCCATTGATAAATAAGTAAACACGTGTTTCAGGTTTTTTCAGAATTCAACCCCATTTCCCCCTTGGAAATGGGGTGACAAAGTCTGAAAATCAAGATGGGTATCGTTTGTATGGTTTATCGGGTCGCTTTATTACGAATACAACAATGATTTTAAAATCCAACGTGGCGGATGTGAAATACCATCATCCCCTGTTGGGGTGCGATGGGGTTGAAATGTCTAAATTATCATTATGGGTGTTGTTTTTATGGGTTTTTTGGGACGTTAATTACTTAACCCTACCTACGCCCTACTCATCCCCTACTCTGCTATACAAGGTGTTACAAAAATACAAATAAACCTTTAAGGGGGTGGTGTAGACCATCAAACTGAACAACTTTCACTATGGGACCAATATCGAAATCGCGAAAAAAAAATTGATGTTCCATACTCTACAAATCGACTAGAGCTAAAATATGTATAGGAAAGTTGTTCAGTTTGACGGTCTAAACAACCCCCTTAAGAGTTTTAAAAATTTATTCTTACTTATGAAACACCCTGTATAGGGGATGAGAAGGGGGTGCGTAAGTGGTGGGTGAGAGATGGCGTAGAGGGGGTGAGTAGGGGATACTTAGGGGATGAGTAAGGGTGTGTATGTGGTACGTGGGGGTGCGTGGGGGTGAGTAGGGGTACGTAGAGGATGCGTAGAGGTGAGTAGGGGTGAGTTGAGGGTGAGTAGTGGGTACGTTGGGGATGAGTAGGTGTGTGTAGGAGTACGGAGGGGGTGCGTAGTGGTGAGGAGAAGGGGGTGTGGAAGTGGTGAGTAGGTGGTGCGTAGAAGGGGTGTGTAGGGGGTACGAAGGGCGTGCGTATGGGTGAGTAGGGGGAGCGTAAGCGGTGAGCAGGGGGTGCATAAAGGGGGTGAAAGGGGGTGTTGTTTCAGAAGTCACAAAAACAAGTCAGAGACACAAAAGAAACATTTAATAAACAAGTCCTAAGTCTACGCGTACGAAGTCGCGGGCAACAGCTATATTTAATATGGTTGCAAGCCTGAATTCGCAATCAATTAAAAATAGACTGTTCCATACTAAACTGCAGTGACTACTCGACTCGAGTGTATGGAACAGCTGTTTTTTTTTACGATTCAGTTTGTCTCCCATAGTACCTACCTACCTGCAAGTTTTTTGTGAAGTCTTAGTTAAGAAAAAATGAATTTTCACACCCTGTATAAGGTAGAGTCAATCATACACTTAAAGTATACAACCTAGTATAAATACAGCACTGTTAATTGAAGTTCGAGCTTAGAAGCGTTCTAGTTTTGTTGTTTTTGGCCATTTCTGCGTAATCCATTCGTTTGTGAATTTCTACCTCGGTTTTTTTATTTCACTGAATTCTTACGAATATTTCTTCCTTTGATAAAGTTATATGTCAAGATTGACAGTCGAAGATACGAAAGCGTCGAAAAAAATTGGAACCAGTACTGGCTCCTAAACCCTATACATATACACGCACACAGACATATTTTGTATGGCGCCTCAGGCAACCAACCAACCTATGAATCTTGGCCCCTTTTGTTTTATACGGTAAAACAGTGAGGTTCATTCTAGACATACCTATACTTTTTCTAAGACTTCTTCGTAATCTTATAGAAAATTTCAAATAACAAGAAAACCCAGTTTCGAAGCTTGAACTTTAATTAACAGAATTGTAAGTACATTAAATACGAAGTTTCGCTGATAAAATGGAAAGAACTGTACATAAGTTAGGTAAATAAACATTACACAATATACGAAGTTCCACCCAAAAATACGTCTCCAATTCTAAAGGGTACGCTCTCATTAGTTAACGTATCAGTTTAAAATATTCAGTAGGAGTTAATTTTCATAAGTGTTGTCCCTAAAATAGGTTTCGTTTCCACATCTAAAATACTCATGAATAATAAAAACCCTAGAGTCCAACGACGTACCTATAATAAAATAACAGCTACTAAAATTCTTATAAAGTCCAGAATCCGTTTTAAAATTTCAACGGTTACCCGCATCGCACTAACGATACATACCATACACTAAATGTTTGTATGTATGTTTAACGTGACGCAAACTGGTGTAGCCTTAGTACCAGACTTGATGGTAGTGAACTAAGGGCATTCAAAGGGGCCCTGAACTTGGTCACTCAGAGGCCCTATAAGAGGGCCCTAAAAATCTTCTAGCAATTTTTTATACAAAATTAATTGAATATTCAACTAAGTACCTACATGGAAAAGATTTTCAACTACTTACATGGAAAAGATCTTGTGCAGCATTGAGAATTTTGACTCGAGTGTTTCATATCAGGCCCCCTAGGCAAAGTATCTTTCGATTAGCGTTAACGACAATAAAAAAAAAATTGTATGGACTTGACGTATGGTGACGAAAGCAAACGTCAAAATGTTTCGATCGCCAATGTCAAATTAATACATTCTATAATTTTCTACTAGCGTCAACGCCAATAGAATGTAAATTTGTCTCGGGCCCCAGGAATGGAATCGCCGACGCCTCTTAATTAATAATTACGTGCGTTCGAATGTCATAATGACAAAATGAAACAAATCGTACACAACTTTCAAAAATCAAACCCGACAACAAAACAAGTTTGTTTAGTTTTAATCAAAGAGAATTAAGCTGATTACTTAATCGTAATCCATGAATTGTTACCTCGAGGTAACAAGTCGTTCTAGTTTGACACGTCGCACTGACATGATGCATTCAATATTGCAAAACAACGGGATGATTTTTTTTGTATGAAAACCTGTCCAATGTCCTCTCTATAAGTAGTAATAAGGTTAAATCTCTTTGGTTTTAATGCAATTTTTGTACTTAAATATCTAATAAGACTACTAAACTTAAAAGGCCCTAACATGCCTGCCGCGGGCCCTGGCCCCCATACAGACTGTGTGCTTAGGGCTAAGCCAAACATGCAAGATTGATACTGCTCTGCCACGTTACGCTGAAATTAGAAGCGTTAGAGTACATTCTAGTAAACACAGTTGCGCACTAGACTTAATTAGCTATCAGAGGCAGGAACGGTTTACGTCCAATTATGTTTGAAATTTGGGAACAAAATTACTTATGTACATGAAACAAAATTGATAAACATACTTAATAATATTCGATACCAGGGGCAAGCCAGGGGTGCCTTTTGCACTTATTTGTATATTTTCCGCAACCAGAGGTTAAACAGACTACAACTATACAACCACAACATTTCAGTATCTACACAAGCCTGGGGTGCTATTGTGTAACTACGCGATTCGATCGGTATGAAATGGACATGTTTTTGACAGTTGGCGATTCTGCTTCAATTTCAGTCAATGGAGATGATGATCGGAGAAACACAATATAACTTAAAAATTGTCTAACTAGTACATATCTAACTGTATCAGTTATAAACATATTACCTATCTTACATCGACCGATGATAGAAACATACACAGTAGGCCTAAACCAAGTTTTCTATCTTTCTATCTTTTTTTACAGCTCATGTAGTAACTAAAGACTGATGAATTAAGAAAGAAAAGAAAGATGAGAAATTCAGAACGTATCCAGTCGATGTTAAACCTGCTAGAATGTCCCTTGTGCAAAAACACCTGCACGAGAGAGGGCCTCAAAAAAGCTACACTGGACGCTGTCAGGCTCGCCGAATACATGGCCAATCAAATACAATAACACAATCGTAGAACTGACACGAAAAAAAATAAGAAGAATCGAAATATACAAAGTCTACACATGATACAATCCGAACAGAAGAATATGTTTCTGCGAGTTCTGGACGCAGATGCCCAGTTTATCGATTAGGTACAAACACCTAAAAGTACTGCCTCTGTGGTCTAATGGCTAAGAGCATTTTGCTCTTGACTCGGAGGTCGTGGGTTCGATTCCCACGGGGGACACCTAGTGATATGTTCACTTTGTGCGTTTTTCCCCAGTTGGTTAGGACTTTGCAGGCTGAATCACTTGATTGTCTGAAAGAAAGATGATTCCGTGATTCGGATGGCACGTTAAGCAGTTGGTCCCAGCTACTATTTCTGGTGGTAGTATTCGTTACATTAAAAACGGCGGTTTAAATAAACTCTGACATTAGAGCTTTCTGCCGAACACGATACGAAGACCTAAAAGTAACAGATTTCGACAACAGGAGACGAAAATGGACAGACAATATTCCAAGAGCTCCATTTGCGAGTATATAACCCTGAAAGGGTAAACATTGCATACGTAGGGGAAGCAGGGGTGGAATGACACGCTAAATGAGGTTAATAGCACACCGGCAACCGGTTAACTAGAGGGGACAGGGGTAAGCTAGGTTTTTAATCTGCGTCTGTTTGGCAGGTAGAGCTGAAAATGATTGACGATTCGCACAATTTGAACTCGGGAACTAAAAGCGGCTTTGTTTAATAGTAGGGGTCGGATGATTGATGACAAAGTTGTGCATTGAAAGGCGTTTGCAGAATTTCGTGGAAAAAACGAGCTAACATTTGTCTATAGGCATATACATTTCAGTGAAATATTGTATCATTGCACCCTTGGAAAGATTCCTGCTGACCACCTCTAAAGAGAATGCGGTCGTATAAATGTTATTTATGATTTTTCTTTTATGCTTGTACTTTATTAAAAATGTTAGTAAATTGACATTTATAATAGTTACAGATAAATGTTAATGTTATTAAAAGTGTTGTTGACCAGATGTTGAATTAATTATCCTCTTCAGTCGTTGTTATTTAAGTAAATTCTTACATTTATATACCTACCGTGTAAGTCAGTGGTGTAGACCATCAAACTGAACAACTTTCACTATGGGACCAATATCGAAATCGCGAAAAAAAAAATTATGTTCTATACTCTACAAATCGACTAGAGCTAAAATATGTATGGAATATAAAATTATTCATATATAAAATAATTAATCGCGATTTCGGTGTTGGTCCCATAGAGAAAGTTGTTCAGTTTGACGGTCTAAACAGCCCCCTCAAGATTTTTAAAAATGTATTGTTACTTATGAAACACCCTGTATAAACATATTCCGTTATATAATTTTGTCATAGCATATAATCAAAAGCATCCGATCGATCGTAAAACTTCTTTTGGTCGTCAGCCAGAACTGAAACTAATGGCTAATTAGGCATCTACAGCAAAGATGGCAAGTAGGAAAGAGAGAACCCATAGTTCAACTCTAATGCAAGACTGAAAAGGCTATATGAAACCAGTGAAAACCATTGAAAGTTATGTAAGAAACTAGTTTTTCAGGGAGAAAAGTAACAAAACGTTTACAACTGCAATACGGACGCGGCATAACAACGCCATCTATCGAACGCCGGACGTTTACATAACTCAGCATAACCTACACTATTAACATTCAAATTATGTCTTTTTAACTTAACGAATTAACTATATTGATATAAAACACTTCAGAAACTCACCAGAATAGATTTTTAAGCGATATTTCTTTCTTTCTTAAATTAAAACACAAGTTGATTCGACACAGCACTGCTATTTGTCAAATAAGCACTCCAGTTTAAATTTCAAACGAGTCAGTCCTCCTCTTGCTCCTAACATGTACTAGTTTTTCACACAATTAGAAAAGTAGAGTTAGTGACAAAAAAAGTGTACACATTGGAGACGTGTTGGGCGGCCCGGCGGTGCGGGCGGACTGAGGACCCAACCCCGCTGCGCCCCTGTCCTGCGCGCCATAACCTAACCCCATTCCGAGTTTTGCGAAGCAAAGAATAGCTTGTAAAGAGCTGACAAAGCAATCCAATTTAGGCAATAACCAAACTTTCTTTTTTAGAATTCGTAACGAAATGTCCCCCTTATTGATTTTCTGAATTTGATGTGATTCATTTGTATGGAGAAATTATTTTGAAAATTGTATTTTATACATAACTGTTACGTAAAACCTAAATCCTGGTCGAACGTACCATAAAATGTAAGAAAGTTTTAATCCGGCTAGATGGACCAACAATTTTCATTCGTAGCACTGAAAATATATAAACCAAGAAACTCATATAAATTCCATTAATCGATGTTCACGATACTCATAAACCCGTAGGTTGCAAAAACTACCTAAGTTCAGTCATCGGTGTCTTCAACGGAACGCAATCGCAAACAAGAGGAAGCCTCACAAGAGCTATGCTATTTACGTTTGCGTTTATATAGACTTGTAGTTATGCAAATATTGAAACACCACTACGAAGTTTACAGAGTGGTTTTAAAGATAAATTTTGCTTCCATGTTGATTTTGCGAATGTCTAGTTTAAATAGCAGAAGTTGAGGAGATTGTACAGTTATAAATATTTGGTAATTTAAGGGTTGTTTTTTTGAAAAATAACAAAACACAATATTTTGCCACTATACAATTGGAGCTTCGTTGTAGGCCGGGGCAAACGACACGCGACCACCCAATAACAGACCCACAACGCAACTCCCAGACTACTATGGCAATTATGCTAAAAAATACTATGCTAAGTAGGTACATTAAAAAAAGGTTTAAGTATAACTAATTTACCTACTATAATAAGCGGGCAACTAAACATTTCATACCAATATAAATAAAAATCATCCTTCTACGTCGATTAATAAACAGAAAGTTACGAACTTTTCAATGGACCGCAATCCATGCTGTAATTGTTGTATAGGCGAAACTGAAGCAAGTACACAAGGTAGATAAATTAAAGCGTTCACAGATACACACAAATGCGTATTTCCTGTCAGTGCGTCCGTGATTGATAGAGATAGAAAGACTTGTCATTATGCGTGCAGTGAGATAAAAGCATTGCGTAAATGTGTGGCACGCGCCAGCTTTAGTTAACCGACCTGTACAAAAGCGCAGAAGTTTACAAGTCTCGTTAAAAGTCATCGGGTGTGCCATTATCAATTGACCACAATCCATGCTGTATATTAGGCCGAACCTTTGACTACTTATATGAGGACTAGTTACGCGTGTAAATCTACTAACAAACATTTCTGCCACTTTTTGCGGGGGGCGAGGTAACAAGAAATCCGCAACTTTGGATTTTATTCCCCTTAACTTTAGATTTTATTGTTGTATGTTAAAAATCATGAAATGTAGTCTCGTGTGAACCCCAAACGTTCTAAGTTAGAATTTATTGTTTCGCAATTATACTGTCTTGTTTAGTGATAAGGTATAAATTTGAATGTAAATGCACAGGATCAATTGTTCTTATAACATGGCAGGGGGGAAATGCTACCGCAAGGCTAGTCCTTATAATAAATAGTCAAAGGACCGAACCGATAAGTTTCAGTGTACAAAAGCGCAGAAGTGTATAAGTCTCGTATAAGTCGCCGCGTGCTATTTATTTCCAGCGCGTAGTTGATCCCTTCCTGCGCGTCGCGGCCCTTATCCTGGCCATTACGACCGTATTATACGAGGGTAGGTAGAGATGATTGTGTATAAAAGTGCTGTTGTTACAAAAATATCAACTACTTTGGTTTACTGCTCGCTTTTGTCGATATTTTTCGCTGACGTTCGTGACATTCGTTCATGTGAAATAGTTATCTTAAATATTTTTATTCACGACTGTTTTAATATTAAATATCTGGCTAAGAACCACAATCTTTGAAAAGACTTGGTCGGTTCTTACTGTAAGTAACAATATATTATTTTCCTTTTTCCTAGTACCTACCTAATTAAAAATTACACTCTTATCGCATGGGTATTTAGTTAAAATGATGTTAATTAAGAAGTCAATAAATGTTATAGATAGAGACTGTAGACAAAATTTATTATTACAAAGATTTCCTGTGTATGCGATTCACACATAAGGTAGCAAAATTACCTTGTTAATATAATTTGTAGGTATGAAAAGGTTTTAAGTCGTATTTTTTGGTATTTTATTTGGTCTTCAAAATGTTGCATTCTTCCTCTGAATAATCCTAAATCCTAGAGATTAATAAATGAATAATACAAAACAAGTTTTTAAACATGTATAATTAATAACATTTAACCTGCATGTAAGTAATTGACCATGCACTGTTCTCTTTGTTATTGATCCAAATCAAGTGAATCATGAATGTTAAACGTAATATCTAACTACCTAACTTCTTAGCACAATATTTGTACGCCATCACGGCAGCTGTTTGATGTCTCCGTGAAGAACGTGAGAACTTATTACCAACATAAGTACCACCAAATGTCTAAAAAATAAATGATTTCATTCATTCAAGGAATTTGAAGGAGAGGCGGGAGTTCTTGGGAATCTTCAGGAGTTGGGGTAAGGATCTGAAAAAAGGAAATAAAGTCATTTAGAACTGTCTTTACAAGTTACCGGTTAGCAGCATTCGCTTAGAAAAGTAGTGCTTCGTTATTTTATAGCAGAAACGAAGGGCACATCAAAAATGTTGTGTTATAATAACTTTGGCTGAGTTGCGATTTTCCCTCTGGAGTGCGATTTTTGAATCTCATTCCGTGAGCTCATCAGTTTAAAATCAGAGGCCGTAAGGCGGTTTGAATAAACTCTGCCACCAGGGCTTGCAGCCCACTCGATAAGAAGAAGAGTTTAAAATGTCAAAATTACTGTGGAGATACGCATATTTCTACTACTGATTTGACTTTCAAAAAACCCTCTCCTATAGTATGATTTTTGAAAGTAAAATCAGCAGTAGAAAGATGCGTATCTTCATAGTAATTTTGACATTTTCAACTGCTGAGCTCACCGAATGAGTTTCAAAAATCGCACTCCAGGTCTGAAAATAGAGGCATTTTAGGCCAGCCTCAGTCGCATTTGTTGTTGAATTGCTCGGAAAAATTGCTTTAGTGGCGATAAAATAAAGTTTGTTTTCATTCCATTTAAATCGCTTTCAACTGAAATGCCGGCCGCGATAAACAAACAATTTAAAGGACAGCTAACTCGGCCGTATCCTACTTTAAAAGGAATCCAATAAAGAAGTAACTGCCATTAACTTTTTCGTTTAAAGTGCTCAGGAGAGTCCACCTGTCGCAGGGTGGCGCGGGCTTAAAAATATAAATAAAAGGTACAACGAACTGAATCTGCTGCCAAGTCAATCGTCAATTTACATTTTATTAAACGTGCCGGTGGAACAGTTATAGTAGATCACGTCATAATATGATCATGATGACCATATTCGCCACGCAATAATATCCACACATTTCAATAGCACTGCCCAAAATCTATCCAGTCTTAAGCGGCTACCGGCTGGTTTTACCGTGAAATTGGGTAACTAAGTAACCCTTATCCATTAACTATGGCACTTTTTATTCTTTTTAAGCAGAAAACAACACTGAACAATCTACAGGACATGAGAAGTGATTTGGTTTTTCTCGAACCGAAACCGATTTTATTTAATTAATAAAACTGAAGAAAAAGGAATCTAAAGTCACCTCTTTTTTCCAGTTATAACCATTTTACTCTTACATTGTTGATCGGAAGAAAATGAAAATTTACAATAATTATAAGTACTTCACAATACTACATAGAATGATTTGGTTTTCTTATTTTTTGAAACATCGTAAAATTTCATCTCATTTTTCAAAAGAAAACGGGCAAATTCTGACCGGAGCTACGCGCTCGTTCATATCGATTAGTATGGAGAGTCGTGGTCCCGGGCGGATACGCCTTACTGGACAATACACGCCTCGATATTGAAGCATTAGTGTAGAATTCTTCACAATGTTTTCCTTCCGCAAAAATTTGATTTTGTTTGCAAACAACTGTATCGAAATCGGTCCACCCGTTCTGAAGCTACGATGCCATATAGACACACCGACACACACAGAAAAACATAGGCGTGAAACTATTACACACCTCATTTGGCGTCGGAAGTTAGAAAAAAAGCTAAAAGCCGGCGCAAATATCTAAGAATAGCTTCCAACTGTCCCTGCATGTTTGACATTCCTTAGTTTTACAGTTTTATGACCCGTCCATTCTGTCCGGAAGCGGACTTTTCTCTCGATGAAACTTCTTATTTACGTCTACTTCCGTAAGGTCTACTTTACTTAAATTTAAATATTTATCTCTCATGAAAAGGGTTTGAAGCGTTAGAAATTACAAAGGAAAAAGTTTTTCTTTTTATTAGAAAACTAACTTTTCTGGGAAGAGTTGCGTTTGAGTTGGCTGTACTTAATTAATTTTGTCTATCATGTTTAGATGTTATGATCAGCTAGATGATCATGGTATTTGCAAAGTGCAGAGCAGAGCGCTATTTTTGAAAGTCACACATTCTAATTCCTACACGAAGTGTCAAAACGTATTTCGTATACGAATACGTAATCTATGTCCATGAACATAGAGTTCAACTATGTGTAGGTGGATCTGTCGCTGTGTACACATACTTGAAATCAATTCTGACCTCTATCAGTACTATTTGACCTAATAAAAACATAGAACGAGCAGAGAGATTCTTCCAGGAATCCGACTTAAATGTAAATTGATCGTCTAGTCTGGACAATTATGGCATTTCTATCGAATGACCTCGATTCATTTCATCTCAATAGAATCGAAATAAGATGTCGATTAGTAGGTACATTTCTGTGTGATCGTTTATAAAACCGGTAGCACAGAGGATAGTACAGAGTAACAGCTACTAAGGAGAGTCAATTTTATTAGCCTATTCTTGTAGGGCTGCCTTAAAGGAAATAAATTTAATGGGAGTAAGTATGAAGGTAGGTAAATGTTTTATGACTCAATTGTAAATTGTTTTTGTTTATTTTGTTAGTTATTATTTGTTATTAATTCATTTTAGGCATGAAAATATTAAAACAATTTACTTATCTTTTGTAGTTCTTAGACATATTTAGTTGTAGTTAAAACTATGTATTTCATTAAAATAAAAAATAAAATAATGAAAACATTGTTAAAATGATGCCATGTTTTATTTCAATGTAGTATTTCTTTATAAATGTTTACATTACTCTTCCAATAGTTCATGCACACAGTGCAAAATAATTTACCATTTTTTGATTCGACTTCTACTACCTATAAACTAATAAAATAAAAATATCGAGCGTACAACACGGAGCGGAGACGGGCGCGCGGGTAAAATCAACGATGTGTCACCCCTCACAGTCACACCTTCGTTTGGCCCGAAGTCACCCTCGGTCTCGTTGGTGAACCTCGTAGGTGAATGCACGCACACAAACGCGCTGCGCATGTAGTGATGCGCCGCTTTTGCGAGCTTGTATGAAGCTGTCACTCTGTACAATATAATCCTCTGTGCCGGTAGCCTTAGAATTAAACCACCCAGTTTCAGGCAACAAGGTTTAATTTGCGAGATTTTTGTGGAAATCTACCTATACACTCAAGAGCAATAAAAACGGGTCACCAATAACCTTAATATTAGGGTTGCAACGATTTGGCCAGTATGATTAAGATAACGATTAATCGTAATCATACTGGCCAAATCGTTACATCTAATAAACACCCATCCTTTGTCGTTTATCCGTGTATGCTGTATTACTTTACTGGGTGATTATTGATTAATACATGATACTGAACAGTCGGAAAGTTCAAGGAACCAAAAGAAAAATTGGTAGGGATTACTCGTAATAATCGTAATCATAATGACCGAATCGTCGCATCCCTACTTAAAATACCAACATAAAATTTATTTGTTCCTAGTTTCCGAGATATTAAGGTATGTTGGTGACCCGTTTTCATTGCTGTCAAGTGTATGTTGATGATTGTCGACTGATTTCAGCCGCGTTTATTACTTCAACTCAGTTGGTGGCTGTGGCTAACAAAGCCAATTCTCTTTGCGAAGAGCGCATAACAATTCTCTGTTAAATAATACAAATATATTGTGATCCTGTCACGAAATAGCTTCGTTTGCCATTTACCTATCACCAGAACAAATTCAAACGTTATTCTTGCTCAAAACGGCAAAGTAAAGGGTAACGACCGAACCATAAGATTTTCCGACTGGGTAAGGGGTTTCCCTTCGATTTCCATAACTCAGGAAATCGTTTGTGAAGGTGACCGCCATAAATTCGTTCTGTAAAATATTGAATCGATGGGGCAAGACGTTCAAGAGCCATTCCAAATATGAATAGAGTTTTTGTGTCGTTATTTCTTTAGTATTGCTGCTTTTTTATCAATGACATGTAATATTTTTCAGAAACACTGATAGCACTACCGACATCTCATTAAAAGCTCCATTCACGTATGAGTATGAAGAGCAAAACCATGAGCCACCACCTGTATTTTATTAAAAACACATTTTACTGTACTTTATGTAAACTTCGAGCATAATTGTCAACGAAAAAGATATGATTATTCAAAGTCAAAGTTATTTAAATAGCACCACTTTTTACCTACTTTAGAATTATGAACGCAATTCCTGAGAATTTTTAAAGACTTATTTTTATTATGATAAAAATTTTAAGTTAAGTTATAGCATAGCTGGGCATTAACTCGTTAATCCGTTAATCGTTAATTAACGAAGTTAACATTTTGATTAACGGATTAACTTTTAAGTTAACTTCTAAAAATGTTAACGGACACGTTAACTTCCGTTAATATGCAGAAGTCCGTTAATCGTTAATCCAATGCCTACTATTTACCACACGGCATGGCAGGGCTGCGTTCAGAACCTTTGGGTGCGGTTGTTTCTCTCGCTCGCTCTTATGGTTAGAACGCTTTTCACCGAGCCTCGGAACGGCGTTAGTGCGAAAAGTTGCACTCGGGGTGCACTCTGGGCACACTCTAGGCGTTGGTTCTGAACGCACCCCAGTTGGCACCACGGCGCGGCGCGAAAAACAGGTTCTAAAGTATGAACCGACAAGTGCCGGGCGGCGCGTGGCAGCGAGTGAATTTCACCCAAAGTTCCGGTTGATATGGCTGGAAACGTATGACAGCAGTAGAGTGGATGCAGTAAAAAAGTGCATGGAAAAAAAGGTAGAAGATGCCTTACGACAAGAAGCAGCGGAAAATTCGAAGGACAGAGATAGTTTTAATGCAATTTTACACATATTAACGGATTAACGATTAACGTTAACTTGCGTTAATTCTTCCGAAATGTAACGCTTTAACGTTTAACGAAGCTAACTTTTTTTGTAGCGGATTAACGATTAACGAAGTTAACTATTTGTTAACTTAAGTTATTTGTTAACTTAAGTTAACTTGTTAAGTTAACGAAGTTAAACATTGCCCAGCTATGAGTAATAGCCTATAGAATCCCACTGCAGGGCAAAGGCCTCCTCTCACGAATAAGGGTGAGAGGGAGTGGGCCATACTCCACCACGCGGGCCCAGTTCGTGTTGGTGGAGGCAAGTTAGTGGTCATCTTGCTGTCAGAGAATTTTTCAAGCCGCCTCAATAGGCCTCTGACCTGGCTTAACGAATAGTTACAATGCCATCTGACGGAACTATCCGAGACCAACTGCTTAACGTGCCTTCTGAAGCACGGAAACGCTCGAGATGAAATACCACTAAACGGTCACCCATCCAAAGACTGACCGGACCTGACGTTGCTTAACTTCGGTGATCGTTTCCAATACCGAGGCTCCACGACGCGATTATAATCAGGCGTACCTAGTAGCTACCCCCATATACCTTCATTAAATTAAAAAGAAAACAATTTTCTGGAAATGCGAAAAACTTTAAAGGCGAAATTTTTCCATATTTTCAAAGCCCTTTGACATGAAACCGTTCATAACACCTGAAACAAAATTTAATAAAGTAAATTCTCCGGCGAATTCGCAACATTGACCTTTGAGAGGTCACCGGAGGCGCCAGCGCGAAGCTTGGCCTTTTATCGAATTATCTTCGTTCATCTAATCAGTAGTCAACGATTTCATTCGCCTATAAAACGTGGCTTCCACCAATTCGTTAGGTGGAATTTAAATTTGTTTCCACACTTTTTGTAAGTTTGCTCAGGAGTTGGTTTTCTTATTCTTTAGTCCGCATCTAGTTAATAACTCGCACTGTATATCCGTAAAGCCTATTATAGGTTTATATTATAATAAACCTGGGTGGTTTATAATTTCAAGATATGGGGTACACGAAAGAAAAAAAATAGGGATCTACCTAACAATGCAAAGATAGTTTTGCTGCTGTTATAATTCTATTTTAAGGAAACAGATTATAGTCACATCAAACAGAATTTCAAAGAATTTCGAGCATGGTGTACGAAAATACTTTTATTTTTCATTTATTTAAATTTCCACAATATTTTGTTTCATACATAACTAATTATTGTTCTCCGTGTGTCATTACCAGTGATCGGAATGTCTGGGCATTTTTTGAGCATACAAGTTTGGATACGCCTGAATTTCCTGGAAGTATCCGGATTTAATAAATATGGATAAAAATTTCACGGGATTTATTGGGATTACCTATTTAGATGTCAAGAGACGTTTTTTTAAATCAAGAGTATTAGCAGCGCATACTAGAGGCCGCGACTTTGAAACACGCCGCCTGGTTTTTTTGACATGTACCGCGCTTAGGTAAATATGTTGACCGTTATTAAACAATGATATTAAGTAACTAGATTAGTAGTTAGGGCACCAAAGCGTTGCCACTTCGAAGATGTCTGCAGGCTTCTTTGACTTCAGTTCAGGCGTTTATCTATAGTGAGCGGACATATCCGTGACGTATAAATTAAGCTACCAAAATGGGGAAATGCGCCGTAAAAGTTTGTAAATCAAAATCGTATTTACTTGCAACACTGATGGCAAAAACAATGCGTGAAAAATTTATTTAGTTTTTTAATTTTATTTTGACAAAATATAGTAAACTTACTTGTGAAAAGTAACACCACTTCCTTTATTATTCTTTTCCGACTGTGATTTACAAATTTTTACGGCGCATTTCCCCATTTTGGTAGCTTAATTTATACGTCACGGATATGTCCGCTCACTATAGATAAACGCCTGAACTGAAGTCAAAGAAGCCTGCAGACATCTTCGAAGTGGCAACGCTTTGGTGCCCTAACTACTAATCTAGTTACTTAATATCATTGTTTAATAACGGTCAACATATTTACCTAAGCGCGGTACATGTCATATACTTTGTGACTGTGATGTCTTGGCGGCAAAACGCATATGCCTCCTCGGAGATGGATACCCAAAACCGGGAGATCTTAGGTTTCTTCCCCTCAATGGTATTGCCTTCTTCATTGACCATGTATTTGAAGGGCGAAGAAAGCAAAAAGTATTGGGGCTAAAACAAAAGATCCTTCTGAGTCGAAGTGTTGCTAGCTTGCCAGCCCCCACAACAAGATAAGATAAGAATGTCCTCTTCTCTCGCACAGATAATTTCGTTTCATTTCATAACCTGCTCTCTAGTCTAGACAAGACCATAACTGACGGTTGAAGGTGCTCTCAAAATATGTTGTGTAATATTAATGTCAGTGGGCGTATTATATTAACTAAATTGAAATGAAAACTGTGTATTAATTAAAATGTGTGTGGGCGTTTGTTAACCTTTATAGGCCTATTGTGGATTTTCTTGTTCTTGTTTGACTTATAATTTTCAAGCGAAGTTTGCAAGTTGATATTTCAATAAGTTCGAAACTGGAATAAATACGCCTCCATAACTAACTTTAGCTCAAAAAAAGTGCAAGAAATCGATTTATTTCTTTAAAATCATTTGTTCTCTAGGAACACACTACAGAATAATATTTTGACCAAACCGTGTAAAACCACAGATTAGATATCCTACCAGAAAAAACAACTTCAGAATTTGGTTTTTTTCAGTGGACGAAACCAACTGTGGACTAAATCACAAACGGAGCTGTAGGCCTCGCATGCCACCCCCGAGAAAACGATAAAAATCTAGAAGTGCCTCCATCTTTATTATTTTACGTATGCCAGAAAGAGCGCGCATGACGTTTTACTCGTTTAAACGCTTTGTCGTGGCTGGCATGCTAGCCGTGCTGGTCCCAAAACCCAAAACTTTTTAAACTCCATGAATTGACAGAAAAAAAGTTAATAAAGTATTCCTAACCACCAAGGCGCAAACCTCAAACAGCCGCATTAAAACAAACTCCTCACTAGCAACTCGGCAATCAGTATTTCCGAACGCGCCCCAGGCAAAGGCGCGAACGGTTTCAACCACGCGACCGCTGCAGTGAGTCTCGGCAGCGCGTGACGTCAGCAGGCGATCAATGGAACTGACGTCGACACCCCGCGCCCCGCGCCCCGCGCCCCGTCCGCATGAGGCGACTGTTGTAGGGTCACCACGTCCCTTGGAAAATCAATTTAGAGATCCAGTCCTAAAGCTAATTCTTCACCTTCCGATCGGTCGTCGGACCGAAACGGATCGTCGTTCCGTGTGTATCCGATTTGAGCTACCTGCATTTCCTTGTTTAGTTTGGCTCTTTAGCGAAATTCCCATCCTGCTGCAGCATTGTAGCTCAAATCGGACATATGAGATATGAGATGTGATTTCGTATTCCCGTCTGTCATAATCCTCAGTTGTTCCCAGCGAATACAAACGGCTTTTCCTTGGAATCGAATGTATGAATATTTTGGCCAAATACACATTTTAAAATTCTAGTCTTTTGATCCAGAGTACAGTAGTAACCAGTTATTAGTCCTATACAAAAGTAGATATATACATAAACTCACGCCTTTTTCCCAGAGGGGTAGGTAGAGACTATGGATCTCCATTTTGGGCGGTTCTTCTGACAAACTTCTCTTGGTTCCTCTAGGTCCATACAAATAGTACAAAAAGTATATACTTACTAAAAGTACACAAGATAAAATCTAGAGTTAAGGCGTATCAGCCGTGGACCACTCTCCTCTCACTCACACTCCATACTAATCGATGAGAAAGAGCGCGTGGCTCCGGTCAGAATTTTGCTGTTTTCTTTGAAAAATTCGATGATTTTTTATTAATTTAGAAAAAGTAAAAAAACCACATCATTCTAAATTGTATTGTGAACAATATAGTAAATTTTCATTTTGTTCCGATTAAAAATGTAAGAGTAAAATGGTTACAACTGGAAAAAAAGGGGTGACTTTAGAGTCCCTTTTCTTCGGTTTTATTCATTAAAATCGATTTCTAGAAAAACCACATCACTTCTCATATCCTGTAGATGGTTCAGTTTAAATTTCAGCTCAAAAAGTGCCATAGTTAATGAATAAAATGGTTACAAAATTACCCAAAACCGGCAGGTAGCCCCTTAAAAACGTTACATTTGGGAGCTTTTTTTTTCGGGCATATGCCTACCAACCACACATTCCCACCGCTGTAACTTCTGTAGGAGCTTTTGGAGGATTTGGAAGTAGCTGAATGAGTTCCCCGAATACAATAAAACATGATTTAATCGTACAAAATGAGGTCACATCACATGATACGAAAAATCAAAGATGGCGTACAACAAACCCAGTCTGAAACCCCGAGGGAATCCGGTTATGACCGGGCCGATCCAGCCGCCTGGAAACCCTACCTAGCTGTGACAAGCCGGGTGAATTATTGTTTTGTTAATTATCTGAGCGTTCGAATTTCGAACGGTTGGACAACTGTCACGTGGGATTTGTAAGCTGTAATATTAACGTGACTTGGTAAAATTTAATGTTTCAAGATATTTTATTGTTACAAAATGAACGAGCATTTGTTAAAGAATGGTCCACGTGATAATAGTTGTTTCTCAGTGCCGGGCTGTTTACTCAACCGGACTTGCTGACTGAGACTGGATTACTTCAGATAAGCTAACTAGGATTAACTATAGTCCTTAACTTACACTTACTGTTGGACTACTTTTTGTAATAGACTACATAGTGTATAATTCAAAAGCTTCCAAAGACTAGAAAGAAAGAACTAAAATAAAAGTGAGATTATATCTCGACTTCTAAGAGAAAACTGGTTCATCATCATCAAATTAAATTAAATAATGCTTTCAGGTACTTTCATTGTAATGGTTCCAAATAAGCTACTAATACTAGGCTTTTTATTATGGAAACCATACAACAACGGCACAAACATATAGGTAACATCAATAAGGGATTCGAACCTAGGCCCTGGATTGGTTCACCTAGTATGCCGGAATTCAGCTCACATGAATCAATAAAAGAGCAACCATAGCATAATATGCTCACGACCATATTCCCTGAGGACCCCGAGGTCATATCCACATTTCACCAGTAGTACCGAAACTCTGTCCAGTGTGACGGGGGGTGAGCCCGTCGCCACATATAATGGACAGTGGGTGGGTACAATACCTGCCTCGAAATTGAAGCATGCAGGTTTCCTCACGATGTTTTCCTTCCAAAAAGGCAAAAATAAAACGAGAAACTTAAAAAAAACATATACTTAACACACTCTAACTCTGTAGTGACTGAAACATTACTGTCTAAACTCAATATCAATAAATCTGCCGCTATGTAAAATTCCGAAGTGAAACAGCAAGAGTTACTTAATAAAGACTTTCCCATCCCAAATTAGAATACCATCCAATTCTCATAGCCATAATGAGAACGTCTTCCTAAATTCCCCGGTTCTTCCCCCTCCCCCCCCCCCTCCGTGCCTGGATGCCGGAGGAGGGGAGGAACCCCGCCCCCCTCCTCAGCAGCCCTCTTCCCGCCCCCCGCCGGCCGGCGAGCTCACGTGGCCACGGATACGGATGTAAGATCCCGTTTGCTAATGGCACCAGTTCTCTTACCTATTTTGTTTATTTTCTAAGGCTCGTTACTTTATCTCAGGAAACTAATCACTACCTGACAAATACTTGAAACCGAATAGACGAAGAGTTTCTTTCGTTTGAACAAGTTAATAAGATTCAGGCCCTGTACCCGGACTTTCGATTTTCGTTATATCGCGAACGTTTCGGTCCGAACTTAGTAATAGAGTTGACATTGGACCGAAAACTTTCACGCAATTGCGAAGTTCGAGTGTTCGGGTAGACCGGATCTTTCGGATCTTTGACATCTTTAGGCTTATTGTCAAGTTGTGCCCTTTCATACAATATGCTCTTTTTACCATAGTCGGTGAATATAATTCAATTAATTAATTCATTATACTTTGTTTTACACCACAAACATAAAAACAGAAAGAGTAAGTCATCAACATTATTTTTTTGCCCATTTTCCATTATTTGGGCTCTGTCCAATATGTCATCCTCTTCCATTCATCTGTCTTAGTCTTCATTTCAGCACCCATTCCTTTCTTACACATATCATCCCACGTTTCTGACCACCGCAAAAGTAGATCGTAAGATCGTTTAAGTCATTGAGGTACTATGTTAACTAGAGAAGCTACCGAGAAGTAATGTTTTGTAACACGCGTTAGGGTGCACGCGCTCTAACTCACTTAGCCTGTGCCAGGCGCTCGTCGCAGCCTGACGCTCCCAGCACGCGCCCCACACTGCTGATCATGGTGCACAGATTTTGTTCGCGTTGTCTGCTCTATACATTATTACTCAATGGTTTAAGTAGAAAAAATAAAACATTATCATTTTGAAAATGTTAAACTACCCAAAGAGCTCGTTAATGCTCACCATTAAACCAGCGAGTGAAAATTGAACCGGCTTTAATCACGGGACGCACTCTGACCTACCTGTAGTAAAAGGATTTACTGGTAATAGGATTCAAGCCGGCCAGCCGCTCTAGAGTGGAAAATAGAAGCAAGTTACGTCAAAGCCTGTTGCCCTAATTACGTTGACAATGTATCCTGCGGTCGTAGTATGCGAGCGTGATATTGCGCTATGGCGCCTTCGCTTTCTTTCTACTAGCGTGCGAACGAACGAGATAAATTTCCTAAAGGTTTCATAGGGAAAGTTGTTCAGTATCATGGGTACAATCACCCCTTAATGTAATGCAACTGTTTACCCTAACACCCAGTAGTGCAGTGTAATATAGCATTCTGTGCAAAGATTTTTTTGCGCAGCAAAGACCAAATAAAATCTTTGATTCTGTGGTTGAAATAACAAGTTCTTAACAAGTTCCTGGAGCCCGATTGCGCTAAGTTAAAAGATCGAAGTTCTATTCTTATCCAATTTCAGTTCTAATCACATTGCAATCCAATTACTATTCAACTGTGCTGAATTCAGCATCGCACTAAACTCTATGTAACTGACAGTCCTTAACGTCTGAGCGATCTGTCAAAACGGCTGACAAGAGCAGTACCGCGATTAGCGCAATACCAAATGTGTCAAAAGTTATGGTTCGTACGTAGTCCAATCACGGTTCAATCACCGAATATTTACCGCGATTTACCGCGCCCCGCTAAAAACGACTAGATTATTGTCTCCGTGTAATGTTTTTGAAAACATATCTTTAGTACACATACCCGTTTCAGTGGCCAGTGGGAACAAACGAACACACAGCTAATGACATATAATAGGTAATTTTGCAATGATAAGCACAAGGCGTGCGTATGAACAAATGTAGATGGTATTTAGAACGTTTCCGGTTTTTATCACCGCTCGAAACGCAAGGACTGTTTGCGGCAGATAAGAATTGAGAATTATAGAACATAATCCAATTAACAAGCAAAAGATTTGTTTAGCTGTTGTCATCTGTCGTAAAGTAAATATGTAATCAATTATCTTACAAATTCGAAACTAAATCAGTTCGTAGGTACGTAGGTTTATTCTCTAATTAGAATTTAAGACGAATAGCTCACTTATGAATGTAATAATACTGACTGCTCGCAAACGGTGAAGGAAACTAGAGGCTAATAACTTTAAATTTTAACGATAAAAATAATGAAAATATTTAATTATTTTGTTATAAATCAGTTGGGGTGTATGAGGTTTTGCGCTTATTTTATTCATTAACACGTTGTATAGGGTCCATCTTAATATGCTGACACTTTTTTAAGGGGATGATCTGACCATCAAACTGAACAACTTTCTCAATGGCATCAACATCGAAATCGCGAAAAAAAAAATCTGTCGCTCCAAACAAAACTGCATATTCGAGCCAAATGTATGGGACAGCTGATTTTTTTTTCGGGATTTAGATGTTGGTCCCATAGAGAAAATTGTTCAGTTTGATGGTCTGATCATCCCCTTAAAAAAGTATTAGCATATTAAGTTGGACCCTGTATAGGCTGATGATGATTGTTTTTTTAAGTAAAAATTGCCAATAACCGATAGGAATGTATGACAACGTGAATGAAAAAAGTGGTGTAGGAAAGTAAAAATAACATGTCAGTAACACCCAAAATTGGGATCCATAAAACCAGCCTACTCCTCTACGAAAACGACTAAGAATGTCTCGAATTCCGAAAAAAAAAATAGTTTCCAGAAATCTAATTCGAATGGCAAGCAAAATAGCCTGTCTAGAAAGCTCGACAGAATGTAGAAGAATCGCACCTAACACAAATAGAATAAGGCAGCATTTAGTTTAGATGTGCCATCACCTCACTTCCCCGGTAAAAAGGTTCAGGCGCTGCTACTGGATGCTACGCAATTATCTAATGGTTCTGGATTTAGCTCTGAAAATGTTGTTACAAATACAATCTGAATGCGAACGTAAATTAAAATGGCTGAAGGTCGTGGTTGAACATGATCGTTACAGAGCCGGTTTCTGTGAAGTCTTCATTTCTTATTCATCTTTCATTCAGATCTCAGACGATAATAGCCTCAAGTCAAGTTGAATTAAACTGGGTTTGTCGCATTATTCACAGAAGTAAAATTTTAGGGTCCTATTAATGGGCAAAATACAACTGTTTGTAACATTTTGTAGATCTTATCGATATTTTAAATTCACAATAAAGCGTTTTCGAAGGATCATAAGAACAAAAAAACAATAAATGACGTTAGGTAGTAGTATTACTCTTATATTTATACTAGAGGACCGCGGCGAACTTCGTACCGCCTTAGAATCTTCACGACACACACTTGACCGTTTTTATAGCCCACTGATAATGTAGCATTCTAATGGTGAAAGAATTATTCAGATCGGTCCAGAAGTTTCGGAGCCTATTCATTACAAACCATAGACATATTACTCTAGCGATAGACAAGCTCGTTCAAACAAACAACATGTCACACAAAACAACACAAAATGACACATTGCGGTCTGTCATTGCCATAGTGACGAAGTGAACTCGGGAACATCAATCAGGTGCGTACACCTCATTCAAGAGGAACATGTTGCTTCTATGGAAGGGGTAAGTCTATCGCTAGAGTTTAAGTCTATGTTACAAACAAACAAACAAACAAAAATCAAATCTTTCCTCTTTATAATATTAGTATAGATTCAAAAACGAAAATGTACTGCTTAAAATATTATACATTCAAAGAATAGGACATCTATGAAATTAAGCTAAAGTTAATCATTATCGTTATCTGAAAGTTTTTAACATTTTTTAAGTTTTTAAAAAGTTTTTTTTTAAATTATAACGGGTTTATGGAGGTGCTACTTGGGAATGTTCCTCCATTGAAAAGGGAAGATCTTCCACCAGGCTTAGTGTGAAGCCTGGGGACCGGACGTGGTCCAACAGTTCTTAGTTGGACCTTGTATATATATCGAATCTCTGTGATTATTTCTCTTGCGCGATTTATGTCTCGCATTCGATTGTGAACCTTATTTGTAGTAGGTTACGAGTTACGTATTTACGGTGAACGTTGTCTTTGTATGAAGCATATTTCTGAGAGTGAAGGTATCGCCATCTGTTAGCTTCTTTGCTATAACTTGTGGGTGTTGACATCTATGGCAAGTCACAGGTTCTTATCGCGTTTTTATTTATTTTCGAGTTCCCGATATTGCTTTGGAGTTTTGCTGTTCCATAGAAAATGTGGAGCAGAAAGTTGTTCAATTTGATGGTCTGAAGCACCCGTTCTATATTTTTACGTTCTGTGTATTCTGTGCCCTAAATTCGAGTTACGATCTCTAAGCTGTTGTATTAAATTAGTTCTAAACACGTACCGCAAGCGCACGCAGCAAATAACGTAGTTATAACCGCCACCAAGCCAAAATGTGATACGATCGCATTCCGACTGACTTATGAGCTAGTTAGTAGCTGAATGGACCTGTAACGCGGGGGCAATGGAAAACTATGACGCGAGGGGACTTTTATTAACCTTTTTAAAGGGGATTTTGATAGCAGGCATTACTTTTTGTTTTGGAATGCTGTCAGCGAATGTCAATTTTCATTTTTTTCTGACCGTAGAAAGAGAAGGAACTAGAAGAAAGCACGTGTCTTGTCATATCACTCAGTAAGAGATGCACATAGCAAATTCGGTCTAGTTAAAAAAGAAGATCGCTACTTATTGCTGTCCTTATCGACGTAGCCACTTTTTTGTTCTACGACGGCTGTCTGACTCCGGAGTCAGACATATATTTTCATACAAATTGTGTAGGATTTTATGACTATCGCTGTCTCATACGCGGTTACACTGATGTAACGTCTATCAGCGTAAGCGAAAAATACTTCGCCTATGTTTAGTTTTATGTTTAGTTTAGACAGCGATAGTCATGAAATATATATATATATATATGTATATTGTATGAAAATAGATGTCTGACTCCGGAGTCAGACAGCCGTCGTAGAACAAAAAAGTGGCTACGTCGATAAGGACAGCAATAAGTAGCGATCTGCTTTTTTAACAAGAGCGAATTTGCTATGTGCATCTCTTACTGACTTGATATGACAAGACAGTGCTTTCTTCTAGTTCCTTCTCTTTCTACGGTTTCTGAAGTGTCGTAGAAAATATTGAAAAATTTAATTACCTACCCCAGTAAGTAACTTGGGCACACAAGTAACACACCCCCTTCCCCTCCCCCTTCTTGGTTGATATCCCACGTATCCGCACTAAGCGCCTTTCTGATTCTTTTATAATGCGCACAGCCAAGGAGTGGAATGCCCTGCCTGCGTCAGTATTTCCGAGCACTTACAACCCGAATTACTTCAAAGTAAGAGTGAATAGGCTTCTTCTGGGTAAGCTCGCTACATCTTCGACCCCATCTTTGTCCTCAGGACAGGATTGAGGTCAAGAGCAAACCCATTTTTAAATAAAAAAAAAAAAAAAAAAAAAAACACTTGGTCCATACAAAGTATTACACTTGGTATCTCGGTACGTATTTCAAGTATAACTGACGATTGTTTTGTCATATTTCTCTCGTTTGTAATGTACGCGTAAGGCCGATATTAGGATATAATGGGAATGCCTTACAAAACGTTATCATCATCATCATCATCTCAACCGATAGATGTCCGCTGCTAGACATAGACCTTCCCAACGCTCGCCACAATGACCGGTCCTAATCTACCCTCATCTAACGGGTTACAACCGCCTTCACCGGGTCGTCGGTCGGCCTTCCGGTAAGCAGTCGCCACTAGAGAACTTGCAAAAAGAGTTTTTTTTTTAAATCTTCGTAAGAAAACCGCCGAAGAAATAAATTCTAATGCGTATGTGAAGTCCACGAATCTAGTAAAGACTGGACTACCTAATTTATTCCATGTGTTTTAAGACGACTGAGGGATAAGGGTTTTATAAAGTAGGTTTTTTTGTGTGCAAAAGGATAGCGACCTAAGACCACTTGATACGTTATATCGTCATAAAACCAATGTGCTACAGGTGAGCCTTTCCTACAACTGCAGGCCTCTTCGTCTATCGAATCCAAGTTTTGGAAACTTAGTTATTCCTGGAGAAAGAATAGTTTTAGTTTGGCGAGGACGTGACGGCGCCAGTTGAACAGAGTTCGTATAACATTAGTACCAGGTTTATAAGTTTTACCGATGTACCTGCGCAGAACAGCAATTTTAATAGCGTGCGACATTACATTGACCAATCAGGATGTGCCACCTTCAATCCGTTTACGCTATTGGCGAATTCTTTTCGCGCCCTTATCGCTTCTATCCCACTTTGCACCCTTTGATTACTATGACTTCGGGTTTTGAAGAGGACTCGGGTCTGCACTGCTCAAATGAAGATTGGCGAGCGGAATTATTTTCCTGGTCGTACTGTACATACAGGCCACGCCCATGGCGCTCAATATGGGCATATTTGTGAGTGGACAAGCTCCCCGCCTGTGATTATGGGGAGGAATTTCAATCAGTACACCATATCGTCGAGGAGTATCCACTCAGACAATACCCATAGTGGGTAATTGTAGCAAAGATTCTTCAATCCCAATGGGATTATGGTCGAGTTTATGTATATTTGTTTCGAAGCTGGGCACTGAGCGTGAGTAATTCCTTCAGGCGTTTCACACATCTTCGATACCCAGTTCATGTGGCTGCCGGTTCTAGCCACTGCATCTGACCCCACCTCTGATCATATCGGTGTCCTGTTCCATTCCTTCTATTAGATACCGGAGAGTAAGGATGAGAGAGTGCATCTGTGTTTAGCGCATATACATAGACACGTCAAAATATCCTGCGTACTTGACTGACTGACTTTTCTATAAAGATTAGCAGTCACCGTTGTCGAAATCGACTAGGAATCTTATAGACAGGTCTACTTTCGATCATTGCAGTTTTAAGGTGAAATTCTCGAAACAATAACCATCCGCGATCTTTACTCGCTAATTGTCCAAAATAATATTTTAAGAGGCAATTATTTGAGTTGCGGGAAACATTTTACTTCCCGATGAGGACTGAATTACATAAGCCTCTTGAGTTTGAAGGGGTGGGGGAGGGGTACAATACGGGGCATATCGAGCGGCGGCGGGCTCCCTCGCACGCATAGCTTCATCCCCGTCACCCCTGACGTATTAGCTTACCCCTGCTGTGCGACGCAGGAATGGAATCTTTCCATAAGCCGCCATTCATTGGCTGCCTAGTTTGCGTAACACAATGAACCGATGTGGGTGACGCTTCAATGTATAGGGCACAATTGTGTGCGGTCTGAAAAGGCATTGATTTCAGTGATGCCATCTGCAGGCTTCTATTGTTTCGTGATGGTCAGTACACGAAACTAAACGTATAGGAGCTCGTAGAATATCGCTATTTCATAGTATCGTATTTAGTAGGAAAATTTATACGATTCTGACTTTAGTTAGAAACTCCGCTATAGGTATTTTTAAGTGTGCAATTGAGGCATGGTACTTCTTTAGCTTTTTGGAGGTTTCAGAATGGTATTTGGGACAACTTTTTAATGTTGACATTTTTAATTCTCTTCTTCCCTATAAGCAATTTTCATAGGATATGCACTGTTCCATATTTTCTTAGTTTATTTAAAAGATCATAACCAAAGCTAAATTGGGAAGCATAAGTAAATTTTATGCGCACGACTATACTCCCCGAGATATTGTCATTGCCAAATCGCCTTTGCCCAAATCCCACTGTTGGGCAAAGGCGTCTCGGTTCTGTCCAAGAAATTATATATTACTAGTGTTTTCCCGCGACTTCGTCCGCACAAATTATATACCAGATTTTAAGTCAGATCATAAGCTATCAAACAAAAAAAGTTTCATCAAAATCGGTTCAGTAGTTTTTGCGTGATGCGCGAACAAACAAACAAACAAACAATTTTGTCAATAGATGGCGCTGCACGTTTTTAAATCGCGCTATCGAATGTTATTTGAATTTATATGAAGAGAACCGCTACTTTTTTATTCCTTATGAATTTACGGTTTTATAATAGTTAAGATTCTCAAGCCATCACAGATCAGATATAAACAATGTTTGTCATCAGTCTAAGCCAACACGAGCGAATAGGCCATTTTGCATCTATCTTCAAGGATATTTTTTTTTTATGTGTTCAAGGTGTTACAAAAATACAAATAAACCGGTGTTGTAGACCATCAAACTGAACAACTTTCTCTATGGGATTAACCTCGAAACCGCAAAAAAAAAAATTTGATATCCAATACATATTTTAGCTCTAGTCGATTTGAAGAGTATGGAACATCAATATTTTTTCGCGATTTCGATATTGGTCTCATAGTGAAAGTTGCTCAGTTTGATGGTCTACACCACCCCCTTAAAGATTTATTTGTATTTTTATCTATGGAAATAAAAATTCAATGCTGTTCGTTGGCAAGCGCATCACTTGAGAACAGCTGGACCGATTCAGATTCATTTATTGTTTTATTTTTATTTTTTTATTTGGCATTTAAAAATAATATTTGTTCCTAATAGTCTGAATAAGGTCTAGTCTTAAGGTCTTTAGCCAGGACGTTTGTCGGGTCAGCTGGTGTATTACACATGTTATATTATTACTTAATACATACTTTGACTAAACTATGTTGTTTGAGTTCTTGTAGTACCTAAAGCAATTAATTTGTGCTGAGATAAATTACACAGCCCAAGCCCTATACCCCATGTAGGGGCACGTAGGGGTAACGGGAAGAGAAAAGAAAAAGATGATAAATAAAATAACACAGACTTACAATAATTTAAGATATATCTTAATCCTTACCTTATTTATCTAATCTTATCTAAGATCTATCACAACATCACAACTCTTTCCCGGTGATGTAAGCAGAGATTAAGACATAAATAACATACCATTTCACTACTCATTCACATCCACACATTCCAGTCAATTTCAAGTACTATGCACCTCACCAATCTTTAGAATGTAAAGGATTTGATCACAGTACATCCTACGAGGGCGCCCTCTGCAGAAACTTCCATTCATATTAGAACAGCATATCTCTTTCATACATCTGCTGTAATTCATCCTCTCCACATGACCTTAGATAAGATAAGATTTGGAATTTCCAAATGATTAACATTAGACAGTAATGAAGAAAGTCATCTATAAATTAATGGACTTCTAATAGTTTAATTTAACTATGAACAAAGTAATTTTGTAATCACTAGCAACATTTTTAAAACTAAGGATTTTACCTAAAAAATCAATGTTAAATGTAGTTCCAACAAATTGTGATATTCACACATAAATCAATTCACATATGTTTGAAATCTGTATCGATTCATTCACTTTAATCGATGTTTTTAAGCAGGTCTCTATGAAGCTAAAACTGACAAATGTCAAATGTTGGACCTACTTTAGTCACATTTAAAGTTCCAGAATCTAGCCTGGACTTGTATTATGATGACTAGACAACGATATAGAATACATATATGGTCAGGAATCATTATCGGTACAAATCAAAATTTTGCAGTTTTTGGTTCCAGTAGTGATTCGGAAAGAGCTTTCGATTTTCTATCATTCTACATACTTGGTCCAAAACACATAGAATAGAATAGAATAGAATTATTTATGTCATATTATAAAAAAAAACATACATTTTGGAGATGTTCCAGTAATGACTCCGACCGACGATTTAGATACAAACATCCATGACTCAAGTACAAATATTCATATTCATCATACAAATATTTGTCCCTGGGATTTGAACCCTTCAAAGTATAATAATTTAGATGAAGATCTAGATGGGGCAAACGTAGAGACCAACACAAGTTTAGATTAATACATTTAATTGGACAGTATGTTCCTAAGACATGTTCAAAGCTTCATACACATGTTCAATTTGCCAAGTATCTTTACCCAAAAATTAATCAATTTTGTCTTTGCAACGGCATAATCAAAGACGGTGTGGAAAAGCCACACTTCAATACATCACAAACTAATGTCAGTAAGGTCAAATACCGGTTGCAATCTACATCTGGTAAACCCAATAATCACAAATTACACCATAAGAATTGTTCTCATAATCGAGCCAAAAATACCTACAAACTAATCTCAAATTGTTTACATACACACTTCGAGAACACTCACGTTTTCTATAAAACAGCGCAAAACCACTTACCCGATAATAATTAGCAAAATTGTCAATTTTATTCAATAGTTCGAGTAGCCATTCGATTTATTTTGGCATCCCACTTTGGATTAGAGTTAATACAAAATGTACTTACCGATTGTTGGAGGTTTCCGTCTTTCTGCGTGGCGACAACTGGTTCCACAAAATTGTAATGTACCTATTTCACGACGTATAATCAAGTGAAACTTGAATTATTCAATATTTTCCGGATGAACAAGTGTCCACAGAAGAATGACGGATTTTGACACTTATATCAAAATGTTGCCATAAAAAATCTCATTTTTTTTTTAATTTATTTATTAGCCTGGTTACTAGACCTTTTGGCAAAATCTTATTTTATTATTTTTAATTTTCTTCGGCTTTCCATTAAAACTTTGGTATTCGACGTTTTGATGGTTCTTTGGAGTTTTTGGAGACAATCGAAAGACGCAGGAAAAGCAGAGAAGTCCACAGGAAAGAGGTAAACCGACCGCTTTGCCGCGCTAAAATCACGGAACGCTTTTCCTGTTTACGACCCATGCACCAATTTTACGAACCAAAACTCAATATAAACAATAAAAATTCGATGAAATATGAGAACTCCAAACGTAGAAAGTGAAGGCACTAGAAGGAAGCACGTGTCTTGTCATATCACTCAGTAAGAGATGCACATAGCAAATTCGCTCTAGTTAAAAAAGGAGATGTGAGGGATTTGCTTCGAGAAACGTTTACCATAGTTTACAACATATTTATTCGTTAACACAAATTCACATTACATGATAGATTCATTTGACATCTTCTATTTGAATATAGAACGACGTCACTGCTGTGCCAGTACCGGCCGCCAGCCAGTACTCACACTCCTCTTCACGGCAACGTGGTCGTCGGAGAGTCCTAAACTGCACCGCAGTTTCATCAGCCGCGGGCCAGCTAAAGCCTTTGTCATCATATCTGCGCCCATATCTTCGGTACCTTCGTTCCTTCGTTCGTTCCTTTAAGGTAACGTAGTACTCTTTTCGCACATTTGAAATGCTCCTCTCCGTAGCAATCATTAAATTGGGAAAGATAGCTTATGGCGAACATAATGTCAGGGCGAGTTGCCACCGCCAGGTACATGAGCGTTCCAATTAAATTTTTGTAAGGAAGATCCCTCCTTTCGTCTCTTCCACCCTTTTCAAGCGTGAGGCCTGGTTCCATGGGTGTGGTCGTTGCTTTACAATCTTCCATATTGAACTTTTTGAGAGTGTCTTCTATGAACTTCTCTTGGTTCAGTTTAATTTCACCCTTCTTATAGGCAACGTCTATTCCAATTAGCCGTTTCGGTATCCCTAAGTCTTTTAACTCAAATTTTGCATTCAGCAGGTCTTTTACTTCTTTGAGCTTTCTTGGACATGAATTATAGGCAATCAATAAATCATCGACATATATTACTATTATGACTTTAACTCCTCTTTTCTCTAGTAGGTATAAACATGGGTCAGCTTCGGATGCTTTGAAACCTATGTTCTTTAATTTTGTGTCGAGTTTCTTGTACCACTGCCTCCCTGCCTGTTTAAGTCCATACAGAGCTTTTATGAGATGACAGACTTTTTCTTTGGGATTATTTCTTATGTCTTTCAGCATACTCTTTGTTTTATTATATAAAGTCAGATCTTTTTGTTTACTTTCTTCGACCATGATTTCTGTCAGATATTCTTCTAAGTAGTCAGGGTATTTCATCACTATCTTTTCTTCTAGTTCACCATTCAGGTACGCCGTTGTTACGTCCATCTGGTTTAATTTTAACCCTTCTTCCATTGCTATCCCAATAACAGATCTGATCGAACTTAGTTTAGCAACGGGAGCATATGTTTCGTTGTAGTCGATACCTGGTCGCTGAGTGAAACCCCGTGCAACGAGTCTGGCCTTCTTTGTTACGCTGTTATCTGGTCCTATTTTATTTTTTAGAACCATTTTATAGTCCACTTCTTTTAATTCTTTGTTTTTCCTTTCTATTTTCCAGGTTCCATTCTTGACATGTGCTCTTATCTCAGCTTTTATCGCATCATGCCAGTATTCATCATTCTCATTTTCGTCGGACATGTAAGATATTTCCGAGAATAAGTGACTTTCTTCAGTCTCGTCCATTTCGAAATCTCTGGTCCACGCTGGCGGTTGCCTTCCTCTTTGGGGCCTCCCATTTCCAGGTGTTTCCACGATGTCAGATACGTCATCCTGAGATTCTGTTTCGTCTTGCGAATAAACGTCATCTTCTTGATTGTTCGGATTTTCAAACAAATTTTCATTGTTATTTTCTGTTATTTCTATTTCTAATTCTCTCTTTTTATTTTTATCTTGTTGTCCTTGTTCGTTTGTAAGACCTTCATAGTTCTGACTTTCTTCTTCAAAGTACATTTTATGTATGACCTTTATGTCCCTGGTCGTCACAACGTCATCATCTTCAGGTATGTATACTCTGTGGGCCTTGGAAGTCATCGAGTACCCCATGAATACTCCTTCTTTGGCATTCTGGGTTAGCTTTCCTCGTTTGTTCTTTTTCAGGACAAATGTCTTCCTGCCATAAACATGAAGGTGATTTCCACTTGGTGTTCGGCCTACCCATTTCTTGAAGGGTATGTTGCCATTCAGTGCTTTGGTAGGACTACGATTTATGAGGTAGTTAGCGGTTGCTATCGCTTCTGCCCAAAGCTTTTTAGGTACATTTGCCTCGATCATCAAACATCTGGCTTTGTCTAACAGGGATCTGTTTTTTCTCTCGCTTATCCCATTTTGTTGTGGGGTATAAGTTGTGGTCAACCTTCTTTGGATGCCGTTCGATTTGAGAAAATCATCAAACTCCTTGTTGCGATATTCTGTGCCATTGTCAGTTTGTAGATGTTTTATCCTTTTGTTGTGGAAAGTCTCAACTTCCTTTTTATATTCCTTGAAAACGTTGAATACGTCACTCTTCCTTTTAATGAAGTAGACGTGACAGTAACGGGTGTAATCATCAATGAATGTGACGTAGTATCTTGAGCCAGCTAGCGTCTCACACTCAAAAGGTCCACAAATATCGCTATGAATTATTTCTAGCTTATCCGTTGTGTAGAGGTCATCATGTCTTGTAAATGGTAATCTAGATAGTTTTCCCTTAATGCAGGTCTCACATGTTTCAAACTTTTTGTCAGTTAAATTTAAACCGTGCATAAGGTCTTCTTTAGCCATCTTCTTTAAATCTTTTTCATTTATGTGGCCAAGTTTGCGATGCCATTCCATGATGTCGCCGTCTTCTTTAGGTGTGTAGTTTGCAGTCTCTTTTCTATCAAACTCAAGATAGTAGAGCCCATCTTTTCTTTGTGCTGTCAGTGTCACCTCGCCGTCTTTTTCTACGACGTAGGCTTTATCTTCACTGAAGACAACCTTATTTCCTCTGTCTGTTATCTTGGCCACAGACAAAAGGTTCACAGAAACATCGGGAACATACAACGTTTCATTGAAGTTGTATCCTTGTTTCTTTGTACTGACTGTAACTTTTCCCTTACCTTGAATTTTACTAGTATATTTGTTTGATGCCATCTTTAGGGTACCATTTTCAGGGGACATTGTAGAAAACATCGATTTATCGCCGCACATATGAGATGAACAGCCGCTGTCTAGGCACCATATTTCTTTATCTGCATATGAATCTGCGGCGTTCAGGCAAACGTTGTAGTTTTTGTACTTGCCTCCATTGTCCTTCTCATTTGTGTTTTCCTTTTTGCCCCAACATGTCTCTGTAGCGTGACCTTTCTTCTTACAGTTTTTGCAGTATAACCTTTGTTTATTTTTCTTGACGTGATATGCTTCTGAGCTTTCGGGTTGTTCATTAGACGGCCCGACAGCACAGTCTGTAGTGAACCTGCCTGCTGTGCCGGGGGTCGCGGGTTCGAATCCCGTAAGGGACAAATATTTGTATGACAAATACGAATATTTGTACCCGAGTCATGGATGTTTGTATCTATATATGTATTCTATATCGTTCTCTAGTTATCATAATACAAGTCCAGGCAGGATTCTGGAACTTTAAATGTGACTAGATAATTTGTGTGACACTGTCCAAGATATTTATATTAGCACTCCTGGCCTGGTATTCTTCCAGAATTTTAACTTTCAGGTCCTCAGGATGAGGTAGTGTGTCTCGAGACTCAATCGCTATTCTAAAGTTTTCAAAAGTTATCGGCAAGCTGTAGAGGAGCATTATGCTTAGCAACTCTGGAGGTATTCTTATATCCATGTCGGCGAGCTTGTCCACGATATCCATGAAGTTATTTATATGGTCATGAATATCTTCTTCTGTGGTCATTCGCTTTAGAACCAACTGTTTTAATAACGTAGCTTTCCTTGCAGGCCCAGTACTTTGGTAAGTAGCTCTCAACTTGTCCCATACAGCTTTAGATGTCGTGCAGGCTTTAATTTGTTTTAATTCAGAAGGCGACAGTAAAAGTAGGATTTCAGCTCTTGCCTTCAAGTCCTCTTTATTGAACGCCAACTTCGCCGATGCATCCGCATTTGGTGGCAATGCTTTCTCGCCGCTTACGATATCCCAATAGTCATTTTTAATCAGGACTGCTTGAGCTTGCAGGCACCAAGTATCATAGTTTGATTTGGTCAACGGTTCTATGTTGCGGTAACTCGTATTTGATGTCATGGTTGTTCTTACTTGTAAACAACCACGCTCTGCTACCAATTTGTGAGGGATTTGCTCCGAGAAACGTTTACCATAGTTTACAACATATTTATTCGTTAACACAAATTCACATTACATGATAGATTCATTTGACATCTTCTATTTGAATATAGAACGACGTCACTGCTGTGCCAGTACAGGCCGCCAGCCAGTACTCACAGGAGACCGCTACTTATTGCTGTTCTTATCAACGTATCCACTTTTTTGTACTTCGGCCATCTGACTCCAAAATGTCACTTCATATAAATTGTATGGGACAACCACCTGACTCCGAGATGTCACTTCATTCATATAATTCGCTATGTCATACCCCGGTTACACTGATATTCGGTCTACTAGCGTAAGCGAAAATTTTTTCCAAACGTCAGCTACCGACATAGATTCATAATAATACCGAAGAGCGATTTTCTTTTCTTTTTTAAATTTAGTTCCTAAAAAACTCGACAGATGGCATGTTTATCGCTCCATAGAGCCGTCCGCGAGATCCTGCCAAAATCTTGTCAAGAATGTGCCAATGTGCCTCTCTTTTTTTTGGAACGCCAAGGGATCGAGGCCATACAGCCAAGTCAGGCGTAAAAGTTTCGAATTTTCGATTAAAATGATTAGTAAATAATGAAATTTGTCATCAAAAGATGCGTTGGCATCTCTTGATCATTTTTTCCCTCTTATTATTTTAAAGAAACACTTTTTTGAAATTTTGACGTTTATTCGCACAGACCATAGCGCCATCTATCGATCCCTTAAAAAACCAAAAGAAAAACGCTAATTTGACAAGGTGGATGCATAATGTTGCCACGAGTGAATAATAATAATGCCAAGAATCAAGTGTACAACAGATTATATTCTCTTTGGTGTACAAAAGAAAATGTCTGTCACTCGATTGTGATAAAACTTAATAAACAGAGGTAATATTTCCGCTGGTGGTTAATTTCTAAAAACAATTCACTGTACATCGACTCGTCTGTAAAGTGATTGTTACTATTTATCTTTATAGAAGCCTCAATGTATAGCGAATTGCCTAAGCTTGCCGGGGCTGCACGGGCCACGGAGTGCATGTAAACCCAGCATAATGTAATGTATAGCTTGACCAAAAAAGAGTAGACATTAAATTAGAGCGCTGTGGGGCGCTGCTTCCACGCAAGAACGTCAAAATCACGCATAACCTATACTCAAATTTTAGTTGTAAAATATTTTTATTTTATTTTATTTGTATTTGTTCCACCCATGGATCTGTTCCACCCAAGAACATTGTTTAAATACAAGATTTTTGGTTCCACCTGTCACCACGATCATTACCTTTTGGCCAAGCTAAAGGAGCACATTCACAGTAGTCCGTCTTGCAGTCCTACAGCAATATTGGACAGTGAATGGTGTTGTAGTCCTACAAGGCGTCCGATGACCTTGAGCAAAATGTATGAGTAGTCCTACTTGCAGGATAGTGAATGGTGTTGTAGTCCTACATGTAGGACTACTGTGAATGGGCTACTTAATACACGACCGCCCTCAGCGGGGCTAGTACGCCAACCCGCGATAGCGTGATATAGCGCTATCACGCTTTCGCTCTCTTTCTATTTGCACGCGACAGAACGAGACAGAAGACTAAATTTGACAGATGGATGTGTTAAATGTGGTTGGCGTACTAGCCCCGCAGATCAACTTAAGTAGCCCATTCACAGTAGTCCTACATGTAGGACTACAACACCATTCACTATCCTGCAAGTAGGACTACTCATACATTTTGCTCAAGGTCATCGGACGCCTTGTAGGACTACAACACCATTCACTGTCCAATATTGCTGTAGGACTGCAAGACGGACTACTGTGAATGGGCTCCTTTATGAATTTGCATTGGCAACACTGTGGCCCAGCCCGGCTAGCCGGGGAGTTTTTGGCGGGCTTTGGTAGCTGACGTTTGGAGTCCTTATATTTCATCTAATTTTTATTGTTTATAGTGAGTTTTGGTTCGTAAAATTGGTGTTGTTTTGCGTAACAAAGTGTCGTGCAAGTGAACAATATATAGTTCAGTGAAATATGATGGTGCATGGGTCGTAAACAGGAAAAGTGTTCCGTGATTTTAGCGCGGCAAAGCGTTCGGTTCACCTCTTTCCTGTGGACTTCTCTGCTTTTCCTGAGTCTTTCGATTGCCTCTATGGAGGAACTGAGGTGGAAGGTTCCTCCATAGAAAAGGGAAGTACTTCCGCCAGGCTAGGTGTGATGCCTGGGGACCGGCCGTGGTCCTATTGATGTTTGTCGGAACCTTGTATATATACTGTGACTCTGTGAGAATTCTTCTTGCGCGATTTGTGTGGGACTGTTAGCGCCATCTGTTGGCAAGTTGCTACAGTACTCCCCCCTTAGACCGCAGGTCGTTAAGTTTCTCGAAGCGTGCAGTCCGTATCCATGTAGAGGTGCGTTGCAGAAGGTGCCGTGCCGGGCCTGTGGCGTGCGTTGGCGTGCTGCGTGCGTGTGACAGGCGTGTAGAAGAAGTGAGCAGAGCTGCCACGGTAGAGGCTGTGTCTCAGTGCGTGGGCTGCTGGTTTCTTCTACGGACGCTGAGCTGTCGTCGAGGATGGCGATGTGGACTGCTGCTTGCTTGACCTGGTCGAGGGAGAGAAGTTTGTTGCTGCTGGTTGCTTGCTGCTAGGTGCTGTTGGTGTTGCTGCGCTGCGCTGCTGGTGTTCAGGTTGCGATGCTCTTAGTCGAGGGTCACCACTATGGAGGAACTGAGGTGGAAGGTTCCTCCATAGAAAAGGGAAGTACTTCCGCCAGGCTAGGTGTGATGCCTGGGGACCGGCCGTGGTCCTATTGATGTTTGTCGGAACCTTGTATATATACTGTGACTCTGTGAGAATTCTTCTTGCGCGATTTGTGTGGGACTGTTAGCGCCATCTGTTGGCAAGTTGCTACACCTCCAAAAATTCCAAAGAACCATCAAAACGTCGAATACCAACGTTTTAATGTGAAAACAGAAGAACATTAAAGATAAATTAAGATTTAGCCAAAAGGTCTAGTAACCAGGCTAGTAAATATATTTGAAAAAAAAAAAAAAAAAAACCGGCTAGCCGGGGTTTTTGGCGGGATTTGGTAGCTGACGTTTGGAGTCCTCATATTTCATCGAATTTTTATTGTTTATAGTGAGTTTGTGTTCGTAAAATTGGTGTTGTATTGCGTAACAAAGTGTCTTGCAAGTGAACAATATACAGTTCAGTGAAATATGATGGTGTGTGGGTCGTAAACAGGAAAAGCGTTCCGTGATTTTAGCGCGGCAAAGCGGTCGGTTCACCTCTTTCCTGTGGACTTCTCTGCGTTTCCTGCGTCTTTCGATTGTCTCCAAAAACTCAAAAGAAGCGTCAAAACATCGAACACCAACGTTTTAACATGAAAACAGAAGATAAATTGAAATAAAATAAGATTTAGCCTAAAGGTCTTGTAACCAGGCTAGTAAATATATTTAAAAAAAAAGGCCGGCCGCAGTGTTGCCAGATGGGGGGGATTCCCTCCAAATTTGGGGGTATTTTCAGACCAAGGGGGGATTTTTGGGGGGACAAATCCTTTGGGGGGTTCTGAGGGGGGGAAAAAATCGGCTTGGAGGGAATTGGAGGATTTCTTGAAAAACCGTGAAACCGGTTTTTAACGCCAACCGCCCACCAATACCGTCTTTTCCAAAGTGTAAAACGTTGATAAAACACAGTGATTAAATCCAATGAGGTCTCTCAAGGCACAGATGCCTTGGTGAAGATAATGAATGGCACGGTCAAAAAAAATTTTACTCGGAGAAAATGTATGGAACTGCTGACGACGTATGTGGAGATGCTGATCCAGTGATGGAAGCAAATTTTATTTGATTTTATTTTATTAAATAAATGTTTTTCCAATTAGTGGGGGTTTTTTCTCAAAACACTACCATTTTGGGGTGATTTCAGGGGAGATTTGGGGAGAATGCCAGATTATCATCTGGCAACACTGGCCGGCCGGCCGAACGCCATCTTTCTTTTTCTTTTCGAGGAGAAAGGACGCCATTTTGTGATCAAGCCTTTGGAATTTATGCGTAGAAATATTTAGCTGTGTTAGATTGTGAATATTTTCCATAAAAAGTGTTTCTCTTTGTGTTTTTCGGAAGTGAAGAACAGGTAAGTGTGTTTCAAAGTCTTTTTCTCCCCCACAACTTGATTTCGATCTCGGTCGTCTACCTACTGCGAACTACTTTTTTGGACGCTCTGCTGACTCATCTCGTCAAATTCTGTATGCGTTTCAGAAACTAAAATGCCGGGCGCCGGTACTTTCAAAATCTTCGTCGGGAATCTATCCGATAAAACAACAGATGCCGATCTCAGACCGCTATTCGAAAAATACGGTACGGTCGTAGAATGCGATATCGTCAGAAATTACGGTTTCGTGCACATGGAAAACGAGCAAGTCGGCCGCGAAGCCATTCAGAACCTGAACGGTGAGATAGTCCATGGTCAGGCGATCAAAATAGAGGCCGCCAAGAGCCGGAAGGCGCCGTCGACGCCGACCAACAAAATATTCGTCGGTAACCTAACGGACAAGACGCGCGCGCCCGAGGTCCGCGAGCTGTTTCAGAAGTACGGGACGGTCGTCGAGTGCGATATCGTGCGTAACTACGGGTTCGTGCACCTGGACGCGACCGGCGACGTGAACGACGCCATCAAAGAGCTGAACGGCATGATGGTGGACGGGCAGCCCATGAAGGTGCAGATGTCGACGAGCCGCGTGCGCCAGCGGCCAGGCATGGGCGACCCCGAGCAGTGCTACCGCTGCGGCCGCGGCGGCCACTGGTCCAAGGAGTGCCCCAAGGCGATGGGCCCCGACCGCAACGGGTACCGCGATCGCGCGTTCGGCCGCGACCCCTACCCCCCGCCGCCGCCGCCGCCCTTCCTTCGCGATCGCATGATGGGAGGATTTGGGGTAACGCGCTTCTCTATTCTGTTCCGCCGGCTCATCCGTCTCGATGCATCACGTAGGCCGAGCGTGGACACACTCTCCGCACGCGGTACCTAACTCGGGCCGTTCGAACATCGTGCTCGGTGATGCTACAGTAACAGTATGCTTTTCGAAAATTACCGTTTTCGTTGACAACATGAATAACAAAATTAACATTTCGTTACATCGATAGGGAACCGCTAGGGAATCATGAATGTTGAATTTATTAACTATCTAAAATGCCTCGTTTCGATCAATAGTAGAGTCCATTGAATTGTATTTGAAAGGCATCTTCCTCGATAGCAAACTGAATGATAACTGTTACTACAGGACCCGTACGACGGCTACTATGACCGCGCTCGGTTCGACTCGCCGCGGGACCTGTTCGAGCGGCGCTACCCGGGGGGCGGGTCGCGCGGGCTGGACATGGGCGCGTCGCGAGGCGCTCGGGGCGACTTCGCGTCTCCGCCGCTGCGCCGCGAGCCGATGCCGCCGATGCCGAGCCTGCCGCCGATGCGCAGCGCCATGGGATCCATGAGGTCCTCATATGATGCTATGTTCAGCCGAAGAAGCCCCCCGCGCGGACCGCAGATGTCCCGGGGGTGAGATTTAGCTTGTGTCGCGACTTGTATTCACTGTAGTTTTATATTGACTAAACATAATGTAGTTTACACTTTTTGATACTTGGTCACTCGTCGTCTGAACGAAGAAGTATGAACCTTAAGAAAATTTTTTATGTAGTCTTACCAGGTTTATATTTCTTTTAATAGCCTCAATGAAGTGGCATTATTAATTAAATTTTAACTTGTATAGTTTGATAATATAATTTATAGTATTACTTGTTAAGGCTCACCCTGATCTGTCGGACTAGCACGACAAAACGAGAAAACAATATGTAAAGCATCCAAACTTTCGCATATGCAAAGCAACAAAGACTGAGGCACATCTAGATTTTTATCGTTTTCTTGGAGGTGGCATGCTAGGCACTTATTTCAGAATTTGTACTACATATCTAATGATATGCATAATCAAAATCCATTCTCTAACAACTACTTCTCACTTCCTATTATTTAATTTGCGTACCTGACAACCGTATTGACTTTGATTTTATTTCTTTACAGAATGTACGAGGACTTTAGCCGTGACACATTTGATGACAGAAGGTAGGAATTGATATTTCAATACAAATTAAAAAATAATGGCAATTAAATTAGCCACAATGAAACATAATGTATTTAGATGATTAGCTATTCACCTTCAACAGAAGCTCGATTCAGACGATTTTGGAAGACTCTACGCTTTTCTCTACTTTTCATCAAACATTGAAGTTTCAATTTATTGAACAAGATCCATTGCACTTGAACAAATTAATGGATGGCAATACGTATGGTAATGGTGACCCTTATTGATTCTATGAAATTAATCTTTCGTCTGTCGAGCCGCGCAATGTTTCTGTGTGTCGGAAGAAATTCGCGATATGACGCAGATCTACGTTCCGACAGATGACGGGTACACAATTTGGCGCGTAGACCTACGTTCCGACAGACAAAAGGTTAAGAGGATAGGCGCGTACCGTTTTTTCCATACAAACGTATTCTCCTGTTTCCTCCCTGGGGATAATGATAGTAGAGCAAAACTAAATTTTACTATACAATCTATGTTACCTCTGCTATGTCCCTATGTTTTGCTTTTTTGCATTAATTAATTACTGTATGAACTAGGGACCTTTGAAAATGAACCATTTTACCGCTCGTTTTCAGACATCCAGCAAACGAATTTGACGAATAAAAACAAAAAAAGCAAAACATACAGACTAGTTCGCTCAAAGAATAATCCAAAAGCAGGTGTAGAGTGCGTGAGCTGGATCGTAAGAAATTTCTTCAGAAATGTGTTCAGGATGCCTAGAGGGTAAACATACTAAAAGTCCTCGCCTCTAGGGGGGGCGCCGGGTGGGGGGGAGGGGGTTAAAGTTCCCACTTTTGAGTTTTTCGCTAATATCTTTAAAACGGTGCGTCGTAGAGAAAAATTGTCTTCTACGTAATGAAAGTAAATAAAATTTCCTACAACTTTTGTCTTATACACTTTTTAGAATTCCTAACTATTTTTGAAGTAAACGTTGTGGAAAAGTGAAATTTTCGAAAAAAAAACCGACTTTCAAACGTTACCTCTTTCCTGCTACTTCAATCGTGTTATTTCGGGATGAAAAATAGACGGCATGTTAATCCAGGACCTAATTTACCTACATACCAAATTTCATACAAATCTGTTCAGCCATACAGTCATCGAAACATTTATCATTTTTAATTTAAATTTTATTTTTTAATCCGTTTAGGTCGTGAAGGCGCTGACAAGAGTCCTTCTTCCAAAGCACCCTCATCTTCAGTGGATGGTTCTTTCTGGAGGAACTCTTCACAATCTTCACCATCGTCTTCGCCAAGAGACACGCCGTTAAGACATTTCCCTTGGCAGTGGAGGCATGCCGCAGAACATTTGAGCATTGCTTTACGACATCCACATTTGCCACTACCACAACCCTTAGCGCAGCGGCAAAATATTGTTTTTAATAGGACCTCCGGTGCGGGCAAATCATTAGTTGTTATTGGCACCAGGCTGCCTCCTTCATGTTTCCATCCCCACTCTTGAGGAGGCAGCTCATTCCCAAGCCACGGTTGCACTTGGTGGTAGGTGCGCTGTGAATGCTGTTTAGCTGCGTTCTCAGTTGGTGGGAGGGAGCTGAAGTCAGGCTTAATCTTTGCCAATGATCTCATGAACAACTGATAGCGATACTGGTTGAGGGAAGTCAGTCTTGTTCAAACTCAGCAAACAGTACGAAGTCACAAGAACAGAAGCGACGATACAAAATGAAGAGATCGGCTGATATCAATTTGTCTTGGAGCACATCAATAACAGTAAAACAAGAAGATTTCTTGTCTAACCCTTACAATAAAAGTCAGCTCATTTCCTTACTGCAGACAAAGCTTCAGGAAAAAGGGATACAAAGTCTCCAGGCCACCGATGATGCTGATGTCCTTATCGTGAAAACCGCTGTGGAAAAATCGACTGATAGCTCTGTAATTGTCGTTGGTGAAGATGTCGACCTTGCTGTGCTTTTGATAGCTTCCACTCCTCCCACCCAAGACATCCTGCTGCTGAAACCTGGCCGAGGGATAACTAAAACCATCGTGCTATCCACCCAAGAGATGCAGCAACATGGATATGAACATATCCTGTTCTTACATTCATTTACCGGGTGCGATACAACATCTGCAACTTTCAGAAGAAGCAAAGTGGGTTTCTCAAAACTGTACTTGAAGTCAGATGTCATCAAAGAAGCAGCAGCGACCTTTTATAACCCCGCCTCCACGCACAGTGAAGTTGATGACGCTGGGAAAATGTGCTTTCTTCAATGGTATGGAGCACCAACAAGACTGACTTCCCTCAACCAGTATCGCTGTCAGTTGTTCATGAGATCATTGGCAAAGATTAAGCCTGACTTCAGCTCCCTCCCACCAACTGAGAACGCAGCTAAACAGAATTCACAGCGCACCTACCACCAAGTGCAACTGTGGCTTGGGAATGAGCTGCCTCCTCAAGAGTGGGGATGGAAACATGAAGAAGGCAGCCTGGTGCCAATAACGACTAATGATTTGCCCGCACCGGAGGTCCTATTAAAAACAATATTTTGCCGCTGCGCTAAGGGTTGTGGTAGTGGCAAATGTGGATGTCGTAAAGCAATGCTCAAATGTTCTGCGGCATGCCTCCACTGCCAAGGGAAATGTCTTAACGGCGTGTCTCTTGGCGAAGACGATGGTGAAGATTGTGAAGAGTTCCTCCAGAAAGAACCATCCACTGAAGATGAGGGTGCTTTGGAAGAAGGACTCTTGTCAGCGCCTTCACGACCTAAACGGATTAAAAAATAAAATTTAAATTAAAAATGATAAATGTTTCGATGACTGTATGGCTGAACAGATTTGTATGAAATTTGGTATGTAGGTAAATTAGGTCCTGGATTAACATGCCGGCTATTTTTCATCTCAAAATAACACGATTGAAGTAGCAGGCAAGAGGTAACGTTTGAAAGTCGGTTTTTTTTCGAAAATTTCACTTTTCCACAACGTGTACTTCAAAAATAGTTAGGAATTCTAAAAAGTGTATAAGACAAAAGTTGTAGGAAATTTTATTTAATTTCATTACGTAGAAGACAATTTTTCTCTACGACGCACCGTTTTAAAGATATTAGCGAAAAACTCAAAAGTGGGAACTTTAACCCCCTCCCCCCCACCCGGCGCCCCCCCCTAGAGGCGAGGACTTTTAGTATGTTTACCCTCTAGGCATCCTGAACACATTTCTGAAGAAATTTCTTACGATCCAGCTCACGCACTCTACACCTGCTTTGTTAAGTGGACTAGACATAGCCAAAGTCTTTCTCATATTATTCATGAAAGAATTATTAAAATCAATTTAGTTTTGGAGGAGGAAACAGGGGAATACGAAATGCTGATTTCGACGATTTTATGTAGATGAAAACGGTCCTGTTTCTTTTGCACTCTATTCGGCGGGGTGTGTGGATGGGGCCGATCGGACAAATACCCTATACAGTTGGAAATATGACCTAATCTCCAAATTAGCATTTCTGCCCGCCTATCCTCTTAATGTAGGCAAGTGATACCCCTTACCTTCATTGTTTTCCAGAATAAGCGCGTTTGTAACCTAACCATCTTTCTAAAATAATGTTTTATTTGATTTCAGACCGGGAATGCGCGGTCCGTCGCCCTCCAGGAGATACGCGCCTTACTAAGGGAAACTCTAGTTTATCTAGATCGCGTTACAAATCGTCAATCTACTATTTTGTTGGACAAACAAATCCTTTTATTTTATAGACTATTATATTGGTAAGGGTGGACTAGGAGTGACTGACATTACTATATTTCCATAGTTATAGTTATTTTGTATGAATGCTGAGAATGATTCGTGACGGAATGTAAATAAGTATAAAATAAATCTCATTTTAAGTACATTTTGTCTTTTCATTTGTAGGACTCGTTCCTGAATCGATTATTGAAGATTAGAAATTCAAACACCATGGAGTAAGGGTCAATACACACTGAAAGAGCAGCCGCGTGGCAGCCCTCGAGGATGCTACCCGTCTCGCTCCAAATCGATTTGAACTTTACACATACTATTTTCTAGGTTAAATATTGCATCGAAAATGCTCCGGCCACTGCTCTTTCAGTGTGAATTGACCCTTAGAGTAACTAGACATTCTATAGAAGCTGAATTTTCCAAAATGTCGAGATGTATTACTCGTACACCATCAAAATCGGTTAAGTAGTTCTTAGGGTTGAACTACATCACGTAGCACCGCATCGCATTTTTCCGTCGCTCCATCCTTTTCTGTCACTCGGCACAACGCGTGCGATCGCGTTCCGTCATCTTATAATTATGCTCTAGCAAATGACGTTCCTGAGTTACAGAAAAGGATGGAGCGACGGAAAAATGCGATGGTGTGCTGTGTGGTGTAGTTCAACTCTTATTGTGAAAGTAGGGCTACCACTAAACATAAGAATGTACCACCACTAATTTTTTATTACTAACATAACTTTCCGGTTGTGTTCAGACCATGAATTTTAACAACTTTCCCCAATGAACATGGGTCGAAAAACGAAACTTTTTCTGGACCTTCCATAGAAAATTAATCGGCCTATTCGTACTTTTGTATGGAAGGTCCAAACATTTTGAAGTAAAACTTCTTAACGCACGCAAGCACATTTATCAGAGAGGCGAAAGAATCGAATTTTTGGAATGGGTTGTATGAAACTCGGACACCTCGCACACTTATCCGCGGCGAATCTGACGAATCGTCAGAATTAAAAGGAAATTCGTTTCGTTCGCCTCCTTCGCTGAAAGTTGTTTAAATTCATGGTCTGAATACACCCCTAAAAGTTATGTTAGTAATTAAAAACTAGTGGTGTATAAGGTCTAACCAAATTAGGTGAAACTATTTTAAGGGAATGATCTAGTACAGTAATTCTATGTATTCAATGTATGGGGAAAACAAACAAATTAATAAAGTTTTGAAACTTATGTGGCATGATACCTTTGGGTGTGGTGTTCAAAAGTCACAACTCTCCCTGCCCCTCCCCCTGACGCTTCACCCCCCCTCGCCGTGAAGTTTGTCCCCGTTAACAGTTTTTTATCTTTTTTGTAAAAACTATAATAGATACAAAAAAAAGTTCAAAGGCACAAATTATCCTCATTAAATTATACACAAAATAAGTGATATGCACTTTTTTCATAGGACTTAACCTTTGAGGGCTAGAGGGACGAGAAAGTAACAACATTTCAAAAGTTATGAAATTTGTATGGCGACCCTCGTAAAAGTTGAAGATAAAAATGAAATGATTCCATATTCTTAATAAGCGACCCTGAATACCCTCGGATACACATTTTCAGTCGGATCGGTGAACCTTTAAAAGCTGCTTTGGCGTTTGAAATTTCCATGGCCGCCATCATAATCTATCATAGTTTCCGCAGGCCGTTGACCTCATCCTTCAGGATTCAAACTTCTGAGGAAGTCAGTTTTCCCTGTATCACCAAAGCATCACTTTATTAATTTGTTGGTCTGAAAAACATAGAATTACCGAACTAATCATAGTTCGGTAATTCTATGTTTTTCAGACCAACAAATTAATAAAGTGATGCTTTGGTGATGGTCTGATGACCATCAAACTGAACAACTTTCTCTATGGGACCAATATCGAAATCGCGAAAAAAATCGGCTGCTCCATACAAACCTACTAGACCTAAATGTATGGGTGACATGAGACAAAAGACAAAGGCATTGCATAAATGTGCGGCACGCGCCAGCTTTAGTTAACCGACCTGTACCCTAATTGATTTCGCGGAGGCAGAGTCGCGCTTAAGTAGAGAAATCATGCTAGAGGATCGGAATTGCTTTTCTTACCCAGTTGATCGTAGCGCGTCACGTGACTCCCATCAGATGATGAAAGCGACGACTTTAGGGTTGAGCCACATCGACCGACGGCGGGCTCATACAAAAAGCACGTAAGGGTTGAACTACACATGGTCGCACGCGATCGCACTTTTCCGTCGCTCCATCCTTTTCTGTCACTCAGGAACGTCATTTGCTAGAGCATATAAGATAGACGGAACGCGATCGCGCGCCGCAGGCGTTCGCGTTCCTATACTAATCGTGGTTTTCTGTATGGGCCCGCCGTGGGTCAATATGTTCGGACCCAATCATATACATCATATGCGTGATGCGACCACAGACTTCTGGAAGTCTGTGGATGCGAAAGTATATTGCCGTTTAGTTTATTAATACAGTACTGAATACTCATCAAGGTACAGAAATAATAAGTCGGTAAATAATGTCCATTAATATTTTATTTGTAACTTAACTATCAACATGTATAGGTTCCTACGCAATGTCGCTACTCGCTATATTTACACAACACTGTACAGGGCGCATGCGCGCAGTAAATGCTACGGGACGCACTTGATTCGACCAACATCATGGACGACTAACAATGAACATTTCACAATAAAAGACATTGCCCAATCCCGTTTCGCATACAAATCTGGTAAATTTGAATTTTATAAGAAGTCCCACTGCAGAAAAGGATAATTTCCATTTCATTGTGAAGTATGATATTCCTCCTGTTTTGTGTATAATTTTAGCTATCATATACTCTTTGTATTTGTTCTTAGATTATACTCGTCAGTGGCGCAACGATTTGAAACGAATACCGTTCGTCACGAGGGCTATGTATTTTAGAACGAAATCACAATCATTTTTAAACATTGAAAAAAGTCGCAGTCTTATTGTGTCAAATTATGTAACACAAAAATTAATTTGTCAATATGAGCCGGCGCACACCTGGCGAAGCGTGCAGTGCAGAGCATTTTTTCACTGCCAAACCATGATAGACTTTGCTTGCATTGAAATAGCATCGAGAATCAATTAAAACAGCTTTCGCCTACAAGAAGCTTTTATGCTCTCGTGTACTATTAGTTGTGTTAATTGCGTTTCGATTTTATTTCAACGCAAACAAAGTCGATAATGGCTTAGCAGTGAAAAATGCTCTGCTTAGCGCTTAGCCAGGTGTGCGACGGCTCTAAGGCACCGTTTTAGGCAGTTCATACAAATCGAACCAAGTGCATCGCGATACAAAAACTAAATAATGTTAATACTAAATCTGGCGAAGGCATCTCATAAGACACTGCACTTTATACCCCAATACTAATACTTCACACACTTATATTAGTCTTTTATCAACTTTAAGTACAATCCACTAACCGAAGCTGCTATAATTTTGAAATAGTTTTATGGTTTTGTACGTCAATTTGTATTTAAAGGCATCTTATTGTCAAAATATCACAATAAATCTCGTTCCAACATTGTGGCAGTTTCTCAGAGTCACAATAGTGATCATCATACTCACAAGGGGCGTCCATAAATTACGTGACACGTATTGGGGGGAATTTTGACCCCCCCACCTCCCCTAGTGACATTCTTGTCACTCTGACGGGAGGTCACTCCCAATGTCACGTGACTTTTAAAAGACGAATGGATTAATCAACCAATTCTTTATCTAAATAAAACATATCTAACTTAAAACGCAAAACTCTGGAGAGAAAATCGCAATTTTATTATAAATTCTCCCATACATGAACTGCCTGGACTATCTTGCGCCGTGTAGAAATTTCAGACATAATTATAGGTGTTGGTTTTAACAAAATTGGTTTGATATTATTTAGATCGCAAAATGTCACATGAAATATGTTCAGACCCCCACTGTCCCTCTACGTCACGTAATTTATTGAAGCTCCCCAAGAAACACAAAATTGAGTATTCAATTCTAACTAACACAAGCTGCCTTACACCGAACACTCCAACTCTTACAAAAACGGAAGACAACAAATTTCATTATAAAAACCCTTCACTACTTCTATATAAACAATCATAAAATAAAATACAACATATTTAGAATCTTAAAAGAAAAAAAAACAGTTGACTGAGAGATTCCAGCAGGATTTTTTAATTTTTTAGTCATAAGTTAGTAATAAAAATAATGATATATCGATCACTGGTATCAGAGTCGTATCCGAATAAACTTAACAATACTGAGATACGAAAACGGTGGTCAAACTGAATTTAACATCGATGGGTGCGCTATAACTATTTGATTCTCATTTCAACTTTCAAATTAAAAATAAATATCGAGGAACTTAATGAACCTAATCTTAGTTACGAGCTAGAGTACATATTTACAGGAACGAGTGTAGTGTTGCCTAATAATATCGATATCGATACTACACCTCGACAAATAGTAACAATATCGATAATAGAGCTATGGATAATTTCCATAGTATTCTTCTTCTTATCGAGTGGGCTGCAAGCCCTGGTGTCAGAGTTCATTCAAACCGCCTTACGGCCTCTGACGTGGTTTTAATGTAACGACTACTACCACCAGAGATAGTAGCCGGGACCAACAGCCTAACGTGCCATCCGAAGCACGGAATAATCTTTCTTTTCAGACAATCAGGTGACTCAGCCTGCAATGTCCTAACCAACTGGGAAAAACGCACAAAGTTACATTTCACCCCCGTGGGAATCGAACCCACGACCTCCGTGTCAAGAGCCCAATGCTCTTAACCACTAGACCACGGAGGCAGTTACCACGGCCACGGCTTAAGTCACATTTCCATAGTATAGATAGTTTTACTCTAAAGACAAATCGATACTATTGCATCTCAATACTGTCGATACATTTTTGCGGCGGCATTTTTTTTCATAAACGGCGGTTTGAATAAACTCTGACACCAGGGCTTGCTGCCCACACGATAACAAGAAGATACATTTCTAATAATCTGTTTTGAAAGTATCAATTGTTTTAAAGCAATACTATCGAAAATATCTAAACTATCGACATTGTTACTGTTTTTCAAGGTCAACTATCAATAGCTAGGCAAGACTAGACGCACTAGCACGACCGGATCGTATCAGTTGAGTTTGATGGTGCCGCGTTGTACTTGGCGACGGTCTTGTTGACGCGGGTGGTGTGCCAGCACTCTGACGTCACGTTGACAAGCGTCTAACCAACACCACGCTAGTGTAGCGCGATCAGCCAAGCTTGATGGTGCCGCGTTGTACTTGGCGAGGGTCTTGACGCGTTGGTTGCACTCTGACGTCACGTTGACAAGCGTCTAGCGACCACCATACTAGTGTAGCGCGATCAGACGAGCTTGATAGTGGTGTCCGCGTTGTACTTGGCGAGGGTCTTCTTGACGCGCAGCGCGGTGAGCCGCACGGGCGGGTTGGCGTGCCAGCACTCCGACATGACGTTCACGAGCGTCGCGAGCGGCTCCGCACTGATCCACCGCGCGGGGATGGGCGGCCGCACGTTACGAGTCACTACCACCTGGAATATAATAAAGAATATATTAGTATAAACTAGAGTTTTCCCGCACCGGTTCACGTCATCGCAAGATAAATGATATACCAGGGCGTTTAGCACCCTTGCAGCGCTCGGGCGCTAAATTCACGCCGTTCAATAATGGACTATTTAAGTCACACGTATCAATATCATATCAGAAATGAAGTGATTCGTCACAGAACTAAAGTGGCTGACATAGCTCAGAAAATTAGCAAGCTGAAGTGGCAATGGGCTGGTCATATCTGTCGAAGAACTGACAACCGATGGGGTGTCAGAGTTCTAGAGTGGAGACCGCGAACTGGTAGGCGTAGTGTGGGACGCCCTGCTGCCCGCTGGACAGACGACCTAAAAAAAGTAGCGGGGAACGACTGGATGAGGAGGGCCGAGGACAGAGTTGTGTGGCGCGCCTTGGGAGAGGCCTGTGTCCAGCAGTGGACGATGATAGGCTGATGATGATGATGATGATGTATCAATATCTACTATTATCTAAGTAGCATCAATCTGTAATAATAAGTTCTCAAACTGTATTTTCCTTTTTTATTACGGAAGTCTGAAAATACTTATATGATTGAATGAACCGATTATGTTAAAAAAAATGTTAATCCATAATGAAATAAAGCCTAAATGTGAATCCATACTACGTCCTATGCTCATGTGAAAACCCCATCCAAATCGGTTTAGAAGTTTTTAAGTAATGCGTACACAAGCAAACATGCAATGTAGGACTTATTGTAAGAAGTGCAAAGAAAGAGTTTTTTTACCTCGTGCATGTCCTCGAACGAGGGGTCCGACGGCACGAACTCCTGGTACGGCAGCGAGTACGACTCCACGTACTGCCCCTTGTCTCCCGTCGCGCATCTCCTGCACATCTCCCATAGGACAAGACCCAGCGAGTACATGTCCGCCATTTTGAACGCCTCGAAGTTGTTCACGTCCAGTAGTTCGTTGAGTACTTCAGGCGCCATGTATCGGCGGGTTCCGACGCGAGTGTTGGGCGCTATGTCCACTTCGTTGCGCTCAGCGACGAACCGCACCGCCAGTCCGAAGTCCGCGATCGCGCACTGCCCGTTCCGTTTCACGAGTATATTCTTGCTTTTAATATCGCGATGAGCGATTGCAGGTTTTCCTTTGGTGCCGAATATGTCCATGTGAAGGTGTGCCAGTCCGCTGACTATGGAATACGCCATAGTCGTCAATCCGTGTGTATCTAGTACTACCGTTTGGAGGTAATCGTGTAGGGAGCCATTCTCGTGATAGTCTGTGATGAGGAGCATTTGAGTCCAGGAGCCGGTGCCTTTGATATCTGCGGCGATGAAGCCGAGAATATTCTCGTGGCGCATCAGTACAGTTTGGTAGATCTCGGTCTCTCTGAACCAGGAGGCCTCCTCTGTTGTGAAGAATACTTTGACGGCGACCTTCTCTCCTCGCCACCTCGCGAGCCAGACCTCGCCGTAGCGTCCTTTTCCGATGGATTCGACCATCTGTATCTGTTTGGCGACGGTTCTCTGAACGAGCAGGGGCAGTCCGGAGCCAGATCCTGATGATATCTCGGCGTGGTGTGTGACGGGAGGGGACGGGGGACGCTTGCAGGCACGTCTCCGCCTTCTGAAACCAATCGGTTGTTATGTTATTGTAAGTACTATCACGAATATGCTAGATCAATAATAAGCTGTTCAAAGTGTCTAACTAAAATAATGTTTTATGATGAAGAACTTCATAAAAAAAAAATTATGTTCGTTTTTATAAGTTTATCTCTATGCGTAATTCAGCACTGCTACCTCGGCTAACGTTATCAGTCTGCCGCCAAGTGCCGAGTACCTCAACAATATTTGAATGTATATTTCATGTTCATCATCATCCACAGTCCAAATCCATTGCACAGCGTTGCTTGTAGCGTAGCTCCAGCAACTTATCTATACTTAAAGATTATTTTATTTACTTAGTTCAGTTTTAGTTGTTTCCTTTCATTTTCACTGTTAAGGTTGAAAATTGTTCTTTTCTCTAGTGACAAATACACACTAAAATAGGCGTGTTTTTCCGCAGCTATAGTGTTTAATAAAAATGTAGAATCTTCAACAAGACCCACCTGAACAGCAGGAAGAAAGCGGCAATGAACGCGAGCAGCGCGACGCAGAGCGCGATCGCGACGAGGAGCGTGGGGCTGGAGGCGGCGAGGGGCGGCCGCACGGCCGGCGGCTCCAGCTCGTCGGGCGGCGGCTCCGGCAGCTGCGGCTGCAGGCGCCGGTTGCACAGGTCCGCGTTGCCGCAGCACTGGATCACCGTCGGGTGCTCGTGCTGCGCCTGCGCGCCTTTACACTGCAAACGAAAATTAGATTGATTATCGGAGTGGCTGATACACGGAGGTCGATGGAGTCGCGACGAACTCATTTGAAAGCAGTGGTTGGTCGGTTCCATTATCGTTTCGGCCTTCCGTCACAAAGAAAACTTTTTCTTCTAACCGTGTGGGCAGCAAGCCCTGGTATCTGATTTTTCAAACTGCTTTACGGCAAAAGAAAAGAAAACTGATAAAGCCAGAGTGTGTGATATGTATGTTACACGATAACTTCGACATTTCTTGATCGATTTGGACGATTCCTTTTTATTCTGAAAGAGTTACTCCCGAGTAGGACCCATTTTAATTAGGAGAAGATCTGATGAAGGGCTTCGGAGATAGACAATGGAACTCCTCAAAAATGTATAGCAAATCGTCGGCAATTGAAGTAATTGTTTCGTGTCGATATACAAGGGGTACATCTAGACGAAACAATTGTATTGCATGTACTTGTTCACGACTATACAGAGTGGATAGACATATTTCATCATAAAGAACGCATTTCAATTGCAGTGTCATTTGACCAGAGGGACATATCTTCACTCAGTGCCCACTCTCAATTCGTTCATGAAATGGACGGACGCATATATACTGGGCTACGCTATGAAGACTGCAAAACGCGCTAATACGTCAGAAGGTACAAAATTGTAGGTGGTTGCTGCTTACCTGCATGAGCCCGCCCTCATCAGGCGGCAGGCAGCCGGAGGTGCGTTCGAGCACCAGCTGCCCGTTCTCATCATCCACCTCCTCGACGGTGACGAAGCAGTAGCCGCCGGGCTGCGTCACGCACGTGCCGTTCGGCGCGCCGCCGCATGACGTCGCGCCGGCGCACTCGCACACTAGGCCCCGACCTGATGGACGAAAGAGATGGTATGATTAGACAGTGATTACGAAAATGATGAATGACAATCCGAGTTCATCATTATCATCAGCATACGTCGCACTGCAGGGCACAGGCCTACCCTCAGGGAGGGTGCATGGGTGTTATTCCACCACGCGTGCCCAATGCGGTTTGGTAGGATTCACATACGCATCGTTTCCTCACGATTATTTCCTTCACCGTTTGAGAGCAGTCGGTATTACGTACATAAGTAAGAAAACTCATTATTACATGGCATGTCGTCCGAGCGGATTCGAACCCGGGCCTCAAGATTGAGTTTTCACAGCTATACGCAACGCGCTACCGACGCTCTCTGCATAGTGTTCTTACTTTGCAGAAGTTCGTTGACAAAAAACAAAAAAACCCAAAAAACGTCGAAGCTTAAACCTTAATCTCAAGTACCAAAACCAAAGTACCTACACGGGACTAGACCTGTGTCGATCGCGATTGATCGAATCGTTTTGATTCGATCGCAACCTGTAAACGATTCATCGAATCACGGGTCTTTAAAAGATTCTATCATTTAACCCGATTACAAAGCAAACCAAATTGCACTTTATTATTATATCGTTACCGTAACTAATTGCTTGCTTGCAAAATGATCGAGTCTTCGCTGTCAATTGAATAAGACGTAACAAACAAAACGTGTCTATCTCTTTCGTTTACTTACAAACCGCGTTCGTTCGCTCGCACTCTTTCTCGTGAATGAAATAAACCGGGTTGTTTGCGTCGTGACCCGCTCGCGACCTGTCGATCGGGTGATTGAATTTTTCGAATTAGTTGCACCACCCGTGACGCGCGTTTAAGATCGTCGTGCTTTATTCAGGTACAATTAGTATAGCAATAACCTGCTCAGCATAGCATACGTCATTCTGTCGACTGTACGACTGTAAAAATGAACTATGACCCAAATGATCGAAAAGATCGAGTCATTTTAACCCGATCACTATACAAGTGGGTCATGATCGACCCGGGTTACGAAAAATGATCGATTGACACAGGTCTACACGGGACAAATATACAAACAGTTTCTCGTAAATTATTAACTGAACATCATTTGATGTCAAACTTGTCGCAATGAGCAAAAACAAATTCGTAGAAAGGGCCGGTCGATTGTCAAGTTTATACGAAAAGGATCAACAACAAAATCTCGTCTCTCATACATAATCATAAAGATAAATACAGAGTGTAACAAAACAACCTAGTAACATTTAAAGGGGTGCTTTAGAATAAGACCATGAAACTGAACAACTTTCAATATGGAGGAGTAAACGTCGGAAAAACATTAAACAAAATCAGCCATCCCACACATTTGAGTTGAGTAGGTATTGCAGTTTTGTATGAAAGAACCGTTTTTTTCTCGATGCTGGCTCTTAACTCCATACCACCCCTTTAAATATTACTATGTTTTGTTTCATCTTGTAGGTGTTCAGGTTTTGCGTTCATATGTGAACACCTTTTTTGGAAGACATTTTTATGCAAGACTCAAAATTCTACTATACAACAATCAAGCTTCCTTTGTGTATTAAGAGGTAATTGGTCAACCAATATAAACATTACACACTCATACTGATCTAAAAATAAGACTATTCATACAAAATACGCATACAAACAAAATCGACTCGAAACTCGAAAGCGTTACCTTTAAAAACTCCACATCTCATTTAGACAAGACTCTTTGAACATCTTAATTAGTAGCTTCAACTCCATAACATTAAATAAACGTAAATAAACAAGAAAACTGAAATTCATAAAAGATATCCAAGTAGGCACTGTGTAAAAACAGATTATCTTATAGACACAAATAGACCAGAAACTTAAATTGCTAAATGTCAGCATTGCTACAACTACATTCTTAAACAGAAGGTAATTGTAACAACATTTCTGACCACCCTGGAAGTGTTACGGTCGCAAGATTATGTATGTGTATTTATCTTAAAGACGCAATATAAGTTTTATGAGTATAAACAACAAATACGAATGGAAAAACAAACAAATTGACTAAACATCGACGTCGAGAAACATGTTCGGAGGCAAACAAATCGTACTAACTTCCCACTTCATTGTAGATCGTAAAGAACTGTATATTTATTCCAGCTCGGCTTTATTTGACCACAATCGTTCCTGTCCATTGCATTCGACCAATGGGCCGTATCAACTCAGTATTCAGGTTCAAGTTCTACATCCATTTTTAGGGTTCCATACGCAAAGGGTGCCAATGGGATCCTATTAATAAGCCTACGCTGTCCGTTTGTCTGTCTGTTGTCCTACCTATAAAATTGCCTTTTACCTTTCTACATTTTCACACACAAAATGTAGAAATTTTCACAGAATATGCGTTATTATTGAAGATTTGCTAACTACAAGAAACGTGTTTTTTGCAAAGTTTTTTGATTATGCTCTATTGTAAAACGGTAATACAAACAAGCGTCAAACGTGATGTGATTATAGAGCATACTTTAAAGTAGGTAAAACAACAAATACTAAAAACCGATAACAGCGCAAAGGATCCTGGAGAAATAATATTGTATAGTGGTACGGAGCCCTCCGTGCGCTAATCCAACTCTCACTTGGCCGGTTTTTATATCTTTCTAGCTTCTTTTTTAATGGACTATATTTCAAGAAAGCTACATAGTAAATTAGGTAAAGATAATCTAATCTTATCACCACTAAAAATAAAAACGTATGCTTCTCAGAAATTAAGTCATAATGACAGGTTAATCGTATAAGCTTGATAAGAGATTAACTAAAAATATTCTGTTGAAGATTTACTTGATAAAACTACTACAACCCAAACATTCCGAGAATAAATTACAAACAAACGGTATAGAATAAAGAATGCAATACCTACATGGATGATTTACTGACGAAGAATTTAATTCCGAGATACACAATATGAATTAGTAACAAAACATATTAAACCTGAAACTACAAAAGAAACCATTCGTAACGAAATTTATATGGGTGCTTAAAATTCTGAATAGTAAACTAATATTCATCCCACATCTGTAGAAAATGTTGGGAGTTTTTTGGCAAGGAGCGGGCAACAGGTACCGAACCGCCCTTCGACGCGACTCCTGCGCACAAAAGGGCCTAAAGACAACAATAGAGCTGAAGCAGGTAAATTCTTTTAATTGACACCATCTAAAGCTACACATGTTGGAAAAGGTTTCACTATTCAATTTTGATAAAAGGTTTTTTCTGGCAATCAGTCAAATTGAGTAGCAAAAAATTTCCTTTTATAACAGAAAGAATTCTGGTAAAGGAATATGTGTGCTTATAACTCGGTATGTACATATAGGTTGAATGAAACAGGATTAATGTGAACTTTGAAGTTAGATAGCTAATACGGACAAGTCACGAGAATATTATAATTAAACGATCAACGTTAATGAAGCGAGTTATCTCGTACCTACAGTTGATTGAAATTCTTGATTCCCAGTAGATTTCTATAAGGTAAGGTAGAGGTAATGATCACTTATGAGAATTGAAATAATTGCATAGTGGTAAATAGACTTAGACTGGCACAGAAATATGAGACCTAGAGCTCGTATATGAGCAAACTAGTTGCATATATGAATGATATATGCAATTATAGAGGACAGTTTACCTATGACAGTCAAGTAATTTGTATACCGTAAACAGATGTTGGACTCTACGTTCTCATAAACGAACAGTTTACAATAACGACTAGATGCAGAGTTTTATAACACAGCTTTTACTTACAGAGATAACAACAACTTAACAACAAAGACAGGAAACGATGAATAAATCAACCTGCACGTCCTTCCATTATACAAATCCGCTCCAAAGAGGAAGCCCAACCACCGACCACGTCACGTCACGTCAGGATCACACTCATGCTCACATTCCGACGACTGAATCCATCAGTGACACAATTACATAAAACAACACGTCTTGGAGACTGAAGCACGACCGCAACGACGTCGGAACACTATGTATAAGGCATATGCCGTGTAACACGATACTGGCGGCGGGTTGAAGGCGTGAAGCTTAGATTTACGGTCTAGCCTAGGTGTCACGTACTTAGTCTCATGTCTGAGAGCGTCCGAGGCGAGCCTGGCCCCGACTCTGCGCTATCATTTAAATATAACTTGGGACGCCGCCGTCTGTCGCCGGCTTTATTTTTACACCGAGATTGAACAGTCGCACGATTCACGCTGTCTCGGGGACACGAAAGCGGACACGGGTCGCTCGGGTGACGCTCACGGCGCGAATGACGGGCGGAGCGCGAGCGGCGCCCCCTGGCCCTCCGCCCCGCCTCTGCCCCTGCCCTCCGGCCCGCAGCCCCCGCCCCGTGCAGTATGCACCGCTGCACAGCCTCCACATGGCTCCGGAGCAGATAAGACGAGCGAGCGACTACACTCTTGCTGCCCGCGGCCCGCGCTCCTCGCGATCCGTGTCAGAGCCACGCCGCGCCGCGATTCATTGACGGCGCCGCGATAGTGCCAACTGTTTACAAAGATCCACTCACGACAAACAAACAGTAGCCGCACGCCAAATAGACACCGCACTGTGACGCTCTCCTACATAACAACCACACAATTTTATGATTTTATCTCGACCAAATTTTATTACGGAATGAGGATGTCACTAAAGAGCACAGTACCGTCATTCAAAAGTAAAACAAGAAAATATTGTCATATTAACGGTTGTGAATTTGTGATAAGCAAATTCTCTTGACAAACGATCCGAAAACCGAAATCAACGACGTCTTTTATGAATCGCAAAACGCTCCGGACGAATGATACGCATTTCTTGTTAGAAAATTTCGTAAATAAGCTTATAATTTGAGCGAGAGTCATAAACAAGGCGGCAGTTTCTGAAATTCGCCATCTGTTGAAATCCGCAGCTTTTTATAGATTTGTGCCACGTATGTTCAAACGAACTTTGGACTGCCCACAAATGTTATGTTAAATGTTATGAGAAATGCAATAAAACTAAAGACCACACCTAATCACGAGGCTAAAAGCTATTAAATGTTCTTTTACGAGCGTCATAGTTTTATTGTTATTTCCTTCTCATGCAGGTTTATTAGTTTGATTTCCTCGTTTAAGTTTCACCATAGCGAGCGGAGCGACTTCCGAGTAAGGGAACTAAGCGGGGTGGTCGCGTCAGATTTGGTCATGCATCGGTGTTATCTCGACTTGCGAAAGCGCTGTGGATGTGCAGCGCGCAGCTGGCCATATGTGTCTCACGTGCGTGAGCGCAGAGCCACGTCCGAGTCCGACCGGGGGCACCAAACCCGACACGATTTGCTGGGACTGACCTGCCTGCTATATTAGTGTTATTAGTCGCTGCTGGATTGTGTTACATGTATGTTCCAAATTGAACAGATGGTTCACTGTAATTAAATAGGTACCTTTATCAATCGACATTCCATTGGTTATATTTGACTGAACACTTATTTGCCTCGATGATCTAATATTGTAGATCGAAGGGCAAATATTCAAATTGAAATATCTTCCCCCTCCCGCCAAACATATTTATCCTGCGTAAACATCCCAAAAGTTGGCAACATCATCAAATCGCAATGAATAACGGTAACGCCGATACAGAAACATTAATGCATCTCAAGGATGCAAGCCGTACGCGCAATCAAATCGAGGGTGCACGTGACGATTGCCAAATCGAATGCAAATCGGAGTAATAAATTCCAATTATACACGACCACGGCATTGTTCACCGGTCTCGTCTGGGACATCAATTTGCAAATAATCGATGTTATTAGCTTAATATGGGCTGCTATTGGACTCTTGATGTTCGTCGTTAGATTCGGACACCCGAGCTTCGCGTCACTGCAGTGAAGTCGTATAAACAAACAAACGTTTTCCCGTGGGAAGGCAGCGAAGGCACGTGATGACAACCATCAGAAGCTCATCAGCAGTCACGATTAAATCTATATCATAACGTTGGTGGGTACAAGGCGATCGCGAGGAACTACTTTCACACAATGTTTTTATAATGATGTAGTTTGTTGATAGTATCGCACCGCAGTCGTCTACAATCGCGCCTTGCACGTGCAGGACCTGCTTTCAATTCGGCAAACGATACAGATGTTTCTGTTACCCATGTATAAATACTACACCGAATGCTACATCCGATCGTATAAATCGATTCGCTATAAAGATACACGAGTAAAAGGGCAATTGATCAAGATGAAATTGATGTTGAACATTGCATCGCACTCAATCTTGTTTTAGATATGAATAAACTGGACTGCCGTTCTGTCGAACGAATTCAATTATACGATAGAGATCATGAAGATCTCATTGGGGAAAGTAAGTTGCAAGTCTATAATGAAGCGAGAGCTAACAGGGTTAGTTTAGAAGGGAACAGAGCACGGCGGCAATGTAACGCCCCCTTTTATATCGTGTATAGGTACGATTGTGTCGTGACTGTTGCAAATGGCATTTGGTACTGATCATGCTCTGCAGGGCGAGAGGTCATCACCACGTGGAGCGCAGGCGCCGGCGATCTAGCGACCTCTCGGATTATCCAACTCGATCGATAAGGTCCCGAGGGGCGAGGGGGGCGCGCGCGGGCGCGGGGGACGGGGGCCAGTGAGGCCAAAGAACATAATTTATTCGGCGGCAGAGTGGCGCGCCTGCGAGGTGCCGCGTCCCCCCCGCCCCCGCGCATTCCCCGGGATCCTTACAAAACAGGATCCCGTCACTATTTTTTGTGGTCCCGGGATTAAGGAGTATCAGGTTAAACGCAGGTTACGTAATAGTTTTTACACACCCTTAATCTCGTGCAGGTTTTTAGACAGCAACCGTGCATTAACTTAGTTGTGTGTTTATTTTTGGAAACGGAGGGACTGAGCAAGTAACCTATATCATTTTGAACAAAAAAATGTCTTCGAAAGTATAAAGGAATGTTAGTAATGAAAATTTGTAGATGACCAAGGCCAACCTATTTTTTAACAGAGAGATAATAAAGCAAAGAGAGACGTTTCGCAAGGTATGAGACATCACATCACCTGTGGAGCGATGGCCTCACGAGCCCGCTCTTGCGATAAGAGCGCGACAACGACAATATTTGCGCGTGCGCATATCGCCTCGCTTGTTATGCCCGATTACGTCGACCTGTTATCCTGCAACTCGTCAACTCGACGTAAGATAATGTTTGATTCTAGAGAAGAGCCATGTCCTGCTGTTCTCACGACTGATTGCTTGACCGATAAATCTGTCTAGTTTGAAATTCATTCTTATTATTATACCTCATTTGCTAAAAAAAACTGCTAGACAGGAACCAAATTCGGAGAAGAAAACATTGAAGTTGTTTTAATGCAAACGAAAACAGTTGATTGATGTGATGTTGTATTACAAAGAAAATTCTCACAATATCCTAACAAATTCAAGAAAGTGAAAGAAATTCTATCTATTAGATATTGACGACAAACGACAGCATTTAAATCATGGCCACTCCAAATCTGTGTGTAGTTGCAACGAATGTATTGCAAATGTATCAATCGAGCACCTTGTTAACAAGAGTTCGTTGAATTATTGATAAACAAGTCTACAGTAAATCAATATTTACCCAAAAATACACTCCAATGTGAATTCTTATCTTTTTACCTGGCCTGAGAATTATTATTAACTGTAGTCTTTATCTTGCGCTAGAGTTTAATAACCTGAGACATTCTTACAGGTTTATTCTGAAAATCTGGGATTAAAAAGAATTTACTGCTGGTTGGTCTCATATAAAAAAAAGGTCGTGGTAACCGTGGTGGTGGCGCGTAACCGTGATTTGATCCCCATCCAGGCCGACTCGTACCAATGAGTTTTTCAGAATTTATGTTCGATTTGTTACACCACTGGCTTTTCGGTGAAGGAAAATCGTGCGTGACGAAATTTGTTTGCTTCAACTTTGAGGCATATATTGTTGAACTTACAGTCCTTTATAATAACTAGTGTTTTCCCGCGACTTCGTCCGCACAAATTATATACCAGATTTTAAGTCAGATCATAAGCTATCAAACAAAAAAAGTTTCATAAAAATCGGTTCAGTAGTTTTTGCGTGATGCGCGAACAAACAAACAAACTAACAATTTTGTCAATAGATGGCGCTGCACGTTTTTAAATCGCGCTATCGAATGTTATTTGAATTTATATGAAGAGAACCGCTACTTTTTTATTCCTCATGATTTTACTGTTTTATAATAGTTAAGCTAAAGTAAATATTATAGAAATTCTTGGATATAAAAAAGCAAGAATGGCTAGAATTTTGGCATATTTGCTAGGACCTACCTAGCTGGCCTACGAAAATAAAGAAATTAACAATACATAACCGATTTTATCTTTTAGAGAGTGTCGTATACCTACTGCCTTACATATTAAGTAAGGAATGACAAAGTCGATAGTCGCAGCCATGTCAGATGTCACCTGTTGCGCGGAGTAGTCATTAACATTAGTTTCGTCTCAGAAAATATAGCTAATCACCAAAGTGGACAAGCTTATGACAATGACGGAATGTGCAATCCATTGACAACTGCAACTCAATTAGTCACTGGCAATTTAAACAAATTACAGACACAAAGTAGGCAAGTAATTATCGATCAACATTCAAAATCCGGTCTGATTATCACGTTTTTGCAATTTCAAATACATTCCACTTTGTGTTATCTCGAAATCCTTGCGTCAAATGTATTAATAAATAATAATCGGACGCAGTTCTGCAAAAAAGATCCAACCCACTATGGGCTCTATAGTGGGCTGGATCTTTTTTGCAGAACTGCGTCCAATCTATAGTAGGCGTAAGAGTTTTAGTCCACGGGTCGAATCCCCACAACAGTTCGTCACCCCTTCACTCGCCTTCAGTACATGGTACCTATAGTCATCATCAGCCATATACGTCCCACTGCAGGCCACAGGTCTACCCTCAAGGAGTTTTACTCCACCACGCATGCTCAGTGCGGATTGGTAGACTTCAGATACACATCGGAATTTCTTCTTCAGCAAATGCAGCTTTCCTCACGGTGTTTTGCTTCACCGTTCAAGAGCAGCCGGTATTACGTACGCACGGCGACAGATCAACTTACATAGTTGGACCTTATGTCCATGAACATATTAATTCTAATATGGGTAGGTTGATCTGTCGCCGTGTGTACATTGTGGTATAGTATAGATAGAGACATGACTAGTGCTTTCTTCTTTGGACATAAACTCATGCGCGGGCTGAAGATAATTATAAAATTGTAACTCATAAAACTGTGAATGATACGTGACAAATGCCACGTGGTAAGATGAGCATTATCGATGATTGGTGATTAGCTCCGCCATTAATGTTTATTATGGAAACTAGAGCCTTCCCGATAGCAGTTTTCCTTGATATCAGTGATGCAGATGACAATCTTAATGGTTGTCTAATTATAGCTAAACGAGGAGACCCGAGAGACATCTTGGGAATATAATCTTGTTAACAAGGAATACAGTAGGTATCTTTATTTACACACAAAAACAAATTTAAACGTAGGTACATTATTAACAAAGTTTGAACGAAGAAGTGGTAACGAGAACGAGGTAGTGGGGAAGAACAAATATTTCGACTGTCCCGCCGTAAACTATCGACATTTTCTATGGAACATAGAAGGTTTGGGGGTTCACTTTTATTTGAAGAGCCCGAGTCAAATCAAAGCCAAGCCAACGATAAGGCGATACAAGAATAAAACTAGATCGTCAAAGTAAAAAGTCCATCCATTATTTTAATTCAAAGTTTATCATTAAGGCTTGCGATCTCTTGAAACGCGATATTTTACAGGAGTATAGACATCAGCGTCATCAACATTTATTGATGGGCCTTATTTCACCGCCCCCATAAGATTTATCTCCACAATTAGCGTCCCCATTTGTAATGAACTGACGGGGAAAATATGCTATACATTCAGTTGATTGCTTGCATCGAAAGGGGTACTTTGTCAACAGTGCTGTAATTATATCAGAATAGGTCCTGATATGCATCAATTTTTGCTTTATCTATATTCGTTTAATAACACGTATTGTTTGATTTGTTTCTTGTGATATAAATAAGCAAGTGTTTTTATCAATAACTTCCTGTTATTATAAAACAACAAAATCGAACTATTATTGCACTATTTCGATAAGATCCCCTATAGGTTGGACTATGCTGAATATGCTGACAGTATTTTAAGAGGACGATCAGACCATCAAATTGAACAACCTTCTCAATGGGATCAACATCAAAACGGCAAAAAAAAAACTGCTTTATATTTGGGTCGAGTAGGTTTGTAGTTTTATATGGAAGAGCAGATTTTTTTTCCAGCATTTAATTAGTACTCTATACAATATTACTCCAGGAAAGCGATTTTCAAACTCATACGTTGAACTCAGCTGTTGAAAATGTCCAAATTACTATAGAGATATGCATCTTTCTACAGCTGATTTAACTTTCGAAAATATCACTCCTGAAGTATGATTTTGAAAGTCACATCAGCAGTAGAAAGATGCTTATCTCTATAATAATTTTGATATTTTCAACTGCTGAGTTCGACGAATGAGTTTCAAAAATTGCACTCCAGTAATTTTATAAGTAGTTTATTTAAGAAGGAAGACTCAAGGATCCATTATTTATGGTTACATGGCCTTTTTATTAATCTAGGACTAGAATTGCCAAAGGCTCTGCCTGAATCCATCCCGAGCAGCAGTCATAATCCAGTAGCTGGCATTAACATCTTGATCGATTTCACTTGCATATTCATACGTCTGTAGATTGAGCGTAATACTAAGTTTTCCACTTGATTGATCGACAACCGTTAACTACACTGCTGCGGGCTGTTACGAGAAATACTAATCTTTTATCATTTGGTCCGTCAACTGCTTTTAAAAGTTTGATTTTCTTTTTCATTTACATCATTTTTTAATTAATACCGTAACATAAAATAATGGTCATAATGTGGATGCTTGTAAGCTTATTCTAAATACATTATTCCGTAAGAGAGGCTGTTAGCATCCCGAATACTATAAAATACAGCCACGAATAGTAAGCGCAAATTAGGCCGGGCTGCATCGCAGCGGAAAATGCATACTTTGCACACTGGAGCGGGCCGGGGCGCAACGCATTGACAGATTTTTAGTTCGACGTAATACTGGCAGACTCTTTTAAAAGATCCGCTTAGTAGCACACTACGACACGGGCCGCAGCGGGGAAAATAGCACGGGCGGAAATCCGCTGCCCAAAAATCAAACCTGCTCCACCCCGGTGTCGTATCGTAAGTTCATATAAATTGTATAGAAGCTATTTGGGTGGATTTTTTGCGCAAGAACCAAGCAAATATTCGCGTCCCATAAATTAATCAAGACAGTAACCTACTCTCTAAACATTATACTATTCGTTTATTACAAATCCAACTGCCGCTAAGACATATCGTATCTGTAAACTTATTAGCTTATAATATGTTTTGAGAACACATGCAACATATCTAAACGCAAGTAGACAAGCTAATTAAGATCAAACTGCGACACAAGTTAGAATTGGCGCCACGTTCAGTTCCATTCAAATCCACTTGAGCAATTTGATTAAAGTTGCACAACCAAAGGGCAGCGGTTCAACACGTTTGAATATTAAAGATATATTTGAACTCGTTCTATTTTGAACGCATCGACAAAACAACTGTTTGCTGTAGCATTATCTGTTACTATGATACCGTTGTGGCTGGAAGAGACAACCCTATTTTAAAAGAAATACAGGGTGTAAAATGTAATGCATAACATATCAAAATCCAACCAACAGTCATTGCTGATTTTCAATTTATCTGGTCACTGGGGATTGGTTTTGATAATGCTTATAGTCATTACATTATCGTTGAATCCGTCAAAAGTGGCCACTATTGCCAGTAACTACAAGGATAAAACATAATAATCCGAAATGTTTCGATAAATAAAAAGCCAATCAGGATTACAATGTCACATTCTTTTTTTTTTGAAATGTTGTTTAATTGTTTACAAATAACAATTAAAAAAAAATTCTACAAAAACACGATTGAGGTCAGAACAATAGGCTCGGTACCCTAGTACCTAGTACCCTCTTAATAACCTTAAAAGAAGTAACCGAACGTCTAATAGCAGTCCATGTTTGTTTGCACTTTGCCGTTTGACTCTCAAGAAACTGCGCCGCGCGCCACGCGACGTTTCTACATCCGTGGCGATGAATGAGCGCTGTTTTGTTGGAATGTGATCGATTACACATTTATTGTCAATATGCACTTTGATAACGAGCGACATTACAACATTTTAGCGTCATTCACTAGCTATGTCTTTCACTCGCAACAAATTCATAAATTTCACTTAACGACTCTATTTTCATACATTTAGGAAAGAGATTGATATATACTATTAAATTTTAGAACTATTCTGTACGGGGAGTAAGGAAAAGTATCATTAACCTTTAAACCACATACTCTACCCATCAAACTGAAGAACTTTTACTATGGGAGCAAACCAGTCAGTGAGACGAGTAGGGAGTGGGGACTACAGCTTAGTATGGAACAGCAATTCTTTTTTGCGCTAATATGTTTGCTCCCATAGTAAAATTTGTTCAGTTTGATGGGTAGAGCATGTGGTATAATGTTTAATGATACTTTTCCTTACACCCTCTATACTGTTTTGTTTCACTAAAAGTACATGCAATTCAAATAAAATTTTGGAAATCTGCCCAAGATTAAACAGCCTACCCTAATCGTAAACAACTAATCACATCACATTTTACAGTTTAAGTAGCCGTATACCGAGGGATAGTTGAAAATATGTCAACAAACATCACTATCGTCATCGTAAAAATTCGGTAGCGGAAAATATTTGAGTACTAAAGGTTGTAAATAGTTATTTTAGTTCGCAATATAATCATTGAAAGATAATCATAATTACAGGGGCGTGGCTGTCCCGTCGAGAGAACACTATCAGGCAGGTTGTGTTGTGTATGTATCTGATAAACTTCTATTTTGGTCAAGTGTGTCACGCGCAGAATTACAAAACCATCCATACAAGAACCCTGCTTTACACAATCCACAAAATATTAATGAAAAAGTAAAAGCTAAAAGTACCAAGGGAGATCAAGATAGATTGGTGACGAATGCTACGCAGTTACAATGCACGATATGAAATCATTCGATATGAAATAAGAAAGACACGTAATTGGTTGACTACGATACTATATCTAAAAGATTACTGAAATGGATTACAAAACTGAAACTAAACACGAAGCAATCATCAAATAAACGAATCAATAAGAGACACATGTAATTAATAAACTGTCAAAAAGATACATAGATAGCACGGGATCGATATTATAAAACCAACAGTGGGCGATAATTCCAAAGATTGTAATACAAATACAGTCTGTCAGTCAACTGTGTCGATAATTTCAAAGTATGATTGACAACACACAATAGCGTTTTAATAGCAAGACAAAAACTAATAGGCACGTAGGCGAACCAGTATCAATAAACGAGTATGTAAGCCTCTAAACAAATCGAATCTGTGCTGTAATGGTGCTCACATCGGATGAATAAAATTATGGCTAATTCAATGCTTGATTTAATTCGATAATGCTAGCTTACGTGCCTTTTAGATTAGTTTTTGTATTGAATCTTTTTATTCATCTGCAACTTGTTCCGACTGATTAGATTCTCTATTATTTAGACAAATAATCCAGTAGTCAATAGGTGTTTATACCAAACGCAGCAATATCTTCCTAAGTGAAAGTTTATTCAAAACTTTGACCCCAGCTTCACACAGTTCATGCTACTGGGATTTAACCATGTCTAGCAGACATTGAGAAATTTATAGGTATTTTCAAATATTGTAAGCTAGACTTCAAAGGCTATGATTGCGGTGGGCGACGACAATATGGTTGATTGCATTCATGTTGAGTCTTATTTCAAAGTCTGAAGGTAGATTAATGGTGTATCTGACATGAAAGTGGAGTTGTTTGAGAGACGCGGTAAGGCACGGCAGGTGACGCCCACAGCGCATGCGCGTGAAAGTCGAGTGCGATGCTGCGCTGCCTCGGGCGACGGGAGTTATTGGACTATCAAGCAACGCTGGAGCCAGGTCAAAAGCTAATGAACTGAAAACTGTCCAAAACGTCATGTTGTTTTGACGAACGAATTAAGAGAGAGAAAATTATAGTGTTCTCCATGAGATTTATTGAGAAATAATTTAAACCTGGATTTGATGTTAATGTTAAAGTAATTAAAAAGAGAAATGTATATAGATCTCTGGAAAGTGAAAGATAAACTCGCTGAGGCAAAAACTGGATGATTTCATGAAACTGAAAGAGCAAGTTTAATGAATAATGAATCGAGAGCAAGACGATTATTTAAAGTCATTATTCTTGACTTATTGTAACAAACAATATAAAAATTAAATAAATAAAGCGATAATTTATCAGTTAATTGTTTTACCTTTAACCTCATCTCGATCAATCATCGCAAAAACAATTTTCTAAAGCAATAAATAAAAGATTCCTTTCTCTAAAACATATTAACCACACCTCTGATGGAGACATGAATTTTCAAATCAATACTAGCTATTATACGACTAATTGATATTTTCCATTATCAAGCAAGTGGAAATTTAAACTTTATAACTTAAACGTAGAGTTTAGTTTAGAAACACTAATAATTGTGAGTAGGAATGTCCAAGTTTTGACAGTGTCGGTCGTTAATAATGACAAAGCACGCGTGTCACAGGCAATAACGATCAGAAACATGTATAAATAAGCCTAGAATATGTATTCCAGAATCCGCGTGGGTGTCGAACTCTTGACCGGTCGATGTGGAGCGCGAACGGGATGGGCAGCTTACGGTAACATTGCCATGTCGCAACGCAAGACCTTATGGTAATCTCGCTGGTTGATTTAACTGGGCATCTGGAGCTTTGGTGGAAGTTAATGTTTCAAGAAAATGGTAATTGGCGACCCACGCGGTGTCTCTTGTAAAACTATTAAAACAGTAAACTTCATATTCTGAATTCATAGACTTTAGACTTTTTCACATACCGATCTCCAAAATTAAAAAAGGAGTCACAAAAAAGACATTAAAACGAAATTTAAATATTATCTACATAATTATTTAACAAAGACATTTGAAGTTTCTGTTTATTAATGGATTTTCCAAATCCATAACGATCCACCTGGTCGGATAAAAGTTTTCTCTAAAAGTGCAGAATATATAAAACTGGAATTCCCAATAGCAGTAATAAGAATGTGAAATATGATAAAACTGATCAAAACAACGAATAACGTTTAGCCTAAGATTGAACTCGCGTAGGCGACTTCCGCGCCATTAGCTGTTAGGCGCGACATTAACGTCGAACCTACGACCGCTGCGACACCCATTACTATTATAATGTCACATAATGGCCCATTGGAATGGGAGAAATCTTACATTATTGGAGCAAGGCTATCGACACGGTATACTAATACTAAAACCTTCGCCAACCCAAGAGATATTATTAATAATACACGTGTACACTTCATTGCTTCAGGCTGAAATATTATACCCACCAGAATCTGATCCGACTCTAAGGACAAAAAACATGGCGGCGGAAAGATTTCGGCTTCGTCAACCTTAGTTTTTTAATACGAAACATTATCCGCCTAATTGACAGCTGTTGTGTAATCAAACTCGCTTATAACTTGTATGTAATTGACACTAATGGGTTATAATAACATCTAATATTTCCACAAAAAAAGTATTTCACACCAAATAAGACGTTTGAATGGATTGCCATATAAAATACACCGATCGTTATTAATACTAATATTGATCAGGAAATAATAATTCTCCATAAACGACCCCGACGCCAACGCAAAAAAGCGACGTATATTCACATTCGCTATCCATTAGATCTGGCAGATCGGCAGATAGAAAGTCCTGCCCACGCGTGCTGAGAGGTCAGACGCCCACGCGAATTAGGAGATTGAGAAACATTGGCTTTGAGGCTCGACGAGCAATTACCCGTGTTATTGATGATCATTGCGGAATGATGCGGAGGCGATCTAAGTGCACCGAGGAGCCCATTAGCGATGCAACCGATGCTAATGTCAGCTTCATTGTTCACAACAATACTAGGAGATGAACAGTTGCAGGACATGAAAACGAAACAAATTGCGCATTATGCTAATACGGATTAGATTATACACAGACTAGCAAATTCTTAACCTTTGACTTCGCCGCAGAAGTCTTGTAGAAACAAGAAAAACGTGACAACAAAGCAATAAATATTAGAATAAACGCGCCAAAAAAACATGGAAAGGAAGAATTTAGAAAGGGCAGCCGTTAGAACTGTCAATAAAGTTAACAAAACGCGAATTATGCAGATAACAGTTTACTAAACGCGTGTCAGGTCATAGGTGGAGACGCTATACCGGCGCCAAACTAACCTTAGAGAACTCTTTACGATGGCGACACTCATATTAATATTAAATTAAATATGGAAAATGATACAAAATATTATAATGAGGTGCGGCAGGATGCCATAATGAATTAATGACAGACAGATCTGGAAAGGAATGTTGACCAATGACTGTTAGTTAGCTTGACTAGTGTGGTCGTAGGTGCACTCGGTGAAAAGTTAGGTAATCTACAACCTGGGAAGGAATCTAAGCAGAGGAGTTATGTATGTCTAGTGTACTTAAGAGCTTTGCTATGTTAGGTCAGCCAGTAATGCGTAAATGATTTAATTGAATGAGAATTCATGTTATTTAGAATACAGATAAGTTGTTTGGAATTCAAATACTATCCGCAGAGAAGGCAGTGCAGTCGGTTCGTTCATAGAACTTTGAAGCGCATTTTGAAATATTGGTCGTCGAAATTGAAAAGAACTTTTCTATTGAAATGAAAAACACATAAGGCTTATTAATCTGGGCGCGGGTGCAGATAATGTCAAGCAAGATTATGAATTCAAAAGATGATAATGTCAAACAAGTTAATGTTTTGGTAATTGGTTCAAGAGATAGTGTAGACCACCAACGACAAAGGATGATAAAACAAGTTTAGAAATTGTGCGTCTATCGCACACTTATTTAGTTATAATGAATCAACTTTCCATTATGTCGCAAAATAAAAGTTTTATCTATAAACACGGCTATAAAAACGTATTGTGTTGGTCATTAAAAGTTAGAGAATTTGGCACAAACGTTTGTTTTATACTTATTTTTTTAATGACACAAAACATAAAAGAGATATTAGCGAAATTTAGTACTAAAGATACATCTCATTATTTTTGATCGACTTTAAGTGAAGTTTACTCAACGTTTTACTCTTCGTTTACAAACGAAGTCTGCTTATATTTTCAATACTAACAAATTAAAATCAATGAAATTTTTCAAAAACAATTTAGAAACAAATCTCTATGCTTGTATGTTGTCAGATTTTCGTTAAAATATTCAGTTTCAATGCTAGGATTAATTTAAGATTTATATGGAAATCTTTGAGGCACTGTAACTTTAAAACTATACATTTTAACAAAAATCTGACAACATACAAGCATAGAGATTAGTTAATAGATTATTTCTGAATTTCATTGTATTTAATTGGTTTGTCTTCAAAATATAACCAGACTTCGTTTGTATGGAGCTCGCCAACGGCAATATACCCTTAAGTGTTCTTATGAAAGCATCACAGACTTGTTCTGACATGGTAATGTCATTTTAGACAAACACGTTTGTGTAGTTACAATAATCGACTAATAATAACTTAAAATAGAACGATAAGTAAGGGTTAAAGCCGTTAACCCGTCTGCGAAGGTGAGAGAGAATATAACATCGAGAACAATCGCCCACTGTTCCATTAATTACGGGACAAAGTTCAGTACAGAGAAAAATTATCCTCTGCCAATTTATCCATGTAGTCTATTAAAAAGCAAGTCTCTTGACCAAACCCTTAAGCCTACGTCATAAGTATGAAAATGAGTGAATTTGAAAGACCTCCGTCTGTACACACGAACTAAAGTTAAATCTTCTATTGACGTATGTGGAACTTTATGTGACGTATGTATCACTTATCTAACTAATCTGCGTGGTTTAGGCTTATTATCACCCACTACCTCCCACGGAAATTTACTGTGTACTTACATGTTTGAATACTCAATATAAAACTACAATAACGCAGCCTGACTTTGTGTTTGTTATTTGTCAATAATTCATTTATTTGAGAAAACAGGAGCACTTTTTCATCGTCGCTTAGATTCGGAATTCTAAAGGAATTATACAGGGTCCTTCTTAATATGCTGACACTTTTTTAAGGGGATGATCAGACCATCAAACTGAACAACTTGCGCTATGGGACCAACATCGAAATCGCGAAAAAAAAAACTGCTGTCCCATACATTTGGCTCGAGTAGGCTTGCAGTTTTGTATGGGACAGAAGATTTTTTTTTCGCGATTTCGATGTTGGTGCCATAGAGAAAGTTGTTCAGTTTGACGGTCTGATCATCCCCTTAAAAAAGTGTCAGCATATTAAGTTGGACCCTATATACAAATACAGACGGATAAGAGACAGTAAGTAGATGAGGCGAGAGAAGTGTGTCAGTCATAGTGTGTGGCGAGCCGTAGTCTCTGACTACCCCTGTGGGATAGTGGCGAGAGTATATAATATATGTATGTATGTACTTAGACCATCAAACTGAACATCTTTCACTATCGAGCCTACCTCAGCAAACGCGAAAGAAAATCAGCTGTCCCATACAAAACTGCCGTACCTACCCGACTCAAATGTATGGGACAGCTGATTTTTTTTTGCGTTTCCTGAGGTAGGCTCCATAGTGAAAGTTGTTCAGTTTGATGGTCTAAGTTCACTGTTCCAGTTTGCGGAGGGCTGTCCCTTACACCCTGTATGTACAGATAAGAGATACAATATCATCACCAGCCTCTGTCGTGCTCACTGCTAGGGTACATGCCTACCAGCATGGTGAGGGTGTATAGTTGTTCGTCCACGCGTGCCCAATTTATGCTGCATTTCTCAAGATGTTTTCCTTCACCATTTTAGAGCAGTCAGTGTTATTATCAATACTTATGAAAAAGTTCAGTGACTGACTGACAGACAAAGCACGGTCTAAACCTCTACACTAAAGATAGGGGCACTAAGAAAGTATTTTTCGATAATATGCTCCTAAAGTGTTGCAACGGGATGTTTAGCATAACATACCATATGCTCACGACTATATTCCCCAAAAAAAATATTTATGTTAAATATTTAAAAAATTGTATGAAAATGAAATGTAACTACTTAGATATTAAGTTATTGGAATAAATGGCTATTATTATTATATTCCCCAAGGGGGTAGTCAGATTCAGAACATCCACGTTTCACTAGTGGTACCGAAACTTTGTTCAGTGTGCCCGACACCCCTTCTAATGGACAGTGGGTACAATACATGCCTCGCAATTGAAGCATGCAGGTTTCCTCACGTAACGATGTTTTCCTTCACCGAAAAGCTAGTGGTGTTACAAATCGTACATAAGAGTAAATTCCGAAAAACTCATTGTTACGAGTTTCGATTGGTACGGGATGTTAAGTTTTCCGAAATCCACGCAGTTAATGTCGCGGGCAATAAGCTAGTCAGAAATATAAATGTAAGTTCGAATGATGTTTCACAAACTGATTTCCGTTAAGACTTTTCGTCTATTTCCCCAACCACAAATATTTGTAATTTCCGCTAATTAAAATAACCATTTAATTTTATAATTTTTCGACAATAACTAATAAATAAGACGCTGCTGGAAACCTGCTTAATCAAATTATAATATATTGCGAAATAGTCTCCGAAATGTGGCCGGAATGAGTAAGCAGTCGATAAAATTAAATTAATTTATTTGGCGGTTGGGTTGGCGGGGTCAATTGTCAAAGCCATCTTTATTTGACTACGAGATCGAATAGATACGCCCAAACAGCATAACATTAACTATTTATGAATGCCTTTACTGCTAATGAATGCCGTTAAAGCAGTAATTATCATCAGGTTATAATAGATACGTCCCACTGCAGGGCACAGGCCATGTATAAGTTATGAGGGCCTAGTGTGGATTGGTGAAGGCAAATTTAGTGGACAATTTGCCGTCTGTACTTTCATTCGGCCTCCGACCTGTCTTAGCTATCCGGGAACAACTGCTTTAGGTGCCTTCCGAAGGCCATCGATATGAAATACCACTAAAACCAATGATATAAATCAGGGTTCGAAGTGATAATTATATTTTGATAATTATCAAAACTTGATAATTAAAAAAAATATCGGAAACACACAAAGCTTGCGCTTGCAATGTCACGCCATGTATTTCTGTTGTTATTCTCAATTTTCTGTTATTAATTGTGATGAGAAACTATTATGCCAAAGACTATGTGCTGTTTGGTGTGGATAAGAGTTTATTATAACAAAAAAAAGCTATTTTAGAACTTTTACTTGCAAAAATTCTCAAAACTAAGAATCACCTTGGATAATTATCTGATAATTATCAAAGAAAATAATTATCTTGATAATTTCGAACCCTGATATAAATGTAATAATACTGGGCTTTGCTCAACTATGGTGATCAAGATCATTCATCTCGTCGCGTCTACATTTCCAAACACTATGTCTTGTATATTGTCGTTACACGCCTGTCCAACGATTTCATTCTAATATATTCTACAACCTATTCAAAGAGACAGTATTTTACATATAAAACAAATGACAATCTCATTCAATAAACTTTCGCACCGGCACGCTCGCGCTCGCCGCTCGTTCGGAGCGACTTCCCGGCTAAAGTTACGATGAAATTGTTTATGCAAACGAGCAGTCCATTGATGAGGCCCCATTGAGACCTCTAACGGTCAAGACGGGTCTACTAGACATTATAAATAGTCTATGCCCGAGGAAAGTATTAAATCAACCGCTTTTGATTTTTACGAGCGACGGTTTGTGATACTAAAAACATGTTGACCATTATCATTTCTCATTTTGATAATTAAATTCGTTTCGTATTGTCAACGCACAGGTGCTGTGGACGTTAGATGTTATGTGTACATCTTTTAGCTATCGTGATTAATATTATTCTATTAAAGTTGTTAATCAAGATGATGTCCCAGAATGGTGTACAAGTTAGAAAGCTCTTGAACCATATAATATAACATAAAACACTGTCGATAATACTGGATATATCCAGAATAATCCACCAGTTCTAGTATGGTGTCTTTGCTCGCGCGCGACGCGACTTTTCTGCATACAAAAGGACCTCTTCTCGAGCTTTTCGGAAAGCGAAAGCCTCGCTTGCCGCGGTAAGTAATATGTTCAAAGGCCAAGTCGCGTTCAGGTAGAGAAATCATACTAGAGGGACAGATGTCTCCCCAGCACAACGGTAAGATTTTTGAGCGTAGGCGATCTCGCAACTGCACTGCGTCGAGACGTCGCAACTGGATCGCCGCGATTTGTACGCACAGGCGTTGACTGAGCTTTATCGCTGCGATACCGCCGGCCTACGCAACACTGATCTCAGAAATATCGCGACGATATTGTTCCATCAACGCCTACGCTCAAAAATAGTGATACGGCCCTTAAGAGGAAGGTTCAGTCCAGAGAAGGTAGACCTTTTGCATAATGTGTAGAACAAAGAACTTAAGTTGTTTGTTGATACAACTTCATCATCACTACTTATGTCCACGGTTGAGCATAGGCCTCACCCATTGATCTCCACAACTGAGTGACTCACTCTATCTTTACATTAAATGTTGCCGGGCCTGTAAATAATAACGATCTTTGGACATAGGTGATAATAGTGATGCATTTCGCACGGCCCGCAGTTAAACAACAGTTGCCAGCATCCGGTAGCGTCGTGTGATCTCTTTACATATCGGAAACTAGTTCCACTCGTTCCAATCGTGACGTGAAGTGACCCCTGATAAGTACCTACTTAACTAGATACTGATTTGTATTTTTCTCACACTTTGGGAGTTTACGATTCGCTTGAGTTTTTGTAACGGAAATGATTAAGATAAAGTCTTATCTAAATTAATTCGTGCAAAATTTGATCGCGTGCAAATATTTTTTGGTAATCTAAATTAGGTTTTATAATCATAATTGTCCCAATTAACATCTGACGGAAACCTGCATACGCAAAATAACACATTCTGAAGCTATTGTGTATGTGAAGTCCACCAATCCGCATGGTGGACTAACGTTAGCACGTACATTCTCACTATAAGGTTAAGCCTGTGGCCCAGTAGTGGGGACAATAAAGGTTTGAGAAGATGATGTTCCAAACATTTATATTTTAGACAGTTACAACAAAGGCTATAGGCAGGCCACACGTCCTGCCGACATGACTATGAGAATGGACGAGGTCAGAGTACCAAAACGCCAACTGGAGGATCAACCAGGTGGCCGCAGAAGTCGAGGCCTACCTAAGCTTAGATCGCTTCATGGCGTCGAACAAGATTTGAAAAACATTGGTGTAAAGAGTTGGAGACGGAAAGCCCAAAACGGAATACGGATTGGCCAGGACAGGAGAGACTTACTTGACCTGACCAAGGCCCACCCGGGGCTGTAAAGCCTTCGATGATCAAAGCAAATCAAATATACTTTACATATGATGATGAATAACAGTGTACCTATAATAAAAACTACTCATCCCTATAAAAATCAGCCATAGAGTCAATCATTGATATATACAGTTATAGCTTTAGACATTTCAACATCACAAGAGAGAGACCTAGTCACATCAGGTAAAAGACATAACAATGTCCAGGTACATGTTATAGTCAAAACATGATGCAACTGTACCTATGCCAGTTCATATTGGAACTATTCTGTTCAGTATAGAAATGACTTCATAATTTCCTCGCGCACACTAGCACAGGCAAGTCGCGTGAGTGCACACACACATGTACAGTTTCCGGCCACATCTGTGAATGACGCGGGCCCTGGAGATGATGTCGTGCTTACTGGATTAAGCTTTGCGTTGTAGATTATAGCTATTTTGTGTTGCAAGTCACCAACGGTCACAATAAGTTGAAGGGTGTTCGACTAGTCTTTAAAAAATTAAATTCGACCCTTTAACAAGTCTTACCTTATCTTATCACGTTTATGGTTAGACCTCGGTCCAAAATCAGACGACCCAGTGAGATCTTTTATGCTGCCTACAACTTACACTTCAATGTTTATAGCAAACATGTATCTCATTAAGCCCATGATTGCCTTCAATGAGACCTCAACCAAATCGTTAAGAACTACGGAAACATTATCTGATTTAAATACTATCTTGAATGCACTTTCATCATATTGAACGAACATGTCCGTTGACAATAAACGGCTATAGCAGGTTCACGAACATGTTACGAGTAAGATCACTACTAAAATTTGCACCAATCGGAAACAAATATACTTGTATGTATTTATTTTTATTTTCACTAGCCGACTCCTCTAAGTCCAATAGTTTTCCTACACCTAATGCGCGTACGCATGTTTACTACCGACGATGGTCGGCTGTCGATCATTTCGGTACGTTCTTACGTCATCTCTCATTACTTCTATTCCGATCTTAGAGCCAATGACATTGTACACTTTGACGTGATCATTTGCTAAATTAAAACCAGTCACATCTAGATATGTGTTCAATGTAAAGTGCTATCATAATCACAGCCGATATACGTCCCACTGCAGGGCACAGGCCTAACCTCAGGGATCGCACCACGCGTGCTTATGCGTATTTGTAGACTTCACATACGCCTCAGAATTTCTTCTTCGGCGTATGCTGGTTTCCTCACGATGTTTTTCTTCACCGTTTACGAGTCTGTATTGCATACTTAAGTTAGAAAAATCTCATTGGTAAATGACATGTCATCCATGCGGGTTCGAACCCGGACTTCGAAGATTGAGTGTCCATAGCTGTCCGCAACGCGCCACCGACGCTTTCTAAAGTGCTATATTAATAAAAAATTTTACTCAAGACATGGACTTTGAAGGCTCAATGTATTTCGAATTAGAAATGATACGGATGTGGTTAAGGTGTGCCACCATAATTATGACGCATCATTATCCCGAAACCTTCAATATTCTAAAGATGATCCATGCTAAGACTTTGTTGGTAGCTGTACGAAAGTTTCTGACCATACCGGAGGAGATTTCGGTCGTGAGTGTATGTGTCAGGCAGGTGTTAGGTCAGGCTTCAGTTTAACCTTTCTGCGAACACTAAATCATGCAAATGAGTACAATTATATATGTAGAAAAGTTAATTTGTATGTGTCTGCAAAACTGATCAAAATGATATTAAAATAAAATGGTAATATTGATGAGTCACTTTTGAGCGTTTGTCTGATAGAACTGGTCTTGCTTAGTTTATTTGTAATATTAAATCGAAGCCGAATAGACGAAACGTAATAAAAACTGTAGATTTATCTTAATAACCAATCTAATAAAACATCCCGTTCGCAAAATCAAGCCGATTTTTTTTAGTTTCGACTACATCGATGTACGAGAAAATGATTTAAAATTATAAATGCGAAAGTCTGTGTCCATCTGTCTGTTACGTTTTCACGACTAAACCAGTTTTGATGCAATTTGGTTTAGTACAGTGATAAGAGGAAGGACATAGACATAATATTACACACCGACGATGTGTCGCAGGTGCAGAAGCACATGTATACCTTTACATTGACATCGATCTCAAAAAACAGTAGATATATCAAAGGTAAGGTTCCTTTTAGGGCCTTTAAAAAATTACAAGTCATTTATAATTCGAGGAGAGGGTTTCTTTCCTACCTATTGGTATTGATAGTAATCTTACATGTTAGGAATGTTTTAAATTTATTTCTTTGCGATATGAGTCAGAGTTTCGTTCTTGACTTTGAATGTGACCAGATTTATGAATCCAAATGAGAAAAATAACGATGATAATGAGATTAGATGAAGATCATGAAGATAAGTTATGAAGATATTCCCGTTTACGGTGAGTTAAAAAATTTAACAGGATGGCGTTACCTACAATTTTAAAAATTTTGCTGTGAGATCGAAAGTAGTCCGGCAACATGGATTTCTATGATAATGGATACCAATCCTCCTAACAAGAATGAAAACACGAAAATTCCTGCCTGCCGCCCGGTCAACAAATACACAATTATCCGAGCCGAGCTTCTAATGTTGCCTTATCAGCATGAATTGAATATTGCACGGTGATTGTCCATTGTAACAGTGAAGGAGACAATCGTACGAATATAAGCAATGACTTGTCCAAATTAATTTTATGACCCACTTCTATTACGTTTAATCACCTTTCAAGTATGCGGTCTACATTACGGTCAAGAATCTAGACTCTATTTTAGATTATTAAATGCTACAAACACTTAATACTTTATTACTATTACATATTCTGTCTGTGGTAGCGAAGCGCTTATGAAATGACAAATCATTTTCTAAAACTTTCAGTTCATTAAATATTGAGGAAAGTCGTATGATTTGATAAATACACGATCCAAATTATAAGTAGCTACACTAAATAAAAAAAATTCACGCTTCAAAAATTCACATTTTTAAAAGTGCCAATAGAAAGAAAAACAATTATACTGAGTGGCGCTAATAACTGCTATAATAATCTAAGACATCAAATGCTGATTAATTTTGGATTCGAATACGAAAAGTAAGTATACAGGATGTAAGGAAAAGTATCATAAACCTTTAAACCACATACTCTACCCATCAAACTGAACAACTTTTAGTATGGGAGCAAACCTATCAGAACAAAAAAAAACAGTTATCCCATACTAAACTGAAATACCTACTCTATTCAAACGTATAGATATAGTCCAATCATTTTAGGGTTTGACCCTAACAATAATTCATCTATCGCTGAAACTTTGCAGTGTGATAAAGTAAAGTATACAGATTCATCATCATCATATCAGCCGATAAACGTCCACTGCTGGACATAGGCCTCCCCAGAAATGGGGGGATTTGCCATAATCGCCACGCTTGGCAGGCGGGTTGGCGATCGCAGTTGGATTGAATGTGTGTATTCAGAGGATGCTGCTGCCCATCCTCCGGTAGATCCCTTAGTCGCCTTTTACGACACCCACAGGAGGAAATGGGATGGTGCTACTCTTAGCCGACACCACACGGTCTACATACACGTATACAGATTACGGATCACAAATAATCTAGGTTTAATTTTTTTCGGTCCTAGATTATTTGTCAACCGTAATCTGTATACTTTACTTTATCACACTGCAAAGTTTCAGCGATAGATGAATTATTGTTAGGGTGTCCATACAAGAAAACTCTAAAATGATTGGACTAATAGGACAGCAGATATTTTTTTTTGTTTTTACAGGTTTGTTCCCATAGTAAAAGTTGTTCAGTTTGATGGGTAGAGTGGTTTAAAGGTTAATTATAATTTTCCTTACACCCTGTAGAGTCGCTTAACACTCTCTATCTTCCATAAATTGACTAATACAACACAAAATATACGTGCAACGCTCTATCGCGATCTCGAGAATGTCCTAGTTAAAACTTTTTGAGTGACATACTCATCTATTTACACTTTTTCAATCAACCTTTAAATAACCTATAAACTATTGAAGAAGTTGAAGTTGAAACTGTTGATAGAAAGGTCTATTATTCATAGTAGGACCATCCGATAAATAACTACAAATTCATATATAGAGACTAGTGGTTAACGTTGAACAAATATTCTTTATAATGTCCGACCGCTTCCGTTGCTAAAACTATCTTCAACTAAATAATAGTATACTCTAACTAAATCATCCCACATATTGATGTATCGTTACTGGACCATCAATTATCTTACTTGTCGATATCCGGCCGTATTCGGCTCAGATTTGCGAGAACGGATGATGTCATTCTTCGGAACATGTAGAAACATATAGACGTTTAGGGAACCGAGCTAAAAGCTTCGAAGTTTAATCCATATCAAATTTCAGTTGTAACCAAATTGTAACCAAACATCTGAGAACCAAACCTATCTAAAGTGGGATTGGTCTGGGCATTTCTGTCGTATGCCAGATAACCTGTGGGCCAAAACTACTACCAAGGTCCCCAGTAAAACAAAATCGGCGTCGAGTCAGACCTAGAAGGTGGCGGGACGAAATCGATGGCTTCTTGAAGAACGCCAGTTAGCGTAGGCCACTAACGAAGAGCAAAACCGGGACGCATAGAGAGAACGGAGACCTTTGTCCAACAATGGGACAGCGACGGCTGATATAATAATAATAACCAAATTACAAGCCAGCTACTATTTAGGTGTGCTGAATTCCGTATCGCGCTAAGCTTGTTTTATTTACTATGTGATTGACAGCCTGAAAAGTCTGAGCCATCTGTCAAACAGATGTCATGAGCTGATGATACCGAATGTGTAAAAAGTTGTGATTCGCATGCGATCCAATGACTTTTCAGTCGAGATTTATTGTGTGATCGGTCCCCAGTGCATCCAACTTACATGCTACCAAGTTGCTCCGATACATCCGCAGTTATATTAAACACGACGTTGACTGTTTCACATGACACTCATCATACGTGAGACTTGTCTGATTGATTTCAGCGATTGACTTAATTACTTCCCTCGTCTCTGCTAAACAAGCTTTTAATTTATTAGCGTCTTCAATTCATGTATTCTGGTCCTTTTATCTTTAAATCAATCCATCTTTCACTGCGTAACTTCCCACTCAAGCTTTCTAAAAGCGTGTGAATTAAGCTTCCAACTGTATCAGCGTCTGACGAATAAAGTAGAGATTTTGTTCGTTTAGTTTTATTTGTGTACTACGATTTGTAACACCACTGGCTTTTCGGTGAAGGAAAACATCGCGAGGATTTTCTCACCAAAATTAAATCTGCATGCTTTAATTTCGAGGCATGTATTGTAAGCACTATCTATTATAAATGGCGACGGGCTCGCTCCCCCCGTCTCACTGGTCAGACAGAGTTTCTGTACTACTAGTGAAACGTGGATGTTCTGAGTTTTCAGAATATCTCTGACTTCCCCGTCGGGAAATACAATCGTGAGCTTATGCTTTATTGATAAACTTTGATAGCTTTCTTCTTGAATAATCTAGGCTAATCCCTAAATTCTGGCGAGAGATTGCGTGATTCAAATAGCGTATAAAGTCCAGCATTACGACAAATATAGCTCTCACAGGTAGCCAGCCAGTAGTGTAGTAGGTATAAAAGAAATGCGTGGAGGTGCGACGGCGCGCGGCGTGTCGCGTCGCGTGTATTTCTGCCCGCGCTGCACCGTGCGCGCGCGCCGAGCCGTCTGGCTTCAGACGACGCGCTTGATACGCTCTGCAACACTCATCAGCTGAATAATTATAAAAGTGAATGCACGCTCGGCAAAATATTATGACTGAAATTAAAAACATTCAGATGAACACACTATCAGTGTATGTATATCTTCTAAACGACATGCCATCGACTCGACAGAAGAAGTCTTCTACAAAAATGCAATCCACCAAAACGAACCGAACATTCCGAACAACTTTCCCCAAGGAACATGCGATCGAAAACAAGGAATGTTTTTGGATCTTCGCATGTTTCATAAAAAGTGCCGAGCAGATCAAGGGCCAAATAATAAATTTACGATTCAAATAACTATTTGAACATGTAAATTGAAACTATTTTTAATTTTTTACAACTAACGAAAATATCAAAACTATAAAAACAGATGACCTTTAACAATAGGCTTTAACCTATGCAGTGTATTGCAGAAGTAAAACTAGAAAATAATAATATAAAGACTGTATTTTAAGTAATACGTATACCAAGCTTAACAAAACAAAGATAGTAAAATCCAAACATACGCGGACATTTATTTCCTTGACCAATAATAAAATAGGTAGTAAAATTTCGCTTAAGAGTAAAGCTTTCAAAGCAAACACATAACCCACTTCGGTTTGCAGCAGTCGAGTAATATGTATGCTCCTAAACATCGATAGTAAATATATTAACATAATAAGTACTGTAGAGGGAGCAGTTAAACTGAATATTCACAAACAGATCGTAAACAACGTTTGACAATACCGTTTCCTGTTCTTTACCACAACGGAAATTACTCCGCTGTTTAAATAGAGAAAATGTTCTTGAAAAACGAATTTGTACACTTTTGAACGCAAACGTTTTACTCCGAATCGTTTCTCTTGTAGTCCAATATAATAAAGGCACCTATTCTAAAGGTTTACGATCTCGGGATACAGGTATAAAGTCCTGAATGCACATGTGCAACGAATCGGAGGATTTCTGAGAATCTCGTCTTTTTACCCTGGACCAAAGGCGTAAATAACAAAAGAACGTCGCATCTGGCAGACATAGTGTCGTCTGGTTTTGGAAATGTACAAAAGGAACATTGTGGTCGAGTTTTCGATTTTGGGAAATAATCTTTAGATTTGGGAATCTACCTGTAGCGTACCTGCTATTGTGTAACTTTGTGCTCGATTAAAGTCGTCAATGATTCCTCCAAATACAATAATACGTATTGATAGAGATGAAATAAGGTTCTATTTGTTGAAATAAATAAGTTTTGTAAGTTTTTAGGAAAATATCCATATCCAAGAACATACACTTCAAAATCTTGAATTAACTAAAGAAAGAACAGTCCTCCCGCGTCGTCACACTGGGCAGAGTTTCGGTACGACTGATGAAACGTGGATGTTCTGAGGTTTCAGAATATCTCTAACTACCTCCTAGGGCCTCGATGTGTCGGGCCTCGGTGGCGCGCTGCGGAGAGCTATGGAAACTCAATCTTGAGGTTCAGGTTCGAATCCGCACGGACCACATGCCATGTACCAATGAGTTTATGTACGTAATACCGACTGCTCTCAAACGGTGAAGGAAAACATCTTGAGGAAACCTGCATACGCTGAAGAAGAAATTCCGATGCGTATGTGAAGTCTACCAATCCGCATTGGACACATGTGCCCTGCAGTAGGACGTATATAGGCTGTGATGATGATGACCTCCTGGGGGAATATAGTCGTGAGCATATGCTATGGTAAGAACAGTCCCACATCGTTGAATTGCCAAGCACTCAAGCAGTAAGTTTAAGAACTACATAATAAATAACGTTTGAGTTAATTGACTACACATTTACGTACCCACAAAATTGTTTATATCGTAATAAGCTCAACGTTTTTATCGTCTCCATCATCGTAATACAACTCATAATCATAAGCCCACATAACAAACATGGCAACATGGTCGCTTTACATAAAACTAACGGAAAATATTACTTGTGTCGGCCATACAGCCGGTATAGCCCATAGCGAGCGTAGCAAGCCGTGTCTGCATCATTACCTAAATCATAATGTATCGTAATTACATGTAGAGCTGAGTGTACATACTGGGTTGCCGTAGGTTTTTTTACTGAGGATACTGGTAGCATCTACTGAGGACAATTGGTGGGAACCAGAAGAGCGTGCGAAGAAAACGACCAACCCATCATCAAAAGTGTCTATTCTATACGTATTCCATGTCCCCACAGATGGGGCCTACCCTAATTTATGATTAGGAGTAAAATAATCTTGTACTTATAAATGTTTTCTGTATAGTGAGGACTTGTAAGGGTGAAGCCAAACGACCGTAATTTTGTGAGTTGTGTGCGAGTCGCGTATTTTGAGTCCGTTTCATATAAAATCCGGGAATGTCTACGGACTCAAAATACGCGACTCACAACTCACAAAATTACGGTCGTTTGGTTTCACTCTAAACTAACCAATGAACGAGCGCAAGGATATTTTGTGTAAAATAAGTAGGTACTAACAAACATAGTTATTTTATTTGCGCATTGTTTCCAGTTAGCTGTAAACTATAAAACAAACGAAGCTATAACATACGTGAATAATGGACTTAACTCCACTTAAGCCTCAACTTCGCAGCTTTTAACTATTTCATTCACGGTAACACGGAAAAGCTAATAAAACTCCAGTGTACACCAGACTTAAATAAAGCAGACCAAAGTAATGGCCTGTGCCGTTGACCTGCTCATTCTCGGTAGATCGTAATCCGAACCACTAGGTAGGTACGAATACCTACATACTATGACAACCTGACACCGACTGGCCTGGAGACAATGCCTCATTGAAGTGTCTGGGTGTAAGCAAGCTGTAAGCCTGCTGCACCCGAGCTGTGGGCTGTTCAAATACTTGCTAATGCACCTACTTCTGCATGTTACGAGGAAGAAGACACCTTCATTACACCCGGCATTGTGTAGAGTATCGAGAATTTCTTTCAATAACAAGCTCAATATTTCAAGACCGTAGAGCAGAAAAATGTTAATTGGCAAAATAATTGCCCATGGATGAGGTCTTGTATTAAATTGGCATTTCAAAAAAATTATGAAAACATTGTTGAGATGGTCGCCATTAGCACTATAGTGGTGCTTTTGATGTAGACAGACTAATATTTAAACAGTTCAACAGATACTATTATTAAAGCATCTCTAGAATGCAAATGCAATAAATAATGAAGGGAAACTAATCTAGCCTCATAGATTGTAAGATGAGACGAGACTAAGGAACGACAGGATAGATGTAATATTAATAAGGACACAGAAATAGCTTTTATCTGAAGAAATATGATGAGCACGACAGATGTGATAGATATAGGAGCCAAGGTGTGGACTAATGATGTGCTCGCAAACCGAGATATGCAGCGATGAAATTAGACTCGGTTTCCATAGCCAAGATTTATTACAACACTAATTAAATTCTAAATCGTTACCGCATCAAGATTGATGTGAGACCGAAAATAATCTTTGAAACTAATGAATGTATTAATTCGCTCCGGGAAACTAGTAATAAAAAAGTTGAAAGATTCGAAATCGGGAGTCTATATCGTGAGCTCATGTCCAAATCGGTTGCAATGGTTTCGAGTCGGTAGGCGGGTCCTTTGATAAACCATTAATTACATTCACACCTCCGCCGAGCGAGCATGGTTAGCTCGGTGATTTTTTTGTGTTAAAGCGACACTTCTCGGAAAGAAGGCGGCGCGGGCGCGAGGAGCCAACAAAAAGTGGGCGCACGAGCTGTTGGGATGCCGGATAGTTTGGAGGTCGTGTCTCGACTCTCGTGACATAAAACACTACTAATGGCATAGATTGCTGGATGTGACTGGCCAGGTCATACATAAAACAAGGTGTGAGTTGCGATAGTCCGAACCATTAGATCAATATCAAGTTTCGCAGTAAAAAGCAAATCCGGAAAGAGCTCAGAAAAATAATACCACAAAAATCTTGCATATTTTATCGTCGCAAGAATCTAACCAACTAAATCTTGATGAATATGCAAAAAACCACCATGGAAAAAACCTCACATATTTCGACTAACAAAGTTGACCCTGGCGATCTGGCACCTCGATGGAATCTTAGTAAATTCCAGGAGACGCTACAACAAAGACTGAATTCTTTGAACACGTACCACGGACAGCGCTGTAAATTCTACCGTCTGGTACATTTTGTAGGTTTGTTTGTGGTTCAAATGTTTACATCGTCTCGTCGTTATGGTGAATTTTCGGACAAGTGTTAATTCGTTGAAGTTTAAACGACATCTTGAGGGGGTTTCAACCCTTGAGGAATTCTGACTTTAAAGAAGTGAAGTGTCAACAATAATATCACCATTAAAACGAATAAATTCGAATCACAAATACTAGAATGTTTTACGAATTATATTATACAGAATCGCATTTGTTTACAGTAGGGAAAAGTGCAAAATGATCGAAAAGTATTTGCCAGTTTAGGGCACAAGGATGCTTAATCATTCTATTCCATACCGCACCTAACTGACTTTTAATTCAAGGGATAAAATATTAAATTCAACAGCCAACATAAATGAGACAAACTTCATAAATTCTAACCGGCGACTTCCGAATCCGGTAGGCCTAGGTACTAGGTTCAATGTACCAGATAGGCTAGGCTAGACTGCATTGGCGCGCTCTAGATCGCTTCAACGGATCCATGACACGCTCTGTCGCGCACAGCCTGCACCTCGGTAAGGGGTGACGCTTGCGACAAGGCGATAGCGATTTAAAACATACCTATGTCTACACCCTCCGGTACCATCGGTCTGCGAGAAACAGGTGTCCTATACATTTGAGTCGAGTTGGTTTTCACCAGTAGTACCGAAACGCTGTCCAGTGTGACGGGGGGTGAGCCCGTCTCGAAATTGAAGCAAGCAGGTTTCCTCACGATGTTTTCCTCCACCAAAAAAGCCTGTGGTGTTACAAATCGCCATACACCATATAGGTACTTACATAATATTGCAATACAGCAAACTCATGTAATTATTAGCTACTGCGGTGGTTAGAAAGATCAGTCAGATAATATATAGTTATCATACTAATAATACTACTAGTATAGATACTAGTGACTTAACGTATGCACAGCCTTAGAACAAGTAAGTACAAAATGTTGCAATGTTGCCTGTTAAATCGTTAACAGTCCAATGATTAGGTGTTCGATATCCATTTCAATTTCCGTCTAATATGAAAACAGATTCCAATAACTTTAGTTGTATGTAGTTGTTTAATTATGGAAATGGGTCGCCCTAGACGTACGTATGCAGACACAATACCATACAATACTCTTGACCGAACCAGACCAAATTGGTAGCGTCCTTTATAAAAGGGTCAGATCAAATTTACACGAAATCGTCGAGGGTGTATGACACGACCGAGGTATGTCAGGATCGTAGCCGATGGCGATCAATTGTCTATGCCTACCCCAATGGGACACAATGCGTGAGTGTATGTATGTATGTATGTAATTGTCATTAAATATACTACTGTATTATCTGAGACAAAAGGCTTATCATGACAGAGTTGTGTTCCAGTTGGCCAGCAAATAATTTTTAGACTACAGATTTTTTTTGCAGTTTCAATTAACCTCCCCTTAACTTAGGCCGTTGATGTCTCAGGAAATCTGTAAATCAGGTACCCAGTATACCAGAAAATAACTACCATGACTGAACGTTCAAACCGTTTCAGCGTAGCATACGCAGATATTCCTATAATAATAATAACCAGAATAAAGACAAAGCTATCTCAGAATGCAGCTGTTCACCGAGGGATGCAGAAATTCTTTGTTACATTTTTGCATACCGAATTCCTCGTAAGCGAAGCTGGCAAGGATAGTGAATAATAGAGACCAACAAAGTCCTCAATAAGCGCATATCTGGAATAGTTTCGTGAGGCACAAGCCACGACCGCTCGCGCATGGTCAAGACACGACGACGGCTGCGTACGGCGCGGCGTCGAGCGGTCGCCCTTTCGAATGCCTCGCCGACTATTAAGTCGCATTAACCAAAGTATTTAGTACTGATCACAATTAAAAGTACATATAAATTGTTGGGGTACAAACTGGCTGCAGAATGTTCGTTGGTGCCATTTTAATTAAGGTACCGAAACCAGAGTAGCGGTAAAAAGGGTCCATTAGGAAGTATTCAACAAAATGTTCGGAATATTGATTGATTGAAGAAGGGCCATCATCGAAATCGAGAAAAGAAAAATCTGCTGTTCCATATCTAATTGGTAGTCTACTTGCGCCAAATGTATGAAAAAGGTGATATTTTTTTCGCGATTTCAATTATCATATTTATCATAGAGAAAGTATTTCAGTTTGATGGTCAGACCATAAAGTTAAAAAATCGTCAGTACCTATATTAAGTTGGACCCTGTAAGTTTAAAATTTCGCACACCCGACAAGAACTGACAACTTATCCATATAATAACTTTAAAAAAAAGAAAACCAGAAGGCACTCGTGCATGTCAGTAGCAGAAGCATCGCAGTGTTATTTGCGTTTAGCAACGGTATCACTGCACCGGATGTAATTAACGTACTGACGTCGTTATGAACCGTCCCGATTTTAAATGCATTTTACTTACTGCTTGCTCCATGTCACAGAAAAGTGTTATACAGTACAGCAACATCATGGAAACGCTCGAATCGACGCACGCACACAGATTAGCGCCACGTACCTGTCCCGCTAAGGTACTTCAGGGCACAAAGACTGGAGTGCGATATTTGAAAATCACGTTGTAATCAGCATTAGAAACTGGCAAAATTACTATGGAGATTATGACTCGATCATGATATTGAATGTCACGATTCAAAAATAGCACTCCTGGGCTGCAATCGCGATAAATATTCGGCGATTGAACCGTTATTGGACTACGTACGAACCATAACTTTTGACACATTTGGTTTGGTATTGCGCTAATCGCGGTACTGCTCTTGACAGCCTAACGGCTGAGCCGTTTTGACAGATCGCTCAGACTTTAAAGGCTGTCAGTTACATTGAGTTTAGCGCGATGCGTAAATTCAGTAATAATTGGATTGCAATGTGATTAGATAAGAATAGAACTTCGATGTTTTAACTTAGCGCAATCGGGCTCCAGATGTACCTTAGCGGGCCGGCTCTTATGCCGTGGCGCTCATCTGTGTCCGTGCGTCGATTCGAGCGCTTGCATGAAGTTTCTGTACTGTATACATCTTATCTGTGTCCATGTTGTAGGATTGCGTGTTATCTTATCTCGTGGCTCGTGTTTTGTGAAATGCTACATTCATACGCGATTATGAAGGGTTCGAGTGCAAATTGAACGGGTATTATTGCAGTTTTGAACGGTAAGGCCACTCGAGTCGGGGTACACTCGGCGAAATATCAACCTATCCATAGCTAAACTACTATGGGTAGCTTGATCTGTCGCCGTGTGTACATGCAACTAGGTTATTAATAAATGCTGGGTTCAGAAGTTGACACCGAAACCACCTACACTGTGTGGTTTGTCGTCAATAACTCTAGAGATGTTTTTCCTAATAATCCAAATGATTTCCAAATTATCCGCCCAGGTCACATCATCATCAGACCGAGATTCCAATGCTAGGCAAATGTCCACTTTTTCTCAGGCCATCTAAAAGGGTCCTGCGTAAGTCTTATCAAGTTTGTCAACTCAAAAAATTGTAAGACATCATAAGTGAAAAGTGGGAGAACATTTTTTCTAGTAAATTTAGCCATTTCGTGAATTAGGCATTTACCTCGCCTACTTCTTGGACTTTAACTATTAGAATTAGTCAGATCGAGCGGTTGTGTAATGGTATTTGTGTCTAAACTGAATATAGGCAAATTGAGGGTGCATGTGAAAGCGATCCATGTCATGAAGAACTATCACGAATTATTCTAGACTCCTCTAAATCAAATCCTTTTATTCAAATGTCTTAGGGCCTGTTTCACCACTTATGAGTAAGTTCTTGTTAGCTTATCCGACAGATATTTTGACATATTTTCATACAAAATACATCAAACTATCTGTCGGATAAGCTAGCAAGAACTTACTCAGAAGTGGTGAAACAGGCCCTTAGTAACGTAATTTAACATAGAATGTATTTTCTCACGACTAAATCCCCGTGGGCTAAGTCAGAAATATTCTTAATGAAGCACATTCACATTATAATTTCAATAAAATATAATTTTACAGGAAGTACCAGAAATCTGTACTTTGCGACACAAGCGTAATAAATAAGCCCGTCGCCAGACTTTGATAAACAGTAAACACAATAAGCCTCGAATTAGAAGCCTGCAGGTTCACAAAAGAGAAACTATAATACGTCATCAGCTTATCCCTGGATAGGATTCGAGGTACGTTTCCACTGAAGCGGAGTGGAGATGCATAAAATGAACCAAGAAAATAACTTGATTCTGGCAAGGAGTTCAATTTTCCTCACTTGTCAGAATCAAGCTATTTTATTGGTTCAGTTTACACATCTCCGCTTCGGAGGAAATGGATCCTTAGGTACTCATCACAGAACATTATAAGAGTGGATTAGAAGTGCAAAGTAGGCGTGGAACGCGTGCTACAGGTTATGCAATGATTTGCATAACACCATAAGGCGCGCGGCGTAGTGCGAGCGAGATGGTATGAGTAGTTGTAGCAGCGTGAGCGGGAAGACAAGTGGCGACAGTCGTCTCCGAAGCAAAAGCGCTACTTTGCATTTCCAAACCCTCTTACATAGACATATAACTCTAGCGATAGACAAGCTCGTTCAAACAAACAACATGTCACACAAAACAACACAAAATGACACATTGCGGTCTGTCCTTGCCATAGTGACGAAGTGAACTCGGGAACATCAATCAGGTGCGTACACCTCATTCAAGTGGAACATATTGCTTCTATGGTAGGGCAAGTCTATCGCTAGAGTTTAAGTCTATGCCCTCTTGTGGCATTCATCGATATTTTTCTGCCATTTAAGTGTTTGTATTGCAAAGCTGTGTGCTTACAATAAAAACACTAGTAGGTAGCACCCCAACGTCCAACTACACTTACTTTACCAGTACCCCCGCTGTCCTGTAAATGAGTTTCCAGCACTCACAGCATGCGATTTCTACGGAGCTCTACAATCTATATTCCATGCTAAGAGTTCTTAGATCACGGGCCGGGGCGCGCATAGCTGGCACGCCGAGAGCCCAATTAGTGCGATTAGCGCATGCGCCACGATTAAACAATTCCTTTAGCCCGTATTTAACATTCCGCTGCGAAAATCTATGCTGGTCGGTTTACGGTAAGATATTTGTATTGCACATGTTTCTTGGAAGATTTAGATTAAGATTTAACTGAAGTTTTCAAAACAAGTAATACAGATTCCCCTAAAGAAAAGGTATATTCTATACCAATAAGCGTCTTTCTTTTCTTTTTAAAATGTTAAATGAAAAAAAGCCGTGGAGGTTCAGTGGCGAGTACTCCACTGGCTTTTCGGTGGAGGAAAACATCATAAAGAAACCTGCATGCTTTAGTTTCGAGGCATGTATTGTACCCACTGTACATTATAAGTGGCGACGGGCTCACTCCCCGTCATACTGGACAGATTTTCAGTACTAGTGAGACGAGAATGTCTCGAGGTTTCAGAATATTCTGACTACCCCCTCGGGGAATATAATCTTGAGCATATGCTATGCATGCTATGCTTTAAAATATTGTCCCTTAAAAACTCAATAGACCCCTCTCTATTGAGTTTTTAAGGGAAATCATGTCAAGATTGTGTCTACCTACCTGTTTTAAAGGCCAAAGGCCTCGAATTTTCAAATAATATTGGTTGTAAATGATGAAATACTCCATTAAAAGATGCGTCGGCATCTTTTAAATATGTGGGGAACATATTTATTTTATTAGTTAAAAAACTCATTTTGAAATCTGGATCGTTATTCGCGAAGACCGTGGCGCCATCTAGCGCCTAAAAAACGATCATTTGCCATGTTGAGGGAAAGATCAGCAGATTATGTAATTCCGTGGCACACCCCTCAATATAAACCTTAACCAACTTAGTCGATTTCAAATTCCTCGCGATGTCTAGGATAACAGAACTTAGTAATAATTAACGTAAATGCATAATCAGACAGTTTTTTCATGAAATCAGAACAATACACATTAAAAAAACGGCAACCGACGATGCGGAAATAAGCCTAGCTAAGTAATGCACGAAATACATGAATATGATAATAAAATTCAATGATACACCATTTAATAACACGGGTAATGGACACCTTTTTGTTGGTTGTTATTATTTTGTTCTAGACGTAATATCAATTTACTTAACACTGTATAATTAGTTGGGAACCAGTAATTATGTGAATTAATTAATGTTGGTACAGTAAAGTCGTGTTAAACTGAGTGTGACAGTAGAGTAATGGGGAACATTTGAATAAATATTGTAAAAAATTATTAGTGGCAAGTTTAAAGAGACCACCCATTATACATCGGAAATTGATATCATAAGCATCCTTGTAATAAACTAAGAGTCTACCCATCAAACTGAACAACTTTTACTATGGGAGCAAACAGATCGGAGCAAAAAAAAAGCATTGCAGTTTAGTATGGAACGGTGATTATGTAGAGACGCTTGTATACAAGGTGTAACAAAAATACAAATAAACCCTATAAGGGGGTGGACCATCAAACTGAACAACTTTCACTATGGGACTAATATCGAAATCGCGAAAAAAATCATTGATGTTCCATAGTCTACAAATCGACTAGAGCTAAAATATGTATGGGATATCAACATTATTTTTTTCGCGATTTTGATTTTGGTCTCATAGAGATGTTCAGTTTGACGGTCTAAACAACCCCCTTAAGAGTTTTAAATATTTATAGTTATGAAACACCCTGTATAGGATGAAAATTTAATTGTGTTACATATTAAAGGGATTGTTTCAAACCATAAAACTGAACAACTTTCAATACGGAGCAAATATAGAAATAGCAAAAAAAATTGTATTCATATGAAACATCAATGATTGCTCGACCTAAGCAGATATTTGGCGATTTCCATAGAGAAAGTTATTAAGGCTAGGTTATCCCACTGCAAGCGTCTCTTTCTTGCAAGCATAAGTTTACAATTAGCCATCCCGCTCCAATTGAAAGCAGGATCGCAAAAAAACGTGTTTTTCGTCAATATCTTTGCTCATGGGAGTTTTTAAGCAAAAGCTTCTCCTGAGTTCACTAGAAATATTTAATGTATTTAGTTAAGTACAAGAATAAAAAGTTAAATATCAGCAGTTTAATCATAGTATTGAAAAAACATAACAAAAAGGGGTAACTTTTTTTCTATCGAGTAAACTTAATCTAATCGTGTTTTTGAGAACAGTCGCCCCTCCGCCCGATCCTTAAATAAGACATAATTTAATTTCAGACTTTAAAACACAGTTTAAAACACTTTCGTTTGTGTTCAAAAAACTGCCTCGACGGTATAACAGCGTCTTAAGGCGGGTGGTTTTAAGTTTTGGTGTTGTTGTTAGTTGTTATTCAGTTTGATGGTCTGGAGCTTTTAATAATTAGCGCATTTAAATTTACATTCTGCAGTGGACATCTATCGGCCGAGATGACGATGACGATATTGACGATACAATAACATTCCGAGTGACGTTTTTGGATGTGCTAAACTTATACAAAGTTCTCACGGACGTAGTAATTAATCTCACACGAGAAGATAAAAGGGGGACAGACATTACGGCGAGCAAAACAGATCAAACAACTGAAAAAATATCACCGGAAGACTCGACCCACTAACTACCGTGCGAAAACATTGAACGAATTTATTGTAAAAGGATTTACACACATGTAATGTACTTCACTTCACACAAACATTCGGTCGCTTCACACGCTTCAATTACCAAACACATACATGACATGACAAAGTTAACGATTATCGTGGTAGCTAATTATATTTAATATCACTTTTAACACACAATTTTTTATAAAGTGTGTAAGGGACAGCCTGGCAAATACGGAAACGAGGAATTCAGACCATCAAACTGAACAAGTTTCACTAAGGAGCCAACCTCAGGGAAATGAAAATGAAACCTAACAATAAAAAACAGATATATTACCTATAGATAGAAAACTTTCGTTTCACTAAACGTGAACACAACGAATTATAAAGAAACATGTACCCGGTGCGAATTTAACACGAAATTGCAGTACGTGTTCGAAAAACTACACGATGATTACCACCTGAATCTCACCACATAATTGTACCTTTAACAGCCACACTGCAAGTCCTTTATGCCTATCGAAATAAGGTTTAAAATGCAGTCCGATCCGTTAAAGACTTTATTGGCGAGGGAAGGTAATTGCTTACGCATGGTGTTGGTTGGGGCTTATTATTCAGAATTATGTATTTGCTACTCCACTATCGATCATATCCACACAGTGAGGCAGTTGATGGAGAAATGTCGTGAGTATAACCGGCCTTTGTGTTTTGCCCTCGTTGACTACGAAAAGGCTTTCGACAGTGTCGAACACTGGGCCGTGTTCAATTCTCTTCATCGCTGCCGCACGGACGGCCGTTATGTGGATATACTCCGAGAGTTATATAGGTCGGCAACGATGCAGGTTCGCTTACATGATGTAACAAAGCGCATACCAATAGAACGGGGAGTGCGACAGGGAGACACCATTTCACCCAAACTGTTTACAGCTGTCCTTGAAGATGTAATAAAAACATTAGCATGGGATGACAAGGGTATTAATATCAATGGAGTCTACTTGTCGCACCTTCGTTTTGCGGATGACCTAATACTGTTTGCTGAAACCAGTGAGGACCTGGGAGAGATGTTGCAAGAACTCTATAATGCTTCTTTGAGTGTAGGCCTGAGGATGAACATGTCCAAGACTAAGGTTATGACGAACGCCTGTGGGGTCACAGACCCCATTATTGTGGGTAATGAGATTTTAGAGGTAGTCGATCGTTATGTATATCTTGGACAGTGTTTATCCTTTGGTAAAGAATGCCAAATAAAAGAGGTCTCAAGACGTGTGCAATTGGGGTGGGCTGCTTTCGGTAAGTTGGACGACGTGCTCCGAGACAGAAAAATGCCACAATGCTTGAAAACCAAGCTTTTTAATCAATGTGTCTTGCCCACCATGACATATGGTGCCGAAACATGGACGCTCACTAAGAAAACTGTACACAAAATCAAAGTAGCACAGAGAGCCATGGAGCGCGCCATGCTAGGCATCACCCTTCTTGACCACGTCACAAACGTCGAGATCCGACGTCGAACTAAGGTTCAGGACGTCGGGGACCGAATAGCTCGCTTAAAGTGGCGGTGGGCAGGACACGTAGCTAGACGAAATGATGGCAGGTGGAGTAAAGCCTTAACAGAGTGGTGGCCGAGATTAGGTAAAAGAGAAGTGGGTCGTCCGGCAGCCAGGTGGGTTGACGACATCTGGAAAAGTACAGGCAAGACCTGGATGCGACTGGCACAGGACCGAGAAGAATGGCAAAATATGGAGGAGGCTTATGCCCTGCAGTGGGTAGATACAGGCTGAAAATGATGATGATGTATTTGTTTCAATGTTTTACTCACAGGGATGTGTTGTAAAGTAACATTATGTAGATAAGATGACCAGGAGACGGATGTCAGATACATACCTGAAACAATAAAGATAGAAAATTAGTATAACAATTAATCAAAAGAGAGATATAAGTACACCACAAATTTTTGACCGTGAATCGAATCTGAACAACTTTCCCTAAGGAATATCAAAGGGTCAAAACGATTAATTTTTTTGGACCCTTAGGGCCCCCTACACTAGCGTCTTCCGAGCGTCGTCGAGCCAGCGTCTGCGCAGCGTCGACGCGACGACGACAAGCAGCGTCTTTCGAGCTGCTCAGACGCTGGCTCGACGACGACGCTCGACAGACGCTAGTGTGCGCGGCGTCGACGTCGCGTCGACGCTGCGCAGACGCTGGCACGACGTCGACGCTCGGAAGACGCTAGTGTGGGGGGCCCTTAAAGTTTCGTTACTTATTAAAAACTAGTTGTGTATGAGTATCGTATTTTATTATAGATTTCAAATTGGATAAAATAGTTTCATATATGTGTCAATTAAAATTTAAACATTCGTAAGTATATAAAGAGTAATTATAAAAGCTCGTTGAACATTTTTCCATGCATGACATCAAATCGTACTATTTTAAGAAATCAATCAAGTTACGTAAATTACTACTATAAGAAACGATTAATCGATTATTGGTTGAAACTAGTATTATTTACTTGATTTAACGCATCTCTAGTTGTAAGCGCGTTTAGCTTAACGATGACGATTTTCAAGATGGCAGACAAGAAATGATCTCGTAAAAAAAGCCCGTAATCTAAGCAGTTGAAAAGGAAGCAGATAACCAAAATCCAAAACCCAGAGCCGACATAAAGCCAAAAACATGTCAACGCGATCTCACGTTTACAGATTAAATAAAAACCTAAGACAAAGAAAGCTCGGATGGAGTATAGACTGAAAGTAAACAGGTCTAGAAACCATTTTATCTACCAAGTCTCTCACACCACTCTTATGTCTATGTCATAAGTAAGAAAATAGCTAGAAACGTGCGACTTGAATCTGGAATGGACCAGAGATCACGAAGATAAGCAAGGTAAACACCGGGCTCGTTGGACTGGGCACACAGACGGACGGACGGACTGTTTGCCGTGCGCTTTACGCGTCCACAAGCTAAATATTTGACCACAATTTGAAGGCACAACGCCCTGCGTGTGTCAATTAGCCACGGCCTCGTACTCTCTAAATGAAAAGGTACATAGTCTGGATGGAATTAATAAGAAATAGTGGAGACTGAAAACGTGAAAGTGCTTTATCAGTACCAATTTTGTATAATGTAGCCAAGCAGACTGCTACCGGCTTATACCTGATAAGATAACAGTCAAATCAATCACCGTGGGAGGGTTGTCGCAGGATGTTAGTTTAGTTAGTTTTTCATCCTGTTACTTGTCATACTCAATCGTAGTAGGTCATGTAGGTGGTACCAAGAAACTTTTTTATTCTCATAATAAGATAGCAGTAGAAGCATACAAAATATGAATTACAAAAAGCCCGCACGACTAGGTACAATGCATTCGAAGTTTATTAAAACAGCGCAGTACTATGTTAATATGTCCAATCGCGCGCATCTCGGGAGCGGCGCAGGCGCACGCGCAAACTTCCACGTCTCCCATCTAGATACGAAGCACCACACACAGAGAGGCATTTGCTATTCCACCGCCGATGTGGCCGCACGCCTGGCGCCGACGCCCTTGTTAATCCGCCCTCCATCGCACAATGCATCCACCAAAAAGAAAACAAGCAAACGTCCGACGTGAAATAAGAACAACTGCAAATACATATTTAAGCGCACCGAATTCGATACAATACAATGGCAAGAAACGCAACATTTGTCTCCAATGTGAAGTAAAAACGAGTTACATTTTGACGATTCAGGAGTTGAATAATTGTAGTAGCAAAAAAACTTGTTTGAGATGAAGTAGATATTATTTCAAAAAACGTTTTCCCAGGAAAACATTTCCAAAAATACTGTCGGAAAGCGAATAAAGTCCAAAGGCATAGTTGTCCGCATTACTGCCACTTTGCTGTACAAGAATGTCCACATGCAGCGAAAGAACGCCGCCGAAGTCAAAACCGGGCATTTTTAAATTGTCTAGAGTCCGACAATTTTTCTCGCACGAAATCCAAACAAAAGTTGGCCGAAGGGCGAGATCGGGATCACTACGCTCGTTTAAATTCCCGGCGACAAGCCGAGGTGGTAAATGGCCGGCGAGAAAAACGAAAACCGAATCGAGAGAACACACAAAAATGTGGAGCCCAGAGAGTAAACCCGTGTCGGAATGCTGGTGACCGCACCGAGAACTATAGACACGTCCTTATTAAGTGCCCGCTTTGAACCTTTACCGCCCCTCGGTCGCCTTTGCATATTAAATCCAGTACTCGATTCTACTTTTTACAATGACCATTCCTGAATGATACCGACGTAGGAGTAAACAATACAAACATTAACATGCTATGGATTTATAGAGAATAGAATGGCACCAAAACGGTCAGTGTTACGAAATATCTTGCATTCAATCCACCCACCGAATGTAAGGAGATACATTTCATTGTAAACCAGAAATAGTAGCGTTACAAAATCCCTTGATACCCGTACATAGGGCGCCATAAACATGCGTCTTAAAAGGAGATCTCCGAAAACGGAATCAAAGTAAACAGGTCATTTCCGTGCACATGGTCAACATTGTTTCTACAACTTCTAAAGAATAATTTATGTACCATCAGATAAATAAAGACTATTTCAAGTCGCAGCAACAACAAAAAAGCAAGTATTTTCTATAAGCCGTAAATATTGAGATGTATACGAAAAAAACGTCGATCTCACTAAGGTCGGTGTTATAATAAGCGAGTATTCTTCTGCAGATGATTTATAGTTCAAAAGAACTCTTGGGTGTGATACGCAGCACCTTGGAACTATAGTCCATGGATCATTTATAGTTTCCAAGATTTATAGACTAAGATCAATAAAAATATCGAGAATGTAATAAAAAGCGTTGGATTTACCAAACTCTGCCAAGACATGTTATAAATTATAGTTTACGATGTAAATTATTGTAATCGGATTACGAGAGCCTTTAAGAATTTTTTGGGTATAAGTATTTTAGAGTCATCCTAAAATTGTATAAGCTACGCCAACGAAATATGCATCTTTTAATCTTTTTAGTGATCACAAGATTTACAAACGTTTCCATGTAAGGAGCTATTTTTATTTTATTAGTTGAAAACAGCACGGATTTCACACTTCCAGCGGCGAAAACGAGCAAAAAAACCTTGTTTGGGGGGAATTGTACATTCGAGTTTAATGCGAACGCGGATAGCGGCGGGCATTGCAAAAGAACACGAAAGCTGGGAGCTTTCAACAAGTAGAGTGGCGTGCTCAACGGCCATTAAGTAACGGAAATGTTGCCACTAAAATAATTAGTTAGGATGCAATGCAGTTCTCAACATAAGTGATATAATTTTCGGCTGGAGTTGCAAGATTACTCTTAACAGCCCTTTTTATGGCACCTACCGTATTCTGCATTTCGTTTTTTTGGAAAATGTTATCATGATTACTATATCCAATGTTCTCTTTTTGTAGTATATTATCATCAGTTTATCGAGTCGTAGAGAATAACCCGAACCCCGTAACTTTTAGAGTAAGGTCGTCTCCATAGGACGTTGTGCGACCGGCTTGCGGCCAAAAGTGCATTTTTGTGCGTGGCGCGACAGGACAATGGCAGGATTGGATTTATACACGCCCCGCAGCGCCACCACTCTTGTTCACATACTATATATGCTGTTTTCTTACATATATATCAGCAATGTTGTTTTTCTTGCTTTGGCGAGATCGCTTCGGACGCGTGAACAACTTCCAATTATGTTTCGACTTCGAAATGGCACTTCGTTTTGGTTGACACGGTTTCTATTGTTGTCTCGAACATAATTTAAATCGAATACATAGTGGTGATTTTCAACGCTTCACAATCAATTTTGATAAGTAGTTTTCGAAATAAATGTATACCTAGCGCCTTACGTCGACATAACTTAGGTATAGAAAGTTGTACTCATTGTAGTTTCTTAAGGAGACAGGTAATTCATTACCTCTGATTACCTTTTACGAATTGGTGAATTTTTCGCTGTCTTTCTGAACACGTTTCGTAACGATGCAGTCGAAATCATGTTGTCACATTAAATACGCAATAAACATCTCCCATAAAAGCAAATGGAGGAGAAACATTCACGAGGTTGTATTCGTAAATCTGCGTTAAAAGGGGCATTATGGAATATTGTGAAAATATTTCGGTAGTAACTGTTGTACGATTGAGTTAGTTTATTACAGTTTTGTACGTCAATATCGGACAGGAGCTCGGTGATTTAATTTTATTGGTTATTCTGAGTTGCTAGCCGCTTCGCCGGCGTGGACGTAGTCAAGTTTCGATCCATTTGTAGTTGCATTTGCAGGACAATTATTGATCCAAACCCACGCTTTGTAAAAGCTATCAGAATCGTAGATTTCTTTCAATTTCCAGAGATGCTTAAATCAATCAACTTATCAAGACACTTATTTATGCATCAGTCAACTCCTAAGAACCGTTCTAACAAATTCTCAGTAATGATTACAAATTCAGCAAACTGCTTTAAACCAGAAGCGGTTAAGCCAATTGATATTGTCTCCGCTGATGGTGACGGACACCCAGGAGTGCCGGAGGGGACGATCGGTTTCCGGCAATCATTCCATTACAACTTAATGACTAAATGCGGGCCTCGATAAAAGTATGCAGGCCGAGATTACTGCTGTAAATTGACACGATTGCTTGAGTGACTGTGCTTTATGAATAATTTGAGACTGTCGTCAGTACTCGGTCATCTGATCAATTTTCACACCGCTGGCTTGTTTGTTATCTCTTATTTATTATTGTGTGCTAATCAAGCTAGGACAAAAGGTATCATTACAATGTTATAGAAAAAAAAATTAACGGTATCAAAGTAGGTTACCTAACCTACTACAAGTCATTCAAACTTGACGATAAATGTAAGTAGCAAATTGCTATACTCCGTTCAGGAATTAGAGCGACAAAATGTAAACAAAACAACGTCACTGTCAAAGTGACATTACGTGGTCAGAAACCTTTGGTACATTTTTTAAGAATAACATGTCGGCACGGCATTTAACAAATGGCGTTGACATAAGACATTTACTGTCCATCCATAAATAATAAAAACAATCGAGACAATTTTAATGAAATTTTTAAATTATGCCGCTACTCTGTCTGTGTGGGCTTTTTGTGCTATGCGTAGCATCCACGCATAGCGTACGGACTCAGACGACATTATTTAACAATCAACAGACGCGTTTACGTTATTGTATGCAATAAAAAATCTTTTTCTTCAAGCACATTGTTAAAACGAACCAAAGGTCTAAAATATCTGATTGTTGCCAGACCAAGAAATAAAATATTTACAGTCACGCTTTCTTTTAATCTAAAATAAATTATAGCTGGCGTATTTTTTAATTATTTTCCATACGAAGTTAACATGTCATTTGTCGTAATGCTTTGCGAGTAAAATAGATAATTTACTGTTATTCATTCCGGAGATAAGTTTTCTACAGTCTCGAGATGGTATTTTCTACACTGGTATCACCGTTGTTTACATTTTGTCGCTCTAATTCCTGAACGGAGTATAGTTGAGCCTCGAAACATGAGTAAAATAAGTAAATGAAATCACTTACTTGACAAATGCTATAAAATTGGCATATTTGCAAATTATTGGTAAATCGATCACACAAATTGCATCAACATTGATTGGCAAAAACAAATCAAACTGAAGTAAAATAACGGAGTCTAGAAATATAAACACTAATTTCATAGGCACAATTCTCTCAAGTAGGAATAAATCATAGGTGCGGAGTATGCCGCGGGCGCTTTGTCATTACGAGAAGCTAGGGCTGCCAGCTCTGGATAACTTTTAATCATTATATTAAAAAAAAAAAAATCTCAGTATTATACATTCTAAAAACCTGTTTCAATTATCTGCCTTTTAGAATTTCCGGGCGAGAAACGAATTTTTGCTTTATAGTCACAAAGCCGCTACCTCCAACTGAAAATCGACTATAGACGAATAGGAATTTTACTCAATTTGGAAAGATAAACCATAAAGTTATTATACCTTACAGGAATAGAGTCAGTGATGAGTTGTCAAATGACACAGTTTTTGGATGTTTTATGGAGACTATTCGCAGGCAAAAATTCTAATACTGTCTATAATTCTGAGTCTAACGTAAAATCGTGGATAAATTAATGAAGTAGTGTCAGTATATTTCATAAAATTATCTACGATTTCACTTTAGATTCCCAAGTATTCACGAAAACCGAATTGTAAAAATTGATTGGTGAATAAAAAACGGTTCTATTGATTCGCGTCACGTATCTCTTTCTATTATACAGTGGTGCCGCTAGGTACATCTCGCTCTCTCAGCTGTATGTTCCTCTATTCCTACCTCTATGAGATAAACAGACTCCGATCAAGATGAGTAGTTGCAAAGACAACCTGGGGCTATAATAGTAGCAAGGATCTCAGCTGCGGAATGCAGTACCTCTCCCAAAACGATGTCAAACTTCATGTCTTGCGCCGCGAGCCCTTACACCTGCACGCCAGATGATTTGCTGGAGACAAACCAGAAAGCAATTGACATGGCGAAAAAAATATAGCATCTCAGATAAGCAAGATTCATATCGACACGAAAAGAAGACTTATATTTTTCTTTCTTGAATTCAGAAAGTTTACAGTACCGACCATCAACATTTAATAGCGAAAAGTGACTAAGTCATGTTATAAAAGTGGAGTGGTATCACCCCTAGGTCCACCTGTAATGAAGGTGCGTGGCCATTCGCAAGCTGCCACTGCGTTGGCCCATTTGTAACAGGATTTGTGTCTAAACTGTTCGAGAGCCAGGAACTCAAATGATTATGAATGAACGAAGCCATCATGATTTTGGAGTAATATTTCGTACATTGCACGAAATAAACATACTACTGATTGCACTGTACATGAGTGTATGTATGTGTGTTGTCGTTCTATGGCACAAAGAGGTTTCAGAAGGTCCTCTCACGTCTTCTCCACTCATGTCAGTTCCTAGCCATCAACTTGACATCGCTCCCACCTAGTCCTACTGGCTTATTCACCACCGGTAGAGACAAGGCACATTTATAGTTGTGCTGTAAATATCTAAGAATACAACCGTGCATTACTTATCAATTATAATCCAATAAGTAATAAAAATAGCAACAGCTTCTAAATTATCAGAAGTATCATGTTACCCGGATAAAGCTTTACAATCAATAAAAAACTCGTATTGTAGATAAATAAGTCTCATCGGCAAGTAGCATTGAGGATCACTTAAATATCAATCTTAAACTAGCCGTAATTGAATAACAAAATAAACCAAAAGGCAACAAAAGATCAAACCTCTATCAACATGACATGACATTACCACGGCTATCAAGTCTCAAATAACAAAAGGTTGACCACAAATTAGTGCTCGCACGTTTGCCCATCAACCGTCTCTGAACGTATTGACAGTTCCCTATCGATTATCGAGACGCCTGTCTATCGATATCGATACTCACGATTAATTATTTATGCAAATGGTTATAGAGGTCCTCATTTAAGTATTCTATCATCTAAATTTTATTTATCTTGTGTCTAAATATCGTCATCCTTGACTATTTGCGACGTAGGGGATAACTTTGTCCACTTCCTTCTACGCGTATTTTACACTCTTAAACGATATTTAAATACTTTAAATGTCGCTTAATTGCTTCTAAGAGACGAGAATGATTAGAACTAGCGAGGTCCATCTCGAGATAATAGGGACCGACACCGAGATTATACCTTTTATCTATATCCAATAACTAGCAACATCCTGACACGGAAGACACTTGCAATTTCAACGTCCAGATATCATCTGACACAAATTAAGATGATAACAAACAGGAAATTTTACTGAGAAAATTATAAAGCGTGATTTCCGGCGGAACCCGTTTGAGTGGACTCAAAAGTAACAGTCCCGAGTACTGTATGCGAAGCTATAATGTTACACGATTCGATGTCATTCATCGCGAGTATCGATTTAATCTTAGATCTAGTTTCTCACGGTCGCTCTGACTCATACGACTCGGGGTTCAATCGAGACATTTCGCTTAAAAAATGTAGATAGAAATCGACAATACGTTACGAATAAACGTTTAGTTTCTACAAATGAAATCACAAGACTGTTATAGCTGTATACACATGCACAGATCTAAGCCTATAACAATTTAATGAGCAATAAAGATCGATAGAAACCAATAGTAGTAAAATGCCTATGTTAATAGCAACATCGTGCAATAACAATGTGTCGTGTCAGTAGATAGTATTGATGCTTATCGCGCACTTGGTATTATTGTAACGCGATTCAACACTTGCTCGCAATGCACTCCTATCTCGCATCCATCTACATAACAATTCATGCGTTTCAACGACATTTGTTGCACAAAATTTAATCAACTTTCAAACGAAACACAAACTTTATGATTGATGATGGCATAAACCAGCACGCGTCATTACAGCAGTCGAAATTCTTATCGATATATCACCATCAGAAACGAGATTGCAAATCAGTTGTATCTCAAAAAACAGAATGAATCCCAACCCGAGTGCACAAGGCAATACGATTCATCAAAACGGCCACTCCGAGCTGAACCGACCGACGACATCCATCCATCATAATCATCTCCAACACCGCTCAGATGTATGTACCACATGTGATTTCAAAGGCTTTAATTTATATACTTCGCTGCTTTAATGGAATATCAAATGAAACCAGTATCGTTAATGGCGTGAGCATAAAAACATGTTTTGTGAATATGCACTATTATATTCATGTTTAAATTGTGTCTATCTGGAATGATATTATTGAGAGAACTTATACAGACAAAGTTATGCATAATCTCCCTTCAAAAATCCCTTGCCAAGGCAACATTCCTCAACGATTCCACGCCTGAGCGCTGCGAGGGACCAACGCCTGTTACAATTTGGTCCCGTGGCCAATCACTAATCACCTGCGCGAGCGCATTGGCACGAACTGTCCGCAGCATGAACGAGAACCGCCTTAATTTTATCCGCGACCATGCAATTTGCAAATATAAGACAACTTTATTGCCACCAAGTACTGAATAGACGTAATGGATAGATAAATGTACGATGTTGAATTTGTTGGAGCATTAAATCGTAAAGCTCGTAATAAAGTATGGCGATGAAAATTCAATTTAATTCAATACGATTTCATTAATCCTTATCTCACTAGTGGAGAACATAAGGCAATAAACTGAACATGTTTCAGAATATAATCTCGCAAAAAAGATAGCACGTCAGATGTTATCAGAGAAATACAGAACAAAAAAAAACATTGGAGACTCGGCGAGACGTCCGACGGGCTGTCCCAGAGATGAGAGCTTATCATTTATCTATAAATCGGTAAGAGAAAAACGCGTTGAATAACTGGACATTGAGATAAAAATTAAGATTGCGAATGACATTGAAATAAACTTCAATCTGAATTCTGACTTACAAGACACGAAACCTCAACACTCAACAGTTGTCAAAACAAAACCATCAAGATAACAATAAAACAGTGGATGGACAAACGTGCTGAACAATAAATCACTAATCTTTAAGGCGTCCATTAGGTATTCGGCGCGGGCGCGGCCGTAGCGGACCATTCACGAGCCAGAAGCATTACAATCAATTATAACTAGTAGCGTCGACTACTCTACTATGCGTCCTGATTCCAACTCTAATTGTCGTACACTACACACGTTCAATTCGCTAATTACCGTCACGATTGATGGCAAGTGTACCAACAACTGTGCTCTGTTCCATTTCTTTGACTTTGTTAAGTTCTATAATGTGAGTACCCTGATATCGTGAGGAGACCTGAATATGCTGAAGAAGAACTTCTATTGCGTATGTGAAGTCTTCTTATCTACATTGGACACGCTAGGTGGATTAACGCCCATACACCCTCCCTGAGGGTAAGCCTGTGCCCTGCAGTGGGACATATACACCACAAATGTTTAATTAGAAACGAAACTTAAAGGGTGTATTCAAACCGTAAATCTGAACAACTTTCCCTAAGGAACATGGGTCGAAAAACGAGAAAAATTTGTGGACCTCCCATACAAAAGTGCGGATCGGCCGTTCGATTTTCTATGGGAGGTCCAAAAAAATTTATCGTTTTTCGACCCATGTTCCTTAGGGAAAGTTGTTCAGATTCACTGAATACACCCTTAAAGCTTCGTTAGGTACTAATTAAAAATTAGTGGTGATGATGATGATGAAATGATAGGTATCCTGACTACCGTTGGTTGGTGGTTGTAGCAATGTTTCTGATCATACCGAGAGTGAAGTTATGAGTTAAGAAGTAGTAATAAGTAATACGCCGCATATTTATAAGTAGTAATAAGAAACACACCTCATATTGACAGTGTTACAGTGTTAATTAATCGTCGTAACTAAAGCTGAGTTATGGCCGAGTTCCTCTTTAATTCATTAAATTGCTAATCAACTTTTCCAGCTCCTAGATATCAAATATACACGTAAATTTTATGAATTTACTAGTATGTCAGACATACCCAAATGATTTAAGATAACTGCAAAACATAAATCGATACCGTACTCGGTAATTATAAATTTGAAACGAGTTTTTGCATAAGCGCATCACTCACCATCAGCGGTAGTTCTTAACTATAAAATAATCTTCGATCACCCATCAATAAAAATTAATTAATTTCACATGCAAATGATACAGCCTTCCGCCAATTAAAGAAACTACATTTAATTGTGTCTAATCATGATTGGTTGTGAGCAAACACCCGGCCAAGTGCGAGCCGGACTCAAGCACGGAGGGTTCCGTCTTCCGTATTGCCATATAATTATACAAAAAATATTTTTTCGCGTGATCCTTATCGCAAGCCCGACCGCCATACACTTGAGCGAAAATCCAACATAATAACACATATTCCGTAAAAATTCCAACCGTCTAGCTACGATGGTTTAAAAGATACAGCCCTTCATAGGTAGGACGGAACCATTGGTACGGAACCCTAAAAATGGAACATGATGTCTTGCGACGAAAAAATATGTTTGGTGCTATTAGTTACCCTGTATAAAATATTGTACAAGTACGTACATAATGCTGTTGGCTTGCCAAATAAGCGAAATAAAATGGGAAGATGCCAGTAAGGTCAAAATTGATCAATTTGAACGTCAATCTCAAACTCAACTGAAACATACTTATTAAACGTCAATTCTTTTTTTAAGCTACCACAACGTCGGAACGTGTTGTCGCTGCAGAGAAGATGCGGCCAGAAACTCTACAGGTCTACAGGTACATAACGCAGTTGATAAGTAAAAGTGCATACATTAAGTAACATAAACACGCGGTGATATATCCACTGATCGTAGGTTCGATAAAGTACACCTGCAGGCAAAATGTTATAACCGGCATAAAACTACCCATAAACTATAATTTTAATCTTGTTATACGAAAGGCGGTAAACATGAAATATGAGCGAAATCAAAGTCCCTAACATTAATATTTACTATGCAAACACAGTTACGTCCTCGTGAAAAATACATCTAGTATCACACGGGGTAACGTTTATAATTTTAATGACGTAGCTTGGACGAGTCGTAAAAATAGTTTTATAGTAGATACAGACAGTAAATCTACCTTTCCGGCTAATAAATTGGGTGTAAGCTCACTGTGCATCCGGAATGAGTGAATTAGCGACTGTAATGTGACGCTATGCATATCGACTTCAACGGACCATTAATATCAATATAACGAGTGATTAAATTAAGTGAAACGTTATAAAGAGTTATTTATGACTATTTAATTAAAAAGTTACTTTTAAGATCCCTCTATCTGCTATACAAGGTGTTACAAAACTACAAATAAACATTTAAGGGGGTGGTGTAGACCATCAAACTGAACAACTTTCACTATGGGACCAATATCGAAATCGCGAAAAAAAAAATTATGTTCTATACTCTAGGTACAAATCGACTAGAGCTAAAATATGTATGGGATATAAAATTATTTTTTTCGCGATTTCGATGTTGGTCCCATAGAGAAAGTTGTTCAGTTTGACGGTCTAAACAACCCCCTTATGAGTTTTAAAAATTTATTGTTACTTATGAAACACCCTGTATAGTAAAATTGCATCTTGGGAACGAACAAGAAAATGTACCTATACAGAGTCATTCTTAATGTTTGCTGACGGTTTTAAGGGGACCAACAAACTGGATAACTTTTTATATAGGAACAGTGACGAAATGACGTTAAAAGTGCTCATACATCTGTGTCGAGTAGGTTTATAGTTTGGCATCGAACACCTGGTTTTTTCCCCATTTCGATGTCGGTTAGTCCAATAGAGAAAGTTGTTCAGTTTGATGGTCTGATAAACTTGTTAATTATTTCATAAATCATAACATAATGCACTATGCTATTTATTTATTACATTTATTAAGTACCCAAAATTAATTGAGTTATTAAATATGGATTCCTAACCAAAAAAATTTGTCTCGGGCGGTATGGATTCCTAATTTATAAATCCATAAAATTAAAGGATCTGAGACACGTCGTATCGGTAGCCACGACATTCGTCAACTAGAAGACAGGCACGTATCAGGCACGCAAAAAAAAAACAGAGTTTACGAATTTTGCGATTATTTCACCGATAAAGAACGGAGATCTCTTAAACATAATGATTATGAATTTACTATAAATAAGATTACCACACTGAGAAAAATATCTAGTAGTATAGTAGTGTATTATCATAAAATTATGAATCACGAATAACATCAAGACAAGAACTGCATAAAGATATAATTATTAAAATTTTCAATTTAAATGTAGATGACCAGCCCGGTAGTAGGTAACAAGGGGACTGCGTCGCGTGCGCACCTCACATCCGTTACAATTCTAAAGATAAACGCGACTCTGCGGGCTTGCGGGCGAGAGACCCGGTTCGCAAATGAAAAACCTAGCCCGAGACTACCTACCATGTAGACTTCTTATTTAAGGCTAGAAAATTCTACATCACAACATCAATTCAAAAGCGGAGATAACCAATGCACCAATTTAGTTCACCTGGTTAACGAATGGCAGACATTTTTACCCGTTGTTCACCCAGGTGGACCAAGGTGAACTATAGGAAGTAATTTCTACCCGTGGTCCACCATGGACCAAGGTGTACTATGGGTAGTATTTTCTACCCGTGTTGTCCATCGTCAAAAAGGTAAACTGGGAACTCAGTGAACTTTATTTCTAGTGAGTCTAGTGACATTGTTGAAACAATTATTATTATGCAGTATGTAACTGAAGACAATCGGTGTGCTTTTTTCCTTCAAACTGAACCCCAGGCTATTTATTTATTTTTATTTTATTCATTTTAGGAAAACTTACGGACTAATTACAGGATAGGGTATCAACATAACCAAAACAACATTGCCAACTAAAAGTTTCCACAGATAAAATAGCAGCTAGCATAGCTAGTGCACCAACAGTGAGGCTAGGCCTGCAGTGGGACGTATAAAGGTTGTGATGTGATGATGAACGCTATTATATTATTGTTCTAAGGAAACTGAAGCCATTAGAGTAGGCTGTTTATTTTGAAACATGGAAAGCAGACAACGACTTTAAAAGTCTATAGAGTAGATAGTCTGTGGAGTTAACGATACATTTCTGTTAGCAATCACTGACACGTGAATTATGGACCGAGCTGTGAAGCAATTATTGAAACTAATGTCCTACGACAATTTACTGCTTCCTATCTAAATTGCAAAACGCAAGACGACAGTGGACAGACATTCCTGTGAATACCTAATTTTTGCACAATATTACAACATTTTCAATGAGCTAATTCGTTAACTTAAGTTTGGGAGTATCCTGGATACATTCTATAGACACTTCAGATATCTAATGTCAGTTATGCTGACAGTATGTTTTTGTGACAGTCCTACAAATTCGCATTGAGTATCTGTTTAAAGACAAAGGTCTGGTAGCCACTATAGAACGCCGGAAGAGGAAATGGGCAGGACATGTTGTACGTACGGATACTGAGCTTTGGACCAGAAGAACAAAGGAGTGACAGCCCAGAGAAACCACGCGGGGTAGAAGCCACCCACCAGAAAAGTGGGTCAATGATATTAAGAGACCCGTGGGTCCCAACTAGATGCTTGCGAGGGACAGAAGGTCATAGATATATATTGAGGAGGCCATGTCCGAAGACGGACTGATCAATGGTTGCGATGTTGATGATCTCTTTAAAAGATTACTACATATACTATCAACGTCGTCGGTCGTAGGAATGAGGGTAATGTTAGAGTAATTTGATTAGATTTGCATCTGCATGCAATCAAATGTACCGCTTGATAGCTGTTTGCGATCAGATTCTTTTAGGCTCTAAGCTATTGCAGTTGCATTGCAATAGCTAATCATTCTGTAGAATAAACCAATATTTTTAGTCAAATATTGAGGAGGAGAACCTCCTTGAGGTAGGCTGCAAGAGGGTATAAGGCAAAAAATTGGTGGGGAGGCAGGGAGTGTCCAATGTCCGTACTGTATGTACTGTGAGGACTTGCCATAAATGTCAACACCCACAAGTTATAGCAAAGAAGCTAACAGATGGCGATATCTTCGCTCTCAGAAATATGCTCCATACAAAAGACATACGTAACTCGTAACCTACTACAAATAAGGTTCACAATCGAATGCGAGACATAAATCGCGCAAGAGAAATAATCACACAGATTCGATATATATACAAGGTCCAACTAAGAACTGTTGGACCACGGCCGGTCCCCAGGCTTCACACTAAGCCTGGTGGAAGATCTTCCCTTTTCAATGGAGGAACATTCCCAAGTAGCACCTCCATACTGTACTGTATGTACTATACAGAGTGTAAGGGACAGCCCTCCGCAAACTGAAACGGTGAACTCAGACCATCAAACTGAACAACTTTCACTATGGAGCCTACCTCAGGAAACGCGAAAAAAAATCTGCTGTGTGACATTTGGGTCGGGTAGGTACGGCAGTTTTGTATGGGACAGCTGATTTTTTTTCGCGTTTCTTGAGGTAGGCTCCATAGTGAAAGTTGTTCAGTTTGATGGTCTGAGTTCACCGTTTCAGTTTGCGGAGGGCTGTCCCTTACACTCTGTATAATCTTTCTTATATTGTGGCATAGTGAAGGGGTGGTCCAAAGAACCGAAGGCATGTGAAATATGAGCAAGAACCGTAATCTGTAAAAGGTAGCAATGTTTCAAGTTACGGGTTGCAATAGCCCACCCATCAAATAATAACGTAGGAGGTAGGTCTAGGTATCCTTCAAAGGCTGACAGGTATCTGATTCTACTGCAGTTCCAGTCTTTCTGGTCGCATAGCATTACGACAAGTGGGTGCATATCTACGACAACAACAACTATCGTACAATCTAAACAGCAATTTCAACGTACCTACTTAATATTAAACTAAACAATTGGAAGCACAATTATGGGGCAGTAACAATAAAACTTTATGACTTTACAAATATAGCAAAGACAACATAGAATCCATTGTATTACCATTTACAGAAACCTGATCATTTATCTACGCGGGCGCATGATAGAAGCTGTCAATGAGTTTCCAACATGACGCTATTACGGTGTCTCTTGAGTTTATGGGATAGTAGTCATTTGTGTAGGATGATCGATATGTTAGCTTAAATATGAAATGGTTGTTTTAGGCGACAAACATGGGCGTTAATATGTTTTTAAAAATAAATAAATTGTGCCTTGTATAGTTTCAGAGTAATTTAATGGTAAATTAACGAAATTTTTGGTTAACGAAATGTAATTTGATTTGTCTTAATGGGAATTCATTTCGATGAAAGGTTTTTGTTTTAATATAAGATACAGATCGAAATAATGTAGATGGCACTGACTGCATATTTACGAAGATTTAGGAGACTAACACTCAGTTGCAGAAACGCTCATTAAAGTTAATCCTCCATTAAATCTCTTGCTAGCTTTTACTACGTCAACAAGACAAAACGTGACAGCAAGAGATTTAATGGAGGATTAACTTTTATGAGCGTTACTGCAACAGAGTGTAATTGTGCTAAATTAATTTCAAAAATTCGTACATAAAAATGCCTTAAAACTTTGATTAGTCGAATCATAGTCGATCGTAAATTTACTGCTAAGTCAGCAAACGTCAACAACTGCATTTTTCTTCTAGAGAATCTCTATCAACATACATTAAATGCACAAAACTACGTAATTGGGTTTTAATATTCACAAAACTTAATTTTAAATCAATATGTATGTACGTACTCCGTGGCCGTGGCGACGGGCTCACCCCCCGTCACACTGGACAGAGTTTCGGTACTACTGGTGAAACGTGGATGTTCTGTGATTTCAGAATATCTCTGACTACCCCCTTGGGGAATATAGTCGTGAGCATATGCTATGCTATGCTATGCTATGCTATGCTATGTATGTACGTACCTTTAATTTAAGGCATTGAATTGATGATGCTGTATAAAGTTGATTGTTACCTGCATAATTTATCATAAAATCAATTTCTTCAACAGATCGTTTACATTACTGATACAATTAAGCGTTTAAAACGATACCAATAATTAAAAATCATTAAACGATAACTATCGCAATTATTTCTTACGTTGTCGCATCCTTCGAAGTTTTGAATTAACATTTTCGTTTAATTAATCAAGCGATTAATTCCTGATTTCGTAAAAAATCGTTGTGCGATGCAAGTGCGCACACGCAGCGGAGGCGCCACTGAGTCGGCGAGGCCTTTGGATAATTCATAAGGGCACGAGTTTCCATCGATAGCCGGACACATTGTGAAGGAACAGAGCTTCCGGGTTTCCTTCTACGACTTAATAGCTTCGCAAATAGTAGTATCTATAATGCGTGGATATAGGAAGTTCACGGAAGAAGGTTTTCAAGAAAGATTTACTCGTACACTCGACAAGCCATTGAGACCAAACGTTCAACCTTGCCAACGTTAACTTACATTCTCTATATCTCCTGCACGGCTAGCATGCCACCCACGACAAAGCGTTTTAACGAGAAAAACGTCATGTGCGCTCTTTCTGGCATACGTAAAATTACAAGTATGGAGACACATCTCGAATTTTGTCGTTTTCTCGGGGGTGGCATGCTAGGCCTACTGGGCCCCTAGACAAAGTATCTTTCGATTAGCGTTAACGACAGTAGAAAACATAAAAATGTATGGACTTGACATGGTGACGAAAGCAAACGTCAAAATGTTTCGAACGCCAATGTCAAATCCATATATTCTGTCTTTTCCAATAGATGTTACTTTGTCTAAAGGCCTTGGTCATTTCGGTTTCTCCTTCCATCATATATCCAGGAGGGTAAGGAGGGGAGAATGTACCTGAGTTTAGCACATGCACTCATGCACTTCAAAATATCCTGCATACCTGACAGGTTTTGAAATAAGCAGCCACTTGAATCAAAATTGACTAGTAAATTAGCTCTTTTGCCAGAATCATCGTTTTTTTAGGGTTCCGTACCCAAAGGGTGAAAACGAGACCCTATTCATAAGCCTACGCTGTCCGTCCGTCCTGTCCTACGTATTTAGAGTAATAGCTAGACAGTTGGAATTTTCATAGAATGTGCGCTATTATGGCGGATTTGCTAACAAATAATAAAAATGACAAAAAGTTATAAATAAAGGGAGGTCCTCATACAAGAAACTAGTTTCTCTTTACCGTAGCAAACTAATCCTTAAATAAATAGTAAGTACTCACAAGTAGCTACACGACTAATATGATAATAGATACAAAAGTGCCAGTACAAGAACATCAATGATAGAACTGGGATGCAAGCCCCTTGGTCCAGTCCGGGGCGTAGGCCATCTCATCAAACGTCTAACTATTTTAGTCCTTTTCGAAGCACAATAAGTCTAACAACAGTCCAGTTACAGTTCCGTATAGATACAAAACAATGTCAAGAATCAAGACAGGGCTTTGTTTCAGCGCACAATCACGACTTGATTTAGTTTTGATTACGCAAAAGCTTATGTTACTTATTCAAATTGCGATACTAACAGTTGCCAAACCCAAAACTACTACAAGATTGGTAAATAGGTTTATTTTATGAAAGGTTTGATTCAGTGCCCAACAATGCCAGACCAGTCGTGGCAATAACGCTAAGTTAAGAATCTGCTCATTTTAATGGTCCATATAGGAATGGAATAAAAACCTTGGTCGTTTAAAGGTTGACGGCGGCAGGACCGCTGGCGCCGGCGCAGTTCGTTTTGTTGTCGAACTTCGAGCGCGCATGACGGGAAAATTATCATATTTCACTGTAACACTCGCGCTTGACGTTTATGAGCCTAAGGATCCGACTCTTATTAAAATTTGGAAATTGCTTTTTATAAAACACTTTTAAAAGATGGTAAAAGATCTTTTAGATTGTAAAGGTACACTTGAGAGGCAATTAGTTAGTACTATTACTATTATTAAAACATAATTGCTATGTAGTCCTTTCTTTAAAACTGAAAAGCATTCGAATGATTTAAAGATAGAAACTTAAGGTAAAACTTCATAAAAACATCGTGGACAATGAAACACAAAGGAAACAAGATAGAAAGCGAATAATGCATCAATAAGCAATAAGACGTAAATTATTCTCAGTAGAAACGGTCCATATCATGCATGCGTGCTCAATCCCATGCGCAGAGGCAGTCGTAGTCGGCGACAGAAAAAAATCTCGTTCTCCTAATAAGGAGCTAGTACGTGCTCGGACACTACCGTTCGCGATTATCTCACGGCCCAAGCAACGGGGTCATGTGGGAACCAAATTGCTGCTTCTGTGAACAGCCAATCTTAAACTCCCGGAGTCACGGAATCCCAAGCGATGGTAATGATAACCATTTTTGCGAACATAAAGGAAATAGGGGGAGCTAGATAACGATAATTTTCATGTCTGTGACACGAGATGCTAAAACCAGTCGCATTAAAGCGAATGCCCCTTACGAGCCAATTACACGACTTCAGACAAATTATATCCTGGGTAAAGACCGCAATTTTATTTACAATGTTATGTAGTAACCATTCCAATTATGGCATATAATTAAAACAGACAAGAAACTGCATTTTAAATGCATTGGATAGCGTTTAGCAACTGTTTATTATATCTCTCGTATTCTGTTGTCGTACCAATTGATCATTAATAGAAGGCGCTTGTTTAAACAAGTATGAGTAAGTGATACTAGTATGACCATACGTGGAAATCCCTTGTTTAATGAAAATAATGAATAGAAACTAGCGAGTAAGTCCAAATGAACAAGAAATAAAACGCCATTGAATAAGGCGAAGAAGAAAAACAAACCACATAGCAGCGATGGCATTTGGCTTAATCACACAGAGGAAGTGACTAATTGAAGAACGCATTGTTACAATGCAAACATTTGTTATAAGAAAATAGCAAACAACTTGCAACTTTATTGTTGACTGGGCTATTGCATTGCAAGTAAGGTTCGTATGTAACACTTGCTGGTCTATTGTATTCGTCCTAAGCTCACCCATATTTTTACCGGACTGCGCGACGCAAAGGAAGGGTAATGTGTTTAATTACACATAACTCCGAACTTGTGGTATTTTCATTTTATTCTCCGGTACGCAGGTTTCCTCACGATGTTTTCCTTTACCGCCGAGCTAGTGCTAATGATAAATTCAACCTTCCCTAAATTCCATACAACTTACGAGGTACAGCCAGGAGTGCAATTCTTTAAGCGCAAACATCGGTTGAAACATCATCGGCGAGCTGTCAATTCGGTATGCGAATATGAAAACGATAATAGGATGTTCGATAATCGAACTGCCGCCTAGATTACAGGAGTGAAAGTCGTGGAGTCGTCGTCAGGAGTGAGTCTCTAAGGTTTGAGTTGCTAGTTCTCTTCCTAACAACTAGCAACTAACTTTATTATGTTAAAATATGTAGTTTATTCCGTCCTTAGTGTGCCGTGAATAAGTCCAGAGATGAGTATAAAGATGGTACGAGCAGCGAGGTACGACCCCATAAACGAAAAGCGAACCGGTTCGTGTAATCGATGGCGAGCCGCGATAGGGCGCGAGGCGCCTGGCCGACGACCACCGCGGGCAGAGTAATTGGGCTCCGCGGGACTTCACACCAGCCTCCACCACCGAACCGGACACGAAAACACTCTTAAAACATTCCACCTCTATTTAACCCCTTACTATAATAAAGAAACCGGCCAATTGCGAGTCGACTCGCACACGGAGGGTTCCGTACTACAATGCATTGCGTATCTGGCATAACGCGATAACTGGCATTTTGCGTTTCTGACATTATGCGTATAAATCATATTATCATATAATTTTGATTTCCTCGGGATTAGCGCAAGCCCGAATCACACTTGCAGGTTTTTATAATATGTTGTTTTGCCTTAGAGTATGCATTATTACACCATGTGCGTCGCTTGTACGAAAAGCAAACACTAAAATAAAAACTTTGAAAAAAACACGTATCTTGATGGGGTTGCCCCTTGACTTAATTCTTTTTATTGGTTATCATATCAAATCCAGAATAACACATATTTTGTGAAACAAGTCTTTATCTATAACGGTTCAGAAGATTAGAGCTAAAATAAGGTCCAGTTGAAACCTTTTGGATACGGAACCCTAAAAAGAGACAGAATAGTAGTTTCACCAATAATTTAAAGCAAGTTTAAAGCACTTGACATTCAGATTGGGATCGACGTTATAAATGTTACTGGAATGGAATCCGGGGACGATAGACTAATACTAAATGTTTTCATCGCGTCGTTACTGCGCGTTTTCGTTGATCGATAGCTCCGTTGATGTAAATAACGTACATGCAAATTGCTAGAATGTTGAATTTAGATTGCTACAAATCGTCTCGAGAAGACTTTTGGTACATTAGGGTATGTGACAGAATGTAGAATATAGGATCTATTGATGGCATCCGTATTGAATATTAATTTTGGAAACCAACTATTTAGTCAGTTAAGAAAAATACTGGATATTTTAAGAGAAAATCCACAAAGAAAATAATGTTTTTGTCAACTTAAGTCACGTGATCGTAAATGACTGTGATTGGCTGAATGGTTGATGACGTCAACTTCGTGTAGACAGTTGCGTGCAGAGTATGATTGTCGTACAAAGTTTACGTCATAATGACGTCACCTGCAAGTAGCCACGATTATTGTCAGGAAAAGCGTTTTCGCGGGATATTTCAATAATATTTTTTGTTTTCGTTTTTTCTTGCACTATATGTAATGGAACGTAAAATATACATTTTCCCTATAGAGTCCTTAGACATACAGTAACGTAGAACAGTTTTAAATAACCTTTCAAAAAACATATTAGAAAAAAATCTATTCAATTCGTTTGTTTCTCCATAAAAAGCCAGACATTGCTAATCTAAATCAATGGAATTACTCAGCACTCTTATTAATTAAAAGTGATTAAAGCGCGACCAGGATATATGATAGGCCATGCGGCTTGATGTGTCGCATTACATGGACTATGTAGGTATGACACCACATAATGCTACATACCTAAGCATTGCACACATAGTGGTGCTAGATCTAGTATGGAATGGAATTCTGACATTCTTTAGCGAGTCTTTATTGTTTTCTTACCCTTTGTATGATTTGGAATATAAATGAACTTCACCGTTTATCAGTTATAGCATTATTTTTTAGTATTATTGTATTTGACTATTATGTTTTAAATCATTCATTTATTTAATAGCAATCGATCGATAGGTATGTACAGGGTCAAAATTTATATGCTGAAGGGGTTTTAAAGGGATAATCAGACCACCAAACAACTTGCTCTATGGGACCATAAACAAAATCGAAAAACATCATCTGCAATCCTACTAGACCCAAATGTATCGGACAACTGATTTTTTTCCCATGTTGATCCAGTATAGAAAGTTGTGTAGTTTGATTGTCTGATCATACCCTCAAAAAACGAAAGAAGGACCTTATATACCAGTTTGACTTCATCTGGGATCTTTTCGTTCAACTCTAACAATATGATGTCCTATGTATACCTAAAAGCCTAACCACATTTTAATCACAAGTAGGTAGATATCATTAAAAGTTCGTTGACCCGGCAGACGTCGCGGAATCTACGATGTATTTCGGTCCCCGACGGATGGATGCCCGTAGGCTTCCTCGGTTGTAAATCCACAAATATATAAATAACCTAGCGTTTTCATACTGCTACCAGCATTAACTTTATGCACACTTTTACGACGAACGCCCTTTACGAGTGTAAACGATTACGATTCATTCAGAGAACTGTTAAAACGACCAAATTATTTGGATCCTCAACTAAACTACAGTTTGCGCCTAAAACAATAGCAACCAGCTGATGTCAAGTAGACTAGTTTTGTCTTTTACCAATGTGACCACTATTGGAGCGATATCTCAATCAAAACTTTTCTTAATTTCCAGATAATCTCATTCTAACATCCGTATTCTTAGTGGTTTTCTCGACATTTCTTCTCTCGAGTGGAGGAAATTTTTGACATAATTTGTATAACAAAAATATCAAAAACGTCCTCGACTCGACTGAGGAAGCCTCAAGGAAACAACTAAGAATACGGGTGTAAATCTCCTCTAGTTTAAGATAAAGTTTGGCAAATGCGAGGTCAGGATAAAATGGTAACATCTTTGAAGCGTGCCAAAGAAACTACTTACATTGTATGATTGATATTTCTTCGTCTTGCAAGACAGGACAAGTCCACAATAATATTGGGGTAACGCATGAAACTGCATTTCATAGAAGAGGATATGGGCTTACTGTTAAATAGCACCACACACATATTAAGCTATTCAAAACAAAGTAAATCTTAACGGGAAGATGAAACGTTTATAAATTACTTGGAATCAAATGAATCCCTTCGTTCATGATAGTGTAAACTTAGGGATCTTGCCGAGGAAGCTAAATAAATAAAGTGATACGGATAAACGTATCTTAAGAGGATATAATTCGTACGGCGCCCCATACAAAACGAAGTAGGTACCGTCCTAGTTTAAAGATTTAGTAATTAAAGTAAAAAAAGAAGTTTGAACACAATCTAGAAACCAATATCTACTTCAATGCTAGGATTAATTTAAGATTTGTAAATTGTAAGGTAAACTTTGAGCCACGATAACTTAACTATACATATTTTAACGGTATTCTGACAAATGCACAGATATTGGTTTCTTTCTAAGCATAAGCATATTCTCACGACTATATTCCCCGAGGGGGTAGTCTGAGATATTCTGATTTCTGAAACCTCAGAACATCCACGTTTCACGAGTTCTACCGAAACTCTGACCAGTGTGACGGGGGGTGAGCCCGTCGCCACTTGTAATGGACAGTGGGTACAATATTACGATGCATGCCTCGAAAAGTCGAAATTGAAGCATGCAGGTTTGCTCACGATGTTTTCCTTCACCGAAAAGCCAAAAAAATGTATTTACTTTAATTGGTTAATATTGAAAATAGGGCGGAATTTCTTTTGTATGCAGCGCTCCCGGGAGCCTTCGGGATAAACTTCTCTTAAGGTGAAAACTGCCTTAGCCCGTGTTAGACTCCGACAAGATTACGAGAAAATTGCGGACTTAAATACAGACAGATAGGTCAACCTTCCTTTTACGAAGTCAGTTAAAATGGCTCAAATAAAGGTGGCAAATGTAAATGCGTGGGAGTGGGACGGGCGATAGGTACAGGCCGCTCACACCCGCCTAATTAAAAGGATTTTGTTAGCTGTCAACGTGAGATAAAATCCCCTTTGAAGTCGCCGCTTACGACCACACTTTAAGCTTGATCGACCTTATTAAATGTATTTTTATGGACGAGCATTTTTTGAGCTTCAACTGAAAAATAGTTTACTTTAAACGTATACAATTAAAAAAGGAATTTCTGAAAGGAAATAAAAAAATTTATAGCGCGACTGTTAAACATTGTTAAAAAGATATTAGGTATTAAAAATATACCCACATTTAGAAATAACGTATTTAAATTTTACAACGTCCATTAATATACAAAAGCAGACAAACGATGAAATCAACCCACACAAAGAAAGACTGCTAATAATTAATAACACAATAAAAATAAACACACACATACGCTGTGTTTCCGGCTCAGAATGGACCACCCCAGTTCTTCCCGTGGGTGTCGTACGAGGCGACTAAGGGATAAGGGTTTCTTATGCAGTGTTTATACAGGATGTAAGGAAAAGTATCATTAACCTTTAAACCACATACTCTGCCCATCAAACTGAACAACTTTTACTATGGGAACAAACTTATCAGAACAAAAAAAACAGCTGTCTCATACATTTGAGTCACAGTTTGAGTCGAGTAGGCGCTGCAGTTTATTATGGAACAGCAGATTTTTTTGTTATGACAGTTTTGCTCCCATAGTAAAAGTTGTTCAGTTTAATGGGTAGAGTATGTGGTTTAAAGCTTAATGATACTTTTCCTTACACCCTGTATAGCCACGTCTTACCACTTGACACGTCATTCCATCCTGAAACGAAATCGCTAAATGTGAGCAATCCTGCAACTACATTCTTAATTAAACAGAAAGTTGGCAGTCGTAGTACTGTTTCTCTTTCTGATCACCCGATAGGGATTACGGTCGTGAGTTTATGTATGTAATAAACAAAGAAAAGTCAATTCTAAGATAAATATAAACAAAGACTATGGCTGTAGCTTCCCAATGAGATCATCAGAATCAGCGTCAATAGGCAGACAATAACGAACCTAGATAAATATTTGGCATCCAACATTCGTTTCAATTGATACTAGTTGTCTTGGCGGCACTGTTTGCAATAAATCTGCAAGGACTTGTTTAGACCAATGAACAACGTTGTATAAGTATAAGTACTTTGTTTCATTGGCTTTAATAGTATTCTATTCTACAACTGTGTAAGGGACATAGAGCATCGCTATTCTGAGATTATTATACCACGAGTGCTTAGTAAAAGTTACAGGACAAAATAATGCTGATAGGAACAGATATAAAATCAGAAATTGTACATTCACTTTTTGAAGTCGTGCTTCATATCATCAAACTGAACAAATCTCAGTATGAAGCACACCAAGATCAAAAAAAGAAAATTTTGTTATTCCATAAAAACGCCAATGTCTACTCGACCCTAATGTTGATGATGGAACAGCTGATATTTTTTCGTGATTCCAATTTGGCTTTATACGTTTGTTTGGTAGTCTGAAAAGCACATCATCCTAAAACCTAACGCGTTTAAGTTTAAGTCCTGTATTTTTGATCGAAAGCTCGTAGCAGATAAGCTCATTAAAGTTAATCCTCCATTAAATCTCTTGCTAGCTTTTACTGCGTCAATAAGACAAAAAGTGACAGCAAGAGATTTAATGGAGGATTAGCAGTAACACTAATGAGCGTTTCTGCAACTGAGCGAAAGTTTGCCAAACCGATTCCACTTTGTCGCATCATAATTAATAGTAAAAACCGGGCGATCCTTGCACGTGCAACTACCACTGACTGTAAGGTGTTTAAGCTGTAGAAGAAACCAGAAAGAACTTGAATACAGATCCAAACCGACAGACGCAAAGCAAATACTTCTTGTCACGTACTAAAGTTTGTTCAGGTGCTACACTTGAAAGAACGATTCTCCTAAAAAGCTGATTACAACGGGAGTGGATGTGACTTTACAAGAACGAAATAGGCTGCCAATATAAACTAAAAGACTTTCAAACCAAAAAGACTATGAGAAGGAGAACAGTATAAGCTATTTTACTACTAATCCCGGTATTTTTTAAACAATATTGTTAAATAACACTCTCTCAGGCACTAAAGTTGTTCTGGCTCCCAACTGAAGCTACTAAGCAATCGCTATTGGTATTGACCCTGGCAACAATATCACAATGTTATAATAATATCCATGATCGATCAAGGATTCCAAAGCAGATCCCTCTGGATTGGCCATACAACACGGTATCTTTAACAACCTCTTCAACATCTTTCTTCAAGTACTAGATTTTCGAATATACTCTACATAGAGTGTAAAAAAATAAGAATCACTGAAAACTACACGAACAGAAAATTTCCCGTTTAGATTTTGCCTCTTACATTTACATACTCACACAATGACAAATGTAGATTATAAATAACGCAACTTTTTCTAACCTCCGATGCTCCGATGAGGCAGAAACCTTAGCGGGAACACAATGGAGGTCTAACGAAAGGATTAGGTCCGGTGTCGGGTTTTGTTAATGAGCCCTTTTGTAAGACGCCTGCGCGCGACACGACAGGAAATCATTTATTTGAGCGTCACTAATCATCATTTACATTTTTTGTTTATAATGCTCTTCATAGGTTTGTTTTTGAACCGTTATAACGCCTACGTTTAGCTCCTAAAACAACAGTTACTAGCGTTACTAGTTAGTTAGTTACTAGTTAGTTACTAGTTACTAGCTTAAAAGTGGCTTTACTAGGTGACCAAGCGAGCCGTTGGAGCGAAAAATAGTAGAGATCAAGCCTGCATACCACTGTGATTCTATGAAAAGCTCGTATAATGAGCAGAGGTAGACCGGCGCCAGCCGTCAATCACTCTGACTGGCACATATCATTGCTGGCTCCCTAATAAAACATCTGTTGTACAACCCTGAGCTAACTTTACGGATTACAGTCGGTGAACTGACGGGACATGATATTAATCGTATGGCCGTTTTAAGCTAAACGAATTTTGTTTTCTATTATATGAGCAAAAAAATCAACGATATTATACAGGGTGGAAGAAAAAGTATTATTAACCTTTAAACCACATACTCTACCCATCAAACTGAACAACTTTTACTATGGGAGCAAACCTGTCAGAACAAAAAAAATCTGCTGTGCCATACCATTGAATCGAGTAGATCAGGTATTGCAGTTTAGGATGGGACAGCAGATTTTTTTTTTGTTCTGACAGATTTGCTTCCATAGTAAAAGTTGTTCAGTTTGATGGGTAGAGTATGTCGTTTAAAGGGTAATGAGACTTTTCCTTACACCCTGTATAATACCAAGACTATATATAATACCAAGAGACATTGATAATAAAAGAAAGCCAAAGGTTACAGACGTTTCCGGCATCTAATGTTCCTAAATTACTAGCTTTTCCAATTTTAAGTATTATATGTAAGGCTGCAAGTGCAGGACAACTTTCATTGCCGACTGCAAATAAACAGATCGTTGAAAAAACCACAGCTAATAAAAACTAGTAATCAGAATAAACGAAGCCACTAATACCTAGCGACGGCAACAATGTCGCTCGAGGACTGAAGGTACACCGCATAAACGCACTCATAATCGTAAGCTCCGCTGGAGACCATGTATAGGATCCCAAGTCATAAAAAGCCATACAATTTTTAGGCCGACCACAAGAAATATCACACGTCGTAAACGAAGATGAGACTGTATTATTTATGGGCACGAGACTGGAATGAAGGGATACACACGGTCCCACCGACATGTTCGGTTTTGGAACACAATGGTCAATTTGGATTTCCGAGCACTTGTCGAAATGTTTTTTAGGCAATTATGTGATCTCAGATCATGTAATGGCAATGACAATTAAAACGAAAAAGGAAGCACGCTTGTAAAAGATATTTATATTAGCCGTTCGCTGATACTGACTTTCGTATTATTGTCGCTTTTTATACAAAATTACGTAACTGAAAATTTTGGTAACTCGACTGTGAAAACTTTCATTTGTGTACGTTCATATCGATCGATCTGTCTTTAATAGTCATCTTATTGATACTATCACTTACACAACTGCATAGAAAATATTATTATACCGTTTTATAGTCAAATATAACTAGCATACAACCGGAAAAAGCATCGTCCAGTAAGATTTATACAATTAGCAAGGAAAAAAACATGACATTATCAAAATTGTTCGGCACTCTTCAAGGAACACAAAATTATAAACGAAATCACTCCTTTTGTAATATTACCGTATGTTGTAGCCGCTGTTAAAAGGGAACACGTGAATAGTCAGATCGAACCTCAGTCGAAGCGTGTGTACAGAGCTCGTCCACAATACAACCCACGTACCCTCTGAAGAGAGACTTAACGAAGCAAGCAGGGCGTCAATCAAACAGCGCATGTATCATCTCGCGGATAATACTACTCGATACAACACATAAATCATTATAATGAAATGAAAACACGTTCTACTGTAGACGAATCGAGTCTCACTATAAAAGAATTTCATTACAATTCGTATCAAAACAAACATTAACGAAACTCATCATCCATAATTATGGAGTTATAAATTTTGTTTAAAGCTGTTTGTTGTGTTGTTTCCGGTGGCGATAAAGTAAAAGTGCACTTTGACACTATTAACGAAATGAAAATGCGTCGCAACATATTTGTTTATGTGTTTTAAATCTACGGAAATTGTTTAAAACCATTAACATAATGTTTCGTTGATACAGAACAGATTGGCTCATTTCGAATTCCTATAACCGGTGGCATTTCCTCTTTCCGATAAACTCCCAATTTTTTAGTAAAGTGCTTCTAATTACAATTTTTGAGCAACGTTTTGCATAACAAATGGCTTTAGGCAAAAAGTGTGGGTTCGTGAAATAGATGGGTAGAAAAAAGCGTTTTTAACTTTGATATAGCCGACGCGGGGCGAAACGTAGACATTAGACGGAATGTTTATGATTCGGCGAATGATATTAATTTGTTAAAGCGAGAACCATAATCTAATTTAAGTCGACGCACACTGGGGCAAGAAAGCAAAACTGGTGGCAGAAAATACCCAAGTATTTTTATTTTTTCTTTGCTTCATATTTGTTAGTTGATATGTTTTCTCATGTAAATAAAATACATTTTAGATGTTTTTATACAAATTATATTGAAAAAATCTTGTACTTAAATATTCTTTTTTTTTTTAAACTTTGTAATCACACCCTAAAATAATAAATATGTAACAAAATTTTATTAATCGGCATCACTAGAATCCGCATCTGCATGTTGAGTAAAAACTCGGAATTTATCAAGCTCTTTTCTTTTAATCAATATCGTGTCGGAACTCGTTTCTGAAATCAATTTGAATTATAAATGTATGTTCCTAAATTAAAAAGTAAATAGTTAAGTACATGTGCCAAGTGCAGGGGAAAACGGCTAAAGCGGTTTCGGTGTAAAAAATAAATATGAATAAAATAAATAGAATCCAAACTAGAAAATTGCTTACGACCCTTAAAGCCTTTTTTACTAGAAAAGGCAGAATATGGGCAACAAATTCTCTTGATCCTATGTTAAGCAATAAACAAGCTTTGTAAAAATGTAAAAACCACAGCTTGGACAGCCTTGGAACATAACTAAAAGTCTTAACATTTCTGTGCATTGAGTAAATATTTAAGACTTTCAGTGTAGACACCGTTTAAACATTATTAAAAACACTCTTTTAGTAATAAAAAACTTATAAAATATGCCCACATACCTGAACTTGAAGATGCAATCAAAGAATAAAATTTTATTCCAATAATGCTGACGCACAACAACTTTTAAATTTCTAAAAAACATACTTACGTAGTTTCGCGCGGGCAAAGTCGCTACAACTAAGCGTAACTTTGAAGTGCGGGTTGGGAAATAAGGTGGAAAACGACATTGTTTTATAACGCGTAAAGTAGTGCAGTGTCGTTTCAATATATAGCACTAGAGTTATTATCATTTTTAAATTTTGATTTTCTGCCACCAGTTTTGCTTTCTTGCCCCAATGTGCGACGCCTGCTAGTTTTAGAATACAAACTAAGCTTTGTAACTGTTTCTGGAAAGCGTCGTTATCTTGAAACGGTAACATTTTAAATGATACAACACAAAGACATCGTGGAGAAAAAAGGCGGGAGATAAAGTAAACATAGACATTTGAGCCAGAGCTAATTGATCAGCACAACTGCAAAGATTTGCACAATCTGATCGTTTGCTGTTTGTTTTACGTTTTAACTTTTTCATTAGAGTAACTATAACGCCGATGTCTGTCTCTTGTAACACCGTTATTAAATACACTAATTAAAATTGGTTTTCATTTGAAAAATATGTGAATCATCCATTGTACCCAAGTGTAGCGCATGTGGTGCAATAGCTATTCCAAATAGAAGAAAAATGGCAATTGCCTAAACAATTTGGAAAATTCCAATGGTTTACAAAATGATACAACATTTAACGACAATAACAATTAGTAACACATCGCCTTAACCGTCAGCCATTTGTCATAAAAAACACTACATTTATTCGTTTTGTTTATGAGATACATTCGTGTAAAAACACACGTTCATAGGGCACTGGCAGGCGAATATGATTTATAAGCGGACAAACTTAAATATACATTTAAAATATACTAATATCAACTTTAATCTATCGAAATAAGAGATAATAAATGCTAAAATAAGAAATTTGTTAGGAAGGTCGGCGCAGGCGCCACGGGGCCGGTTTTTTTTAAACTTGGACGTTTTATTTTATGATACGAGGTCGGAACCGAATACCGATCGTTGGGTTTGATGCGTACAACAGGTATTTTATTATATTCCTGTATAAAATATAAGTATGTATGGCGATGTAATTCTGCGATGAAACAGTGGCAGCTTTTTATCTAAACTGCACTTTAATTAGGGTCCTGCGGTTCAAAAAAAAGTTGATGCTTAAATAATTCGTAACCACATGTCTGTAGAGATAAAGTCGTGAGTTGATCGTTTCGCTCATCTATGCCCAAAGGCCAGGAGCAGCAGAAATGAATGGACTGGCTTCTAAAAAAGGTGGCCCCCTAGGCGATCGTATGCGAATCCAAAAATTTAAATGCGCATGAAGAGTTTTAGGATATGAATATGAAAGAGGCGTAAAGATCGTCAGGCAGGACTAAGGATCGAAGTCAAGGAACCTCAAAACAAAATCAAATTTTACCCAAAATTCCTCTATTTCAACCGAACTATAGTGACAAATCCATGGTTATTCGCAATCACGAAATTGTAACAAGTAAATTCAACGACGATTTTGGTAAACATCTGCACATCCTTTGTTTCTCCATATTAAAACCACTTACTGCACGATTGTGTTAAAAGACTTAAAAGTTCAAAAGTAACCATGTTAATGTTATAATATAAGTGCTCGTTTTTATTACATTACATCCTCTATTGCGAAACTGTTTCTGTAAACAATAATTAGTATTCCGACGCAAGAATATTGGCAGATTAAGGAAGGGATCACGGGTGTAGTTTGCTGTCTCCAATAGTACATATTTAGAAGAGAATTGTCATCAATAAGAGGCGATTAATCTCATCAGATATTCAACATCTCTGATGGATAGGTATAAGGATGGCAGAGTGCATCTGTTTAGCGCATACACTGATGCACTTTAAAATACCTTGCATACCTGACTGCTTTTGAATACAGTGTAAAATTTAAGGGGATGGTCGAGACCATCAAACTGAACAACTTTCGATACGGGAACAACAACGAAAAAGATTTTAAAAAATCTGCTGTTCCATAGAAATCGTCATCGTCGATTCGTCGCCCATAAATGTCGATTCTCAGTCGATTTTTTGTTTGCGATTTCGAATGTTGGTTTCATGTGAAAGTTGTTCAGTTTGATGGTCTGAAGCACCCCGTAAAGTAATGTAACGCATTTAAGTTGCTCTGTATAAGCATGACATCGAGAGGGTGACGGATTTGCATTGGATAAGATTTGCACAGGACCGTGAGGAATGTCGCAATAAAAAGGGAGGCCTATGCCCAGCAGTGGGCTGATTTGATTGATAACCATTCGTCAAAATCGACTATAAGAAAATTTTCGTAGGTACAGTAGTCCTACCAGGTTTAGAAGTCTTTAGCGCGCGTAATTATACCAATCAGCATAGGTAGCATGCCGCCGTGATACAGCGCTATCATACCTTCGCTCTCTTTCTATTTTCGTGCAAAGAAAAAGATAAAAGACGTGATACAGGTGTTGCATGCTCCAGTGCAGAATGTGCCACCTTCAATCGGTTTTACGCTATTGGCTAATTTGTTTTTGCGCCCTTTTCGGTGCTATCCGACTTTGCACTCTTTGATTACTAAATTACTTTTAGTTTTGTCGGGGACTCGGGCCTGCTCTGCGACGAGCGGACTTATTTTCCTGGTCGTACTGTACAGGAAATGCGTGAGTTTTGGCCCCAGCGCGGCGCCGAGGCGGGCATCTAGTTATAATTAAGTAAGTCCGCAGTTGTTATTCAATTAATTGAAAGACGATAAGAATACCGATTAGGTATTAAAACCACGTGCCAGTTTCAATTTATTATTGAAAACAAGCGATAACAAAACTTTTGACTAAACCGTCTTCGTAGTAACTAATATAAAAATCCACTCATTGTTTCGCTAATAAGGTAGATTATTTTTAATTAAAATGTTATTTTAATAACAAGAATCATTATCAGCCTAATACCTAGTACCTACCTACACACATAGGTACATAGTATTCACGCCTGTCTCCCATTGGGGTAGGCATATCGCCACCCGAAACATCTCTTTTTTCGAATTATTCCCGGCACGCCGCTTTCCCCCTACGCCGCTTCTCTTTATAGTGAGTCGCGCTACGTCACGTCGCGTAATAGTGATTCCCTCTACATCGAGTCTACGTCATGTACAGTTCGCGAACGATTTTTTAAAATTGTATGGTAGTTTGCATGTGTGTGTGCTTTTTTCAATCATCATCAGCTTCTATGCCTCTCATTACACTTACCTACTTACTTAGGGTTTATAATTTTAAAAGATGAAAGGCTAATAAGCATTGAGAAGTACCAGGAGAGCAGAGGAGTACAAGAGGTTAAACTTACAAAATTACCGTTGGCGCGCTCTATAGGTAGTAGGTACAATCTCTATAATATTATAAAGAGGATACCTAGATAGATTTGATTTTTTGTTTGTTTGTTTGTCTGGATGCTCGTAAGTTTGTTTGTATTGAATAGGCTCCGAAACTACTGGACCGATCTGAATAATTCTTTCACCATTTGAATGCTACATTATCCGTGTTAAACATAGGCTTAAAAACGGCCAAGTGTGTGTCGGGAAGATTCTAAGGCGGTACGAAATACGCCGCGGTCATCTAGTACATAATGAGTTTGCATTTTCGAGTTGCAATACATATATACGAGCATACTCGATCATCAGCACCAAAGACAGACAGCACTGCATAGGACACGATGATAAAATAATAAAAGAAGTGTTAATTTTTTGAAACACCGCCATTAAGGTGAGGTGATTGATATAGAAACCGCGCTATGAAATTTAGGTGTGCATTGCTATAGACAATGCATGCAACACAATCTTGTGAAAAAAACAAAGAACAAAAAAAGCGGACCAACAACCTCTTTCTTTATTATTTTATCGTGTCCAAGTGAGATAAAAAAACCGGTTAAGCGCGAGTCGGGCTACTCGCGCACCGAGGGTTCCGTACCACAACACATAGGTAGGTACTAATACTACTAATACAACAAACAGCTTACAAAAGCTCTATAATCTAATCACACCAAGTTTGACTTTTGTAAGTAGGGGGAGTCCGGGATACTTGAACCACCTTTTGCTTAAACGCATACAACTTTTTATTGCAAAGATGCAGTGATGTCACTTTAGTGATATTAGATAGCGAAGTTATTTGGCTACAAATTTTATGTACTAAGATGTTTGTGAATATAATATTTATTGGGCTGGACAATTTTTTCCGAAAAATGAGATTTGGCTCAACCATCCCCAATGGGTGGGATGGTTGAACAGGGGGGTAGGGATCGTTGAAAATACCCTTATAATTTAAGAAATAATGCTTTTTAAATTCAATGTACTTATATCAAAATCTCATATAAGTACATTGTATGGGAACAATCTAAACTTGTAAATATATTAAAAAAGAAATTAAAATTGCGGCATGTCAACATTGCACACTTTGACAAGGTAACTACGGTTTTCTACGTAGGTTATATATTGATACTAAAAGAAATCATTTTAGAGTCAAATTTAGCATTATAGAACTATATTCCTTAATAATATGAACACACTAAGCAAGATCTAATAAGAGAATCAAATTTTGAAACTAAAACATGGCAAAACACATAAAGCTGGTATGTGATCTGCAAAACTTCGAAAGTCGAATCTACTAATTGCTGATTTTTTATTTCCTTTCTTGGGGCTGAAGCCTATGCTATGCTTAGTTTTGATCTGGAACGGCATTTGAAGCTAAAAGATAATTAAAGTCGATGAAAAATATTATTATTCACTATGGTTCCCTCTGTGGGGTGGATCAACCATCCTTTATCGACCCGTTCCTACTTTTGTTTAGATTTCCGAAAAACTCTGAATCACAGGTCAAATAGGCTTTGCATTCAACAAACTGCACTATTTTGAAAATATAATAATAAATCAACATAATGCGTACCTTTTAATTTAACGCAGTAACGAACAAGTAAATAAAACTATTTTTTTTCACTTTTTACTATAAAAAACACACAAATTCAGCTCAAAGTCAAACTACTCTGCCCGCAGCCTAGATGGCGCTTGTGGTGGTAGGTATGGATCGCGGGAATGCAATGACCTGTCAAACGAATCGATAACACGAAATTTTCAATCGACAAATGGAGGTGGCTCATCTATCCCACCTGTTCATGCATCCCGGTTTACCCCTACCGTTTTTACGATAGAGCGACAAGAAAAAACGTTCATACAAACTAGTTTCTTGTACGAGGTCCCCCTTAATTTTTACTTTTTGTCATTTTTATTATTTGTTAGCAAACCCGCCATAATAAGAATAACGCACATGCTGTGAAACAAATGTCTAGCTATACGGTTCAAAAGTTACAGCCCTAAATAGTTAGTTAGGACAGACAGAAAGCCGAGACAGACGGACGGACGAACAATTAGTAATATGATCCCGTTTTCACCATTTGAGTACGGAACCCTAATAAAAGGCTAACAAAGAAAGGCTAATAAACGTATTGAGAAGTACCAGGAGAGCAGAAGAGTACAAAAGGTTATTCCGGATGAAAAAAAACGTATGTGTGTGGATGGCATCAGGAATTCCGGACAGTGATGCCAGATGATAATCTGGCATTCTCCGCAAATCTCCCCGAAATCCCCCAAAATTGTAGTGTTTTGAGAAAAAAACCCCCACTAATTGGAAACATATTTATTTATTCAAAACAATCAAATAAAACTTGCTTCCATCACTGGATCAGCATCTCCACTTACGTCGTCAGCAGTTCCATACATTTTCTCTGAGTTAAATTTTGTTTTGACAGTGCCATTGATTATCTTCACCACTATTATTTAAACATTGTCACTTTTAATCACGATTTTATCTCTGTGTTTTATCAACGTTTTACACGGAGTTGCTCTGTGGGTCTGCTATTGGGTGGTCACGTGCGCGTCGGTTGCCCCATCCCCGGTCCACAGTGGAACTCCAGTGGTGGCTCAGGATATTGTTCTTTTATAAGAACAACCCTTGAAGTCACCAAAATATCATTATAACCGTACAACGTCAAGCACTTTTGCTATAAAAACTCGACATTGGCAAAATCATCACATACCCAAGATGGCAGCCATTTTTTTAAAATATAGAATAGAACGTTTTACACTTTGGCAAAGACGGTATTAGCGGGCGGTTGGCGTTAAAAACCTGTTTGACCGACTGCGACCGAACGACGGTCGTCCATCGTCTCGTGCGCCGCAGCATTGTTGTGCTAGTGCGTGTGTGCGTTCCTATGGTGCGTTCAAATTAAGTAGTGAGAGGTTTGATCGCGTTAAGTTATAAAAACTTTCGTCTAAACGGCTTTTCAAAAATCCTCCAATGAGCGTTTTTCTTTTGGTTTTCTAGGGGATCGATAGATGGCGCTACGGTCTGTGCGAATATACGTCAAAATTTCAAAAAGCGTTTCTTTGAAACAATAAAGAGGGAAAAGAGGATCAAGAATATGCCAACGCATCTTTTGATGGCATATTTCATTATTTACTAATCATTTTAATCGAAAATTCTTAACTTTTATGTCTGACTTGATTGTATAGGCTCGATTCCTTGGCTTTAAAAAAAAGGCAGTCACAGTCTTGACAATATTTTGACAGGATCTCGCCAACGGCTCTATGGAGCGATAAACATGCCATCTGTCGAGTTTTTTATTAACTAAATTTAAAAAAGAAAAGAAAAACGCTCATTCCCTCCAAGCCAATTATTTTCCCTCCGCAGAACCCCCCAAAGGATTTGTCCCCCCTAAAATCCCCCCTTGGTCTGAAAATACCCCCAAATTTGGAGGGAATCCCCCCCATCTGGCAACACTGATTCCGGATCAGGTTTCCGTATGACGCGTAGAATGAGAAGGAACTAGAAGCAAGCACGTGTCTTGTCATATATAAGTGTCAGTAAGAGATGCACATAGCAAATTCGCTCTAGTTAAAAAAGGAGATCGCTATGAATAGATGTTTTCGAACGCGTTTCGATAGATGTATTATTTTTTTTATTGTCATTCTTTGTTGTTTATGTAGGTACGTTTATTATGAATTTATCTATACATATTAATATTTTTACTTTAATAGGGAATGTGATGAGATAGGCAGAGATGATGCGGAGTAGATTGCCGACTGGATAATTTATGGAGAGAAACTAACGAAATCAAATAATGTGATGATGAATGCACGGAAGCTTTTATCTACTCATTGCTGGATTTACAGAACATCTAGGTACTTATCATCAGTTAATCACTTCCGCAGCCGTCCTACGTAGGTAGGTATTACCTGTACGCTGCATTCAGCGAGTAATTTCTCTATGGGTAATACCCACAGGCGAAGTATTTTTCGCTTTCGTTCCTTCTCTTTCTACGGTATTACCTCGTATGGTAATACCCATCAAGTTATTATGCCTTAGTAACTACCTAATACCAAATATTCAAATAAATAAAATATTAAAGGATTAAATCCTTCTTTGTCAAACTTAGTACAACCCGAAGGTACGTGTAATAGATACTCTTTCTAATTACTTGCTGGCCGTTGGTTTCATTCTGTCTTCGATCTTTTTGATCTTCCATTGTTTTGCAAATTTGATGTCATGCTGGTCAAAAGCAAAATATATTATCAAAGACTACAGTTTAATTATATTATATTGTTATGATAACTTATTACAAGATACGGTACAAGCTACACAAAAAGGCCTAAAAATATATATATTTAAGAGACAAAAGGACACACAGGCCCACAGGCGTAACCGCCTCTAACTGCATCATCAGCCTGCGTCATCAAGCGGAAGAAAGTAAGTGTCTTAAGGATCACTCACGCTACACCGTGCCGGGTCCGAGCCGAGTCCGTGCCGACCGTCGGCCGATATTTATGGACACATGATGGACACCGAGCGGCAACCGAGCCGGGGCCGAGCCGGGCCCGGGCCGGACCGGGTCGGATGGCTACGGCCGGCGCTCGGAACGGACACGGCTCGGACCCGGCACGGTGTAGTGTGTAACTAACCCATTAAAGTCAATGAAATTGTTCAGAAACAACCTAGTAACTAATCTCTATGCTTGTTTGTATGAAGTCAGATTTTCGTTAAAATGAATACCTAGTTTTAAAGTTACAGTGCCTCAAATATTTCCATTCAAATCTTAATTAACCTTGGTATTAAGAGACCCTTCACACTAGCGTCTTTCGAGCGTCGTCGTAGAGCCAGCGTCAGCGCAGCGTCGACGGCTGCCGAACGCCACGCTACGCCAGCGCTGCGTAAGCGTTCGGCAGCCGGCCAGCGCTGGCGCCGCGTCGACGACCGAAGCTCGAATCGTCGCAGCGCGGACGCTGGTACGACGACGACCGACGCTAGTGTGAGGGGTCTCTGAAACTATACACTGACACTTTTTTAAGGGTATATTCAGACCATCAAACTGAACACTTTCTCTATGGAACCAACATCGACATTGCGAAAAAAAAATCAGCTGTCCCATACATTTGGCTCAAGTAGGTTTGCAGTTTTCTATGGAAGAGCTGATTTTTTTCCGCGATTTCGACTTTGGTCCAATAGAGAAAGTTGTTCAGTTTGAACTGAACTGAACTCAAACTGAACTACTTTTACTATAGGATAGGAACAACATCGAAATCGCGAAAAAAAAATCTGCTGTTCCATACTAAACTGCAATCCTACTCGAGCCAAATGTATGAGACAGCTGATTTTTTTTTTGTGATTTCGATGTTGGTCCCATAGAGAAAGTTGCTCTGTTTGGTCTGATCATCCTCCTAAAAAACTGTCAGCATATTAAGTTGGACCCTATACAGGGTGGATTTTTGAGACGGGGCAGTAAGGGCAGGTACCTTAACCGTTGTAGCTACAGCGAAACGTTCTTAGGAGACTATCCTTAACTTTTTGAAAAATTTCGAACTGCATTCACAGATTTCGAAAAAAATTTACAGTCAGCAAGAAAATTGACAATTTACACAAAAACTTTTTTTGATGCCAATCGATCCTGTTTCTTATAAGGATCAATAGACTCTATGGGACCAACCGAGGTTTGAGTACTAGAAATGTCAGAAATCGCAAAAAACGTTTCCCATACATTTGGTAGGAAATGAGACTCCAAATTTACTTTTATACATAACAAAACTTTTTATTAAGGACAGATTTGCCGCTAAGAAGACTTTGATAATAAAAACATACTGAAACCGTATTAGAAAGAAATGTATTTTTAAAATCATACAATTTACAATGCTGGCTATCTAGATTTTTGAACATTAATATTTTGATCCTTTTTGTTTATTTTCGAACAAACTTCTTTTTAGCGGCCAGTCTATCCATAATAAAAAAGTTTTGTTATGTAAGTATAAAAGTAAATTTGGAGTCTCATTTCCTACCAAATGTATGGGAAACGTTTTTTGCGATTTCTGACATTTCTAGTACTCAAACCTCGGTTGGTCCCATAGAGTCTATTGATCCTTATAAGAAACAGGATCGATTGACATCAAAAAAAGTTTTTGTGTAAATTGACAATTTTCTTGCTGACTGTACATTTTTTTCGAAATCTGTGAATGCAGTTCGAAATTTTTCAAAAAGTTAAGGATAGTCTCCTAAGAACGTTTCGCTGTAGCTACAACGGTTAAGGTACTTGCCCTTACTGCCCCGTCTCAAAAATCCACCCTGTATACAGTGTGTTTCATAAGTAACAATAAATATTTTAAACTCTTAAGGAGGTTGTTTAGACCGTCAAACTGAACAACTTTCTCTATGGGACCAACATCGAAATTGCGAAAAAAAATAGTTGATATCCCATACATATTTTAGCTCTAGTCGATTTGTAGAGTATGGAACATTAATTAATTTTTTTCGCGATTTCGATTTTGGTCCCATAGTGAAAGTTGTTCAGTTTGATGGTCTACACCACCCCCTTAAATGTTTGTTTATTGTTTATTTCCAGTTGTACCTAACCATTTTACTGTTACATTTTTGATCGGAAGAAGATGATAATTTACAATATTGTTCACAACACAATTTAGAACGATGTGGTTTTCTTACTTTTCCGAAACTTATAAAAAATAATCAAATTTTTCAAAGAAAACAGAAAAATTGTGACCGGAGCCACGCGTGCTCGTTCGCATCGATTAGTATGGAGAGTCATGGTCCAGGGCGGATACGCCTTAAGTTGGACCCTATATAATAGGTATATTTTAACGAAAATCTGACTTCATACAAGCATAGAGATTAGTTTTTTAATTGTTACAGATAAAATTCATTGACTTTAATTGGTGACTATTAAAAGTATCACCAGACTTCGTTTGTATGCAGCAGCGCGCATTAGCGGTCTTAAAACAGTTTTTGACAATATCTCCTTATTTTACGATAAAAATAGATAGGTATGTAACAAATTAGCCATAGCCACGTGGTCAATAAAATTGCAAGCCGACGAAACGTATCTACTTGTTACCCCCTTAGCCACGAGACTCCCCTCTGGGGTGTTTCTAAGCTCCAAATTAAGCGAATTTGTCTAGAGCTGTTGTGGCTGTGCTGTGCCAATCTGTGAATTTTACGACGAAGTTAGGACACCATTGATAGCACTAAAGCTCGCCATAGAATTCATCTAATAGAATCAACCTACCTATTAACAAGTATCACAAAAAAACTCCATTTCTATAACTTTTTTTTCAGTGGATGTTGAAACTTTACTTGCCATACTGGAGGGTACAGACACCATTGGTGGCGTAGATAATGGTAAGGTGGATGTAATCAAGATTAATCCTTGCTGCGACCCCGTGATCAGGCACTCTATAAAGGTTTCATCAAAATCGGATCAGTAGTTTAGAGTCTAGAGATATGATATTGTGATGTGCAAACAAAAAAAACACATTTGCTTTAGTCATTTTCGAGAGCAAACAGACTAGCATTTTAATTTTGCATAGTTTCATTCGATAATAAAAATCCGACGAATCAGGAAACGACCAATCAGGAATACGTCGAAACAGGAATACGACGAATCGGGAACAAATCGTAAGCGAGTCGGCATCGGCAGTCCGACTAGCACTTGGCCGATTTTCGGGAGGCCGTGCCTACAACACCTTTTTCGAGAGCTGGATCTGCCCCTGCCCGTGATAGGATGACGTCAGAATGGCGGAAAAATGCGATGCTGTGTGGCCTGGTGTAGTTCAACCCTAAATCGTGACACAAAGATCGCAGTAATTCAACGAGGAACGGCCTAAGACTTAAACTGCCCCGCGATTTCGATGTCGAGAAAGTTGTTCAGTTTGATGGTATGAAGCACTCTGTTCGATATGTAATGCATTTTATTTTACAACCTGTATAATATTACTCATAGTATATCGGCCGGCCAATTTCTATCACATCACCCCATTATATCAGGACCTGTCGATGTTATATTTTCAACAGCTGCAACTGCTCCGACGACGTCTGATGCGAATGGCGGTGCATCTACCCCTTCAACGCCAACTTTGACAGGCGCCCCTGAAATAAGCGCAGATAAAACTGAAGGTTCGTGTACTAAAGGTACTTTAAAGGCGACTTCTTCAACGTCCGAAGAAACAGCGCCTAACCGCCAATATGAAAATGACGACATTGATACACCATCAGCGGCATCCAGCAGCTCCCAAACGAAATTATCATTTGTAGAAAGCAAAAAAGGTGGCAAAATTTTATGGAGAGCTGGGTACCGCTACCGAGCAAATAAGAGGAATAAGAATGGGACAACTCTATGGGTTTGTACCCTAGCATATTGTAAAGCAACCATAACCTTGAACGATTATCCGAGTGCAAGGGTCTCTTTCTTACAAGCATAACTTTTTGCAATTAGCCATCCCGCTTCAATTAAAAGCAGGATCGCAAAAAAAACTTTTTCTTCAGTATCTTTTCTCTTGGGTGTTTCTAAGTTTTTAATGTTTGAAGTGTCTCGGAACTTATTTTAACGGTGTAGTTGGTATTTTCCCCCCAAGGATGTGTAGAAGTGATATGCCAAAAACTAAAAAATGTCGGAAAATTTCGAGGTTTTTCGAGCACTTAAAATGACAGTTAACACAGGTCTTTCTAAGCTGCAAATTTCGTTTTATACTACTGTTATTTATCTACTGTTATGTTATAAGATTGATTAAGAGGTAAAAACTTGATTATATTAAACTTGATAATTATTAAAATAAATGAAAATATATGGAATGAGCGCGTGATCGCGGTTTGATGAGTACTTGCTAACTAATTAATAAAATGGTGCGATGCGACCTCGATTGGTAGTAGGTTAAAGGTGATTTTTTTAAAATTATTTTTCAGATAGTCTTTTTGTCACTAAATGATACCTTAACTTAAATGATAAATAACTTAAATGATACCGGTTACAGATTAAAAGTACCATACTTAATTAGGGCCCCACCCCTTCTAACAAAACTCCGTAAAATGACTGGGCTAAGTACCATAGTAAAGAAGGGTCCCGCTGAGTGGAGGTTTTTTAGGACCCTGTTATTTTTGAAATTATGTACGCTAGAACACTGTTTTCACTTAAAACGTAATAAATGAAAGTAGAACTAAATCTTGACACCTGCATTTTGAGTTCCTGTGACTTGTAAATAAAAAGTGTCCCGCTCTATTCCATCAAATTAATATCTAGAAAAATTGCTTTACGAGATAAGGCCTTTGTTACTCTTCTCATCTATGTTGTAAATTGTATTGGACTGTTTCATTATTTTAAAGTCTTAAATTAATTAATTTGCTTTTAACGACTGATACTAAAGTATGTAATTTTTTAAACCTCATTACATCCACATTTCACTAGTAGTACCGAAACTATGTCCAATGTGACGACGGGGACACACGAGGTATGTGGGGACGGGGTTAAAATTTATTATTAATTAATATTTTAATTAACCCTTTATCAGGCATAGTACATTTCATCGACCACATATAAGTAACTGATATATTACTTCAAACTTCATTAAAAAGGTTCATTATTGAATGTTAATGTGATAGCCACAGCCTGTTTAAGGGTTAAGTAATATTAATATTAATTAATTTAATACTTAATATTAATATTAATCTAATACTACCTAATCATAAAACTGTAACTGAAGTGTGTCTGTACATTGAAGATATTTACAAAAAAAAAGATTACGATATGGTTTTTAGGAATTCCTGACTCGAAGTCAACCTTTTTTAGAAATTTTGTGTGTCTGTTTGTTTATGTGTTTGTTTGTTTGTTTGTTCGCGCATCACGCAAAAACTACTGAACCGATTTTGATGTTTGACTTTTTTTGACTTTTTTTGTTTGATAGCTTATGATCTGACTTAAAATCTGGTATATAATTATTTTATGCGGACGAAGTCGCGGGAAAACACTAGTTAATACTAAAAACGTTAAATTTTTGTTGTAACAACACACTTTGCCCTTTCCTACAAACCCCGTATCTCCATAATGTTTCCCCTGTAAAATTATCAATGTGTCAGTTAAGATTTTGACCGATCGTAATAATCAATATGTACCACATACGTTATTTGTAATTGGAGCGTTTCCGATGTAGAACTAAGTAAATGACTTATAAAATAACACCCTTCCAATTAATTTGAGTTTTTTCTTCATGTTTCATATAATTTACCGTACATTAAACCTATATGCCAAATTTCGTCACTGTGTTACAAATAGGTCGTGAAATACACATGTTTGAAACTTATAAGTGCTCTCCTGTAAAATTTTACTTTTGCACTTACGGGAATTTACGTAGGGACCGTCGTGCTTATGTACCACCGGAGCTCATAATTATCGTGGATACACAGTAGTTACGGAGTTAATACATTTTTTTCGATCGAGATTTTGAGGGTGTTAAATTCAAAAACAGCACTTCTTCTATTTTTCTTGTGTTACCCCCTCCCGTACTAACAGGTTGTGTACTATGTAGGTAGTCACCGTTTTCTGACGACAAGCTATAAAAACATTTTTTCAAATACTTGCTCGTAAAGTGGCTCTTATTGCACCGCTTTTAGCTACAAAATAACAAACGCTTCATTTCATCAAACAATTTATTTTAGTAACAAATAAACATTAATTTGTGTTATAAATACCTACATAAATATTTAGTTTATTACGTTTTTCATATCACCTTGTTTACAATAAAATGTCGTTGGTTGAATGGCGGCTACAGTCATTGCATTTAAAAAAAAGTCCAGTTCCATTTTCAAGTACCTACATATATTTTTTACTATGGCCATTTTCCACAAATACTTGTCTAAAATTGTTGTGTTTTACGAAATTTTATTACTTTTTCCTTGGAAGTATGTCGAAAAACGTCGTATGAAACGCGTGAGCATTGGTCATGACAGCCTCTGCTAGAATATACAACACTCGCCTGCGGCTCGTGTTGGAATCCCGCCTCGGCTGTAATGACAAATTTTGCTCACTTGTATTGTATCATAATGTACTATTATTTTCTATTTAAGGCATGAAATATAATCTACCTCGTTACTTTTGTTTTATATTTTGTGATAGGTAAGTAAGTACCTATAGGTACATCATTTAATATTTGATGCTTACCTTTGTTGTAACCAATATTTAGAATAACAATTTCTCAATATCATAATATGTTTAAAGTACCTACCTAAATGAATTTTATTTTATTTAGCATAAATAAATCTTAGCGCCCATGACTGTGTAGGTACCTACTATAATTTACATGCTAAATAAATGTTTGCATTATCTCATAGATCATCTCTTCCATAGATTTTATCTTAATGGAATACGAATAAAAAAAAATATTTTTTTGAAGGAATCTACCTACTTTTGTTTTATATTGTGTAATAGGTAAGTAGTTAGGTACATCATTTAATATTTGATACTCACCCATGTTGTATGTAACCAATATTTAGAATAACAATTTCTCAATGTCATAAGTTTAAAGTAGGTACCTGAATGAACTGTTTTATTAAGCATAAATCTTAGCGTCTATAACTGTGTAGGTAGGTACTATACCTACCTAGTCAACCTTTTTTTGACGACATGCTAACGAAATTTTTGCATTAAGTATCTCATTGATCATCTTTTCCATAGATTTAATCTTAGAAGAATACTAATTACATATGTTTTTTAAAGCAAAAACTTAACAGTTTGATTTCTTTAAAGACTAATCCCATCACAAACAATAAGTTGTAAAAAAAACAAGTCTCGCAACACAAAAAGTAAAAACTCATCTACCGTAAAAAGTTGTGAGATGCATTTATTTTATTTTATTTTATTATATTTGGGGAGCTTACAGCTACAAAACAAATAAGTCTCAAATTTAGTCAGCTATAGGCCAATTACAAGCTTCCACATAAATAGGAATGTATGAAATGCTTCCACATGTCCAAGTCTGTTAATTTATTCAGTCCCTACTCAAGGATCCTTATAGTGACCATATCAATATTAAAAATCTTCGTTACGGACTGTTGGTCCTACCGCTTAGTTCCCCTAGTAGGACCAGCAGGATTTTAAAAACCTCGTGGTCCTACTCTTTTAGGTTTTAAAGAAATAGATTGACTTCGCCATCGCATGAAAACACAATGTATCTCACAAGTAATACAAATTATTTAAATTTGTTTATTTAGTGCGATTGCCAAGACAATCTATCTATTTAAAACCTAAAATATTTTTAATATTGATATGGTCACAACTTTTTGCGGTAGATGAGTTTTTAGTGATTCGAGACTTGTTTTTTAAAATTTAGGTTTTTGATAGGATCTCATTTCTTTTTGTGGATAGTCCTACTTTTTTACTGACTGCAAATGTAACTTAGTAATCCCATATACCTACATATTATGGGATTACAAAGTTATTTATATGCAGTTATGGTGTATCTAGAAAACTGGACCGTTATCTTTGAAGCACTAAATATAAGCCATACAAACATATTCAGAAAGCACTAATAGCCCAGTAAAATTAGACAAATCAGGAGAAATAATTCCCGGAGTTTTGGAACTTTTTTTAAACGTTCCTTTGGTACGTAAGATTGAAGAAAAAAAAAGTCCTGGCAAAGGGGGGGTGAGCTCGAGGAAGGGGGGGGGGGCTCTGAAGGTGACTTTTTTCAGTTTTTCGCTTATTTCTCGGAATCTGTAAGTCGTATCGAAAAGTTTTGTAAGTACAAATTAATTCTCACAAAATTTCCTACAAAGTATGTGGTATGCACTTTTTTCATAGAACTTAACCTTTGAGGGCTAGAGGGCCAAGAATTTCAAAAATTATGAAATGTATATGGCAACCCTTATGAAAGTTGAAGATAACAATAAAATGATTCCATATTATTAATCAGCAACCCCGAAAACCCACGGATACAAATTTTCAGTCGGTTCGGCGAACCTTAAGAAGCTGCGTGGGCGTTTGAAATTTCCATGGCAGCCATCTTGGATATCGAAATTTTGGATTTTTTTTACCGACAACCAAATCTGACCAGGGTCCACTATGACATTTGTTAAGGTCCATACCCCTATCTATCATAGTTCCCGCGGGCCGTTGACCTCATCCATCAGGAGTTGACCTTCGGAGAAAGTCGAAATATTCCTTTTATCACCAGGGCATCCTTATGATGATTCTTAAAATAATTTTACTATTTCAATACTACATTAATCACTAACTAATCATTTACTAGTTGGTTGGGGCCTTGGGGGAGACCAGGTGAACAATTATCCAGGTATTTAGCTAATTCCATAGAAAGCGGTGGGGGGGATCGACCAGATACCTCTAATTGATCTCCGTGTTCCCCTTACGGTACAAAGATGACATTTGGGGATCATCATAAGGATGGCCTGGTGATAAAAGGAATATTTCGACTTTCTCCGAAGGTAACTCCTGATGGATGAGGTCAATGGCCCGCGGAAACTATGACAGATAGGGGTATGGACCTTAACAAATGTCATAGTGGACCCTGGTCAGATTTGGTTGTCGGTAAAAAAAATCCAAAATTGCGATATCCAAGATGGCTGCCATGGAAATTTCAAACGCCCACGCAGCTTCTAAAGGTTCACCGAACTGACTAAAAATTTGTATCCGTGGGTTTTCGGGGTTGCTGATTAATAATATGGAATAATTTATTGGTATCTTCAACTTTCATAAGGGTCGCCATACAAATTTCATAATTTTTGAAATTCTTGGCCCTCTAGCCCTCAAAGGTTAAGTCCTATGAAAAAAGTTCATACCACATAATTTGTAGGAAATTTTGTCAGAATTAATTTGTACCTACAAAACTTTTCAATACGATTTACAGATTCCGAGAAATAAGCGAAAAACTGAAAAAAGACACCTTTAGCGCCCCCCCCCCCCCCCCCCTTCCTCGAGCTCACCCCCCCCCCCCCTCACCAGGACTTTTTATTTTCTTCAACCTTACATACCAATGGAATGTTTAAACCAACTTCCAAAACTCCGGGAATTACTTCTCCAGAATGCCATTTTTCTGTTTAATTTTACTGGGTTATAAATGATTAGCTAGGTTTCAAAGCCCTAGGATCGAGGGCCCCGCTGGGCATACGCACACCTGGGATCGAAGGTGGTCCAAAAATTATTTTTAGATCCCTCACACCTAGGTGTATCGGAAAATACCCCATGTATGTTCCGCGATTTTTTGTAGTTTAGAAGTAATGATTTTTTGAACGAATATTTGAGAATTTTCCAGCGTTTTCTCGGGGTCCTACTATTTTGTCCTACTAGTAGGTCCACCATGGACAACTATTTCTGTTGGTCCTACTGATGCGCTGAATCAAAAATGTACTTTACCTCTGTGTAAAGAACTTAAACTTACTTTGAAACATCGGTTGAAACATCGGCGAGCTGTCAATTAGGTATGCTTTGTGTCAAACTTATATGACATCTTCGACGATCTGAAGCACTTCAGAAGCCATAGCATGTTACAAAATGATAAGGCTGTGTCACGTCTTTTACCTCGTTCGTTCGTGCGCAAATAGAAAGAGAGCGAAGGTGTGTTACCGCTATATCACGGTGCCATGCTATCTATGCAGGTCAGGAATGACGCATTATTTCTGTGAACATTGTTTTTTTCTGTTGATTTGTTTGAAGAAAAATATTTTTATTCATGTAATTGTGCACTTAGCTAAAAAGTACACAATAATATTTGTAAGTAATGTAAAATCTGATTATTTTACGTATGGAAGAGTGTTTCCAGACGATTATTTTGCAAAAACAAAATGTAAAAATTTCTTACTATGAAAAAGTTATGACAGTTTTAAGCCGCTCAGGTAGAAAATTCTCAAATATTCATTAAAAAAATCATCACTTCTAAACTACAAAAAATCGCGGAACATACCTACATGGAGGTGTGAGGAATCTAAAAAAAATGTTTGGACAATCCTGTATATAAGTAAGTACTCGTATTTCACCAAAAAGTTAGAAGTCCCAATAAGCTTTTCCTTCCGTTCTACCTTAATCTTTCTATGTCCAATCATAAATTCAGTTCTAGTTCCGTCCGGCTCTGGATGAGGGGGTCCTTCATAATTCATAATTGTAAACCCTTAGCATCATGAGGGACAATAGAGGCTGATGATGATTGCAAAACACTAACACCACCACCATCATCACAGCCAATATACCTACGTCCCACTGCAGGGAAACCGGCCTACCCTCATGGGCCTTAGTCCACCACGCGTGCCCATTGGGTAGGCCGGTTTCCCTGCAGTGGGACGTAGGTATATCGGCTGTGATGATGGTGGTGGTGGTGGTGTTTTGCAATCATCATCAGCTTCTATTGTCCCTCATGATCGGTACTTCCTCGTGGACCCGCTAATGTGTCCCACCTTGTTCCACGAGGAAACCTTGTTCCTCGTGGACCCACTACTACGTTCGGTTTCCTCACGTTGTTTACCTTCACCGTTTGTTACGTACCTACATAAGTTGGTAGGTACATGTGGCATGTGGCCCGTGCGGATTTGAACCCGGACCTCAAGATTGAGTTTCGCAACACCACCTCTCAATTTCCACCATACTAACAAAGAATTATTATAAGATATTAATGTCGTGGGTACCAGGAGAGCAGAAGAGTACAAAAGGTTAAACCATAGATTTTTGATTCAGCACATAAAAGGCCCGTCACAGACACGCGCTATAATATGTTGCTGTACTCTTCTTACGCACGCAAAAATACATAAGCACGTCTCTTTTCTGCGTGCGAGTGAGAGGAAGCGATTAGCAACTTGCGTGTGTTAGAAGAGTACAGCAACATATTATAGTGGCCGTGTGTTGCGCCCTTAACAGGGATATGGTGGGTCCGTCACGATAATATAGCAGAGTAAAGTTTAATATCTTGTACTTTTCTGCTCTCCTGGTACTTCTCTCAATGCATTTTATATAATTATATAAACCTTATGTACCTACCTAAGTAGGTAAGTGTAATGAGAGGCATAGAAGCTGATGATGATTGAAAAAAGCACACACACATGCAAACTACCATACAATTTTAAAAAATCGTTCGCGAACTGTACATGACGTAGACTCGATGTAGAGGGAATCACTATTACGCGACGTGACGTAGCGCGACTCACTATAAAGAGAAGCGGCGTAGGGGGAAAGCGGCGTGCCGGGAATAATTCCTTTTTTCTTCCATATTATTTAGTCGCTTCATGTGATTGTCGATTTCGGGTATATATTATGTCATAAGCCTTTTATGAGATTGTCACCTATTTGGTAAACCTACACAACAACGAAAAAGCCGTGGTGGTCCAGTGGCGAGTAACCATGCCTACCGTTCAGGAGGCGATGGTTCGATCCCCGTCCCCGTGTCCGAGTCCCCGTGAAGGAAAACATCGTGAGGAAACCTACATGCTTCAATTTCGATGCATGTATTGTACCCACTGTCGGCATCCCCATAAGTGGCGACGGGCTCACTCCCCGTCACACTGGACAGTTTCGGTATTACTAGTGAAACGTGGATGTTCTGAGTTTTCAGATAATCTCGGACTACCCCCTCGGGGGATAAAGTCGTGAGCATGCATGCACTAAAACTTTTCCGAAAATTTAAAAGAATTTTGTTGCTATGTTAGAGATTTTATATTATAATATTTAAAATGACAAAGCATTTGCTTGTAACTTAATAACCCACTGCGTCAACTAAGGGTTGGGAGCCACTGGAGTAGATAATTCCCCACCGGCGCCGGCGCAGCGCAGCCTCCGCGTGCCGGTAGCTATTACCGTTTAGATCCCTACACTGCAATTACTAAATCACAACCGAAAACCACTCTTAATGCTTAAGTGATAAGAATTAGACGACACTTGAAAGCACGTGGCTTTACTTGTACCGTAAATTGATGATACTGATCATTTCGTTAAGTCTTAGTAGGTTAAAGAAAGGTAGGTTGAATAGAAAATATAATTAGCTTTAAAGCTTTTAATATTATGTCGGGAAAATGTTATAACTCTACTTAAGTTAATCAAAACACAAACGTTCAAATCGAAAAGGAAAATGTTTATGCACCATAATATGAGTTACTTAGATTAGATTGGAAAACAATCTTCAGTTGTTTGGTGTACAATACCTTTTAACCCTCTAATGCATACCAAGCCAAATATGGCCTCTAGTCGAAATCATTTTTTATTAAAGGATATTTTTTGTTAGTTGTCAAGTTACTTATTAAACCGTATTGCCAACATTCATAGAGACATAACATATTTTTTCCAAAATACCTTTTCTTATAATTTTTTATAGTAACCAGCCATCATTTCATGACCTCGCTCGCATTCTGATTTCAACCTATGTAAAAAGTTAATAAAAAGCAAGTGAGAGTCTTTTAAAAATATAAGTCATGTAGTCATGACAATCTTCCTTATTTGAAGATTACCTATTTTTAGATTGTTATATTTTAAACCGTTGTTTACCTAATTTATGTAAGAAGTCATATATAGGGTCCAACTTAATATGCTGACACTTTTTTAAGGGGATGATCAGACCGTCAAACTGAACAACTTTCTCTATGGGACCAACATCGAAATCGCAAAAAAAAAATCTACTCTTCCATACAAAACTACAAACCTACTAGAGCCAAATGTATGAGACAGTTGATATTTTTTCGCTATTTCGAAGATGGTCCCATAGAGAAAGTTGCTCAGTTTGATGGTCTGATCATCCCCTTAAAAAAGTGTCAGCATATTAAGAAGGACCCTGTATAGCTTAGTATGCATCAAAGCTTCGATTTGTGTCATGAAAATGTATACTAGGTTTGAGAATATAAACGATTTTCTTTATAATCCACTCGCAGTATATGATGGACTTTATTTTATCTTCTTTTGTAATGTTTCAACTGCCAATCATCAATTTGTACTTGTTAAAATACAGTTTGATTATACCAAGTACCTAGAGTGAGACTAATCTGTGCATCAAATTTAATTATAATTTATATTGACAGAAAAGATTTTAATAAGATTATAGATATATTGACAATAGCTTTCAATTATGGATGTCTATAGCTTAAAATTATAACTAAGTCTGAACTTTCTGTACCCATAGTTACAGTAACAAGTGCGTAATTATGCTTTCAGCATGAGGTCAATGTGAAGTACTTGGTCGGTAATAGCTAACTGTCATTTCAACTAAGAAAAGCAACTAATATCTAGCCTCTTGCATAAATAAAACTTATCAATACATTTGCAAATGTTAAAAATACATGCATTTATGTGAGCAATAATTTTGGACTGAATGCATACAAAGCCATATATGGTTCTGAAAATTATCTTCTGAAATTAAAGTCAGAATTTTTTTTAAATCTTTGTTATGGTTTTTGTACTTCATATTAAACAGATATTTAGTATCAAACATTTTTTTGATCGCATCCTTCATAATTCATGCAGTAGAGGGTTAAACAACGAGAACTAATCAGTAAGGCTAGCATGACACGCACGACAAAACGAGATAAACGTCACGCGCGCTTATTTTGGCAAACGTGAAGCAACAAATTCAAAAGCATAAAAATATCTTGAACTTTTTAGTTTTTCGGGGGTGGCATGCTGGACTGGAGTGTTATTTTTGAAAGTCATACATCGTTATTCTTAAACAAAAGTGATGCAAAACTCTATGGATTTAATGCATTATTCGTTTATGACCTAATGAAAATAATAGAAATTCAAAAATAGCACTCCAGTTAGTTTCATCTGTTATCAGCGTTAAGAGTCAGTATGTACGAAAACCAATTTAAAGCTCAACTTTAAGCATTCACAAACCACAGAGTAATAAGATCGTGATCGCACAAAAGCAAACTAATTTAAAAAAGAGACCCTCGATACCGAATAAAGAGCTCACAGGAACGTAAAAAAGAATTTTAATCAAGAGCGAACATAATCGATTGTCACCGGGGCGACATGGAAAATTAAACGACACTTTCCGTACAAAATCCCGGCACATAAATCGGTCTGACAAAAACAGGCCCAAAAAGAGTTAAGCGTTCGGGAGATCGTCGAATACAGATTACTCGGCGCAGGTGTTAAATGAAAATAATAAAATTGGACGCGGACGAGGAAAAAAGAGGAGTGCGAGCGCCCGCGCGGCGCCGAACGAGCCGTAATTTCGTTTGCAACAAAAAAACCACATGTATGGTGTACCCTTAACCACGACCCTACACCTCGGATACCCATTCAGAGTCAATCCGCGACGTCGGGCCCTTTAATGCCTTATATGCACACCTACAACTTGCTGCCAGTTGGACGGTACCCTAATAGGAACATGATTATCTCGGTTCTATAAAATACGTCCTATATGGAAAACCTTGTAAGTGGGAAAACATTGCTACAGAAAAAGGTTCGCTATAAAACCAGCGACGAGTAAGACGTTCTACAGTTATTAAGTCGCAATAACTCAGCGGGCAAGAATTAGTTTGTTTCGTATCAGATGTCGTGAGATTTATAACGGCGATAGAACAAATTACTAGTAATCAATTCATATTACTCTCCTGCGCATATCAAATTGAGCACTTCCGAGGCAAATTCGACGGGAGATGTAATGCGAAATAAATAAATTGAGCGAGGCGCGGGCGCAGGCTGCAATTAGGGAAGGCAATCCCACTTCGCACGTACGGGCAAATTGCGGGCAATAGTCGTGCTGTGTTGCTCTACGTTTTACTGCAGTTGAAGGAAAATGAACTCTATCGACACTGGACTCTCAATGAAGCACAACGGTCAGGGTGTCCAGTATTTTAAACCTAAAATTATACCATCAAAATGAAGTTTATAGTACGTATCGTCTCTTATTTAGTAAGCTGGTTCAATATTGTATAATGGTTCAAACGCATCATCTCATTACTAATATAATATTCCCCAAATCAGAGCTAGTCTAAATATGTGTTTACTATCTAATCAATGCTAAATCCTCCGAATAAATAAAATAAATAGCATGCTCAGAATATCCACATTAATTTCCCTTAAATGTTTAACAGCCAGTGTATTAATTATGAGGATATGAAATGTCCTACATCGAACTGTCATTGTCATCAAGAACATTGTAGAATGACCTATGAATACTTCTAGAGATTTATAATGAAAACAATCCTTTCGATTATACCTGTCCATCCCCACAAAGAGAACACCCTTCAACAATAATAATACGCTGTAGAAGCAAATCCAGTGTAAAAATACAAAAGCACTATCGAAGCACTTTAAAACAGAAAAAGAACTAAGTATCGTAGGTCGTGATTGAGAAGTCATTATTGTAAGAAGCGATGCATTTCGCGGCGCCTGCCAACATCACACAAAAACCTAGTCTGAAGCTATTGCAGATTGCAGGCATTACTGCTGAACTATGTGCTATTATTGTAATTACTTCATACTTAGATTTTAGTGGCAATAGACGGCAGAACTAATGGTGGAGCAACTAGTGGTGGGCGGAAATATTAGAGCCATAAAACTTCCAGAGTTACAAGGGCTAAGGTTTTAGACGAGGCAGATGTTGGGGATTTAGTTTGAATTGTAAATAAAGGTGAATTCTTCGTTAAGACGGAAAGAGGTCATTAAGAGGAGCTTATAGGATTCCAAGTCCCAAAATAAATGCTTCCAAATATGTCAGTATTAGAGCTAAGCTTGTATTTAATTAAGTATGGGATGGTAAATAAATAACGAGATTATCTCAGCATCTCAGCGTCCTTCGAGACATTCGAGTTCATGAGACATGCGAGGCGGGTTAACGAGTATCATTTGATTAACATCTCTGTACTTTTGGGGCTTTTTTATTACTCCACAATTATGGTATGTAACCTGAATCTCAAGTTGGACTGGTAGCTTTTAAACCTTTGATTATCATCATCCCGTCATCAGGTTGTTTACATGCACTGTATTTTTCTTTTCACGCTTCTTTATAATCGTTTTGCTGCAAGCTTTATACTACAGTTTCTTTGCTCTTCACTTTATAATGAGAGGTCTTATTTATCTATGTTCGCCTTGACTAGTATCAAGTCAAGACGAATTTCGTTCCTCATATTGTTTGAACATTAGACAAATTTACACTTTTTCGCAACTTTGCGTTTCTGCAACTAGAAACGCTCATTAAAGTTAATTCTCTATTAAATCTCTTGCTAGCTTTTACTACGTCAACAAGACAAAACGTGACAGCAAGAGATTTGATGGAGGTTAAACTTTAATGAGCGTTTCTGCAACTGATAAGGGTTTAGTAAATGATTTAGATTTACAATTGAGATGTGATTCTAAAAGAAATGAATATCTAGCAATTACTGCAACACATTAGTATTTTATTTTAATCCAACTGAAAGTAGAAATAAAGAAACCGCCGTTAATTAATAACCCCAGTAAACCCGTGATAGTCAAACCAGCTCTATGAGCAATATCATCAAGTCAAATCAGGTCGTTCGCTATGGTTAGTTCACACATCCCACGCGAGTTGAAACTCTATACAGGCTCAATTATCTGTTAAATCACGTTTAATATCGGTATGGGCGTAACACCTTGCCTTCGACGACACAGCGCAAGTTGGAGCAAGTGACTGAAACCTTGTCGACGCCCACATGCTCTAAATGTCCTTTAATATTCGATAGTACTGTCCTGTGAATAGACGTTTAAGTTAATATTAAGAGTTGTTATGACCTGAATGTAAAGTCCGAGAGCAATTGGTTTTGAAAGCTGTAGTGTGTAGTATATAAGAGCGACGGTGGCGCGTTACGAAGGCCTATGGAATCTTGAGGTCCGAGTTCGAATCCGCACGGATCACACCACATGCCATATACCAACCATGCCAGTTTTTCTAACTTATGTAATTAATACCGACTGCTCTCAAACGGTGAAGAAAACATCGTGAGGAAACCTGCTTACGCTGAAGAAGAAATTCCGATGTGTATGTGAAGTCTACCAATCCGCATTGGGCACGCGTGGTGGACTAACGCCCATACACCCTCCCTGCGAGGGTAGGCCTGTGCCCTGCAGTGGGGATAGGTATCAAGTCATTTCCCTTTACTTTTAATCCAACGCGTATAAAAGTGAATTCAAGAATCCAGCATATTTTCAAGCGTTCGCATCAATATAGTTACATCAGGAATTCTTACAAGTATTTCGGTACAAACGAACTACGAATCCACGCTGATGTTTATTTACGAGTCGACGACCCCGGCGGAAAATACTAAGAATGTATTGTTAAAGTATAACAGAGTTTACAATCTAGGGCATTAACCGTCTAAAATGAGGTATTTGTTTAACAACAACCATTTGTTTACGTTGCTACATTGTATCGCATTCCGTTGGATTTCCATATTCAGAATTGGTCACTTACTTTAAGCTTGAGATGTAACCAGACGTCCAAAAGCGTTTCCCTTTTAGCCGCAACAATGAGTTAGATGCACCGATATGATCCTAAATCGAAATATCGATCAGAGTGGCATGACGTTGAAGAGCATTGTGGTTAAAGTGGCCTTGTTGTAAAAATAAAAGAGATACGTAATCATTGGGAAGGAGAATCATACGTGAACGCATTACGGCGAGTTTTCGATTCGTCATGGAAAGGTACGACATTAAGGATGAATGATAGCATGGTATTGCCTTTCTCGGGACTTATCAAAATTTATCCACGCTTCGCTTTGCTTTATGAAGCACAGGAATCATTTTCAAATTCAATAGTAAACGCCTACGCGTAAACTATGAAAGGGGGGATCTAAATACCAGAATAAAATGAATAGATATAAATTGAAGGGTTCTGAAAGCAACAATGGATGCATCAAGCATTGTGGCGCGGGTAGGCGGTGCATCGTCGTCATAGAGACCAAAGTGACAAGGACGTTGTGAAGAAAAATGGTAATTTGTTATAAAAGAATTCAATTAAACTATATTTAGTCATCCCACGCTCACAATGACGTGTACATTTTGTAGCCATTCACAAGTATCATAATTAGAATCAGAGATATTGTACCTATTTAAAATACCGAGTACCTAATTTTACTCTTTTAGACTCAACTTTTGTCTGACTAACACCGCTTCGAAGGTGTTATATTATACTGACTATCAGCTGAAATTATATTATGCACGAGATCTTCTTACTGCCCTCTTCATCATCATCAACCTATCAACGTGCACTGGTGATGAGTTCGGCCTCTCACAAGCCGCATCACAAAATTCTACCCTTTACTTTTCTCATTCTGTCGCTCCCCGATACCTGTATCAGGCCTGAAATTATATTATGCACGAGATCTTCTGACTGCCCTCTTCATCATCATCAACCTATCAACGTGCACTGGTGATGAGTTCGGCCTCTCACAAGCCGCATCACAAAATTCTACCCTTTACTTTCCTCATTCTGTCGCTCCCCGATACCTGTATCAGGCCGATTTTAGCAGCAAAATATTAAGAGAATATTATTCCGAGAGCGAAAATGCGTGCTGCATACAAAAGTACTAGGGTGATATTGAAAATATCACCAACTAACCAATTAAATTCAATGAAATTTTGCAGAAACAATCTAGAAACAAATCTCTATGCTTCTATAGAGTCAGATTTTCGTTAAAATATACAGTTTAAAAAATCTAGATCTAGATTCTAGCTAGACGCTAACCAAAGAATACTAACTATTCGACAGCTAGAAAAAGGCGAGTTTATAGAACTCTATTTGAATCTCTCACTTTGATGATAATTCCATTGGTTGATAGATTACAATGGTTCACAGTATATTAGTTAGTTAGAGCATTCCCTCTTAAAAGATCTGACAATTTAAAATGTAATAGGACTTTATCAATCTAACGTAACCAGTAATGGGCTCCTTTGCGCCGGGATCGACAATGGACGGGTTATTTGACTGAGCTTGCTTTTTTTTTTTTTGTTTTGACGAAGCTTGTTGCTGATTTATATCTGTTTGTGTATATGTGTAATTGACGACGCTTGTGCTAACCAGTAATCATTACTTAAAATCAAGATTCCAACCACAATAATAGAGAAAGCAGGAAATGATATCAGTGAGCATTTAGGATATAATTCAGTTTATAAGAAGCCCCGTTATATAACTTTTAAGTCTAAATTATAAGTATGAAAATGGTTTGATTCGAGGGTCTTTGTGTTTGGGCTGGAGTATTGAATAGAATCAAGTTTGAAGGCCATACGGTCGTACCTTCTCCGCGCTATTGTCGCGGGCCAAGGTGTCGGAGAACGCGGGGCAAGAAAAAGTAAAAGAAAGCATGAGTTAAGTAGGGTTGGCACTCTTTACGAACTGTTATTAAAGATTTTCTGAAATAATTACGCTTAGAAGAATGCTGATATGTATAATTAGACAACGAAAATAAGTAGGCGGTCAATCAATAATGTCTTTATATAAATAAATTAAATAAATAACGCTCACAGGCACATACATTGTAATGATCCCAAACTAGCACTAAAGGCTTTTATTATGGACACCATACAACAACGGCACGAACATATAACATCCATGACCGAACCTGGATTCGAACCCAGGACCCTGGTTTGGCAGTCCGGCGTGGTAACCATTACACCAACCGGGTCGACACCACCATATAACACCATTATCTGATACTAACTCTAAGAGACTTATCACACAAGCTATTTTTACTGAGCGTTGTCGCCGCAAATCTGTCTCAGAAATATCGCGGCGATATGTTCCATCAACGCCGACGCTCAAAAATACCTTGTGTGATATGGCCCTAACTATGTGCATTATTTAGTCTATCTTTATGCGTCATTTCATTTACATGTTAGAGGAATGAGCTCAAAATAATAAAATTAAAACCTTGGCTTTTGTCTCATTAAGACTAGGTATATGAATGAAAAACAGCTCACAGCAAATGAAGGAAAACGTAACAGATATTATTAGAATATGTATAATTATCACGTATTCGCCTGTAGCGTTCATTACAGAAATGATTCATATTCTAAAACAGCTTTTCATTCATCGCGCTTGTGTAGGTACAACTACTAAGGGTAATATGACTAGATTAAGGAAAACCACAACCAGGGTATTTTGGAAAAAAATCCACGTACAATACGTAATTATTTACTTCTACGTGCATCTACACTTCATAATCATTCTCTTGCCCTTATCCCATTATTTGTGAACGACGCAATATCTCTGTTAATCTTCCATGCATCTCTCTTCTCTTAGTCGTCATTTCAGTGCTCATTCCTTTCTTACACATATTATTATTATCATCCTTCACACAATCAATCCACCTTTTTTTCGGCCTTAATCTTGTCTCTAAAGTTATCTGAAAAATAATTAGTCACTACTCAAAAGTAGAGTCAAAAATGCAAATTATTACTAGGCGGCTGTTTTTGAAAAAGTTCAAATTTGACTGACTGCATAACTTAATCTCAAAAACTCAAAATGATTAGTCAAACTACATTTTAAATAACGAGATTTGATATTCTTCTAAAATGTAGACTATTGAACACGGGTCTTCCGCCATAAAGAAGGGATTTTGCTATAACCATCAAGAATGTGCCGAACAAAGTTATAGTCAATGTTGCTGTTCATTTTTTGGCAGTCGCCACGTACGAATACGACATCCATAGGTAGTAACAGCGTGATGTTATTTATTCCACACAAAAACGAGTATAATTTTTATTTAATATAAAAATTTGTAGAGCGTCGACAACCCTATACGGTTCCCGCTATTGTTATTACAAAATGACCCATCTCAATGTCGATCGGTTCTCGGAATCAACCTCTTAACTTTATGTATAGCGTAAGCGCCTTTGAACAGTTTATAAGAGCTTATTTCTGACACCTCGGATGAAACATGGCGCATAACGAATGCGCGCGCTTCTTCGAGAAGAAACCTTCAAGGGGCCACAAAATGGAATTCCAAATTGGATTCGAGGATTTATTTGTGACTGGGAATTAAGTTAATGTTATGTGACTGTGGGTACGTTAGTTAAGTATAGTTTTTTTAACACATTACAGTAGGTATTTAAGGCTAGGTTATCCCAGTGCAAGCGTCTCTTTCTTGCAAGCTTAAGTTTACAATTAGCCATCCCGCTCCAATTGAAAGCAGGATCGCAAAAAAACGTGTTTTTCGTCAATATCATGGGAGTTTCTAAGCTAAAACTTCTCCTGAGTTCACTAGAAATATTTAATGTATTTAGTTAAGTACAAGAATAAAAAGTTAAATATCAGCAGTTTAATCATAGTATTGAAAAAACATAACAAAAAGGGGTAACTTTGGGATTTTTTTCTATCTAGTAAACTTAATCTAATCGTGTAATTGAGAACAGTCGCCCATCCGCCCGATCCTTAAATAAGACATAATTTAATTTCAGACTTTAAAACACAGTTTAAAACACTTTCGGTCTTGTTCAAAAAACGGCCTCGACGGTATAACAGCGTCTTAAGGGGCAAACGTGGGAAATATTTACATAATGTCACAACCAAAATCCCATTCGGGGTTGTCGGAAGCCCTACTATCAGCTAAAACTACCATCTGCATGCAGTTGTAGCAAGGCTCTGCTTCAACATATTGAAGGTTTCAGGAGGGAATTGTGTGTCAAGTGTTTTATATGCTAACACAGCATAGGTAATTACCCTTAGTTGCTTCGTTGCGAGTAACCTTGCCTGCCGATGGTTCGATCCCCGTCCAGGCAGACTCGTACCAATGAGTCTTTCGGAATTCATGTACGATTTGTAACACCACTGGCTTTTCGGTGAAGGAAAACATAGTGAGGAAACCTGCATGCTTCAATTTCGAGGCATGTTTTGCACCTACTGTCCATTATAAAGTGGCGACGGGCTCACCCCCCGTCACACTGGAGTTTCGTTACTACTGGTGAAACGTGGATGTTCCGAGGTTTCAGAATAACTCTGACTACCCCCTCGGGGAATATAGTCGTGAGCATATGCTATGCTATGCTTCGTAAAATACCCAAGGGAAGATTTGGAGTGGTCCATTCTAAGATTGTGAAGATAAATAATTAAATACCAAAGCTTTGCTTTATCAAAATCGATGAACTTATTCATTTCTAGAGGATAACACGATTAATATTCGATTATTTTTATATTTTAAATGGGTCTGAACTTATAAAACTACAAATTAGTCTTAAGGAGTGGAGATTTGATTACTTTAAATACATAATGGAATTTTAATTATGTAAATTTTACTGCATCAATAAGAAGACCAGACACATACATTTATAAAAAATCCTCAGTATAGGAAAACAACAAGTAAGTTGTTATGTATAAAGAAACCTAGGTATAAAAAAATCTGTATAGGTAAACAGGGTGGTTAGGGTAAACCGTTGCTTTACTTTAAGGGGCTACCTGCCGGTTTTGGGTAGCTTTGTAACCATTTTATTCATTAACTATGGCACTTTTTGAGCTGAAAAATCATCTGAACCATCTACAGGATATGAGAAGTGATGTGATTTTTCTAGAAATCTATTTTAATTAATAAAACCGAAGAAAAGGGACTCTAAAGTCACCCCTTTTTTTCCAGTTGTAACCATTTTACTCTTACATTTTGAATCGGAAGAAAATGAAAGTTTACAATATTGTTCACAATACAATTTAAAATGATGTGGTTTTCTTACTTTTAAGAAATTAATAAAAAAAATCATCTAATTTTTCAAAGAAAACAGCTAAATTCTGACCGGAGCCACGCGTTCGTTCGCATCGATTAGTATGGAGAGTCGTGGTCCAGGCCAGATACGCCTTAAGATGCTCCCCATAGGTAAACGCAGGACCGGGCCATATTTTGCTGGTTTTTAGAAGCTATTTGAAAGATTGTAATTTACAAATGAATGAAAACATATAATAGCAATGATCTTCAACATCTCGGCTTTACTATTAGCTATGAAGTATATTTCTTATTTTTCTATAAAATACATTGAAACCTGTTTACAAAGGAAAGCCGAAAGCTTATAAGTTGAAGTCACTTTTACTTGCGACACACCATGGTGTAGACAATATATAATCTAAAAGTGCTATGAAGTAAAGATTTTTGAGAACGAACTGTTTTTTATTAAAATATCGACCCCTCTGGCCTCAATTGTCGTAAACGCCATAAAGGACTTTTTACAGGAGAAGCAAAAAACGAAAATAGAAAAAAAGAAAAATTTATATCTTTCTTACTTTTTTAGCTATATTGATGATACTTACATAAAAATACTCGTACTCAAATGCTTCAAAAACTTATAAGTATTGCACTGAAGTAGAATGCAGATTTAAGAAGTTAGCATGGAGATACGCCCTAAAATAAAGCTGTTGAATGGTGTTTACTACCCAAAAATAGTATAAAAATTTATTGCTGATTAATAATAAAGTAATAAAAGCATTTTTATAAACAAAAAGGCAAGTGATTAAGCAGTAAAAGGCTATTTTAATAAACACATTTTTATGTTTTTTTATTGTGGGCTAAGGTTATTATGTGTTAAGGTAATGTGTTATATTCAAATACTTGGCAAAAAAAATTATACCCTATTTTCATTAATAAAATATCAAGAATAGGTGGGTATTAATTAATTTTAGGTGAAGGGTGAATAGCTCATCGTTTAGTGTCTTTAATAAAAATATGTTATAATCTTTAAATCATTTGTTTTCATAATCTGTTGGAAGGAAATTTAAAGGAAGGTAATGAACTGCCACTGATTTAATTTGCCTGGCAGAAAACGCTGAAAACATATACATGGAATTTGAAGATTTTATTACCATCCACATCGGTTTTCATCCCCTTCCTGAGCAAATCATTATCATCCTTACAAATTTCACTACCATCCGGAGCTACATTACCTTTTTCTTAAAAACTACCAGAGATTAAATTAAAAGGTGCCTTCAACAAAATGATGATCATTTCGGTTTCAATAATTATATGATTGACTAAAAGTTACCACATTACGAGAAAAAGAAACATCTCGAGAGAACAGGCCCGATTTGCATGAAACGTTGGAACGACCCTTACACGACATTAAAATAATTAAGCTGCATTTTCATCCTCTTCGTCACTTTCTAACAGGACGTCCAAGACTTGAGCCTCATTTGGAAGTAGTAAATATTCGTTATGATATAATGTTTAGGGATTGTAACAACGTCACAAAGGCGTTTCAGATCCTTAAATTTAGCACACGAAATCGGTAATCTGCGTTGGTACAGAAGATATCCTTTACTTTCTTCCAGTTCTCATTCTTATTCTTTTCTGCCTTGTTCTTTCCCTTTCCTTTGCTTTTTCCTTTACTCGTTTGCTCAATATTGAAAAAATCAAAACGTACGAAACTAGTTTTTGGTCTCAAGAATAAGTGTACCAAAAATCATTAAAATGCGTTATGTTTTACGGGTTGGAAAAGTTTTTTTTTATATGGAAAGTATTTCACTACACTATCCTCTTAAATTATAATAGCTATTATAGTTTAGGAGGATGCGGATGTGGATGTTTTGTCATGCAAAGGCGCAAAGAAAGGAACGTTATATCGTGTCATTTTCGTCCCAAAACGAACAAATAAGCATAAGCATATGCTCACGACTATATTCCCCTAGGGAGTAGTCAGAGATATTCTGAACCTCAGAAAATCCACGTTTCACCAGTAGTACCGAGACTCTGTCCAGTGTGACGGGGGGTGAGCCCGTCGCCACTTATAATGGACAGTGGTACAATACATGCCTCGAAATTGAAGCATGCAGGTTTCCTCACGATGTTTTCCTTCACCGAAAAACAACAACGAACAAACAGTTAACTTAAAATGTCGTTTACGACCCGGTGCCACCTGAACAGACGTTGAATCGTGTCATTTACGTCCCAAAACGAACAAATTGTTAACTTAAAATGTCGTTTACGACCTAAACAGTGCCATCTATACTAGTATAGATTGAATTATATATGTTTGTACTTTTACCTAATCAACGTCTGTTAGGTGACACCGGGTCGTAAACGACATTTTTAGTTAAATATTTGTTCCTTTTGGGACGTAAATGACACGATTCAACGTCTGACCGAGGTGACACCCGGTCGTAAACGATATTTTAAGTTAACAATTTGTTCGTTTTGGGACGTAAATGACACGATATAATGTTCCTTTCTTTGCTTTCAAAGTGCATGCAATGAATGCACTTTGAAATTTTACACACATTAAATTGTTTTTCACAACCTTGCAATAAAGATGTGTTCTATTTATCAGTAGCGAAGGATGCTATTATCGCAAAGGTAAGCCATACTAATTGTACTTGTTGTACTACTTGTAATTGTACTTGTTTACTAAATAAATGTGGATTAACATGGTTAGTAATTCTGTAAGGCAAGCCGATAACAATCGGTATTTAGGTACGGCCACTGGCATTTACGTCACTTCATCGTAGAAGGAACGTATTCTGATAAATCTTTTTTTTTTTACGTCAAATATTATGAAATTGTGATTAATTAGTATTAGTTTTATTTTTCTTTTGTTCTTTGTTTAGGTTAAGTGTTATATTATAATAATTATATTTCGACGAAATTTAAAAAATAAATTTAATTAAGGTTTGATTGGGTCGTAAACGACATATTCTGTAATTTTCAGATTAAAATGTCTTTTACGTCTTTTCTTCTACAATCGATTGGCGTTTACGTCACAGGATCAAATATTTTGTAAATGAAATGTCTTTTACGTTGTCTTTTATTTATTTTCTTAGTTTTTGACAAAAAAAAACAATGGTAGTAAACGACATTTTTTTGGGATTAGCGGAAGTTTAAATACACCGATCGATAGAGCGAAAAAAAATAAAAAAAACTGTATTTTTAACTCATTTTGGCCAAAAGTGGCGTTTACGACAATTGAGGCCAGAGGGGTCGATATGGAACCAACATTGAAATCGTAAAAAAAAAACGTTTTCCATAGAAAATGTAATATTAATAATGTATGCCTTAAAGTTTACACCCGTATAATTTTACTTAGAAAAGACCATCATTTCTTCTCTTGTGTGTCGTACGAGGCGACTAAGGGATACAATTTCTTCTAGGGTATTTTATGGGAGAAAGAAAAGTCATCTATCAACCTTGATATGGAAAGACGCCATCATAATTCCTTTAATTTGCTAAAAAAAAACTACGTAATGATAGTTGGTGGTTGTAACAAAGTTTGTTACTACCCCGATGGGATTATGGTCGTGAGTTTATGTCTGTACAATAATCAAACTACACATAAATCCAATCAATTAAAATGGTTTATTGATTTGCTGGCAATTTATTAAATCAAGTTCATCTAGGAGAACTAAGAATGTTGTAAAGTATGATATAAATAATAATTAATAATACACTACTTACATGTGGGAAAGAGAGGTAGGACAGTGATGACGTAAGGAAGGTATGTGAGAGAGCGGTATGAAGAATGTACAGGGGTGAGCGGGACGGAAGAAGGGATGGGAAGATGGTGTCGGATTAGAAAAATCAAAGTTGTGACTTGTGCAGTGTGCTAAAATATTAAAATAAAGACTAAAAAGTTAAAAGTATAATTGGCGTTTCCTTGCGACCCCTTTCCCCTTACATACATACATACTCTGTAGTTGTACTATTAATTAATACTGGTACCATGGATGCCAATCCTCCTAACAAGCATCTAAAAAATTGGCCATGGCAGTCGGTAATGTTTGTCCTAATTTTGTATATGTTCCAACATTTTTACTTAGTCCCTTTCTATCCAACGAAGCAATTTCCATCCTCTTAGGTTTTACGCATAATAGATATTAATATAATATGCATAATAGATATAATTATTTTACTATCGATAATTAATTTTGAAAACTGAAACTAAAGAAAATAATTATGGATACCTGCATTTTACCTAGCTTGCTGTATGGCTGTCAAACCTGGGTCTACACAGACAAATTAAAACAAAAGATAGTAACCACCCAAAGAGCAATGGAGAGAAGCATACTCAAAATCCGAAAAATACAGAAAATAAGAAGTGACATAATCAGGCAAAAAACAAAGCTAACAGATGCTATAACACGAGCCTTGACATCAAAGTGGCAATGGGCTGGACACATCTCACGATACAAAGACAAAAGATGGACAATACAAACGACACAATGGAAAGGCCCGGCCGGCAAAAGGAACGTTGGCAGGCCAAACAAACGATGGGCCGATGACATCGCAAAGATAGCTGGAGAAAACTGGATGAGCACGGGTAAGGATAGAGAGTTGTGGAAGGGGATGGAGGAGGCCTTCACCCAAAATGGGGTCCATAGCGCAAACATAGAAGAAGACTAATCATACTAACAATCTAAAAAGTGAAGATACTAACAGTACTAACAACATTTGAATATTTGAAATGTAGTAACCATTATGCTATGGAATCTAAATAAAAGGCTTTTTTATTTTATTTTATTTATTTATTTAATTAATTTTTTGGTAAATAATATTATACTACGGTTTTCATACATTGTCAATAGATTCTTTACAAGGGACCCTTTAACACCCTTTTTCTTTAGGGGTATTTTTGTAACACCTGTATAGTTTACACTGTAATTTATGATTTACCTATCTATTCTGAATCACACGGCAAATTGAAAAGTTATCCGATAGAGTTGTCCATATTCCAGAAACAAATAGTCCTTGCAAGCGTCATAATAGAAACTTTATTTAAAAAAAAGAACCAACCCCAGTATAAAACCTATAGGATGTATTGCTCCTGACCGATTTCGGCCACGGTGACTGCTTCAACTCCGTTGCTGGCGTTGATGGGCCCTCATGTGGCTAATATAGCCAATCTTCTTGGAGAAGAACCTCGCACATAGCGGGCACGTGAGGACATCATTCTCATAGTGATATTGTATAGCGGTCGGTGGTTGGACTTTCAATTCATCACATTTGGCGTCTAGTTGTGATCACTTACTTGCTTCGAAGTCTATAGGATATATTTAATCAACAAAGTAAGTAGAAAACATTTTTTTTTTACGATTTCAATGTTGGTTCCATATTTTTAAAAAAAACAGTACGGTCTCAAAAATCTTTACTTCATAGCACTTTTAGATCATATATTGTCTACACCATGGTGTCGCAAGTAAAAGTGACTTCAACTTATAAGCTTTCCGTTGTACACAGGTTTCAATGTATTTTATAGAAAAATAAGAAATATACCTACTTCATAGCTAATAATAAAGCTGAGATGTTGAAGATCATTGCTGTGTTTTCATTAATTTGTAAATAACAATCTTTCAAATTGCTTCTAAAAACCAGCAATATATTTTGTATAGGAATATCATTGATCATTATAAATGGTGATGGGCTCTCTCCCTATCACACTGGGCAGAGATTCAATACTACTAGTGAAACGTGGATGTTCAGAGTTTTCAGAATATGTCTGACTACCCCCTCGGGAATATAGTCGTGAGCATTGCTTATCTAAAACATCTCAGTGACAGTGTTTATTTTTGGTAACCAGACCTTGATTGTTTATATTACAGGTGTATGTGTGCGAAATTAATGAAAATATCAGATGTATCCCAATCGGACACTCAATAAGTTTACTTCTAAACTAAATTTCAGTGAAAATGTTATATTATGTGAGTTCTTAACAAAAATTGATAAAGTATGGAAATTGTTGATGGAGAGTTGTTCGCTTACTGTTCCTGAATATACTATTATGTAAATCAAATTACGTATGGACAGGAATAGAGGAAATTATCGATGTACTGTTAAAAATAACGTCAACTGCAAATTTAAGCAGCCTGTACTAAAAGTACACAAAAACAAAAACTAAAAACACGGTTCCAAATCTTACCAATGTCATCTTCCATGGTATGAAAATATATTAAGACTTGTACTTATTGCAAATACGTAAAGATATGTTCAAATTATATGTATCACTTACCCATTTTCGTTGAAATTCACTGAAAAACCACAATACAGCAAATTCAAAAACAGAACACCAGCACAAACATCACAAATCGGCAGCCATTTTGACTATCAATGTTGCCAGTAGGAATTTTTTTTATGAAGAATTAATTTGTTCTCATTGAAACAAACAAATAAACTTTCTAGTACACCACTATTACACCACCACTCCTATGCTTCATGAATGACACCACCGCAAAACCGTGCAATGCTGCCGCTGGAGTACGGCGGCAGAGCGTGATACGTGCTGCGCTATCGTGCCTTCGCTCCCTTTCTTTTTTCACGTGAACGAACGATTTACATAAAGTCGGCGTGATATACCCGTATCACGCGCAAACTCCGGAACTCGGAAGTGCTATTAAGTTATCCGGAAGTAATCACTAATCACCCTAATCACACACTTTCAAAATCATGATCGAATGATGTTTAATGGTTTAATGTCACTTTTTACTGTTAATTTGAAGTGTCTTTCGAAAATCGCAATCCTGCCGCTGGAGTGCGGCAGAGCCTGATACGTGCACTTTCGTGCCTTCTCTCCCTTTTTTTTTCACGTGAACGAACGAGATACATAAAGTCGGCGTGATATAGCCGTATCACGCGCAAATTCTTCAGCGGGGCTTGTGGGCAGCCAACCCGCGATAGCGGCATTTAACGAGCATTTAACTCATCCATCTGTCAAATTTAGTCTTTTATATAGTTCGTTCGCGCGCAAATAGAAAGAAAGCGGAAGCGTGATAGGGCTACGAGTATATCACGCTATCGTGGGTTGGCGTACAAGCCCCATTAGATTGAGATTATAGCCAAGCTCAGGACGCAGGCCTGGCCAGGAAGGTAGAGTGGCAGGCAGGCAAGCAGGCGGAAGAGAAGAGGAACAGTATAGGTTGCATGTCACAGTGATATAGCGCTATCACACCTAACGCTCTCTTTCTTTTAGCGCGCGAACGAACGAGAAAAAAGCCGTGATACAACGCCGTATCTCGTGTAGCATGCTACCCATGTAGCATGGGTAGCATGCCACCGTGATACAGCGCTATCACACCTTCGCTCTTTTTCTATTTGCGCGCGAACGAACGAGATAAAAGACGTGATACAGCCTACGAATAAGAATAACTAGATACAGCCGTATCACGTGTGGTCTATGCAGGTGCGGTATTTTTACCGCCACACGTAGGTTGAGTATTCTATAGATTTCCTGACAGCGTATACTCGAAAGGGACAGAGATATGACAAAAATGTATGAGAAATCGTGCCTTTGTTTGCCATAGTTGCAAGATTTTGTATGCTATTTCAACTGTGGCAAACAAAAATATCGCATACGCAGAAAGGGACAAACGATATGGATTTTGTCGCATTCACTCTGTGTAATTAGCGTATAAGGCTGTCTCGTTTTCGTGACTATTATTATTTTAATGCCTTTTCTAGTTGATTCTCTTTCTACGCCGCCACATGATTTTGAAAGTCACACGGCCGGCATAAAGAAAAAAAGCAATAGAAAACGAACTAAGAATTGGTGTTGCCAATGTAGGCGTTTGTTTTTCTTTTCCTGTCAAGAGCTGTCAAAAAGGTTGGGAATTTGTGTGTTTTTCGAAAATAAATGAAATCTATTCTAATCTTACTGAAATTTAAACCAAATTCAGGAATTGCATAGTGATATAAAGTGTCTAGTGCCTGTTATTTATAATTTCACTCATATTTCAGCTTCAAAATGGTACAGCGGCTTACGTTCCGACGACGACTGTCGTACAATACAAAGTCAAACCAGAGGAGAATGTGAGTATTTTTGGCATTTTATTAATTAAAACATGTGTCATTTTATCCACGAATCCGGCCGCTTTATAATTTTTGTCCTTATTTAGGATTAAAAACACCAAGATTCTAACATAACCTCAAAATGAATATTCTTGGTTATAAAAGTGCAATAGAATATTAGTGACGATTCACATTGAAAGGTAAATGGTACCATTGTGTGCAAACAATATAATAAAGGTTACCTTTAATGTTAAAATATTGAATGAAAATGTTAGTCAAACAAGACATAAACATGCCACTTTACCCTATTTTCATTAACTTTTTGAATAGTTCTATCGATTTTGAAAAGTTCTAATTTAATCCATCTGGACTACTGTCCGATTAAACTACTTTAAACCTAGATACTTAATACTGAAAATAAGTTCTAACCTATACTGTCTTTTTAGCAGCTCCAACATAATCTGAAATTAGAAATTCTGCTTTAACTTTTGACGTCCCGGTCGCCCAAAATGTTAAACTGTTCTGCATCCCGAAGTCCGCCCGCCGGCGAAAACCGGTTTGCACAAGAACGACTGATTTCAAGTGCTAATTGTTTGAACTTAGACCAATCAGTGATGAGTATTGTACACCAATGGAAAGCTTATATCCGTACCTGATCACATACCAGTCTATACAAGTGAAAATAATCCCTAGAATAAAGAAATAAAGTACAGAATGGCTTAAGGCGATATCGCGACTTCGGGACGTAGAGGATCGAAATCAGCTGACCGGATATCGCGACTTCGGGACGTCAAAGATTAAACGCCTAAATGGTCTTCAGGCTTCAAGGAACCTTACTGTCAAATTGCAAAAAAATATGTTCAGTAGTTAGTTGAGAAGATAAGCAAGTAAAAACAATCTCTTTCATCATTCACATTATCTGAATTTTGAAGGCAACTACCGTCTTAATACTCTGAAGAAAGGTTAAAACTCTGGTTGTGTATAAAAGATGACTGCGGTGAACATCTACCGCCTTAGAATCTTTCCGACATACACTTGGCCGTTTTTTTTAGCCTTTGTTCATCATGGATAATGTAGCATTCTAATGGTGAAAGAATTAGAAATTTTCAGTACGATCCAGTAGTTTCGGAGCCTATTCAATACAAACAAATGCAATACAAAAAAATCAAATCTTTCCTCTTTATCCATATCTAATTATTATTCCTCATTATCATTATATTTTATCCATATTTCAGAGTAAGAACTCCCGGTGGCCGTCTAGTGTATCAGTACGTCAAGAAACCCAAGAAGATCCCGAGATGTGGCCAGTGCAAGAGCAAGCTGCGCGGTATCCAGCCGGCGAGGCCCGCTGAACGTTCCCGTCTCTGCTACCGCAAGAAGACAGTCAAGCGCGTGTACGGAGGAGTCCTCTGCCACAAGTGCGTCAAGCAGCGCATCGTCAGAGCCTTCCTTATTGAGGAACAGAAGATCGTGAAGGTCCTCAAGGCACAGCAGGCCGGCGCCACCAAAGCAGTCACCAAGCCAGCGAAGAAGTGAACTTGTTAGGGTGTAATAAATAAGCTAAAAATCTTTCAGTGTTTCATTTCACTATGTTGTAAGTGGTAACAGTTAATTCATCTAAACAGATAAGTTTTTAACTTCTTACAAAATTCAAGCACTCTTTCATACATGGTTTAGTAAACATAAATTAGTATTCTTTATTTGCACACCAAAATACAACATGGACGAAGGGTACAAAAAGCTGCCTAAGATCTAGAAATATCTAGCTTTTTGTACTTATAAAATAATAGGCAGTCTTGTTATTTCATTATGTGGATCCCACTCCCACACGCTGAAAGCTGTTCCTCTGTCTATGGCGGAACCGGTCGAACTTTTAATAAACGTTACCTATGAGGATTATAACCAGGAAGTTGGAATTTGTATTGGTATGCATGCTCATAACCATACTTTAGTTTAATCATTTCTTTGTGACCTACGCCACCTTCCTGCACGGCTAGCATGCCACCCACGACAAAGCGTTTAAACGAGAAAAACGTCATGCGCGTTCTTTCTGGCATACGTAAAATAATAAGGATGGGGGCACATCTCGATTTTTATCGTTTTCTCGGGGGTGGCATGCGAGGCCTACTGGACCCTTATTTGATTTTCTCAGCAAGAGATAGTTTCAATAGGGGATTATCTCATAGTTTTTCTACTTTTTTGGACGGAAACTTCTCAAATGGCAACACCATGCACTTGTCCTGTCAGTCAGTTGCATTTTTATCGCTGATAAAAATAGCCATGTTGGACAATGAAAAGGGAATAGAAATGAACGTCATATAGCTGTTTCTCTCTCTTTTGTCGCTAAAAATTCCAAAACCGTGCAACTTAAACACAATCTTAGCCATTGAAAAATTCAATCGTGTGTGGGAGTGATTTTATGGTGAAATAATTAAATTATATTAGAAATTAGGAGTACCTATTTATTTATTATTAAAAAATCTGTGATATAGATATACTTAACACAAACAAAATGTCGAATCCTTGGAAGAAAGTAGCAGAACCTGTTGATGTGCAAGATCTATCAGAAATCATGTCGGAAGAGTACGCGAAAGGTCTTCAAGACAAAGAAGAGCTGAAGTTTGCAGAGGGAATAACCGATCTGCAAGTTAGTATCTCTCAGGATATATCCCCAGATCTGTTAAAACAGATCGAGGACGCTAATGTGAAGGAATATTGCGACTCTGACTCCATTATTGCAAAAGTTTTGCAATGTCAGTTCGACAGGGAATACGATGACGAAATCAAGAGAGTTGAGAAGAAGCGTAATGGTGACGCAAAGGTCTCGGTATCGTACGAAAACTACCGTCACATCCCTGATAGTTTAGTATACGACTCAGATTCTGAGGACGAAGATGTTGCAGAAAAGAAGGACTGGGACCGTTTTGAGACCAATGAGAAAGAATTCGCCAGCATCCCGAAACGAGGATTCATCATGAAGGACGGTGAGAAAGTCACCAAACACGACAGCGATATAAACGGCAGGAGAAACGCTTGCCGTGTGATGGCATTCCCACCGGAAGTCTGCACCGGGGACGGCGCAGGATTCGACATGAAACTGCCAAACTCTGTGTTCAACCACTTAAAAGAACAAACTAGACATCACCAGGCACGTAAGCATAAAATGTTGGACCGCAAAGAGAGCCACGCTACGGCTGAAATGGGTCTTGATGAACCAACAAGACTCATTCTATTCAAACTCATTAATAACGGTGTCCTGGAGGATATTAACGGAGTTATCTCGACTGGGAAAGAATCTGTTGTACTTCATGCAAATGGGGACACATCGTTTCCTGATCTCGTTGTTCCAAAGGAATGTGCAATTAAAGTCTTTAAGACGACGTTGAACGAGTTTAAAACTCGTGATAAATATATTGAGGCGGACTACAGATTCAAGGATCGCTTCTCAAAGCAGAATCCACGTAAGATTGTCCACATGTGGGCCGAAAAGGAGATGCACAACATGATGCGTATACAAAAAACTGGCTTGAACTGCCCTGAGATGGTATGTTTGAAGAAACATATCCTATTGATGTCTTTCATCGGTAAAGACAATAAGCCAGCTCCAAAGCTAAGAGACGTGATTCTAAAGCCAGAGAAATGGCAAAGTGTTTACAACGAGGTTGTTGATGCAATGCACAAGTTGTACAATGTTGGGCATTTGATTCATGCGGATTTGTCAGAGTATAATATTCTCTGGTGGGAGAACAAATGCTGGTTTATTGATGTGTCGCAGTCCGTGCAACCGGACCATCCGCATGGGTTGGAGTTTCTGCGGAGGGATTGCCGTAACATTTGCAACGTAAGTCTGAATTCTCTAGTACTATTTCACAATAATAATTAACAGATAAGGAAAATAGGACTGAAAATGTGTTAAATTGAATTTCACAATCCCTTACGTTTTATTTTGCAATAATAAAGTATATAATTATATTTGTATTTATAAATTAATGGACTTTTGCTTGTAACTAGCACTGCATTTCTACCAATGTCAAGTAGTTTTCGGAACACAGTTGAGAAGAGATGGCAATCCTTGTGGAAAGCTTAAATGTGAATACCACACCATTTACACAACCAATCAAGGCAAAACTTGCAATGTGATTCCAATCAGAAAGTTACTGAATTGTACCATCTTGTTTCAGTTTTTCGAAAAGAAAGCAGTGCCAGAGATGAAGTCAGCGGATGAACTATTCAAATCAATCACCGGCTTTGAAGAGGTGGATGTCAACTTACTGGAAGGTGTCCACACCACCTTCAATTCACTTTCGTGCCGCTTTGAAATCTCTCTGGATGACAATAGGAATTCCAGTTATCCATTTGAGTATTGCTGGCAGAAAGCAAATGAGGGGAAACCGAAGAGTGACAAAAGTGGGAATGAGGAATCTGACGACAATGATGATGACTTTGAAGAAATGTGGACGCATTCTTTTAAGAATAAAACGGTTGATACAGCTGCCAATTTCGGTAACGAAGTAAAAGTCGTTCAAGATGTGGGTATCGTTGAGAATGTCAATTTTGGGAGAGAATTGGAGGTTAATATACCAAACCCAGATGGTGATAGTAGTGGAGGAATTGATAAAAAGTCTTAAAATTACACAACTGTTTAACGTTTTGAAAAATCATTTACGAGTGTTATATTTTGTAACCATGTAGCGATTATATTTAAAATAGCTCAATACTGTTCAAGCAAAAATGAGAACGAAAAAAATGTAAAACTAAAAGAAGTTCTAAAAAAAATGCATTTGCTAAAGGTTTTATGAAAATAAAAAAGGGGAAGCTGAATTAGTTCATTTTATTTTCCATTTAATTTATAACAAGAAGGGGTTTCAATTTACAAATATATACAGTATTAACAGATGTTGCCACCATATTATAGTCACAACATTTTACACGACACTACTTCCGCATGATGAAAGACTGAACATTCAAATATAGGCTTAAGGTTGAGCTCTGTAGCTACACTTTACAATGACAATATTGTTGATTGACTGATTGCTGTGTGCTGTTTGCAATTGTATGTTTAGTCCAGTCATTTTAGAGTTTCCTTGTATGCACACCCTAACAATAATTCATCTATCGCTGAAACTTTGCAGTGTGATAAAGTAAAGTATACAGATTACGGTTGACAAATAATCTAGGACCGGAAAAAATTTAAACCTAGATTATTTGTCAACCGTAATCTGTATACTTTACTTGATAGATGAATTATTGTTAGGGTCAAACCCTAAAATGATTGGACTAGTTGTCATTGTAAAGTTTGGATGTTTATTCTGTTACTGTGCAGGAGTGGTGCCGTGTAAGTAAGCTATATGACCTTAATTACTTACTACTTACATTCTAAAATTAATTGATCTACTTAGTATTTACATTGATATAATATGAACGGTTCTTATTTAATCAATGACTAATAATTATTGGTTTATTTAAATTATTGACAAATTGGAAATTATTTACATAAATAATAATTTCAACATCACATTTTAGATTGCTTAAATGACGAAACATTTGGGATAACTTATAACCTGTACCAGTGCCAAATTCTGTCACTGTTTAATTTTCTTTGCTGTACAGTGACCAAATGAAGGCAGCCTGTCAGTGGGATGGCATGCCAGCAGCCAATGATATTATATGTTACTAGCTCACTGCCTGCAACCATACTACTAGGAACTGCACATGGTGCTCAGACAGATAGCATGTTATATTAAAATCTACTATTCCATACAAAACTGCAAACCTACATGAGCCAAGTGTATGGGATAGCAGATTTTTTTTTGCGATTTCCATGTTGGTCCCATAGAGAAAGTTGTTCAGTTTGATGGTCTGATCATCCTCTTTAAAAAGTGTCAGCATATTAAGGACATGAGCGTTTTTCTTTTCTTTTTTAAATTCAGTTCCTAAAAATCTCGACAGATGGCATGTTTATCGCTCCATGGAGCCGTTCGCGAGATCCTGTAAAAATCTTGTCAAGACTGTGCCTGCCCTTTTTTTGGAACGCCAAGGGATCAAGCCCATACAACCATGTCAGGCATAAAAGTTTCGAATTTTCGATTAAAATGGTTAGTAAATAATGAAATATGCCATCAAAAGATGCGTTGGCATCTTCTTGATCATCTTTTCCCTCTTTATAATTTTAAAGAAACACTTTTTGAAATTTTGACGTTTATTCGCACACACCGTAACGCCATCTATCGATCCCCTAAAAACCAAAAGAAAAACGCTCAAGGACCACGATGGCTGCAGTTAATTTCATCGTAGATAGAGCCCGGGCGGCAGAAACTTTCGCTACACCACGATTCTGTCACACGCGTGCATGGGTCCGACAAACTAATAAACAGTTAATTCACTAAGCTAAAGATAAATGCTGTGATTGTTTCTCTTTAATCAACTCATCGAGCAAGTCACTCTGCTGCGACGTGAGGAACCGCTTGATATCGGCTGCCACACTGATGAGGGAGGACACGTCCGCCGTCGCGCACGATATTATGACGGACTGCAGTTTCAGTTGCAGGTCTATATTGAACGGTATTGCTGGAAAAATTAACAAATAACGGGTTCTATTGCTGTCAGAGTATTTTCAACTTTAACAAATAGACATAGAGTAGATATTTCTGTAGCATGGAGGCACTTGAGTTTGGTTGATGATATTCCAGAACTTATGGCTCAATTCAGATTAAGAGCAGTGATGCGGTGAGCGGTTTAGGTTACCTAGCTGATTCAACTTTACACTGCAATAAGATGCGATTTCAATTAATGGATAGAAAGGATAGTGCGGCTGCCCGCGTCTTGGCGCTGTCATTTTATCCTTGTCTTTAAGTTGTTGTATAAACAAATCAACTTACAATCACTTTCTGTGTTATTCATTAAGTCCTTGAACAGCTGCCGTAGTGACACAGGTTGGCTTTCATCTGCTGGCTCCACTAGAAGAGTTAGTAGCACTCTGCTCACTTGTAACCTGCAATATATTAGTAACAGTAAAAATGTTTATCTTTATTTAGGAACTGGAAATATTTTTATTATTGAATGTGGGTTTCCACTTCCATCCATTTTTAAAATATTTTTATCACTACATAGTATAAAACACAATGTTTTTTTTTTTATAGATAGAGTGATTCAAGAGGAAAGTTTATATGTGCATTGCACCCGTGCGAAGCCGGGACGGGTCGCTAGTTTTGTATAACATAAAAGTCTTGTTCAAGATAGTTTTAGTCATCAAACTCATCATCATGTAATAAAATTTAATTATTATTTTTGTCTTCCGATGATGTTACTTACTCTGTTAGTATGTCATCTGGTATTTTTAAATTGGAGTCACACATTGTGTTTGCTGATTCCAGAGCCACGTCAAATCTTCCTGAAAGAGAAAAAGGATTTCCTTCATTATTACTGCCAGTTGTGATCCTGAACTATGGAACGTATAACAAGCTAGAAATAATAAGTAATTTAACTACATAATACAGGTGTAGATGACAATTGGTGCATCCCATCACAACCTTTATACAAGCGCACGCTACTATATAGAAGTCCCGCGAAAAAAATCATAATCCATTACTATAAGAATCAAAACGTCTAGTGGCAGTGAAAGATTTACTCTGACGCAGCGTCCTGCTGTCCAGGCCTGTGAGTAAATCCTGTACTGAGATGCATAATAATAATTAGAATGTATAATTCTCACCACAATCAATCTGTAGGTTCAGCAAGTTCCTCATGTACATCAGCCTCCTCGTTCTATCCTCAACCAGCTCCAGGGCCTGTTCGTAGTAGGACACGGCTTCCAGCTTGTGGTTGAGGGCAACAAGGTTTTCCGCTATTTCCATTAGGATCGAGGTTCGTATTGGAGACTTGTCGGGGTATTTGCTGAGAGCTTGCATGTAGCAGCCTATTGACGCCTGCAAAATGTTATGTTAATAGTTTATTTAAAAAGTTTTGAAAACTGTTTTCAATTAAGATTTCTATTCTAGGTACAGAATAGTAGTTCAAAACCTTAAACAGTAGATATTTATAATACATATGGAACTTTGTTTTTTAGTTATGGTTTCTGCTTGCAATTTTGTTCACATTGTAAAATTGTGTTTGAGAGTTTTGTGGTTGGGCGACAACAGAATTATTTTTAAGGGCCTCAGTGACGTGGCTGAGGGGGTGGCAAGAGGACGTCTCGTGCGTCGGCTTGCGATTTTGACAGCCACGTGGCTCCGCCGTTTTATGGCGGTTTCTAGTGTGTTTTTGTTTAAAAACGGGGCCTTGAGATCGCCATATCCTATTGTACCGTACAATATCTAATGAGTATATCCTCAACACTTGACACTGGCGAAATCTAACAAGGAAACGCCATTAATTAAGAATAGAATAGAATAGAATTTTTAAGGGGGTGCCTGATGCATCTGGCTGGATCTATACATTATACCTACTAATAAAGTGCTTATAATTATAAATATCATGAACTTAAAGTAAATTCCCAATGTAAGGTACAGTGAGAATTTACTTTAAGTTCAAGATAATTTAATATGCATACATACATATTATACCTATGCCACTATCCCACAGGGGTAGACAGAGACTATGGCTCACCACACACTATGATTCTTACATTAAGTAAGTACTTACACAACTTTCTCAAAAATTTGTATTTTTCAGTGTATTTTCTTCCAAATCAGAGGTGTACACTTACACCACCCTCCCAGTGCTCATGCTAAACTTAGAAGTTAACTTTATCACCATCTCATCAGCCCCATAGAACCCTCTACTGGGTAACAGTCTCTTCTTCCTCACAACTCAGTATTTTTTTTTTATCAAAACAATATCACATAGATAGCTTTGTGAAATCATTATTTTGACTCTATCACCACATCGGACAGTGTTCTATTGTAGAGAAGGTGCCGTCAGATGTCACCATCTAGGTACAACGGTCGTGCGCTAGTCTTATGCACTTTACAGAACCCATTCAACCAAATACTCTGCTTATAGATTGCCACACCACCCGATTGCTTAAAAACCTTACCTCCAAATTCTCCCTATCAGGGCTATAGAACTTCAGCGCCTTAAGTTTCTTCTCTGCCTTCATGAACTGCCTCGCAGCAGCCAAATAGTGCTCCGCTTCGCCCAAGAAGTTACCCGCAGAAGCCTCACACTTTGCGGCCCCTACGTAGCAATGTCCCGCGAACGCCGGCTGTTCCGAGTGCTCGCACTGTATACCGAGCGCTATGAACTCGTTAGTAGCTTCAGATATGTTCGGTTTACGCATGAAACGCCTGGGAAAATTGAAGTAAATAGAGGAAGAGTAACAGTGAAATTTGAATAGGAATTTGAGAAGAGACGCTTACTTTTTCAGCTTCGTATTAATGTTCATGTATTGCTCGTTGAAACTAGCACCGAGATCTGTCGACATTGTCTGTTTTTAGTATAGAAATTATCATAAAATAGTAAACAAAATAAATACACAACAGCACAACTGCAGTCCAGGTGTGTTTTTTTTTTTTCTTCTTTAGTGAACGAACGAACGAAGGTCGAAGACGAACGATGCTATGTTTTATGTATGTTTTTTCTCTCTTTTCGAGAGAGATCTTTTCTCTCTTTTGCAGGGTTCAAATGTGCCTTTTTTTCTACAAACAAAACGCAACCAACACAGCTGTCAAAATGGGTAGTGTTCGTTTCATTGCTAAAATGCATGGCATTTGTGATTCTTGTATTTTTTTTTCCAACATTTCTCCATAATTTAAACTCCATAATTTTATTTTTTCACTAATATTTTTGTTTGCTTCTCACATTTCTAAAATAAAGATAACTTTCTTCAAAATGTTCTCAACAAAGTAGGTGTCCGGGAAATTATCTAAAAAAGCAATAAATTATAAAACACATCGAGTTTTATTTCAATCAAAGAAACGAGTATAACCCGTTCAATCAGACTGTCAAAATGCCTGACGTGACGTGTCCTGTATTTGGGATAATTATTTTCGTGTTTCTCAATTAAATGCCATGTATTTGAATAACTAATAGTTGTGTGCATTAAAAATAAATCTAAGAGACTGTTTTACAAAAATGGATTTCTTCAAGAGCGGTCTCAAGACCGTCCTCGGAGCTCCCGAGCCCGGCCAACTACCTTCAGGAGCTGAAACTGTAAGAATTTATTATCTCTTGTGAAAAGTACTGAATTATACACTCATATAATAGCTGTAAACACAGGCTTATCAGCGACACTTCCTTGTAAACTGGCCGAAAACTGAGCACCCGTATGGCAGTTTTTATTTATTACATAAAATTATTATTTTGAAATTTGATACCAAAATAAAACGATATTAATAATCTATGTAAGACGTCAGCAATTTCTCTAAGAAACCTTGAGATTTGTAGCTTTATTACTAAATAGTTTATTTTCTATCTGTGTAGTAAATCATACAAAATATATGCATGAATCTCTCTTAAAGTCTGGCAAACATCAAAGGCATCCAACAAAACATAATATTTATTCATACGCACACAGATGCGTCAAGATGGTGGCTACATTGACTTTAGTTTGTGGCTTTAAAAGTAGCTGAAATCTATGAGAATATAATGATGGGGGAGTCTCGTTGCAGGGTTTGCCCCGAACACTTGTCTTTCGCGTTGTGTTCGCGCGGTATGCGTTTCAGCCTGCCACGAGGCTCCGCAATCCTTCTCAGTTGTGTTCTTACTTAAAAACAATCCTCGAGATTGGATAGATACTCCCTCAAACCACTTGACACTGACGGAAATGTGGTGCTAAGCATGAAGTCCATTAATTATAAATAATAATAATTATGACAAGATGTACAGATCTCAAGGAAGCAATTACATTCATAAACTTACACCCCCCACACCCTCATTTTTTGTCTGCAGATGAATAAAATAATCCTTAATGTTTTCAGGTGGAGCGTCTAGTGGATCGTGTAAACAACTCAACGTTGCTAGAGGACCGCAGGGATGCGTGCCGTGCGTTGAAGGCTTTGTCCCGTAAATACAGAGTCGAAGTCGGTGCTCAGGGCATGGACACTTTGAAACAGGTTAATAAACAGATGCTATAATATTTATTTTATTTATTTATTTACTGATCAGTTGACTGATAGTACAATGTAAGTAAGTAAATTAACAAATAATTGATGCACTATAAACCATAACTGGTTTGTTTGTACGCTGCTTTTGTTTTTTAACAGAAAGATACTGATAGAAATAGATTACAGCTGTACAATAGTAAATTACACACAGATCACATCTTAACTATTATAAAACCGTAAAACCATAAGGAACAAAAAAGTAGCGGTTCACTTCATATAAATTCAAATAACATTCGATAGCGCGATTTAAATGACGTGCAGCGCCATCTATTGACAAAATAGTGTGTTTGTTTGTTTGTTCGCGCATCACGCAAAAACTACTGAACCGATTTAGATGAAACTTTTTTTGTTTGATAGCTTATGATCTGACTTAAAATCTGGTATATAATTTGTGCGGACGAAGTCGCGGGAAAACACTAGTGTAATCTAAATATAAAATCTGAGGCATTTTAATTTACTGCCTTTATATTTTTTATTTTCTCCGGAGGCAGAAAGCAGCAACTTCTTTTGGCGCAGCGGGACGAAAGTTGGCACTTTCTGCCCGGAGGGGAGAAAAAGTGTTTACATTCTCCAGAGCTAGCATGGCAGCACGACTCCAAAGTCCCGCCTTGTCTCTCTTTTACTTGGTTACAAAAATCTGCTTTACAATGGGCAGCTTAACTGCTTATTGGCTGGCCTTCTGTCAAGAGAAAGCTTATTAGCTATAAAGCTATAGCTATAGCTTTAGATTTGTGGGACTGTCCCTATAGCACTAGATGGATAAAAATTGTATAAACCTATGAGGCTGGCATTGTGACAAGGGCCATGAAAAAATTTGAAAAAAAATCGAAATCTTAGTTTTATAAAAACCTTGCCTTTATTTTGCGTATCCAATCTGGTATTATTGCACAGATAAATTTAATTCATATTGAATTTTAATAAAGCATACTATGACATGACATACATAACACATTTATTGCAAAATTAATCATACATAAAATACATAAGCTATTAGCTAGTTATTTACTGTTTGTAGGTACACAATAAGTTTGCCTTGTAATTATTAACTGTCCCTTTGCGGGTCTGCTGGAAGAAATCTCTTCAGAGATAAGTTCACCCTTTGTACATGTTTTCTCAACTTTGTGTATTATAATGTCTTTGTGTACAATAAAGTGTTATAATAATAATAAGCATTTAATATACAATTATTTACGTTTACGAGTAATTTATGAACTCACATCCATATTGTGTTTTGGGGTAGATATTAAGTCTACTACAACTAACCTTTTAAAGATGTGATAAATTAATTATTTCAGTACAATTTTCTCTTAAAAATTTCAGGTGCTCGAACTAGACAGAGCGGACAATGAAACAATAAATTATGCACTTGATACTCTCAACAACATAATGTCCCCGGCACAGTTCGAGGAGGAGGAGGACAATCCCCACGTCCCCATGAACATCGGGGAACAGTTCACTGAAATGTTCATTAAAGACGCCCATAACATTCAACTAGTATTGGACCTACTCGACGAATACGACTTCAGAGTCAGACTATCAGCTGTTCAATTACTAACGTCACTATTAACAAATAGACCGAAGGATATCCAAGAGATAATTCTTGTGAAACCAATGGGCGTATCTAAAATGATGGATTTATTAGGAGATTCTAGAGAAGTGATACGTAATGAAACGTTGTTGCTGCTAATAAAGTTAACTAAAGGTAACGCGAATATACAGAAAATTGTAGCGTTCGAAAATGCTTTTGACAGATTATTTGAAATTGTTTCTTCGGAAGGGTATTCCGATGGAGGAATCATTGTCGAAGATTGTTTACTACTCATGCTTAATTTGCTAAAAAATAACAGTAGCAACATAAACTTTTTCAAAGAAGGCAGTTACATACAAAAGATGTTGCCAATGTTCAATACACCGGACGACACGGAAGAGCTAGGCTGGTCACCGCAAAAAGTTTCAAACGTACACTGCATGCTCCAAATGGTTCGAACGGTGGTATCACCAAGCAATTCCATTCAGTTGATTTCGTCATGTCAAAAGATAATGAAATCGTCCGGATTGCTGGATTCTCTATGTAACATTTTGATGGCTAGTGGTGTCCCTGCGGACATATTGACGGAGACGATACATACAGTGGGGGAGGTGGTAAGGGGAGATGTGACGAATCAGGACTTCCTGGGGAATGTTATGGCGCCGTCGAATCCGCCGCGGCCGGCCATTGTTGTGCTCCTCATGTCTATGGTTAATGAGAAACAGCCGTTTTCTTTAAGGTAAGAATCAGGGTGTAAAGGTGTGCTCATATTTAAAGTGGTCTTCAGACTTTATACAAAACTGCAATACCTACTCGACTCAAATGTATCGCGAATTCGGTGCAGAATTAATAGTGAAAGATCTAACAAGTATACACTCTCGAGAAAAAGGCCTGAGTTTATGTAGTTCTTTGTATGCACGTAAAGCCTGACCAGGAATATAAAAAAACCTGTTTTGGGGGCGCAAACCAAGGTAAACGTTTAAAAATTAGTTCCAATGATTTTCCGCAACATGGCAACGGTTTTACTATTAGGTCCAATTGATAATAGGACGTTTTGCTTTTAGGAGGTTGTGATGCGTAGGTTATTTTGCTTATAGGTCATTCCCATACGAAGGCTACTTTTCTGGATAACTAACAGCATAACTAACAGTCTGTATTACTAACACTATCATATTTGTCTTCCAGATGCGCAGTCCTTTACTGTTTCCAATGCTACCTGTACCACAACGAGATGAGCCAAGCGAGTCTCATCCAAACCCTCCTCCCCTCCTCCACGGACGTGTCGAGCCTGACCAGCGGCCAGCTGCTCTGCGGAGGCCTCTTCTCCTCAGACGTCCTCTCCAACTGGTTCTCAGCGGTCGCGTTACTACATGCTCTGTGTGACAATCCCGCGCAGAAGGAACAGTTGCTAAGGGTGCTGCTGGCTACTAATATTGGTAGTTCCCCGGTGTCGTTGCTGCATCAGTGTACTTTGCTGCTGCAGCAGACTACTAAGTTGCAGGCTAAGGTACGTGTAAATGAGAGGTTTTTATAGTGTTAAGATTCTTCTACTTGTGTCTACATTGACATTCTACAACGACATTGATTGATCAATGATCTGAAATATAATATACTTTATTTTAATTAATTCAAGAACCACGCGAAAACTACTGATCCTGATATAATGCGGGTTTCTAGATTTGAAAGCCAAGCAACATATAATCAAAAAATGTTTATTCACCGTTTATTCGAGAATTTCTCCACCTCCAGTCGGAAAAGATTTCATGGTTCTTCCGAAATAATCGCTAAAGCTGAGCACCAGTATTCACAGTGACAGTGAAACAATGCATGTACACACGGCGATACATCAAACTACGCAAAACCAAAGTAAGCTGGCCGCGCTAAGGCAGAGTAATGTATAACGTCGCGCGGCCAGCTTATGTTTGCTTTGCGTAGCTTGATGTGTGGCCGTGTGTACCATCAAGTAATTTATACCTGTATATCACAAATAAATTGTGTATTTGTATTTTAGTAATTTATAATTTCCATTTCCCTCAGGTAGCCCTACTAATGCTGCTATCCCAATGGATGAGCTACTGCCCACCCGCTGTCAGCGCCTTTCTTCAAGTGCCAGGAGGTGTCGGCTACCTAGTCAACCAGACATGTTCAAACGAGCACGACGAAAACGAATACCTACTCCAAGGCCTATCCGCTTTCCTCCTTGCCATCTGCATGCATTTCAACGACGACTCCGTTGATAATTATTCGAAGGACTCGTTGAAGCAACTGCTGGTCAAAAGGATCGGTATGGAGACGTTTACAGCGAAGTTGAGTGAGGTGTCTAAACATGAGTTGTATAATAAGGCGGCTAAACATCCACAGTTGAGAGTCAAGACGTCCGGTGAGATATTGATTGACTATGAATTCTGCAGGCTTTTCAAGGTTTTGGAGAGTGAGTATTATTTTGTTTCGATTTTTATTGAGTAAAAGTTTTTCTTTCGCTGATAAATGGCCAGTGTTCAAATAAATTGATCTTTTGAAAAAATAAAATTTGTGAATATCGATTATTTTGAGACCAGAGCGCGGCCGTATCATGGCAGTGTGATTTAGCGATATCGCATAAGCTTATGCTCATGACTCACGACAACATCCACGTTTCACCAGTAGTACCGAAACTCTGTCCAGTGTGACGGGGGGTGAGCCCGTCGCCACTTATAATGGATAGTGGGTACATTACACGCCTCGAATTAAAAATTTCCTAGTACAGTTACAATACGTTAACGATCTTGTAAACGATATAATCAGAAACGCTCGACAAGGCTTATGCCATGCCTTTTATTTCGTTCTTTCACGCGCAAATAGAAAAAGGGCTAAGGCGCGATAGCGCTATATCACGCTGCCATGCTATTGGCCGTAGCCTACGGCCGCTGGTCTTTTTTGTAGAAGATGCCTGTCCTTACATTGCAGGTGTCCTAATCCAAAGCTTAACAGCTAAACAAGAGAACGGCATCAGCGACCCGGCGCTAGAACGCTCGTCCCCTGAGAGCGGCACCTTGGAGCAGTACAAGTCTCTGATCAGACAGCAGGACGCCAGGCTGCAGGAGCTCATGTCGCAGGTGGACGGGCTGCTGCAGCAGAACCAGTCGCTACAGGTACATACTATCAGACCTGGCGTTAGAACACAGTACAAGTTTCTGATCAGACTGATCAATGCGTCGTTAGTCAAAAAACAGACGACCTTGAAGGTTAAGCTAATAAGAAGAATGGAGAAGTCCTTCCTGTCTTGCTCGACAACTCTGACAGGATCTGGCTCGCAAGCCTTTTAAACCTGGATTGCAAGATAGCAACCAGATAGATCTATCTATAACGTCACGCCTCTTTCCCTGAGGGGTAGACAGACACCAAGGCGAGCCATTTGCTACTTTGCTTACCTCTCGCCACATTTACATCCATACATCTCTTCATATATCCCCGCCAGTTTTGAGTAGACAGTTAGATATCTATATCTATCCCTGACCCTATGGCTATATAGCCTAGTCAATTTACGGCGTTTTGTTAGGATAGGCGGGTGGGAAGTAATTACGTATGGGATTTTTAAACAGTAACCGGCACCATTTAGCGTTCAAAAGACTATAAACCCCATCTTCTTTAAATCCCAATACTATAGGAATAATCTTGTACTAAAATAAACCAACTTATCATTCCAGGGTGCCCTAAACGACTCCATATCCTCAAACTCCCACCTCAAAGACGAGAACACGCTCCTCAAAGCGCAAGTATCAGCCCAAGTGTCGGCGCAAGTGTCCCAACCCCACGACGATTCCAAAATCAGGGAATACGAGTCCAGAATGCACACGTTGAGTGTGGAACTGACGAGGTTGAATAACGATTTGAGGATAGCTCAGGAAGGAGAGAAGATCGCTGTTGAAGAGCTGGAGAGGGTGAGGAAGGATCAGGATGATTTGCTGGAGCTGCTGGCTGATCAGGTTTGTTGGGGTTTTAAATTCTTTTTAACTACTTTTTGTTCTCATTCCGGGAATATTATAAGTAGGAACTAATTAATATTATAAGTAATATTATAAGTAGGAACTAATGAAGTAAAGACGGAAAACAGCGCATAATTGAGTAGAAAAACTCTTTCGTCTGGTGATGACGAATCTTAAAGAAATATTAACTTAAAAATAAATTAATTGTAATGGTTGTTATTATTTATTGTACACGCGAAAATGTGAAAACAGCGTACAGCGACTTTGGTCTGTTTGTCTTATGTCTCCGTTGTGTTACTTTTAATTAAAATGGTACACGTGAAGGAGGGACGGCGTATTAGTGGGTATAAAACTATAAAGCCATGCCCTCTGGATAATGTTCGTGAGCCATATCACACAAGTGATTTTTAAAGGTTATATCGCTACTGCACCGCAATGACGTCGCAACGCAACTGCACCGCCGCGATATCGCAACTGAATCGCCGCGATTTTTACTGAAAGTTTGACACGGCTACACTGATTGATCCCAGAAATATCGCGGTGATATAGCGGCGATATTAGGGGCGATGTCGCCACTGAATCTCAGCGATATTTCGACGATATCGTTCATCGTTCCGTCAACGCCTCTTAAAAATCTCTTGTGTGATGGCTCTAGTTAGCGATATATTATATTTATAATAATAAATTCTTTCCTCTTTCCAGGATCTAAAACTCAACGAATACAAAATGCGCTTGATCTCACTTGGACAGCCCGTCGAAGACGCCACAACGGAACCGGAAGAAAGTTTAACGTAGTTCACACCTGTTTAATATAAGGTATTTTGTATAGACGCTTTTGAGATACAATAATTAATTGACAGAATAGTTTTGAAAATTATTATTCTGGCCTAATAGACTAGAAGCGAGTAATCGGTCGTTTATGGCATAAGTTCGAGTGCGAAAGAGATAGCAAAACAAAAATGTAGTAAAATCATTTTCTTGTAGACCAGAAAGTCACGATGGTTACATGGTTCAAATGACAATGTTATGAATTCCACGTAAAAATATGTAGGGTCCTTCTTGATATGCTGAGACTTTTTTAACACTTTCGCTGCTAAGCTCAAAACTAAGATACTAGCGCAGTGCTAACACTGTGGAATGCTATACAATTCTGACTCAACGTTTGAGTCGTGCACACTGCGGCCCATTTGTCGCTGAAGTACGACGTAGGTCGTCAGCAGTTAAAGTGTTAAAGGGAGGATCAGCCCCTCTAGCATGCCACCGCCGAGAAAACGACAAAAATCGAGACGTGCCTCCATCTTTATTATTTTACGTACGCCAAAAAGAGCGCGCATGACGTTTTTCTCGTTTAAACGCTTTGTCGTGGGTGGCATGCTAGCCGGGCAGACCATCAAATTGAACAACTTTCTCTTTGGGACGAACATCGAAACCGCGAAAAAAAATCAGCTGTACCATACAAAACTGCAAACCTACTCGAGCCAAATGTATGGGACAGCCGAGTTTTTTTTCGCGATTTCGATTTTGGACCCAAAGAAAAAGTTGTTCAATTTGATGGTCTGATCATCCCCTTAAAAAAGTGTCAGCATATTAAGAAGGACTCTGTATTTTTTTATTTATTACGCTAATATTAATAATGTCTGTATTGTTTGGCAGTTTATTTATTTGAAAAGTTTTCCATTATCTTTATCTATACCTATTTAATTATTAATATGTTAAAATTGTATTGACATTCTAGTTACATTGTCATTTATAAATTTTGAAAATATAAAACTTGTTCAAATAAAGGTTTGTAGAATTTTGAATTTTTGACTGAATTATTTCCTTCCAAATATACTATACAGGGTCCTTCTTAATATGCTGACACTTTTTTAAGGGGATGTTCAGACCATCAAACTGAACCACTTTCTCTATGGGACCAACATCGAAATCACGAAAAAAAAATTAGCTGTCCCATACATTTGGCTCGAGTAGGTTTGCAGTTTTGTGTGGATGAGCTGATTTTTTTTTCGCGTCTTAGATGTTGGTCCCATAGAGAAAGTTGTTCAGTTTGATGGTCTGACCATCCCCTTAAAAAAGTGTCAGCATATTATGTTGGACCCTATACAGGGTGTTTCATAAGTAAGAATAAATTTTTAAAACTCTTAAGGGGATTGTTTAGACCGTCAAACTGAACAACTTTCTCTATGGGACCAACATCGAAATCGCGAAAAAAAATATTTGATATCCCATACATATTTTAGCTGTTGTCGATTTGTAGAGTATGGGACATCTATTTTTTTTTTCACGATTTCGATATTGGTCCCATAGTGAAAGTTGTTCAGTTTGATGGTCTACACCACCCCCTTAAAGGTTTATTTGTATTTTTGTAACACCTTGTATACAAGTTGAGGTGCGAGTGTAATGGAATGCAATATGGTTGTAACACACACAGACTAGTTTAATCTAAATCAGTTTAGTGTTTCTAATCCAATTATTTATACAACGTTGTTAAATATTGGTTTAAATATGATAGATATCGTAACCACAGAGTACTATAGATACTGTTTAACAATTATTCTGTTCACATTAGAGTGTGTCCACATCTGGGGTCACGAGCATAAAATGCACCCGCCGCGCAGATCGCGAGCTGCGCATTCGCCGCGCGTTCGCTAGATGTGGACGTACCCTTATAATAGTTAAAGTATCTACAGGATGTAAACTTAAACGTGTTACATACTTAAGGGGGTGCTTCAGATCATCAAACTGAACAAATTTTGAGACCAATCTCCAAATAAAAATCTGCTGTTCCATAGAAAACGTCAATTGCTGCTTGACTCAAGATAAGATAAAGATAAATATTATTTTTCTCCCCTCCGGACGGAAAGCGTCAATTGTCGTCACGCTGCGCTAAACGAAGTTGTCGCTTTCCACCTCCGACGAGGAGAAAAATAGTATATTAACCTCTGACAGTCAATAAGAAAGCCTTAAATCTCATGTTTAAATGAGATCTGCGACCTTTCTTACTTTAATGTTCTCTGTGTGTAATCTACTATATTTGCACACCAAGAAAAGCAAATTATGAAATAGCAGATTTATTGTGGCTATTTCACTGACTGTCCCATAGTGAATGTTGTTTAATTTGATGATGTAACATATAGTACTCTATGATGTTACTAAAGAACCCTGTTTAATATGTAACGTATTTAATTGTATATCCCTTATATTGTTATTATAATGATCCTCGTTCAGTTTAACTTGACACTTGCCAAAGAAGGCTTTCCCTTTGCTCAGGTGCAATGTTCAACTGGGTAAATGGTTGTCGACGGTTACCTGTAGGTAAAATGTACGAAATCAATAGTGCAATGTGCCTTTAACATATTATATGTACGAAACTTTGGCTACCTGTATGTACGATTATAGTTTGATATTAAATAAATAGTTATCGTATACCGCCAGTTTTACTTAAAAACTATCATTGATTATATTCCTGTCTCCCATCTCACACTCCGATATTCTCGAAGATGTAATGAATGGCACATAGCTAGTTGAAATATACCTATATTATATACCTTAACTTGTTTGCCTAATGTATTCTAGTTTGTTAAGAGGATGATTGTAAAAATTTAATGATTAATATATTGCGTGTAGACTTGAAAATATATTTATTGTTTTATTTTTACGAATGATGCTCGCTATTTCATATTTAGACATGAGAACCTAAGTTAATCTTGAAGAAGCAGAGAAGAGAAACCACACTAAAAAAAGGCAACCTCTGGTATGATTTTACTTGTCACACACGATGAAACTTCGTTACCTAGAAAAGAAAACACCCGCACTTTTCAGAGCAAAATAGTCTTCATTTTCTAGGTTAGCGTAACGACACATCTGCTGCGGAACGTACGGCGCCGAACGTTCGGTTGAATTCATAAAGTTATTTTCATGTCACTGCCTCTATTCCTGTAAGGTATAATAACGTTTTTGGAGACTATTCGCAGGCAAAAATTCTAATACTGTCTATAATCTAAATCTAAAAAATCATATTAAAAAAATCGCCTGCGGTGTGCGATCGCGTTCCTTCTATCTTATATGTTCTAGCAGGAAAAATGCGATCGCGTGCGGCCATGTGTAGTTCAACCCTTAAGTTTTACTAGGGTGTTTTGTTACACCCTGTATACATGCATAAACTCACGACCATAATTATTCACAATAAAGTCTACTTCTATTAAAAATCAAAGCATGTTTAAAGCATAATACATTTTATTTCATTTCCATTACAGTCATTAGATTACATAAATTAGGCAATAACCTTAAATAATATTTTACCTACATATAATTAATTTACCTACATAACAGTCTCAAACAATGACTATACAATTGAATACATAATATACAAAAACATTTGGGAAAATACATCTTTTTAAATTGGTAACTTTACAGATTTTTCCATGACATAGATTAATCTCTATAAAATTGAAACTATGCTTTCATTAAATAGAAAAGTGATTTTTTAAATATGATTTTATTGCCACTGCTGTGAACGATATACAGGGTGAAATTGATATCATTAGCATCCTTTTAACCCATCAAACTGAACAACTTTTACTATGGGAGCAAACGGATCAGAGCAAAAAAATCTGCTGTTGTATACATTTGAGTTGAGTAGGCATTGCAGTATAGTATTGAACAGCAGATTTTTTTGCTACGATCGTTTTGCTCCCATAGTAAAAGTTGTTCAGTTTGATGGGTAGAATTATTTTTGATAGAAATTATAATACAGGGTGTAAACTTAAATGTGGTAAGGTCAGGTGGGGTAACGCAAACACCGGGGTAAGGCAAACACACTAACATAACTAGTAAAATACTGACTCAAATCAAAATCAAACCATAGAGGGTTTGATCAAAAACTAAATCAGACTCATATTGAATTAAACAAATTGTTTCTTTTATAACTTTCCCCATAACACTCCTTTAAGTAGGGTATTTACAGAGCTAGTAAAAGTGTTTGTTTTACCCCGAGTTATGGCGTTATATTCAATATAAAATAAAGTATGTTTGTCTTACCCCACCTGACCTTACATACTTATTAGGGGGTGCTTCGGACCATCAAACTGAACAACTTTTACTACGGGACTAATATTGAAAACGATAAAAAAAATGATGTACCATTTATTTGGGTTGAGTAGCTATGACCATTTTCTCTGGAACAACCACATTATTATTTTCTATTTTCATATTCGTTCTATCCATAGTAAAAGTTGTTCAGTTCTCTGAAGCATGTAAAGTATGTAAAGCATTTAAGTTAACACCCTGTATAATCACGATATGTTTATACTTAAGTGCCTCAGAAGCAAGCTTTGCCTTTTCATTATATTTACAAGTGATTTTGATTATTTATAAATCTTACTCAAAAGGAATGCTATAGGAACGTAATATTTCATGATTTTATAAATACTAAGTGTGCAAGTAATATCACATTAAGGTGGTTTCCGTCCATATAAAACTTTTTCGTAGAACACTCGTAGACGGTATTAATAAAAGTATGTTTTATATAATTGGAAAAATAGTTTAGAAAATCTTGATTGCGCGTATCAAATAATATTTACAATTTATATTATTATTACGAAGATATCAAGCTTTGAAATTATTCATACAAAATTTCAAAGCCTTATATCTTCGTAATTATATTATAAATTGTATATATTATTTGCAATCTAGATTTTCTAAGCTTTTTTTCCGTATATAAAACATTACTTTTATTAATACCATCTACGAGTGTTCTACGACAAAGTTTTGTATGAAATTGACAACTCTGCAACCACCTTAACTACTGGTAAATAAACGAAAGTCATTTTTTAGATAGCCTCTGAATTAGGCTTCCCATACTAAATGTCATTTTCGTATGGGCCCGCCGTCGGTCGCTGTCGGTAAATGTGTCTCAACCTTCAGTTTACCAAAACAAGATATATAGTAACTCCAATGTCTTTATCCCCAGATCTATGGATTGCTTAATGCCGGCAATTCGTTTATCTCAACGGCTTTTGATCTAAGTCAAAGGCATAAGATGACAATGATTTTCCGAAAGCCATAAAAAAAGAAAAAAAGGTTCCACACGACTCGATAGATGGCGTAGATGCGAGATGGATGTACAACCTAGCAAGGTTGTTTAATAAAATAGTAATAAATCGATTTTTGAAATAAGAAGAAAGAGGATCATGAAAAGACACTCCGTCAAGTTGACGGAGTGTTGACGGCGTCAACGGATGAGGGGTCTGAACCAGTGACGTTCGTTTATTTTACCTTTTTTTAGTCTAAATTACCATCTTCAGACCCATGCTCATGTCAAGCCATCTATTGAGGCATGTTGAACTAACTAGCTGTCAGAAAACTCCCCATTGGGTGAAACCGATGATTACAATCACATGTCTTTATTAGTAAGTAACAAAAACAAAATAACATTTGTATATCATTGACGACCTCAAAATCCATACACAACATTCAAACCACTTTCTTCCTTACACTAACAGCAATACAGTCAACAATCACATCACATGCCACGCCGCCGTGCCCAGCTACGTAATGAACAAGTAAAGGCCTACGCACATTAACACGCCGAGCACAAGGAACACTATGACTAGGATGAATCTGTCCTGGAGCGCTCGCATCACCATCGTGTTCATGAGGCGAGAGGAACGGTTCAACTGCTCGTCTGTTTCACGCAGCTGTATTGACAAGATAATGTGATCTTAAAAACAAATAAAAATAAAATCGACATAAAAACTTTAAAAAGGCAACAATAATATTGCAGCCAATGTCTCTTACTTTTGCTTCAATCAGAACAGAACATTTGTCTTATCGCAGTCGGTGTCAAACAGGTACGATTCGCAACTGGGCTTGGAGTACGATTTTTGCTTGGCTTGACACCAACTCCAATAAGACAAAGTAATGTTCTGATATGTGATGATCTGATTGATTAAATGTTAACATTAATCTCACCCGTCCTCTAGACCGCTGTATAGTCTCCCTCTGCACGCTCAGGTCCTGCAGCACGGCGGTGCCGATCTGCTCGGTCTCGAGCACCAGCCTGTAGCCCTCCGTCAGTTTGTTGTTGGACCGCTCCAGGCTCTCCGCGTTGTCTAGAAGCTTACGTTTGAATAGAATAGAAATGTTCTCACCTGTCCTCTAGACCGCTGTATAGTCTCCCTCTGCATGCTCAGGTCCTGCAGCACGGCGGTGCCGATCTGCTCGGTCTCGAGCACCAGCCTGTAGCCCTCCGTCAGTTTGTTGTTGGACCGCTCCAGGCTCTCCGCGTTGTCTAGAAGCTTACGTTTGAATAGAATAGAAATGTTCTCACCTGTCCTCTAGACCGCTGTATAGTCTCCCTCTGCATGCTCAGGTCCTGCAGCACGGCGGTGCCGATCTGCTCGGTCTCGAGCACCAGCCTGTAGCCCTCCGTCAGTTTGTTGTTGGACCGCTCCAGGCTCTCCGCGTTGTCTAGAAGCTTACGTTTGAATAGAATAGAAATGTTCTCACCTGTCCTCTAGACCGCTGTATAGTCTCCCTCTGCATGCTCAGGTCCTGCAGCACGGCGGTGCCGATCTGCTCGGTCTCGAGCACCAGCCTGTAGCCCTCCGTCAGTTTGTTGTTGGACCGCTCCAGGCTCTCCGCGTTGTCTAGAAGCTTACGTTTGAATAGAATAGAAATGTTCTCACCTGTCCTCTAGACCGCTGTATAGTCTCCCTCTGCATGCTCAGGTCCTGCAGCACGGCGGTGCCGATCTGCTCGGTCTCGAGCACCAGCCTGTAGCCCTCCGTCAGTTTGTTGTTGGACCGCTCCAGGCTCTCCGCGTTGTCTAGAAGCTTACGTTTGAATAGAATAGAAATGTTCTCACCTGTCCTCTAGACCGCTGTATAGTCTCCCTCTGCATGCTCAGGTCCTGCAGCACGGCGGTGCCGATCTGCTCGGTCTCGAGCACCAGCCTGTAGCCCTCCGTCAGTCTGTTGTTGGACCGCTCCAGGCTCTCCGCGGTGTCTAGAAGCTTACGTTTGAATAGAATATAAATGTTCTCACCCGTCCTCTAGACCGCTGTATAGTCTCCCTCTGCACGCTCAGGTCCTGCAGCACGGCGGTGCCGATCTGCTCGGTCTCGAGCACCAGCCTGTAGCCCTCCGTCAGTTTGTTGTTGGACCGCTCCAGGCTCTCCGCGGTGTCTAGAAGCTTGCGTTGCTGCTCGTTGGCGCCCCAGTCATCGTATACGTCGTCACTGTCCATGTTATCTGCGCAGAATGATAATAAAAATATTCTTATTATCCATTTCAAGTACATCAACTGATATTCAGATACAAAAGCGGGATAAGCGGGATATTCTATTGAGGTAAATAGGTGTATGCACTAAATACAAAATATGCACTTTCTCATCTTTATCCTCCTGATCTGATGATGATCTGAATGATCAGAGATGCTGATAGTATCTTAAAGGATTATTCACCCTATAAAACACCATCGTCATTACGAAAATGCAAAAATGTAAGTATTGATTGAGTAGAATATAACGTTATTTAAAAATTCCATTGTGAACCCTTCAAACTGAACTGCGCTTTGATTGTATTGTCATATTGTTATAGGTAGCAAAGTTATGATAAGTGGAACCTGTAGACTGGCCTTTGGCCAGAATTTGCTTCAAAAGAAACCTTATCACTTGTAACTTGTGGTTAAACTCATAAAGAGGTACAAGAATTAATTAATGGCTAATTCTAATAATTAAGCATTCTTTTTCAAGGATTTAAAAATAAATCATTATCAAACTAATTGTATAATTTGTACCGAACACTACTAATAATTTAATGAGATTCATTAGTGTAGAATAGTGATTAGCTAAATTAGGATAGTTTGGGTTTAGGTATTCCTTTCTATTATAACAAATCAAATATAATTTGTACTTTGCCATGAATGCACTTTGGAGCTTTACTAAATATATACTTATTTATTCGAGTTGTTACCTTGCTCATTATTGTTATTTATAAATGAAAAAAATTATTAAATTGAATATTACATTAATGGTTGATAAATTAAGGCCAAATATGGCAAGATTATTATGTGTCTGTGTGTACAGTAAAGTGTTAAAGTAGATTTATAAAGTGGAAAAAGCAGTAGAGATGGCTCTTTTCTTCGCAAACAAAGTGAAGCATAGATACGTGATATTCGTCTGAACACGAAAAGAAGTACACTATTGGCTTTTTGGTGAAGGAAAACATCATGAATGAAACCTGTATGTTTCAATATCGAGGCGTGTATTGTACCCACTGTCCATTAAGGCCGCTCCACATTCACAGTGCGAATCGCGGCTCAAATCGCGGCGCGAATCACGCGTGAACTCTTCTTGGCTCTACATTCGCAGTGTTATCACTACGCAGCTTTCGCGAGTTCGCAGGCTCTTTGACGCGGGCCAAAAACCGACAAAAAGTGGTTAACAAGGCGCGAACCCGCGAAATATATGCGAATCGGCTCCACATTCACGTTTTCGCGCGTTCGCGCGTGAACTTCGCGCCATTACAAGTGGCAATGGGCTTACTCCCCGTCAATCTGGACAGAGTTTCGGTACTACTAGTGAAACATTGATGTTCTGAGGTTTCAAAATTTCTCTGACCACCCCCCACGAGGAATATAGTCGTGAGCATATGATTACGAAAGGAATTAGATACGTACAAGTGGAAGAACTGTTGACGACGGATCTGAACTCGTCCCTGACGCGTTTCAGTTCGGCGCGGTACGCGGCCACTCGAGACCCTGCGCCCGCGCCGCGCGACTCCAGTTCCAGTTGCTCCAACTATAAGGTACAATTTAGTTTACAAATTATAGCTTTTGTAACACAGCAGGGCAGAAAAATGACACAAAAAATTCTTCTATTTTAAATTCTTAATAATGGGGCTAAAAAACTACAATCGACACACTATTGGAAATCAGGTGATAGATAGCGCAAATCAGCCAAACAGTGACTGCTGCACGATGCTGCATCAAAGCGGACATTGGGCTGCCTGTTGCCGGTATCAATTGTCATAATGATGTAAGTTACCCCTACTATCCCCCCTATCCCCTCCACCCATCCCCACCCCCAAATTGGACGGTACTCATTGTATAGTCCTTCCCCTTTAACTTAAGCTGGCGCATACCACATATTTACGCAATGCTTTTGTCTCACTGCATAAAGAGCTGATGTTGTGCCCACCTGTAACTGGGTTATGTATCAGATCCATACCTAACTGATGATGTAAAATTGATTGTTGCAATATGTAACCTGTTGGTGAGCCTAATAAATAAATAAGAGCTGTTTGACGGTAGGATAGTATTCCTCGTCCCCAAACAGCGCGTCGCAACCAGGTACTTGTTACTGCAGTCAATGCATAGTATATGCACAACTTGCAGATTTAGAGCATGAAGATATTAAGTACTTTAAAAATTCAGAACAGTAACTTTACAAATGTGTCAATAATAAAAAATACCTCTAACTAAATGTACACAATACATAACCAAACTATCTTAGCATATGATTTTGCGTTTTAAACCATAACAATGTAGGTCAGTGTAGTCAGTGTAGTGGAGATAATATGGATTGGATATTGTTGTATCTACTTGTAATATTGAATGAAGTTGTTTTCCAATAAAAAAAGCTTACCAAGTCATTGGCCTCCTCAAAGGCTGATTGTATCTCTCTGGATAGTTGGTCGCGATTATCTGTAATGTTACAAATAAACCTAAATTCATTGTAACACTGAAATAAATTATTGTTTGATATTTGTATGGAATTACTTACCATCATCGTCACCGACTTTCAGGCGACCTATTTTAGAAGTTATTTCAGCTGTTAGCACTGAATACTGTTGTTCATAAGACTGGATTAACGTTGCCATTTTTAATTACAATCACTTATTGTTCTTTATATCCTAAATAGACAATGTTTTTCGAAAATAATCCGCAATACACGTAATGCAAATTCACTGCTGCAATGTTTTCGATTTGTAAATACAGCGCTTGCAATGGTTGCAGAAAGAGATAAAGCTTTACAAAAATATATTTCTTTACTCTTCTCTTTAAATAGCTATGGCAAAATCTTGCGACATAAACACAATATGTGACAGGTTGTTTTTTTTACTTTTTAAGGCATACATTACACGGTAGGTTTTGCGTCAGTCAAAACCATCAGTCATGAATGACGTTTGACTGATGGTGACTGATGGTGACTGATGGAATTAGTAGCCACATTACACAGTCATTCTGACTGACCATCAGTCATGCTCAAAATTTCACAAAGGATACACGTGCTCACGCAAGAGAGTATGGATATGAATGAATGAAATATACTTTTATTTACACCAAAACACAAATACAGCATAGAAAAGGAAACAAAGAAACGATAATGGTACAAATAAGGCGGTCTTATCGCTAAAAAGTAATTTCTTCCAGGCAACCTAAACAGACAGACAGATATTCATAAAAGAAAAGCCTGTATTGGAATTTTGATTGCGATATTGAGTAAAAAACGTGTTAAAAGAAATGCTACATCCTACTACCAACATACTAATAAGGTGTTAGTTGGGGGTGCAACCCGTGCAACCCTTAATAACCCCCTACGAGCTAGGGGTTGCAACCCCTAATCACCCCCACGAGCTAGGGTGCAAATTCTAATCACCCCCTACGAGCTAGGGGGTGCACCCCGAAATAACCCCTACCTCCTAGAGGGTGCACCCCCTAATCACCCCCACGAGCTAGGTTGCACCCCCTAATAAGCCCTACGCCCTAGGGGGTACACCCTCTAATCACCCCTACACAACCCCTTAATCACCCCTACGAACCCCCTATACAGTAGGGGTGCACCCCCTAATCACCCCCACGAGCTAGGGGACGCACCTCCTATGCACTACGGGGAGCATCTATCATGTCCGACTCCATCGCTGTCCGCGCGCTGACTGACGGTGATTGACGAAATGCGATTACACGTTCACTCAAAAGTCATGACTGATGGTTGCATGATGAAAATCTAGATTTTCGTCATGCAACCATCAGTCACCATCAGTCAACGCATTACACGGTAGGTTATTCATCAGTCACAGCCGTGACTGTGGCAAAACTGACAGCAAAACCTACCGTGTAATGTATGCCTTAGGGTCTATTCATTTCATCTATTCCTAAACTTCAAAGCGTGGGTGTTTGTGCGTGGGTGGCTGGCCGACTGACAGACAAGAGCGGGGTGGGGTTTGGTGGGTGGGTGGGGAGGAAACAGTGTTCCCAAACCTCCCGATTTTACGGGAGATCTACTGATTTTGTACTCCATCTCCCGATCTCCCGATATGCAATGATTTTCTCCCGATATAATGTGATTTAGCGCAACCCAGGTAAAATTAACGGAGCTTGAACGCACCCTAATCGCCTTAGTAATCTTTGGTCGGGGATTTCCCCTGTAAAATGTGATCCCATCAGTCATCTGTGTCTAGCAAGTTGTATTAACACCTTTAATATGCTATTATTAAGGTAAGTTTTTGTTTGGCATTTACTTCCCATTCCATAGATTTACAAACTTTCTCGCTCTTCTGTTGGTCCAAACCGGTTTTTCTGTGCTAACTGTGGTTTCACGATCGCGAAGTGATTTTGTTTGCATTTTGAAGTTTTTTTTGCACATAAAAACATACAATGAGTTCAAGTGACAGTGAATATAACACGGACAATGAACCAAGTACAAGTGCAGGTGCTAATATGTTTGTCTTTTTCTCCCTTATTCTCCCGATTTTCGAACACAAGCTTTGTTCCCGATTTCTCCCGATTTTCAAAGCGTATTTCTACCGTATTTTAATTTTTACGATCGGTAACACTGGGAGGAAACAGAAAAAAAAAGTTTCGTTTCGTTCGTTCGTTGTTTTGCTCGCACGTTCTTCGGTAAATAAAATGTATTTTCGCTGAAAAATTAACGTAAATGTGATAAAATGTAGTAATATATCATGAGTGAGACGTGATCATAAGCTGATTAGCTAATCCAGCCCAAAACCGAGATCGAAAAGCACGTAAGTTTTCATTACAAACGAAGTATTTCTGTCGGCCGACCTAACAAGTGTTTGCATTGTTTTACTTATTTACCAACGTATTTACGGTGTTTTAATCAATTTTGAACGAAAGGAAAACTATAAAACTTGTGTGGAAACCTCTTATTCCCCGTTCATGTTTAATACTTTCCCTCGCCCGACTGCATATGCCAAGATCGTGCATATTTGAATATCTAATAGCCGTTTATGGTAAATTCATGTTTATTAGACGAATCAAAGTCGTAGCGTGTTTCTTGCGCGATGTATTTCATACTAAACAGTTCGAAACTTCATTGTTTCCGTAAAGGAATGATTAGTCAGTGCAAAGACACCTAAGAAGGCAATTATTTATACATTAGGTATTACACGAGGTACCTAGGTTTTGTATAAGACACTTGACTTTATTGCATGGCTCTGTGGTAGAGCTACTATATGAATGAATGAATGAATTTTTATTTAACCAAAAAACAGCCTAATAGGTACAGTAATATAAGATAATGCTACAATAACAATTTTCATATTACTTTTATAATTAATATAGATTCAAATATAATACACATATGGCTGATCAATTACAAACATGGGAGCTGCCAGCAACTATCAGCAGGGAAGAACCCTGTGCTACTAGGTACTGGCCACTTCGTTCAGGCCAGAATAATATATTTAAATAAACGTTCGAGGATACAATGTTGTTGTATTATAATGAATACCTAATTTAGATGGATACTCAATCATACATAATGAGTAAACAATTTAACAAAAACAAGATAAAAGTAACATAATAAAATTTAAATTAAGTAAGAGATAATTTACATTAGAAAACAAACTAATCAGATGTGTGTGTGTGTGTGTGGTATGTGTGTTTGTGTGTGTGTGTGTGTGTGGGGGGGGTGTTATGATACATAAAGGCCGCTGTACACATTGGGCCACGGTCGTGGGCCAACTAGTTGGGCCATCGTGTAGAGGCCTAGTTGGCGGTAAGTTGGTAGTTGGCGCGAACATATGCCGGCCATCCGAATGTTGTCGGTTTTTCGTGTACACATCAAAGGATGTTGGCGCGCTCTTGGAACAGCGTTCACACGTTGGCGTCTTATTCAGTTTGTTGAGTACGTAGTACTCTCTATTAAGTCTGTGGTTTGTTGCTATTCGTCAGCAAAGACAGTAGTGTTGCTCGTGAGTTAAATTTTGGTTTCCAAGTTAGGTACGATGTCGTGGAAAAGCAATGAGATTTTATAATTTAGTCACGTAAAAGTACCTAAATCTTTATTATAAATTTAGGTTTAACAATTTGCAGGGTTAACATTAATAATATTTGTTTAAATTCAAAACAATCCATTCATAACAATGTCAAGTTTATAAAAAGCTAGATCAGGTTCATGCTGTAGAAAAATCTTTTTTAAGTTAGGTACTTTATAAATGTTCTGATAACGTTGAGGGAAACTGGAAGCAGATTGAAAAGTTTTTTACAGTCATTACATTATGAACCTAAATGAACCAAAAATGAGTCGATAAATATCAAACGCCGGTATTTCCCACCTCTGGGACGTCCCATTTAACTCAATAAAAATTAATTGTATTAAGTTTGAATGGACTGAGTAGATACGTCCTTTCAAACTCAATAAAAATAAATGTTCGTTGATTTTGAAGGTACTTATCTATTCGAATAGATCCCTAAAAACATAATGAAAATTATTTTTATTGTGTTTTATGAGACTTCCATGAGTTGGGACATACCGGCGTTTGATATTTATCGACTCAAATATGGATTCCAAAGCATTCAAATTGCCGCGGCTGCAAGAGATTCCACGTCCATCTTTATTAAAGAGCCAATGCAGAATGATCGGTACACCAATGTGTAAACAGCGACCATTTGGAATTCGTTCGTTGGCCCAACTAGTTGGCCCAATGCCGTGGCCCAATGTGTACAGGGGCCTTAACATACTAGTTAAGTTCTCTGGCCAACAAGAAAATATAATTTATTTATGTACTATCTGACATAATATCTTGGACGTTACTAAAGGTGTTCTTAGAATAAGTGTTTCAAATCTCTGTTTCTGTAATTAAAAGGCCTTAAATTTTTCGTTGTTATTTGGAATGGAGTATAGGTACCGTATATTTAACATTACGAAATAGGGTGGATCATACTTTCTGTGTCATTATAATTTTGGGATAAGAGCCATTCAGTTGTGTTTTTCTTGCAAATATAATTATTTACTGCAGCAACATTTATAACACGATTAATACTATTATAAAGAAAACAACCCATAATATGAATTTGAATTACTAGGAGTTGCGTTGTACGTCTGCTATTGGGTTGTCATATGTCGATGACCTGCTCTCGGGCCTACAATGAAGCTCCAATGGTATGGGAACTCCAGATAGTGTTAAACCTTGAAGTCACAAAATATTTATAACCGTATAGGATCAAATACAGGGTAAATTTTATATCACTGCGGATAACTTCAGCATGTATTCTACTCATCAAACTGAACAACTTTCACTATGGAGCCAACTTCGAAATTGCGAAAGAAAAATCAGCTGTCCCATACAAAACTGCAGTACAGTCAGCATCAAAAAGATAAATACACTTTTACTATGTTGTAGTATAAAGATGTATACACTTTACCTTTAGTACTACCTAAAATACCACAAATAAACCATGGATATCAAAAGATATTAACAAACTTATTAAACATAAACAGACACTATGGAACAGATATTTGCTGACCGGACTAGACACCGCCTATACAGACTACAGGAAAGCAAACAACAGACTAATAAACCTGACTAGGGCAGCCCGTAAATCTTATGAACAAGACATACTGAACGCTGGTCCAAAGAAATTTTACTCATACCTTAGGCAACAAGTAACATCAAAAGTCAGCATACCAACGGTTCTACACAATAAACAAGGGCAAATGGTCACCCAGGCCTATGATACAGCTGAGGCATTTGCAGACCAGTTTGCCAGTGTCTTTCAAAAAGAACCACCAGGTCAATTGCCAAGTTTGGACTTGTTGCTTCGAGTAGAAGACACCATTGAAGATTTAGCATTCACAAATGATAAAGTCCAATTAGCTGTTAGTGAAATGAAAACAGATTCTTCTCCGGGACCAGATAACATCCCTGTAAAAATACTACAAAAATGTAACCTCGCTGAAAGTTTAGCAACAGTAATGCAGACATCGTACGATACAGGAATCCTACCAGACCAATGGAAAACAGCAACCGTAACTCCAATATTCAAAAAAGGAAGTAAACTTGACCCTGCAAACTACAGACCTATAAGCTTGACCAGTGTGGCATGCAAAGCAATGGAAAAGATAATTGTGAAGCATATAAGAAACTTCTTCAGTACCCATCATGTCATTCCAGAACAACAGCATGGCTTCTGTCCTCGTCGTTCCACAATATCCAACTTGTTGTCCTGTCTGTCTGTATGGACAGACAACTTCAACGTGAGAGACCCTACCGATGTGATCTATCTCGACTACGAAAAAGCGTTTGATAAAGTACCAACACGCAGACTTCTCCAAAAACTCGAATTTGTTGGAATAAGAGGCAAACTACTTACCTGGATCGAAGCATTTCTACGACAGAGAACCCTTCGTGTAAGGGTAGGAGAGACACTGTCAGACCAACGGGAAATACATAGCGGTGTACCTCAAGGGTCTGTGTTGGGCCCAGTGTTGTACATAATATACACATTTGACTTACCACACGGTCTAGCATGCAATGTCAGTATATTTGCTGATGATACCAAGCTATTTGCCAATCCATTGAAGGAATATGACCTGTTGCAGTCAGATTTAAACAGGGTAGTGAATTGGTCAAGGGACTGGCTTATAAATTTGAATGCTACGAAATGTACCGTACTAAACATAGGCAACCGCAATCCTTGTCTAAATTACAATTTAGCAGATGCTCAACTGGCCAAAGTCAAAGTACAAACAGACTTGGGAGTAAAGATCTCGGTGGACCTGAAATGGGATGAACACATCACGTCGATCAGCAAGAAGGCTAAAAGCCTCATATACCTCACAAGGAAAGCATTTGGGCCCCTGACTCCAGACATGATGTTAAAGATCCATAAAGCATTCATAAGACCTCTACTAGAATATGCTTTTCAAGTATGGAGCCCCTATTTTGTCAAGGATATTGAGCTAATAGAAAAAGTGCAACGCAGCTTCACTAAGATCCCGCGACAACTAAGAAGACGCTCTTACGAGGAAAGACTAAAATATCTGAACCTCACAACTTTAAAGGATCGTAGGGAACGTGGTGACCTGATCGAGACATTTAAGATCCTGACTGGTCATTATAATCTCCAACAATTTGACAAACTGTTCATTCGTGACCACAATGTCCGTCTAAGAGGACACCATATGAAACTCCGAACCAGCTCCTCAAAGAACAATCCTCATCAGCACTTCTTGAGTAACCGAGTTGTCACAGCATGGAACAAACTACCCGAGGAAGTAGTCTCGGCACAGACCATCAATCAGTTTAAGAACCGTCTTGACCTACATATTTCCAAAAACTGATAAGAAATAGTAGCTGCGACCAACAGGATACAGGCATTATCAGTTGCATCAACTGCCTGCCTGATAAATAAATAATAATAATAATAAAAAATAACCTGGCACCGCTCTGTGGAGAGGCTAAAAGCCTCAACATGACCTGGGAGGATATCTACAGTGCTGGCCAAGATCGCAACCGGTGGAGAGATATTATCCGAGCCCTATACTATACGTAGGGGTAACAGGAAGAGAAGAAGAAGTTTAGCATGAAGCACTTTTGCTATGCAGGATATAAGGAAAAGTATCATTAACCTTTAAACCACATACTGAAAAATTTTTACTATGGGAGAACAAAAAAAATCTGCTGGTATTGCAGCAGGTATTCCAGTTTAGTATGGAACAGCAGATTTTTTTGTCGCTTACAGGTTTGCTTCCATAGTAAAAGTTGTTCAGTTTGATGGGTAGAGTATGTGGTTAAAAGGTTAATGATACTTTTCCTTACACCCTGTATAAACTAGACATTGGCATAATCATCAACACCAAGATTAGATAGATGCTAAAATTTTTATATTAGAATAGAAATCAATAGAATCAATACCTAGTCATACAGTACAACAGTACACATCATCTAAACAATGTGTCACACTAGGCATTCTAAATAACTTAACAAATATGTTTATTTATAATAAAATTCAACACAATGTCCATTGTTAGTTACATCAGACACAGACTAGAATTTGCAGAAAGCAAAGTGAACCTACACTCTTTAAAAGTTAGTTTTATAGAAATGTTTCTAACCACCTTAAAATGTAATTTTGAGGTACATAATGGCACATCAAAGTTTAAGCTATTTTACAGAAGAATTGAAAAACCAATGATGCAATAAAAAGAATGCCAGTACGACTGTACATAAAGAGAATATGGCGGATTCTATTTATGCAATCATGGAATTAAGCCTCATTAAAATATATTCTATTTAATATTTATGTATATTTAATATATATTTCTTGTTTCAGTGCCATGCCCCTCACATGTGACGAAGATTCCGGACGCAGCTCCTGCTCAGCCGCATCCATAGGCCTCAGTCCCACGATGGATCACCACGAAATAGATAACTTAAACCAGGTCAAGAGACGCTCAAGAACCCAAGAAGCCAGCACCAATACTGATCTCAAAGTCAGCATCCGTCCTAGAAGTTGCACAGGGCTTATGAAATCACCTGATGAAAGAGACCCATTCCCAAGCTGCAGAATTACAAGACACCATAGAAATGCTATATTTAATCTCTTTGATGCACCTAGAATGGGAGGCCTTAGTAATGCACATTCAACATTTGAAATAGCTTGCAGTACGCAGATAGAAGAACCGATTATACAAAGCAATGCGGTATCTATGGCTGCTATATCCATAAACGATCATAAAATCAATAGACAAGGTCCTATGATTACAAATTTCAGGAGAGGGAAGCCTGTCCAAAGAGCTGCTTCAAGGTTATACAAAGCAGATTCAGGTTTTAAGGGAAAGGAAGGTTGTACCGGTCCCGAGTTCATTGTAAGGGCTTCACAGCCAGCTAAGCAAATGGATTTGACATTATCAGCTCTGTCAGATAAAAGGGTAATCACTATAGTCTTATTGAACGGTCAGAAAGTAGAGGTACTCTGTGATCCAAATAATATAACAGCAGGACAACTGTTCGAAGCCCTGGTCCAAAGTGAAAAATACGAACATAATTTCATGCTGGGAATAGCTATTCTAATCGGAGGAGACTTCGTCTTCTTGCCAGACGATTATAAGATCAAAAAAGTAGCTCCAGAAAATTGGTACAAAACTGGAAATAAGAAGAAGGCAGTTGATATTGTTGCTTTAACACTTTTCTTGAGAATAAAGTTCTTCTTGCCTAAAAATATTGCTGCTAACATACAGGGTGGTGAATGGAGACACAGGGTGTATTTACAGCTAAGAAGAGCAACAGTGGAAGGGCAGTTGACATCAACAGTTCAGAATCTCATTCTATTAGCTGGATATGCGTTACACATCGAATTTGGAGAATTCTCATACAGAGAGCATGGTACTGCCGATTACTTCTTGCTAGAGCATTATTTACCAGAAACTTCGATAACAAATGACATGGCTGATGTCAAGCTACGGATGAAAAGAGCGCACGAATCCAGACGCGGGTTAGACAAGAATAAAGCTATAATAAACTTCATAACTCTAGCCCAAACTTTTCGTGATTACGGCGCGCATTTCTACTCCGCTATTTGGGCGACAAGAGATGGATTTTGCAGAGATATTTGGCTGTCTATTGGCCCCCGAGGCATCACACTATACTCCAGAAACAACCATGTTTCTGAGGAAGGCAGCAATGTCAATCGCATTGTTTTACAAAGCTTACCCTGGCATCACATACACACATTTTACTACAACAAGAAAAGCCTGTACATCATGCCAAATTCCTATTCTGGGTTGTCAAAAATTGGAGTTAAATACAAGCTGAAAATGGGAGACAACAAAACTTATTTCACATTCTGGCTAGCTTCCCTGCACCACAGGCTGTATTTAAAACTCTACGCAAAAGATGATTTCCTCAACTATCTTTCAGAAGATGTGAACTGTCAATTAAATGCCGATGGAAGCCCAAAGAAGATAGACTGCAGCAACTATCAAGACAGTTACAACATGGCCGTCAGAAACCCAATCAGGGTGAGGAGGCCTGCTAGAAGACGATTCAAAGTAGACATATTTGGTGACAAGAAAGCACAGAACAAAGAGAATGAGAAACCAAACACGGAAGAATTGCTGAGGCAAATATTATCACCACAGCCTGACGATAGCTTGAACACTTCACACACCAATATAACCCAAGGAGATTCTTCTAATGATGGACTATCATCTTCGGAAAGCTGCAGCATTCCAAGAAGACATGGAGTCAAAATGGGGACTAGAGTATTCAATGGGATGAGGTCTGGCTTAGACAACAGATACCCTAGATCACCTATCAAAAGTCCAAGCAGTTGCTTCAGATCTGAAGGTGACCTAGCAACAACACAGAGCGACTCAGATGATCTCAGTTCAGAGCAGCGCCAGCATTGCAATGTGAACAGCATGAAACTCTTGCCAGAAAGGCATTACACACAAGGGATATCCAACGGTCCAACAGCTTATGTTTTAGAATCTCCTAAAGTTTACCCAGAAGTATTTAATTACAATGCAACAAACAATGAATCCTGTTTAAACGCATCTCTATTTGAAAAGTTGGATAATATGGGATGTGTTCAGGGAGAAAGAGTTTTTGTAACAGCAGTTCTAGAAAGGGACCAGTTGAATGCTCTTGGATTGCAAGTAGCAGAAGGATCAGATGGTAATATTTACATCAAATCTATCACACCGGGAAGCCCAGCAGATTTGTGCAAGAAACTATTACCTGGAGACCAAATCATATCGGTGAATGGTCAAACTTTGCTCAACATGAAGTATGACAAAGCCTTAGGGATGTTGCAATCATCACCACAGAAAGTGGAACTAATAGTTCTTCAAAATGCTAATAAGCATTCCAATTTAGATTACCAATATGTTAAACACTTGGAAGATTTAAATAGTTCCAATTTAGCAATTAAGAAGAGTATAAGAGATAGTGTCGCTAGTGCCTTAGATGTAGAAATAACAGATGACGAATTATTAAACGAGGAAGCTTTAAAAACAATATATGCCCTTATAAAGTTAACTAAAGAGAAAGTAATCAGTAGAATGAAAGACAGGAGTAGTAGACTGAACACCCCAAACAAGAGTAACTTACAGAAATGTTATTCTGAAAACAAAGTCTATGAGGAATCTGATTTCGGGAACTTTTCGTCCCAGGACAGCACGCCCCAGAAGAAAAATACTCTAAAGTTCAATACATGGCGTGGTCTAGTCAATTCTAGGCCCAAGCGGCGACCTTTGAGTTTAAGTATACCAACTGGCGTCGATTTATCTCAAGATTATCTAAACGATGCATCTGGAGATTTGCTCAAGCAATCATCTTTGAAGTCTATACAGTCCTCTTTGAACAGTTTGGACAAATCAGTAAAGAGTAGTTCTTCTAAAACCGTCCCATTGCCAAGAAACTTCGGGTTTAGTAGGAAGTGGCTGGGGCCAGTTAGATACCCAGTGACACCCTGTAAGAACAGTAATACTACTGAAAATATTGCTGTTAACGATGATAATGTGATCAGAAGACATTTTGTTTATGGAGTTGGAGATTCAGATGAAGATCAAATATTTTTGTAAAATATTTACAACTAGGAAATATTATGTATTTGTAAATTATGTAGACCTAAGTATGAATATTTTATTATATTTAGATTTAAGAGGAAAACTAATAAATGCCATTATTTAAACAATAACTTTTGTTTTTCATTGCTTCATATTCATTATGTCTCATTGAATCAAATGTACGACCATAAAATAATAACGACCATAGGGGAGGTCAGAAACCTTGCTACAACTAAGTACGAACTGAACATAGCATATGCTCACGACTATATTCCCCGAGGGGGTAGTCAGATATATTCTGAAAACTCAGAACATCCACGTTTCACTAGTAGTACCGAAACTATCCAGTGTGACGGAGTGAGCCCGACGCCACTTGTGATGGGCAGTGGGTACAATACATGCCTCGAAATTTAAGCATGCAAGTTTCCTTACGATGTTTTCCTTCACCGAAAAGCCAGTAATAAATTCCGAAAAACTCAAGTCGGCCTGGACGAGGATTGACCATCGCATCCTGCACGGAAGCGATATTCCGTGACGGCAGGCAAGTTACTCGCCACTGGACTTTTTTTTTTGTAACTACGAACTATAAGAATTGAATATAGTTGTATAGCATTAGTGACGTCAAGTGATAGTTGGCTAGCTTTTCGCTCACATAGACTGCATAAGAACCACCATATCCCTTAGTCGCCCCACAGGAAGAAATGGGGTGTTCCATTCAAAGCCGGAACCACACTAAGCTCAACAATTACTTACGATTTCAATCTTTGGTTCTAGTACGAAAAATTGATATATTCTTCGTATTTATATTTTTACTTAGTACCAACCAACAGCCTACTATTTGCTTGAGTTATCTCTTATCTAATGAATAGGTAGTAGGTAGTATAAGTACGCTTAGGTATAGAGAAATGACCTTTGCACCTATGCTTCTATAGGGTAACATTGTTTTGCACATTACTTATATACTTATAGCGAAATAATTATGTTAACTACACTTATTAAAATAGTTTAAATGGCTTTCTATGTCCATTAGGTTCTTTGTCTGTACTTACTTTACTACATTTAAATAAAATTAATCTCCGCAGGGTACCTAACTAATCCCATTATTAAATTGATAATATTCAACAATGATTGGTATAAATTCTACGTTACTATATTCTTATCAATAGATCGTAAAACGTGCGCCAGTGACCGCGCGGCGGTGAAACATTTGGCGGCATTATGTTACGTAACACCACGCCGGCATTGTTCGCGTTTTCATTTCAAGATGAATATTTTCCAGAAATTTCTCAGCATTGTAAATTGTAATACAATAAACAGGCATTCTTTTCACATTTTAATTTAACTTTCATTTACAAGTGAGAGTGAACTAACTTGTTTTATGACTTTAGGTTCATCTATTTATAACTGGTTTGAGATAACTTGCACTTAAAAGATTCTTGTGGGGAGGGTAATTAAAACCAAGTAGTATTTTAGAAAACATTATTTATTATTAAAAATAATAGGCTAACACCTCGCTTGCAATATTCAAGCAAGCATTTTTGGAACTAAATAAATCTAAGACGGCCGTCATTTGTAACACAGTCAGACTCAAAATATTAAAAGAAAATAATATTCATTCATTCCACATTTTGTAACTCATACAGACTACAATTGCAATACCTATTTAACAGGTTATGTAACTACTAAAAACAGTTCTTTTTACACTGTAAATGCATTAGATAAGCCTAGGGTTTTACATCATACCACCCATGCCTCCCATGCCGCCCATGCCACCCATACCACCCATGCCAGCCATGGGGTTGGGATCCTTCTCGGCGGGCATGTCACAGATCACGGCCTCAGCGGTCGTCAGCAACGAGGCAACTCCACTCGCATCTGTCAACGCTGTCCTCACAACCTTCGTTGGGTCAATGATTCCCTTCTCAATCATGTTAACATATTCATTATTCAGGGCGTCATATCCGAATTCAGGTCCGAGGTCCTCGACTTTAGCGACGACGACCGAGCCATCAATGCCGGCATTACGTGCGATGGTCATGCATGGCATTCTTAAAGCTTTTATAATGATTTCTACACCAGTAGCTTGGTCAGAGTTTGATGTCTTCAGCTCTCGGAGCATTGGAATGCATCTGAGGAGGGCAGAGCCGCCTCCGGGAACGATACCTTCCTCAACGGCAGCACGGGTTGCGTTCAAGGCATCGTTGACACGGTCTTTCTTCTCATTGACCTCAACTTCGCTGGAGCCTCCGACATGCAGAACAGCGACTCCTGAAGCCAATCTTGCGAGGCGTTCCTGCAGTTTCTCCTTCTCGTATTCGGAGGTAGTCTCCTGGATTTGGTCGCGTAGCTGTTCGGCTCTTCTCTCAATATCAGCCTTCTTGCCTTTGCCCTTCAGCAGGAGGGTGTCGTCCTTTGTGATGACGATCTCGCCGATTTGTCCTAGGTCCGAAGACTGGACATCTTCCAGTCTGATCAGGTTAGCGTCATCTCCAAAGACGACTCCTCCGGTAGCGATAGCCATATCGCTAAGTGTAGCCTTGCGGTTGTCTCCGAACCCTGGGGCCTTGACTGCAGCAACCTGCAGGCCAATCTTCAGCCTGTTCACTACAAGGGTAGACAAAGCTTCACCGTCAACATCCTCGGCAATGATCAGCAGTGGCTTCCTCTGCTGGTTCGCCAGCTCCAAAGCAGGGATGATGGTCTGTACATTACTGATCTTCTTTTCAGAGAACAAGACTAGAGCGTCCTGGAACTCAACTTTAGCGCCCTTTGACGAGTTGATGAAATACGGTGAAATGTAACCTCTGTCGAATTTCATGCCTTCGATCACTTCGAGTTCGTCGTTGAGTGTCTTGCCGTCCTTTACGGTGATGACACCGTCACGGCCGACCTTGTTCATGGCGTCGGAGATGAGTTGACCGATCGCTGTGTCCCCGTTAGCGGAGATGGTCGCGACCTGCGCGATCTCCTCAGGCGTCGTCACCGGCTTAGACATGCTCTTCAGCTTGTCTTTCACAGCGTCAACCGCCAACATAACTCCCCTTCGGATCTCAATAGGGTTAGCTCCCTTCGAAATCTTTTCGAAGCCCTCTTTGGCGATAGCTCTAGCGAGAACTGTGGCCGTCGTTGTACCATCTCCCGCCTCCTCATTCGTGTTATTCGCGACATTCTGTACGAGTTTCGCACCGATATTCTGGAATTTATCCTTCAATTCGACTCCCTTGGCAACTGTCACACCATCTTTTGTTATCTTTGGCGAGCCCCACGACTGTTCTAAGATCACGTTCCTGCCTTTGGGACCCATTGTGACGGCTACGGCGTCGGCTAGGACGTCAACGCCTTGCAGCATGAGCGCTCGGACATCAGCCCCGAATCTCACATCTTTGGCGTAGTATCTAGCGAGTTGGTGAGATTTGTGCAAATTGACTGTTTGACGGACAACTCGAGGCAGGCGCAACATGTTTAACTGATTGGAATGATTTAACAACACTAAATATATATTCCAAACCTCTTTTTGTCTTCGTTCTCGAAGATTCTCGCCGGGATCGCAAAACGTGATCCTTTGCCACCGGTTGTAGGTTATACAATGATGCAGATAAAAAAAATCCAATTCATGTAAGTAGGTAACAAAATCTTATTTGAATTTTGATGTTGACTTGTGGCGCTCTCATGCGGTTGTGTATGTTACTAATAATAAATTTCAGCGAAAAGATTTCAGTTTCAAACTGTTCAGTTTGATTGGTAGGCTCGTAGTTTAAATGGATACTAATCGTTTCGGCTTTAAATAATAATAGACACGAAAACGAGACAGGCTTATACGCTAATTATACAGAAAGAGCGAGAGAAAATTTATGTTGTTTGTCCCTTTCTGCGTATGCGATATTTTTGTTTGACTTAGTTGAAAGCATGCTACCCATGCTACATAGCATGACACCCTGATAATAGCCCTATCACAACTTCACTCTTTTTAAATTTGCGCGCGAACGAACGAAATAAAAGACGTGATACAGCCTTATCACGTGCAGCATACTACGAGGGCAGGTGTCAGAGTTTATTCAAACCGCCAGAGTATATATCACGCTATCGCGGGTTGGCGTACTAGCCCTCACAGTCGATCCAGTCCCCAGTCTATCGATTTTTTATCTGTATGAAAATGGCGTTCCCCAGTGTTGCTATTTTCAAATTTCAAATACTACTATGTGATATGGGTGGTGCAATGGCGACGGTGTAGTTTTTTTTTCTCGGTAATTTACCGGTTTTTTCAATACTAGATTATCAGCGTGTATCCAAACGTGCGCCATCAAGCGACATTTGATTTTTTTTGACATTGACAGATTATTTGACGTGAAAACTCCGGGATCCACGCACGGCATTTGTCGTTCACATGTTGGAGATTCCGATCGCGTTTTCAATAATCAACAATAACATGTGGTAAATTATCAAGCTACAAATTATCTGGAGAAGTCTGTTGAAAAATTCCCTGCAGTTTTATTACTAATTTAATCTTGCGTGCGCCTAAAATAAATTACATAATGGTTGACCAGAGGTGAGCTATTTTTTGCGATTATTATTAGTTTCCTCTTTCAGAGAGGTGTTTTAATTTGCTTTAATTGGCTGAGACGTATTTCTCTTAGCAAGTCACAGAGCGTACATAATTCTGTGCATTGAACAATACGCGTGACATGAATTTTTCTACATAGTAGTTTTAGAATAGTTATTTTTTGGAGCCATGCACATTGAGGTACTATGTTAACTAGAGAAGCTACCGAGAAGTAATGTTTTGTAACACGCGTTTACCGAGAAGTAATGTTTTGTAACACGCGTTAGAGTGCACGCGCTCTAACTCACTTAGCCTGTGCCAGGCGCTCGTCGCCCAGCACGCGCCCCACACTGCTGATCATGGTGCACAGATTTTGTTCGCGATGTCTGCTCTATACATAATTACTCAATGGCCATGCATTATATTGTGATTATTTAAAATTGTCTCAATAATGTATAAACATAATGTTGAACACAAAACTTTTAATTCATGTGGTAAATAAAATGTTTATCCATGTGGCACCGTGGCATTTTTGACATCTTAATTTATTATCACAAATAAACTGGCGAGCAATTTAACCTATTGACCGCCAGCGTCGTGTTTTGACGACACCACTATGCCGATCTATTAAGAGGTTTCATCACCATATCTTTATTTATATTGTATCAAACCATTTGCATTTTCTATACCATACCATATACCAGGGGTGGCATTGACTTAAACTCTAGCGATAGACAGGCCCTTTCATAGAAGCAACATGTTCCACTTGAATGCGGTGCCCGCACCACATTGATGTTCCCGAGTTCACTTTGTCACTATAGCAATGACAGACCGCAATGTGTCATTTTGTGTTCTTTTGTGAGACATGTTGTTTGTTTAAATGAGCTAGTCTATCGCTAGAGTATAATATTATGTCAGTGAGGGGTTGGCCAAACTTCATACATTGCGCGGTCTTGTCTACATTAAAATTTTTGATATTATATCTGGCAGTCTACCTTCAACTGGGTAATTGGGGGCATTTAGAATATGTAATGAAATGCATTGAGACCATTTCTAGAATAATTTTTTCAATGCAAATATTTTATTAAAATCAGTTGGGGTGTATGAGGTTTTGCGTTTATTTACTAAGTTGTATACTAAAATATAACCTGTTCCAGCTGTGACTGTAAAGAAGGGTTCTTGCTCGGCATTGGGAACCCCCTGTTGGACATCTCTGCCAACGTCGGAGAGGATCTGCTCAAGAAGTATGACCTTCAAGCCAACAATGCCATCATGGCCGAGGAGAAACATATGCCGCTGTACAAGGAACTTATGACCAAGTTAGTAGAATGGAAATAACATTTTTTTAAGTAAGTAATCATACATTTTTAATGACATTTTATTTACTAGTAAATTTTTTTATGAATTTTAAATCTTTCTGAAATGGACGGCATTATGGCAATAGTTATGTTACCTTGGCGGGAGATGGTGATGAAAGTTGATTAAGAAAACAGTGACACATAAGGAAATTACAAACAATAATTAGATTCAGATTCCGGCAAAATAAATGCTTCCCATTCCATTGTGGAATTAATTTTTCATATAACTCTAGAAATAATGGAATAATAAATCTGTACGTTTTTATTAGCTGAAACTATTTTGAGGGGATGATCAGACCATTAAACTGAACAACTCTCTTAATGGGACCAAATTTGAAATCGCGAAAAAATACGTTTTTTTTTTCATCTGATCGGACAAAAAAATTATGTTGCTAACTTAGTTAACTTTGCATATTTTCGTGCATATTATTGTCTTCTCTTTTTCGCATATAGGTTTGTCCTTCACTATAATTTATTTGAGGCAACAAAGAGATTATACCTAAATGTAATCGCTTTGAGTGGCAATATCTCTTGTCTTATCTTTTTCACATATAGGTTTGTCCTTACTTGCATTTGCATATAATTATTTTTTCAGGGTGAAGAAGGGTGGGATAAAAATATTGTTTAAAATAATATGTAAAATGCTTTTAATAATTAATTCATCTTGTTTACCTATGAAAATTTATTCCTTAACATTTGCTTACATTTCTTGAATTATTTGCGCAGTATCTCAGTACAACACCACAACATTGTTTAGGCAGATCTTTTTTTTCAATTAAACTGCTACATGTGACCGCAGTCACACAGTGACTAAATGCAATGCAATCAATAGAATGGGACAATGTCATGAATCGCGATGTTCGCTTTATACATCTAACTCATTGCTTGCAGTCGCAGTTGCCTGCAACATTTTCGTCGCTGTTGTGAGGTGAAAAGTTGTTTCGCTCGGCTGCAAAATTATTCTGCGTTTTGTACCTTTGAAACCTTCGCTGCGCTCAGGATTGTATCTATGAACTTCGCTTCGCTTGCTCAAGTTTCAATACAAGTACTCGCGCCAAAACTTTGCAGCCTAGCATAACAAATAACATATTATTTCCTGGGTTTGTCTACCTAAATACCCATATCTTCATACCTAAACTTTTGCATTCTATTCTATTGGAAGGAAACAACGTGAATTAAGTAACTCAACAACATTCGTATTACTTGCAGTTACAAAGTGGATTACATAGCGGGAGGCAGCGTGCAGAGCACCCTGCGAGTGGCGCAGTGGATCCTGAAGTCGCCCAACATTTGCACGTACTTCGGCTGTGTGGGCAACGATGACTACGCAAACATATTGATGGAGAGAGTTACGTGAGTTTACTATCAAAGCTGGCTGTCTCTTTTGTTAACGTTATTTTCTTTAGTTAGAGCGAAAGGAATACAATTTGGTGCCTTTTTGATGTACATACAGACATAAACTATCGACCATAATCCCTTTCGGGGTGGTTAGAAACATTGCTACAACTGCCTGCAAAGAAATGACGGAAGGTGAGAAGTGTCTAGTCTTTCGCGTACAAAAACACTGCATATGAAACGACTCGTTCAATACCGATGGGAAGAAATGGGGTCGTCCATTCTAAGCCGGAACTACACGGCTTTTTTATGTACAAACGGCGACACGTCAAGCTACGCAAAACCAAAATAAGCTGGCCTTGCTTAGGTAGAGTAGTGTATAATGTCGCGCGGCCATCTTATATTGGTTTTGCGTAGCTTGATGTGTCGCCCTGTGTACTAACCTAAATATTACGAATAAATAAGACCCTATGTACCATCATCATCATCATCATCATCAGCCTATCATCGTCCACTGCTGGACATAGGCCTCTCCCAAGGCGCGCCACAAGACTCTGTCCTCGGCCCTATGTACCATTTCTTTAAAATTCAAACGACATATTAGCCTGCTAGGCCCTCAAAAACAGATGTTACGGTATATCTTAACACTTTAACTGCGGGCCGCACGGGGTCCACAGTGTTAGCACTGCGCGAGTATCATTGTTTTGAGCTTAGCAGCGAAAGTGTTAATGGTTAAAAATAAAATATTTGAAATAATGGGATATCGCCCAAGAGTGCATAATTATGTAAAACTTTGGCTATGTAAAACCACACCTTGGACACTTAGCTGTCATTTCATGCAAATAGGAAAATTTACAAGAGGTAAGGAAGTGCGATACTGAATGAGTGCGAGCGAGACAGAAATACGCCATTATCTACATTTTCCGTCACGCATCCTATCCAGCGGGGATTAGGTTAAAATAGGTGGGGAGCATGGAGTGTCCGTACTGTATGTAGTGAGTACTAGATACTCTTTACTTTAGGGTCATTTTAAATTAGTTGGCGAAATTGAACCGGGGCTCTTGTTAATGATACCAGATTGCATTATCAATGTTTATAATAGTATTGATGATTAACAAAATTATTATTATCGTTCGTAAAGTACGCGCAGTGCGTGCAGTACGTATAACGCGGGCGGGCATTGACCTCAGAATCATATGATCGAGCGGGGGGTCATTACCACGCAATTGTACTCAGTAACAGATATAAAATGCGTTTCTTAAGTTTCGCCAACTAATTAAATTTAACCTTATACAGGGTGTTACATAATTAAAAATAAATATTTAAAACTCTTAAGGGTGTTGTTTAAAAAATCGGATATCCCATACATATTTTAGCTCCAGTCAATTGGTAGAGTATGGAACATAATTTTTTTTTACGCTATTTCGATATTGGTCCCATAGTGAAAGTTGTTCAGTTTGATGGTCTACACCACCCCCTTAAATGTTTATTTGTATTTTTGTAACACCTTGTATAGTTGTAAAACTTTACAGAGCAATGTTAAGTAGTGTCAATTGATTCATTTACGAACTGATCGTTAATTTCAATACTTTATTATCATCATCATAGGCCTTTACATCTGTTGCAGATGATTTACGCAGTGTTTTTGCAGGAGCACTTTTTCTCATGGCTGTACATACGAGAGCCGCGTACACTTTATCATAGGCATAGAACTGGTTTTCCATAGAACACATTAACATGTTAGCGACTTATAACGGCCGGTGCATGCCTGGCGAAGCACAGCGCCGATAATTTTTCACTGGCTAATCATTATCGACTTTGTTTGCTTTTAAATAACATCAAAAATAAATTAACACAAGTACTAGTTCCCGAGAGCATCGAAGCGATATGAGGCGAAAGTTGTGTTAATTGATTTTCGATGTTATTCCAATAGTCACAAAGTCGATATTGGTTTGGCAGTGAAAAATTATCTGCGCTGCGCCAGGTGTGCGCCTCTAAGAGTATTATCACAGCATAACTATATTAGTTCTTACAGTATGGCAACGCTCGTATTAAGGCCGCGCCACGCCGCCGCGCCGGTACTTAGTCATGCGCAGTCGATCCCAAAATCTTTATACAGATCTTGGGAAAATCGGTGCCGCCCGCTTCCCCGCAAGCCCCCTACCGTTGCTCTGCGCAAGTACATCCGTTGCCGTACTGTGAGAATATAGTTATGCTGTGGTATTATTATCCTCATTCTAAATGACCTCATGCGAAACGACGAAGGAAAACATTGATAGGAAACTTGCGCATCCGATATAAGATGATAAATGGGAATTACCATAGTTTTTATTGGGAATAACCATATTTTTCCACATCCGGGTGGAGAAGTAAAAGTGGAATGGAAATTGCCACAATTGCCATAGTTTTCCACCGACAAGATTGTCGGGTTTACTTACTAACGTTTTGTTTACTACAAATACAGATTTATTCGATATTCCAATATCATCATCATCATTTCAGCCTTTTTTTATACGTCCACTGCTGGATATAGGCCTCCCCAAAAGGGAGGTTTTGCCATAATCGCGCTTGGCAGGCGGGTTGGCGATCGCAGTTGGGTGTTAATATACTCGGAGAACGCTGCTGCTCATCCTCCGGTTAATCCCTTTAGTCGCCTTTTACGAGACCCATGGGATGGGCTGGGATGATTCAATATTCTTGGCCGGCACCACACGGCGTAAATATACATAACGTAAATTTTGACATGTCACTTATCACGTGAGATTATTTGTGTCGATAAGGTGAAATAGACAACCTATTGACTTCTTATCTATAGGTATATTTTAAAGCTTTATCAGCTTGTTACGCCCATGTAGAAATCCGAAAAATACTTGAATTTTGATAATGTCAATCAGAATTATAGTGATTACTGTGTCAATATTTAGATTATGGCAAATCCCCCCATTTTTGGGGAGGCCTATGTCCAGCAGTGGACGTTTATCGGCTGATATGATGATGATGATGATGATGACATTTAATTTAACACCCTGTTTTGATCATAGTCGCGGCGTTTGAATGGATATGCGAAACATTCAAACGTCCATACTAACTAAAACCAAATATTTGTTATTCCGAAAAAGGACTATATTTTATCATTGAATAATGATTTTTATGGTAACTAACTATATAGAAAAAAATACAGTAAGTACCTATTTAAAGTTTGCATTGGCGGATTCACCTTTTTTTTGGGACGGACGGGTCTTGAGGGCTGAGGGTCGGTTTCGTGGAGCTATTTCAGTAAATCCGACTATTTAGTTCTATCACTTCTGGAGGTGCTGAGAGCAACGTAGTGTACTCCTCTGAAATCCACTAAGTGTGATGACCTTACCTGTTGAATTTACGCGTCTACTAGGAAAACTGGCGCGTATTTACTGGTGTCGCGACACCAAGGCATTTACATCCTTTATTGAATAAATTATATTTATTAATAAGGTAAAACATAAAATTTGAACTTATAAAAACTTTAGAAAAACAAGAATTAAATACAAACCCGCTTACTCGAAAAACCCGCCCCGGGTCGTGCCTGTACCGAACGTACCCATTACGCTGGCGGCATTGCCACGTTGGATGGCTAAAGAGATACGTTGGACAAGAAACGACCCAGAGCGGGGGTCGTTGCCCCTCTCCCGTAATCTAAGGCCCAGGTCTTTTATAAACTTCTTGGCCTTATTTACCAGGTAATAATGGTGTAAAGTGGAGCTGATCGTCGCAAAAGGTTACACCACTTTTGCTCTCTTATTTAGTGATACCAACTCGCTGCTACTACATAAAACAGATAATTTTGCATAAGATTAGTAATATAGGTACATACATGCAACAGGTAACACTTAGTTACAATAAAGAATGACGTAACTTGCAAATAAGTGTTAACATACGAGATAAGAGTACCTTCTACAGCCGAGTCGCTGTGATCAAACCGCGATAACATTTGATCTCGCTATCTTCATATCTTACTTTTTTACTGTTGTTCGTTTCATATTTTGTTGATATTATTTATTGGCAAATTCACTGGGAAACTAGGAAAGGGTTTAGTGGAATAATTTCGACGATTTCATTCTTTCTCGGAGGTGCGATGTCTTTCAAAGATACATACTTTAAACCATAAAAGTATTATACCAGGAATAGATGAACTGACAGCTGAGTGAGCGAGATGTACCTAGCGGCACCACTGTATAATAGAAAGAGATACGTGACGCGAGGCAATAGAACCGTTTTTAGTCACTTATTAATTTTTACAATTCGGTTTCCGTGAATAATTGCGAACCTAAAGTAAAATCGTAGATAATTTTATGAAATATACTGACACTGCTTCATTAATTTATCCACAATTTCACGTTAGACTCAGAATTATAATCAATATTCGAATTTTTGCCTGCGAATAGTCTCCAAAAATCATCCAAAAACGGTTTCATTTAACAACTCATGTTTGTTGCTCTATTCCTTTATGCTTTAAACACACTGTTACGAGCGATTGTGCGTATGTCTTTTGTAATTGACTTTACCCATCATTGCCATCAGTCAGAGCCTCCCCAAGTGACGAAACCTTAGTTCGTCTGACGCACATTGGTCATAGTCAGCTTCGATACGACACTTGCTGACTGGCTAATCTTTACACTAACTAAAGTATGAGTGATTGTCATACGATATACCCAGGAAGGTGGCATAGGTATTGTATACCTCATGGTGACATGAAATAAGATTATCATTAGTTTATGTGTAAGGTAGAAACCTCCCCTATTATGCTATTCACATATATCTTCGCGATCAGATTTATTTATTCATGTCATGTCGACGTATTACTTTCAGAATCAGAACATGTTATTATAATAACTTCAACCATTCCGAAGCCTCTTCGGTCACTTCGACAAGGTCTTTAATTTCCGAGAGGCCGTAGCATGATGCGTGTGATAAGAATATTATCACGTCTTTCATCTCGTTCGTTCGCGCGTAAATAGAATGAGAGGGAACGCACGATAGTGCTATATTTGCCATATATATCGCAATACCTCTAGACGTGTGCTGAAGGAATGGGCCGTGAACCAAAGCCGTAAGCTCTGGTCGGATACACCAGGACTGAAGCATGCGAAAGAACTTGTGTCTGGCTTTTCAAGCAGACTTACCTCGGAAGCCATCAATTCAAACCGCAACGACTTAAGGCTCTTCGTACGAGCCTTAACAGGACACTGCAAGTTAAACAAACATCTACACAGAATGAGGCTCCCGCGATAGAGTCACCCGCTTGCAGATTCTGCTGTGAAGCAGAGGAAACGCCCATACACCTCCTCTGCGAATGCGAAGCGCTTATTCACAGGAGTCGCCATCTGGGTGGATTCGTGATAACACCCACTGACATTAGGGACCTCCCCTCCAAGAGCATAACACGGTCAAAGGCCGTGGGCCTAGGAAATGACCTCTAGGTCAAGGGTGACAGCTACAATAGATCTATAAAGGTCGCAGTAGCCATTGGTCGCTGACCAAGCCCTTACAACCAAAATAATAATAATATATCTGCCATACCACGGCCGCAAAATACTTAGATGTGATCAGATTGATTTTACTTTCATTATATCTTTAGAAGATAGCCATTGCAAAAAATCAGAAATATCTAGCCTCAGACCTTACTCCACTGAACTTATATCCCTTGCTATAAGCTGGTGTAACTCCTCAGTGCAGATGGCGTGAAGGTGCACTACCAGAGGAGCGCGGAGGCGCCGACGGGCACGTGCGCGGTGCTCGTGACGGGCACGCAGAGGTCGCTGTGTGCCAACCTCGCAGCCGCCCAGAAGTTCACCGCAGACTACCTCGCTGAAGACGAGTGCAAGAAGAGCATACAGAAGGCCAAATTCTTTTATGTTTCTGTAAGTTTTGTTTATTAGCCTATGTCGTCCCACTTCTGGGCAAAGGCCTCCCCTTACTCTTCCACTCGTTCTGTAAGTATGAATAAATATCTAGAATATTGTCACACAAATTATCTAATCCTATTTAAAGTATCAGAATCTAGCCCAGCGGCCATAGTATGCAGACAAGCGAGCGATAACGATTATAATTATAACACATCCATCTGTCTTTAGGTGATACAACCATACAATCGACAGCAACGCGCGCTTAAATATTGTCTTTTTGACAGTTTTAAGTGATAGTTTATCAATCTCAATGGAGCGCTATAAAATGTATAGGCGTGATAAACAATTCTGATAAAACCTTACGTATATGCGGACCAAGCTGTTTCTGTTATCCAAGTTGTTCATGTTATTCAAGTAGTCTTATTTTCCAAGTTGTTCATTGTGTACGAGTGGTCCAAAATGTTCATGTTTGCTTAAATCGCTTAAATGAGACTTGGATTTCAAATATTATAGACATGTTCATTCATCATCAGCCTATACAGGGCGTCCCACGGCGATGCCACGCTGAGGGAAAGTACCTTAAATATTAAAGATAGGATATTTTACTGAAAGAAGACATCGTTTAATTTTTAATAATAAGTAGAACTGCATTCACAGATTTTTTAAAAATCGCCTACCTCAACCGGTAACGAACCCGCCAAATGTGAAAGTAAAATTACATGTATTTTATAATAGCGTTTGAAAGGGCTACTCATAAGCATTATTTTTTCCTAAATAACCTATAAGATCATAAAATTTTACATTTTATTTAAAATTTTGTTCAGAGAAATTTCCTCTGACTTGGCCATGCTTCCAACAATTAACATTATCATTTCAAAGACCTACCCACTTGAGATACAACAGAACGGATCTCATTTTGAGCATTTGATAAATACATTTTTTTTAAATAAAATGTAATTTTTTTTTTTTTTTTTTTTTTTATATTTTTTTATTCTTAGTTTCATTTAATAAGCTAGGTTATTTAGGAAAAAATTATGCTTATGAGTAGCCCTTTCAAACGCTATTATAAAATACATGTACTTTTACTTTCACATTTGGCGGGTTCGATACCGTTGAGGTAGGCGATTTTAAAAAAATCTGTGAATGCAGTTCTACTTATTATTAAAAATTAAACGATGTCTTCTTTCAGTAAAATATCCTATCTTTAATATTTAAGGTACTTTCCCTCCGTGTGGCATCGCCGTGGGACGCCCTGTATACGTCCCACTGCAGGGCACAGGCCTACCCTCTAGGAGGGTGTTTATGTTCATAGACATGTTACAGCCATGCTATTTCAAATTAAATTAACAAAATTTTTCATAGCCTTAAGATGCAATAGGTTGAAGAATTTTGTTCTCTGGGGTAAGTTGGACAAAGCAATTCCCCAGTTTGTTAGATTGCGGGTTCAAGTCCCGCTCGAGACTTAATTTTTCAATCTTTAATTTGATATGAGTCTTGGAGCATTTAATTTCATTGGCTATAACTCAGTTTTTACGTATGTTTGCAGGGTTTCTTCGTGGCAGTGTCTCCCGATTCTATAATGCAGCTGGCGACGCACGCGCACGCGAACAAGCACACGTTCATGATGAACCTGAGCGCGCCGTTTGTCTCTCAGTTCTTCAAGGAGCCGCTCGCCAAGATGATCCCTTACGTCGACGTTATCTTCGGCAACGAAGAGGTGCGTTTTATTATTATATCTACATAATATAACGACTATACAGGGTGTAAGGAAAAGTATCATTAGCCTTTAAACCACATACTCCGCCCATCAAACTGAACAACTTTTACTATGGGAGCAAATCTGTCAGAAAAAAAATCTGCTGTCGCATACGTTTGATTCGAGTAGGTATGGCACTTTAGCACATGATTAAATATCGGAACAGATCGGAAGCTTCATACAAGCTGGACGCCGCGCCGGAGACAGCAGCTAGACTCCAGTCTTTGTTTCCAAAAAATTGTGATGTCCATAATAACAACACACGAAATAAAAATAAACTGATATCTCCATACTTTCGGCTTAGTAGGGCGTAGGGTCAACAAGTCTATCATGGGTCACTGTATACGCTGTTATAATAAAATCCCCGAGACCATTTTGAATCTTTCCGAAAACATGTTTAAAACTCAGATCAAAAAGTCCTGTGTAAAAAAGCATAATAAACTGGATGATTATTTAAATTATCAAAATGCTTGGTCTGAGTGTCACTAACTTATAGTTTACTGTATAGTATCAATTATTTAATTATAGACTATGTGTTACTGTATACATAACCTTAGCTTAAGAATTTATATTGTAATAGTCATTAAGTCGTGTTATGCTCTAGAGTTTCTGGCCGCATCTTCTCTACAGCGACAACCAGTTACGACACGTTGATAGCTTAAAAAAGAATTGACGTTTAATAAGTGTGCTTCAGGCTCCTATATTGAATAAATTATTTTGATTTGATTTGACTCGTAAACACGCCATTTTGATCCATGAAACAATGGATCACAACTTTTTTCGCGAGTCTAGCGCCTTTGCGCGCGCTTTAAAAGGCTTGACTTCTAGTCGTATTTATTCATATCACTTTAGTATGGGACAGCAGTTTTTTTTTTGTTCCGACAGGTTTGCTCCTATATTAAAAGTTGCTCAGTTTGATGGGTAGAGTATGTGATTTTAAGGTAAATGATACTTTTCCTTACACCCTGTAGTTTGCGGTCCTGGAGTGCGATTTTTGAATCTCATTCGATGAGCTCAGCAGTTGAAAATGTCAAAATTACTTTGGAGATACGCATCTTTCTACTGCTGATTGAACTTTCAAAAATCACACTCATGAAGTATGATTTTTGAAAGTTGAATCAGCAGTAGAAAGATGCGTATCTCCATAGTAATTTTTACATTTTTACTGTTATGATTGATGATAATCATCCTGCGACGATGTCATACCTATCGATCGACCACGTCGATATTTTCGAAAAGAGAAAACTGTATACAGGGTTACTGGGGTTAGGGGTACTGTTGTTAGGGTAGACAGTTACTTTAATGGGTGATTGTACTCATGATATTAAACAACTTTCCCAAAGGAACAAAGAGAAATTCGCAATACTTTCCTAATTATCGAATCTTTATAAAATTATTAAGATCCTCTCTTCTGTATGACATTATTGTCTATGTGTGTACGCAGGAAATTCTGCAATTTTGGTGCTCAGTATACACACAAGCTTGTGTAGAAAGTGGAATGGTAAGCTCTGTACGGTGTGGTTTTATCTTGTTTAGTCCATCCACTCCCCAACTTCAGGTGCGGATCTACCGTTGAGGGCACGGCGGGCATACCCACAACCCTGATTGAGGTCGATAGGCTTTCACTCTGTAAAAGTTTCATCAAAACCGGTTCAGTAGTTTAGAGTCTATATGTGATATTGTGATGTGCAAACTAACATACATTTACTTTAGTAATTTTCGTGAGCAAACAGACTAACATTTTACAGGTTTATTAATTTACTAGTGTTTTGCCGCGACTTCGTCCGCACAAATTATATACCAGATTTTAAGTCAGATCATAAGCTATCGAACAAAAAAACTTTCATCAAAATCGGTTCAGTAGTTTTTTCGTGATGCGCGAACAAACAAACAAACAAACAATTTTGTCAATAGATGGCGCTGCACGTCATTTAAATCGCGCTATCGAGTGTTATTTGAGTTTATATGAAGTGAACCGCTACTTTTTTAGTCCACACGATTTAATGTTTTATAATCGTTAAGATTACTGTTCGCCCCGCGTCTCTGCCCGCGTGGACCGATACACTGTACACGTCTCCTTTGTAGAAATGCAGTGTATCGATTGTGAGCGAGTCTTTCTCGATTTTTGGGTGGCCGTGCCCACTGCCCACAAATTTTTTTGAGGGCTGGATCCGCCCCTGCCCCACTCTCCACCAAATCAGCTCCCCCGATATACAGAATGTAAAGAAAAGTATAATTAAGCTTTAAACCGCGTGTAGTGCAAGTCGAATACAATCCATTGAACCAAGTTTATTTTAAATCGGACAAAAATGTTACGTCAACAATCCATGTGTCTATGAACACACCGAAGCGGGAGTTCATTGAGCTTTGAACATCTCCGCCCTTTGTATGAAGAACAACCTTTTCACCTCACAAGCTCGGAAAGATTCTGTTTATCATTCGAAATCTGAGTGCAAAAGTGCATTTTATCCGCTAGCGTGGAAAGAGTTTTTGAAATTCGAATCTGTCTATTCAATATTTTTCTATACCGCTAGTCCACTGAAAATGCATTAGGTAATAACTATTTCATGTCACTGGCCAGCACGAAAATAAAAACTTTTTAAAATGTTGTTTTTCCACGCTGTTGTGAGGTGAAAAGTTGTGTGTTTCGCTCGGCTGCAAAGTTATTCTGCGTCTCGTACCTTTGAATCCTTCGCTTGCTCAGGTTTCAATACAAGTACTCGCGCCAAAAACAATTTGCAGCCTAGCATAACAAATAACTATTGTATCGTCTCGATAGACGCATGGATTGCTGACGTAACATTTTTATCCGATTTAAAAAACTTTGTTCAATGGATTGTATTCGACTTACACTCACTGTAAGGTCTAACAAAATTAGCTAAAACAATGAAATCGCGAAAAAATATCAGCTGTCCCATATTTGACTCAAGTAGGTTTGCAGTTTTGTATGGAACAGCAGATTTTTATTTCGCGATTTCAATGTTGGTTGGTGCCATAGAGAAAGTTGTTCAGTTTGACAGTCTGATCATCCCCTTAAAAAAGTGTCAGCATATTAAGAATGACCCTGTATAAGGTCTAACAAAATTAGCTGAAACTATTTTAAAGGGATGATCAGACCATAAAACTGAACAATTTTCTCTATGGGACCAATATCGAAATCGCAAAAAAAAATGTACTGTCCCATACATTTGGGTCGAGAAGGTTTGTATGGAACAGCCGATTTCGATGTTGGTCCCATACAGATAGTTGTTCGGTTTGATGGTCTGATCATCCCCTTAAAATAGTTTCACCTAATTTTGTTAGACCTTGTATTATGTGGTTTAAAGGTTAATGATATTTTTCTTATGCTCTGTATAGTGTATACTCTCATTTGTACATAACCGCAAGGTGTGTGAATTTAGTTTTTAGAAATATGCATTCCGAGTGGTAATGCATTCACTTAAAACATGGATAAAAATAGTTTTCATCGTTTTATCCCGTAGTGTAGTTTGTAAATGATGTTAATTATTGTTATTAAAAAAATGTACCTAGTGTAGAATGAGTGTAGATTAATTTGAATGTGCATTCAATTTGTAGTTTATAGTAATTTTAAACTACCGACACACGATAAACCATTCATAAGGTCAGTTTCCCTTTAATAATGTGATACTTAGGGCCTGTTACACCACTTATGAGTAAGTTCTTGTTAGCTTATCCGACAGATATTTTGACATATTTTCATACAAAATACGTTAAACTATCTGTCGGATAAGCTAACAAGAACTTACTCAGAAGTGGTGAATCAGGCCCTTAATCTAAAAAAAGTCATCCTTAAACTTATGAGAGCATTGCTACAACTACATTCTTAAACAGAAAGTTAGTTGTAGCAATGTATCTGATCACCCCGAAATTGACGGTCGTGAGTTTATGTATGTATAATCTAAAAAACTGAACCTCTTTTAAACCATTACAGGAAGCCGACGCATTCGCGAAAGCATTCGACATCCACTCCACCGACTTAAAAGAGATCGCCTTGAAAATAGCCGCGCTTCCGAAACTGAACCCGGAGAGAAAGAGAGTGGTTGTCATCACGCAAGGCTGCGAACCAGTCATCTTAGTGCACGGGACCGAGGTCGAACTAATACCAGTGAATAAGCTAGCTAGAGAACAGATTGTGGACACGAACGGAGCGGGCGATGCGTTCACTGGCGGCTTTTTAAGTCAAATGGTACTCGGCAAGGATTATAAGACTTGTGTCAAATGCGGTATCTATACAGCTACGCATATCATACAACATTCTGGGTGCACGTTTAGTGGTGAGAGTAAATTTGAACAGAGTTAAGTTTCGGTTTTCGATAGAGACTTTTGTTGGTGCTTCGGGCTTGGCTCGTGTTTTTTTGAGGTTTTTTATTTAATGAAAAACTGTCGGCAGTTGAGTTTAAAAACTAAAAAAATTATGTTCGTCATTTTAGAATCATCATCATCATCTCACTCAGCCATTAGACGTCAACGTCCATTTTAGGATACTTAGGGCCTGTTTTACCACTTCTGGGTAAGTTCTTGTTAGCTTATCCGACAGATAGTTTGACATATTCTGTATGAAATTATGTCAAAATATCTGTCGGATAAGCTAACAAGAACTTATTAAGAAGTGGTGAAACAGGCCCTTAATAAATTTTGTAGGCGACTAATTTTGTACTTGTAAATACGGATAGGTACAGAAATGTGTTATCTTCAGTTAAATAAAATAAAACTTGAATTTTGACTGTTAATAGACTTGTGATGTTGAAGAGGCGAGACACAGTTCACAAACTTCTTGATAAAAAACAGTCTCATACTAGAATTCTTATAACTTTTTATAATCATTCTATCATTATAATAGTCTCTATCGAAAAGCGCGACCAAACCAATGATATAGAACCAATTTGCGGCAATAAGTGTGCTTTCAAATTAGGCGGTTAAGAAGCGTTGCTACCACACTGCAGTCAGACAAACATACAGGGCGAATTTTTTGGTGATTGGCCAGAATATTAGACTTTTTTTCGCGATTTGAATGTTGCTTGCATCGTAAAATTTATTCAGTTGGTTCATCTGATCCTACATCCACTTCAAAATTTTACTATTGGTCCAAAAATAACCTTGTATAGATTGTAATCTTGTAGGTGATGTGAAGTGTTTTTGTCGTACCGCTAGCATATAGAACGCAAGCCGCGCTTCTAAAATCGCCTAATATGAAGCCAGTCTAATATATAATAGATATAACGTCATATCGGCACAATTTCCACGTTGTTAATGCTCATAATTACCTCAAAAAGGACCTTATTAATGAAATAATTAAGTTTAGTATTAAATTTAATTTAATAGTAAATATACAAATGTCTAATAGGTACTGTAGTGCTGTACGGGATTTAAGTTAAATGAATTGCAAATTCGTCATGTCTGATACAAATATTTGACAAAATATCTGTTAATTATTTTATTGATAAGGTTATAGAGTACGGGTTTAGTACAGTCAGTTTAAAAATGTGTAAACACTTTAATACTACGACATGGTGGAATGAAAGTGTATATATCTTGCTGACTATACTACATTTAAAGTAGTAAAACCAGGGCACAGTTTAAAGTAACACATAGAAATGCATCTAGAAATCTAGACTAACGTAATTTTCATGTTATATATGCACTATCACACCATATAGATGCTGCTAGAACTAACAATATGTTCCACTATCTAAAGAAAGAACAAAGACAGGCACATTTAGATTTTTCTCAGAGGCAGCATGCTAGGCATGTACACATTTTTCATAGTAACATCATAGCCATAGCGTAATATTTAACTATATACCTAATGGTATACAGTTATGGTATAATGGTCTGCAAATATCTTGGGCAAAACCTTGACTACGCGAAATCATATTTGTAAGCGAAAGCTGCTGGGCACACCCGTCATCCCCGCCCATTTTTAAAGTTGTTTGCCTGGTACTGTACGCCCGCTGAGCTGTTCCACTATATTGTTATTAACGCTATGGTAACATGCTGTGTATTGAGGATTTTGGAACTGCAATGTCCAAGATAGCGTCTTTATTGTTTTCACTTCATTTAAAATACGAAATAGGAACTCCAAGATCTTGGCCAAGCCATTGATTTGTTAGTATTATAAATGGATCTGAACTGAGAAAAAAAACTTAAACAGTCGTATCTTTAATTATGGTACATATTTAATTTAAGCTGTTGATGTCTGATTAGCAAAGCAATATTTATCTTAAGATTATTACAATTTATTTTTAAAAAGTTATTGTTTAATGGGACAGATTTATTCAGTCAATAATTGTTACATAATGTAAACAATTAGATTTTTTTCTTCCCTCCGGACGGAAAGCGTCAATTCTCGTCGCGCTGCGCTAAACGAAGTTGTCGCTTTCCACCTCTGTCGAGAAGAAAAATAGTATACTAACCTCGGACAGTAAATAAGAAAGCCTCAGATCACATGTTCACATGAGTCACATGAGATCTGAGACCTTTCTTACTTTCCTGTCCTCGGTGTGTAATCTATTATAACAATCTTTTTAGAAAGATCTTCAAAAGCTAAGCAATAGTTCAGTCAACATTACAAAATATCATTGTTAAGAGAATATTATCCCGAGAGCGAAAATGCGCGCTGCATACAAACGTACTATGGTGATATTTTCAATACTAACCAATTAAAGTCAATGAAATTTTGCAGAAACAATCGAGAAACAAATCTCTATGCTTCTATAGAGTCAGATTTTCGTTAAAATATACAGTATCAATGCTAGGATTAATTTAAGATTTGTATGGAAATTTTTGAGGCACTGTAACTTGAAAACTATACATTTTAACGAAAATCTGACTCCATACAAGCATAGAAATTTGTTCCTAGATTGTTTCTGCAAAATTTCATTGACTTTAATTGGTTAGTATTGAAAATATCACCATAGTACGTTTGTATGGAGCGCGCTCCGAATAATATACCCTTAATAGTGAAAAAGTGTGCCAATCTCCATAGATTATTGGTTATTAGGTACTTAATAGCCACCTCATAACTAGATTCTTTTAAATTATTTGATGTTGCATTAGAAAATGTTTTTTAGAATGGAACTTAACATTGTAACAATCCACAAAAGCATATTGGTTTATAAGTCAATGCTTGAAGCACTATAAAAATCTGATAATTTGAGACTTGACTGATTAATATTCACACTTTCGAAGGGAAATGTTACTCTCATTTGAAGGTCAGGAAATTGACACATTTTTGCACTATTTTAACAAATTTATAGAAAAAATCCTATCAAAAATTAAAACTTACAAATTACTGTTAAAGATTTCTAAACTATAACATCATTTAAAAATTTCACCAAATTTGGAGCACTCTCGGTTTTAAAAATGAAATGCTACCATAACAAAACATACATTAAACTTAACTCAACTGAAATAATAATAATAAACTTGAAACTCAAACGTAATAATTTAACAGGTGGTCCTTGCTGCATTCTTGATAGTTTGACAGTTTTTAATGACACATTCGGCTCACCAACCGTCACGCTGCTGGGTAGATACTATTAGTGACACATTAATGTTCAGAGTTCTCAGTCAGAACTCAGACTTCCTCAGGGAATATACACGGGCCTTCTTAATATGCTGAAACTTTTTTAAGGGGGTGATCAGACCATCAAACTGAACCACTTTCTCTATGGGTCCAAATGCGAAAACTCGAAAAAAAAAAACGGTTGTCCCATAAATTTGAGTCAAATAGATTTGCAGTTTTGTATGCAACAGCTGATTTTTTATCGCGATTTCGATGTTGGTGCCATAGGATAAGTTGTTCAGTTTGACGGTCTGATCATCCCCTTAAAAAAGTGTCAGCATATTAAGAAGGACCCTATAGTTGTGTCTGACAAGCTACCATGATCATGTGAAAAGATTCTGGCAGTTTTAACACTGTCAAAATATCAATTAAGTATCCTGGAACATGAGAAATTCAAAATTTTTAGCATTTCCTATGATATCCAATGATAAAATTATAGTGATCGCAGTAACAACCTGTTAAAGTAATGAATTGACATTTAAATTATAAGTAACTCTCGAGAAGTCGTTTGAAGCTTACAACTAATAAATACTTATGAAGTAAACAATAAAAAATTAACAAAAAATAGTCAAATTTTGTCATTTAGTTAGATGGAAGCTATCACAAAAATATAATCAAAATAAAATACAGGGTCCAACTTAATATGCTGACATTTTTTTAAGATGATAATCAGACCATCAAACTGAACAACTTTCTATATAGGACCAACATCGAAATTGGGAAAAAAATCTGCTGCCTTTTGTTGTCTGTGTTTTATAAGGAACAGCAGATTTTTTTTCACAATTTAGACTACATGGTCCCATAGAAAAAGTATTCAGTTTCATGGTCTGATAATCCTCTTAAAAACCATCAGCATATTAAGAAGGATCCTGTATAACTTTGAAGAATCATCTTTTAGTTTTTAGTCTGTGCTAGTCTCACTTCATGTTTATTTGTAAAAACTATAGCATAATGTACAATGTGTACGTCCCAGTTTGGTACTTTCTCCTCTTCATCTCCTAAAAGTGGCATGCATCTGTAAATTTCTATTATAATAAAATCATTTATACTATCCAATATTTTAGTAATACTTCTAGTAACTCTGCCCTTGTAACCTGGATTTATTTTAAATATAACTTTAGGTGTTTTATCGTCTATGCATGTTGTCTGCCTGCAGACCACACAGCTAGGTTTTTGTATCCTCTTCTTTCCCGATTTCAAAGACCTGTAAAAATGTATAATAAAAATGAAGTTATAATTGTACTTATTTGTATCTGTTAATAAAGGTGTTTTATATCTAATGTTATTGTTTTTTTTTGTCAAGTGGATGGATTATTTTCTGCTAATGTACCTATGTGGTGGCAAGGATGGATAACTCTTATACTGTTCTGTATTCTTGATAGAGGGTGGTAAATAAATTGCATTACACTTTGATGGCGCCTCACGCACACCAACCTATGAAACTTTGCCCCTTTTGTTTTATACGGTAAAACAGTGAGGCTCATTCTAGACATATACATTTTCTAAAGCATTACATTCAGGGTGCCTCAGACCATCAAACTGAACAACTTTCACTATGGAGCTTCAATATACATATAAGTAACTCCCTGTATGATGTCAAAGCCTCATAAACAAGCATATAAGTTTATCATCAATATTGTAGTATCAAAGCCTCAATTGACTTCAAACTTGGGTTTTAAATACTGAGAAAGACTGCAACTAGAGTTTAGCTAAGGAAACAAAGTGTGAATTAAGTAGGTATTTCTTGTAGGCACTTACCGCATTGTGCATGAATGTTATTGAAGGTAAATCTGAATAAACGCCGAAGCTTGCGGTGTCAAATTTCCACAAAGTAAAACTTTGTTTTAAACAATGTGAAGAGTGTTTTTCTCTTTCTCCGAGTTTTGTTCCCCTTGTTATTAGTTTAGATTTAGTGAATTAGTTTGGTAAAATAATGTAACTTGACTTAGAAGCACAAAAACAATTTTGAAAAATAATTCGTAAAAGCCGCTGATCTTGAACTTTTACTGCGTTTTTGAAGATTGGAATGAATCCCACCAAAAACGTAACTTCTTCAATAGAAAGAGACCATTCTATACGAAAATAGCCTATCTCTTTCTTTCGCGTCGATGAATGTAATTGGCGAAATAAAAAATTTTTTGAATGTCAAAGTAAATATATTGCGGTAAATATCGGTTTTCAACTAGCTAACCATAGACAGAGAAGATCATTGATTGATAAAAAAATATTAATT